>CM050510.1:39500000-40800000 GCA_027563665.1 Antrozous pallidus
GCAGTGTTCAAAGTTTTGTTGTTTCTTCAGTGCTCCAAGCTGACTAGTTTAGAAAATATAGCACAGCTAAAATTAGCAGCGACTTTCTTATTTTGCCTCCCAAAATGATGATAAGTCTCTGTCAATTCAAGGAAACCTTATTATTTAGTTTAGAAATGATTGCATTTAGAAGTTTTGAAAGATTAATTTTTACTCAATTTTGAAATAGTCTGCTGACAAGTGAGGCTCTTTAGTGGCAATAATTTCACAGGGAAGTAATTTACATTGGACAAGATTAATTTCAATGCCATTCCTGTTGCTGGCAACTTCTCTGTAAGAAATCGTATAGTTCTGGCAATTCCATGTGATTCATTTCCTCACCAAAAGGCTAAAAATATCACTGCATAAAGTTTAAAGGGAAAAAGAACCACTTAACTAAAAATGTTAGTTAAGAAGGAAATTTATATTAATCAAAAGACTTTTTAAATGAATGAGAGTTTCACATATATACATATATATACATACTATATATACATATTAGTTATATATTCACATATATGCATATATATGTTTATACTTGTTTATTTTTAACTAAATTTGGGTAGAGGCAGTATTCTAAGATTTAACTTTAAAGGTCTTATTTATTACACTAATATTTCATAATTTAATTGCAGCTATAAGAGAATGTGAATATACGTAGAGATGACAATTTCAATTTTTTACTTACATATGTTAATATACATTTGTGCCTCATACATAAGTATGTGTGTATTTACCTTTGTGTTTATATATTAATAACATATATGAGTTTGAGTTTAGCTTCACAAAGAACATACACAAAATGTCTTAAGAACCGAAAACAGTTTAAATTAGGAATTCCTTTTCCTGCTAAACAGAGAGTCATCACATGTTTGCTTTTTATTATGAGAGCAGAAGAATGATTTTTATTCATTTTGGCCTATGAAAGGTTGTTTCTTTTATTTATGGTTATATTTGGTGATACTTAATATATCTATATATATATAAAAGTCAAATGACCAGAACGGCTGGTCACTATGACAGCACTGTGGCCAGCTAACTGGCCCAATGGTAGCAGGGCCAGGTGGCCAACCTCCTGCAGTCCCTCTTCCCCAGTTGGCCCAGCCCTTGACCAGCCCCCCACCTCAATTGGGGTCAGGGCCAGCTGGCCAACCTCCTGTGGTCCTTCCCCCCAGCCATCTGGCTCCCATCTGCCCCGATAGAGGCCAGCCAGCTGAACCCCATCTGTGTACAAATTCATGCACTGGGCCTCTAGTTTACTAAAAATAAGATTAAATATGGATAAACTGAGTTATAAATCACCTGAAAAGTACATTTGTTTGTTTTCACAGCTCTAGAGAGCATGGAAGGATATTATTATAGAGACAATGTTTCAGTGGAAGAATTTCAAGCCCAAATAAATGCAGCCTCATTGGAAAAGGTCAAACAATACAACCAGAAGCTCAGGTATGTAATTATTCAGTGGTGGTGAAGGATTGGGTGGCATGGGAACTAGGTGGAGGTGGGAAATGGAGGGAAATGGGGACATTTGTAATACTCTCAATAGTAAAAAAAAAAAAAAAAAATTCTGTTTCTGTATTTTGACAGGGGCAGATAGTGTTTTTGCTCTCTTATATTATTCATTATATTAGATGATTCATGACATTTCTTTTTATATAAAGTTCCTTAGGGCTTACTATTTTAAATATTCTAATGAGTACTAATTTTTTAAATAAAATAGAAAACATGTTTGTAAATTTTTATGCTATCCTTTAATTTCTGTTGAAGATTAAGGGATTAAATATTTAGTAGACCATTTCCTGGGGAAAAGCATTGATGCTTACAGTGGTGTCCCTAGGAGCTTCAGTGGGTTGAGGGTAAAATATTTTTGTTATGTGCCGTTAAGCAGCTGGCACCCTCACAAAGAGAGAAGCATGTTTTAATGTGGAAGATAGGAAGAAACACGTACTTGGTATCGGAAAAAATATCTGCTTTCAAGCACATCTGATGTTAATGTTCGCATTTTACTATTCTCCAAAAGTGTTACTGGTACAGTAATCAATGCCAGAGAAAACCATAATGTGTTATAATTCAGCAGTTTTAATTTTTAACAAATTATTAACATCCCTCTTATAAATGACTAGAGGCCTGATGCATGAAAATTTGTGCAAGAATAGGCCTTCCTTCCCCTGGCTGTCGACACTGCCTTCCCGCCAGCAGACACACGGGACCTGGTCTGTGCTCCGGCCCTGGCTTTGTCCAGAAGGATGTCAGCCTAATTAGCATATTATCCTTTTATTATTATAAATTCTGCTAACAGATTGCCTTTTAAAATTGCTAACTGCAGCTTTTATTTTTAAGAAAAAATATATTCATTCCACCTTAAGCCCTAATAACTCAAAAACACTATTGAGATAATACTTTGTTTTTGTTCACAATATGACTAAATGGTGAAGACAATTCCTAAAATTTCTGACATGGAAGGGATATTGTACTGGTTCCTGTGGTTATGACTGATGTAGGCTGTCTTTCACTAAAAATGCTTTGTCTCCCTATCCCAGCTTTACAAAAAACTATCCCTTTTTCTGGTGTTTATTTTTACTTTTCCTCAGCATTTTACCATCCTCTGAAGCTCTAGCCTCAAAGCCCTCAAGATTGTTTTCATTTCTCATTTTCTCCTCCTCCTAAAATGTAGTTAAAGATCCTGATGATTCTGAGGCTGCCCCAATTTTACTGCCTTGTCTAGATCACTGTAACTCAGTCATGTAATATACTAACTACTTTCACAGGAAAAAATAAAACCAGTCTTGAAATTTTAAATAATTTACCTACTGATTAAAACATATTGACTTCAGAAGCCTTAAGTTCAATCTTATGCAAGTCTCAACATTGAGTACAACATTTTGTGTCTTCACAAAAGAGAAGTTTTGCCTGCATAACCAATAAACATATTCTTGGGTTATCTTTCAAATAAAGATATGAAATGAAAGCATTTGTGTAGAACAGGTGGGCGCTGAGAGTACATCCCTGGAGTCCAGTTTGAGAAAATCGTTCTAGACCAATGCTGTGGCACTACCTGGTCTTTCCCTAAGAACTAGTGTTGTGTTATCTACTCAGGAATTTGCTTCCGGATAATGACTTTAAACGTTGTCTTACCATGTCCTTCTCCTGCTCAGAGAATTGGGTGGTTTCTTATTGCCCCCTCAAGTCTCTGATGACTTGACCCAAGGTTTCATTGCTCTGCCTGTGCACCAGCCACGCTGCACTTGCCTCATGTCCAATCATGCCCTGTCCTTTCCTTCCTCTTTGACTTCTCACTTAGCATCTGCTACCCCTGTGTCTGTTTATAAAACTACTCTTTATATGCTTCTATGTCCAGCTCCAGTAGTCTCCTTCATTTTTATTACTGGGCTGGTGTGAGGCCTAGGCATTAGAACTTTTTAGAGGTCCCCTAAGAGGTTCTAATGTGTAGCTAGAATTGAAAACCTGTTTCCTTAGTTCCAGAAGTTCTCAAAGGATGATCCCCAGACCAGCAGCCACAGTATCACCTGCAAACTTGTTAAAAATCTTGTGGTAGCCCTGCAGTCTGTGTTGTAACAAGGCTTCCTCATGATAATCATGCACACTCAAATTTCAGAACCACAGCCCTGAGCTAAATGGATGTCAGGTCACCCTTGCACTCTTTCATTTTGCTTTATTTGTGGCTATCACAGAGTAGTGTTTCTCCTTGATGATAAATTACAGATGTACAGATTTTTCATCTCCTTTAATCTTGTTTTTATGGTTTATATGTAAGTATATATGTAATTTTACAGTTTACATTCAATATTTACAATTACAGTTTATATTCAGTATTATTTTGTACTAGTGGCTCAGTCAGACATCCTTAGTGCTGCCACAGATGCGGGAGAGGCTCCCGCCAGCACCACTGCCCTTGCCAGCTGTGAGCTTGGCTTCTGGCTGAGCAGTGCCCCCCTGGTGGTCAGTGCCATCATAGCAATTGGTCATTCTGCCATTCAGTAGATTTGCATATTAGCTTTTTATTATGTAGGATTAGTTTCAGGTGTGCAGCCTAGTGGTTAGACAATCATATACTTTACAAAGTGTTCCCCCTGATATTTCCAGTACTCCCCTAGCACCATCCATAGTTGTGACAATAGTATTAACTATATTCCCTATGCTGTACTTTACATCCCCATGACTAACATGTAACTACTAATCTGTACTTCTCAATCCCTTCATTTTTTCACCCAATCCCCAATCCTCCTCCTCTCTGGCAAATATCAGTCTGTTCTCTGTATCTATGATTCTATTTCTGTTTTGTTTGTTTGTATTGTTCTTTATATTTCACATGTAAATAAAATTTATTCTCTTATAGACTCTTTGAAATGAAGGGTAAGTTTATCGGTATTCCCATTATGCTTATCAAAGTACTTTGCATAAGAAGCTCTCCATATTGTAGAGTCAGTGGAAAGTGTTTACTTAATTAGCTTCTATTGCAAATAATATTCAAAATGGTTAAAGGTCTCATGAGACATTTATGCACCCAGCAGAGAACAACTGGCTGGTCTGCCCATGGTAGTCTCCATGGGAATACAGGCCAGGCATTTAAAGCCCCTGAAGCCTCCTGGCCACCTGCATCAGAGCCCTGACATTGGTGGCTGGAAGGCAACCCGGTTTAGTTGTTATCCTCAATAGACAGCGTTAAGCCAGCAGAAATGTTTGTCAGCTATGTCGAAATTAAATCCTCCTGTGCCAAGTCAGCTTTCTTGATTGATTTGCCTCTGATTATTAAGAAATAACAGCATGTAAGGTATCTAATATAATTTCTAACCAAGAAACTCAGGAGCAAGGGCATTTCTATTCTCCATCCTCACCATACTCTATTTTATTCTCTTTTCTCTACCTCAGGCTTTCCTTTTCATTCATTCCCCCTGGACATGAGCCATCATCCCCATTAGCCTTGTTCTCTCCTGCCTTACATAAATGTACTTTACCGTTACCAAACTCTTTCATTTTAATGCATCCTGGTTATTGGCCAGAAGTACCACTGTGTGGTGACCGGTGAGATATAATGTAATGTCAGTGTGAACATTATTTCTTGTATGAAAGTACTCCTTTCAAGTAGAAGATTCTAGATTATTTTTAAGTATCATTTTTATTATAAAGTCAATAATATAATAAAGCAGAAAAATCAAAAGGAAACAAGTTGTATATTAGTTACTGAGCTCATTAATCTTTTTTGTGATGTGTCAGCTTCAGACTGAAACATTTTGGGGTATCCAAATGTAAATTCATCATCCTTACAGAAGGAAGACAAGAAAATTACTCAAAGCATATATTCTCTTAAGGTGTGCCTTTGTAGATATGGATTGACATATTTTCTTTAAAAGAAAGTTTTTAAAGGACCAAACTATACTTGATGTAAGTAGGGAAATGATACTTTATATGTGTTCACAAGGAATGCTACCCAAATACCAATCTCAGAGTCATATTTTGAACATTTTTTTTTTTCAAGAAAAAATGTCTGGTTCAAAGTTTTGGCTATTCCCAGGATAACACCTCCATGAAATGTGTCATTTCTCTATATTCTGAAGGGAGGAGGAATGTCATGAATACAGTTCTCCTGATGTGAGGTAGATGTAAAGGATGATGTGCGCTCACTGCCACTTGATGTTTTTAAGTACAACTAGGAGTTTGAGGACATAAAGGACGTCAGCCTTCATAGGTCATCTCCAGTCCTAGCCCCTTCTCCATCCCCATGTCCTTCTTTCCTCAGAGCCTTTAATTCATAAAACACTGTTTCTCATTCCTTGTTTAGATAACAAGTGGTGTACCCAAGCTTGAAATGGAAAATTTTGGTTGTTCTATTGATGAGGAGCTGTGGAAACTACCTTCACTCAACAAGAGTACGGACTTAATAAATCTGGGAGAGAAAGAATAAGGGAGTCAGAGAGAAAAACTATTAATTAGAATATAAATAATTCCTTATCCTTCAATTGTTTTTCTTAGTAAATCTGTGGCTTTGGAGTTATCAAATGCTAGAGGCCCAGTACACTCGGAGGGGTCCCTCAGCCCAGCCTGCACCCTCTCAGGGAATGTCCACCTGCCGGCCTAGGCCCACTACCTGGCAGCCCCGGAGCCCTTGGGGAGCTGGCCTAAGCTGTCAGTCAGACATCCTTAACGCTGCCAGAGGCGGGAGAGGCTCCTGCCACTGCCAGTCAGCCTGCCTTGCGGCTGAGCAGAGCTCCCCCTGTGGGAGCGCACTGACCACTAGGGGGCAGCTCCTGTGTAGAGTGTCTGCTCCCTGGTGGTCAGTGCACATCACAGTGACTGGTTGTTCCACTGTTAGGGTCAATTTGCATATTACCTTTTTATTATATAGGATGGGGTTTCTTTTTAAATTAACTGGAAACATTCCAGATGCATATTTATCTCTATGCAGCTTTATATTTATTTTCTAGTTTGTCTTTCAGGCAGATACTCTGTTTCTATACCTTAAGATGCACCCATATTTCTGTTGCTCTAAGAAAAACTGTAAACTAAATGTGTACATCTAATTTCTGTTTTCAGAGTTGTAAATCTTGTTTTATATAAGAAGTGATTCTTTAATAGCAGGAGAAATTAAATTTACAAAGCATTTGAATTAATTTATAATGGCTGAATGTTTTCTATACTTCTATATGTGAACTATATAAAGGCTTTAATATTTACAATATGTAAGTTATACTTAAGTGCCAAATCCTCATACAATGTAACAGTAAAGGTATTCCTGGATACTTACATTTACTCCACCAATCCTGTTTTCACACCAAGAACCCAGGACAGCACTTCACATTGAGGGCCTCTCGGTAGACAAGATTGTTGCCCAAGAAAATTTTGCCCATGGGTTATGATAAACATCAAACAACATTTTTACTAACAATTTGTAGCCATGTGTGGAAAAAATAATGTAAGAAATGTGTAAGGTGCTATGCATGTGCATAGAAAGGAATCTGTCTTAATTGGAGGCAGGATAGGGAGATGGTTGAAGGTTAAAGGAGTAAATTATTTGAGGAAGTGTGATTTTTGTGCAGCGGTCTTCTGAAACAGGAGTTGAAGCTATAGTGTTTAGGGGAGAGGGAACAGGAGATAAAAGTGTGGGGCAGAGAGTATGTTTTAGCAGAGACAATAGCATGTGTGAAAATCCTAAAGGGGGCAGATAATAGAGTGGTATGAGGTTGGAATTCAAAAGGAAGAGGGGCATGAAATAGGTGTATGAATACAGTCAGCATGTCCACCTGAACCTTCTTTGTTGTCAGCTCTTCTTTAGCTTCTTTGAACCCAGCTATCATTCAGGGCATGCTTCAGGTCCATTTCTGGTTAGTGAAAGTGTATAATTATTTAAGACCCATCTCACATTTATCTTTCTGCAGGAAGCCTTCAGTTATTACAGTCTCAGCTGGAATTAATCACTTTCTTCTTTAAAACTTAATAACCTCTTGAATGTCATTTGTTTTGGTCTGACTTGTGAGTTATTTATCTGTCTTACTCAATGCATAGGAGGGCAACTAGGTCCTGTTCGCCTCTGTGCTTGTTATGTAGTAAGTACCATAAAAATAGTTGAAGTGAATTGGAGATCAGATTAATTTTAGTGTAATGGCCTTCTTTTTTATGTTATTATTATTTTATTGAACCTATTCTAGCATCCAGTCTGCTTTTATATACAGAAAATTCTAGGCCATTTGAAGGGCACAGATGCTGGCTCTGTTGGAAACCGCTCTCAAGAAAACTCATCAGCATAGCCAAGGTTCATAAATTTCACATGAGACAAGAGCAGGTAAACTTGAAATTATAGTGACACTCTTAAGAACAACCTATTTTTATTTATTTGGAAAACACTATAATTCTATTAAATGTTGCCACCACTACTTTCTGAGAATATGATCTAGCAGCATTTATATTTATATATGTAACCTTATTTATTACATTTATCTGCACTCTGCTCATGCTTATCTGCATGCAGACTAATTCATTTGCCCTTGAGAAGTTGTAATTATATCTAATATTTATTTAACTTCTACATTAAAGGAATTTCCAATACAATCTTTAGATAAGAGCAGCAAATGAGATTTAAATTACTTAACTCAGTGTTTTCACATTCTATGATAAGTCTTTTGTTGTGATAATATTATTAAGGATGAATAGATATCCTGGCTGACAAGCAGAAGCAGATAAAATCATCTTCAAAAAGAAACCTTTGAATTACTTCTGTCTCTAAGCTAAGGAAAGCTGTTGTTTTCACCAAAGCAAAGGGAAGATCAAAGGACTTTGTGTCCAGAATTTCCTTTGGGATAAAGGAGAGCTGAAAATATTAGAGATAAAATAAGACTAACCTGAAATTCAGTTAAGGAAATATACTCTGTGACGAAAATTTATCAGGGCTTATAACAGCAGGATTTATTTTTATTTGTAACTTTACTGAGTTTTTCTAGCCCATCACAAGGACAATCAATCTTTAAAAATGTATTCAACGCATTCTGGTTAAGTTCTTTGAGTGTAATTTTTTCCCTATTGTTTTTGTTTAGTTCCTTTTGCTGACATTTCAGACTTCACTTTGATGGATGGACAACAGGTGAATGAATAATTATACATTATCCTCTCAAAGCTTTGCTCCTGTACCAATCAGGAAATTAGCTCAAGCCCAGAACTTCTGATTCAAAAAATGGAATTGTAACTGAGAAGAAATTAATATGGACTTACTAAAAATAATGATTTCTGGGAAGAATAGAGTGTTATGTTTTTAATATTAGCTCTCTAGTTACATGAACCTTTGAACTTCAATGGTGGACAACGTTCTGTTTTATGTAGATCCAAGTTTGTGAGATTCTGCCAGTCATTCAAGAAGAAAATGAAACATCTTTGCTTGGCTTTTGGTAATTTTAGCCAGATTGACACTAATTTCAGTTGCTTTGGCCCATTCCCACCCATCTTTCTGGCATACCTCAAAATCCATCCTCTGTTAGGTCTTCCTTCCTACCATAAGTTAGTCTTTTTCTTTCTATTCCTTTTTATGCCTACATTATAGACTTCATCAGATCATGCTTTATATTCATTTTATGAATATCTGATTTTCCTTTTTTATTTGTCTTTTTATTTATGTATCCATTGTTGATAAGGTATCTACTAGCAGATGATTAATGAATGTTTGTTTATATGTATATAAATGCCCAAAAATTGGGGCAACTAGATGAGAATAGAAATGATGGTGGTTTTCTGAGTAACATGGTGACTTTAACAGAATAGCATTCGTGGAGAATAGAATGTACTTTATTGTCACTGTTGACAGGTCTTCCTTTTAGAAATAGTCTTTATGTTTCAAAAATATTTATTGTGTAATTTAAAATATATTTTTATTGATTTCAAAGAGGAAGGAAGGAGACACAGAAACATCAATGATGAGAGATAATCATTGGTTGGCTGCCTCCTGAAGGCCCTCTAGTGGAGATTGATCCTGCAAAATGAGCATGTGCCGGGACCAGGAATTAAACCATGACCTCCTGGTTCATAGGTCAATGCTCAACCACTGAGCCACACTGGCCCAACTATTGTATAATTTATGCAAGTACAGAACTGTGTACAGCATTGGGATGCAGAGATGAATCAGACAGTATGCCCTCGAAAATCTTAAAGGAAAGGGAGTGGAAATGCAGAATACAGGTTATTTTGAAACACTCTATTAAACACTAAGGTAGAGGCAACAGGATGCCTAGGGATTTCAGAACACACTTAGGAAAGACCCAGGAGTTTAGCATGGGCAGTTCTGACAGATGACTGCTAGTAGGCTAGTTGAAGGAAGGGAGAGAGGCTCCTTCAGGGAACAATATGAGGGAATAATATGAGCAAAGACATTGCAGAACTGTGATGGGTGATGAATGGTAGAAAGGAAGTGGGGGGGGGGGGCAGGAGCAGACCAAGGGGACCTTGGGACACCAGTTGATGAGCTTAGCCTTATGCCTGTAATAAAGGTGATTGGCTTGTGAGTTTTAAATGGTGCCAAGGGTCATGAATTTTAAATTGATCACCCTGGTGGTACCATTGAGGACAAATTAATGATGAAAATAAGAGCAGAGTCAGAGAGACTGGTTAGGAAGTTACCAAAGCAAGAGGAAATGGAGAGGGAAGTATCGATTTTAGAAATATTTAGAAGGTAAGGGAGGAAAAATCTTGAGAGAATACAAAGTGTGTTGAGAGGGAGACAGACACTTTGGATTGGGCACCTGCATCATTATCTGCTATAATGGCAAAAGTGGAGGAGAAGTTCCTTAGGGATTAGGAGTGTCAGGATACTGAATTGAATTGAATTTGAGATATGGGATTGCTATCACTAACAGGGAGGTAATAGTTAAGACCAAAATAATGTCTGAGAGTTCCCAGATGATAGCACCTCAATCACAGAGAGGTTCGGTGAATTGCTCAAAGGCAGGCAGCTGGCTCCACGGGAGTTGAGACTCACACTAGATATTTTCAGCTCTGAAGCATATGCTTTTATACCAATACCCCATTTCTTCTTCCAACAAGTGAATGATCGCAGGATTAATGTACATGGCTTGGGGAAGTGATTTAATGCTTTACAAGCATTAAATACAACACAAATATGTGAAATCTTTGGGGGAAAAATGAGAATTTCCAAGTATTTTAAAGGGCAAAGATGCATCATTTTTTTTAATGAAAAGATTTTGTTTCATAGCTGTAGAACTAGAAGAGATGAAAGAGGCCAAAGTGGAAGAAAAAGGCAAAAGAGACTGAAATAATTGTAATCATATTATTAATTGAAAGCATCTCTAGAGTCTGACTATAAATCAATCTCACTGATGTATTTTTATCCTAACAATGAATGTGCCTCATAGACAATTCCACACTCTTAGGCAGGGGAATTGATCTGCATATGTTTTAAATACCATCAAAATGCGTTATAAGCCATGTTCCTCACCTCAAATTTCAATCAAGTGTTGGAATATACACTATGTAATCCCATATAATAATTCCTTTATAATGAAAGGCTAATATGCAAATTGACCAAACAGTTTAATGACTGGTCACTGTGAGGCACTCTGATCACCAGGGGGCAGACGCTCAACACAGGAACTGCCCCCTGGTGGTGAGTGTGCTCCAACAGGGGGAGCTCTGCTCAGCCAGAAGCCAGGCTCCTGGCTGGCTAGTGCAGCAGCGGTTGCGGGAGCCTCTCCTGCTTCCACCAACTGCCTGTATGACTTGGGGCAAGTTCTTCATATCTCTGAGCTTTAATGTCCTTACTTTTCCTTTGGAGCTAGCATTGCTTTTGAAGTTGCTCTGAGTAGTAGCCAAGAGAAGGTTTGTGCAGATCTCCATGTTCACCAAATGTAAAGAGTAGCAAAGGTTTGTTTCAGAAGGTGGGTTCAATAGGTTCCCTGCAAAGAAGCTCATTGGAGAATAAAGTTAATATGAAGGACTTCTCCAAGGACCTCAGTGATGGGCCAGCTGACCTCTCGTCCCAGTGGGGAAACCATAGAGGGCACTTGTATGAAACAACTATGCAAATGGAACTGGAAGAGCACTGAGATACTCATGAGAATAACCCAGATTTCATACCAGAAAACTGTAAGAGGATAGAAGTGATTGTGGAGAACTATTCAGAAGGATGGACAGCCTAGCTGTGCTTCCAGTCCTGGGTGTGGTGTAATGATGGGAAATGCGGTTGCCCAACTCTGTGATGCACGAGGTTGCAGTACTCTTCTCCAGTGAGAGCCCATGAAGCAGGGGCTTTTCATGCCAGGTGTCATTCAAATGGGAAATATCAGACTCCACTGGCTATGCTCTGCTCCGCTGAATCTGAATCCTACCAGATTCTTTCAGCAATGAATACGGAACCACTATGAGTTTCTGCAACCAAAAATAAAAGTTGAGTGATACTGTGATTCTTCATATTCACTGTCTTTACATATACTTGAACAAACATTGTAGAGAATCATATATAAAGTTTTCAGTGTGAGAATAAGCTAGTTTCTTTCTGAGGGCCTACTCTGAGTTGGCATGGCAGCATGGCTTACAGGAGGAAATGTACCTTTAACCTCTTCCCATGTTGGTTTTACCCTCAGAGTATGAGAAATCCAGTTTCTCAGAAATATGTTAACAGGAGGAAAGATAAGATTTAAAAGCAATTTCTTAACAGAACTCCAGTGAAATTTTTATTGTCATCTACAAATAATAGATAAATGTTATCAATTTTATTACCTAGTCAATTATGTTAAACTATCAATTTTTAAAATTCTGATTGGTAATTAAAATGACTGTATAGTTGATAAGTTTTAAGTAAAAAACACATGATTGATTTCTATTTTTATACAGTTTGGGTTTGTAATTGAAACTGTGATATGGCCCTGCTATCTGTGATTATTCTGCAACTCACAGCATGGCTTACTGTGCCCATCTAAGTCCTGTTCAATATGACAAGTGCTTTTGAATGTTTGCATGTTGATGCAATATATATTTTTATGCAATTTCTAAATTCCTGCTAGCAACTTCTTTACCTAAGTCTGCAAACCACATTTTGAGTGGCACCGAGATAGAGGAAAAGGCTGGCATTTAAAATAAACAGTTTCTGGTGAGAGATGTCACTTTGGCCCTTCGCGTGTGTGAATTTTCTGAATGAGAATGGACATTGTAAAGTGAGCAAAGGGCAGGTCCCACAAGAGTGAGAACAAGCTTGTCTTCTGTCTGGGTAAAGAAATGCTATTGGCAAAAACACGGGGACAGGGCTGCTCTGTAGTGGAAAAGCAGATTTAAGGAGAACCAGAATTAGAGGCGTTTCTATTTTCCCCCAAAGAAAGCCTGCTAGAATCAGGCTCTTCAGACACTTGCAGGGAGGGAAAGGACACATTCTCAACCTGACTTGTACACGTGTTCTCACCTGACATGTGCACGTTCTCTAGCAAACAAGCTGTCTCTTGCTCTCATTGCTGCATATATTCACACCACAATATATGCTCACACAATATTCTTTGAAATAATTGATTGAAAAGTATTAAGAACATATATATTCTTATGTCCAGAAAGCCATAGCGTAGGATTAGTAATTTTTATTACTCTCAACTGTTGTTGAATGCCACAAGAATTTCAGGAAGGTAAGACAGAATGAATCACAGTAGTTCATTGACAATTGGGGCAAGGGAACATTTCTTTTAAGCCTCACATCTTTTACTCCTTTACTTCCGTCTAATTCAACATAGCAGAATCCATGGCCAAAAATGGTATAAGGCTCGCTCTCTTCCCAGTATGTGGTGACATATAGATGCCGCGGACGCAGGAAGAACTATCACCCTAGCATCCTCATGAAAAAAGGGCGTGATGATCCTTTTCACGTCCCGCGTGTCCAGGGTTCCCATGTCAGGGTTCAGCACACAAATGAAGAGAGTCTGGAAAAGCATCCATTTTGGGAAAAATGGAGGCCAGGCGGGAACCTCTAGCAGGAGGACTCCACCAGCTCAGGCTTTGCTATTCCCTTTTATTAGGGCTAAGTGATACATCCATGTTCTTTAGGTCAGGAAATTCCAACAATGAAATCAACCAGCAAGAATTAACATAAGGCTAAAAGTGTGGAAACTTTTTCAATTACCAATGTGTCACCTAAACAATATGTGAATAGCTCATACTTAACATAAGACTAAAGATGGCATCTGCTTTAGCTACCAATGTCTCACCTAAATGGTGAGTAAACAGATCCATTAAGGTTTGACCAGGTTTCTTGTTTGTTCTATTTACATCTCTATTGGTGAGGTAATGACTGGTTTCCTGCAAAAGGGACAAGATGAAAGTGAAAAAAGGGAGTATTTGAAAACCAGAGAGCAGGATTCTATCCCCTATTTGCTGGTTGAAGGCTATGAAAAGGAAAGTCAAATGTGGTCAGCAGCAGAAGGAGGGAGCAGTGGGTCCATCTCCACCACCTTCAACACCATGATCCTGTTTTCAGAGCATAAGGCAAGTCTGAGAAGGATGCATTTCTCAGTGTGAGAAAGTCCTATCCTCTGGGGTCAACGACTGTCTTGTTAGCCTTCCCACAATTCCTCACCCTCCCATTCCCAACACTCAGGTTGCAGTAAAAATGGCACTGTTAATTGATAATAAGCAGTTTTCTAATGACAAGCACCTAAGATGTTCTGTTTTTGACAAGCCAAAACACACATTTGCCCAAGCAAATCGACATTTATCTCACTATTCAGGATTTCTCTTACTTTAAGTAAAACCTAATCAAGAGAAATCAAGGACAATGCTTATGGACAAGAAAAGGGGCTGGGATGGAGATGCAAATTAATGTTCTCCTACCTCCTTACCCATCCTGTGTTTTTACCCCATTTGTGAGTTCAGGTTGAACCTGTCTGGTGATGCTCACTTGGACAAGAGATCAGCATTTCTTAATTCAATTTTATGGAGAAGTACAGATGAATCTGGCCAAGTGAGAAATTTCCATAATTATTTTAAATATAGAAATGATCTCATAAGCAATGATCTGGAAGAGAAACAAGAATATAGCAGAGATCTGAGCTGAATACTATTGTGATTCTTCCCTAAGTATAAAAGGACAGGGGCTCTTATGCCTTTGTCATCTCTCTTGGAAAATTGGATATACTCCAGTATCCCCAGAAAAAAAAGGGGGGGGGTAGCACTAAATGAGAAGAATGTCACATGTGTCATTGATTTAACATTTCTGTATCTTCAATGACAAAATTAATAAGTTTAAATGTTTTACATCAAGCTGTTGCATCGTCTCTCTTTGTGTGAAAACCTGGCCATCCCAGGAGCATCAGACTGTTCCTATCGAGCTTTGATCCTAGTTATTTTTTTTAAAATCTTTATTGTTCAGTTTATTAATTACATTGTTTCCCTTTTTTTTCCCCTATAGCTCCCTCCACCTGGTACCCATCCCACCCTCCCCCCTCAACTCCCCCACACTGTCCTCTCCCATAGGTGCATGATTTTTGTCCAGTCACTTGCTGCACCTCCCACACCCCTTTTCTTCCCAAGAGTTGTCAGTCCATTCCCTCTCTATGTCCATGATTCTGTTATATTAACCAGTTTATCCTGTTCATCAGATTATTAATTCACTTGATTTTTAGATTCATTTGTTGATAGATGTGTATTTGTTGTTCATAATTTATATTTTTACCTTTTTATTCTTTCTCTTCTTATACAATATCATTCAGCAATTCATATTATATTGGTTTGGTGGTGATGAACTCCTTTAGCTTTTTCTTATCTGCAAAGCACTTTATCTGACCTTTAATTCTGAATGATAGCTTTGCTGGATAGAGTAATCTTGGCTGTAGATTCTTGCTATTCATCACTTGAATATTTCTTGCCATTCCCTTCTGGCATGCATAGTTTCTATTGAGAAATCCGCTGATAATCGTATGGGTGCTCCCTTATAGGTAACTAACTGTTTTTCTCTTGCTGCTTTTAATATTCTCTCTTTTTCTTTTGCCCTTGGCATTTTAATTATGATGTGTCTTGGTGTGGTCCTCTTTAGATTCCTATATTTTGGGGTTCTTGCACTTCTTGGGCTTTTAAATCAATTTCTGTCACCAGGTGGGGGGAGTTTTTGGTCCCTATTTCTTCTAGTAGGTTTTCATTTTCTTGCTCTCTCTCTTTTTGTGGCACCCCTATAATTCGGATGTTGGTATGCTTGAGGTTGTCCCAGAGGCCTCTTACACTATCTTCAATTTTTTGGATTCATTTTGCTTCTTGCTTTTCCGGCTGAGTGGATTTTGCTTCTTTGTATTTCAAATCTTTGACTTGGTTCTTGAGGTTGTCTGGACCTTGCTTTTAGGTCTTTGTATAATATTTTTTATTTCAGTCAGTGTATGCTTAATTTCTAGTTGGTCCTTTTTCATATCCTTGTAGGTCTTGTTTATTTCCTCGTAGGTCTTGTTCATTTCCTTGTAGGTCTTGGCCTTTTCTAGGAGCCTCTTGAAAAGTCTTATAACCATGGTTTTGAACTCTATGTCCAGTCGTTTGTTTTTTTTTTTTTCCGTTTCTTTCACATCTGATTTCTTTTCATTTCTCTGCATTGTGGCTGCTTTCCTGAGTTGGTCCATTATCTTTGTGTGGTAGATGTCCTCTAAGGGACAGTGGCTTAGCCTCCCCAGTTACCTGAGGTGGATACTCTTGCTGCAGCCCCTTATGGGTTGTACAGTACTGTTGAAGTTAAGCCCAGCTATTTGTTGTTAGCACTAGGAGGGTTTGACCACTTGATTGTGAGGGTAAGCTGTGTTTAGGTTGGATGGGTGGAGTCTCCCAGCTGAGCAGGCAGCATCAGCTCCGCCCTATGCGGCACCAACGTCTCTGTGCCGGGTGGTAATGGCTGCACACACCTCCGAGAGAAAGCTGCCGCTGCCAGACAACTCAGCCTCTCCCCAAATGAGTCCGCACCCCCAAAGTTTCGCCCAGGGTTGCAACACAATGCAGTCCGGTGGTCTTCCGAACGAGGGAGCAAGTCACGAGTCCTCTCTGTCCAGTCGCGCATTTCTGTTCCCAAGTTTATGCGCATCTGACAAAGCATCTCCTTGATTCTTAAATTAGTATATAATCTTGATTAACTCTACACAACTATTCTCTATTTTCCCCAAACTAATTTTCTTTCTCTCATGGCAAACATCAGTTCCCTGTTTCCATTAATGTGGTCTTGTTTTGAATGCTAAATTATGCTTTTCATATCTAGGGTCTCTTGAAACTCTAAGTTTTCATATTTTGTGTATCACACATTTCTTTTCATTTATTGTTTTTTAGATAAGTGTTTACTGTGTAGTACTTCTGAACTACTTAACAAATGAATTAGAATTTTTTAGTTTTCTACTTAATTTTGCCACAATATGATCCAGCTGACTTGCCCAACATTTTCTTTCCCTACTTTACATGAACATTGTTTTCAGCCAAATTGGCTCCATCCACTCTTCTGTTCTGTTCTTCATGGTGTTGCCTCCACTTGAAATGATTCTTTTCCATTTTGACCTGTCCAGAATTCCTTCCATGGGTCAAAGTACAACTCTTATGTTATACTAGAGGCCTGGCACACAAAATTCATGTGCTCAGGGAGGGGTCTCTCAGCCCAGCCATTACCTTCTCGAAGTCTAGGAGCTCTTGGGGGATGCCTGATTGACAGCTTAGTGCTGCCATGGAGGTGGGAGAGGCTCACCAGCCTTGAGCCCGGCTTCTGGCTGAGTGGCACTCCCCCTGGGGGAGTGCACTGACCACCAGGGGACAGCTCCTGTGTTGAGCGCTTGCCCCCTAGTAGTCAGTGTGTGTCATAGCAACTGGTCATTTTGCCATTTGGTTGATTTGCATATTAGCCTTTTATTATATATAATTCTTATGTGGCCTTCCTTCTTTCTCTTTCTGGTATATCCCAGTGACTTTCTGCACTTTTTAATTTAGCTCCCAACACTGTACCTTGCATTGTAGATACCTGTACACTTGTCTTTACTATTAGATTGTATGAAATTAATTTGCTCAAATTAGTTTAATTGCAGTTATTTGATTCGGATAGGTTTGTATCACTACCGATAGTACTTATGTAATTATTGCTTCTTTCATTGGTATTTTATTCTATAAGTACTAAATGAAAAAATGTTATTGTGATGTATCCATTTTTCTCTGGTATAGTTGATTTATAAAATTGTGACAGTGAAGCCTGATGTAATCAAGCATGAAAGGAAACTTTCTGTTCACCTTCTATAAGAGCAGCACTTTCTAAATGGTCTCAATAAGATTTGCTATATTGAGACAAAGGATCATGACTTCATTCTTACTAGCCTCAGAACCATAATAAACTATGGTCAATTTTGGCATTAATTCAATTTTACCATTAACTTTTTCATAAATTTTGATTAAGGAGCATGGTAAGACTTGCAATTAAGGAAAGTACATTAGAATTTCATTTCCTGTCCACAATTTGTCATATTTTGAAAAATACTGAAATTCTGTGAATCCCTGCAAACCACAGGAATGGTAAACTGGCTGCACACCTGTTTGTTTGTGTGGTTTTTTTTTTTGGTGTGTGTGTGTGTGTGTGTGTGTGTGTGTGTGTGTTTTCTGATGGGGAGTACCTAAAATTGGCTGCAGACTTAAGTCCAAGTTTTTATTATAAGAAGTAATTGACTAAAATATTTGTTGTCTGTGTAAATTTTATAAGTGTAACAAGGTAGCTATATTTCATGGTAATTTTCTCTAAATGTCATCAGCTCACAGTTGTGTTTTATAATAATTTCTTGCTTTCTATCACCATGGGCTAACAAATATTAACTACTTGCCCAAGTCTGGATCAATAATATATCTAACTCTGAATTTATAGTTGTCAAAGGCCAACTATAATTCTCTTCTAAGACTATTTTCCAGGATGTGCTTATATCACTTGATTTTTTTTTCCTATTTTAGTTCTGCTATATAGCAGCTTAGGAAAGATACGATTGTTTCTGAATAAGGTTTCACTTGATGTGGGCACTTATTTATTTTAAATCTATAAAAGTTATTTTTCTACTGATTCTCTTCATCAAATATGTTTGTTAGAAGATGTTACCCCATTGAAAAGTTGGAGATTTCTGCCAAGTCAATTTTCATGAATGTAGCAGAATTAGATCAACATGATCATCCTGTTAATTTTTCTTTTTAAGGAACATTTCTTTCAGAAAGTAGGTAAAGTACCCAGTGTGGCCAGCTGTGGCGCAGGCTTCAGTAGTGAAGTTTTCCTTGTTGTACTAATGATCTCTGGAGTGCTTTTACAGAACATTTTTCTCCCCAAACTATTCAGGGTAGGGAAGAGCTGCAGTTCCCACAACCAGAGCACATGAGCAAGTCATTTAAATGATACTCTTTATTTAACTTTCACAAAAAAAAGTTTCCTTTCTTTTGAGAACTGAACCTCTGTGTAGTCATTGCAAAATTATGTAGATGCCAAATATCTACCTTAATTTTCATTTTCTACATGGATCATAAAATGTTTAAGATGGCCTTAGGGAAAAACTGGACACTTTGGTTTAGATGCCTTACTGTGTGCACTTGAAAAAAGTTATTGTATAAGCCCTCTTTGCTGACCACAGTACTGACCACTTCATATTCATTGATTAATGTTCAACATTATACTATTGATATGAAGGGCAATTTTAATATCCACTGTAAAAATGAGGTGCTTGAGACCCTTGGGGCTAAATAATTCATCGACTCGTGTGTCTTTGTCTACCAAGCACACATGAGAAAGCGTGAGGACATCTGATCAGGTGTCTCTGTGGCTTCCAGCTTTGAAGCATCACCTACCTCTGTTGTAAATGTATAGCCATGCTGGATAAAAAGTGAAGGCAAAAAATGTAAAAGTCACAGCTGAGGTCACAATTTATCATCTCAGTGACTGTTGAATGGAAATGAAATGGGAGCAATTCTGTGCTGAGGCCTCTGGCTTGTTGACCTCTGATAGTGGACAGATGGTTCTATATAATTTCTTAGGGAAAATGAGGGATTAAGTTCATTCCACACTAGGTAGAGATCAAGAGCCACCCTCACAGTTTAAAAGCAGGGTGTAGAGAAGGACTCCTCCACTTCTCAGCAAAGGATGAGCAATCTGTTGTCTACGGCTGCCAGAGACTAGTTTTTATAGTCTTGAGATGAAGGAAGAAGCTGACATGACCATTAAACTAGGAACTAAACTGGCTCATGATATGACTGGTAATAATCCAGACATCTGCATAATGTGATACTCCTCTCTCCAATATGAAGATGGGGGTTCTGGGCACCGAATAAGCACAGAATCATTTGTAAGAGAAGATGATGAGAAATAGGGGATGGAGCTAAATCAAAATAACAAATAAAACTAAATTTAAAATCCTCCCACGACAAATAAACTTGGAAAACAAATCCCAGAGAATGTGAAGAAGAAAAGAGCCAACAAAATTGCCACTGAAAATAAATTTAATTCAGAAGAAATTAAAATGTTGAAATAGCCTGGCAAAGAATATTTTAGATGCTCAAAGTATAAACAAAGGATTGCAGCCCATGAAAAAGGTAGACAATCTTGAAGAAAAAGAAAGCCAGTTATTTATTTATTTATTTATTTATTTATTTATTTATTCTGTAACTATTTTTCATTGGGGGAATGTTGGCTAGTAAAATTATACAGATTTCAGATACACAAATCTAAATACATCATCTGCATCTGGTATTGTGTGTTTACCACCCCAAATCAAGTTTCCTTCCATCACCATTTATCCCCCCATTCCCTGTTCTATATCCATCCACTTCCTTTTCTTTCTAGTAATCACCATACTGTTGTCTGTCTATGAGATGTTTTGTGTTTGTAATCCCTTCACCTTTTCCACCTAATTACTTATTTACATTTATTAAGTCCATACTTGTTCCACACAGTGTTTTAGGTTCTAGAGAAGCAGCAGTGAGCAAAAGTAAATCAAATCCACCTCCACATGGAGAGTTTACATTCTCCTGCATTTAGTGATAGAAATGAAATAAAATTAGGCAGGAATCTTGCAAATTAAAAGATAATCATGAAAATAAAATTCTCAGAAATGCTAAATTCTATACTTGACTTTTTCTTTTTTTCACTTGGAAGATATTACTTAGTAAATCACCTAGAAGGCAATAATTGCAAAATAAAATCTTTAAAAAAAAAGTGTGCACTGTCTGAGTATCTGTGTGGAGAGAGAGAGAACGTGAGATTATGTAAAAAGATAGCTGAGATTATTTTAGAATTGAAGATAAGACTCTTCAAGTTGAAAGTGCACTTTAAGACTCTGTCTGGATAAATAAAAATAAATCAATGCCCAAATATTTTGTGGTAAAACTTTAGAATAAAAAGAAAGTCTTAACCTCTGAGAGAAAAAATAGACTAGGCCCAAAGCAAAAACAACTAATTTGAGAGCACACACCAAAGCAGTACTGAGGGGGAAAATATACAGTCAATCTAATTCTAGAACTCTGTGTCAGAGTATACCACTATCAGATACTGACCAAAATATTTATTGAATAATCACCTTCTTAGGGAAGTAAGCCTTAAAGAGGGAAAAAGTAAAGAGAAACAGCTATTTCTTGGTGCCTCCATTAGGTCAACCATAAGGGTGACCCTAAAGTGTGGAAGTAATAAGCGCCAGCTTCGGGGTGGTGCTGCCTTTGTGAGGGAGAGTTTTGGGCCAGATGGGAATGGAGAAGGGTGAACAACAAAGGGCTTATCTGCATTTGTCAAGTTTCATTTCTTTTAAAGGAGAAATAAAGTGCAAAATGCTAACATAGTTAAAGCATGGTGGTGCGAGCATGGGTTTTCACAGCGTTCACTAAATGTGTACCTGTATCACTGAAATAAAAAGGTACTCAGATCTGCAGGAGAACATGACTTTTTAGGCACAGCAATCAAGTTTATAAAACAGCCTGCCATCTGGTAATGGGGCCAGTTAAAACCCAAATCTTTATCAGGGCTCATAGGGCAGTACAGAGCCTGCTCATTCCAGCCTTTTCCTAAGCTTCATTCATTCTGACTGGGCTCCAGTCGCATTGCATTTCTCTGTACCTCACACAATTCAAGCTCCTTTCCTCTTATAACAGCAATCCTCCTAGAGAATTCTTATCTCCTTCAGATACTAGGGAAAGTCTAGAACTCTTTAAAATAGCTTAAATTCTTTTGATCTTGTTCTCCATCCTGCGCTCTTAGTAGGTATTGATTCAGCCAGGAAAATGAAACTGTTGCACGGCACTTGACTGACGTTCCACTTTGCAGGGGTTCTTTCCCATAACCCTTTGTCCTGAGCTGAATACTTCCCTGGGTTTCTTCGAAAGTGCTATGTGCCCAGGACCAACAGGCAGCTGCGGGATTCAGGATGAGGGAATAATTTGTCCGTAGACTTGTGTACCAAGCACACTCATACATTTTAATTTCTCTCACAATGAATGATACTTTATTCTTTGGATTCTTACAGGGCATTTTACTTGGACAAGTCAAATTCACCACCCAACTCCACATCCAAGGCTGCCTATGTTGATAAGGTACAAATAGAGGATAGCACTTATTTATGCTTTATCATTTACATAGCTTCTTTACTCAGTTTTTCTTCTGTTGTATTTGCAGTCTTCAATTTTGTTATCGCCATAATAAAATATTTTAGAATATTCATTAGAAGTTATAATAGCTATGAATTAAATTCCATCTAAAAGTATTTCTTAAAAAAGAAAGACTCGTGGACAGACAATGGTATGGCGATTGCCAGAGGGAAGAGGGGCTGGGAATAGGTAGAAGAGGGCATGGAAAGATAAATGGTGATGGAAGACTTGACTTGGGGTAGTGAACACACAGTACAATATACAGATGATGTATATTGTATACCTGAAACCTTTTTAATTTTTTAAACCATTATCACCCCAATAAATTCAATGAAGAATAAAATCAATAAAAGGATTTATTTCCACTAAGCATGTCGAATTTTATGTTCATCCCTTTGTTCTGTAGCTCCTGAGGCCTCTCAATGCCCTGGATGAACTTTACCGACTGGTCGCCTCGTTTATCAGGTCCAAGCGCACGGCGGCCTGTGCGAACACCGCGTGCAGCGCCTCGGGCGTGGGGCTGCTGTCGGTGTCGTCCGAGCTGTGCAGCAGGCTGGGGGCCTGCCACGTCATCATGTGCAACAGTGGCGTGCACCGGTACGTGAGCGCGCACCGTGCCCAACTTCACTTAGTAGATCTGGCTTACATTTTGGCGACATGATATTATAACTGGTAGCATTCAAAGGACAATTGTATTTGAGAGAAGATTTCAGAAATTAGATAATTCTTACACAGTATTTCCTGGTTTTAGTCCCTATATTTTTGTGACTATTCACCCATATGAATATAGTCCCACATTTCTGTCATTGCAGCCCAGAATGTTTTCACCCTTTTACTTATATGATGATATTTGTACTTTAGGTACAAAGTGATTCGTGGATCTTATTCTAGGACACTTTTCATTGCATTTGGTGGACACTCTACTCTTCAGTGGTTTAGATCCCTATTACACAATTACTGTGAGCTGGTTGCAGCCTTGCACTCCTGGCAAAATAATAGTGCAAGAGCCCATATAGTATGTTGTTCCTGAACATATAAGGGGACACCCAGATGGGCCCCCGTCAGGGGGTTTGTCTTTGACAACTGTTCTCTATATGAATTCATATGGCTGACTCAGATGCAGAAGGTGAGTGGACAGCCACAAGTTAAGTTCTTTTTTATAAGTGTGTTCCTCTTCTGTCATCCTTCCATTTTCACAAGGAAGCGAAACCATGTAGGTGGGAAAATAGGGAAGAATTTAGTTCTCATTGTCATCTGCGTGGGCAGAGAATCTTCTGTCATCTGTCTCTTAGTTCTAGGCCAGTTAGATTTGAGGAAGATGGTTATTATTTATTTAAATGCACTTGGTATTTAACTCATGCAATGGACTGCAGTTGGTGCCATTGGCTGTGTAATAAAGTGGTGACGCTCATGTTAGAGACATAAAGTATGAACAACAACAACAGAAAATAATAACAAAATAATAATAATAATAATAATAATAATATACCATATAGCAAGAAAAATTAAAAAACACACAAGTAATCTATACTACTTGTGTACAGAAAATGTAAATGACCTAGGAAAGTTATCCGTAAAACATGAGATCTTTGCAATGGTTGGAACTGAGAAGTTTCCATGGAGAAGCTGATGGTTGGACTGGGTTTCGTTGCATCAGATTGGAGAGGTAGAAAAGGAGAGAAAGATTATTCAAAGCAGCAGGTGCTCTTGAGTGAAATTCCATTTGTCTTGGTATGCCTGAATTCTAGTTTTCAAGTCCTACACAGCATGTTTTGGCTTATCTAATATGGCAAGACTTGATTTTTCTGAAAAGAATATTATATATTATGGTTGATAGAATACTAGTATACAGAATTTCCCTCTTTATTTTCATTGCCGTGTACTTTGTGCTCTATTGCAAGCTTATTAAGAGATTAATTGAAAGTGTTATCTGCAACTGAATATATAAAATTATTTCATATTTTTTACTAGCAGAACAATTATCTCTCATTTATGATCAACTTGTGTTCATTCATTCTGGTCCTGTTAATTCACTCATTATTCATTCACTCAATACATATGAATTGAAAATCAATTATGGGCCAGCACTGTTTTAGTGGCTGGGGATACAGCATTGAAAAAATAAAGTTCCTACTCTCACATAGTGTTCATTGTGTTGGGGAGAACAGAAAACAAAGTAAACAGGTAAATATGTAACATGGTAGGTGAAATAAGTACAAAAAAAGATTAGAAGTCAAAGGAGTAAAAGTTGACGGGCCAGGAAGAAGAGGTACTGCCCTCTGAAGAGGTGATTTCATTAGAGACCTGTATGAAATGGAGTGAGTTATACAGAAATTTCCAGAAAGGGCATTTGGTCATGGTAGGGAACAGCCACATCCCTGTGGGAGCTCAAGTGGCAGTGTGCCTGGTGTGTTCCAGGAATGGCATGGTGGCCATGATGGCCTCAGCCAAGTGTCATCACCTTGAGCGTTTGTGTCCTTCTCTTATCCTGGTGCAAGATCATTGTTATCTGAGGACTGGAGACACTGTGACAACCGCCTCATCAATTTACTGAAAGTTAATACAATTAATTTGTCATTTAATCTAAGAACCATGACCAAGTTGTCCAAATTATTCTCAGATATTCCAGGAGCAATTGAGAATTTGACTGATGTTGTATAGGAGAAAAAGATTGATGTCCCACAACTATTTTACAATTACTGTATTCATTGAAGGTTGTGTTAGAATCACAAGTAACATTGGGATTTCAAAATAGTTTGACCTTTTCCATTTCTGCAATTCAAAATAAATATAGTTTTGGTTAGTTCATTTTGGAGACATTTACTGAAATGTGGGCACAAATGCCCCATGACAGATGCTGAACTGAAGGTCAAAACTATTTGGAAATGGTATAGTTTTGTTTTTTCCATGATGCAGAATAAAACGAGACTTTAATAATATCCTTAGCCTTTTAGTGAAGGCTATGCTTAGACTTTTCATGATGGTAAATGTGCATTAATTTGTGTTGGAAATAGAAATTCCACATAAGACTGGTTCTAAAATAATTCCCTTACTAGTTATAATCCAGACACCTGGAGAGGAACTCAGGTAGATCTACACCTGCCCTACCATTAGACATGGATCCAACAGAGGGGAGAAGTTCACAGTGTGAGAATAAATTTCCACACACCTTTTATCATTTACTTTTAAAATCAAGATGAGAAATAGTCAACCCTATGATATCCACATTAGAGAGTCAGCTTTCCTTTTCTGAAATATTTTAAAGGATTGAATTATACTGCATATGTTTCATATTAAAGAGAAGAATGTGGTTTCTCAGTATGAAAAAGACAGACTTAATTAGCATTAATGTCTAGGTGTCCCAATGCCTATTTGAATTAGATGGCAGAGCTGCATACAGCAATGAATGTGAGATTAGTTGGACAAGAATTCAGGATGAATGATTAAAATTCACTCACAACATTTAGCCTGGCTTTGTTTTTATTAAATTATCTTTCCCAGGTTAATCCTTTGCATGATTTACAGTTCCACTGATGAACTTTCCTGCCCACAGTCTCTTCGTTGCTTTCGAATAGTGGAAGAACAGGACTATCTCTTTTGAAGATCAGATTTTGCCTTTTAATCAATGTAAACATGTTATTAACAAGTAGTTTGATAATAGAAAATCCCCAGAATTTCCATTTTATGTCATCTTTTGCAACTTATATCAAACAACACACATTTGAACACAGTGTTATTGGTATATATACTTTAACAATCTCCTTTAGGCTCCTAGCAACTATATGCATTTCCAAAGTGTATACATCTACTTTCTCATTATCACTTTTATTTGTGTCACATAACATTCCAACTAGTTGTTATATCACCGTTTACTCAACTACTGTATTATTTTGGTGATTTCTCTTTTTTATACTTTGCACATCAGAGGCATCTTTCTTTATGTAGCTGTTCATATTTCAATTTTACTTCCCATTAAGCTAAAGAAAATAAAAATGTCCTCCAGATAGAATCACTGGAGTTGAAACCTCTGGTTTATATATTATTGTTCAGGTTCCAGAAGGATTGTCCTCATGCACAATACAACCACGTCAGGTGATCATGGACCTGCCCCCCTTTACCTTGTATAAAGAGGGTACATATCATGCTGCTGTTCTCAGTGGGTTCTGATATTTCATGCAGTGCTTTCATTTATACTTCTTGGTTTAACAAGTACAAACATTTGAAGATCTTTGAATTTCCTTTTCTACCAAGACTATGCTATATATTGCCCAGATGCATGCCTTATAGCAACTTTACCTTATGCCAAAGTGAGTGATTTTAACTTTTTGCTAAAGTGAAAATTTTTAAAGTATTGAATCGCCACTGTGGCTGTTAAAGTTCCCTTTTGTCCTCCTGCCAGTTGTTTGTTGCAGGCAATCCAGAAGCATGCCTTGGGGATTTCTCCGTGTCCCTGTGATTTCATATTGCAGCAGCCTTCCTTTCAACACGGCATTTCATTTTGTTTTGTTTCTTTATTCCCACACCTGCTTACTAGCCGACTGGTTTTCTTTATCCACAAATGTTATAAAACCTGAGGGATGAGTCCTAGTGTGTCCAAAACCAAAGACACTCTTTTCCTCCCGCTCCAGCAGCTGCAGCTTCCTGCACCATGGGAGCCAGTGGGTGGACATTTCCAGAGGCTACCTGAAAAGATATGTCAGAGAAATTTCTAGTGAGGACAAGAAATCCGGAATTATTTTTCCCTTCTAAGGACTTACTCCAGAGGGTTTTGTCCACACTCTCTGGTTCTATTAACAATAGGCTGTGGGTGGTGTCAGAACCCTGGGCTGGCCCTAAGGGAAATGGGTTATCTGAACATAACTCCCATGTTTCTGACTCACCTATGACCTCTTTGAAATAAAACTTTGGAGGCTCTCTACTCATAAATTACCTTTTATCTTCATGCTTTGTTGAGAGAGTGAATTTCTTCCAGGAAGTAAGGCCTTGCATTTTTTTACTGACATGCTTGTCAACAGTATCACCAGGAGGGGATCCCCACTTCAGAGACTCACCAGCACCAGTCCGCATCACCACTCTCTTCCGTGTAAAACTACATAGAAGTGTAGGAAAGAAACAGTCTGTGGCGACACCAGCTTGTTCTCATCATTAAAAAAACGTAATGATGATGAACATCAAGCTGGCCATCATCTATGTATTCCAGTGTTAGACTGATTTTTCTTTAATACATTGTAGAAATTAACTTTAACATGTATAAAGTTTTAGGAACTAAAGGGATATAGATATAGAGATTAGGGATAGAGATATATGAAGTTTCTAACTTAAAAGGAGTCTATTTCTAAAATGCTTTCTTATTTTGGTATTTGGACATTGGAATATATTCTCACATTTGACAGTATTACAAATGGTGATTGAATTCTCAGTCATTCTTCTTTCCTTTCTGTTACTGAATTCAAGGGGTTGGCCACTTGGGGTGCTCTGTTCAAGGACTAGACTTGGTTATGGCGGGGTAATTTCCTCAATTGTGATAAGTAAAGACAGGATTTCTATCCAAAACTGTCTCAGGGAAGGTAGCCTCCGCCATTGCTTATGTGGACTATTTGGTTAGTTACAAGTTGATTTCTTCTTTGCAGTGGGCTTACCAGGTTGAATTGCTGTCAAGCTCATCTGTTTATAGCTGCATTTGCAAAAATATCACTTAGCAAGGACAGCATTTTGTGAGAACTGCCCAGACCTTGAGACCCTTGTCCTATCTAACACTTCCCTACCAGTGGAAGTTTATGTAATCTGTCATGTGACCAAAGCATAGGACCTAACGTATGATTGTAAACATTTGTTAGAAAAACAAAATCCAGGAATTAAATATAAAACAATAAAAAACTATGTATTACCAATTTGGTTAATGAAAATGTTGATATTTCAAATTATGATAAACAGTGTAGTGTCTCTCGATTCCTACAAACAATTTTTAGAAAATATTTTTCAGATAAGTATCAATGAACAATTTTGAAAACCACTTTTGTTTGAACTCTAAAGGACTTTTTCATATGACATTGGAGGACAAATTGACAAAATAGGCCTCTGATTAAAAAATGGATCTTATAAAAGTGGGGCACTCAGGTTAGCCTGATGCTGGTCAGTCGTCAGTCCTGAGCGGGGAGATGATGAAGCAGCATCTTTCTCCACTTGCAGTTGAAACAGCACGCAAGGCAAGGTGATTCACTCTGGGGATTTCCCTATGTAGGTTAGATTCTATGGGACAGAAAAAAAACCCTGCTGTAAGCAAATGTAGGTTTCAGACATCCCTTTACTTTCTGTGCAAAAAATGATTTGAGAGATTCAGGAACAAGATTAGTAGAAATGCTTGAATTTTAAATTTTCAGAAAGATGGCTAAATAGAACAGAAGAAACATTTTTGCTTACTCATGATCCCAAGATTCTGTATATTCCCAATAAGAAGTTCTTAAATTGTGCTCTGTAATCATGAATCTGAAACACATTGGTCTAAAACACTTCTTTTATATAAGGGTCGGAATAACAATGACAGAGCTGACATTTAAAATTGTCATTAAATATAACTGTAGTTTCAATTATTTTTAACAGTTATAATTAGATTATGACTAAAACAACTGTTCTCACTTGTTTGATATCTAATAAAGTAATGAATCTAGACAAAAAATGAAAAATATAAAATTGTGCTCTAATCTTTAGAACCGAAAAAATAAAATGCTATAATGGGGCTCTGGGAAAATAGCAAGATATATCCCACTCAGAATAGGATATAAGTACATATAAATCTTAATTACTCTAACAAACTCGGAGAAACAGAGGGCAGAATGGTGGTTAACAGAGGCTTGGAGGGGGGAAATGGAGAGATATTGGTCAATGGTATAACATTTCAGTTATGCAAGAGGAATAAATTCTGGAGATCTAATGTATAACAGTGTGACTATAGTTAATTATACTATAATTATAATATGCTATATACCTGACATTGCTTAAGTGTTTTCAATACACACACACACACACACACACACACACACACACACACTCACACCCACACATGAAGAATAGGGAAGTAGTATTATGTGAGGTGGTGGATATATTAATTAGCTTGACTATGATGACTATTTCACAGTGTAACTGCAATTAGAAATAATTGCCCCCACCCCACCCCCCAAGCCCCCAGAGACTATGGGGAAACAGAAATGGGGCTGATATTAGTATAGGGAGAGAGGAGAAGGAGACCAGGTCAGAGATGACTTCACAGGAGACCAGGTCAGAGATGACTTCACAGAGCTGGGTTTAAAGCCTTCCTAAGAACTTCTGGGAATGAATACACTCAGGCATTAGGAGCAGGAAGGGCTACCCCAGGAGAAGGCACAGAAGTGAGACAAAGAAGAATCAGCTGCCCATGTGAGGTTAAGGAATGATCACTGGAACACATCAGAGTATTGCTGTCCCGGGTTCTCCACCTCCCAGTGTTCTCTGTGCCCTGCAAGTGGGGACCTCAGAAAAAACACAGGAGGACCCATCAGAAACATCTGAAGATATGCAGATTAAGCTCTATTTGCTATCTGGGATAAACAGGTCAAAGAGAAAACAATTAAGCTCCGGAGTCAAAGAACTGGGGAGGAGAAGAAATCTCCTACCAGACACTCCTTAAGAGTTGGTGTCATCAAAGAACCTATAGGGAGTAAAGATACGAGTTAGATAGCAAAGTGTAAAGTAAGGTCAAGGAAGTTCAGGAAGTTGCAATAGGTTTCCAATCTATTCAGGTAAATCCGCCCAAACAAAACAGAAATGAAATAAAGTAGGTAAAGTTTGGGCTAAAAATCTAAAATGTGGAGGAGCAGATTCAAACCTGGTGACTAAACTACACATATGATATTTCATATTCATACACATGTTCAGCACAGCACTTACATCCTCAAGTGCCTTAAGTGCTCAATTCCCCAAAGGCCTGTGACTGCCTCTGTGCTAAATGCAGCCATGAAACCACTTCAGAGGAAAACATGCCTTACAGTACTTGAGTAGAAAGAATGAAGGGTGGGGAAAGTTTTTGCCTGGCAGTTCATTTGTAAGCCTTGGTTTAAAGATATACACTGAAGACTACCAGGATATGTATTGAAACTTGCAGTAGAAAGTCCCATTATCTTTCATGAAAATATCATGTCCAATTCCCTGTGCCAATGCTGCAAATGTGCCCCTTACACTCGATGGCCTTTTGCCTTAAAATATAAGGAGTGAACGGAGTATTCAGTATGGCTCTGCATGTGCCACCAGGGTCTCACTCCAGTTGTCCTGCTCACGTCTGCCTTCTGCGCAGTTCTTCTCCTCCTTGCCCCGCTCTGCCGGCCATCTCTGTGCTGTGGTTTTTTGTTTTCCTTTTTTCAAATGCTCACTAACCCCTCATCTTTCAGCTTGCAGAGCATGAAACCTAGGAACCCAATATAGTCATGGGAAGATTTCATCAGTACAGTCTGTTTGACAGGAGTCAAATAATGTTGAAAGCCTCAAAAGACATCGGAGCTTATTTCTTTCTTTTTTTTTTAAATATTTTTATTGATTTCAGGGAGAGGGAGAGAAAGATGGAAACATTGATGAGAAAAACATTGATCAGCTGCCTCCTACACGGCTCCTATTGGAGATTGAGCTACAACCAGAGCTTGTGCCCTGACAGGGAATCATAACACAGCCTCCTGGTGCATAGGTTGAAGCTCAACGATTAGCCACACCAGGAGGGCTAGAGCTTATTTCTATAGAATATACTGGAAACTTGCATGAGTGATTGCTGGCTTCTGGATACTAGCTGTTGTTAGACTGTCATTCACAATTTCCTAAAGAGAGAATATTTATTATATATATATATAATATTTTATTCTATCTGTGTATGTGTGTATATAAGTGAATTCCTTATTATTGAAAAAAATAGTCTGTTTGCCCCTTTTTCACATAATAGTATTTAAGTGTTTTATTAAGAAAAGTGTCTTATCTGTTACAGGGGATCAAGGACATAAAGGTTGGGTTTTTGAGATCCCTGGGGACCTGTGACAGTGTGCTCAAGCTTTTCATTTGTCACAAATGCATTTCTAAGGATGAACAAGGGGGGAAAGACCAAATAGGTCAGCAATGGTCTTTTCATATTAACGTCCCAGACACCCTGTCTGTGTAGAAGCATAGCAGCCAATCCAGGACTGATCAGTACTTAACATTCTGCATCAGCCCTAGGTGAAGCATTCTCCCTCGGTGTGAGGTAACAGGGGATATATAATCCTGCAACATTAAGCAATTAGTTTCTTCAGTCATCTGTTTCATTCTAGATGTCAATAGACTTTTCACAGTGGTGCTCTGTGCTCAGTGGTTAAAAGTAATTAGAAGACAGAATAAATGAGATCATTGCAGGAATGAACAGTCTCAGCACAGAACAGTGCATTTTATATCGAAAAATGCAAATCTGTTATAGAGAAGGTACACGGTCTCCCTTCAGTTTATTTTTACTACTTGATGGCCTTACAATCATTATACTTATTTAATGTGCCTCACATCTAAGTTCCTTTTTAATCACGAACACATTCAATTTAGTATGATGAGTTCTACGTTCATAGCGAAGTGATTTGGGTTGACTGAATTAAACTTTCCCAAAACAATGAGTTTACAGTATAAACGCTGCCCCACCGGTATGGCTCAGGGGGTGAGCCAAGAGGTCCCCAGTTTGATTCCCTGTCAGGTACATGACCAGGTCGCAGGCTCGATCCCCAGTAGGGAACATGATGGGGGCAGCCAGTCAGTGTTTCTGTCTCTCTATTCCTCTCCCTTCCTCTTTTTCTAAAATCAATTTAAAAAACATATCTAAAGTATAAATGCTGAGCCAAGATTGTGATTGTTGAATTATGGCTGTGGGGAGTTAGAATTCTCTAAATGCAGCCATTTACGTGATACAATTTTGCAATAATGGAAAGAGACCTAGATTTGTAATCAGAAAATGGTTTTGAATCCTGTGACTTCCTCCCTGTGTGACCATGATTATAACACCTGGTGTTTTAGAGACTTGTTGGTGAAATATGAATACTGATATTTTTTTCTAAAAAAAAGGGGGGGGGGGATAAAAACAAAGTATCTTTTGCTAAAGGTTGCATTTTTATTTTTAATTACTTTTTAAAATATTTTTTCACTTCAACATCTACATAATGTTAATTTATTCAAAATTATTGTGGCTGCAGATTCTGAAATCTTTATTACAGTAGGTTTTCAGGTGATTTATTGAAGGTGATTTAGCTTATAACTAGAATCTGAATGCTCCTCCTCCACTAACAATAAGAAAATTTGGGATCACCCCAAGAAATAGCAATATAATCCTTAGCTACCTAGCAAAACCTCAGAATTTCTGACCATGACCTTGCTGAGAATTAGCAAATAAATCCACTGTAGGAAAACAGAACTCAAAGCCACAAACCTTGCATTGTTCTCCTTTTCCATGTCAGGTTAATTTACTGTGTCACCCTCCTGGCTGCAAAGGGGTGATGCACCTCCCCAAGTGCTCAATTTAACACATTTCAACTCTTGGGAGGTTGGCTTCATTGTTCAGTACAACTTGAATCAACATTAAATGAGGCAGTAGATCCATGGAGGTTTGAAAATGTAATTAGAGTACAACTGATGTTTTTATCTGTTTTCCTGGCAAACGACCAAATATGTAGAAGGTCCTTCGGTTTCAAGAATCTTGTGTCTAATTTATTATAGAAATGTCATGTTTGATGTTTTTAAAAAGGATTTACATGTAATTTGATTTAAGATGTGAAGTCTTAGAAAGTGAACTAAATAGAGTATGATAGATTCCACCTAATTAATGACTGAGCTACACAATTTTCCAATTAAGCCGACTTAGGATGCCAGGCCTTGTCTCTGCAGTGAGACTTGGTTGAGAAGTAGGTTTGGATATTGGCCACTTTCCACCCCTAGCATCTAAGAGTAGAAATGGCAAATAAGAGACCAGTTCACATGCTTTTTCTGACTCTTAGCTCTGTGGTTTGACATATAAAATTGATAGCTACTACCTAGAATCAGTTGGGACAGACATCTGAAAGAAAAACCTCATATTAGCAAATGCCTAATTATGTCAGGTAAAACTCTAGTTCAGCCAAATCCCAATTTATGAAAGAATATTGGTAGAAGTTTATCATTTACTCCATGTAATTATCATCATCCTGTAGCATCAGAATCTTATAAAAGAATTTACCACAGGGTTACTTTAATGAATCTCTCTTTAAAATAAAAAAGTAGAAAGCTTTTAGCAATAGTTAAAATAGCCTTGGCCAGGTGGCTCAGTTGATTGAAGTGTTGTCCGGCAGGGCACATACCAGGTTGTGGTTTTGATTCCTAATTGGAGTAAGTATGGAAGACAGCCGATTGTTATTTCTCTTTCAGGTTGATGTTTCTCTCTCAGTCTCCCTTTCTCTCTAAAAATCAATCAAAACATCATTTCCCAGTGTTGTGGCTCAGTAGTAGAGCACTGACACATGAACCAGGAGGCTGAGGTTCGATTCCTGGTCAGGGCACATGCCCAGGTTTCAGGCTCAGTCTCCAGTAGGGGGCATGTAAGAGGCAGCTGATCAATGATTTTCTCTCATCCTTGATGCTTCTATCTCTCTCTTCTTCTCCCTTCCTCTCTCTGAAATCAATAAAATCTCTACTTAAAATAAACACATATCCTTGGGTAAGGATTAAAAAATAGTAATTAAAATACAAAGGGATTTCAGAAACTGGGATTTCTGAAAGCTAATGTCCCTCAGATTTTCCAAATAATGTGTTGCCCACATGAGTTCATGTAGGCACACGTACCATATGAGTCAGCAGCAAGGAGCAATGGAGATGACGTTAGTAGCCTTCTGGTTCTATGCATTTCCAACTTTGTTTCTCCTCCTCCACATACATATTTACAGTCCTGGATGCCCCAGAGTATGAACATACTGCATTACAACCTGGAGCCCCGCATCTCCTTTTCAACATTGGGTGAATTTGTACAGTGGGCAGTAGGAATAGTCTGGAATCCATTCCTGCATCAGGATACCTTAATAACCTAACTATAAATGGAAGTGACTATGAATCATATACATAGGTCACAGTAACCTAACTTAAATGCATCTTTTAGTTGCATTTAGTTTAGTTCCAGAAATACCCATGAACACTCCAGAACACGATAGAGGGAATTCAGGATATAAAAAGTCAGCCATAGTAATCATTTGCAATGAAAACATTTTGCTTTTGTGAGGTTTTCTTTTTAATTAATTAATTTTATTTTTTAAATTTGTCTTTATTATTGAAAGAATAACAGCTTTTGTGAGTCTTTAAAAGCGTGTGACTATATAAACAGGTTTCTAGGCATCCATACAGGTAAGGATGGAACTCAACCTTTTTTAGTTTGATCATAAATTCACTTCTGACAGCACCTAATCACTTGTATGTTCAAAGTAGACATTGGAAAATAACTGTTGGATGGATAGATGGAAAAAAACTTCTTTGTGACACTTCCACAATCAAATTAAATTGGACCAATTAGTTCCAAGTCACATTTATCATAGTGACTTGGGATTTATTAACACAAAATATGTCAAGATTTATTCATTATAAGCATAGATATAATGACCCTCTGTTTCTTCTTTCTATGATAAATTCACTATTTTTGCAAAATTTTGCAGCCTTGTCTACTTCACTTCCTCAGGAATATGCCTTAAGCAGAGCTACTACTTGAAATGTCTTTACTAAAATTATTAAACAACTGTCTTCAATATCTAGTTATATTTACCTTTTTACAAAGGACAATTTCAGCTCTGTGACTTTTTTGTGTGTGTGTGACTTCCAAGAAAAAATAGTCTAAAAATTTTATGTGGAATTGCATCTGAAACGAGCTGAAAAATTGAAGGTCCATATTTTCCAGGGTGGAGTAAAAAATATATAGATTTATTTAAATTTTAATGTACTGTCTAATGGTACAACAGAGATTGTGCTAAAAAGGAAACTGGTGGTCAGACAATAAATCTAGTACTGAATGGGACTTGCTTTGGATCCTGGCCTTTGGGATTCTCCCTTTACTCTTGTGCCCAGGGTTAGCAGATCACTGTCACTGGTAATAACTTCAAAATCCAATGTTCTCTCATAAAACCTGACGCTGCGTATACATTTATACACCACTGGAAAACCATGTGCCTGGGATTTTCCAGGCAATGCCAGAATCAAAATGTGTCTTGCTACCGCTGATTTTTTCCTTTGGACATTTAGATTGAGATAGTTGGGAGGAGATAAAAAGTTATGAGGCAAATAATGGCATATTCACAGTGAGGTTGTGGACTTGTGACTAGACTTTCTTTCATAAGTTCAGTTTAGGAAATGGACTTATGATGCTGGGATGGGAACTTGGAGCCTTCACGGAGATATCAACCTTTTGCGATAACTCCTACGTTGACCTGGTTGTCTCTTTTAAAATGTCTTACTTTTAAACAATCGCAAATTAAACTTGGGGCCTAATCGGAATATGTGGTTAATATGAAGAGCAAGGATAGATAAAGCCATCTTTTTTGGATTTGCTGGTGAAAGAAATTTTATACAGATATTTCAGTGTGATTAGAAAAATATATTAATTTTTTTAACTTCATTCAGCTGATGTAATGGGCATTATTGATTAAAATGTTAGGATCAGTAAGGACTTGAAATTGAAATAGAGGAGACCTGAAGAAAGAGAATAAGATTATGGTCTGGCTGGTAACCTAACAGATGTTTTGTAAACAATTGGTTTTTACACATGAACTGTCAGTGATACCTTTTGGCTTTCATTGGCATACACTGTCCTACAGCAGGCAGGTGCGTTAACAAATTCATACACTAAATCTTTGTAAACCTCGTGCACTACTGGAAGCTACACATGAAACGTTAGCCTTTGAATATGGGTTATTAGTGCTTTCTGAAGAATTCTATGTAATGTTAACATGGAAGCTGCTTTTCAAGTCATTTAACAACCAGTGGAATACAACATGTTTCTCCTTAGAACGCAATTATGTATAATAACACAGTGGCACTTTGTCAGGTTCTTTCTAAATTTACAGCAGTGATATTTTAAATACCGTCTTTCTCTTAATCATTAGTATCAAAAGCCACCACACATCCTAGACTGCTATAGTTCAGCCTCATAACCAGGGATAAATGGGTTAGATATTTCACACACACACACAAAAGCAATTGTATTATTGAACTTAATTTCATTTGTAGGGAAAAACTAAACCGATCTAGAAATATATATGTGTAAAAATCAAACCACACGGGGTAAATGCAGACATGGAGAAAATACTAGTAAGTTGAAAAATGAAGTAAAACATATTGACTAAAATAAATTTTAGGAAAAACATCAGAAAGTAATGAGCATTTTTATTAAATGTGTACAGAAATTACCCCTGAAAAAACAATTCAGAAGCTAGCTCCTGATGACATTAACAAATGCTTAAATATAGGCTCTAAGAGCTACTAGAGAGAAAAATATGAAAGACCATAAAGGGAAGGAAATGGAAGAAGGCTCACCAATCATTGAATACAGGGACTGAATTGTGAATTTTCTTGGGGCTATTCTGGGTACTGCAATGTTGTATAATTAATTAAAGGTTCCTTTGGAAAATTTTACAATCTTTAAAGTAAGTCCAAGAAATACACTTTTAAAAAATTAATTCTGTTTATTTTCTGCTATATTAGGCATAAATCAATATAAATCTATTATCAATATGAATGGAAATATTAGGAAGTCATTTTTTAATTGTGTAAAATATCAGTAAAGAATAATATCCGGTAATAGAACTCATTATAATTTTGGTTGTTTAATTTCCTGTGTACAAACTTTCCAATAAACATAGTTCATTATGGGTTTGTTTGAAATGTAAACACTTAATTTCGGACCCCAACAGTGTATCTCTATAATCTCTCTAGAACAGGTATTTTGTAGAAAAATCAATGGTTCATTGTCTAGTTGCTTTCATTTTGCCTGGTGCCTTTTGATTTTGAAATGAGTGTATGGGAGGAAAATTAAAAATTCTTCTATCTTTCTGAGTTCTTAACTGAGACCCCTGTAATAAGGGACAGATTAACAAGAGAAAAAATTAAACAAATTTATTAACATGTATATATCATGTATTCATGGGAGATATCCAAGGGAAAATGAGTAACTCTCCACGATGGTGTATTTGGAGGTGGTGTATTCTCCTACCTTCATCAGTAACCCCACATGTCTTGAAGTGCTTACCAGGAACTAGTGGGATTTGACTTGCCCTTGCCTTTGCTCACAGGTGCACCCTGAGCGTGACAGTGGAGCAGGCCATCATTCTGGCCAGAAGCCACGGACTGCCTCCTCGCTACATTATGCAGGCTACAGATGTCATGCGGAAGCAGGTGAGTCTCACCACTGCAGGGAGTTGTGTTATAAAACCTGGGTTTGAAGGTTCCTTTGTTCGCTCTCGTCTGATGTCTGACAAGTGTGTGGATGTAACAGGCTCAGAGAGTAAGTCGAGGACAAGAAACACTCCCAGGAAAGAAGACAGCACAGATGTCCACCTGAAGGTTCTCCAGGAAACTTAAGAGAACCTGGAGAAGGGGTGCCTAAGACATCACCTGAGGAGGAAAGGAAGTTGGCCAGGCAAAATGAGCAAGGTGGCTTGGTGCTTATGTAAAGGAGAAGATACGTGTCACTTCCTGAGAATTGCAGGGAATAGACTGGGGAAGCGGTGGAGGGAGAGGAAAGAACTGAGGGCCCTGCGTGCTTCTGGAGATCTCACAGGGCCTCACGGGCCAGATAAGCACAGACCTCTGTTTTTCATTTAGAGGATGAAGCACGGCCCTTGGACTGTCTGTAGGTCTCTGAAGTATGTGTGGGAAAGAATGTACTAGCTTATAAAGAGATGAATTTTTTATACAATAATCCAAAAGTATTTGGAGTGGTCAATTGGTTTTTAACCCTTAAAATTCTTTGAAAAGATAGTAGCAAAATTGCACTAATATCTGATTTAGTGATTATTAGGAGAATGTGCTTACTCACACACAGAAAAGACATAATAAGTAGAAGGACAAAAGAAGTTGAGAGACATTAATTGCTTTAACTTTTATTGATTTTTAGAGAGGAAGAGGGAAAGGGGGAGAGAAGAGGAGAGAGAGAGAGAGAGACAGAGAGAGAGAGAGAAAGAGAGAGAGAGAGAATGAGTGAGAGAGAGAGAGAGAAACATCTACTTGTTATTCCACGGATTGATTTTTATATGTGCCCTGCTCTGACCAGGGATCAAACCCGGAATCTTGGCGCATCAGGACAACATTCTAACCAACTAAGTTACTTAGCCAGGGTGAAAGACAATTTTATATTTTATTCTTCCACCTTTTCTTAGGGATACCACAGAAAATTGGTTAAACCAATCTCTCTACCTGCTGACTTGGTTTGAATTGTCCAGTGATAGTGAGGGACTTATTTTTTAAGATATGCTATTGTAATTATGAACTTTGTTTACTAAAGAGTGGATAATTCTTAAACATAAATCCCTATGGGTTTGCTCCAAAAACAAACAAACAAACAAACAAACAACAACAACAACAACAAAAAACACATACACACACACACACACATGCAAAAATAAAATAAAATAAAATAAAATAAAATAAAATAAAATAAAATAAACGCCCCGAAACAACACAAAAACCCAGAAGCACTGATAATGAGGCCAGCGCTGGCTTGTGGCCTGCATTGCAGACATGAGGTGCAGTGAGCACATACCCTAGAGTTCCACATTGTGAACCCCAGACCTGAAGATTGAAAACCCAGGTCTCACAGGGTCCAGGAGGGATTTGTTGCCAGGAGGTTAGATCCATGAGAAGCACATGACGTCCTGTGGTGCAGCTGGGAAAGGGCAAATACAGATGCAAAGGTAGCAGGTTTAGGAAGAACTTCTTGGGGTTCAGTTTTTAAAAGTAGGTTAAGGTGAACCTGCAATTGGTCATATCTGCATTGGGATGTGGGCTCTGAAACAGAGAAAGAGACAAATCTTCAGTTTCACTCTGTTGCTACTGGATTAAATTTGCAACCAATTCAAAATTGTGGTTTATTGGAGACTATATTAACCTTTTAAAATAATAATCTTTTTATAATACTAAGGGTGTAATTATGACTTGGTTACATATACATTGTAAGTATATAGACTTAAACACTCAAAACCTTTAACTTCTTATAACTGAAATTGAGGATAGAGAAAATGAAAAGAGTAAAGCAATATTATTTAGGCCTTACTGACTTGTTTCACTGGTACAAGCTTCTTTAAAACATAATATACATGCATTTGTATTAATACCTGTTACTATGTATTTATAAAATGTAGTTTTAAAAGACCAAAATATTACAAAGTCCCTGGTCGATTTCTTTTGCACTATTTTTTAGTATTTATCATTTCGTCTTCCTCCTAATTATTAAATAAATACTTAGAACCCTACCCATTCCTTTGTTGCTTGTCTGTCTACTCTAAGCTTTTGTTTCATCTTTAAGTTGTTCTGAGAGACAAAGACAGAGTACTGCCTTCTTTGTGAAATATTATGGAGCCAAGGCCTTCTCTTTAGAGAAACCGGAGTAGAGGTTTGCAATATTCTTCCTGCTGCTAACCAGTGTTCAGCAGCTAAAGGCAATGGGATTAATGGTTGGGACCAGTCTGCAAACCAACACTTAACAGTGTGGGATCTGAGCAGTTAGGACACACCTGTAATAAAAGATGTTTATTCTGCCATTCAACACCTTCGACTCCGTTTTTCAGAAGACTAGTGGTTAGACTATTTGCCAAATTAGTGATTTATCATTTCTAAGATATTTAGCTTCTTTTTTTTTGGAAGAAGCTTTTCAGCATTATTTATTATTCTTATTTCTAATTGCAGTACAGTTTTCATGTACAGATTTTGTATATGTGCTTTTGTAGAATTGTTTGAATTAATTGCTTGAGTTAGTAGAAGAGATAAAAGATAAAAAGAAGGGTACTGTGCTCCTTATAATTTTTTTTGTAAGGATTGTAATAATCTTCGGCAGCACTTACACATAACCATCTGATCTGATTAATAAAATAATTGAGGTTGACACTCCCATTTACATTATAAACTTAAAGTTTTCTGTCCAATAAATTATACATTTTAAATATTCTTTGATGGAAGCCAACCATTCTTTTTTGACCATGTTAACAAACACTAGGATTGCAAAGAATTCTGGCTCATTAGCTTCAGTATCAGAGCATTAGACTGGGCACTAGGACCAAGGACCAGGGAAGATGTACTTCTTGCCTAATATCATGGTGGACACTTGTGTAGGCAAATCACTGTGATACAAGCACCAACAGGCAAATACTCTCAGGGGTGTACAACCCAGTGGCTGAGGACACAAGTCAGAAAACTAATTAAAACTATGCGAATTCTCTATTTTGCTTTTATGACTTTTCTCTAAGTCTAAAATTACTTTAAAATAAAGAAGTGATTTTTTAAAAACTGCTTTATTGCAATTCCTAAATCCTTTCCCATCTCTCCCATCCCTACCCCCATCTCTTACCCCATTGGCTTTCCTTTACTTCGGGGCTGGGGGATCCTTTTTTCTGCATATTTATAACTGGCAGGCCGTACAAAATTATCAACTTACAATCAGCATACGATATTTATGCAAACATTTAACTAACTCACTCCTAATGCCTTGGCAGGGTCAGACCAAATGATTTTGCAGGCCTTATATAGTTTGTGGGCCAGATGTTGCCCATCCCTGCTTGGTCCACTTGAGAGAATTTTTCTTTTTCTTTCTTCTTTCCTTTCTTCCTTTCCCATAGGTTAGACTTTGGTAGCAGGAAAGAGGGTTTCAGAGTGTTAGTTTTTTTTTAAACTACTCTTCTTTATTTGTTCTCAGTGTTTTATTCTATGTAATAACTAAGTCCCATTAGGAACTGAACAATGATTATAGCTTCATTCATGAACTTGACAGATTGTAAAGACTTTTTCATTGCTCAAGTACATTATCTTTGTGCTATAAATGTTGAGGCATAATTCTTATATTTCAGAGATCCACATGCACATTGTTTTAGAAATATTTAAGAAATTATGTTCTTGATAAACATTGTGAAGTTTAAAATAGCTAATTATTTAGCTAATACACACAAGTGTAATATAACTGTGATTTTTGTTCCACAAAAGTGAAGACACAGCAGGTATTTATGACCTGCTCATTTCCTATTGCCTTATGCATTGCTTGCTTTTAGGAATAAAGACATAGAGGAGGTGATGAACAAGAAGCTGTTATTTAAACTAATTTCAAATAATTTAGATGGCTATTGGAATACATACCAATCCTTTGAAACAATATATCAGCATGTTTTAATTCTTAAAAGCATTAATTTTGAAAATGCTCAGATGAAAATTTCTCTCTTCCTTCTCTTCCAGTTTCCTTTGATGTTAAGTACATTGGTTAGAAAAATACTCTACCCCCAAGTGTTAATGCTATGTTGATTACTAATGCGATGTAGAGCCAAGAGTGATTTTCTTTACTTTTCTCAGGGAGCAAGAGTTCAGAACACAGCAAAGAATTTAGGAGTAAGAGACCGGACCCCCCAGTCTGCTCCCAGGTAAGTGACTCCCCATGTCTGCTCCTTTCCACCCTCGCCCAGGCAGCGTCACTCACAGCTACTGAAATTGCTCAAGGCTATGCCCAGTGCAGAACTGATTATAGTCATAGAAATTGGCCTTGTAGACATTTCGTGGCTATGTCATTAGGCATAATTGCTCTCAGACTGAAATGGAATTCTAGCTGTAGAAAATTTAGAGGTAGCAAGTAGAAGTCTTGACATCATTTAAATTTTGCAAGTTTCATCATGAATTCAATCACAAAAGTCCACACAATTCCTATGAAAATGTATATGCCAACTGTGCCAAACTATTGAAAATGCTATTTTCATTTATACTTTTATGACTGGCCATGCTGATTATTCCCTCTGGCATGACTGCCTTTGCCATCTGTGTCTGTATGAAACACTCCTATTTAACCACAAACCCCAACTTAGATATCATTTCCCCTTGAAGTCTTGTTTGAATTTCCTTCCTCTTTATGTTCCATTAGCATCTTGTATATTGATTGCTTATAGCCGTGATTGTGTTACAATATATTGCTACATGACTCTTTACCCAACCTGAATAATGAGTTATTTGGGGGCAGGGATTATGTTGTTTTGATTTTGTTCATTGCTTATCATTGCTTACCTATGAATATCTGAACTGATTTCAAGAATGTCTGAATGAATGAATACATGAATGAATGAGCTTTTTGTTTGTTAGCAGACCAAATATTCACAGTTTACATATCATCACAAGAAAAGACTTTAATTCACCCTTACAATAAATGATTATGGGAACAGCCATCAAAGAAATGTTGTTGATTTGACTTTCCTGGTAACACGAGGGTAGGCATCTGTCTTGAAGTAGGGAAAATTAAATAATTTCTTTTATATTTGATTGTGTCAGTACTTTTGCATTTTAACAAAAAGAAGGCCCTTCCAAGCCTTGTTGCAGATGAGACACTCTTTGTTTCTATGTACAAAGCAGTTACCAGAGTTAGAAGGAAAATTGCAGCATTTATGAGGTTAAATTTTGTTCTGAAATACTGTGTGGGTAGTAAAAGTATTTTAAAAAAACAAAACATATTTTCCCCTGAAAATGGATGAAGTACTGTTCATGTTTTAATTGCATTTATTTTTAGTGCTGACTCCCTATCCTGTCTGAGCTTCAAGTCTTGTTAATGTTATCTTCCATATTTGATTAGATTATAATCTAAGACTTTTCTTTTGCCAAAGCACCATTTCATGTAGGAATTAGCTCTCTAGTACCTGGAGCAGACAGGGTACATTTGGGTAATGATCCCAGTGCAGTGTTAAAATTACAATAAGAGAACAAGTTAACAGCTCAGCAAGATCCTCTTAGCTAGAGCTTATAAATAATAATAAACAGTGGGGTAGGATAAGACTTCAGCATCCTAATCAATAAACCAATAAGTAGCAGGCTGAATATAAGAAAAGAAACTGATGAACTCACTCTTTTCTTTATTGGGTTATGTTTTAAAAACACTTGAAGTGAGACACAATAAAATGTGCCAGGTATAAAACTGACATTTTTCACAAGGTAATAATGGCCCTGAGAGAGAGAGCTAGAGTAGTTTTTACATTTTATTGTATTTATTCTTTCATTCACTTTACAAATATTTATTGAGGACTTACAAAATGCAAAGCCCTCTGCTATCCCCTATGCTGAAGGTAAATACAAGATAGAAATAGTTTCATCTCTCTAGGAGCTTTCAGCTCAAGAGCTGAGATGAGTGAACTGTAGCTCATAAGGAAAGGTAGAAGATAAGAGTGCTAAGGCCTGCAGAGGGGCTGGGATTCCCTCCCAGCTGGGAACCAGGATTCCTTCCCCAAAAACATCAGACTGAAGAACATTTGGCTCTTACAACCAGGCCATCCATAGGCAAATCTGGGGTAATATTTCTGCAAATATCTTTGTGAAGATAACATTTGCTACCTCTGCCTAATTCTAATCTCCAACCAATCTCTTTATAGTTTTCCTAAAACCACTCACTTTCTTTCATTTTTAAAAATTCACTCAGCAAACAGACATTGGATTTCAGCTATGTGTTTGCATGTGTCAGGTGCTTTGTTAAAAACTAGAAATATAGCCTGGCCAGTGTTGCTCAGTGTTTGAGCATCAACCTATAAACTAGGAGGTCACATTCAGTTCCCAGTCAGGGCACATACCCAGGTTGCAGGCTGGATCCCCAGGAGGGTGTGTGCAGTAGGCAACCAACTAATGATTCTCATCATTGACATTTCTATCTTTCCATTTCCTTTTCTCTCTGAAATCAATAAAAAATATATTCTTTAAAACTAGAGATATAGTCTCCCATCAGGCACCAATGTGTTCAATAGAGTGACAGTGTAACAAAATGAAAATGTTAGGCAGTTAAGAGCTGTGACAGCAACAGGCACAGATTGCCATGGGAATACAAAGAAGGGGCACATATCTCAGCCTATGGACACATATCTCAGCCTATGGACACGTCACATTCTGAGAACTATACCGAACGAAATCTCTGTGATGGATGAATGTGCTTCGAGAAAGATGCCAAGTGAGGCTGGAGACATAGGCAGGAGCTGGATCAGGAAGACACTTGTATGAGACATTTAACTTGTAAACCATAGGAAGGTATTAATAAACAATCTTCCTATCTGGAAGGTTTAAATTTTAAAATTTGTCTCTGACGACATTAAGAAGATCAATCAGAGGAGAGCTAAACTTGAAGTCAGGAGCTTGAAAGGAGATTACTGTAGTATTGAGGAAAAAGATGAGAAGAAGGTTTGGAGAAACATTTACTAGACAGAAATATTAGTCTTTGGACACTAATTGGAAGAAGAAGGTTGAGAAAAGGAAGAACCTAGAATGGCCGCCCCATTTTGGCTTGGGTGACAAGAGATGAGTGGTTCTAGATACAGGGAAAAAGAGTACACAAAGAGGAAAGATGATGAACTCAGCTTGGTGCTATTGAGACTAAGGATCAATGGAACATCATGTGGAAATGCCTTTGTGGGGAGTACAGATGAGGTTCTTCCTCCTCTGTTCACACATTGGCTTTTCAGAACAATTAGAACGTCTTCACCAAGAACCAAATATTACATTTCAGCTGGAATGGCACAGTTGTCTTATTTTCTATTGCATTATGAAATCTGTAAAGGATTGTTCAATGAAAGCTTGATTTTTCTTTATTTGTGTAATTAGAAGCCCAGTGCACAAATTAATTCGTGCACAAGTGGGTCCCTCTGTGTGGCCTGCAGGGATCGATCGGCTGAAACCCGCAGTCCAATGCCTCCTGCAGCTCTTACCTGACTTACCAATACTCGCCAGCCATGAGCCTTGTGTCTGGCATCCTCCAGAAGGCAGCAGCCTGTGGGATTAGTCTGAAACAAGCTCTCTTACATCCCCCGAGGGATCCCAGATTGCAAGAGGGTGCAGGCCAGGCCAAGAGACCCCACCAGTGTACGATAGGGGCCAGGGAAGGCTCTAGGGCATGTCCAGCCCATCTCTCTCTCAGTACCAATTGGCCAGACCCCAGAAGCAAGCTAACCTACTGGTCTGAGCATCTACCCCCTATTGGTCAGTGCACATCATAGCAACTTGTTGACTGGTGGTCAGTATGCAACACAGTGAGCAGTTGAGCAGCCTTAGCATATCATTAGCATAGTATGCTTTGATTGGTTGAACAATCAGTCAACTCATCACTGGACAACCAGACACTTAGCATATTAGGCTTTTATTATATAGGATTGGGATGCAAGCATACTATAGTGGTTAAAAGTGACAAGATGGTTAAGTCCCAGCTCCTGCTATGTGACCTTATTTATACTCTGAGACAGTTTTCTTTTGTGTGTAATGGGGAAATTGCCTTGCAATCGAGTGTTACTGGACTTTAACCTTGAAAAGGCATTTGCTTTGTGGTTTCCTTTAACACAGCTTTTACTTTGCCATGTACACAGATGAAGGGCTTGATCTATAAACTGCAATTTGAAAGTTCTACTCTGCAGATTTAGATTTGGGTGGAAATATCAGCTCCAACAGGAAAAGGAAAGTGGAGCTGGGACCACACCTCTTTGTGCAAGGCTGCTGGTGTGTATGAGTGGACTGAGAAAAGCAAGGGCCCCTGAGCGTTGGGCAAACAAAGACCTCCTATTACCTAACAATTTAGCTGCCAAAAAACAAACGCCTTGGTGCAGAGAAAAAATCTAATTCTTACCTATTACATTTTACTTCCGAAATTCATCTGCTTTTCTAAACCCCCAAAGCCCCACAATTTCCATTACAAATGTGTCTGAACTCAAATAACCCTGAATCGCTTCCAAGAAGCCTCATAGAAGCTGAATCTGCCCAGCTCTGCAGTACCCAGAGCTATTATTTCATTAGGTGATCACAGGCAGTAGCCTTTTCGCCAGATTGCATGGCAGACGTTTCAAAGACTTGCCTACCCAGTGGCAGTAGTTACATTCTGTGTGAACATGCAGTTCAAAGAAATGGAATGTAATGGCTCAGCCCAGGAAGGACATCCTCTACCCAACTTACTGTGTCTGTTCTGCAGGGCGGCCACTGTGCCTTCTCACCCCAGGCAGCACTGTTGGAAAATGAGGATAGGCATTCAGAGGGGAAGAACTTCCCAATTATTCTGCTAGTCCAGCCCCAGGCATGCAATTTGAAGCAATACCACATCCTTTAGCTGAAAAAAAAAAAGCTGCTTAGAAGTCTATCAGGTCATTTTAATGTGTTATTTTCCCTGGGGAGGGTGAAATAAGCTTTTTGGTATCAGATGTCCTTATTTCAGTATTTATTTTCTTCTGTGGAGGTGACTTGGAGCAGTAACAACCTTCCAGACTTGAAATTCGTTTTACAAACCTCCAAGGCAATAACTTCTTGCATGTGTGTCCAGACTAGGAAAGTTCATTTTGTTAACTAAGTTTCTAACTCAATATTAAATCGTTCTCATTTTTCCTCTTTGATTTAGAATTAGCATGGGATTAAGTATTAAAGAGAGAGAAAATTTTTAACTTGCTAAATTTGTCAACAACGCATTTAAGCTGGGTTCACTTTAATGTGTTTAAAGGGAGTGAATGGGGCAGCTATCCCTGGGTTTGAGTGCTTCTCAAAGGAAGCAAAGCAGAAATCTGCACTTATTTTTTAGACCATGAAACTAAGGAGAACAAGTGTGGCCAAGGGCACTTTTGAGGACCACAAGTGGGGTCCAACATCCAGCCCCCTGAGGCCAGCTGATGCTCTCTCAGACTATGCCCTATGTGATCACTATTGCAACCACGTTCCTCTTTCCTTTGTTCTGGAGTTAGGATTCCACCATTCAGGTGAAAGTGGAGCACTAGAATGTGTCTAGTTCTAGGTCAGTCCCCTGAACTTGGCCTTGAGGCTATATGGTCTCAAACAACTAGACCTGGGATGAAAAGAGGGAGCATCTCCCCATCTCCCGGCATCTCCACCAGTTCAGATGGATTCGTAGACCCACGTGAATCTCCACCTGACTCTGTTGACAGGTCAGGGGAAGGATGGGCTAAGTTGGGCTTATAGTTCTTAGGAAACACCAGCTAGTTGTGCCTTTGATGTTCAGGACTCAGGACTCTGCCAAAATAGCCATTCCAAATCGAACTGCCTGTACCACCAGATGGTATCAAATGAAGCAAATTTCTAAAACTGGTTAGAAAATCATTAGACCCCTAAGGGGTATATATTATCTTGGTACAAGACAATCATGAGAGACATGATGATAATTATAATAGTATCATTTTGTGGAATTTAGAGATTCAATTTTGCTACCAGGGAGAAGAACAGCAGGCATTGGAGCAAAGCTGGTATGAATAAGACAGCATTACCTAACCAGTCATCATATTTTTAAAATATATTTTATTGATTTTTCACAGAGAAGAAGGGAGAGGGAGAGAGAGTTAGAAATATTGATGAGAGAAACACATCAATCAGCTGCCTCCTGCACACCCCTACTGGGGATGTGCCTTCAACCAAGGTATATGCCTTTGATTGAATCGAACCTGGGACCCTTGAGTCCACAAGCTTATGCTCTATCCACTGAGCCAAACCGGTTAGACACATTGTATTTGTTTGCATAGACACTGGTGTTTTCTAGAGAATAGATCAGCCTGGTCAGTTTGTTAAGTGGTTAGAGCATTGCAAAGGGTCTCGGGTTTGATTCCCAGTCAAGAGCACATACTTGGGTTGCAGGTTTCCCAGCCCCCATGGGGGTGTGTACATATAGAAGGCAATTAATCAGTGTATCTCTCACATCAATATTTCTCTCTCTCTCTCTCTCTCTCTCTCTCTCTCTCTCTCTCTCTCTCCCTTCCACTCTCTAGAAATCAATGGGAAAAATATCCTCTGGTGAGGATAAACAAAAAATTAAAAAATAGAACTGAAATTTGGGAGTTTGCTAATACATATATGATTTTTAGTGAAATAGGCAATATGGTCATGCCTCCCAAACCAAGAAATTATTGTTAGTGCATTTATTATACTAATGTATTTTGTTATACTAATAAAAACTACTCCATTGATATCACTGATTCAGGCCACGATCACACTTTCTCATGCCTCTTCTAGGCTATACAAGCTGTGTGAGCCGCCTCCCCCAGTTGGAGAAGAATGAAGAGAACCTCTAGGAATGTGGTGAGCAGAGCTTCTGAACACTGGACTAGACAAAAGCACGCCTGGTGAAACACAGCACTCAAAGAAAAGTGATTTTTTTCTCTTAATCTTCCACCATGGTGTCAATAACTAATGTTCAGCTCCTCCTGTGCTGGAAATGGATAGCCCTTTATTCAGACAATTCAGTTTCACAAACCGATCTATGTATTGACGTAAACTATTTGTTTTTAGGATAAAATTTATCCCTGGATATTACAGAAAAAATATCAGAAGACAAAATGAATCATCGTGCCATTTACTAAAATTATTTCATTGTGTTTAGTTTTATCTTCTCCAAATGGGAAGACGTAATAATGGATCTCTGAAGACACATGCCCACATTTTCTCAACTGTGCAGAAAACAGACTGGCGTCCTAGTCCTCAGGCCCTCTGCGTCAGAGAGAATAATTCCTGTATGAAAGGTGAAGAGCATGCTTTCCTCGTTCAAAGGTGTTTTGTCCGGAGAGGAGAAGAGACTGATTGAGGCTCTCATCAAGACCTTCTTCCATCTGCTGCCCAGTGTTCTTAATGCTCCTGGACAGTTCCAAAGGCCAGAACTGGTCATGGTGATAATTATTATGGGTCCCTGAAGTGGGTGTGGCTTTCTTGGGCCATGTGTACTGGTGCTGTTAAATGTGGCCAGGAGGTGGGAAGAGGCAAAGATTGGGGAGGTGGAAAAGAAGATGAGGCTAAAGGAGGGGAAAATAAGTCTATGTAAAAACTCAACCTTTAACTTAGATACTTAAAATTCTTAATTTTATTAAGGCTTCCATATAAGACATCAAACTCTTAAGAGAATACACCCTACCCAGCATTTTCTATCAAGGTATATGTATAAGATATTAAACTAAAGCTTTATTTGGTGAACTTTAAAAGGACAGGACTTTAGAGACCTTGATAATCTGTGGAAGCACAAGACATATTCTGTGCATCATTTTTATCATTTCTACCTTGATAAAATAACATTGTTAGCACAGTGAATACAGTAATATTGAGTTTAAATTCATAATTTTCAAAATAATTAAAATGCCCTTATTGTGATATAAGTTTATGAATTTGGACTAATTTACTATGAAAAATGCTTTCAAAACTAAATAATATAAAACCATTACTACATTTAATGTATAAACTTTGTTCATGGTTTTCAAGCTATCATTAATGACCTTCACTAGCAGCTGTATATTAAATAACAAAAATTCCATGTTTACATATGTATGAGCTATTTATGTACTGGTTAAGGTAATATTTTTATTTGGTAAAGGATCTCTTAGGATTTTTGCAATAAGTTCATATTTGTAATGAAAAATAAAGAAATCAACATAAGCATTTTCAAAGAAAAAATTGAACATTTTGAATGTAATAAAGAGATGAGTATAACATAAATATTTATATTAAGTACATTCTTAACTTTTAACATTCTTAATACTATCAGCAAGTGATCCTAAAGGTCCATAATATCAGCAAATTGTGACTTTCCACATAATATAAATTTGATTAAGTTCTATGTAGAGCTAATGAATGAGCAAAACTGACTAACTAGCAAGTACTTTTCATACTATCATTGGTGTTTTCTAATCACTGTCCTGGCAGCAGTAGTCTCTTAGAGGGATGAAAGGGTCCTTAAACATTGTGGTCACACTTTGGTATGTTTCATGGGGGAATTACCTGCTCTTGTGGTCTGTATAAGTTAGCATGTTTTTAAGGACTTACATTCTTTGTAATATAATGCTTTTACTATTACTTTAAGTGTTAAACATTTACTTTAATAAGTGCTTGGCATTTACTAAATGCTCCAAAGTTAATAATGGTGTATATTACCTTTTTCATTTTTTATTATAATAAAATTATAGATAACAGTTAAATAATTACTATGTGCCAAGCAGTATGTACAAGTGCTTTACCCATTCTTTTCATTATTGCTTCACTAATTTTCATGATGACAATTCCAGGTGGCATTCTTTTTACAGTACAGGAACTATAACAGAGAATGGTCCAGTGACTGGCCCAACACTACATGACTGACAAGTGGTAGAACCAGGATATTGAACCTAGGAAATTTGCCTTTTTGTTTTTTACATTGATTTCAGAGGAGGGAGAGGGAGAGAGAGAGATAGAAACATCAATGATGAGAGAGAATCATTGATCGGCTGCCTCCTGCCCACCCCACTGCACACTAGGGATGGAGCCCACAACTTAGGCATGTGCCTGACCGGAATTGAACCATAACCTCCTGGTTCATAGGTTGACACTCAACCACTTAAACACGCCAGCCGGGCAAGTTTGCCTTCTTAATACATTATGGTTTCCAGCAAAACATTGTAAATGTTGCCAATTATTTCTTAGTAAAGTAGGAGTTAATGTGAACTGGGTTGCCATTAAATTATACATCTTATATTGAGAAAAAAATAATGGGAATAAATAAAATGCCTTTAGTATATGAAAATCTTAGGATTTCCAGGACACTTTACCTTTCTAAATACATATTTTAAAGTAATCCAATGCTGTTACAATCTGAAAAAAAAAATCCTCAAATTAAAGATAACAGTTTTAGCTATCTTTTGAATATAGCTATATAGTACATCATATAATATTTGACTATGATTCCAAAGCAGTGGTAACAATAAAAAATGTCTATATAATGAGTGAATAAAAACAATTTTTCAATACCATGATGCACTTTTGTGTGACATTGGACATTTCACTGGCGTTGAGTTTTTAGAACAGGTTTACCTAAATGCTCACACACTGCTGTACAACCTTGAGTACCTTTAAACATGGTTAAAGTCTGCCAACAGTTGTTCAAGTTCTGAGTTTAGAAATCTGTCTTTCTCCACCTAAAAGGGAAGGGCATGCATAGAAAAAGTGGTTCTTAACTGGGGATTCAAAATTGTGTGATAACTAGTAATTCCTAGTCATACACATTAAATATTTCATTATATCTTTTAAGGGATATAATTTCATAATTATAAGTATGAGGAATTTTAGGAAGCTAAAATTTTACATATATGCCCATTACTATTTAATACGGAGGAAATAAGAAAGAAAAAATTTGTGTTATTTTTCTTTATATTGTACATCTAATGTTGACTTTAGAGTATAGCTTGATTTTATGAGTCAATATCCCAATCTTAGAAGTTTCATACTATTTCCTGTCTCTTTAAATCACATTTTTCAAGTGGTTTCAATTCAATGACCACTCTTTTTGCAGCCACAATGTTCAATTTAAAATTAATTTAAATTCTTATGATACTATAATATATAGTTGGCCCTTGAACAACACAGATTTGAATTGCATTGGGTTCAATGACCTGCATATTTCTTTCAACAAATGCATACAACACTGTAAATGTATTTTCTCTTGCTTGTGATTTTAATAACATTTTATTTTCTCTAGCTTACTTTATTATAAAAATACAGTATATGTTACATATAACATACAATGTCTGCATCAATCAATTGTTTATGTTCTTGATAAGGCTTCTGGTCAAGAGTAGACTATTAATTATGTTTGGGAGGATTCACAAGTTATACAAGGATTTTTGACTAAGGTCATTTTTTAGATTTTCTACGTTAGTGGTATTTACTAATATTGAAATTAACCTTCAGTGTGTGACTAAATTGTTTCTAAGCTTTTGGAAACTATGTTAAATTTTTTAAGACTTACTTTTCAAGAGAATTATTATACTAAATTATAGTTTAATTACTTTCTCAAAGCCAGTAATCCTTATTTCATGAATATGTAAATATATTAACCAATTTGCTGAATGAATTTTCAGTTGTTCTGCTTAATTATAAAGGCCAAAGCTTTTGAAATAGATGATCTGAACTTAGATTAAGAAAAATATTCTGTACCCTATCAAGTTTCTGAAGTTTTGTTGATGAACCTCAGAAACTTTCACACTGCATGAAGACGAAGCGTTGGGGAAAGTTCCAAAAGGAATTTGGGCCAAGAATGGGCCCAGGCTGATTCCTTTAAAGTCTAGTGGCCACAATCTTCTTAGGTGCTGCAATGCCACAGCTGTTGTTGACTTTGGCTTTAGAAAATTTTTTCTGCTTCAGAACTACCTTTGCCGGTGATCTCAGCACTCAGATTGCCAGTCGTGCATGCATGGAAGCCGGTTCAGCATGGCCTGGGCATCGCTCTGGCCTTTGTTGCATAGGCACGTGGCCTACTTCTCTCAGGATGGCTGCCTCCTCACTGAGAGACACCTGAAGTCTGCTACATCTACTAATATATAAATATAACACATTGATATTTACTGCTTTCTGTTTTTCATGATAATACATTATAGAAATCAGATTATGATGTCTTGTTTTGTATGGAGATAGGATATATGGAGTTGTTCAAAATATTAAATGTCCTGTAAACATCAGAGCTGCCTACATATACAGTAAGCACATCTGATAGATCATCATTTTGAACACTGACATTAGTTTGCAATTTAATCTGGAATCACTTTACCTAACTTTGCTTTCCAGAAGAAGTAGCTGATTAAGTCAAAGTGTTGAGTTTTTAAATGATATTTTTACTAGAAATAGAAAGCTTTGGATAATTACATTTGGGTGAAAATAACTGAATAAATGCCATCCACTTGTGTATTCATGCAACAAATATGTTTGAGTTCAACTGTGTACAAGGCACAGTCTATGGGCCTCATTCATGTACTAGATGTGTTAATGACTGCTTATATTTTTTACTTGAAATAACATTATTTGTAACACAAACCTATTATAATATTGTGGAGGTATATATACTGTATTAAGTCAAGAACACTAAGTTGATAAAATGCTTTAGAAAACATTCATTTGAATATCTAATGCCTCAAGCAAATTTATTAGAGTTTCAGATGAATATATATTTTTGTTACTGCCAAATAAATAAGTAGAACATAGCTTTTGCTTAAATATATTTTATAAGTATTCATTTACACAGTTATCATTATCTTAAATAGTAAAATTGGTTCTATATATAGTAACTCTCTTGAATATATCCATATTTAATGCTGTATAACATCCAAAATATAATGACAAATTTCATCTGAAGATGTCATTAAAGTAGTTTATACTTTCCTTTGTAAAATATACATGTAACATAGTTTCAATCACACAGTATTTTGTGTGTGGTTAAAATGATCAAAGTGTATTATGTGTTTTATATCATTTATTTTGTTTGCATAAAAGACTAGAATAGTAACATTGTATCATAAATGTCAATAACAATAAAGTGTAATGTAGTATGATCATATCAACTTCTTTCCATTTTAATTTAACCAATTCCTCTTCTGTTCTCACCTGTTTAGGAAACAAAACTTCATGAAAAACAGATTTTTACCCTTTATAGAAGAAAATTTATACACGTATGAAACAAATCAACAAAGCTTAGAAAACAAAGCTTTAGAAAACAAAACTTAATAGGGACCATGCTTAGAAAAGCTTCATGGGAGATAAGAGACTTTTGCTGTTCCTGAAATTAGCCAATCTATCAAGATTTATTTAGTACCTATTATGTATAAGCCCCTATCCTACCTGCCAAGGGTGTTATCAATGCATATAATTTCCATACTCTGTCCTTAAAGAACTTGGTATCTACAGATAATGAATTCACAAACCAAAATGGTAACTATCAACATAAGCAATACACACTAATACAAAATGAGAAGTAAGGCAATGAGATATGTGTGCTACAAAATTACAGAGAATTTACATTTAACCTAACATCTTTTTATTGGGCATCTAGAAATTATCAGGTACTGAGCTAAGCTGGATATTTAGTAATTAGAAACACATATGGCTATTGTCCATGTGGAGTTTAAAGTGTAGATGTGGGGGAACTGACAAAAATGATGAGAGAAGATGGGGCCAGCTTTCAGGATTTGTAAGGTTAAACAACAGAAGAGAATGGCAACCTTGTTGAGAAGAACAGCACGAATACACATGCTGAGAAACAAATGAAGCAGGTATTTTGGTGGAATGGTGTGCGGATCACTTTGAATAGAGAATTAAGATTTGTGAGTGTGATTAGGAAGAGCTACTGATAGAAAAGAAGGTTGGGTCTGGATGGTGTAGGTCTCTGAATGCCAGGCTAGGAAGTCTTGGCATTGTATGCAGAAGCAAGTTGAAATATCTAGTTCATAATGATGATAAAGAATTATGAAACTCCAGGGAAATGTTTGAAAAATGTGTATGTTATTGATTGTGTAAGCCAACCCAGAAATGTCAAAAGAAATATCCATTGAAGGAAACAAAGATGTATAACTAGGTTTGACTTTTTGGAAATTGCTGGTATATGCTGAGGTTGCAAATTTAATTACAGAAATAAGAACAAAATGGAACCAGCACACATACGCTGTTCTATAACAGCATTATAGACTCTGGTGTTCCAGAAAGGTTCTTAGATGAGATACACATACAAAATATGATATGGTCAAAATATGATATGGTCAAAATAAGTTTAAGAAATGGAGTAAAACAGCTTTATTTTAGGACGTTTTCAACTTTTTAATGAACTTAAAATCATGACTTCGGAGGAAACAGGTGGCAAGTGATATTTCCCAAACTTACTAGAGGTCAGGACATATTTCACGGAAGATTTGCTAATGTTCAGCAAAGCACACTCTGAGAACACTAGTGTAGAAGTTTCATGATAACACAAAGGGGAAAAAAGATAAATGCATTCATAGGAGATAGCATTAGGGTTTAAAGGGAGAAATGACAAATAGTGACATAAATGAACAATAACAGTGAATTAGAATTAAAAGCAGGCTGTAATATTGTAACGTTTATTTTCTCACCATTCTTCTCTGCTCAGGATATTAGTCATGAAGAAGTGCTTAATCCACAGAGAAATGCAAATGCCTCCTCTGCATGCTAATCATTTCAGCTCTAGACTCTGATGAGATGTTTACTATTATGTAAAACTTGACTTCAGTTTACCATGTTTTCTGGACTAAATTTGCAATTTTTGATGGCCATGATTAGGTATGTTGAGTCAGATGACTTGAAGGAATATTATGTCTCTAGAAAGTATTAAATATATGCTAAGTGTGGGGTTTTCCAGACTGACACTGGTCAGCCATTTGGACATAATGTGAATGTAGGAATACATATACCACACTGATTTTTTTTAAAGCTAGGTCTTGACACAATGAGCCCCCAGGTCATCTCCAAGATTCCTGGGGATCAGGGACGTTTCAGATCTAAATGTGGACTCCTTTCCTATTAAATAAAGTAGGTGCAGAAGAAAGGTTTCATTTGCAGAACTGTCTAGACATTCAGCAAGTAATGGAGTATCTAGAGACTCTGCCCTTGACTCACTATGTTGCTTTTATTTAGGAGAGACCTGTGAACCCCTTGCCAGAAAAGGGATAAACTATATTATTCTAGGGCTGTGTGCTCAGAGATAAAGGCAGAGATCACCCTTGATATAGTAGAGCATTCTGTTTCTGGCACTTTAGATCAGAAGGATGAAGACAAGTGAGGATATAAATGATGATAAAAAAATGACAAAGGGCATGCAGGGATTGAGGGCCAGGAAATATTAGGTCTACTAAAAACTTCTCTAACTGCCCAGATGTTGACTCACTGTCAAAAATGTTCCCCTCAGAGGTTAGTTAGACTTAGGTTGGTACCTAACTAGCAATAAGAGATCTAGAAACTATAACGAAATGCAGAGTAAAGAGCAGGCTCAGGGGTGATATGAAAAGTGTCTTTTTTACACAGTCTTTTAAAACCTTATTTAAGTTGTTTAAAATATTAGTTGATGTCCAACCAATAAGCTTTTTTCCCTTTTTATTAAAATGAAACTCATGTAACACAAAATCAATAATTTCAAAGTTTGCAATTCCCTGACAGTTCGTTTACAATGCTGTGCAACCATTATGTCTATCTATTTCCAAAACATTTTCATCACCTTGAAGCAGGTTATTTTTAATTAAACTTAAAAAAATAACTTTAGATTCATTTTTTTTTTTACAAAGTTAAAAAACAGCCCAATAGAGGAAGGATTGCCTTTTCAATAGGTGCTAGGACATCCATCTATATGGATAAAAATGTTGAACTCAACATTACATCTCATGCAAATATTAACTCAAAATAGATCATGGATTTAAAGGTAAAATATAAAACTATAATGTTTTAGAGGAGAATCAAGATGGTGGCATAGGTAAAACACCTATCTTGCCGCCATACAGAGCAATTTCAAGACTACAACTTAACGAAAGAACAAGCACCATCCAGAATCACTGGAAGGCTGGCTAAGTGAAAATTCCACAAATAAAAGTGAGGATAAGACACTGTGGCTCAGAGGAGCGGCGGCGGACAGCCTTGAAGATTCGCGCGGAGAGAGGTTTGGAGGAGCCCGCACATGCCAGTGGATAGGGTGGGCAGCTGAAAACCGGCCAGTTTTCTTGAACAGGGGAGACAAAGATGTCCCACTGGACTGATTCTCCAGCTCTGGGCGAAGTCCAGGAAACCCATTATCATACGGGGTAAAAACTGGACAGTGGGAGGCACGACGTAGCTCGGGTGCTGCAGGGGTCAGCGGGCTTGTGAAGAAGGCGAGCTTGTGCGGAGTGCACATGAGCTTGGGAACAGCTCAGCTGCCTGACCACGCGGAGAGTGCTCGTGACTTCCTCTTTCATTCAGGAAACCGTCAGACTGCATTGTTTTGCGACCTTGGGTGAGACGTTGGGTGTGCAGACTCATTTGGGGAGAGGCTGAATTCTCCAGCAGCCAATGGAGCTCGCACTCAGAGACCCTGGAGCCGCATAGGGCGGAGCTGATGCTGTCTGCTTGGCCCAGAGACTCCGCCCATCCAACCCGAACACAGACAATTGGCCTGGAGGTCAACCCCTCCAAGTGCTAACAACGATTAACCTGAGCTTAACTTCAGCAAGACTGTGCAACCCATATCCACCTCAGGTAACTGGGGAGGCTGAGCCACTGTCCCTTGTAGGACGTCTATCACACAAAGCTAATTGACCAACTCAGGGAAGCAGCCACCATGCAGAGACATGGAAAGAAATCAGATGTGAAAGAAATGGAGGAAAAAAAACGACTGGACATGGAATTCAAAACCACGGTTATAGGGCTTTTCAAGAGGCTCCTAGAAAAGGTCAAGACTTATAAGGAAATAAGCAAGACCTACAAGGAAATGAATGAGACCCTCAAGGATATGAACGAGACCTGCAAGGAAATGAACAAGACCAAAGTGGAAATGAATGAGTCCTACAAGGAAATGAACGGACCTATAAGGATATGAAGGAGACTCTCAAGGATATGAAAAAGGACCAACCAGAAATTAAGCATACACTGACTGAAATAAAAAAATATTATACAAAGACCTAAAAGTACTCTAGAGCACCCCAAGAACCAAGTTAAAGATTTGAAATACAAAGAGGGAAAATCCACTCAGCTGAAAAAGCAAGAAACCAAAAGAATCCAAAAAATTGAAGATAGTGTAAGGGGCCTCTGGGACAACCTCAAGCATACCAACATCCGAATTATAGGGGTGCCAGAAAAAGAGAGAGAGCAAGACAATGAAAACCTATTTGAAGAAATAGTGACTGAAAACTTCCCACACCTGGTGAAAGAAATTGACTTAGGAGTCCAAGAAGTGCACCGAACCCCAATATATAGGAACCTTAAGAGGACCACACCAAGGCACATCATAATTAAAATGCCAAGAGCAAAAGACAAAGAGAGAATATTAAAAGCAGCAAGAGAAAAACAATTAATTACCTATAAGGGAGCACCCATACAATTGTCAGCGGATTTCTCAACAGAAACGATGCAGGCCAGACGGGAGTGGCAAGAAATATTCAAAGTGATGAACTGGAAGAATCTACAACCAAGATTACTCTATCCAGCAAAGCTATCATGCAGAATGAAGGTCAGATAAAGTGCTTCGCAGATAAGAAAAAGCTAAAGGAGTTCATCACCACCAAACCAATATTATATCAAATGCTGAAAGATATTCTTTAAGAAGAGGAAGAAGAAAAAGATAAAAGTATAAATTATGAACAACAAATACACATCTATCAACAAATGAATCTAAAAATCAAGTGAATTAATAATCTGATGAACAGGATAAACTGGTGAATGTAACAGAATCATGGACATAGAGAGGGAATGGACTGATAATTCTTGGGGAGCAAGGGGGTATGGGAAGTGCAGCAAGAGACTGGACAAAAATCATGCAACTATTGGAGAGGATAGTGGAGGGGGGTGAGGGCAGAGGGTGGGATGGGTACCAGGTGGAGGGGAGCTATAGGTGAAAAAAGGGAACAATGTAATTAATAAACTGAACAATAAAGATTAAAATAATAATAATAAATAAATAAATAAAACTAAATTTTTAAAGTAATATTTTATTGATTTTTTACAGAGCGGAAGGGAGAGGGATAGAAAGTCAGAAACATGGATGAGAGAGAAACATCGATCAGCTGCCTCTTGCACGCCCCCTACTGGGGATGTGCCCGCAGCCAAGGTACATGCCCTTGACCGGAATCAAACCTGGGACCCTTCAGTCCGCAGTCTGATGCTCTATCCACTGAGCCAAACCGGCCTCGGCAAAACTATAATGTTTTAAGAAAAAATATAAAAGGGCATCTTCATAATCCAAGGCAAGATAGAGGTTTTTAGTCTTGATCCAAAAAACATGATCCATAAAAGAAAAAATTGATAAATGAGATCTTATCAAAATTTAAAACTTTTTCTATTTTAAAGCCAGTAAAAGGGAATGTTACAGACAGGAAGAAAATAGTTGCAAATTACTTATTTGACAAATTAGAACATGTAAAGAATTTTTTTTAAAAAGCAGGTGTGAAAAGGCTTCAAACTATTATTCCATTTTTGCAGCATTCTTGAAATGGCAAAATTATGGAATTGAAAAATGAATGAGGAATGGGAATAAAGGGAGCACTTTTAGTTATACAAGGCAATGAGAATGAACTTTGTAGCAATGGAAGGTTCTCCATCATGCCAGTATTATTGTTGACATCATGACTGTGAAACTGTAGTATTGTTTTTGCAAGATTTTATTTTTCAGGGAAATTGAATAAAGGGGACACGAGATTTCTCTGAGTTATTTCTCATAACTGAATGTGAATCTACAATTACCTTAATAGAAGTTTCAATTAAAAATATAGAATGAGTATTAAATGTCTCTCAAAATGGTAGTTTTAAAAGATTAGTAAGGAAAATATTTTCCTGAAAATGAAATCACATTTTGAGATAGAGGCTAATAATAAACATGACTTCTTTCTCTTTTCTTTGCCTCTCATAGCATTCATTCATTCATTCATTCATTCATTCAGTAAGTCAACTGCACAAACTGAGAGCCCACTTTATGAAAGGCTTGGTGTTGGGCTGAGTAACCCGCTAACGTTCAGAGGCTCCTGAGGAGTTCATATGTCAATGGTGCAGTAGGCCTGTAACCAGACATATAGTCTACAAATCTAATTAAGAGGCCAAAGCCATCACTTAATAGCTGCATGACCATGAACAAAGTACTTCTTTGACCCACCCTCAGATTCTCTGAACTGTAAAATCACAACAATAACACCACTTACTTCATAGGGCTGTAACATGAATTAAATGAAATAATGCAGGTAGAATTTAGCAATGAGCCTGGCACCTAGAAGCACTCTATAATGTTCACTAGGGAGTAGAATATTGTATCATTATGACGTTCAACTAAGAAGTAGGAGGAAAGACCTACTCTACAGAGACAGTGTTCTTTGGCAGATGGCTTATTTGGGGAATAGAGAGATGGGATTAGAGGGGTTAGCTGCCATTTGAAAGCATGGGATGCCATGGAAAGGAGTTTGTAGTTTATCCTGTGGGCAGTGGTAACCATTTGGAAGTGTTCAAGCAAGTAAAGGAAACTATCAAAATAGTTACATTCACAGCAGTGCAGTTAAAAGGTTATTGCAATAATCACAAGAGTACAGGAGATAGATAACTAGAGAACCAAGTATATCATCCTGGGACACTAAAATGCACGTGAAAGAAAAGATGCTGTGAATGGAATCCAGAAGGAATATTTGAAGTGTTGGAAGGAGACTCAAGAAATTAGGTGGTAATGAAAGTCAATAAAATAGAGTTCAAAGAGGGAATTGTCAACTGATTCAGTGATTGTAAGTAGAATGAGAGGTAAAAAGGACATTTGGATTTTAAATTACTTTTATTTCTTGCATTCTCATTTATTTTAGTTGCAAAAGTTTCACATGCTTTTCGTAAGATCATAATTTTTTTTCAAAAAAAGTTATAGCATATAATAATTCTACCATAATGCCTATTGCCTGGCACATTTATATATCAAATATATAGATTCTATAACAAAAAGATATTGATATTATAGTATCATTGGTTGGTAGAAACCAAAGTCTGAGTGGTTTTAACAAATAAAACAAAGCATTGAAAGAATGTATTGAAGCTATTAAATGTTAGAGGTGTATCTCCTGGGCAGGACCAGCCCTTATGTTTAAAATGATGTCATCAGAAATCATCTCTTCAACTCTTGCCTTTGCTTTCCTCTGTGTTTGCTGCTTGCTCAGACCAGCTCTCTCAAAGTGGCCACCAATATCACTAAGCTTCTACTTTATACAGTTTACCAACTTCAGTGGAAAAGACCTTCCCAAACATTGCAGCAAAATTTCTACATTGCTTTCTGATTGGCTAGTCTGAATCTGATCTTTCTTAAACCATCACTAGAGCCAAGGAGAAGCTGTATTTTCATTGGCGAGACATCGTCGATCTCCTGATTTCAAGAGAGGGTGCTGTCAGAGACTCCTAAAAAATTTTTTTCCAATAAAAAAATTAGAGTGATATTATCAGAAGCAGGAATAGATTCTGGGCAGGCCTAAACAACAGATGGCCATGAAAGTAGCACTGGAGAACTCATGTACCAATCTTAATTTCATGCTTTATCTTGCGTTGGCAAGTCTATTAGTGTATTTTCTTTTCTGTGAATTTCCTGATTTTATCAAACTAGAACAAGAAAATTATCTCTACAAAGACACTTGGTTCAGAAGCCAGGTGACAGTAGATAATATATTAAGCAGAAAAAGGGGAAACCAAAGCAAATACAGATTACTTTTCATATAAAGTTAATAGAAAAAGAAAAGAGAAAGTTGCAGCTCCAGTTTAAGTAAAAGCAATGTCAAATGGTTTTCGTTTTTTTAGCTAGTTGGCCAGGGATCAATGAAGATTTACTTTTCTATTAAGAATGAAAATGCTTAGGTATTCTTTCCATGTAGCTATTAGGTAAAGTGCTTTTCGTGGTAAGGGTATGTAAATATACATGTCTTGGATTTATTTTATTTGGCTTTGGCCCTGGAGATATATTACTTAACTGTGAGCCTTCAGTATGACGTTAACCTTGGTAGAGACCATGTTTTGTGGGAAAGTGGGTTTAGGAGTCCCAATGCATAATGATCTGAACATGAGCAACATGTTCTACATCAAGCTTCCTCCAAGAGTTAAAAAGTTGTGGGTATGGCCATCTAAACAATGCAGATTTCTACATTTAAATTGTGCACATTATGGTTCATAGAAGGAAAGTATTCTTAAAAAAGTAAACAGTGTAAATGAGCCACAGCTTTTTTATTCAATCATGTGCTGATGGGCACTTGGGCTGTCTCCAAATCTTAGCTATTGTAAATTACACTGGAAATTAGCCAGTCAGAGGAAGATAAATATCACATGATCTCACTCACATGTGGAATCTAATGAACAAAATAAACTGATTAACAAACTGATTAACAGACTGATGAATTTCAGAAGAAAGGTGGGGGTGGGGAGGAGAGTGATTAATCTGGAAACTTGCATGCATGCATGCATGCATAGCCCATGGACACACTAGTGTGGTGAAGGCCTGGAAGTGGTGGGTGCAGGGTGAAGGGGGTCAATGGGAAAAAGACAACAAAGAGGACATCTGTAATACTTTCAACAATAAAGATAAGTTTAAAAAAATAAAATGTTAAATGTAGTTAACATTTTAACAAATGTTTGAATATTTTAAAAAGTGAAGAAGGTTTTGGCACTCTATTGTGAATTCAGATCTAAATAATGGAGTGTGTGATTCTGAACTTATTCTCTAACCATTCCTTGCTTTTAGGATAAAATTAAAAATCAGAGGTAGAAGACTAGATGACAATATTACCAGGGTAGTATTCATTCCCTAATTTAATAAATAAATGCCAGTGGCATTGAACTTTAACTTTAAAACTGAAATCCAGAAAGAAATGTGTCTTGTGTCATGCTGACAAAAAGAAGATAATGGAAAGCCATTATAGTGTTTTCCCAGCTTACGTTATAAATCATGAAGACATGTGAGAGGTATTGCCTTAGCTTTTCTCAAACATCTAGGACATGTTTCAAGGATCTTTTGGAGGGACTTTAACCCACTGCAACTCTGTTCCTCAACCAGAGGAGAAAAGGGAAAAGATTATGAGATGCAGTTTCATTTTTCCCAGGACTATTTCATCAAAGTCTGTAACATAAACTAAACAGAGTTAGCAGATGCCTGCGCCAGAGTGACAGATGACAAATGACGCCAGATCCACCTTTAGAGAAGAGGCAGAGTGAGGAGTTATCCAAACTATTTTATACGAACATTTATACTGACATTAGTTAAGGGAATGGTTGAAAAAAACCCCAGCTGTGTCAGGGAACTTACAAAGTGGAGTATCGGTTGCAACTGCTGCCATTGCTCATGGGAACACGTCATTTGAAATGTTAGAGTTGAATCACATCTTTTTTCCAAATTCATAATTATTATTGTGTTAAATATAGAGACAGTGGAAAATGCCACCCAGAGAGGAAGGAGATGTTTCTACATATAAGGCAGTACAAGTTCTATGATTGGCAGAAGGGCTGCTTCTGACCCTGGCTGACTGAGTGTGGTGGGGCGGAGGGTGGGGGGGTATGCGAACCGTGTTTTTAATTTTCTGTATTCTGATGCTTTGACATCTGTGGCCTTGTTGACCCTGAGGACTGCCCGTCCTGGGGTTACTCAATACTTTGATATTTTATTTTATTTTTAATTTTTAAAAATATATATTTTTATTGATTTCAGAGAGGAAGGAAGAGAGCGAGATAGAGATAGAATCATCAGTGATGAGAGAGAATGTGCCCTTGACCGGAATTGAACCTGGGATCTTTCAGTTTTAAGGCCAGCTAGGACTACCTTGAGATTTTAAACAATTCACCAGCCAGTGTGCTTTTTTAAATACAAACCAACTAAGGCAGAGCCCACACCCCAACTACCTCCTTTGTCAGGCTGATACACTCCTGGCCACAACCCATCTGCTCTCCGCACCCCCAGCCAGCTACAAACAACGAGGGATAGCCTCTACCCGCAGAGCCTGCAGTAGTGTGTAAACTAGCCAATCCTAAGCCTGCTTATGCTACCTTGCCTGTTTCTTCCCTAAGAAACCGAAGTAAACCTCCTCCCCGCCTCCTCTTCCTCTGCCTCCTGTCCAACCCTGCTGCTTCCCCATGTGGCTCTGTGCAGCATGGCATGCCCCCCTCCTCTAGAGAACTGGGAGCAGCAAAAGATCTTTCCATGGCAATCATCTTCTGCTTATCTGGCCTCACAATGACTGAATAATAAAACCTATTTAAAAAAAATTAGGGGTGATAGGAAAGAGGCGGCGGGAGTAAATATCTTCTTTGAGTATCTGAGAAGCTGAAAGTAAAGCTATCTTGGCTAGCCAAGTTGCCTCCAAAGCCTTTTTGTGACAGACCTAGGCAGAAATTCTTATTTTCCAGCAGTTTGAGGCTACAGGACTATCCAGCATCATCTGCTGTACTTCTGAGTCCACACCTGGCTATGCTGGATAGGTAGTTCCTTTTAGTTCATGGGCTTTTGTTATAGCAGCCTTAATAAATTAAGACATAGTTCTACCTAGTCATCACCAGACACATAGCAAAAGCCTTGCTCTCCACTTCAACAGTTCCTAAATTGTCCGTATTTGTTGGTTCTCTTGGAAAATAGTCTATTTTGCATCAGGCAGTGTGGAGTACTGCATAGAACAAACAACACACACACACATAAGAATTGTTGGCCAGCAGCCTATACAAACACCAGCTCACCAGATACTCTGTCACAATATGGTTGTATGCTATGAATTAAATAAAATGACATAAAATGCTTAAAGTAACTCTTAGCACATCGTACCATTTAATACATACTAACTTCCTCTAACGCATCCTTTTTCCTTTTTCCATAGTATTTGATTTTCTTATCTGTCTCTGGGAAAGAACCTTACCTTTAGTTGTTCGTATTTCAGGAGTGACTTTTGTTTGTTTGTTTTAGGGAATTCCGTTTTTAAGCTTTTTTTTAGCCCAAACTTTTATCTAATATCAGCTAATTGCTGGCTTCCTGGTTATTATAAATGTCTAGACTGTCAACTATCCCATCTTAGAAGTGAAATGCTGGTTATACAACATCAGCAGAATTTCTTCTCCCTCCCCCCCCCCCCTTACTATTTCAGCAAAACAGGTAGCAACAAAAACAGGTTCCACGAATTTTTGCTGATCCATGCTGTCCTGCATCTAAAGGACCATCCGTCTCTTGGGTTATAACAGATGGAGCCCTACTGCTGGCTGATCTGAGTAGGAATTCCTCTGGGTCAGTCAGGTACTCGGCTGGGCCTTGAAAGAAAGCGTAATTTTTTTCTAAATGGAGTTAATAAGAAAGAACAGATTGTGTTTATGCCAAGATATTCAGGAAATAGAAAAAGCACGGATCTGGGATCATCACATTCTCTTTTGTAAGAGGCCCTGAATAATCTGTGCTAATGATGGCACATTGACAACAAAACATGATAGCAGGTGAAGCCACAAAAGGAGCAGGCAGCGAGAGGGTGGTGATGGGAAAGAGGAGGCACTGTGGGCTCCTGGAGAAAATACACTGCAGCAGAAATACACTTCAACCTTCGCTAAATCTTCTACCATAAAAGCTGTAGTTTAGGTGAGAAAGTGATTTCACTTCTGGATTCTAGTTTAAGGGCTTATAAAAGCTTCTCTTTGGAGATTAATATCACCACGATGTAATCAGCTTTAAAATGTCTTTTTAAAAAAACCTAGAATTACAGTGAATATATTCAAGTGGCATGAAAGTAAAAATGTTCTTCAAGTATTATAATCATTGATACAGATGCATCTGACTGTGAACATTTCTGATACACAACCATCCTAATTTATCAAAAAGTGTACACTGAACATTAGTAATTCCACATAGTTAGGCAGCATTTTTTTTAATTGTATGTATCCCCACTGTGATCATTTGTATACAGATGTGCTAGAATTCTCAGCTGATGACAGCAAAGTTGGCCATCTACCTTCAGAAGGTGGCATTGCGCAGTGGAAAGAACATAGGTGGCTTGACTTCCAGACTCAGGCGCTCCCCTGAGTAGTCACTGTGGAGAAAGCCCTACATGCTTCGAGTTTCTGTTTTCTCATATGTCGAATTACAGAATTGGAGCAAATTTAAGGTCCCTTTCAGGTCTAAACATATATAAGAGAAAGTGATCAAATGTGCAGGGGTTCCACATGGAAAGAGAAGATACACAAATGCTTCCTAGAGAAGGTAGAATTGGAAATAGACATTGAAGAATACATAATAGAATCAGGCATGTTGAGTTTTCTAGGGGGTAGGTTGGTGGGGTGGGGTGGAGTGTTTATTACCACAAGTAAATATTAGGAAAACTGGGTAATGTGGAGCCTTTAGGGGAAGGACAAGGGGCTTTGTATGGCTAGAACAGAAAGAATATGTAGAGACTAGATTTAATAATGCAGAGATGGGGATCATACAGAAAATATTTTTAAGCACTTACTATGTGCTAGACACCATCATAAGCATAAGATACAATAGTGAGTGACCCTGCTGGATAGGCAGGGTCTCCTTAGGGGAGCTTTTAGTCTACTGGGAGTGATAGATTATTTAAACAGCTATGATGGGGGAGCTTATGGCAAGAATATCTGACCACATCTGGAGGTGGACAATCTTTGAGGATGTTATATTTAAGCTGAACCCTAAAGGTTGAATGAATGTCAGCCAGGAACAGCTTGGAGCTCGGAATATTATTTCAAGCAGCAGTGAATTATCGGCCTTTCCTAACCCTTTGTATCCAACCAATTGTTGACTAAGTTATGCACCATGAGTTCAGTAGCTAATGGAAATTGGCATTCAAAATAAGTGTATTTACCAACCCTGGTCTAAGAGATATTGTGCCAGATATAGTATGACATCTCTTTAAACACACACCAAAAATATACTATGGTTTCAAAGGCCTCACAAACAGAATGTGAAAGTCCACAATAGAATGTCAACAACAAATTGTTCATTTAAACTTAACAAAATTGTAATGAAATTAATTAAAAAAATAATACATGGAACTTGAGTGGTAAAACAGCTTCTGATTATGTGTTCAATGTTTGCTGCAAGCCTAAAAATACCACACTAAATTTCAAGTTGCCAGTTTCTTTAGTAAGTTTTACCTGCTAGGAGATATAATGGGGAAAGTCTAATGGCTGGATTTATCTAAGGTTAAGGATTGACAGGGAAAATAGAATTGATGGCAATTGTAAGAAGGTGTCTAGGCAAGAAAGAAAAGACATAACGCCAGTGATATAGTGTGATGGGGACTGACAGTTCCAATAAGACTTAAGATTGTATTGGGAGAAAGAAGGTTTATATATCCTTGACCAGAATAGAAGCCAAGACCGGTTAGTCCATGGGTCAATGCTCTGTCCACAGAGCCAAACCAGCTAAGACAGGTTCAAGTTTTTAAAGATTTTACCTGCCCTCCTATCTGCTTTAACAGCGATATGAAGAGTCTGGAGGTGAACAGCCAAGATGTGAGCCACGCACTGAGTCAGATGAGAACATATGCACCTATAAATTATCAAGGTCATCAAGATCTGTCTCCTGGAAGCATCCTTAGGATGGGTTTCCCACTCAGCCCGGACTCTTTCAGAGGAGAGCAAACCAAATGTCCTAACTGTATGCAAAGAAAAGAGAGGGAAGCTGGAAAAACCTAAGTCACAATTGACCTTTTAGACCTAGAAAAAGATGAAAGTGCTGTATAAAGGCTAAATTACAAAGATGCAAATAGCAACCAAATGTTACCCTCTAGAGGACAACAGCATCATGACATTAATAAGACCCATAGCAGGTGAACAAAGGTCAGGCTTTCTTTGTGAGAAGTGATTTTTTTCTTGGCTTTTATAATGCAAGATGATGAGCTAGTAATTCTGTTTCTCAACTGTGGCTTTTCTTTCTGACTGATTAGTCACTTAATGCCATCTGTTCGGGTACCAGTATTATTCACCCCTGTAAGCAAAAGGAAGGTTTAAAAAATGTGACTGTAAAGCCACACTATTTGATATCGAACTAAAGTTAACATTTCCTTTGGGGTCTATCTGTAGTTTATTTCCATTAAAGTTATAGCTGTATTAAGCTCAATTTTTTCAAACAAGAATAAAAGTATGTAGAATACTTTATGTTCTCTTCTTTTTGGTAGAACCTGAAAGAGGAAAAGCTTAAGGAAAGCCACTCAAGGGAGATGTTACCATGTGCCCCTCCATGTTGTAAATTCGCTGACACACGCCTCCCCCACCCCCACCACGTGCTGCCTCTAAGGCAGTTTTTCCCCCAAACAAACAAGATTTTAGTAAAATGCAATGAGGGTCCGGGCCAGGAAGAGTCATTGGTTACCAAATAGGTTGGATATCTGCTTTAAAAGTTTCATTTTTTTTTTTACATTTTCTTTTTTTGGTTAATCCTCATTCAAGGATATTTTTCCCATTGCTTTTTAGAGTAGAAGGGAGGGAGGGAGCAGGTGAAGAGAGGGAGAAAGACATCAATGTGAGAGAAACACATCTATTGATACCTGTAACACAGGTACCTGCCCTTGACTGGAATCAAACCCGTGACCCTTCGATGCACAATGGATGCTCTAACCACTCGACAACACTGGCTAGAGCAGACTTTTCCATTTTTAACAAAAAATAAAAAATATATAGTGGCCAAAGTTCTGACTTGTTTCCAAACATTCCCACGGAACTTTATGTGTACACATAAAGGTAAACATACTTTATCTCGTATAGAAAGTCTCCCTATACATTCTTATGTCACATGGTGACATTTTGGTCAAAGATGGGCCACATACAGTAAGCATATGATGGTGGATGCATAAGGTTATAATGGAACGGAAATTCCTGTCTCCCGCGAAGAGGTAGCTGTCCTAGCCTCCTAGCCATCATAACATCAAAGCTGGCATTACGTCTTTACGTGACGTCATAAGCTGCGTCACATCCCATCCTAACCGGCGTAAGGACGCAGACGCCTGCAGCAGTGTGGTCAGGGTCATGTCTGAGGCCTCACCTTCCCTCCCGGCTCGGGGCCGCCTGGCCCAGCTCGCTCCACACACGGTAGGTGCTCGGCACTCGTGCAGCGTTTTGTTTTTGTTTTCTTATCTTTTATACGGCACCTTTCCTGCATTTACAGATGTTCCTGTACAGTCCGGGCACCTCCAATATTCATGCCGCAGGGACTTGTAGCCTAGGAGCAATAGGCTAGCCCAGTGGTCGGCAAATTGCGGCTCGCGAGCCACATGCGGCTCTTTGGCCCCTTGAGTGTGGCTCTCCCACAAAATACCATGGCCTGGGAGAGTCTATTTTGAAGAAGAGGCGTTAGAAGAAGTTTAAGTTTAAAAAATTTGGCTCTCAAAAGAAATTTCCGTCGGCGTACTGTTCATATTTGGCTCTGCTGACTAATGAGTTTGCCGACCGCTGGGCAACATCAACATTGCCTAAGGATGCGTTCCCCGGGATGCATCCCCATCCGGGAGCAATGCAAGACTGTTTTTAATTTTTGTGTTTCCTTTCCATTATTTTTAATAATTTTAACCTAACTCTTAGATGCAAGTATGGCCCATTTCCTCTGCTTTGGTAACTAGTGAAAAAGAGAAAACTTGCCAAGGTTTCCTTCCTAGGCTGTGCATCTTTTAGTTTTCAGGTTTTTCATAGTGTGAGGTAAAATGCAAATGGAAAATGTAGCAAACAGGGAATATCTTCATGTAAAACTCAGTTCATCACTGATGCATTACTCAGTCTCTGGCTTTAAAATGTCAATGAACGAACGTAGGAACTTAATATAAAAAAATCTAATTGCTATCAACTTGTAGCAAGGTGATGTGTTAGGTCCGTTGGAGCTAGCATTTTAACTACACAAATTCAAATATAACTGATTCTTATCAACCATTTTGATACCAGACATAGCATTTTATATAATCCATTTTCCTTTCCTACTGCCTCTTATAATGCTATTGTTTTTTAAGACTGGACATCTCAGGCATGTGTTTCGTAGGCCTCAAAGATAAGCTATACATGTACGAAAGTTAATATGCTTTTTTGGAGATAATTCCTTGTAGAGTCTCCTGTTTTACCCAATGATTATTTTCTCCTTGAGGCTGAAATCATGAAATATTATTTCCAGTAAAAATCCTTCAGTAATATGTCAGAAGCCTTACAACAGTTTATTAATACAGAAAGAGGTCATTTAAATCCAATAAAACACCATCCTCATTGAGCCTGTTTTATGAAGAGATGAGCTAGGCTATTGTAAAACATCTTTCCAAGTTCGGCCTCAAAAATAATTATGCCAACAAATAAAGACTTGGTATGGGTTACAAGCCTGGGCTGTGCAGTCAGAAGGTTTGAATCTCTGTTGTTTACTGAGTGAGGTGGACAATTAACTCAATTATCCACACCTGAGAAATGGAGGCATCTTGCGCACTTGATGGCGCTTGCGAGGAATACATAAACATATATGCCATCCTCCTATCTAATAAAAGAGTAACATGCAAATGTGACCTACTTTGGCTCCTGATTGGCTATGCTACCAGCCAATCAGGAGTGGGGGGGCGTGACTGGGGCGTGGCCACGGCTTGCCTGGACTTGAGTAAACACTTCCCTTCACACCCAGGCCTGTGGGGAACACTTGCTTCACAGCAGTGCAGGCCCCGAATGCAGGCGGGGAGCACAGGCGCTTCACACAGCTCCAGCTGGGAACGCTTTGCTTCACGCTGGCGGGGACAGGGAACGAAGCAGGGACCACACCTCTGCGCAGGGTGTTTTCCAGGGCCTAGTGAGCCAGTGGGAGAGGCTCAGTCCTTGAGGCATCCGTGGTGCAGAGAGGGCTGGGCCAGGACAACACCAAACTTTCAAAAAAAGTTGTTTTCCGCTTAAATATCCTCTGATAAGTATCTCTAAAAAAGAAGTAAATATTCAGCCATTGTCACACCTTGAAAAGTTAAGGTAATTCCTTAATATCACCTAATATCCACTGTACGTTCAAATGTCTTTGTTTCAAAGATGCCCTTTACCGTTGGTTTGCCCCCTCTGGAGGCTACCCAAGGTCTTATTTCAGCCCTGATGTTGGGCTGCTTCCCCCGACCATAAGTTCCCAGTGCACTGCACTTCCAGTCAGAGTTAAAGGGGGCTTCTTCTGCTTTTAAGGCATTGCCATATCCAGTGCCTGCCAGGCCCCTGTGAAAGCACTACTCCTTAGGTCCGGGGTGCTGGGAGCTGAAGCAGAGAGGCTGTGAGGCCCAGCTCACCCAGGATGCTGGCTCCCATCACCCCCTCCCAATTATCCTGGCCCAGCCTTCCCTATGCATACCTGCTCAAGGAGAGCATGAGGTGGTCGTGGAGGCTGGATGGGCGGCCAGCAGGGGGTGTGGCCACAGTGCAAGGGGGCAGAAGGCCTACACTCTCCCCCAATCCAGAGGGGCTTGACAGGGGACCACAGGCCACACCCCCCACCCAGCAGGGCTTGACAGGGAACCTCAAGGTGTGCTTCCTGCCCTGGTGCTGGGCTAGGGTACTTCAGGCTGCTTCCCCCACCCCAGCTCCAGCCTGGGGGACCTCAGGCCGTGCCTCCCACCTGGTGCAGCTTGACAGGGGACTACAGGCCACACTCCCAACCTGGCAGGGCTTGACAGGGGACCTCAAGGTGGGCTTTCCATCCTGTTGTTGGGTTAGGGGACCTCAGACTGTTCTCTCCACCTGCCAGGGTTTGACAGGGGACCTCAGGCTGCGCCCCCACCTCGCAGGGCTTGACAGGGGACCTCAAGCCGCACCCCCACCCTGGCACCAGGCTAGGGGACCTCAGACCATACCCTTTGCCCCAGCACCAGTCCAGGGGTCCTGAGACTGTGCCCCTCCTGCCTGGCTGGGTTTGACAGGGGACCTCAGGCTGTGCCCCCCACCCAGTGGGGCTTCTCAGGGAACCTGAGCCTGTGCCCCTGTGCCAGTGAGGATTGACGGGGGACCTGAGGCTGTGTCTCCCTCCTGGTGCTGGGCTGGGGGACTTGAGACTGTGCTCCTCTGCCTGGTGGGGCTTGACGGGGGACCTCAGGCCATGCCCCCTACCCAGCGGGGCTTGACAGGGGATCTCAGGTCATGTCTCCCACCTGGTGGGACTTGATGGGGGACCTCAGGCCACGCCCCCCATCCTTGTGCTGGGCCAGGGAACCTGAGGACACACCCTGCCCTGGGTGGATTGACAAGAGTGGGACTGGCAGGGTCTGGATCTACCCTGATGTGGGGGGTGGGGGGAGGTGGCTGGGTCTGGGTCTCACGTGATTTGGAGGCACATGTGAGTGAGTGGAGACTTGACTCTGGGCCCCGTGGTGCACCCCAGACTCTGATTGGAGGAAGGTTTTCATATACATTTTACTAATTTTCTTTAGTCTCTGATACTTCTATAATAAAGAGCAAATAGCAATATTAAATTATTTCCTCTAATTAATACCCTTTTAATGTGCACGAATTTCGTGCACCGGGCCACTAGTAATATATATAAAATACCCAGTCCAACAACACAGCAAGCATTCAATAAATGGTAACTTTCTATAAACCTAGTTGTATTAGTTTACAGTTGCAACTTTTCCTTTTTTTAGTTTTATTTATAAAAATAGTCCTATGCAGTATGAATTTAGGAATGAAAATCGGAAAGGACACTCTTTAAATTTATTTTAAAAATCCAAAAGTTAGAATATTTATTGAATTATTTATTTTATTATGTGTTGTAGATGATTATACTACAATTACGTATTGTATATATTATAATTGTAACAAAATTGTATATTTTATTGTATATACATGTAAATTGTTTTATTTAGCTTCCAGCCATGCATTAGTATTTCATTTATAAGTGATTTCTCATAAGTCAAATGACATCTGTTAGTTAAAACTTCAATTCATAATATATATGTTATAACATTTAAGATTTTCTGGACATAGAATATTAAAATAGAGCAATAATCACTTATGACCAAATTTATACAAATTTCAAATAGATGGTTGTTCAATATATCAATGAAGTTTCATAAAACCATTGAAACTATTTGAATTTACCTAAAGTGTCATTATTACTGTGATAACCTGTGCTGCCTACAACCAGCAACAGGTCAGGAAGCAAACTATAAAGTAGCTATGAAGGCTGCCTTGGAGTGGCTCCTTCAGAGTTTTCTTCTGGACACTAATTGCTTGTTTTGTATGCATGCTGGTCTGCTTTAAATGTAGACACTAAGGAATTTGGGCTTTATTCTGTTACAGTTTTCAGCAGGAGAACATCAGAAGAGAATTTCAGAAATATTCACCTGGCAGTAAGGAGTAGGCTTAACTTAGGGTTGACCAATTAAAGGCAGTAATTTTAGAGAGAAAGAGTCAAAGTCCGACTTGGGGAAATAAGCATAAAAATTGAAGAGAAGGGACAATAAGGATATTTATCTCAGAAGTAGATTTGGCATGGATTGGCAGCTGGTCTCTGATTAATCTATTTTTCTCATAATTCTTGAAGACACATTCAATAATTGGGATATATTACAGAAAACCTTATGTCGAATACATGTTTTGCCAAGTACTTTCCTGTTTTGGGCTAAGAGTCAAGATTCTAAGTTTTATGATGTTGAACTATGACCATAGTATACACATACTGTGAGATGTGTATGCCCAATGTACAAGCATCAAACAAATATGCAACTTAATATTAGCCTAACAGAGTATATAGTTCTTTTGATTCCCCTTTCTCTTGCCACCACATTGTGGGTGTTGTGATTGGTTGTGACATTGTGTGGGGTGCCTGCAGATGAAGGCCAGCCTTCCACTCAGTGTTTTCAACCTTTCTGTTTGTCCACATTATATCAGGCTCTTATCCCCACAACTCTTGAGATCCAGAGCTAGGCATGTTTTTAATTGATTTTAGCAGTATTCTCAAACACCTTCAGACACCACATGAAGACTTTGCCAGTTTCTAATGTTGTGAGCAAAACAGGCTCTTAATTTTGCTCTTTGATCATTGCCATCTTTCCCCCACCTCTCTCCATGGCTTTTGCATCATTTCCATTTCCCTTTTGTAGACTTTAACCTCATTTAAATTCTCAAATCCTCTGCTCATAAGCTCCATTCCTGCTTCTTTCTAACCTATATAATCTCTTTACCACACTTCAGTGTAATCATGTCCCCTCTTTATAATAGTTTATTAAGTGCCATTTGGTTTGGGGCTTGGAGTACGGATTGAAATCAATAGAATATGTTTCCTGCTTTGCAGGGAAGTGGAATCTAATTCCAGGTTAGGAATAGGAGTCTAGGGAGCTGGCTGTCCCCCAGGAGAGGCAGAGACGCTGGAGACCAGAGGCAGCTGAATGCAGTCCTGTTGGCACTTCCGTGGATGGTTCTGTTGTTGGCAGATGGTGCCTTAATAGATGCATGTTTACCGAGTTGTTGAAAATGTTGTGGGCACTGAACCACAGGCAAGTTTTCATTCCCCTTATTTCTGAAGAAACAAGAAAATATTTTCTGTGTCTTGGAACAAGGCTGCAAATCCCTTGAGACTAGTAGGAGAGTGCTACTTTGGCCTTGTTAGATTTATTCGCCATCAAAGTCTAACTGCAGGATTCAAGAGACCACTCTGTTTATCTACAGGGTGGGGCAAAAGTAGGTTTACAGTTGTTCATATGGAAAATAATACAATAACTAACAAATAATAATGCAATAATAAATTGTCTTAAAACTGTGAACCTGGTCTTCCCCCACCCTGGTATCTATCTATTATCTATCTACCTGTGTAACTACCTATCTCATCATCTACACATTCATAATTATTTGTTTGGGGAAGACATCACCTAGTTCTGTCTATTTTTATTATAACTTGGAATGTTTTATCTTTCTTGGCTCAATGAAAAAACAAACAAATAAATACACAAATAAAGACATTATTAGTAATAAGTAATTTAGTTTGAATTGAACTGGGATTATTCTTGGCCAGGAACAAACAACACCAAATTTTGCTCAAGCACAACTAGCCAGGGAAGCCTAAACAGGTGTGCCTCAAAATAGAGAGAGGGTGTTTCCTCTGCTCTTTCCCAAGGGGAGTAATTTGAAGGAGATATTGGGTGGTGGAGCCCAGGTCCTTTTCACTTTAAATACTTTGTGGATATGATTTTACAAAATTATTTGGGGAAAAAATGGCAGCAGCATAGCTGGGTATTCTTTCTCTTTGTCTTTAGAAGCCTCAGCGCAGACTGAAGAGAGGACCAGCTGCTGCAGACTGGGCCTCATTGTCTACAGCTGGGATGGTATTACTGGTTGTTTATTTTGGAGAGTGTGGGCTAAGCTATTCCATATATTTATTTGAATTTTGTCTCCTCTAATCATCATACAGAATGTTGTTTCTGCATCTATAGTCTTAATACACACATCATGTTCCAGTGATCTGTTTATACAGAAAAGCCTCACCACTGCTTCGTGCAGCATGGGATGTATAAAGAATGGTCCATCATCCTTAATTAGAGCATGAGAGCATGTAAAATAATGACAGCAAAAAGCATTGCTTTTCATGGTTCAACACTAATAATTGGGGGTCTCGCCATTCAAATTTGACTATAAAAATTTGACTTAAGTAATTATTAAGATATATGTGACTTCAGGCATTTTGTCCATTTTTCAAAGTGAACAACACAATTTGAAAGTGATGTCTGCCCCATCATACAGAATAGAGATTTATCAAAATCCTCTATCATAAATAACAGTAATTTTACCTGAAAACACTAAATTCAATTTAAAAACCTCAATTCACATCTTGATTCTTATATTTCGAAGCTTTCTAAATGTGGTTGAGTTTATGTCTTTTCTCACCTCTAGAAGAAACTAGCAATAGGATTAACATAAGGTTCAAATGCAGGTTTATATCAAGTAATTAAAAAATACAGTATACACCAAAAACCGGTTTGGCTCAGTGAATAGAGCGTCAGTCTTCGGACTGAAAAGACCCAGGTTCGATTCTGGTCAAAGACATGTACCTTGGTTGCTGGCACATCCCCAGAAAGGGTGTGCAGGAGGCAGCTGATCTCTCTCATCGATGTTTCTAACTCTTTATCCCTCTCCCTTCCTCTCTGTAAAAAAATCAATAAAATATAAGAAATCTGTGCTGTAGTCCCAGTTCTCTCTCAAAATAAAACCAAAAAACAACAACTAAAAAAAACCAAACACTATTATGTAAATACTAGAGGCACAGTGCACGAATTCCTGCACAGGTGGAGTCCATCAGCCTGGCTAGTGATTGGGGCCAGCTGTGGGGGAAGGACCACAGAATGTTGGCCAGCTGCTCCCCCCCCCCCTCAATCGGGCCTATCATGGCTGGCTGGCAGGCCAGCCTGGGAAAGTTGGCTGTGGGAGCGCACTGATGGCAGGGGCCAGCTCCTGAGTTGAGTGGCTGCCCCCTGGTGGTCAGTGTGCATCATAGCGACTGGTCATTCAGTCATTTGGTCATAATGGTGGCTTAGGCTTTTAGATATATAGATTTGTTGTTAGAATAGTTGAGTAGGCATGGGTTTTTAGCATTATGCTTTGCAAATATATCTAGTTTCTATATTTTTTGTGATGTCAAACAAAAGTTGATCTTTCAGGAGGCTACTTTTCTAAAAAATATGTTATTTACTTAGAAAATCAGATTAAGCCGAGACTGGTTTGGCTCAGTGGATAGAGCGTCGGACTGCGGACTGAAGGGTCCCGGGTTCGATTCCGGTCAAGGGCAAGTACCTTGGCTGCTGGCACATCCCCAGTAGGGGGCATGCAAGAGGCGGCTGACTGATGTTTCTCTCTCATCGATGTTTCTGACTTTCTATCCCTCTCCCTTCTGCTCTGTAAAAAATCAATAAAATATATTTTAAAAAATCAGATTAAAAATTCAGAAATAAGAAAGGTAATGTCAACTTTAGTAAAAATATCTGTACTGCTGTAGTTCAATGGTTTGTGTATTTTACCTGTATGTAGTTTTCTACTCAATTTCACATTCAGTTAGATATTTAGAAAAGTGAAGGCTTTTATTTTTTAAAAAGGTCATTGTCTTTTAAAAAAATATTACAAATCAGCCAGTCAGTGAAAGATAAATACCACATGATCTCATACATTTATGGAATATAAAGAACATATAAACTGTTGAATAAAAATAGGTAGGGGCAAAGGAGCATCAAACAGACTGTCAAACAAAGGGTAAGGTATGGAGGGTTGAGGGGGTAAGAGATCAACAGAAGGACTTGTATGCATGCATATAAGCACAACCAATAGACACAAGACAGTGGGGGGATGGTAAGGGCAAGTATTGGGGGTTAGGAGGGGAGGCCACGGGGAGGTCAATGGAGAAAAAAAGGAGGCAGATGTACTGCTATTTTTAATACCTTAAACAATAAATTTAAAAAATATTACAAATCAGATTAATTTGTTTACAAAATGGTTTTCTAAAAAAAAACAAAACAACCATAGTGATTATATTAGATATATAATTCAAACAGGGAATTTATGTTTGAAAATATATTTACCAAATTTAAAATCAAAAGGTATCATAACTAAGGATCTTTTAATAGGAATTCTTGGCTGGCAAATGGATTTGACTATTATATATATGCACATATTAAATTGAACATAAGTATTATTGTTATACAATATTTTTTAACCCTGTCAAAAAGAAACAACAGGCACAAAATGGAATCATTTGTGGTAAGCCCCACCAAGACTTAATACTAATCTAGTTTCAGTTTTAGCCTCTCTAAGGAGTAGAATTTTAAATCAGTCTGGGATTTCATGATCAGCACTAGTAAGTTACTCTGCCTGATAAGGGAAAGTGACCTTGCCTGAAATAATTGACTCTTTTAACTACTTTGTTCCACACTCCCTCTGCCTATAAAAACCTTCCATTTTTTATAACTCCTGGGACCTCCATTGTATTTGATAGATGGGATGTGGCCTGACTCATGAATCATTAAATAAAGCCAATTAGATTTTCAAATTTGCACAACTGAAGTTTTCTCTTTAACACCCCTAAGTTATAACCTAGAGAAATGCTGCTTGCTTTTATTGTACAGATATAATCCAAATGCAACTTAGTTATTTTGAAGTTGTGTTTTGTTTCATTGTATTTCTAGTGCTGGTTCGTGGAGCGTGTTCATGTTGTTGGTTCAGCCTGATACTACTCTCCTCCATTCCAGTCAATGTGTGGTGATGTGCTTGCTGTCTTTATGTCCTCAGAAAAGGAGGGACGAGCAACCACAGATTGCTCTATTCCCTTTGTAAAATGCTCAGTATTGCTGTGAGCTGGGAATCAAATTACAAAGAACACCATGATGTTGCTGAGGAGAAAAATAAATTATATCCTTTTAGAAGTGGACAAGTCTGATACATTAACATAAGACAAATTAACTGGAGAAAAATTTGATTACATATGTATGGAATTCTATAAGAATAAAAAAAAAAAGCAATCCAAGGACAAGTCAAGGAATTGAGGTTCATATGCCATTCTGAGCTGAGGAATAGGATAAGTATCTGGGATTTCAATGGGGAGAAAGGCAATTCACAGGAAATGGGAAGAGCAAATGTTTGGTAGACAAACGTTTGCCATAAGATACAGAGACCCACGCCCCACCATCAGGTTCTTTGTAATTATCATTGGTGATAACTTCCTGGTACAGGCCCTCTAGCTACATTATTTTAGGCAGTTAAGGGGGATGTGAAAGAAAATTTTCTGAGGCTTCTGTTTCTTAAAAACAAAAAATCCTTCTGCCAGAGACACATTTGAAGGTGGCAAATTTTGCTCCTCTCTACCCTTCAGGAAAGGATGGGACACAGTGTGGTACCAACATGACACAACGTGAAATCCCTCCCAAGATCCTAAGAGATGATCCATGGCACTGAGACAATCTGGTTCCCCCTTCCAGAATGACCTCTATTGTTTTGATCTTTTCGTTCATGGTCTTTCTTAGTCTCTATTGTTCCTGGTCTCAATGGGATAGGACACTGTGGACCACCCTCTTTTCTGAAATTACCGTTTTGCCATGCAAATGGCTTCAACTCTTGCCTAAGAGGAAACTCCCAAATCAAGTTAGGAGGTTCTGCAAAACAACTTCAGGCGTCAGAAACGCGTGTGCGCAGCTCGGCCCGGAGAACTGCACACAGCACAAATAACAACAGTGCTGTAGATAACCACAAACACAACAGTCCCTAAGCTCAAAGGGCTACGCATCAGAAAATAGTCTCTGTGCTCAAATACTACTTAGACAGCTGTTCTTTAGATTTTGCTGTCAATAGCCATCTTCAAATGCAAAAAGAAGAAATGGCTTTGAAATGAAAGAGTGTTTTATTTACATTTTAATAGATGAAAGCCTAGGATAAGGTCAGCTTTGGGTGTTAAGCCCAAGTTTAACTGATAGTGAGGCAAGGTACCCACTCAATGACACACAGAGGGTATTTAGGTAGGTTCGCAATACGTTAGCCTATGTATTGCTTCAAGTGAAACATATCTGAGGCTCATAGAAGAGAAATGATCTAGCTCTCTAATTTCTCACTTGAAGAATGATCTAGCTCTCTAATTTCTCAGTCCTCCAGTCTTATGACTGTGATAATACATAATATGCATATGAAGGTAAATTCTAGCAAAATATAATGTGCAAGGTATGAAATTTTTAATGTCTTTAATTAAAAGGTTTTAAAATGCAGTTGGAACTGAAATGTTTTCTGAAATATAATTCAATTATCTTTAATTGCAAATCCTTTTATATGCTTAATGATGTGGCTATTAAAAAACCAGTATGAATAACACTTGTTTTGTGTTTTCTTGTCAGGTAGTTCCATGAAGTCAGTTTAGTTGCCTCGTGTGACCACGTGGTCAGAAATGTTTCTTATTTAAATTGTAAAATGCTTGAGCAACATAGGATTTGGAAGAATTGCATCCAAATTATATAGAAGCCTGAGCTTCATTCACAATGAAAATATTTTCATTATGTCTTAATTTAACTTTGTATCCTTAATTTAACTTTGTATCCTTTTGTTTACAATAGTATTTTTGTATTGGGCTAATTATTGGAGATGAGTTCTGAAAATTTGTGAGCTACAAGTTCAAGCTGGCCTTCGAGGTTAAGTGGAAATCTTCTAGTTTTCTAATAAATTCCCTCTCTCATTCCTGAGTCATTCTTTCAGAACATTACCATTTCCTTAAATCCCCTTTCTCAACAATTCTTGTGCCAACACTGTGGTGTTTGCTCTTAACTTATTGTGTCTTTGTATTTAAAGTGTATATTTAAAACAAGTAATTGGAACTTTTAAAAATTAGTTTTAAAAATTCAGTATAGTACCTTTCGTTTGGAGTATTTAATCTATTTACATTTAAATAAATTACTGACATAGCTGGTGGGGCCCTTTCACGTAATCCTGGCAAAAGATATTCATCACTGTCTATTGCAGCCTCAACTTCCTTTTATGGATTGCTAAAGATTTTCTCCATTTTTTTTTTAATCTCAGTGTTTTATAAGCTCTATTCTGGACATTATGTCAGATACAAAGATTGAAACTGTTCTGTAAATGTTTGAAATAGACTTACAGACATAAGATTTATACATATGTAGATAATTACCAAAGATATATATTTAGAATCAAATCATGGTCAAATATGTGAATGAAAGCTTGCTAGAATATGAATTCTGGGATTTTTATGCATCATTTATTCCTTATGCTAGAGCAGCAGCTCAATGAATATGCAATGAATGAATAATGGGTAGCTGAAGTAAAAATCTTTTTAAAGTTACAATTGATATGACATCATTTCCATTGAGTAAAATAGTATGGCAAACCAATCAGAATGGGTGCTGGGTGGTATGCTGTACCTGTGTGCACAACTGACTATAAGCCATAGGTGCTTGCCCAAGAAAAGGAGAGATTGTTAAGTTGCTAGAGGATGTACCATTGGAGGTATGTTTCAAAAATATAGATTTGAAGTGATGGACAGGAGAGGAGGGTATTTAATTGGAAGAAATGATTTCAGTAAAAGTACCAGTGTGAGAATAAAAAGAGAATAATAAGCAGAACAATCTGGTTTAATTGGAGAAATGGGAATAGGAGTGTTTTAAAAATATATATATTTTTATTGAATTCAGAGAGGAAAGGGAGAGGGAAAGATATAAACATCAATGATGTCAGAGAATTATTAATCAGCTGTGTCTTGCAGGCCCCACACTGGGGACCAAGCCTGCAACCTGGGCATGTACCCTGACCTGGAATCAAATTGTAATCTCCTGGATAGGTTGATGCTCAGCCACTGAGCCCACTTGGCGGAAATGGAATTTTTAAAAGTATCTTGCAATCCATATATTGAAGAGTCTGATACTTTATTTCTTTACTCTTATATAAATATACAGGGCTCTTTTTGTTGCTTCAAAAGTAATACAATAAAACAAAAACTTCTGAATATATTTTATCATTTTCTTTTTCTTTTTATTAGATTAATTTAACTTAGTTTTTAGGAGTTTAATTTTAAAACCCAAATGAACCATTAACCTTTAACAGATAGCATTTATAATGTCATAATGGCACAAAATGTAGAAATTACTTAATTTGTTATAGCAATACTTCTGTGTTCTCATAAAATCAAGTGAAACCTATTACTGATATTAAAAAAACTAAAAGAAATTGGTATATCCTGACCATGTTATCCTTGGAGCCTATATCTTTGGTTATATATTTTCTATAGGGAACATATAAAAACCATACATTTTTCATGTGGATGAATAATCAAGAGACTAGGGGGGGTCACCTTACATACTCATAAATGAATCATACTAAGATTCCTTCATACGTCTTAACAGCCCTTCTTGACCCTATTCTGACCTAGGATACACTGAAGAGAATAGCAAGTCAAAGCCATTGTTTAGTTATACAAAAGGAAAGGCTAATAAGTGCTAAATTCAGTTTGGCCTCTTCTTTCTCCTTGAATTTTTCCTTGTGCTAGAACACAGACTGTCTTCTATTAGAATCTAGAAAAGAGAGATTTAATCACTGATTAAAAAATATATATCTGAAGGAAATATTATGATAGAAAAAGACAAAAAAACATATATTTCATTATTTGATTTGAACCTTGAATCTCATCATATACTGGCAAAGAATGCCTATAATGAGGTAGCAGAATGTCATTCTGACTTAAGCAATACACAAAGAGAGTCTTCAAGGTTACACTAGTGTGTTTCTCTTATGCTATTTCCAGGAAAATAAAAGATAAAGGGATACCTCCATGTAATGAAAAGACATATATAGTATTAAGTCTTATAATAACCTAAATTCTTTTCTTCCTCTTAAACTGGCAAAATTTAATGCACCAACATGGCACAAAACATGCACCTTAAACTTGGCTTTACATTTTTAAAATATTAATCATTATCTCCTAACTAATCTAACTTCTCCCTGTGAAAGCATATTATAATTTATTGAAGGAACACAGAAACATTGGAAGGCTCCCCTTCATTAGTTTTAAAAGATGCTACTTTCAATGATCTCCATAGGCCAATTTGTTAAAAGAAAAATTAGTTTAATACTGTGTGAATGGAGCATGAGGACCTAAATTAATCAGTTCTGCACCAATGTCATTGTAGTGTTGGGCTAATTGTAATCATCATCTCTTTTAAATCCTTTTCTTATTTCTTGTATCTTCCCAAAGCTCTTTAGCATTCTGTGATTTTTCACTATCATTTCATTTTTTCTTGCATCCTTATATCTGCTACATGATAAATTAATATTTTTATGTCACCAAATAAATCCAAATTATTACTTCACAATATAATCCACATAATAATGAATAATAGATTTTATATTCTTGATGTATACTGAGTGTTCAAAGCCCAGTGTATAATTTTACACTTACAACACATCTTAATTTGAAAGTTAAGGTCCAATCATATGCAATTACAAAGACTTTACTGGAGACTTCATGGGGCAAGCTGCCCTCCCTACATTAGACTCAGTGGGTGCACAGCCAGTCATGCCAGTCATGTTATCTCTGAAGGAGGTTGCAGTCAAGGACTCCCAAACCCCCAGTCCTGCCTCCTGGTGACCATGCATTTATCATATCTACACATGTTCACCAGTGCAAAACTTGAGCATGTTATACTGGCTTAGATCATATTTTATCCTTCTTTTTTCTTTGACTCTCCGACTCCATCTGGTTAAACATTCTTGTGGTTTTAAATTCATTTTCCTCACATTTGGGGTGAAGACATTTTTAAGAATTCTCAGGAAATTAGTGGCATACTTATTTTTAGAAGTGAATTTCATTTGCATGTTATGAAACATATACTATATTCATTTGAAGTGCAAATAGACTTCTTTATAATTTTACTTTCATTTACTTCCAGGATCTCTCAAGTTGCTGCTTAATGAAATCTTATGATATCTGTAAGAGTATTTGTCTGTATCATGTCAAGTTTCTCATAGGTATGAGGTTTGCAACTATTTGCATTTTTCTCCAAAAATTTTACAGAATTTTCAGTTAAATTTACTTAGAGAATATTTTTTTCGTAATGCTTCAGCAGATTCACACACCAGCTGCTGGGCTCTTTTTTAAACTGTTTAGTAACATTAAGGTCCAGGTAAAGTACTATTCAGGGTTCATTGTATAAACCAGGCTCAGAGTTTGTGACTTATAATGAAAACATTAGCTTCCAAAGATTTTAAGTATTGATTCTATCATCATCATTGAGTAAAATCTATAATACTTAAAAAGCTGTTATATGTATTTATCCAGCTGGCACCTGCATACATGAATACGCATTTCCAAATGGAAACACATTTGCAAATTCATTACAGAACAATCATCTCTTTTATATTAAATTCCACAATAGAAATCATAGTAGATAAAAAGGCAACAGAGCCTGTGCTGTCTGTAATGCATGCAGTTGAGGTTACAGAATGAAGTTCTAAATGATCATCACTTAGAATTTTAAATACTTAAATATAAAAAAGTTAGCTAATACTTTCCTAAAATGTTGATAATCGCACACACACTTTTTTTTTTTAACTAAATGCCATTCCATAATAAGTCTAAGCTCTCACCAGGGCAATTTGACTCTTACAGCAAATAGAGTATGGAATGCAGTTGGTGTAGATCTCTTTGGTTATTAGTGGAAATGCTTGCAGTTGGTAAGTTCTGTAATAATAAAACCGTAATATACTAACTAGACTGGACAGATGAACAACCTTCTGGATGTCCTTCTGTACATCCTTCCATATGAAGCCATGGCAGTGGAGGCAACTGCCCTGGCAGCTGGGGGCCGAGTGGTTAGGAGCACTCAGGCAGGCAGAGATGGTTAGGGGAGATCAGGCAGGCAAAGGGGTTAGGGGCAATTAGCTGGCAGGTGGTGGTTAGGGGCTATCAGGCAGGCAGACAGAGTGGCTAGGGGTGATGAGGCAGGCAGATGAGTAGTTAGGGGCAGTCAGACAGGCAGGCAGAGGTGGTTAGGGACAATCAGGCAGGCACACAGAGGGGTTAGGGGTGATTGGGCAGACAGGTGAGTGGTTAGGGCCAATTAATCAGGCAGGTAGAGGGGTTAGGGGTGATCAGGCAGGCAGGCAGAGGCAATTGGGGCTATCAGGAAGGCACATGAGCAGTTAGGGGCAATCCGGCAGGCAGGCATGTGGTTAGGGATGATCAAGCATGCAGAGGGGTTAGGGGTGATCATGCAGGCATGTCAGTGGTTAGGGGCGATCAGGCAGGCAGGTGAGTGGTTAGAGGAGCCAGTGATCATGGATTACAAGAGAGATGTCCGATTGCCAGTTTAGACCCAATCCCAAAGGGATCCCTGTGGGATCAATCCTAAACTGGCAGGTGTACATCCCCCTGGGGCTCCTGGATTGCAAGAGGGCATAGGCCAGGCTGAGGGACTTCTGTCCTCTCCTGTGCACAAATTTTGTGCACCGGGCTTCTAGTAGTTTCATAAAATAATGTGAGTCCCTGACTTTATAGAATTCAAAAACTAGTAAGGAAGACATATATACAGATTTGTTAGACGAGAAAGACATTAAGTATGTCAGTAGAGATAAATGCACCGTTTCAGTTAAGCACAGAAGAGATTAGTTAGAATGAGTCTGTCTGGCAAGGTAAGAGCACCTCACAAAAATGATCATCCTGCTGGATATCTAAGGAAAGTAGAAGCTCTGTAGCCAAATAGAGAAAAGAGGGCCTTTTAGGAAGAAACAGCGTTCTGTGGAAAGTCAGGAAAAGATGAAAGAGTAAGACCTGATTGACAGAATGTAAGTTCAGTATGGCCATGCAGAATGCATATGAGAAAGGAGCCTGTCTCACTTAGGGTGAAACAAGATCGCAAGGAAGTTCTGATGATTGGCAATAGCATGCCATCACCCAGCAATTAAAACAAACTTTGCAGATTTTGAGGAGCTTCTGCTTGTTTGGTTTTGTCTTGATATATTTTTATTTTTTAAATATGACTTATTTTTTCCCATCATCATTTATCCTCTCTAAAATATCTAATTCAATCAGTAGCCAGGTGCCCACAAAGAAAAGCACAGGAGAGTACAGATAAAGCACACTCAGTGTATTTGAAGAAGGAACCTCAGGCTACAGTTCTCTGTCTGTATGATTGACAACCACCTTAATATATTTCAGTATGAAAATAGTATTGGGATATCTGACCATAGAACTAACCAACCCCAAAGAAAGATGTGGAGGCATGCCCCTCAGAAGGTCCACCATCAAAATACTCAGAAAATCTCAGCAAGATGGTCCTTGAGAGCCTGCCACACTATAGTCCCAGAGTGGCCTTCTGATCTGCCTTTGAGTGCAATACTTTAAAAAATGAAAGTGCAATCAAGGCTCACCAGACATTAAAGAAAATCTTTTAAAAGAGACTCGAACAAATAAGAGCAAACCTCCAGAGTACACAAGAAGCATGTAGAGAGTAGCAGAAAACTACAGTAATGAATTACTGGGGTACTACTTTCAATGTGATGCCCAGGTAGTTTTTTTTTTTATTAGGCTGAACTTCCTGTAGATAAGTCTGTAAACTTTGGATAAAGTATTTAAAATGTTATATTGTGCATGCTGGGGACTGAAAGAAAGATCATTATTAAAATATTCATGGATAATACAAAAATGAATATTTACTAGTCATTATTCCTAATTACACAGTACATGTGTCAGATACAGTTTTAAGCATTTTAATAAATAGTAACTCATTGGATCTTAATAGCAACCCCACAGGGATAGGTTCTGTTATTTACATCTTCACCTTAGAGATGAAGAAACTGGCTCAGGGATGAAGTAACTTGCCCAAGGTCACACAGCTAGCAAGAAACTGAGCTGGGATTCAAACTAGGTAAGCCTTCAAGTCCCTACCGTTAATTGTTGTGCATTGTAGCGACTAATAAATACAAGCGAAAATGTTTAATAGCTCATCATAGTTGCTAATTTGATTTCACTTATTTTCTTTATGGTATCCAACATTTAGGGAATGTTTAAAAATCACTCAGGGGCTGAAAAAGTTCTCAGGCATGTAAGGGTCTGGTAGTACAGATAACTTGAAAACCCTCCAGCTACAAACACCAAGAATTGATCAATAAATTTTAACAGCCTTATAAATACAGGCTGAACTGCTGAGGAAGGCAGGGAAATTGCCTTGGGCCAGAAATGAAGAAGAAACGGAAAAGTAGGACAGGGATCCGCAGAGCTGACACTGTCTGCAGAGTTGGCAGCACAGGGGCTGGGATTTAATACAGGTGCAGTGAGGGAGAACTGGGATTGAGACCACACCTTTTATGTGCCAACCCTCCACATACGTGTGAAGATTCAGGCAAGAAGAACTCCCCAAAGTTATGGGAAGGATTATACATTTATACAATCATTTTGGAGAGCAATGTGACAATGTCTCAGAAATCTAAATTGATGCATGCTTATCACCAAGCAATTCTTTTGCCAAGTTTATACCCTAAAAAAAATTTAGACCATGGGAAAAATCAGACATGGATGAGAATTTTATTATAATGTTTCCATTAAGCTTGGAAGAGAAGAGTGAATGAATGAATTGTGCTACCTTCATATAATGGAATATGCAGAGTAGTGAATATCAGTGTACTGTAGGCATGGGCCATCAGGGATGGTTCTGAAAAGCTCCACTTTTGTGATAAAGACAAGTAACAGAGTATTTGCATGATTAAATCTAAGTGCTGAAATGTAGAGAATCAGAAAGAATTTTTTAAATTATAATTCTTAACCTCAAGAAAAAAAGAAAGAAAAACGACTTCTAATAATCCCTGTTACAGAAGCCAGCAACACAGGATTGCATATGCTTCCCTTTGGCCAAGCACCTACTGTGCAGAGAGACCCTCAAAACAAGTCCCTCTGCACAGCAAGAAAGATGGACTGGAGGTTTTGTTGAATATTTCCCAAGTATTCTCATTTATTTCACCATCATTCAAATCTACTCAGTATACTAGTAGCTTACTTTAATCTTCTTCCTCTCTGCACCGCATCTTTACCTCTTACTGGCCTCACCAATTGCCTCTCAGTTCCTGAGTCCACACAGGTGCACATACTCAGATTTAGGCAGAGTCATTTCACTCTCTTGCTTTTAATCTTGCATTTTTATTCCATCATGCTGCTCACCAAAGACTCATGTTTAGGATGTTTATATTTCTGTGTGGGTTTATAACTATTTTTCTCTGTGACACACAATTAAAAAAAAGAAGTCTAGGAGGACCTTGGAAACAGAAAAATTTAACAGTTACTCTTATTTCTTAAAATAACATTTTCATTGAGATATAATTCACATTCCAAACAATTCACTTAAATGTGCAACTGAATGGCTTTTACCATGTTCAGAGTTGTGCAACCATCAGCCCAATACATTTTAGAACATTTTATCAGCCCTAAAAGACACCCATTAGCAGTCCCCTCACCCTTCATTTGCCCCTATGCTTCCCCTTTCCCACACCCCTCTCCTGTCTCCTGTTCATCCAGCAGCTCTAAGAAACCATTAGTCTACTTTCAGCTCTATAGATCTGCTTATTGTGGCTATAGTACATCACAGGAAGCATACAGTATGTGGTATATTATGGTTTCATTTACTGGAGCATGTATTAGTACTATTTATATTCATTTTTTAAATCACAAAATCATATTAAATGAACATGCCTCATCTTATTAGTTCTTCAAGTAATGAATATTTGGATCAGTCCTACTTTGGGGCTTTTATGAATATTGCTATTATTAACATTCATGTATAGATTTTTGTGTGGGCATGCGTTTTTTGTTTGTTTGTTTGTTTGTTTTTTTAGTATATACCTAGCAGTGGAATTGCTGTGTAATATGATAACTTGGTATTTAACCCTGTGATGAACTACATAACTTTTTCAAATTGGTTGCACCCTTTACATACACACCAGCAATGTACCAAGGTTCCAGTTTTTACACATCTTTGCCAACACTTACTGTCTATGTTTTATTTTATTACAGTACTAGAAGCCTGGTGCACAGATGCACCGATGGGGTCCCTCAGCCTGGCCTGTGTGGATTGGGCCAAAACTAGCTCTCTGAAATTCTCTGAGGGGTCCTGGATTGCAAGAGGGTCGTTCTCGGGTGATGCACCACAGAATTGGGTTACCTCCTCTCTGGTTCTGGGTGTATCATCCGAGAACCACAGCTGCCAAGTCACTGCAGCTCAACAGCTCCTGAGTTGAGTGCCCCTGCTGGTCAGTGCATGTCATAGCTACCGAAGTCAGATGGTTGCTTAGGATATTATATGTATATACTAGAGGCTCTGTGCATGAAATTTGTGTGCAGGGGGCAGTGGTTGTCCCTTAGCCCAGCTGGTACCCTCTCCAATTTGGGACCCCTTGAGGTATGTCCCACTGCCTATGCTTAAACAGGCAATTGGACATTCTTCTCACAATCCAGGACTGCTGGCCCCAAACTGCTCACCTGCCTGCCTCCCTGATTGCCCCTAACCACTCCTGCCTGCCAACCTGATCACCGCTAACCACTACCCTGCCAGCCTAATTGATTTTTAACTGGTCCCCTGCCAGCCTGTTTGACCCCAACTTCACCCCTCTGTCAGCCTGGTCACCCCTAACTGCCCTCCCTTGCAGGCCTGGTCCCTCCCAACTGTTCTCCCCTGCTGGCCTGATCGCCCACAACTGCCCTCCCTTGCAAGGCCTGAAACCTCCAACAGTCCTATCCTGCTGACCATCTTGTGGTGGCCATCTTGTGTCCACATAGGGGAAGGATATTTGACCACATGGAGGCAGCCTTCTTGTGTGTTGGGAGTGATGGTAAATCTGCAAATTACTCTTCTATTAGATAGGATGGAGGCCTGGTGCATGGGTGGGGGCCAGCTGGTTTGCCCTGAAGAGTGTACCAGATTAGGGTGGGGGTTCCCTTAGGGTAAGGGGCAGCCTGGGAGAGGGGCCTGTGGAGGTTTGCAGGCTGGCCACGCCCCGCAGGACCCAAGTGGAGGCCCTGGGATCTGGGATTAATCTATGTCTACAATTGAAACTTTGTGGCCTGGAGCAGAGCCAAGCCTTCTGCTCCCTCTGGGGCAGCAGCCATTTCTGTTTGAAACATTATAGCTAGAGTGGAGGCCTAGGCCAGCAATGGCAGACTGAAAGCTTGGCTTCCTCTGTTGCCAGGGAAACCCTAACCTCTGCTCTCTCCAGCTCAGTGGCTGCGGGCATCTCTGTATCTTTTATAATTGAAACTTTGTAACATTGAGTGGAAGCCTAGGGAGGCAGAAAGCTTGGCTTCCTCTGTTGCTGGGGAAACCCAAGACTTCCACCTGCTCTCAGTGGTGGCAGCCATCTTGGTTGGGGTTTATTTGCATAATCTCCCTTTTGGCTGGTGGGCGTGGCTGTGGGCATGGCTTGTGGGTGTGGCATAGGTATGGACAAATTTGCATATTATTCTTTTATTAGATAGGATAGATAGCCATACTAGTAGGTATAAATAGTATCTCATTGAGGTTTAAAAATTATTTTTCATGAAAAATTTTTTTGAATTACGGTTATATTTAATACTATTCTGTATTAGACTATTTTAAAATCAAATATCTGTGAAATATAGGATGTAGACCATGTTTCCTTGTTCTCTACTTAAATTTTGAAATATTCTTACTGTCACTGCTATATTAAGACAAGTTTTGGATACAATGCCATTTTCTTAATGAAGTGAAAATAAAAAATAAAAATATATTTTTTGTTTGATAATAATTTTGGCAAGCAGAGTCAACAGGAATGCTGAGAGTAAGGAAGAACCATCCTAATATATATGAAATCTTGGGTTCAGTGACAATGACTTTATATTAAAATATGCAAAGGGATATGACTGTCAAGAGCAGCATTTACACACAAAGGGATCTTACAATACATCTTAGATAAGAAATGTAGCAGAAAACATTTGTCATCAATTTTAGTCCATTGGTTTTCACTGACCACTGACAAATGCTTACTCATATTTTAGGCTCAGGCTGCAAGATGAATAACCCTACTTAAAAAAAAATAAAGAAAGTAAGAGTAAAAGAAAAGTGGCAAATTGAAGAGAATAGACTCAAGAAACATAGGCAAATCACTGCTGTTATCTTATTGAAACACTATATCTATATACTCGACAAATACTTAGGATCTACTAAACAAAATCTAGAGTTTATTACACATGTAAAAAAGGGGATTTAAATGTAAGTGATTGAGAAATTGGTTATTGGATATGCCTAATGAATTACCAGCACTTATTTATTTCTTTAATTCATTCTATACCTATTTGTTCATTCATTTTTTCATTCATTCACTCAATTTTTGGTTTCCGAATCTTCCCAGGAAAAGTTAGCAAATTTAACTGCTATTGCTCATGACCTCACCATAAATCTTTGGTGGCATATGTCAGTGTGATTCCCTGACATGTGTAGAAGCTTAGCTTAGACATCATAGAATTCTCTGTCTCAGAGTTTCAAAACCTATTGAGGGTTGGAGGATGAGTATTGCCCTTTGGAAATGGGCCAACATTGACTTTGGAAGGAGAGAATTTGCTGACTATTTGGGATGTTGTAGTATTCAGCATTTATTTGCAGAGAGTTTTCTTCCTTTTCTTTTTCTTTTTTTTGTTTAAATTCCCTATAGGCAGTGCAGGTTCCACTCATTCTTCTCAACCTTTAGTGCTGGGGTGTTGTGAGGTATGTGTTATGGCTGAGCATTAGCTGGCATGTGCAGAGATGCGTGTTGGAGAATTAGGTCCCATGTTCCGTATTCCTTGATAGTTGGACAGGAGCAGGAGCACATCCTGTCTCAGGCAGAGTGCCTGGTTCCCCACCCTGCACACCAAATAAACTGTTTTTTCTTACCAAGTCATTTTTTTTGCTTAGTCCCTCTTATTTTCTCCTTTTCAATAAATCCAGTATCATGTTATAGTATTTTGTGACAATTTCTCATCGTCCAAGTTATTTTTCTTCTTAACAAAGACTCTCACTGATTGGGATGAAAAATTAAGACAATATTATTTTGGATAGTATAAGAAAAAGCATGTCAGGCTTAACAATTTATTGATAATATCAAAGGAATCTACACAGTTGGGCATCTGTAGATTTCCTTTAAATGATTCATAATGTAATGCAAATGAATATGTTATGAAGTTATTGACATAAAGTATTTTAGATGCTTATTGCTTATAAACATCCCACATATTGAAAATTAAATATTAAAACTTATTTAAACGTGGAAATTAAAGAGATATGTCACTTGAGAAGACTGGCATTTCACAAGCTGGCAGCATCATTTGGGTTCATCTCATTCTCAAGGAATTGCTACAATGGTGGTGATAATTGTTATGGTACTAGAGGCCTGGTGCATGAATTCATGCACAGGTGAGGTCTGTAGGTCTGGCCAGCAATCAGGGCCAATCTGGGCCTGCTGGCAAGGGAGAGGGATAAAGTACAGAAGGTTGGCTGCCAGCCCCAAGGAGGGAGCCAGCCAACAGCCCCCTTGAGAAAGGGGCCATGTCAGGCACCCCTCACCACTTGATTGCTGGTCCAAGCCCGAGACCTTTGGTTGGGAGAGGCAGCAATGGTCACCAGAATGGGCGCAAAAGGAATGGATGCTGGACAACAATGCCCAGCTGTGGGAGGTCGGCTGAGGGAGTGCACTGACCACCAGGGAGCAGCTCCTTCATTGAGTATCTGCTCCCTAGTGGTCAGTGCGCATCATATTGACTGATCGACCAGTTGTTCAAGTGGTTCCAATCGTTTTGGTCATTCTGTCGTAAGAGTCACTTAGGCTATCATGTTTTACCTGATAATAGAGAAACATGTAAATTGACTGTACCTTCACTATGCCCACAGCCAATCAGAGTGAGTATGCAAATTAACCCAACAAAAATGGAAAGTTAATTTGCATACATACCTGTGTCCTGGGAACCTCCTGAGCACCTAGGTCACTCCCAGCCAGCCATTGGAGGGGGGTGGGGTGGCGCTTCCCAAACCTAAAGCCTGGGGCGGAGGCTTTAGGTTTGGGAAGGGGCTGAGCCTGTGACCAAATGCACACCATCCTGAAGTCAGTGCTGGGTTGCTCAGCTGAAGCCTGGCAACCCAGCACTGACTGCACAGTGAAACCGAGAAAATGAGTCAGGGTCTGATCTTCAGCCTCAGTGAAAGCTGTTGATCAGTGTACTTACCTCTCTTTTTCTCTCCCTCTTTCTTTCTGATCTTCACCAGCAGTCAGGCTTTTCTTTCTCTCCTGGCCTTCCCTGGGGGCTGCTGTGAAGCCCTGCCTCTTTGATCAGGCCCAGAGATAGGCCTGGAGATGCTGACTGGCATTGAAACTGACCAATCAGAACCAAAGGTGGGTGCAGTGGGGAACCAATGGCTGCCTATGATGTGAAGTTTTTGATGCTGGTATAGGAACCAATAAATCAGAAACAAATTGGCCAGCAGAGGAGGGCAGTTAGGGTTGATCAGGCTGGCAAGGCAGAGGCAGTTAGGGCCAATTAAGCAGGCAGGCAGGTGAGCAGTTAGGAGCCAGTGGTCCCAGATTGTGACAGGGATGTCTGACTGTTGGTTTAGGCCTGATCCCAGGGATCTGGCATAAAATGGCAGTCGGATATCCTGCAAGGGGTCCCCAATTGGAGAGGGTGCAGGCTGAGTTGAGAGAACTCCCCACTCTGTGCATGAATTTTGTATACCAGGCCTCTAGTATATAGATAATTATAATAACAGTATTAGCACTATCCTTTATTGAATCTTTATTGTGTTTCTGGCCCTGTATTGAGTGCTTCCTGCATTGTCTCATGTAATCCCTCTAATAGTAGGAACTAAGTGTTTTTTTGCCTTCTCTTTACAGATGAGATAGAATAAGTAGCTTCCTGAAGATGGCACAGCTGGTGGCAAAGCCTAGATTCTGTCCTGGGCTAGAACTCCAGGGTTAATGTTCTCAATGATTGAAATTGATAGGCTCCCAAATAATGTGTCCCTCCCTTTTAGCTGGACTTAAACCGCTACTTAACAATAAACAAGAAAATACTTACTAAATTTTACTGAGGAGCTATTAAAAAGAATCAAATTCAGTGGAGACTTAAATGGCCCTTCACCAATTCCTAAGGCTAGCCCTCGTGATTTGTTTATGGATTCTGTCACCCAAATTGGTTTTGTAATCCCCATCTCATTCTTCCATTTATCATGAATGTTGTAACCAAAGCAATTTTTCTAAAACTTTTACCTGACTCTGTATAAATACTCCTCTGCTCAAAACTAGTCACTTCTCATTGCCCAAAATATGCAAGTCTATACCCTGAACAAAGCATTAAGACCTTTAATGAGCTTTACTTATCTTACATTTTTAAACCTCACATGCCAGTCTTCCTCCAACCACAACCTATGTTTCTCTAACCCCCAATCTGTTTTGTGTTTCTGTGCCTTTGTGCATGCATTTTTTTTATGCCAAAGCTTAAACTATTATCAGCACCCTCATTCTACCTACAGATACCATCTGAAAAATTTTAAAATTGTGCTCTTCCTTCAACATGTTGTTCAAACACCATCTCCTTTATGAAGCATTCCTTGATGATTCTGGCACAGGTAATTTTCCATCATTAGTAAATGCAGAACATGTTTTATATATCTACTATATTAGCATAATACTGTTAATGTCATTATTTGTGTCTGTGCCTAGTGCATAGACCAGAGTGGAGACCCGAGAATAAAGACAGGGACTTTCACCTTTGCATCCTCCGTCCTAACGTAATGTCTGCCAGGGAGAGGCTGTGCCATGCATACTTATTGTAGTAATGACATCAGGTTTGGGGATAAGTGGGAAGAACCAGGAAAAGGAGTTAGTATTTGAGGGTAGGCATTGAAAACTTGCAAAATATTTCCTGAATTTTACAAATGTGATTTTGGGGGATTCAGTGTATTAACATACATGAATGTATATACTTTTACTATTCTCGCATGAATATGTATTTTGTCTTTTCTACCCAGTACCCCCATGCAGTGAAGAGAACAGTGAAGACTTAGTTCGTTTGTTAATTATCTGATTTTTGAAAACTATCCTACTAATGTGTCCTTGATTTCAGAAAAGTACCACTCTGATTCTTCAGTGCTATGTGATTTCAAATACTTGACTTTCCCCCTGGGTTGTATGTTTAATTTCTTCTGAACATGTTTAAAAAATATAAGTAAGTACAACTTTGATCCCCAATGGCAAACACATGACAACCCTGAGCATATTACTGCTATTCAATTTAATTCTCCCTGAGCAGATCACTGAGTCAGACAGTCAAAGTAATACTTCGGCATCTTCCCACTCCAAATGATGTCTATTTTTGTGTACCAGCCATAGTTAAGCTCTTAGGTATCTTGATGGATTTCATATCTGAATTATTTAAATGGAATTAATGACACTTTCTGGGATATTCCATTCTTATCTAAACTATTACACATTTCCACATAAGGATATCATTTAAAATACAGGTGGATAAACACTGATGATAATAAAGAAACTATGAACTACAGAAATCCAGAACATAGTAAAGAAATAAATCTATACTGTTGCAGTCTGCTTCAAGGACAGTTATTCCCTTCATTCTAAATCTTCATATTTACTTACATACATCTTTTTTAGTTTGGTAGCATGTCCTGGTCAGGACCCAGGGAAATTGTCATTGGAAGCCTCAATGGTTTTTGTTTTTTGTTTTGTTGTTTTTTCTACAAGAAAGAGAGCTCTGTGTAGATCTTCAACTTGGAAATCCCTGCATTACAAGGAAGGTATAGGCTAAATTTGAGGAGGTCATGTACTATCTACAATACACCGTTCAGTGGAATTGGGTGGCATCTGAGATGCAGCCATGTAATTAGGCATAGACATGATTGTGTGTGGGTTAGGAAGGCAATCTTGGAAGGGAGGACTGGCTTGCTTTGATCTCTTCTTCCTGTCCAAAGCTGAAGGGTTGCTCCCAACCCTTGGGAGTTTTCTGCTGGGCTCTCAGTCTTGGTAGCCTGGCCCACTTGCTCCAAGCCAAGTCACATTTTCCAAAGGAAGGTAGTAACTTCATTTTCATGGCAAACCCTCAGACCCACGCACCTTTTCACAAACCTGCCCTTCTCGGCCCCGGAACCAGTGTAGCCAAGGCAAGAGCTGGCGAGGAGAGGTTCCCATGGGGTGGTGGGGACGACCCCCTTGCGAACTGCATTTGCAGCTGCCATATATTAGCCAACAAGCACCAGATTTATATGCACTTTGAAAGAAGCCCCTTCACCATTGGCTTTTTTGAGCAGTGCTGTCGCTAGGGAGCGGCGGGCAGGGCGAGCCCAGGCTGGGGAGAAGCCCCGGTTGTTTGTGCTGTAACCTGGGAGAGGGGCACAGGCATCCTGCACTCTGCAAGTGGACATAGACTCTAGGCGAGGTGCAGCCCCCGCCCCCGGCAGCCAAAGGCGCCCTCAGGGGCCACTCTGGGTGGATCAGCAGCTCCCCGCTAACCTCAGGCCCCCTGGTCCCTGCTGCTGCCGCCCAGAGGAGAAAGGCACCGCTGCTCCAATTCCCGGCCCCGAAGCCAGCTCCGCGCAGCCGGAGCCCGGAGCCTTGGGGGCGGTGCAGCCGGAGAGCGCAGTGAATGAGTTCCCCCGCGTCTCCGAGTTGTCTGAGTTGGCGGCGCTCTGCGGGCTACCGGGCTGTCGGCGCCCCATTTGCTTACGCGTGGCCGAGCCAGACCCGCACGCCGGGGAGCCCAGGCTCCTGAGCTCCTGCCCCAGCCCCAGTCAGAGGAGAAGGTGGGCGAGCCCCAGGCAGAGGCGCCTTCAGCCCGCACTCTGCGTGGCTTCTGCTGTCTCCATGACGTCCTATCAGCAATCCCGCATCCAGGCTTACCTGGAGAAGAACAAGATTGGTCCCCTGTTTGAGGTAAGGCACTGTGGAGGAAGGGGTGCTGGGCCAGAAGCAGATCGTCTGGAGGGGAGGGGGAGTAGAGACAAATGCGCAGGAGGGGCGCGCCCCTGTGGCTCCGAGGCACTGCTGTCCCTGCCGCCGGGCCAGGTGTCCTGGAGTACAGCGGGCTGGCACTCCCCCGCTTGCTTACCTGGGCGCAGACAGGTGAGCGCGGCCGGGCCCGGCCTGGCAGGGAAGTTTGAGCCATCTGACTGTCCAGCACTTCAACTCATGCCCAAGACCCTACACACACACACACACACACACACACACACACACACACACACACACACACGTGCGCGCGCTTTCTGGAATTCGTGCTGTCTCGCATATTGAATTTTTTAAAATGTGTGCAGTAGTAGAACCGGGAAGGGTGGAGGATGTGTTTAGCAGTGGAAGGGACAAGGTTAACAGGGAGAAGGTGGAACTGGTAAGGAGTGGGCTTGGTTAGGTGCGGGCGTGTTGAATGAAATTGTGAAAGGGAGACTCTGACATCGGGGTCTGGATGAAAGGAGAATATGCCAGACCCTGCCTGGATGAGGGGGAGGGAGGGGCAGAGAAAGGTTCAGGGAAAGCACACATGCATTTATGGGAAGGAGGCTTAGCTCTGTCCTGTGTTCTCTTGCCAACAATATTGGTGACAAAAATACGGTAGGAGCAAGGAAGAAGGGGAGGACTCAAGAAAGTGAGAATGGGAGATGGAAACCTTGCGCGGGCCAAGTGACCCACAGGTTGCCAGGGGTTGGACAGATGTGGAGGCAGGAGTGAGGGAGGCCAGTGTCCCTTCTGCTCCAGGTTGAACCTCCTATCGAGGCTCCTGCAGGCATGCAGGGGCTGTGGGAAAGTCCAGATACCCTCGCTGGCCCTTTCAAAAAGCAGTTGTGGCCATTCTTTGGGGTTACATGTCCCTGGCCTCTGATTGGGATTGAAGTGCAGCAGCCAGGAGAGATACCAAGAATGGAGCAGCTGTTCTAGGACTTCAGAGGGTGAGAACAGCAGAGAAAACAGTGATCCAAACTAATGCCTCAACACAAAGAGGGAGACAGGGACAAAGCGTGCCATCAGGTCTTTTCTCTGGGGAGGAGTGATTTGAAATAACCAGGATTTTGTGATCTCTTGGTATTCTGTCCATCCTTAATGTGCGGTCTTGAAAGATTGGTCATAGTTTCTTCATGTTGTGTAGTCATGTCCTACACTGTGTAAATTGATTCTTGTTTCTGCTAAAAAGGAGGCCCAAATCCAAAAGCAAAGTAGAATTGCTGGAGCTACTAGATTCCTTTACCTTTAGTGAAATAATTGGAGACTATAGGCAAGGCCATACACATATTTTTAAAACACAGAAGCATAACAACCCTTTGTGGCACATTGTATTAATTATATCAAAAGAAAGATCAGGTAAATATATTTAGAGTGTTTCTACTCTCTTGGAATATGTACAATTTACTAGGGTGCATAACTGAGTTGTTTATTCAGTAGATGCTGTTCTCAATGTATTTTAAAAATCTGAAGAGTTTCTTCAAGTGATAATAGAGCTTGGAATGTATGTAAACTTTTCCCATAATTAGGAAATAAATCCAACTTCATATTTATCAAGTCTGAATTAAAAAAAAATGCTCGCCAGCTAGTTCTGCACTGATGAGATTTAAGTTTTGTCAAAATTTTCTCATAAAATCATAAGACTTCCTCACTAAAAAACAATGACAAAATTATATGGTTTATAGACACACACAACAGTGTGGTGATTGGGGGGAGGTGGAGGAAACTATGCGGGGGCAGGGAGCTATAAATGGTGATGGATGGAGATTGGACTTGGGGTGGTGAACATACAATGCGGTGTACAGATAATGTGCTTTGGTCAATGGTTCTTATAAGAACTGCTCTTGAAACCAGAGAGGGAGCCAGGAATCAAAATATAGTAAGAGGCCCAGATTATTATGTATTTAATTCCTGGACCACTTTTAAGAAACAGTGACATAAGCTAAAATCTCCTTTTCTCAATCACTCATTGAAATGGTTAGATGTCTCCTGGTTTTATTATATGTGCTTTGTTGTGATTTTTTTGTGTTTGTGCTGAGGTAGTGGAGATGGTGAAATAATTTTATTTTTGTTTTGAAAATATACAAGGCCTGACATCATGTCCCCTTTATAGATTTTGTAAATTTGGAATGTTTTGTTTTTATTAAAAAACAAAACAAAACAACATATTGGAAGGAGGCATCTCAAAGAGAGCACGTGAATGTTATTTTAAAACAATAGCAAAGGTCACATATCCTATTTTTGCGGATACTTGTATCCTATATTGTTTTGTTTTTCACCTGGATATCTTATTTACTTACTTGCTAGTTTATCTCTTACTTAAGTTGTTTATTTTTAACATCTTATCATTTGAGAAGCTTATAAAGTGTTGCATACAATATGGTGTTTTAAAAACTAAATTAAAATGAATCTTGTTTCCAGATGATTTAGTAGTGTAAGTTTATGCTACCTTTAAATATGATTGAAGATGTTTTGAGACATTATAAAACTATGCCTAGAAATCATTGCATTAGAGTCTTGGATAATGATATTTTAATCAAATAATATGAAGATTTAAGATGAAAATGGTAGTGATGACTTACATTACACAACTATTTCATATTTTTGTAAGATGTAACACTTTTAGTATTCTGTTGATTTATTCAGAGCTGGCAGGTAGGGAAGTCTGGGCATCACTTTATAAGGCATGCATGACACCACTTCAATAAATTAACATTAAAATCCCATTTACTATGGGTTTCCACACATAGTTCTTTAATTGTGACATGGTTTGTCTCCCACCAAAGGGGAGTATTTTTGCACCACACATAGAGAAGAAGCATAATGCAAACACAAGATTTATCTCAAACCCTGAGGCCAAACACTTAACCATCAAAGAATTGGCAGTCAGAAATTCTGAAACTGAATAATTAACTGGAATATAGCTTCTTATTGGGATCAAGAGATTTATTTTGTCCATATTATCAGCAGCTTATCTTCATTTTCAAGAGATTATATGCTGTGGAACATCACAGTAAATTTATTTTCAACATAGAGAAGGATACATTGCTGTTAAAATAGAATAATTATTTGAAAATTATTGGTTGTAAGCTGCTCAGGGCAGTCATATATCTGAGTTCAGCCCTGAGTGTACTCACAAGAGTGTAAAATTCTAAACTGCCAGAGTTCAGCCCTGAGTGTACTGACAAGAGTGTAAAATTCTAAACTGCCAAAAAGCAGAATAAAAGGTCCTTTATAAATCTCCATAGAATTTTAAATCTCTTTGTATTGAAGTTGTGGCCAACCAAATTCACTGTATTTCTCCAAATGCAACCTGATTCACTCCAAGTAAAATCACCTTCTTCATTTAGCTCAAAGAACCTCTACTTACATGGCCTGAATTTTTGCTAATTGATTTGGCAGGTGTTAGGAGATGTACTCATGTCCAGTGTATGGTTGCCCATAGCCTGCATCAGTCACACACTTGCTGCTGCACAAGTGGCTTTTTCCAGGTACCCTGTCCCACACTTTCCAGCCACATCTGCAGCCCTGAAATCCAGTTGGCCTGGAGAGTATCAGGTAGTCACCTGGCAAGATCAGGAGATTTGTTAGTTATGAGGTAGGGGAGTGTTGAGAAAGTAATTAAATATATTGAACACTGATGGAGTTGGGTGTCACAAATATAAAAAGGAAAAAAGGTAGAATGAACCTTTTCTTATGGTGCTGGAATGAAATTGGAGGTATTAATGTGTCTCATGACTTTCAATAATAAAAGAGATATAGATATAATAAAAAATAAGTATAGATTTGTGTGTATTAACAAACTAGTATATATAAATGTATACATTTATTTTCTTACTCTGCCTTACTGTGAAGGCCTGGGAATAGCAACACCCCAGTAACAATGAGCACACTTAGTGAGCAGATTTTGGATTATAAATACCGTTCTCTGTTAGTGGAACCAGGTATCCTTGGAGAAATGGTTGATTCCAGCTTTGGAGCTGAGAAAGTACAAGATAAACCTGAAAAATCTTATGCCAGAAAATAAGAAAGTGGCCAAAGAAAAATAGATACATGTCAGAAGAATATAGAAGGCAGCTTTAAGAAGCTCTTAAATCTGGGACATCTTAAGAGTAAAAAGAAATGATGGTGACAGATTATCTTGCCATATAAAATAGTATTTTATTGCACAGGGACAATAATGAGATACATGAATGCATTCAATTTATAGGGAGATGAGAACACTTTATCATATAGTAGAATGCCAATTAATAAAAGTAGAAGGGATGATGGAGTTATAAAATCACTACTTGGCAACCATCTTCTTAATAATCCAGGCAAGAAACATGAATCGATTCTAAAGCAATTGGGTGAAAAGTGGACGAGGAATGAGATGTTACATCTCTAGTGTCTTTCATAGAATAGTTTTAATTAAGAAGGGAAAAAGTAACTTTGTGGTGAAGGAACCTGCCAGACACTACTTTAAATAATCAAACTGATTCATAGCCTGTGCTGCCTGGTAGGATTCAGGGAAAACAGTGTGGTGTTGCTTCTGTAGTATTCTTGCCAATCACGCAGTACTTGAATTGAGTAATGGGAAAAATATCTGATAAACTCGTTGGGGAAATTCTGTTTTCCTGGAGTCTTCAAAAATGTTCAGGTGGTGAAAGTCAAGGGAGGGCTCAGACTGAAAAGACATGCTAAGTAAATACTAAATAAGAAAGAAAACAGGAAATTTTCCGAAGTATTGGGAAAATAGGCAGCACTCTCCTAAGTAATCTACTGGTCAAAGAAGAAATCTCAGGGAAATTTAAAAAAACTACATTGAGTAACAAAAAGAAAGATATGACATATCAAAATATGTGAAACACAGCTCAAGCAGTGCTGAGAGGGAATTTTACAGCCAGCACTAAGACACATATGTTACAAAAGGGCCTGCTGTGACTGGTCTGAATAGGAGCCCTGCCCTGCTTTCTCTTTCTTTTCTCTGTGCCCTCCCTCTAGGGGGGGGCAGACTGAAAGATGTGTTAGTATAGTCTGCTGACAGTAGGTATTTGTTTATATATCATGTCTTGTATCTAAAAGTAGATCTGAAGCTCTTGAAGGTTATAAAGCTGAGTAGGTATCTGTTGAATTAAACAGAGCATTGACTTACATATTTTTCCTTCTGTGGGGGAAAAACACACTGAAGCTAGAGCCAGCTAGAAAATAGCATATTTCAAAAAAAAATTCTTACCCACGGTTATGTTTATTGATTTTAGAGAGAGGAAAAAAGAGAGAGAAGAAACATTGATGTGAGAGAGAACATCAATTGGTTGTGTTCCGTATGTGCCCTATCTGGGGTCAAACCTGTAACAATGCTCCAACCAACTGAACTACACTGGCCAGGACAGCATGTTAATACTAGTTTTTTTAAATAGCAAAATATCATCCATTCTATTAATTAGCCTTTGTGAACAGTGAATAACTTTTAATTATGTATTTAAGTGAATTAACCTAATTTAATTCTCTTTCAGCCATATTTTCCTCTGTTTAATATCTGCTTTCTGGAGAGGGCTTGATAAATTAATTCACACAGCTGTGCAAGGATTAATGCCTAACTCCCTCTAATTCATTTGCATTTAATATAGAGGAAGATGCATGGCACAGTTACATGGGATGAGGCAGGTGATCTTTAGTGATAACTCTGGCTTAGTGTCATTTACTCTCCGCTTGGCCCCCTGGCAAGTTCCTTGATCCCTGTGAGCATCCACGTCCTCATCTGTATAACGGTGCCTGAGGAGCATTTATGAGGAACATGTGAGAGGAAACGAAGTCTAAAGAACCCAATTCAGTGTCTGCCATCACATTAGATGCTGCTCCTATTTCTCTTTTCTGATGATGTTAGTAACCCAGTGACAGATCATGTAGTCAGTTGCTTTTGGAAATTAGAACACACTCAGAGTGTGCATTTGCTTAGGTTGTAGCTCTGCTATCTCTGAAAAGAAGAAAGGAGAGCAGCACTTGGCAGAGTAAAGTGTGAATGTTGGGTGTGTGTGTGTTGTGTGTGTGTGTGTGTGTGTGTGTGTGTTCATTGGTGGGGGCAGGGGAGGCCTTGCTTGTTGCTGTATCTCAACATTGACAATATACTTTGGCAAAATTTGGAAACATTGCATAAAGTTAGAAAACAGCCCAGAATATCTTTTATTATTTCAGAAGGAAACCTCTCTCCCTCAGTCCCCATCACTCTCTGTTATATTTTCTTTGTTTTTCTTTGCCTCCCCATTGTCATTTGATATTATTTCACTGTTTTTTTTTATAATTTCAGTTTATGTTTACTTTACTCCACTAGAATATAACTTCTTAAAGGCAGATATTTGATCAGTTTTAACTGCTTATGTCTTCATAGAAAATGTCTGGTGCATAGCAGGTAGTCTACTATATAGTTGTCAATACATATATGAATGAAAAGAAATCAGGACCAGCCTGTCACTTCTGAAAAGTGTGGCTTGTGTATAAATGATAATGTGCACTAGGAGACTGAGAATATCCTCAGAGTTTATGGGAAATTTCACCTTGAAAACTCATTATGACTTTATTATCTTTTCAACAGATATTAAATTCTTTGGTGCATAATATTTGAAACTTTATTTTCATTCCTTCAATATATATTTATTGGGTACTGTATTACCTACTGAGAACTATGAATGTATACAAAACATTTTCTGTCCTCAAAAACTCAGGTGTATTTAGAAAAGACTGGTATACTCATAATTTTACAAAAGCTATTTTTGTTTTCTTTTTATATGCCATGTCCATTTTCATATTCATCAGTTTACTCCATCATTATAATATTAGAAGTAAGACATTTTAAAATCAGATTTAGATATTAGTTTTCAAGAAATTTGCCATAGAATTAAGTATGTAAACTGAATAAAGTCAAGGGAAGATTTTTTAGTTTCTGTTGTAGCTTTTATTCCTGGAAGTTATTAGCAAAAATCACATTAAAACATGAATTATTAAAAATATCCAAGTGCTCTGGTTATTGGGCAGTGTTCTTTGTGAAACATTCTTGATAGTTTTAGGTTTTAAGTTGTTCCTTTAACATAAAAAAGAGGAGTTTCTTTTTCAAGTATAGCCTGGAGCATAGAGTAGTATATAACTCCTGCTATTTCTTTACTGTTTGAAATATTGATCAGAATGCATAGTGACAAACTGAATTGAGAATACATTTGGTTTTTCTTGTATTTGAAATAACATATCTATGTGTGAAGTGGACTTCATTATATAATCTTTCTTGTAATTATATGTCTGAGATTTTAAAAAAATTAATGCTTACTTTTATGAATTCTTTCTAGCAGGCCTGGTATTTCATTTTTTCCTTTTTATATTTTGCTTACAAAATATAATAATCATTTTAGCATTATATAAATGGTAATTAAAAACAACTACAGTTTATTAAACAGAATATCATTTTATTCTTACTAAAAATATTTATTAAGACATTCCCTGGTCTCTTTCATCTTAATGGCATAGCAAGGGTATGGCAAAAACACCTTTAAATTTACACAGAAGACAAATATTCTACTTTTTGGAAATTCATTTGAAGCATCAGCTTTCACAGAATTATTTTAACTCAAATCCTCACTTAACATTCAGTTAAGACATTGAAGTCTGTGTATAGTTGGCAACATCCCATTGCTATGATCTGTGGATTGGTAGGGAATCCAAGACAGAGATCAGTGTCACTAAGTTCACCTATTGTTCAGTTTTGAGAAATAATATTTAGGGAAGAATTCATGAGGGCCATGTACGTTAAGTTTTCAAGTTATTAAAAATGCATTTTGGATAAAATTAGTTGAGGTGGATCATTGAAGACTTAACTTGCACCGAGTTGTATAGTGGAGTGATTGAAGAAGCCTGTACTGAGAGTGGCTGTAAGAACCAGATCATGAAAATACAGTTTTGTCAATTCAAGGATGTGGAGGGGCATGTTCATTACATCAGACAGAATCCTCTTTTGGGAACTACTGCTTAATTTTATAATGCCAGAAAAGAGGTGTGAATATTTTGAATTGTTTAACTAATAGCAGGCCCTCCTTTCCCACCACACATCCCCTGCTCTAGGTTTCTGGAAAACTCATAGCCTAGTGATAGACAGAATGTTGGCCATTATCACCACCACCACCTCGCCCTGGTCCCCCATAATGTCCTTACTTGTTATACTTTATCTTATTCCCTTCACATTTCATTTATGCAATTTGATCATAATTTTTACTTCTATGGAAGATATCTTAAATTTTTTTGAAGTAAGGATGAACATAAGTACGTTATATAAATTATAAAATCACCCACTCATGGTCCAAATAATTTAGGTACATGATGGAATCTATTTGAATTATCTGTTTCCTGTTGATACACACTCTAGCTGCTTTCTTTGAACAAAATATTGTGCTCCTTCTGGATTGTTGAAAATTTATTTTCAGTTTGATGATTTCTCTCCCAGGATGAGTTTCAGGAGTAGCAGAGATATGGCTGCCTAACATCTGCCTGTGTGTCAGGTGCTTTGCATGATCTATTTGCTCTGTTTGAAAGGTCCTCCCCTCCCCCACAAAACCTTACTTGGCTGCCCCTCTTGCCCTTCAGATCTCAAGTTAAACCTCTCATCAGAGGGGCCCTATAGACAGCTCACTCTCCACAGCTTCCCAGTGAGCCTCCATCCTGCCATTGTTTTATTTTCACCACAGTACTCAGTTACTAGCACTTTCTTATCAATCTGTTTTGTATTTGACTCCTCCTATAACATAACCTCCACAAGGAAAGGGGATTGGTCAACCTTGCCGATTAACATCTCTCCACTTGTTTAGGAGCCCATTTCCTATAATTGGCTATTCATTTTTATTCCTCTTAACTTTTTTCAAAAAGGGTTAAATCAACTTTCCCCAGTTGTTTTGCATGGATTAGCCATTAAAAATATAGAAAACATGAACTCCACATAACATAGAGGTGAGCAAAAGTATACTTACAGTTGTAATACAAATAAATAATGCAATGGTTAATGAATAATCTACACTAATAAAAGAGTAAGATGCAAATTGACCATGTCTTTGTGACACCCACAAACCAATCAGGAGTGAGTATGCAAATTAACCCAACAAAGATGGTGGGTTAATTTGCATGTGCAGATAGGTGCCAAGCAACCAGGGGTGGGGCAGGATGCTTGCAGCCAGGGGAAGGAAGGCCTGTTCTTGCATGAATCTTCATGCATGGGCCTCTAGTAATACAATAATACGCTCTGTGTTTCATGTACTTACAACCGTAAGCCTTCTTGTTGCCCACCCCTGCATACACAATATTAGTACAACTGTGTAAGATACACACACAAAAAGGAAAGTAAGAATGGTTCATAGCTTTTATATGAGGTACCAGATTAGTGGGCTAGTTTTTGCTCTGAGAATCCATTCTGTTTTCCAAGCTCTGTTTTGCTGCTATGTTCCTTTTAGATGATTTGGTCTTTTAGAGCCCCTTACTGACTCTCACATGACTAGTAGCATATTTGCATATTAATACTGAATTTCTTGTCAGTTAAAACCTTAATGGGGAGGAGGAACTAAGATGGCGGCAAAGGCAAAACACCTATCTTGCCGTCATAATCAGCAATTTTAATACTACAACTTAATGAAAGAACAAACACCTTCCAGAATCACCAGAAAGCTCACCGAGTGAAAATTCCACAAATAAAAGTGAAGATAAGACACTGTGACTCGGAGGAGTGGCGGCGGACGGCGTTGAAAGATTCGCACGGAGAGAGTTTGGAGTGCGCGCCGCTGAGAGGGCGGGCGGCTGAAAACCGGCCAGTTTTCTCGAACGGGGAGACAAAGGCGTCCCACTGGACTGTTTCTCCAGCTCTGGGCGAAGTCCAGGGAACCCACTATCACACGGGGTGAAAACTGGACAGTGGGAGGGCACGCCGAAGCTCGGGTGCTGCTGGGTCTCCCAGCTTGTGGAGAAGGCAGCTCTCGCGCGAACAGCTCGGCTGCGTGACGGCGCAGAGAGCGCACCGCGACTTGCCTCTCATTCGGAAAACCATCAGTCTGCTTTGTTTTAGGACCCTGGGTGAGACATTGCGCATGCAGACTCATTTTGGGACAGTCTGAATTCCCCGGCAGCCGGTGGAGCTCCACAGCGGCTCTCTCTCAGAGGTGCTGGAGGCCATTGCCCCGGCACAGAGTCCCCGGGGCCGCATAGGGCAGAGCTAACCCTGTCTGCTTGGCCCGGAGACTCCGCCAACCCAACCTGAGCACAGCTGAGCTTCACAGACAATTGGCCTGGAGGTCAACCCTCCAAGTGCTAACAACGATTAACTGAGCTTAACTTCAGCAAGACTGTACAGCCCATATCCACCTCAGGTAACCGGGGAGGCTGAGCCACTATCCCTAGTAGGAAGTCTACCACACAAAGGTAATTGACCAACTCAGGGAAGCAACCACCATGCAGAGACATGGAAAGAAATCAGATGTGAAAGAAATGGAGGGAAAAAAACGACTGGACATGGAATTCAGAACCACGGTTATAGGGTTTTTTAACAGGCTCCAACAAAAGATCGAGGCCTATAAGGAAATAAGCCAGACCACAAAGGAAATGAATGAGTCCTACAAGAAAATGAACAACACCCTCAAGGACATAAACGAGAGCTGCAAAGAAATGATCAAGACCAACGTAGAAATGAAAGAAACCCTCAAGGATATAAAGCAGACTCTCAAGGATATGAAAAAGGACCAACTAGAAATTAAGCATACACTGACTGAAACAAAAAATATTATACAAAGACCTGAGAGTGCCCTGGAGCACCCCAAGAACCAAGTTAAAGATTTGAAATACAAAGAGGTAAAATCCACTCAGCTGAAAAAGCAAGAAACCAAAAGAATCCAAAAAATTGAAGATAGTGTAAGGGGCCTCTGGGACAACCTCAAGCATACCAACATCCGAATTATAGGGGTGCCAGAAAAAGCGAGAGGCCAAGACAATGAAAACCTATTTGAAGAAATAGTGACTGAAAACTTCCCACACCTGGTGAAAGAAATTGACTTAGGAGTTCAAGAAGTGCACCGAACCCCAATTTATAGGAACCCTAAGAGGACCACACCGAGGCACATCATAATTAAAATGCCAAGAGCAAAAGACAAAGAGAGAATATTAAAAGCAGCAAGAGAGAAACATTTGGTTACCTATAAGGGAGCACCCATACGACTGTCAGCGGATTTCCCAACAGAAACGATGCAGGCCAGACGGGGTGGCAAGAAATATTCAAAGTGATGAACAGCAAGAATCTACAACCAAGATTACTCTATCCAGCAAAGATATCATTCAGAATTGAAGGTCAGATGAAGTGCTTCACAGATAAGAAAAAGCTAAAGGAGTTCATCACCACCAAACCAACATTATATGAAATGCTGAAAGATATTCTTTAAGAAGAGGAAGAAGAAAAAGGTAAAGATGAAAATTATGAACAACAAATACACATCTATCAACAAATGAACATAAAAATCAAGTGAATTGATAGGCTGTTGAACAGGATAGACTGGTGAATATAACAGAGACATGGACATAGAGAGGGAATGGATTGACAATTCTTGGGGAGAAAAGGGTTGTGGGAAGTGCAGCAAGAGACTGGACAAAAATCTAGCAACAATGGGAGAGGACAGTGGGGAGGGGGAGGTGAGGGTGGAGGGTGGGATAGGTACAGGGTGGAGGGGAGCTATAGGGGGATAAAAAGGGGAAACAATGTAATTAATAAACTGAACAATAAAGATAAAAAATAAAATTAAAAAAAACAAAAAAACAAAAACAAAACAAAAAAAAAAAACCTTAATGGGGATTTTTGCCCCACCTGAGAGAAAAACCCTAATTGAATAACCAGATGAGAAGTGATGGTGATGAGAGGACAGGTTACAGAGTAAGTGGAGTGGAAGTGAGCCTCATGGAATAGAAATGGTGCCCTGGGGAGATGGAAAGGAAATAAACATTTCAAATACAAGCCTACTATCACTCTATGATCTTTCCCCTGCCTTTAAAACCCCCTTTTAAAGAGAAAACACACACACACACACACACACACACTCACACACACAATTGTGCACTTTACATATTACCTGGCTTCACAAAACTTATCCTTGGCTCTCTAGGAACACTCAGTAATTAACTGCCATAACATGAGAAAAAATGAACACTGAGGAAGGTGGATGACAGCATTATAAAAGAAACATGGGGCATCTCATTTGGACATGTCTAAGGTGGTGGAAATGTGCTGTACCATCATCATGTCGACCGCTGTCTGCATGGCATCTCCTATTCCAGAAATAATTTTGAGTGGGTACTATTTGGAAGACTTTCCATGTAGATTATCTTTAGGTACCTCAAACTCAAAATGACTAAAAGAAAGCCAAACAACATAAGATGTTCCACTCTCCTCACCTTTTATTTCAGCTACAGTTAAAAAATTCTCCCCAAGGCCCAGAGAGCTTTCATGCCTTCCTTTTCTTAAACAAGTATATCTGGTAAATTATCAAATACTTTCAATTTGTTCTTTGGGACACTTTCTTGCTCTTGTTATCATTGCTAGTTTAATTCTGGCAACCACACAACCTTCATCAGATTGTGCCATTCTGAGCCATTCAATATGTGGCTGACAAATTAACTGTTCCAAACAGTGACATTTATCATGTCATTTATCCATTCACTGGGATGACATGATTTATCATGTCATTTATCCATGCTTCTTAAACAAGAGCTTGCATTCATTATGACAAATGCTAACTCTGGACAAAATACAAGGTTCATGTAATCCTCCCCCCACCCCCACCCCCCCACACACACACTCACACTGAGATAGTTTCTTGACTGTGGCTAATGGAAGGGAATTATTAAATTACAGCAGGTGGGTCATAGTGGTATTGCATGGATTAGTGATTTAATTGCTGGATTAGCTGTTCTCTATCACCACTTTGCACACCTTATTTTATTGGTTTTCTTAATTCACTAGGTCATGGAGAAGTAAACATACAAATCCCCTGAGTTTTGAGACTTGGGCTATCTTTCAGATTCTTTAACTTGGCTATTGTTTCATTTTGGATGATATATCAGCTAAGGTTCATGTAAATTTCAAAGCTGATCAAACTTTGGGAATTTTTTTTAAGTTATGAATCAATACATCTTCAAAAAGCTTCTGCTGTTCATTTACTTCTGGACAAACAAGTGGGAAGGCACATTAGAATAAACATAATTGAATGTTAATTACTATCCTTAAAATAGCCTAAGAGTTCTTCAAACAGACATAATAAATTTGAATGCATTTGTAATAAATAGTTCAACAATTTATGTATCTTAGTAGGATCTTTTAATGGAATGTATTAAAACCAGTCACAATTCACTGCAAAGATAAATAGGAAAAAGAAAACAAACTTTTAAATGGCATGTTATAACGACCTGGACAAAACTGATTATCAACTAGTCATAGCACATGCAACAGATCAAGAAATTAAATTCTCGGCTATATATACTTTTTAAATATTTTGTCAGACACAAGAAAATGCAAAAGTTTCTACCAATCTTCGCCCATATTCGATTTCATTTAAAACAAAAAAAAAGATCTTTATCTCCAGATTTTCATGGTAATCAGTGCAAAGTAAAACAAAGCAATTCAATAGAAATGATTTATTACAATACTATTTTAGGATTCCTCAAATATACTAAAAAATGTCTAAATCATGAGAATGATCAACCTCAATATCTTCCTCTACATCCAACTTAGTTTCTCCATGTCCCTCTTGTGATTCATCGAGAGAGACCAAGGCCTCATTTCTGTCACTTGCAAAAGTTTCTCATGATGTATCATCATCATCTTGAAAATTCAGACTTTTAATAGCTTGCTTCATCTTTTCCCCCAACAATTGTGTTCTCCTCTTCCTAGCAGCTTTTTTATTTTCATACTCCTTTTGATTTTCAACGTAGAAAATGTCCTTAATTTGTTCCTCACTAATACTAGGAGTATTTTTCAGGAGATTCAGGAAAACTCCACCTGGTGCTCTTCTTCGACTACCATTCATTATAAAAAGCCCACCATTTTGTTCTACTTCAGCAGTTTCCATCAGAAGTTCAATTGCCTTTTTGTTCCCAATAATACTTACTACTCAGGCTATCAGATCTTTCTTTGGTTCCTGCAACCTGAAAGTAATTTCATCAGCCACTCTCTCCTGAGAATCATCCTCTGTGATCTCATAGCGGCCTTTATAGTTCATTTCTAGTCTGTCCCCTAGTCTGTCTCTGACAGGTCGTTTCCGTTTGAGATGACCTTGCCCATTTCCCTCTTCCTTTGAGCCTGTTTTCTTGCCATCTTGCATATATTCATCTAGCTCTTTGTCTAATTCTGTCACCTGTTCTTGAGACTCCCTCTTTTTTTAATTTATTTTATTTTATTTTATTATTATTTTTAAATTTATTTTATTTTATTTTTTAATTTTTTTTATCTTTATTGTTCAGTTTATTAATTACATTGTTCCCTTTTTTTATTTTCACCCTATAGTTCCCCTCCACCTGGTACCCATCCCACCCTCCGCCCTCACCCCCCTCCACTGTCCTCTCCCATAGTTGTATGATTTTTGTCCAGTCTCTTGCTGCACTTCCCACACCCCCTTTCTCCCCAAGAGTTGTCAGTCCATTCCCTCTCTATGTCCGTGATTCTGTTACATTCACCAGTTTATCCTGTTCATCAGCTTATAAATTCACTTGATTTTTAGATTCATTTGTTGATAGATATGTATTTGTTGTTCATAATTTACACTTTTATCTTTTTCTTCTTCCTCTTCTTAAAGAATATCTTTCAGTATTTCATATAATATTGGTTTGGTGGTGATGAACTCCTTTAGCTTTTTCTTGTCTGCGAAGCACTTCATCTGACCTTCAATTCTGCATGATAGCTTTGCTGGATAGAGTAATCTTGGTTGTAGATTCTTGCTGTTCATCACTTTGAATATTTCTTGCCACTCCCATCTGGCCTGCATCGTTTCTGTTGAGAAATCAGCTGACAGTCGTATGGGTGCTCCCTTATAGGTAACCAACTGTTTCTCTCTTGCTGCTTTTATTATTCTCTCTTTGTCTTTTTCTCTTGGCATTTGAATTATGATGTGCCTTGGTGTGGTCCTCTTAGGGTTCCTATATATTAGGGTTCGGTGCGCTTCTTGGACTCCTAAGTCAATTTCTTTCACCAGGTGTGGGAAGTTTTCAGTCACTATTTCTTCAAATAGGTTTTCATTGTCTTGCTCTCTCTCTTTTCTGACACCCCTATAATTCGGATGTTGGTATGCTTGAGGTTGTCCCAGAGGCCCCTTACACTATCTTCAATTTTTTGGATTCTTTTGGTTTCTTGCTTTTTCAGCTGAGTGGATTTTCCCTCTTTGTATTTCAAATCTTTAACTTGGTTCTTGGGGTGCTCCAGAGCACTTTTAGGTCTTTGTATAATATTTTTTATTTCAGTCAGTGTATGCTTAATTTCTGGTTGGTCCTTTTTCATATCCCTGAGAGTCTCCTTTATATCCTTGAGGGTCTCCTTCATTTCCTTGTAGGACTCATTCATTTCCACGTTGGTCTTGATCATTTCCTTTGTGGTCTTGTTTATTTCTTTATAGGCCTCGACCTTTTGTTGGAGCTTCTTGAAAAACCCTATAACCGTGGTTTTGAATTCCATGTCCAGTCGTTTTTTTTTTCCCTCCATTTCTTTCACCTCTGATTTCTTTCCATGTCTCTGCATGGTGGTTGCTTCCCTGAGTTGGTCAATTAGCTTTGTGTGGTAGACTTCCTACTAGGGACAGTGGCTCAGCCTCCCCAGTTACCTGAGGTGGATATGGGTTGCACAGTCTTGCTGAAGTTGAGCTCAGGTTAATCGTTGTTAGCACTTGGAGGGGTTGACCTCCAGGCCAATTGTCTGTGAAGCTCAGCCGTGCTCAGGTTGGATGGGCAGAGTCTCCGGGCCAAGCAGATAGCGTTAGCTCTGCCTTATGTGGCCCCAGGGACTCTGTTCCGGGGGCAATGGCCACCAGCACCTCTGACAGAGAGCCGCTGTGGAGCTCCACCGGCTGCCGGGGAATTCAGACTCTCCCCAAATGAGTCTGCACACCCAATGTCTCACCCAGGGTTGTAAAACAAAGCAGTCTGAAGGTTTTCCGAATGAGAGAGCGAGTCGCAGAGCGCTCTCTGCGCCGTCACGCAGCTGAGCTGTTCGCGCGCAAGCTGCCTTCTCCACAAGCAGGCAGACCCGGCAGTGCCCGAGCTTCGGCGTGCCCTCCCACTGTCCAGTTTTCACCCTGTATAATAGTGGGTTTGTTCCCTGGACTTCGTCCAGAGCTGGAGAATCAGTCCAGTGGGACGTCTATGTCTCCCCGTTCGAGAAAACTGGCCGGTTTTCATCCACCTGCCCTCTCCGCTGGCGCACGCTCCAAACCTCTCTCTGCAGGAATCTTTCAACGCTGTCTGCCGCCGTTCCTCCAAATCACAGTGTCTTATTTTCATTTTTATTTGTGGAATTTTCACTCGGCGAGCTTTCTGGTGATTCTGGAAGGTGTTTGTTCTTTCGTTAAGTTGTAGTATTAAAATTGCTGAGTATGACGGCAAGATAGGTGTTTTACCTAAGCCGCCATCTTGGTTCTCCGAGACTCCCTCTTAAGTTTCTTAGCAAGCAAGTAATTGTAGGCCTCGCATTGTCTGCTTCTGTCAATAGTGCCTTTCATTTTCAAGATACCAAGTTCATTGGTCACCGAATCTTGAGTCTGCTCCTGCAGCACAACACCCCAGATGTTAACCTTCTTCCCTCCAGCAAAAGGTGGTTTCTGGCTGCCTTGGCCAAATGGAAAAGGCTCTGGTTTGGGAGGGGCGTTGAAACATTTCTGGCGCTTGCGTTTCCAAAGAGAGGTATCATCATCTGAATCAGAAAAACTCTCCTCACTTGAGTCTACACCTTTAACAGTCCGATAATGTGACTCTGGGGCGTAGGCTGCTGCAGCGTCCTGGAAGGGCCTCACTGCACTGTCCCTGACTAGTGCCTTTGGCACCTGCAGCAGCCTCTCGCACAGAGCGATCATCATGTCCGAATCGGTCGGAAAGCTGCCCGTCTTCCATGTCGCTGGCTTCCAGCACCATGTTCCCGCCCTGGCCTGCGGTCAGCTTTAAGAATGTTTATGCTTGCCTTTTACTGCATTGGATTTTGCCTCCAGGCAGTGAGTGGATGAATTCACAGTCCTGGAGCACTGAGGATGCAAAGGTTTTGCAACACTGAATTATGAGATGAATTCCAAACTCGGGTTGGCATTCAAGGTCGTTCAAAATCTGATTAACCAGAACTTTTCATTGTCCCCACACACCACCTTCAGCATAGCCAGCTTAGCTTATCAATTTTGCCCAAATATATAATGTCAAGTCTTTGCTTGATATTCTCTCTACGTGTACTGTTTCCGTTTTCTTCAATAATGTCTTGGATTAGGTTCCTTGAGAAACAGACTAAGAGATCCGGCTTTGCATGTACATTCACAGGATCAGCACTTTGAAGGGAGTGGGGGTAGAGGGTTTGAGTAGAAAAAGAAGTTGGGTGAAGAGGCAGTTACAATAGAGTCCTCAGCTGATCATATAGACGGATCACTTGGGGAGCTCTGGAATGGGGAGGCAGCTAAGGGTTGTTCCAGTGGATACATGGTAGTCAAGCCTTTATACTCCAGTCATTAGAAGCAGGCTCCTGCCAGGGAAAGAATGTGACCTTGAGTGAATCAGTTGCCTTGTGTGGGAGGACAATTCTGGAGGAAGTTTTGGGTAAGAACCTTCAAAAGCCGACATTCCTGGCAGCTGTCAGGATGAGTATTTGTTTCTGAAGGAAACACCTGGGCACCAATCCCAGTTTCTACTGTATTCCCCTATCTAACCATCCACCACTTATTAGGGGATAGTCTGTGTTTTGCCTTTTTAATTAAATTTTTTGACTGCTCTAGTTTCCCAGGTTTTCTGTTTCTATGAACTCCTGTTGCATCCAGAGGCCGAGCTACTCATTTGTGGTTAACCACATTGTTACTTAACTGCTTTGTGAATTATGGCTTTCTTTCTAACTATATTGTTGGTTCCCTCCCCCATTTCTTCAAGGATCTGTCTTTTACTATGATATATACATCATAAAAATTCAACTGAATACTTGTTGATTGAGTAAATGCATATAAAACAGCATGTCATACAGAAATATAACATAATATTGTATACAAAGCAAGCTAAATTTTCTGCTATTTCTAAACTTTACCAGGAAAAATACACAAAGGTTAAAAGATGACCCACAAAAGAAAAAGAATTAAAATTTATAGTCAGTTTGTGAGTAAACTGACCCCTCCCTTTTTGTGTGTGTAAACAAGACTGATTTAGATTTTCTGTTTTTTGTTTTATTTGTTTGTTTGTTTGTTTGAAACATAGAGTCCTCAGTTATTTGTGTAGTTATAAATATTGTGATTTGTATAAAATAAATATTTTCATGATGCCATTCAATCATGCAACCCTAAGAAAGATGCAGCTAAAATAAAAGCATCTTATTTCGTTTAATTGTTTGCCCTCTTTCTCACATGGGTATAGTATACATGGAATTGTTAAGTGGAGGTTTTGTTATATTTCATGCTGGCTTTTATTGATTAGGTAATAAAGATTAAATAAAACCATATAGCTAGTGCATATTAATTATGAATTTGATGTTTATTAATGCAGATTTTATTTAACACCTAGCAGAGTCTACAATTGCTTTTCTTCAAGTAAAGCAAATGCATTGCTGAGCTAAAGATAGATAAACTAGAGGCCCGATACATGAAGATTCATGCAAGAAAGGCTTTCCTTCCCCTGGCTGCTGGCACCACCTTGGCTCCAGCCTGGAGCTGCCTTTCTGCCTTCATTCTGGCCAGAGCTGCCTTCTGCCTCTCACCTTGTTGTGTCAATTTGCATATTCTCTCCTTATTGGCTATGGGCGCTGCCATCTTTGTCACAGAGTTATGGTCATAATATTCCATCTTTATTAGATAAGATTGGTCATTTTTACTCTACTTTGGACTAGTGAAGGTGCTATAGAATCTATTAGTTTACTTTCTTCTGTACTTTAATGAGACTTAAAAATGTGACTTTGGAGGTTCATCTAAGTAAAGTCATGACTAAAGTGTTTCTGAGTGCTATATCTGTGAAAGCAACAGGAGAGGGTTTTACTACAGGTTGATTTATTGATTGGACTAGAAAATGGACTTTATTATAATTCAATTATTTTTCAGTTTGGTTCTAAATGTGCATATAGTAATGTGCTATGTTACTATTTTTTACTTCAGCTGGAAATTATTTTGTATTTTTCTTTGCTGAGAGCCATATTGGTGAAAATGGCAGAGTGGTTTCTTTTTAGTCATTATAGCTTTTATTTCCTTTTTTTGGAGGTCTCCATATCATTATATGATAGGTACTCTTAATGGAAAATAGGAAAAATGACAGTTTCTTTTCAGATCCAGTGGCATGTATGTCTTCTGATCCTACTCTCATGGCTAAGACCTCTAATATAATGTTGAATAGAAGTGGTAATACTTGATATTTTTTGTGTATAGGTCCTGATTTTAAGAGGAATGATTATTGTAATTTTGTTAATTTTTTATAGATTACCTTTTATAAAGTTAGGAAAGTTTACTTCTCTTAATAGTTTGCTAGGATTTTTAAATTAAATGTTGAGTTCAATAATATTTAAGATATTTCTTTGTATATTAAAATTATCATATGATTTTGTCATTTATTTTATTAATGGGAAAAACTACATTATTGAATTTTAAAAATGTTAAACCACCTTTGCATTTCTGGAATAAATTGATTCTGATTAAAATGTATACTTTATTTTCTTACATTGCTGAATTTGAATTGCTAATAAGTTTAAGATATTTTCCCTCTACTTTTTGGAAGTTTTAAACTTAATTCTTTCTTTTGTGGTTATTTCAGAAATAGTTGGGTGCATGTTTAACTTAAAAACCTGAAGATGAGCAATATCTTTGCCTTCCTCATGAAAAGTGAAAGGCTTTACTTCTGGCTACCACTTTCCCCAGCTTAAATTCTATTGTTCATATCAATTCTTTTTCTTCTTGTCCTTTTTTTTCTTTTGGTTCAGACCCACAGAGCAGACAGGAAACAAAAACCTTAATTGTTTTTATGCACATTTTAAGGTGCTCTTTCAAACACCTGTCCCTAGACATCCTTGAAAAAAAAAATACATCAATTCTGTTTTTTTTTTTCAATCTCTGGGTCATATCATTATCCACTGTCTATAAATCAGTGGGTCTCTTCTTCTGGCAGTAGATCAGCTATGTGGACAAATAAATACTCTTAAGGCATGGGAGCTTTCCTACCTGTCTTTTTAGCAGATTTTGGAGTAAACTGTAACAGTGCTGTAACAGTCCAGTAGTCCACTTGGATTTTATACCACTATATCATGCTGGATCAGGTCTAAACTAGTCTCAAGTTTTCATTTTAGTCATGGGTCATAATGAACTCCCCATGAAGACATATGAATGGATTGAGGGAATGGAGGCAATGTAGCAGATGTATGCATTGAAGGAGGCTACCTGCATGTTTAGCAATCTATAATACTTAGGTATTATAGATTGTTAATATACATATCCAGTCTTATGGTTTGGTGAGTCAGAAAATACTCATTTCATGATGAGCATCTTAGGTCTCATGGCCAAATCATATACCATCGTCAGATGTTCTTAAAGTTTCCAGTAACAAGCCAAGAGGTCCACCTCAAAAGGAAACTGGCTAGCTGGAGAAGCATACAGGACCTCATTAAAATCCTTTGGAGTTGTGTGCTGTGATTCTCCTATGAAGGCTAGCCAACCATTCAAAGCAGCATCTTGCTTGGCATAGGCACTTCCAGTATCATTGGATCTACTGGGGCATAAGGAGCGAGTGCTGGAGCAGCATGCACTGAAGCTGGACCTGTTGCAGAATCTTGTTTTGTCCTGGACTTAACGGATTGCTCACTATCATGTGGTACATGATGCCTCCAAAATCCAAAGAGGGTTTGCTTCTTTGTAGAATTAGGCAAGGTCGGGTGGGGGTTAAGCCCTTTGGAGAGGATATTCATAGGAATAGGGCCTTCAGAGGCTTCACCAACTTGATGCACCCCTAAATTTTCGTGAGGCTAAACTCCCTATTGTGATAATCCAAATCAGGTTTCAGCGTACCAGATCTAGTTTCCTTTTTTTTTTTTTTTGTATTACATAGGTTAACTTATATTTTCATATGCTGCCCATCTATTTCACCTTTAAAGACATTATGATTGATTATCAGACAATATGAAAGATTACTGCTTGTCAAAATATTTTATCATTTTGTCCCTCTTTCCCATTATGGCAAATATGTCCATCTTGTCTAAGGAAGTTAAGCATTGCCACCTGGTCTTTGCTAGTTTGGATAACATCATCCGGTTGACTGCAGAGCCTTTTCAGTTGACAAGTTTCACTGATATCTCTGGACTGTAGAGACTATCACCACCGAGCTTATCAGGGGTATTCTCTTGATAGTGAAGAGAATGTCCTTTAGGCCTGTCTAGAGTTGGTGGTGAGTGAATGTACAGTTTGCACATGATAAACTCACTCCACTGTTCTTATCTTTCTAAGCCTTTGGAGACTTTTCTTTATATTAGGACTAGAGGCTTGGTATATAACATTTGTGCACTGGGGGATACCTCAGCCTGGCCTGCACCCTCTCGCAGTCCGGTACCCCTTGGGGGTGTTTGTCTGCCGGTTTAGGCCCGCTCCCCAAGTTGGCAGGTGGATATCCTCTGAGGGATCCTTAGGACTACTTTGGTGGTGGGAGAGGCTCCAAGGCAGCACTAAGAAGCAGCAAGCCTGTTTCCTGGCTAAGTGGTGCTCCCCCTATGGGAGTGCACTGACCACTTGGGGGCAACTCTTGTGTTAAGCATCTGCCTCCTGGTGGTCAGTGCATGTCATAGCAACTGGTCGTTCTGCCATTTGGTCAATTTGCATATTAGCCTTTTAGTATTTGGAATATACTGGGACATCTCAACCTTATTGAATGTAGGACTCTGTTGAGACCAAGTGTCAGTAAACTAGTGCAGCAAATTGTTAGAAAATGACAGCTAACAGTTCAATTAAGTAATCTTTAGCTTCTCCCATGTCAATTGACTCACATGATTATAGAGGCTAAAAAGACCTATGATCTGTTTTCTGGAAGCTGGAGAACCAGGAAAGTCTGTGATGTAATTTCATCTGGGTCTGTAAGTTTGAGGACCCAGGGGCATACCAGTGTCCAAAGTTGGGAGAATATGATATCCAAGCTTTAACAGAGAGATCAAATTTGTCCTTCACTGGCCTTTTTGTTATGTTTAGGGCCTTAACAGATTGAATGACACCCTCCATATTGCTGAGGTCAGTCATCCTTACTCAGTCTGTTGATTCAAATGCTAATCTTTTTAGGAACACTCTTGCCAACAAACTCAAATATTTTATTGGCTATTTGGGCATCACTTAGCCAAGTTGACAAATAAAATTAGCCATCACAAGATTTACTTTTCACCCATTGTTCTGAAATTTAATGTTTTAGCCCAAAATTCTGAGGCATCAATTGTCTCATTTTACACTCTGTTACACTGATTAATTTGATAACATAATCTATTTCCTTTTCTTAGTTACAGTATATTTTATTTTCAGTAGCATGTGGCTAAAAAAAACCAAAATGCATTTTCTCTAGATTCATTTTGAAATAAATACATTTATTGGAGTTTATTATCCAATCAGTAATTGTGGTATACCACACAGTTAAAATAAATAGAGCCACAAAGCATTATTATTATTAGCAAAACCAAAATGATATATTACAACTCTTTCTTAGTTAATGATGGTTATACTAAATGTTTGAACTTTTTCTGTGAAGCTCATATTAGGAACATATTTTTATCTATTCTGCTGTGTTTTTGATAAATCTACATCAAACACAGGATGGGAGCTCATCATCCTTGATACGCAGGTTATTATTTCATGATCTCTAATTTAAAATAAATTTTCTCCCCTATTTCTGACTCTGACACAGCAGGCTTCAGTCTATTTCATTATTTATATTAGACACGATTTGTTTTAGTTCAAAACTGACTAAATAAGAATATTGTTCAAGGATCCTGTGAGCCACCAAAGAGATGAAAACATTTGAACTTCCTTGTAATTATTCAACATGAGCTTGGGGATTCAGAGTGAAGCCTAAAGGACACCTCGGAGCTCTGAAACATTAGCATATTTTTTTCCTGTAGAAAAAAAGTGCATATATAAAACATACTAATCAACTAAAAGTAGATATCTTTCATTCTCTTTTAAAAAATAAATGATTTAAGCTAAAAGAGTGCAGATAATTTGTTCAAGATCAAATAAATCTAAGTGCCAAAATTAGGATCCTTCACTGGGGGCGGGGGGAGGGGGGGGGTGTTTGACTTCGTGATTGTAAATTGTTCAAATACCAGTTTCTTCTTTTACTAGAAGTGTGCATTAGGAAGTTTACTCTCTTAACTAACAATCACGCATGAAATAAGATAATTAGTTCCAGCTTAGTGGATTGTTGTAAAGATTAAATAAGGATATATATTTTGATTGAGCAATTTGTACAACACAAGATATTAAAAAATAGTTTCCTCTTCTCTTTTCATGTAGGAAAAAATGTTATAGAATCAATGTCAATAAGATTCTTTGAGTAATTTTTCTAACTCTTTAGCAGAGATGGCGCTGTGATGACTTAATCTACATCCTCTTCATTGAACTTAATTTTATGCCATATAGGAGAGAGATTTTATTCATGTGCAATAAGGTGATGTGGGAAATTGAATTTTTTAATAAATACATTTTTTGTTGATTTCAGAGAGGAAGGGAGAGGGAGAGAGAGAGATAGAAACATCAATGATGAGAGATAATCATTGATTAGCTGCCTCCTGCATGCCCCCCCACTGGGGATTGAGCCTGCAACCCAGGCACGACTACTGACCAGGAATCAAACCATGACCTCCTGGTTCATAGGTTGACTCTCAACTACTGAACCATACCAACCAGGCGGAAATTGAATTTTTTTTGACATGGGCTTTGCCTACATCGTGTTCTCATCCAGTGGTATCCAGATGTTTTGATAATGTAACCTTATTCATTCATAAAAATGTTTGTTTATGCATCCACAATATTTATGCTCATGTCTAAATTACAGGCATATGCAAATGTGGTTAATAAATTTTATGCACAATAAAACATGTAAACAAGGACATTTTCAAGAGGTGAAATAAAAATATATCAAAGTGTAAGTCTAATATTTTCCTCCATTCCCTAACAGATGGCCATATGTACCCCATTAGGATACCATTGCACCATTGCTTGCTTCAACCATTAAATGGAGGAGCATGGTATAGTTGTGATAATGACTTATTGTATAGAATATTCATATGTTTCTTTCTGCTTCTATTGGTGTTCTTGTGCCATTAACCATTTAGTGAAATACCAGAAAAGAAACAGAATGACACAAAACAAGGCAATCTTTTAATCTTGAAAGATGATTCATGAAGCATTTCTTACAGAGTTGGTCCCTGAGAGTTTTATTTTGTTTAGGAAAAAACCACAACTATTTAAATCACAATTTATCATAGAAATTTAGTGGGCACTTACATGGCCAGCACTGATCTAGGTGTTAATTGGTAAAAAAAAAAAAAAAAAAGTGTGGATAAATAAGAAAACACTTCTTATTTTAAACTAGAGGCCCAGTGCACAAAATTGGGGTATGGGGTGGGTGTCCCTTAGCCCGGCTTATGCCCTCTCCCAATATGGACCCCTTGAGTAGGATTCCCTAGGCCTGGCTGGCAATCAGGGCCTATTGATGCTTTCCTTCCTCCAGCTGCTGGCAGCTGGCCCTGCTCCCACTGCTGCTGCCACTGCTTGCCTTCTGTGTAGCCCTGCCCACCCCACTCCCCACCTCCCCTGCTACCAGTTGCCTTCCTTTGCAGGCGACAGGTGTGGGGTGCAATTGCTTGTCTGTCCTGGGCCTCCCTCTGTGTGGTGATTGATTGTGAGGCTCCAGGATGGATTGCCCAGCAGAGGGTGGACTGGGCCTCTTTGGAGTGATCACAGAGCCTCCCTGCCCCCTTCTCCCCCCACCCCCCGGATTGATCACCCTGCTGACCGATGGCCTGGGTCTCCCTCTTTAGGGTGATCAATCCCAGAGCCCCTCATCAATTATCCTGCAGAGGGTGCCTAGGCCTCCCTCTGTGGGGTGATCATGGGGCGATGGCGGGGCCCCCTGACTAATCGCATCACATCCACCTTGGCTAGCCTGGCGCCAGTGCATGTCATAATGTGATTATCTGGAAGGTTGTCCACATCGTGGTTCTGCTGTTTGGTCATTGGGTTGTGTAGGGATTGGCTATAGGGTTAAGCCTCAGGCTGACCTGTTGCCACAAACAAGTCCCAGCTTAGAGGGCACAGCCCTCTTAGCATAATTAAGCTTGACCTTGATCCTTCCTGGGTAGCTAATGGGCTGTGGGAGGTGCAGCAAGTACTGCTTAAACAAGTGAAACTCACAGGAACATTGTAACTATGATGACCACTACCTTGTTTACCTCTGGCTATGAAATAAAGGCTCAGCTTGCTGTCTGGATCTTTCTCTCTTAAACCCAACTTATTCTCTTTGTCTTTTCTTCAATCCTTCACTGCCCTCCCTCAGGCTCGCCAAACCCTTGGCTGTGCTGTCATGGTACAGGTTGACTTGCATATTACATTTTTGTTATTATAGATTATTAGATTATCATAGGTTGTTATCATTATTATTATTAGACATGCATTTGGCTGGACTGCCAACTAGTTAAGAGAATGGGCATTAGAGTCAGGCACATCTAAGTTTGAAACAAGTCCTTTAATTTACTTATAATTCATAATCTCCCTTCATTAATTCAACCATCATCTAGCCTTCAAATATTATGGAGTGGCCACAATCAACTATTGACTATGCTAGGCACCAAGGTACTGAGGATACACAAGCTGCATGAGATAGTGCCAAGGTCCCTCTTCTGTTCTGTGTATGTTTGTACCCACAGGGCCTTGAACAATGCATGTGTTTGTTGTGTGAATGAAGGAAGGAAAGAAAGATCATGCAGTCCATCAGAAAAGACAGCCATAAAGTAAAACCAAATTAGTTATTTAATTTTGATTGTATTGAGAAGGAGAGGGAAAGTACAGTTCTTGTGAGTGCTTACAAATGAGGGACCTCATCTCATGAAGCCATGATAAGTTATAGAAGGCTTCTTCAGGCAGTGACAGTGAGGCAGGACATGGACTTCACAGGTTAATAAGTTGAAAGAAAGAGTGCAAACAGGATTTGGGCAGAGGAATGATAAAAAATATCACAGGGTGGAAGAATGCCCTGGTGTAGTGAGATGCTTGGCTTAACAGAAACTATAATAAGGCTGGTGTGCCTCAGGAGTAGAGAATTAGGGAGGAATGCTGCAGAATGTGGCTGGACAGTGGCGGGGGCCAGATCCTTTAAAACCTGTAGGTTCATTACACTACCCCCTTTTTGCTTCCCTGCCTTTCTTGTTATGTACTGTGTGTTTGTCTCCTTTTCTCTCATTTTACTTCACTCAGTCCCTGACTGCAAATTCAACTATATTTTAATGTAACAGATAAAAACAAAACCAAAAAAATTCTTAAAAGATTACAACATATTGTATATACTCTATTTTCCGTGTTTATGCTTGAATGGTAACAGTCTTCAGCATAAATTCCTTGCCTGCTTATCTTCCCGATGCTTTGATTTGTTGGGAAGAGTTAGGGTGAAGTTTCTCCTACAACAATCTAGGGAGCTTGTCTCAGGATGAAGCCCACAATATGAAGAGCAGAGCAGAGAAGCAGAAATGACTAGATACTTGTGAAATCATTGGTGATGTTAGTAAGACCTTCAGTCAATCAACTAGAAGTCTGTCTAGCTGAATAAGCCAGTCAGTTGCCTTTATTATTTAGGCTAGTTAGAACTGGGTTTTCCATTGCTTGCACCCTCAGACATCTTCAACAATGATCATATAGGATAGGTAAATTAAGGAACAAGAAATAGAGAGATTGGGATGCCTGTGTTTGTTGTGAGGAACATTTATTTTTAAAATCTAAAGACTGACATTAAGAACATCCAGCTAAAAATAGAAACCTAATACTAGAAATTTCAAAAGGTGAAGGATTATCTTTAAAATGAGAAGAGAAAATGAGGCATCAAACGTATACTACTTTATGAATTCCTTGTATATTATTAAATGCCTTTTAAAAGTTCTTAAGGTTTTCAAAGAAAGACTTGCCATATGAACAAAATAATCACACTTACATGCACTTATATGTATATATATATATATTTTTTAAATCTTTATTGTTCAGTTTATTAATTACATTGTTTCCCTTTTATCCCCCTATAGCTTCCCTCCACCCTGTAACTATCCCACCCTCCACCCTCACCTCCCCCTCCCCACTGTCCTCTCCCATTGTTGCTAGATTTTTTGTCCAGTCTCTTGCTGCACTTCCCACACCCTTTTCTCCCCAAGAATTGTCAGTCCATTCCCTCTCTATGTCCATGTCTCTGTTATATTCACCAGTCTATCCTGTTCAACAGCCTATCAATTCACTTGATTTTTATGTTCATTTGTTGATAGATGTGTATTTGTTGTTGCTAGTTTGCACTTTTACCTTTTTCTTCTTCCTCTTCTTAAAGAATATCTTTCAGCATTTCATATAATGTTGGTTTGGTGGTGATGAACTCCTTTAGCTTTTTCTTATCTGCGAAGCACTTCATCTGACCTTCAATTCTGAATGATAGCTTTGCTGGATAGAGTAATCTTGGTTGTAGATTCTTGCTGTTCATCACTTTGAATATTTCTTGCCACTCCCGTCTGGCCTGCATCGTTTCTGTTGAGAAATCCGCTGACAGTCGTATGGGTGCTCCCTTATAGGTAACCAACTGTTTCTCTCTTGCTGCTTTTAATATTCTCTCTTTGTCTTTTGCTCTTGGCATTTTAATTATGATGTGCCTCGGTGTGGTCCTCTTAGGGTTCCTATATATTGGGGTTCGGTGCACTTCTTGGACTCCTAAGTCAATTTCTTGCACCAGGTGTGGGAAGTTTTCAGTCACTATTTCTTCAAATATGTTTTCATTGTCTTGGCCTCTCGCTTTTTCTGGCACCCCTATAATTCGGATGTTGGTATGCTTGAGGTTGTCCCAGAGGCCCCTTACACTATCTTCAATTTTTTGGATTCTTTTGGTTTCTTGCTTTTTCAGCTGAGTGGATTTTCCCTCTTTGTATTTCAAATCTTTAACTTGGTTCTTGGGGTGCTCCAGGGCACTTTCAGGTCTTTGTATAATATTTTTTGTTTCAGTCAGTGTATGCTTAATTTCTGGTTGGTCCTTTTTCATATCCTTGAGAGTCTGCTTTATATCCTTGAGGGTTTCTTTCATTTCCTTGTAGGACTCATTCATTTCCACGTTGGTCTTGATCATTTCCACATTGGTCTTGATAATTTCCTTGCAGGTCTCGTTTATATCCTGGAGGGTGTTGTTCATTTTCTTGTAGGACTCACTCATTTCCTTTGTGGTCTTGCTTATTTCCTTATAGGCCTCGATCTTTTGTTGGAACCTCTTAAAAAACCCTATAACCGTGGTTCTGAATTCCATGTCCAGTCGTTTTTTTTCCTCCATTTCTTTCACATCTGATTTCTTTCCATGTTGCTGCATGGTGGCTGCTTCCCTGAGTTGGTCAATTAGCTTTGTGTGGTAGACGTGCTACAAGGGACAGTGGCTCAGCCTCCCCAGTTACCTGAGGTAGATATGGGTTGCACAGTCTTGCTGAAGTTAAGCTCAGGTTAATCGTTGTTAGCACTTGGAGGGGTTGACCTCCAGGCCAATTGTCTGTGAAGCTCAGCTGTGCTCAGGTTGGGTGGGCGGAGTCTCCGGGCCAAGCAGACAGCATTAGCTCTGCCCTGTGCTGCCCCAGGGACTCTGCGCTGAGGGCAATGGCCGCCAGCACCTCTGAGAGAGAGCCGCTACGGAGCTGCCTGTTGCCGGGGAATTCAGACTTTCCCAAAATGAGTCTGCATGCGCAATGTCTCACCCAGGATCGTAAAACAAAGCAGTCTGACGGTTTTCCGAATGAGAGGCAAGTCGCGGTGTGCTCTCTGCGCCGTCAAGCAGCCGAGCTGTTCACGTGAGCTGCCTTTCCACAAGCTGGGAGACCCGGCAGCCCCCGAGCTTTGGCGTGCCCTCCCACTGTCCAGTTTTCACCCCGTGTGATAGTGGGTTGGTTCCCTGGACTTCTCCCAGAGCTGGAGAATCAGCCCAGTAGGACGCCTTTGTCTCCCCGTTCGAGAAAACTGGCCGGTTTTCAGCCGCCCGCCCTCTCCGCGGCGTGCGCTCCAAACCTCTCTCCGGGCGAATCTTTCAACGCCGTCTGCCGCCGCTCCTCCGGGTCACAGTGTCTTATCTTCACTTTTATTTGTGGAATTTTCATTCGGCGAGCTTTCTGGTGATTCTGGAAGGTGTTTGTTCTTTCGTTAAGTTGTAGTATTAAAATTGTTGATTATGACGGCAAGATAGATGTTTTGCCTTTGCCGCCATCTTAGTTCTTCCCACTTATATGTATATTAATAAGCTGCATATACTTATATAAACCCACTAATTAAAATTGACTATTACCCTAGTTTGTAAACAATGGCCTATAACTAATCAATGTTTGAAGAGTAATGAGATGATGGACTGTTCTTGCCAGTCATGTATAATTGAAAATCAAAGACTTTGCTTCTGTCAAAAATTCTAGCATTTGTCATCCCCAGGCCCAATCCATTCCTGATGGCAAGAATCAAACTCTCTTCTGAATGAAACACAAGGAAGGACCTATTTTTTTCCCCTCGAAGGAAGAATGTCCACATTCCTACAGGTAGATTAGCCAAGTGCCAAGTTTCTCTCCCTCTTCCTCCTCCTGCCCTCCTCCATAGCAGTATTGACTTAGACAAAAATCTATTGGAATATCATTTTAACCATTGTGTGACTCTTGCTTTTGCTGCAACTTCATCCATTCTCTTTCCTCTGTGGCTTCCATGGCTTGGACCTTCCTTTAATTTCTCTCTGAAACATTTTCTGATTCATTCCATAAGTCACTGGTTCCTGTTCAAAGAAACACATATGAAAAATCCAAATAAAATAAACCCTGAACAGTGTAGGCCACTTTCCAGCAAATAAGAGAATTCACATTGCTATCTTGGATACACATGTGCCAGCCCATCCTCCTGTTCCTTGCAAACACATGCATATACTTCTCACCTTTCTTCTTGTTGCATGTGAATCCCAAGCTCTGCTTACGGTTAGAGAAAATATCTTGATAGTCATTAAGATTTATAATATGGACCAATATGTCTTTAAATTCACTTACTACTTTAAAAACAAAAAAAGGCAGCCACATTTTTCACTGATAGGAACAAGATGTACCAGAAAAATATGTTGTAGAGAATGAAAGAAGCTTGAGGAGAAATCTAGTGGTAAATTATGTTTAATTGTCACTGTGGAAATTTCTGTTTATAGTATTGTCACTTCTAAAAATATATTTTCAGAAGTGAAATTTTGATTAGGACAATGTCCTGCTTTCAGCATAGTGGATTTTCATCATTATTTGGCTCAGTGGCTGATAAGTCAGCAAAACAGTTGACAGGTTTTTTAGATGAATGCAAGCCCAATATCTTGGTTCTCACTGGGGCATATTGAATACATCACTATTTAATTGACATAAAACCACTTTTGTCACACTGACTAAATTCAGTTATACTGCTTGGTAAATAGACATATGTACGACATTGATGAGCTCAGCAAATATTTCATCTCTAAGACAATTTGGAAAAAAACACATGCGCGCACGCACACATACACACACGTGTGTGTTTGTTTACTGGGTGTATTTTTTAATCAAAGAAAACACAATAGTTTCAAGAGAAACATCAAAAGTGCTTTATTCAAAGTAATGTCCATCGCTAGCTACACGTTTCCCCATCTTTCAGGTAATTTGTGGATACCGTCCCAATAGATCTTTTCTTGTTTAAAGGGAAACCATGCAGAGATCTAATTTTCCACTTCTTTGTATGTTTTGAAGTGCTGCTCAGAAAGTACTTGTGCCATGGATCGGGACAAGTGGTAATCTGAAGGAGCAAGGTCTGGTGAATACGGCGGGTGGGTTAATACTTCCCAGGCAAGATCTATTAATGTGTCTTTAACTAGTTTTGAAGTGTGTGATGGTGCGTTATCATGAAGCAAAATTACTTCACCATGTCTTCTGGCACATTCTAGTCATTTCACAATCAAAGCATGGTTCAAGTTGATTATTTGTTGTTGGTAGCAATCATTATTAATGGTTTCACCTGGTTTTAGAAGCTCATAATACACAACACCTTCCCGATCCAACCAAACACAGAGCATCATCTTTTTTCCTAAGTGATTTGGCCTTGCATCCAATGTAGATGGTTAACCTGGATTAGCTCATGATTTTGTGCGTTGGGGATTCTCAAAGCTGCTTTTCATTGCCAGTCACAATTCGATGCAAAAAAAGACTTTCATGCCATTGAAGCAACATTTTACTGATGATTTTTTGGTTTTCTATTTGTCTTTTGTTCAGTTAATGTGGCACCCATTTTCCTTCCTTTAAAATCTCCCTATTGCTTGTAAACGATTTAAAATTGTTTGCTGAGAAATGTTTAATCTGTCTGTGAGTTGTTTTTGAGTTTGACATGCATCTTCATCCAATAATGCTTGTAATTGTTGGTCCTCAAACTTTTTTAGTTGACTTGGACGTTCTTTGTCTTTCACGTTGAAATCATTATTTTTAAAGCGTTTAAACCAGCGTTCACAAGTATATTGAGATGAAGCATGTTCACCATAAGCTTCACGAAGTATAACTTTCAGCAGCACTTTTCTTCAAAATAATGAATTCAAACTTCCCGCAAATGCTCCTTTTTTGGCATGAAATTGGACATTTTTTAAAAAATACCTATGATAACACCTTCAGCAAATTTGACATATGAAATTTTGAGGCTTACTGTCAATACAACAAAATAGCATACATATCAAATTGTATATATATCATCATATGTGTAACTCCATCTAGTGAAAAAAAATCCACATTATTAACTGATACACCTGATATATATATATATTTTTTTTTCTCAATTCAAGGCATTAAGATTTATAACACATGCACTTGCTTCAGAAGATTCTTTTGGGTAAACATTAACTCCTTTTTATGTGTCAAAATGTGCCTGAAGGCTAAATTCCAATGAAAGTTCATATTAATAAAGTAGATAATAAAATGCAAGCAAAAAGTTGAAAGCTAGTACCTTAAGTTGTCCTCAGAAAAAGAAGGCTTTGAGGTGACAGAATTACCATTACTAATTCTAAAAGAAATTATAATGAATAAAGTGTGAAAGATTTCAGTTATCTAGTACAAGAATAGATTAATGAAAGAATACTTCATTTTTTTCTGAATATTTTAAAAGTGCAACAAGGAGCTTGACTATACTTAGCTAGTTTAATTATCACATTATCTGAAGGAGGAAGATTAGGCTATAATTTTTTAACAAGAAGGGGAAACAATAAACTTTATGTTTTGTATTCAGAAGTCCTATCTAACTTTAAATCTTCCAAAGACAGCCTTTTATAGGTTAACTATTTAGGTTCTAATTAATTCACTAAACCCTAGCCTTTCATATGCAGCCAGTATTATATTTTCAGGCTTGCAAATGTTGTTTTTTGAATATTTTGTCATCTTTGAAATATCTCCACCATTTATATCCTATATTTAAAGTACCAAAGCAACTCAGCCAAGAGATCACTGTTTGATTCCAGGTCAGGGCACATGCCTGGGTTGTGGGCTCAATCCCTAGTGTGAGGCATGCAGGAGGCAGCAATTAATGATTTTCTCTCATTGTTGACGTTTCTCTCCCTCCCTCCCCACTTCTTCTCTGAAATCAATAAAAATATATTTAAAAACCATCAAAACAGCATAACAACTTCCTAATGGTATTAACAGTTTAAAAATATAATGGCTTGTCTTTTCTTGTGCAAGCTCCTAAATGTCCATGACATAAGAGGCTGACCTTAGGTTACTGCCATTTCCACTTGGATCTGTGTTATGATTCGAGAAATATTAAGGCATTCCCTTCACCTCCTTCCAAAATGCTGTTTGCCACTGTATCGTTAACATCCATGCTATTTACAGCATTAGGGCAAGGCTCTCAATCTCAGCATGGTTCACATTTTGGACCAGATAATTCTTTGTCGAGGGGAAATGGGTTTCAAGTTATTTAGCATTTCTATGGACTAGACACTAGTAGCACTTTTCCCAGTTGTGACCATCAAAAAATGTATCCAGACATTACAGAATATGCCTGAGGGGCAACATCAGCACAGATTGATAACCACTGCTTTAAGGAAAGGCATTAAGATTTATCTTAAAAGGCAAGTCACTGACTTGTCAGACAGGGCTGCTTTATCATTTAGCAATGTTAACTGTGGCCAGAAGAAATGGGATAGAGAACCAGTTAAATTCAGGGAGATAGTATGACAAGAATCAGGAAAAGCTAGGCTGCATAAGCCCAGGTGGGGTGCTCCAACAGGTGTCCTCTCAAGTCAGAGAGCAAAGCACTTCATTTTCTCACTTAGCATATATTAATATGCATCTGCACATCAAGAATACAACATGAAGAAAACACCATTAGATATAGAGAAGGGGGCAGCTGTGGTTGTAGAGAGGAAGAAGAAGATGTTCCTGAAAAGAAATTGAGTTCCTATGGTAGAAGACACAGAAATAGGTTTTTTTTTTTCATAGTACTTTGTCTCTACTTGATATGATTTCTTTCCAAAGAAAATAATCATAGAGAAAGCCACTCTTAATGACTGTGCAGAACTAAAAACAATGAAAAACGTTATTACTGCACTTCCAATGTGTGAGCATTTAGGTTGAATTAGTAAAAGACACTTAATAGCCCACAAACTTGAACTTTCTGCAATTGTTGTATGATTTCTTTGCTGTTAGAGAGCAACTTCCTGATTAGCATCAACTCCCATTTCCTGGTAGTGTGTCCCAGCGAATACTTGATTGTTTCCCGTTGATAGTTCTTTTCTTTTCTTTCCTTTTCTTTTTTTTAATCTTTATTGTTCAGTTTATTAATGACATTGCTTCCCCTTTTTTTATCCCCCTATATCTCCCCTCCACCCTGTATCTATCCCACCCTCCACCCTCATCTCCCCCTTCCCAGTATCCTCTCCCATTGTTGCAAGATTTTTGTCCAGTCTCTTACTGTACTTCCCACAACCCTTTTCTCCCCAAGAATTGTCAGTCCATTCCCTCTCTATGTCCATGTTTCTGTTATATTCACCAGTTTATCCTGTTCATCAGCCTATCAATTCACTTGATTTTTATGTTCATTTGTTGATAGATGTGTATTTGTTGTTCATAATTTATATTTTTACCTTTTTCTTCTTCCTCTTCTTAAAGAATATCTTTCAGCATTTCATATAATGTTGGTTTGGTGGTGATGAACTCCTTTAGCTTTTTCTTACCTGTGAAACACTTTATCTGATCTTCAATTCTGCATGATAGCTTTGCTGGATAGAGTAATCTTGGTTGTAGATTCTCGCTATTCATTATTTTGAATATTTCTTGCCACTCACGTCTGGCCTGCATCGTTTCTGTTGAGAAATCCGCTGACAATCGTATGTGTGCTCCCCTGTAGGTAACCAACTGTTTTTCTCTTGCTGCTTTTAATATTCTCTCTTTATCTTTTGTTCTTGGCATTTTAATTATGATGTGTCTTGGTGTGGTCCTCTTTAGATTCCTATATTTTGGGGTTCTGTGTACTTCTTGGGCTTTTAAGTCAGTTTCTCTCACCAGGTGGGGGAAGTTTTCAGTCACTATTTCTTCAAGTAGGTTTTCATTAACTTGCTCTCTCTCTTTTTCTGGCACCCCAATAATTCGGATGTTGGCATGCTTGAGGTTGTCTCAGGGCCGCTTACACTATCTTCAATTATCTGAATTCTTTTTGTTTCTTGCTTTTCCAGCCGAGTGGATTTTGCTTCTTTGTATTTCAAATCTTTGACTTGGTTCTTGTGGCCCTCTGGACTGCTTTTAGGACTTTGTGTAATATTTTTTATTTCAGTCTGTGTATGCTTGATTTCTAGTTGGTCCTTTTTCATATCCGCGAGGGTCTCGTTCATATCCTCAGAGGTCTTGTTCATTTCCTTGAGGGTCTCATTCATTTCCTTGTAATTCTCATTCATTTCCTTGTTGGTCTTGTTTATTTCCTCATAGTTCTCATTAAGTTCATCAGTCTTTTCTAGGAGCCTCTTGAAAAGCCTTATAACCATGGTTTTGAACTCTACATCTAGTCGTCTTTTCTCCTCCATTTCTTTCACACCTGATTTCTTTCCATATCTCTGCATGGTAGCTGCTTTATGTGGTAGATGTCCTCTAAGGGTCAGTGGCACAGCCTCCCAGTTACTTGAGGTGGGTACTCTTACTGCAATCCTTTATGGGTTGTACAGTATTTTTGAATTCAAACCCAGCTTGTTGTTGTTAGCCCTAGGAGGGTTTGACCTCCAGGCCAATTGGCTGTGAAGGGAGACTGTGTTCAGGTTGGATGGGCAGAGTCTCTGAGCTGAGCAGGCAGCCTCAGTGTCAGCTACATCCTGTCCTATGCAGCACTCGCACGCGGGTCTCTGTTGGATGGGGATGGCTGCAGGCACCTCCAAGAGAAAGCTGCTAGTCTCTTCCCCTTGCCAGACAACTCTGCCTCTCCCCAAATGAGTCTGCACACCCAAAGTCTTGCCCAGGGTTGTAAAATAGGTGGTTTCCGGGACCAGGAGACAAATTTCCAGGGGGCAAGTCACGCGTTTGCGCAAACTTCTTTTTGCAGCTACTGGGTGTCTCCATAGACTAGGAGACCTCTGCCGCGCCCGGCTTCCGGGGTGCGTCCCCAGGATCTCGGACCTCGCCTGGCACTGGGGAATCCGTGTAGTGGGATGTCTCCGTCCTCCCCATTGGCGAAATCCAGCCGGGTTTGCTGCTCCAGCCACCGCCCACACGCGCGACCAGGAAGGCTCCTAACCTGTTTCCGTCTTCAAGGCTGCGCTCCCGCCTCTCTTCTGAGTCTCAGTGTCCCACCTTTACTTTTATTTGTGGAGTTTTCACTCAGCCAGCTTTCTGGTGATTCTGGGTGATGTTTGTTTTGTTGTTATGTTGTAGTTTTTGAATTGTTGCGCAGGGCAGAACAATAGGTGTTTACCTATGCCGCCATCTTGGTTCTCTCCCGTTGATAGTTATTTTCCACTGGTCTTTTTCAGTAATGAATTTCATGAAGACTGCTTCCGGTTTTTGTCCCCATGAATTTTTTTTTTCTTCAGATAAAGCAGACACTCAGCTTATTGTTTCGCCTCCTTTTTGCTCATTATTCCATAGAGAAAAATAGTTTTCTTTTTTTTTAAGGAACATTAGCACTTATTTACTTATTTATTTTCATCTTTACTGTTGAAAGTATTATATATGCCCCCTGTTTCCCCCATCGACCCCCTCCTGCCTGCCCTGCCTCCTTCCCCAGGCCCTCACCACCCTACTGTCTGCATCCATGGGTTATGCACACATACAAGATCTTTGGTCGATTACCTCCCACCCACCCTCCCTTGCCTTCCCTCTGAGATTCCACACTCTGTTCCATGCTTCCGTGTCTCTGGATCCACTCCATTCATCACTTTATTTTGTTAATTAGATTCCATGGAGAAAAATATTTGCAAAGGTTGCATTAGTATAAAGGGTTTAGGAATAAAATGTAATTGCTTGTATTTTGAATTTAGCAACTTCATCCTTTAAACTTGATATCCTTATTGTATTTAATTCCAGAGCTCCAGTGGAGTCTAACATAGCTTTAGAGAAGTAGAAGGACCCTATATCCATTAAACTATCTTCTATGGATGTTTCACAATAACTAGCAGTTCTCAAAACTTTAGCATGTATCAAAGTCATCTATACAAAGCACAGAATGCTAGGTCCCATACTCAGAGCTTTTGATTCAGTAGATCCGAAGTGGAAACCAAGAATATGCACATCTAGTTCTCAAGTCAGTATGCATGCTGCTGGCCCAGAGATCCACTTTGAGAACCACTGCTCTGTGAGCTTTACATCAGTGTCATAAGTTTCACATTAGCCTTTTCTCACTTTTGCATTGTCAATTGATAAAGAATGCATGTAGCCGAGTGATTGAGTGTTGACCTATGAACCAGGAAGTTATGATTCGATTCTTGTCAGGGCACATGCCTGGGTTGTGGGCTCAATTCCCAGTGGGGGGCATTCAGGAAGCAGCTGATCAATGATTCTCTTTCATCATTGATTTCTCCCCCTCTTCCTTCCTCTCTGAAATCAATAAAGATATATATATATATGAATGCATATAAAATACCAATTATTGGGTGTGCTATCCACCAGGTATACAGTGACTTGAAGCTTTATCATTACTAATAAGATATGGAATCCAGATTTTAGTATGCATTTATTATACAGAGATTTATAAAATCACCCCTCTCCTAGAAAATGGAGATAGAATAGTGAGCAAAATATTTTCCTCATGGAGCCTTTAATATATCAAGGAAAAAGAATGGTATAAAATTCAAAGACAGTTTTTATCTCGGTGGCTCAGCATCATCCATGATCTTGGGATACTTCTCATTTTCCACATCTGTGATGATAATAATTCTTGTGTAGTTGCTGTGAATTCAATGAGGTTTTATAAGTACCTAGTATGATATCAAATACTACTTAGATATGAAGTATGAAATATGCTTCTAGTGCATGTGGGGTAGACCATGAGAGAGAGAAAGAAATAGATGGCTGTAAGGCAATGCAATGCTGTCTTATAAGCTCATTCTGAGCACATCTAACGCCTAAGTATACTCTGTCCACATTGCTGTACATGGCACATGCCTCCCTACTTAAAGGTGTGAATTTATTTTATAATTATTGTATTCTAAAAGGGCATGGGTGACACTATTTTTTAAATTGTTGCTTAGGAACTCAGAATTTATTAGGCACTTGGAGATTTATTCATCCAAGGTGTTATACGTTAAAAATCTAAAGGTGAGACCAAATAAAAAAAAGTGATCTTTGATTTATGGAAGAAGCAATTTGACTATTTCTTTTCTATTTGTTTTTTAAAAGGATTGGTGAATTAATGTGGCAAGAAATATATTTATCTTTCACATAAGAGGAAAATCTAGTTCAAGGACAGTTTCTTTGGATGAAAAATATTCTTAGGTTTACATAATCCTAATGATAACCATTTTTCTTTTAATCTCTTTCTTAAGATGCTTATGTATTAAGCCACATGAGTAAGCATTTTGGTGACCTACAGTTTTTCTCGAAGTGATCACCACCACCATGACTATTAGTAAAAAGGTAACTCCTCCATTTTTCCAGATTCATGTATACTATTTCATTAATCTGAGTATGTTTTGCCTTCTCCCTCACTGCTGTATCTTTCCTTTTGATAATGGATTTTTTTTTTACTATGGAAGGAATGAGAAGGAAGTAGAATGCAATGAGTATACACTTGATTGAGGATGATGGATGTGGGTTCTGCTTCTGAGTCTGCTAGTCTGTCTCCTGGATCAGCATCCTAAAATTTGAGTTTCATGACCAAGAGTTGAAAACGGTTAACTGAGTTTCTTCTTCTTGGAAAATCTGAGGTAGCCAAGTTTGACTGATTAATCTATGAACATTTTTGAGCTAAAAGGCGCTCGCTACATGCTTTCTAAATAACCCATAAGTAGATCAAGAAGAAAAAGCTGGCAATAAGATGCTATACACAAAGGCAGATGGGACTACCTACTGGTAGTAGGAGGTAATACAAATCAGGAGGGATTATGAATGGAGACTGCATCACATAGAATTCTTTAAAAGTAGGGCAGACTCTTTTTTCCATTCTTTCATCTCTCTCTCTCTCTCTCTCTCTCTCTCTCTCTCTCTCTCTCTCTCTCTCTTTCTCTCTCTCTCTCTCCCTCTCTCTCTCTCCCCCCCCCTCTCTCTCTGATAGGGTTTTTACCAAGTTTTGAAAATCCAGTTCCTGTATCTTCCTGTATCTCCCCCAGACCATGAGCTTTAGAACCAGGGAATCTGAGGTTGAGTTCACCTCTACTACCTATAAGCTCAGGTGTTTGTTTATAAAATTGAGATGAAGATTACCTGTGAGTGTAGTTGCAGTCTGGATCAGCAAGGGATTCTCCAAAAAAACAGACATTTTTTTAAAGAAAGGGACTCAGGCAATTATGGAAGCTGGGAAGTCTGAAATCTGGAGGGCAGGCTGGCAGGCTGGAAGCTCAGGCAGGAGTTAGTACTGTAGTATGGAGACAGAATTGTCCTTCAGTGTTTGTGCTTAAAGCTTTAGACTGATTGAATGAGGCCCATCTACCTTAGCAAGGGTAATCTCCTTTACTTAAAGTCAACTGGTTGTAGATGTTAACCATTTCTGCAAGGAATCTTTACAGCGTCACCTCAGTATTAGACTAAATAACTGAGTACTACGGTCTAGCTAAGTTGACATGTAAAACTAATCGTCTGAGTCATCATATTAATAATAGCTCATATTACTTAACTATGAGTTAAGTGTTCCCATGGAATATTTCCTTTCCTTCTGATAAAAACCCATAGGAGAAATTATGATCTTAGGATAAAACTTCCTTTGTCCCACAGTAACTTGCACAGGCACAGGAGCCAGGCCAAATCTGGGCCATCTAGACTAGAGTTCTGTCACAAAAGTTTTCAAATTCAAATTACAAAAGAGAAAGTTTTTTACCATCTCAAAACTCAAGGTGTTCTGATGTGCTGGTGGCCATGCCCCTGCCCGCTCCTCTGCCACCATGCCATGGAACAGGCTCAGGAAAGCAATGAAGAGAGTCAGAGGAAGGTAACCTTGGATGTCCCTAGATGTCTTTCTTCTTCTACAGTTGGACCTTGTTAACTACTTGTTGCTTTTCTTAGCAACTGAGTTGGGTTTCTGACACTTGCGAGTAGAGTACAGCATGATACTGTCCTATCGCTATCAAACTGATGGGTAAGGAACATCCATAGAATCTCAGTGTCTTGAACCACAAAGATTTATTTCTCACTCTTTAAAAAAATATTTTTATTCATTTCAGAGAGGAAGGGAGAGGGAAAGAGAGAGAAATATCAATGACAGAGAATCATTGATTGGCTGCCTCCAGCATGCCCACAATCCAGGCATGTCCCTGACAGGGAGTCGAACTGTGACCTCCTGGTTCATATGTCGACACTTACCCGTCGAACCATACCGGCCAGGCTTATTTCTCATTGGTACTTAGTTTTCATCTTGGTCAGTGTTAAGTCTGGTCTCCAGCATCTTCATTCAAGAAGCTTTGCTGTCTGAAACAGGGCTGGCCACTATAGCAGAGGGCCAGAGCATGGCAGATAGTGCACTGGCTCTAAAAGCTTCTTCCCAGACTGACACACATCACTTCTGCTCACATTTCATTGTCCAACACAAATCCAAAGCCCCCTGGAAGGGGGAAAGTTTAATTTTACGATGTGCCCAGAAGGGGAAAACCAGGAAAATAAATGAACATCACTAATAAATACTGAATAATTCATATAACTTTTCACTCAAGTAAAATACATTGGATAAAATCAATTGGTTTTATTGATAAAAAGGGTAACCAATTTGAAGAGTGTTTAAATTCAGATTTCAAAATTATGAATTTTCCCATTTTTTACCACGATTTTTGTTTCTTATATCTATAAGATATTTTCTTCCCTGAGGCCACAAAGATTTTCTCTTACATTTTCCTCCCCACTTTAATCGAGTTTATTTGTATACGTAGTTTGAATTAGGAATCTAATTTTAAAGATTTTAAAATAAATATTTCGAAAACACATTGTTTCAATATCCTTATAATATAGTCCATTTTTTCTCCTCTGATATGTAAGGGCATCTATAAAATATATTAAGTTTCCATCTTTACTTGGGTGCATGGAGGAGTCTGATTTCTTTTATAGTTAAACCAGAAACAAAAATAATGTGTGGCACTTTTGAGTTTTGATAACAAGAATGATCGCTGGATTGGTCTTTGTAAGTTTTTGTATATTTTCCCAAATTATAAAAATGTAATGTTCTGCCAAAACTATCATTTTTCTTTTGAAAAATTTGAATGTATTATAGATAAATTTTTGTTAGGAAATAACTTTGCTTATCAAGTACATTTTATTCCCAATTATGCTTTACTTTTAAAAAATCCTTAATTAAATGTATAAAAATTGATAGCCTCTAAGAATCCACTTTAAAGGAGACTGACCCCAGTTCATCCTCAATTTCTTCTTGATTTGAGTAGCCTACGTTAGGGATTGCAGTCTTATTTCCTCTCTTAGGTTACTGTGATTTTGAAAAGTGATAACATCATGTTCTTGGCTTCGCAGAATAAAGACTAAGCTTTGGAAAAAGCCCAAGGAATGAATGTTGACCTTGGAAAGGTTTCCCAAGGAATATATTAGAGAAGCACATTACTTTCTTAATTTTGTTTAATCCATTTAATAAATTTTTTTATTTTATTTGTAAAATAAGGTTGTAAAACAAAGCATGCTCACTCGTGCATTAAACTAATTATTTGGAGCTGAACATACTGAACACTGCAATTGATGTCTATTTACATATTTAGTGGATGTCCTATGACTGGATAGCCTTTTTGTGAGTAACGTGAGTTGAATTTAGGTATTAGTGGGTGCTGGCCAAGTTTAGCCCTTCTGAAACTGAGGGGTAGTCTCACAATAAAGTCCATTAATTACAGGGAATGCTGGCTTCCACAATATGACCTGATATACAAGTGGGGGGGATTGACTCGTTCTTCTTGACAGAACTGTTAATTGTTGCAACAGATAAATAGAGGATATCATGAAGCATGATAAAATATATCAATATCTTACATTTTTGGTGGAACAAGGCATGGGAATGTGCGATCAGTGAAAATGAGGAATTTTGCAATGAACCTTCTTTCCCCCCTGCAGTGACAAATTGGAAGCTATTTCACAGCCTAAAAATCAGGTTTCTGCATGCTTTTCGCTCTCACTTGTCTTCCTAAGGATGATAGCACAGGGAAGGGAAGTCAACAGCATGGCAAATAATAGAAAAATAACTACCTTTAGAAGATTTACTAAAGGAAGCAAGTTATTTCAGTGTAGAGTTTGAGAAGAGATAATTAGAAGAGGAGAACATGTTGGTGATCTAGGGGAGAGAGGATGGGTTGTTAGGACAAGGCAGTGACATCTGATTAGAGAGGACCGACTAGATTCTAGATGGAGTTATGAAGTACCAGCAGTCAGACTTAGTATTTGGCTACCTGTGGCAAAGAGGGTGCAGAAGGATTCAAGAATAATACCATAGAGAGTGACATTGAGTGGGTAAGCATGCTATTTCTAAGAGAGGAAACATACTTCCTTTGGCAATTATGGCCTGATTTTAAAGTGCCAAGTAGTGCACAAAGCAATTTTGTTTCTAAATTTATAACATTTCCTACAATTTTAGTGATGAATTTTATTGTTTTGAGCTCAGATGCTTTGTAGTAAGCTCATAATTTCTCATTTCAAGTGAAGGCAGTGATCTTAATTTAGTGCTAAAAATAACATTTCTGCTGTTGCCATCTAGTGGCCACTAGTAGTTATGGAACCTTTCACTTAATGGTGTGCTCAAGATTTAATTTTTTGAATTATATCTCGCTGAGAGAGAAGGCCATGCTATAGTACATATTAACTGTTAGAGAGAATCAGCTTATTTGGAAATGCAGTAGGTATCCCTATAATAAAATGAATCAACTAGGGAGAATGCTAGTGATGTGACGATACTGTTAAATTTTATAGCTTAAATTTAGTTTTTTTTTAGGATAGGACTTAAAACAACTTACTTTAGTAGCTTTAGGGAGAATTTAACAACAACAACAACAACAACAACAACAACAACAAAGCAATAATGTGAATTCCTTCATATCATAACCAGTAAGAATATGTGGAAAATATACATTGGGATTTTTGTAACAATCTATGAATGAACAACTTTTGTGTGCCTGGGGATTAACATTGTCACACTCTAAGTGACACAAACAAAGAAGAGGGCATGGGGCTTTCCCTGGGCATCTAGCTGTACAGGAGGAAGGTAGAAAAATATGCCTTTGTTTTGATACCTCTCTGAATCCAACTTTGCACACAGGACTCCAATCGGGGATTCAAGATTCTGGACATCTGGGATGGGGCCCCTGTTGCTAGAAAGAACTGCTGGTCAAATACTAATTGTGAGCTCTTTGATGTCAAGGAATGTGGCCTGTTTTATACTGTCATGTTTGCCTCAGCATGTCAAACAAACAATTAAAATAAAAATGAGCAGTCTGACCTGATTAGTACAAGTCAGCAATATGTACTAGGAGAAATTTAGAAATATGTATGAGTCCATGTCCTGTGGTTTAGGAGTTTATAGTTTGCTAAGGGAGAGACACATGTATTAGAACTATTGTATTAGAACTATAATATTAGAACAACTGTATAATAGCAGGTAAAGGAGGTGGTGGTGGTGGTGGGGAGCTAGGAGGGCCCAATAGGAAGCCAGTGAGCTTCCAGTGCCTATACTGGAGTTAGATGTTGTGGGGTGGAAAATAAACGTATTTGTCCAAGGGGTTCCATGACAAGGAAATCTGCAGATCCTGAAGGCAAGGAAATAGGAAGTATGCTGGGTATTTTTAATGGTACTACTTTACATATAATAAAACTGTACGCTATATCTCTTTCTTGGGAGGCTGTACTTACAGAAGTTTAGCAATTTTCACACTAAATGGAAACCTTGGGGGCATATCTTTGTCTCAATCCCTGCTCCCCCCCCCCCCCCCCACACACACACACCTCCTTGCCTGCCACCAAACTGTAGGAGACATGTCCGGGAATTTGGCATAGGATTAAAGAAAAACAAAAGGTTCAGTGTCTGTTTCTTGAATGTTTCTAAATGTATTATAGTTCCTAAAATGTTATGTTGACATTAATCATTAATAATCAGAGCAATCAGTGACTGAGGAATTCCACCTGTACTGTATACAGCACAACTTCTGGTGGCTTTGTCAGCCCAGGCATGTCAGCCCATCCCCACAGTCTTCAGTTCTCTCGGAAAGTGAGACGTTTATCCAGACTGTTTTGCTAGTCTTCTCCAGTTCCATTGATATCAGAATATCACCCTGATTCTCTCACCTCGTTCCCTTTATTGCTTTAACAGTGAGACGGAATCCTTTCTCCTAGCCTCCCAGGTATTTCTCCAGTCTCATTTCAAACCCCATATTTTTCTAAATGCCATCTGAATTCGTGTCCCAACTTGCAGTTTTATGCATAATTATTTTAAAAATCACAAATGAACTCTGAGTGTTTCTTTCATTTAGCAATTAAACTTGGAGAAGGATCCATTTGAGTATATATAAACTGCTTTATTCTCTTTAATAATTGTTAAGATAATCCAAAATATGGTATATAATAACTTCTTTAGCCAAAATCCTATCAATAGACTTTTAGGTTATTCACTATCTTTATTTTACATAATGGTCAATAAATATCCTTATATAGTTGTCATTTTTGAATTGCTGAATTGAGTTGCACATTTTTACTTTTGAAATGCATTACTTAATTGTGCTGCCCTATTTAAGAAACACTCATTTTGTCCTATGCACTGTCACTGAATATTTTATTTTTATGGGTTTCTTTTAGACTATTTCTATCCTTTTATTCATGGCATATTTCTAAAGAAAAGAGAAATATACATACCACAATTTACAACCTGAAACATAGATTATAGGAATACAAAGATATTAAAATATAATCTATGATTTTTCTGTTGCCACTTTAACTAATAGAAATCTTCAGGGCCTCTTAGGTCATTTAAAAACCAAATAGGTCTGCTTAAACAAAGCTAATTCGGATTCACTTGCAGTTGAACCAGTGATTGGTATCTGTGAACACTGTCCCATTTGTATTAAATATGTTCTCATAGGTTGATTAGCATAAGCATAAAGGAATATGTACTCAAAATAATTTTCAGGAGCAAACATAGTATACTGGAATACTATTTTGAAAACCCAGTAGTTTTACCACAAAACAGAATTATTATTTTGGTCCAGAAACATTCACTTATATAATTCCTATAAAAAAATGATTTTATAACACTTTGAAAAAGTTTCAAGTACTCTTGAGATATTCATGCTATATTTGATTTGTTTTGCTAAATATGCAGTTTTAGCACTGGGGAAGTTTACTGAGAAAAGCAGTGCACAGCATAGCAGTGTTTGACTCAGCAACGCTTACCATTCCTTCTGCCAGGGCGGGCTCGTGGGCTTCATGGCGGTGTGGCCTGGGCCGCCGTGCCCCCGTGCTCAAAGACCCCCATATTTGATTTAATGCTCTGCTCTCACCATCATTAAAGTCTTAATCACTTTTGAACAAGGGGCCCTGCATTTTCATTTTGTACTGTATCCCACAAATTTTACAACCTTTAGTATATTTTGGTATATTTTTAGTATATTTCTCAGTATGAAACCGAATTTGTTAGAATGCATTCTTGAGTCAGTATTAATCTGACAGTCTGATGCTTTGGTTATCTCTTCAATTTAGGGAGTTTTTATTAATTTAAAAAAAAATTTTTATCTGCATTTTTACTTTCTTCTTCTGAAACGCTTCTAAAAAAGATGTTGGACCTTCCATATCTTACTTTCATGTTTCTTAATTTATATTTCCCCATCTTTTTGTAATTTTGTCTTTTTATCATAAGATTTATTTCATTTTTATTATTAGATCACTAACATTGCCAAAGTTGAGTCCTTCCATATATATTTTGATTTTAACCATACTATTTTAATTCTTGAAAATTCTGTATTTGCTTCAGGTTTCTCAGGTTTCATGGCAGAAAATTCCTGTTTTATAAATGCAACATTCTTTACAGCAGTTTCCTAAAATAGCTCTATTTCTTTTTGGCTCAGTTGTTTGCTTTGTTTATATATACACTTGTTCAATTTTTTCCTGAAATTTTTAGTGACTTCTGGTTATTGATTCATATATATGAATGAAAGATAAGGCTAATTATCATAGGTAGCTTGTACCAGTTTCTCTGTACTTGAATAGATTTCCCCCATCTGACCTCTTCCTTGAAAAGAGAAAGCTGGGTATTGGCTTAAAGAGGTTAGCATTTGGGCTTCCTTGAACAACACATTAGTGGGAAGTCAAGGTACTGCCAATAAGGAGGGCCTTCCTTTGAGGGGGACTTGCTTTCCTGGGTTCACTCCCAAGCATCTGATTTCACTTCCCAAGAAATGGGGAGTCCAGTGTTACCTCTAATTCTACTCTGCTGCTTCTTGGAGTCCAAAACTGCTCCTGGAGACTTTCTCAGACAGGTAGCATGAGACAAGGTTCTCTGACCTCACTCAGTGCTTAAAAGCCCAGCTTCCAACAGCACCCCTTAGAAGAGAGAGATGGGATTTCAGCCAGCCCACCTACTGGGAATGCAAATCCTCCATGACTTATACTGATGATGTCCCCTTGGCCTCTGCTTGTGCTTTAGCTTAAACAGTCTCTCTGGCTCTTGGAAAGAAAAGAAATTACTTCTGTTGTCTTGGGCTGTAGTGTCTCCATGCTTTGATGCCACTATAGTCTTACTCCATCTTCAAAAATATGCTTCATTTTTCATGCTTCCAGAGTTTGTTAAAGCTCTAGTCAAGTGATGGCACCCTTCCTTATTATCCTTGCTAGTATGTTTTCACTCGATGAATAATATCTTTTCTGTTATTTTAATGGGTCCTTGGGCCATGAGGGAAGGACCAGTGAATGTGTATGTGTATAAGACCATAGATTATACAAGAAACCAACATGTATTTAATTAGTTACACAAATGTTACAGAATCACATGGCTTCCAAATAGTATCTGTGGTCTGAATTTTGTGTTGAAATAAATGTTTTTACTTAAATAAAAATATATAAGCATACACAGCATATTTCATATGTAAAACATTCTTGAAAACAGCTGGCCATTTTCATTGCTTCAGCAGAAAATGGATTTTACTGAATGATGGTGAATCTTTCTAAATCATCTCTTAGTTTACCAGCTGCACTACGCCCAGCCAGACCCAGTGCGGGTTTGTTGAAACTGATTTCTGTTTATTGTTCCTCAAGGAATTTTAGTTTTAAGCATATGATGTCTGTTTTTATCAAAACACATACAACTCTATAAAGCACATATAAACAGAGTTCAGCACATACCTTTTAAGAATGGGGCTATTAGATGTCTGTAAATTAAAAATGAATTTTCCAGCAATTACTGAGGACATCAATATGCTCTTTTTCTTATCAAAAACCATAGGGAGTGCATGATGTCAACATGATGTTAATTTTAGCTTATCTAAGAATTTCTGTCTACACCTAATGCCGTGATTTTAGTTTATGTAAGTTTAGTATTAAATGCCTTATCTGTTAACTTTTTTTTGTAAATTGACTTGGTATTCTGCATATTAGATACAATTTTTCGTTTGAAAATGAATATATAAATATTAATATTTATGTAATATTTTATAATTTGGGGTTTCAATGGTGATAGTGTAGTTTCTCTAGCTGAGAAAATATTCCTAATGAAACGGAAACATTGCTACTTATATGTTTTAGACTTGCTAGTTTTAAGAACTGTTTTTAAAATATCTTTTTAACTCCATGTCTTCAGATTATATTGGCCACTGACCTTTCATTGTTATTTTGATCCACAGACCTCTGGGTGGTTCATCTAGATTCCTCAATAGGTTTTAACTCCTAATTTTTGCCACACTCTCTAACACTACCCCTGTATTCCATCTTGGTGATTTCAGTATACAAGTAGATGGCCTTTCATCATCCTGTTGTCTTTATTGAACTCCTCTCGGCCAATGATTTTTACCTAATATCCTGTTTCAGCCATTCCAATTGCTCTTACCGATAACTAACTATAGTCTCACTTCAGACATCCTTCTCTCTGACCATCTCCTCTACCTTCTAGCTTACTGTCTCTAGTATCCCAACTCCCGCTTTTCTTTGGCCCCACCTGGACATCCAGTTCATTGGTCTACCATATTTTCATATTCCCTCATCTCATTGATGTCCTCACTCAGCTTCCTGTCCATCCTAAATTCTGGGGCCAGTTGTTGTAACTCCGTAGACAGTTATTGTAATTGCTCCTTTGCTGTATGTACTCACAAATGCCTTGTCCCTCTCTCAGATCATTGCATGCTTTAGCTAAACCACAGCTCTGCCTAAATACAGATTTTTCCCTCTTTCATGCCTGTACCTGTGCAGCTGAACGTGCTTGAGAGGAAAACATGCTGCCACACTAACTTGTATATTTCTGCCCCCCATGTTTTAAGATGTGCTACAACAGTGATGGGCAACCTTTTGAGCTTAGTGTGTCAAAATTCGCAAAAAACAGCAACACGAGTATAACTCGGGTGGTGTGTCACTTCGAGAAAAAAACCATAATTTTGTGATATTTATAGTTTAAATAACAAAATGTATAATTTTAATATATAACTATTTAATAAACCAAAAACTAATTATTTAACTTACCTGCTTAGTGACTTCTTTGTTCATCTGTCAGTTTCTTTTGTTGGACTTGATATTATTTAACTTGTGTGGGGTGCCATGAACTAAGATAAGTGAGAGAGGAGGGGGAATTCTTTAACCTGCCTATTAGTGACTTTTTTATTTATTTAATTTTTTTGATTTTTTACAGAGCGGAAGGGAGAGGGATAGAAAGTCAGAAACATCAATGAGAGAGAAACATCGACCAGCTGCCTCTTGCACGCCCCCTACTGGGGATGTGCCCGCAGCCAAGGTACATGCCCTTGGCTGGAATCGAACCAGGGACCCTTCAGTCTGCTCTATCCACTGAGCCAAACTGGTCTCGGCTAGTGACTTTTTTTGTTGTTGAATTTCATTGGCTAAACCTTCAGTTGAAGATTGGTATTTTGTACACTTCAAGTCCAAGCAAGTGCTACTAACTCCATCTGTCAATCTGTTTCTTTTGTTGGTTTTGATATTATTTAATACTGAGAATAAGGTCTCACAAAAGTACGTGGAGGAAAAAATTGTGAGTAAAGCCATTGCTATATTTTTCAGGGTACTAAAAGTGTCTGGTAATCGGTTCCAGGCACTTCAAATTTCCTGTTCGTAGTGGCACTCCTCCTGATTCTCCAAGCGGCACCTTTCCAAATTCTCAAGCTTTGACCTCAAGTCGACAAACACCTGAGCTCAGATGCTGTCTTGAAATTCTACAAGTTGCATCTCCAAATCATCAAGTTGCATCCATTGGAAACCATTTAATTCCAACCTACTGTAGACTACTACATCAGGATACTTAATTATTTTTATGGTCTGTTCTAGGCTTCTAAATTGATGAAATCTATCACCAAACTGGTTAAGTAGCGAGTCTAAAACATGCTGGTACTTTATATACAAGGGTTCCATTCATTTTGTACAGCTGCACTGGTCTTCTCAAAATACTTTGTTACTCGAGGAAAATACTTGTAAGTTTTAGTTTCTACATCTCGCTTGAAAATGTTAAGTTTACTTTCAAAAGCTTTTATGTATCCAAAGCTAATGTCAATACTTTTGTCGAAACCTTGTAACTTTAAGTTTAGTTCATTAATATGAACAGAGAGATCTGTAAAAAATATCAGGGTGTTGACCCACTTATCATTGAGCTGAGAAAAGTTTTCCAGATCCTTATCCTCAATAAATTCCTTAATTTCTTTAAAGCACTCCACAAAGCGCTCAATAACTCTGCCTCGGCTCAGCCATCTTACATTATTGTACATCAGCAGTCCACTGTAGGTGGAATCAACCTCCAGTAAAAGTGCAGAAAATTCCTGCTTGTGAAGGGGGCGAGCAGCTATTAAGTTAACTATTCATGTAACAACTGACATAAAGTCATTTAAGTTGGTGAATCCTGCCTTGGCATATAAAACCTCCTGATGGATAGTACAATGAAAAGGCACAATCAGATGTCCAATAGCTTCCGTAAACAATTTGACAGATCAGACATTTTTCCCACCATGTTTGGTGCCCCATCTGTCGTCACTGACACAACTTTAGAGATATCAATTGCGGTAGTCGAGGATGAAACGTCCTTCTCGGCATGCAGCCCCATACTTCTCTGTATGTGATCACATGCGGCCGCATGTCATCGAAAATGGCTACGCGTGTCAGTGCTGACACTTGTGTCATAGGTTCTCCATCAGGGTGCTACAATGTCTCATCTTTCTGGGGGAAATGAAAGTGTGCCTGCGCTTAAATATAGATCTGGATCTGGGTCTGCGTGTGGCACTGCCAACACAGTGGGACAGGTGGCCCCTGCAGCAGATGGCCAGGTACAGAGTGTCCACCTTGGCCAGGAACTGGCACCCAGACAGTTCATATTAGCACGGTTTCACGCGTGGTAATAATTGTGGATGAGCCCTCTCCCCTACATTAAGCACAGGACGTTTCCCTCATGGCATTCAGTCTTCATCCTGGACACTGGCTTGCTGTTGGAGGATACTTTTTACTTACGGAGAATGATAAGGCAAAGGGACTTTCTGCAGTCCTGTCTCCATCTCCAACCTGACATTCCCGCTGCACAACTCCTCACCTCAATCTGTCAGCCCCTGTTCTGTCTCTGTATAAATCCTTGCGGGGGCAAAATCCATCCTTTTATTGAGGGGCAACTTTGCAAACCTCAGGAGTTAAATATTCACATTCAGGAGAGAGGTTTCTGGGTTCAGTGAGAGGCAGAATAGTTCGTCTTATAAATACAATACAGTTGACCCTTGAGCAATGTGTGGTTAGAGGCACCCCTCCAGTCAAAAATCCCCATATAACTTTGACTCCCCGAAATTTTCCACTGTTTTGAAGACATTCTGTATATAAGCGGATCTAAGCAGTTCAAACCCATGTTGTTCAGAGGTGAAATGCATTCATAAATTAGACTCTGACCCAACCACGATGCCCAACATAGCTTATTGCAAACAATAACTATTTCATTTTGCTTATAATCAAATGTATCTTTTCTTTAATCTCATCCTATCTAATAAAAGAGTAATATGCAAATTTGACCATACCTTTGATACACCACAAGCCACACCCATAGCCACACCCATAGCCACACCCACCAGCCAATCAGGAGCAGATTATGCAAATAAACCCCAACCAAGATGGCTGAGGCCACTGAGAGCAGGAGGAAGGCTTGGTTTCCCCAGCAACAGAGGAAGCCAAGCTTTCCACCTGCCATAGCTGGCCTAGGCCTCTACTCAATGCTACAAAGCTTCAGTTATAAAAGATACAGAAATTCGGCAGCCACTGAGCTGGAGAGAACAGAGGCTTGGGTTTCCCTGGCAATGGAGGAAGCCAAGCTTTCTGCCTGCTTGTTGCCGGCCTAGGCCTCCACTGTAGCTACACAGTTTCAAACAGAAATGGCTGCCACCATGGAGCAAGCAGAAGGCTTGGCTCTGCTCCAGGCTACAAAGTTTTCAATTGTAGACATAAATTAATCCCAGATCCCAGGGCCTCCACTTGGGTCACTGGGGGGCATGGCCAGCCCGCAAACCTCCACAGGTCCCTTGCCCAGGCCACCCCTCACCCCAAGGGGACCCGCACCCTGATCTGGGACACTCTTCAGGGCAAACCAGCTGGCCCCCTCCAATGTACCAGGCTTCTATCCTATCTAATAAAAGAGTAATTTGCAGATTGACCATCACTACAACACACAAGAGGGCTGCCCCCATGTGGTCAAAGATCCTGCCCCGATGTGGACACAAGATGGCCAGCAGGGGAGGGCCATTGGGAGGTTCCAGGCCCTGCAAGGGAGGGCAGTTGTGGGTGATCAGGTCAGCAGGGGAGGGCAGTTGGGAGGGACCAGGCATGCAAGGGAGGGCAGTTGTGGGAGATAAAGCCTGCAGGGGAGGGCAGTTAGGGGTGACCAGGCTGGCAGAGGAGGGAAATTGGGGGCAAACAGGCTGGCAGGGGAGCAATTAGACATTTAATTAGGCTGGCAGGGTAGTGGTTAGTGGGTGATCAGGCTGGTAGACAGAAGCGGTTAGGGGCAATCAGGGAGGCAGGCCTGTGAGCAATTTGGAGCCAGCAGTCCTGGATTGTGAGAAGGATGTCCGACTGCCCATACCAGGATCGGGCCTAAATGGGCAGTCGGACATCCAATCAAGGGGTCCCAGATTGGAGAGGGTGCAGGCTGAGCTGAGGGACACGCCCCGGCCCCCATGAACGAATTTCGTGCACCGGGCCTCTAGTATATTCATGAATGGAATATAAGGGTATTCAAAATTAGTTACTAGACTGGTGATAAAATATTTAACAGTGATTACTTGGTTTATTATGACTGTATGAGCTATCTGCTAAAGACAGTATAAGAACTGTCTTATTTTTTATTTTTAAAATATATTTTATTGATTTTTTTTACAGAGAGGAAGGGAGAAGGATAGAGAGCTAGAAACATCGATGAGAGAGAAACATTGATGGGCTACCTCCTGCACACTCTTCACTGGGGATGTGCCCACAACCAAGGTACATGCTCTTTACTAGAATCGAACCCGGGATCCTTCAGGCCGCAGGCCAACATTCTATCCACTGAACCAAACTGGCCAGGGCCCCTTCAGTTTATTTTAAAAGAAAAAAACATACCCACAGAAACTTTCCATCCAATTTGAAAGGTAAAACATAAGTGCATCAGATCTTAAGAAGTTTCAGGACAGAAATTGCTGTGGTTTTAAAGCTCTTATTAATCTAACATTGCTTTATCTGAATGCTCACGCCTTATGTGACAAGAGTAATCTAGTCGGTCCTACTATTTATCTTTTTCTCCATTTTTTATAGCTTTTGTAATGTACAATGAATTTAAATAGAACATAATACATCTCTTCTGCAGACGCAAGATTCAAAATGCTTTAAATTGCATTCCACTGATCCATAACTGGGGTTTAATTGAACCCTGCATTGTTTTACCACAGTAGAGTAATGACCTCTCACTTCATAACTAAATGATCGCTATTTTAAGTAATAGAAAGAAAGAAGACCTGTGTCAGCTGGTTGCTTGCTTATCTGTTTTCAGAATGTTAAAGTGTTACACTTGTGTGATAGGTTGCTTCATGGTATATTTAAGGTGGTTCCTTTGCTCCTTTAACTCCTTCGGTTAGCCTGCACATTTTTGAGACACCTTGCTTTATCCATGTCTGTGAGATCACATTGAAAGCTTGTCATCTACACAGTCCTTTGCCTCTACTCAGAAATCTGTGTGTTCCTACACTGTTAGAAATATCAATTAATATCCCTGAGGTATCATGACAGCAGTTTCTTATATATGAAGTCAGAACAGTATATTTCTCTGGGCTAAGAAATCTATGAATGCTTGAGATATTGTTTACCAGGGCAGTTAGATATTTTAATGACTAATATTTACCTGGGGTCAGTAAACTTAGCAGTCATTCATTCATTCATTCATTCATTCATTCATTCAACACCACCTGTGAGTAGTAGAGTTCCAGCCATAGGAAGAGAGTATAGATCAGACTAGGCAGTCCTTCTTCTTAGTGTTCTAGGAGAAAGGAGAAGAGACAAGCACCAACAGGTGGGCAACTATTAAATGAGATGATTCAGGAGAGTGCTAAATGATGTGAAGAAAATAAAATAAGGAAGTGATAAAGATTTATGAATGTTGGTATCTAAGAAGCTCTCATTAGCGATGCATGAGTGCAAGCCACCCATCTCCATCTGAGCGAAGGACATTCAAGGCAGAGGAAATACGGACAAAAGAGACAAGGTGGGAAATTTCTATTACACCTTCTGTTAGCATTCTAATACCTGATTGTTGGGCCTACTCACAAGAATCACTGCCTCTCACAAATTCTGAACTTAAATTGATCATCGACAGACTAAAATGATGGGCTAAAACCAACAAGATGAAATGTGACTGATGTAAATGTAAAATGGTGCATGTGAGTAACACACGCCATTGCTCAGTATATCCATGTGTGTTGGCAGCTATTCACATGAGAACAGTCTGGGAGTATAACTGACCACACGTTGGAGCTTGCTCTTTGCTGTTCCTGACTGGAAAGAAAACACTGTGTAGGTATTACCTTGGTCAGATTTCTGCCCAATGTAAGGCATCATTAGCAGTCCAAAAATGGAACATCTGTCTGGCCGGTGGAGACATCTCCATTGCTTAACTGGTTAAAAAAAGAAGAAAGAACAAATATCCATGAGGACTTTGGAAGAAAGTGTTTGTAGGCCAGTTTAAGACACTTTTGGTTTTCTGTGATTCTGTGACTTGTTACTCATTTATTTTGTTCTAAATAAATGTTCTTCATTTTGTAATATTTATATATAGTTAGGAAGAAAAATATCATTGGTATATGAAGTATATGGTGAGGTTTATGTAAAGCTGAGTTTATCATGCCATTGCTCCAAATACTAATCTGAAGTTTAAATTTTTAGGCTATGGTTTTATAAAGAATTTAGATTAAATTTCTAATATGTCTTTAGCCAAGTAGAATAACACACACACACACACACACACACACACACACACTGGCTTTGCCATGTGTCAGCTGTGTATTATGGACAACTTACTTTTCTGCACTACAATTTCCTCAAAATGAAGACAATAATGTGTACCTGCCTGAAAAGATTGCTTTTAAAAGGATTAAATTAGTTGCTGTATATAAAGCAGCTGGCAATGGTAACTGCTGGGTGTTTGTTATAATTGTTAGATGTAAATGTATTTTCTATTCTGCCTTCAGGAATTAATGACCAAATTAATAACTGAGACACCTGACCAGCCAATTCCATTTCTCATTGACCATCTTCAGTCCAAACAAGGAAACCGAGGGCAGCTTCAGCGAACTTTATCTGGATCTGCAGCTCTCTGGGCAGAAAGTGAAACATCAGGTAAATGAAATAGTCTATTTTATTGTTAATTCTGATAAATGTAAGGTAAAACTTTATAAAACGTCTTTCTAATTATAGTGAGATAAATCTAGATGGTTACCTGGGGTTTCATGAATTAATCTGTAACCACCCATATGCTAAAATTTGTCATAAAATATGACTGAATTTGAAAATAGTGTTAGTATTATGCTTTAAAGTATGAGAATTTGCATATTAAATTTATGAAAATAAGAGTCAGATTTTCATGAAATGATTTCATTCTACATGAATTCAAGCTAATTTTTCTAAGCTTTTTTCTTTATTTCTTTTTATGAAGAATTTGAATTAAATGTTTGTACCTCATTTGTAGAAAGGTAAACAATAGATTTCTCTCAAGTTACTTTTCTTGTTGTTCAAACTGATAATTATTCTGGATTTCCCCAGCCCAGATTTTATCTGTATAGGAAGTGCAGCTTTAGAAAGATGCCTTTACTCTGGAGATTGGGAACCAGATTTACCTGAGGCAATAGCCTCATCTTCCCAGTGAGCCTGGTGAGATAATTGGGTAGACTTAACTTCCATATCTGCTTGTAAGATAACCTTTTTTTTTTTTCTCTTCTACACACTGGTCTGTTGGGTTGGCATTTACTTTCAAAACCAAATATCCCCCTGTCTGTTGCTTCAGTAGCCAGTTCCTTGCCTGATTGATTCCTACGGGAAATCTGACTGCCGGGCCTCCACATCCTTTCCTGCAGCGACCCCCTCACTCTTCTTGTCCTCTTTATGCTCTCATGCTGCCTTGCAAGGATTTTGGTCTCTTTGGTTGTATTCTCATATTAGTACTTTCTTGAGACATATCTCAAAAGCACACTAAAGTACGTAGGGTTTAGGGGATTCCTTTCGGAATGTGGACATCTCTGGTGTCAGTTATCCACAGGGAAGGGATCTGCGTCCTACAGGAAACTAGGTTATGAGCTTTTGGCATACAAAAGAGCAAATTCCTGTTTCTTTCTGGCCTCACTTTCTTGGGTATCGGCTCTGAGGAGTTTGGGTATATAGGCATGGACTCCGGTTTGCAGGTACAAAGAAGATACTCATTATGTTAAGCAGAAGGGATGAACATCTGTGAGTCCAGTGAAGCTCGTATGAGCCTGTATTTACAAAGTATAGTATTTGAAGAGGCAGTAATGTATGAAAGGGAAGCTTTAATCAGCTTATGTTTAGTATCTCATGGTTTCCATGGGTCAGAAGTGTGCTCCTGGTTTAACTGGATCCTTTGTTTAACCTCACAAGTCTAGAAGTTAAGATGTTGGCTGGGCTACATTCTCATCTGGTATAAGAAAGAATCTGCTTCCAAACTCATTCACATTACTGGCAGAATTAATGATGACTGAGGTCCCTGTTTCCTTGCTGGATTTCAGTCCAGGTTGTTCTCAACTCCTATATACAACCTGTAGTTCTTTGTCACATGCCTCTCTCACATTATGGCAGCTTACTTATTTCAAACTTGCAAGGGGATTTCTCTCATTCAAGTTTAATAAGATGAAATACTATATAACATCCAATCTAATAAAAGAAGAATATGCAAATTGACCATACATCCAATCAAACCATGCCCACAAGCCAATCAGGAGCAAATAAACCCCAACCAGGATGGCTGTGGTCCCTGAGAGCAGGAGGGAGGCTTGGGTTTCCCTGGCAATGGAGGAAGCCAAGCTTTCCATCTCTCCTTGCTGGCCTATGCTTCTACTCAATGCTACAAAGTTTCAATTACAGAAGATATATCCCAATAGAAATGGCAGCAGCCACAGAGCTGGAGAGAGCAGAGGCTAGGGTTGCCCGGGCAATGGAGGAAGCCAGGCTTCTGCAGCCCTAGCATCTAGGCCTCTACTCTAGGGTACAAAGTTTCAATTATAGAATTCAAATAAACCCAAACAGAAATTGCTGTCGCCACAGAGCGAGCAGAAGGCTTGGCTCTATTCCAGGCTACAAAGTTTCAGTTGTAGAACATAAATTAATCCCAGATCCCAGGGCCTCCACTTGGGCCACTGGGGGAGCGGGGGCATGGCCGACCTGAAAACCACCACAGTTTTATCGCCCAGGCCACCCAGGCCCCAAGGGAACCCCCACCCTGATCTGGGACACTCTTCAGGGCAAACCAGCTGACCCCCACCCATGCACCAGGCCTCGATCCTATCTAATAAAAGAGTAATTTGCAGATTTACCATCACTCCAACACACAAGAGGGCTGCCCCCATGTGGTCAAAGATCCTGCCCACATGTGGACACAAGATGGCCAGCAGGGGAGGGCAGTTGGGAGGTTCCAGGCCTGCAAGGGAGGGCAGTTGTGGGTGATCAGGCCAGCAGGGAAGGGCAGTTGGGAGGGAGCAGGCCTGCAAAGGAGGGCAGTTGAGGGCGATCAAGCCTGCAGGAGAGGGCAGTTAGGGTTGACCAGGCTAGCAGAAGGGGGAAGTTGGGGGCAAACAGGCTGGCAGGGGAGCATTTAGACATCAATTAGGCTGTCAGGATAGTGATTAGGGGGTGATCAGGCTTGCAATTATGGACAACCAAGGAGGTAGGCAGGTGAGCAGTTTGGAGCCAGGAGTCCTGGATTGTGAGAAGTAGAATCAGGCCTACACAGGCAGTAGGACATTTTTTGAGGGGTCCCAGATTGGAGAGAGTGCAGGCTGGGCTGAGGGACAGCCCCTGCCTCCGATGCGCGAATTTTGTGCACTGGCCTCTAGTAACATAATGATAGCATTGACATCCCATCATCTTTGCCATATTCTATTGGTTAGAAGTAAGTCAAAGATCCTATCTACACTGAAGGAGAGGGAACTATATAAGGTGTAACACCAGGGGACAGAGATCACGGGGGTCATCTTAGAATTCTGACTGGCACAAGTGCCTAATGACACACTGCTTACACAGGGTGAAAGAGGGGTGGAGATCACTCTAATTCCCAGTTTATTAGCTCGAGTAATGGTAAAAATGCTTGTTTAATAAAGTAAGATAGTAACACAGGACTAAAGTTATGAATGATAGTAAGCCCAGTTTCTATTGATAGATTTGGTCTTTTTGTGGGCCATCCTAGTAGATAATTCTAGAAGGCAGGAATGAGTCTAAATCTTTTGGGATGGGTCAGGGCAGGAGTCGGAGGTGAGGCATTCATATCATACATAAAATCATTAAAACTGTGGGAGTGAAGAAATGGAAGAAGTTGTGTTTAACAGATTGAGTAGGAGATTGACTAGGAGAAGGCCAGTGTGAGGTCATATCTGATACCTAAAATGTTGTCTGTTTATTGAGAAGTGAGGTTAGGAGGCCAGTGTAAGTGAAGGTTTGGTGAAAATGGAAGAGGTACAGAAGGACAACAGACGGTGCTGAGACTTGTGGTGGAATGATTCCAGATGATGAGAAATTCCTATTGCTGGCCTTAGTTTGGGAGTATCATAAGCATCAGGGAAGGAAAGCTTTCAAAGTTAGGGACAAGAAAGTCTGAAGTTTAATGGGTGGTTTTTCTAAGGATTGAGGTCACCAGGGTTTCACCCAAGTTGTTGAAAGGTCTAGGGCAGTGGTCGGCAAACCATGACTTGCGAGCCACATTTGACTCTTTGACCCCTTGAGTGTGGCTCTTCCACAAAATACCACGGCCTGGGCGAGTCTATTTTGAAGAAGCGTTAGAAGTTTAAGTTTAAAAAATTTGGCTCTCAAAAGAAATTTCAGTCGTTGTACTGTTGATATTTGGCTCTGTTGACTAATGAGTTTGCTGACCACTGGTCTAGGGAGACTGTGCCAATATAGTGAGTAGGATTGCAAGAGATATCAGGGGCAGTATGATAGTGATAATAAAGCTTGGTGAATAGTGTAGACAGCCAGCATTGCTCACAAGTCAGGAGGGACTTTGAACTTAATGTTACTGGACCCGGAAAGCCCAGCCAATGGACAAGAGAACTCTGGCCACTCCAGGAAGCTGCCAGAGCAGGAGTCCTCTTGGGGAGGAATGAGGTGTCTCTTAAGACAAGAGAGGGGGTGGGGTGGGGATTAGGAACAGAGGAATGTTTGTTTACCATGAAATGCATGTGCCGAAAATAAAGAGGAAAATTCTTGAAGGCCAGAGCATGACAAAAGGGAGAAAGCACAGAATAATCCTTGGATATGAATATAGCTGGAGAAATTTTAGTTTAGGTGACAGTCAGTAATGCTAGTTTAAATCTTGTCTGCAATTTTGAATTCTTTCTTTTGGTGTATGTTCTAATTAGCTAGAAAATGTCTCAATATTTAAAGTATATGGGTATGATACTTTTTGAAAATATTTCAAGATGTCCTCTAATTCCCTTTAAATGGATCTAGCAATTTAGGACACAACATCTTTTCCAGAAGTTTGTCATTTAATATTGTCAAGGACAAACCTGAAAGCAGCCTTAATTTATTCCTTTTTAGATATTTTAATTATTCTTTTTAAACACGAATGGGATTTGCTTTCTTTTCATTTTTGATGTTCAAAAGTTTATGGGGAATACATCTAAATGTTTGTCTCTAGTCTCTAACTTTTCTTATGCTCACTGAATCCTTGCAATCAACAAATCTTGTTCTTAAGCCTAGCACATCTTTTTCTTTTTTTTGCTTAGTTATTGCTTCTATTATATTTGTTTAGATTTCTTCTTAAGGAAAATCAAGTATGTGTAAATATTGTTCTCGATTCCTCTCATTTCATTACATATGATATTTGCCTTTCTTTATAAACTAAGTTTTAGGGAAATTTATTTGTCAATGTGTTCTGTGTCACTGATTTAATTTTCTGCAGTATCAGTTTTCTCTCTCTGGCTTTGAACAGAAATTTAAATGTTGCTATTGCATTTCAGCTTCCTATTAGTATTTCCTTATCTTTATCTTTTTTTTAAACCTCTGTCTGCAGTTAAATTTTTTGCCATATGTTAGTTAGCCTATCTCCTCTCTCATTTCTTTTTGGTTCATAAAATCCATTTTATTTTATTTTTATTGACAACTTACCCACAATGTAAAATTTGAACTTTTTCAATAATCTTTTGTAAAACCATCAGTTTCCTGTTTATATTGAATGTTGTATTCTTGTTTAGCATATTAAATGTTTTTCTTAAAATCATATTTAATTCAAATTTAAATGAGGAATGTTCTATTTTTGTCAATAGATGGACTCTAATTTGTCCTCTCACTGTATAGCTTGGCATTTTTGAATCCCTCTAAAGAATTTTAGAGAAACAGGTGCAAGCAATCAAGGCCGCTACTAAAATTTCCCGTGTGAGTATAATTCTGTGGGTCTCAGCTAAGCTGACTAGTGACTATATGCCTCATCTCTTTTAAAACAACTAAAAAAGAACAATATTATTACTGGATTATTTAAATTAATGTAGACTTGTTTTTCCTTGCCAGTCAGGGAGAATTTAAAAGGACACAAAATCCAATATATCATTTCTCTCTGGTTCCTTTTAGCTTTTCTTTGTATCATGAGCTGCTATATTTTACAAACAGGATTCTTTATTCCTTTACCTATATTGAATTAGAATAAATTATGGTGCCAGTATGCATGTAGAAAGAAAACTTCTGAGAAATTATGAAACAACATAAGGAGATAACTCAGACAGGGGCAAACCTTGTGGATGTCTTAAAACCCCCCAACACCTTTCTGATGTGCCTATCTTTTGCCTTAATCCTACCAATAGAAATACCTACCACCTGGGTTCTGGCAGTCCACAGGCCAATATTTCAGTTCTTAGTGTTTTAGAATATTTATACTTCTTTTGGTATTTAATGGGATGTTGGAGGAGGTAGAAAAATTGAATAACACCTAGTTAAGTACAACCTTAACATGAACATTTGAGAAATTCACATGCTGTTTATTTTAGTGCTTATGAGTGAGTGGCCAGAGAAAGATGTGACTTGTTCATAAAACTGGGCTGGAAACTTGTAAATGTAAATAAGACAGAGGGAAACTCTAAAGAATGCCATTTGAATGAAAGAGGAAGATGAGGAAGCAATGAATGAGACAAAGAAGGAGTAGTCAGGTTAATGGGATGAGAAGTTCATAATGCTCTGAGAATATAAGAAAATATTCTGCAAAGATAAGTCTAAAAAGATTAAATTCTTGGTGAAGAAGTCAAGAGGGATGAACTCTTGAAAAGATCATTTGGGAATTGGTATGCCATTGACCACCTTTGAAGGGGAACTATAACTTTAGCAAAGTTAGTTGAATTAATCTTTCTTGAAGAAACAAGTGGGAAAATAAGTGATGCTGTGGAAGAAACTTAGGTGAATGTCAGTTCTCTGTCTGCTAGTAAATAATGGATAAACTAACAACAGTAAAATTTACTTAATTATTTAGTTGTTTTATTTTCAACAGAATACAATGTTTTCTTTCATGGCAGCATTTAAAAACTGTTATTTTAAGTAAGGAAATCCATGCCTTTCAAAGCCTTTCAAATAATTTCACAGTTTAGAATAATCTTTATCATATTACTATACACACTGATTCATATCAACTCAATAACTAAAATGTGCAGGGGAAATTAAGCAAGAAATGCTTTTGGATATTTGCATTATCTTATTTTGTATTTTTATCAGTTTCAGAGAGGAAGGGAGAGGGAGAAAGAGATAGAAGCATCAAAGATGAAGAGAATCATTGATTGGCTGCTTCCTGCATGGCTCTCACTTGGGATAAAACCCACAACCCGGGCATGTGCCCTGACCAGGAATTCAATCATGACCTTCCTAGTTCACAACTTAACACTCAACCACTGAGCCACACCGGGTGAACTGTTTGCATTATTTTTTATATAAGGTGACCTGTAGATTTTGCTGAGTATGCCTAATAACTTCATGAATTTAGTTTTTTATGTATGTTGAAATCACATTAGTCTGCATGTATTTACATATATGTTTGTTTATTTGTTTGAATAGAACATAAAGGAACAAGAAGGGATGTGAGAAGCTATGAAAAGCCTTGGCAATTAAATGCAAAGAAGCCCAAAAAGTCAAAAAGTGACCTTGCTGTGTCTAATATTTCTCCACCGTCACCAGAATCCAAATCATGTAAGGAAGTTTGTTATTCAAAAAATTACTTAATGTATAGGTAAGTCTGTGTTATTAACAAAATGAAGAAAAGGTAAGAATTAAAGCTAAATGTTTTATCTGACATCTCTGGCTATTAATCATAATTAATTTTGTATTTATTTCAGTATTAACATTGAGGTTTATTTCTGTTTAGTAACTTATTCATATTCTTTTAAAAATGTATTTTTTATTGTTGACAATATTAGAGATACCCCCCATTTCCTCCCTGCTTTGCCTCCCTCCACCCAGCCCCTCCATATGTAATAGACCTTTTGGAGTATACTCTCTTAAGAATGTGTTTTGCCTAGAATAGGTCCATTGCCGGTCATGGCCATTGCAGCATTGCGTTACATTCAAAGTAACACCCACCCTACATTTTGAAAAGTACATAAAAGCAAATTAAATCTATTAGAGGAGAAGCAAATGAGAACAAAATTTTATCAAGTCCTTCACCTGTTATTTCCCTAAAGTCCTACTTATTATTTATTCCTGAAGCCCCTATATTTACTTCTGTTTTGTCCCATCTTTCTCTCTCTCTCCCTCTTTCCCTCCCTCATTTTCTTCTTCTTTACCCCCCCTACCCCTACCCCACCCTGCAATGATAAGTCTGTAACATTGGAGGCTTACTAATTTTAAAGGGTAAGTACTGGATCCCATCAACTTTAGGGAACAATGCTAAAAGGCTGCTCATTCGAAGAGCCTGTGCTCCTAACAGGATGCTGCCCAGTCACACACTGTTGCTGGTGTTCTGACATCTGATGGATGATATCTCTTTCCATTCAAGTGACCTTCTTCCAAGTTCTGATTCCACTCAGCCATCAGCTTTTTAAAGCCAAAGTAATAACAAAGTGAGCTTTTATAGTATACTGGGATCCCGGTGCACAAAATTCGTGCACTGGGGGTGGGAGGTGCCTTAGCCCAGCCTGCCCCCTCTCGCATACTTGGAGCCCTCAGGGGATGTCCTACTGAGGACTCACCCCTGGCCTGCCCAAGGGCGAAAGCCTCTGGCTGAGGCTTTCCTCCTTGGGCTAGTGACCTCGGCCAGGGGACCCCAGCCAGCAGATCACTGGCTGGCTCTGCCCCAGCCCCGGCACAAGCCTGCCCCAAGGGAACTTAGCAGATCGCCCTGCCATAGGGCCAATCTGCTGGCTGGCCCCACCCCAGCCCTGGCCCAAGCCCACCCCAAGGCCAGGGAAAAATCCCATTCCCTCCCTCTGCCCAGCCGGCCTGCGCCTGCCGTTCCCTCCCTCCACGTGGCCAGGCAGGCCAGCGGGGGGCACAGATGCTGTGCTCACGGCCCCAGCTGGCCCATTCTCTCAGTGGCTGTGGCCATCTTGGTTGGGGTTTATTTGCTCCTGATTGGGTTGTGGGATGGCTTGTGGGTATGGCTCGATTGGAGATACGGTCAATTTGCATATTATTCTTTTATTGGATAGGATATAGAGATTATATATAGGACAATAAGAATACAGGATCAGAATTAGTAATTGGAAAAATGTAGTCAAAATACAGTATATTAAATTGTTCATGAAGTAACAGAATATGTTTTGAACTTACACTTGGATAGATTTAAGATACATATTTTAATATATAAAGAAACACTACAAAGCATAAAATGACATAAATAAAACGTCAGTAGATGAGTTAAAACGGGTTACAAAAAGTAAAATATAAATTATCCTCCCTAAAAAAAGGCAGGAAAAGAGGAAAAGAGAAATAAAGAAAAGATTGGAAAAATAGAAACCAAATGCCAAGATGTTAGGTTTAAGTAAAATATGTCAATAATTACAATAAGAATAAAAGTACTGAACATCTCAATTAAAAAGCAAAGATTATCAGACTATATTTAAAAAGAAAAAAACTGGATTCTTTATTCTTTATTATAATAATAATAATATTATCAAATATTAGCAGTTTTATTGATAAATTCATTTGGAGGAAACAGTACATTTATTTTTAACCCATAGATAGAAACTTTTGGTGGAGGTCACAGTGAGTCAAAATTTGATTCGTATAATAAACAATTGCTCAAAATTAGCCCTGCTCAGTACACAGTAGGCTGCTGTATGAAGCAGCGAGCTCCTGTGGGCCAATGGAGGATGCCATCTGCAGGGTACTGTGGATCGACTTCTGCATTGGGTTGAGCTTTGCCCCAGTGAAGTCATAGATGTGCCCTCTCTTAGGTTCTATCACTGCACATGTGTCATCTTATGTTTTTGATGCTGTTCTGCTGTTTTCCATTTCTCCCGAGAATATTTGTTAAAATGTACTTAAATTGTAGTTTTCAGTTTTAAGATTAAGTATACCTAAGTAAGGTTTTAATCCATCAGAAACCTTTAAGAGATGCCTTCATCTGGTGGCCATGTCCTTCCATTATTTATTGAACCATCTTTTGAAATCCCCAACGTAGTTGACTTGACCATCATACATACAGTGGCCTTGGTTGTCCTAGATTAGGTTTCCTTGATAAATTGGATATATGTGCATGTATATATCAGATCATCACAAGCAACAAAATATTTTAAAACATTATTTTTAATTCCTCTTGAAAGTTGCTGAGGAATGTCCTTGAGTGTTGTATCAGTTCTCTGTTGCTTCATATAGCCTCCCTAAAACTCAGTGCCTTAAAAAACAACGTTTATACTTCCTCACGATTCAGTGGATTGATTGGGTGCTTCTTCTTCTTCTGGTCTTGCCGTGTCAGAGCAGTCAGTCGGTATGTGTGTAAATGCTGGGATGCTTTGGGAGCTGGCATGTCTGGTGGTTATTCGGGAATATTAATTGGGACTGATTTTAAAAACAAACCAATACTATTCTCTTATTTTGTAAATTAAAAGGAGAGAGAACTCTTGATAGTGTATGTTAGTTTGTAGGAAAATTAGATAATGTAATGATATAAATTAGAGAAATTGTTCAATGAAGGTTAACAAAAGTGCCAAACAGTCTTTTGAAGGATATGGTACAAATATAGTTTTATCTGCATCCTTTTCTGAATTCCTCTCCCCTATGCCTGGCCTTGTTCCCAGAGATGCCCTGGGTAATAGCAGTGTGCTTGGAAGTTGTTTCTAAAACCATTTATCACTCTCACTCAGTCCACTCTCCAGGGTCTGATCTCCATTGTGTTGGTGTTAGCTGATATCTCTCTCCCAGAATCCCTTAAGCAAAGAAACAGGAAGCACTTGCATTCTATTTTTTATATCTTAGATTTATTTAAATTACAGAATTAATATTTGCCTATCTTGTTAATTAAAAGATACAGACATGTAGATAATCTTTCTTTCTTCCAGTCCACTCAAATTCTGCTTCCTCAGAAATAGTTTGTATCTTTTCACAGCCTTTGAAATAGGTTGCATTTTTTTTACATCATTTTCTTTTTTAATAAAGTCCTTCCCAGACAAAAAAAAATGGCTGTTACTCCAAACCATCATTGCAAGAAACATTAAAGAGACTGCTGTCATAGTAATAAAAAATAAATATATAGAGAAACATAGGTATAAAGAATACATCCTTTTCTTTGTATAAACTAACACAAAATATATATGGGTTGACTTGCTTCATAAAACTGGATTTAAACTGTATTAGCAGATCTCTATGCTAATAAGCTGGGATCTAAGATAAACTTTTTAAGAAGTGCAGACTGTTTCATAGTATGAATGTACCTTAATTTATTTATTCCCCTGTTGGACATTAAATGATTTCCAGAAATTTTCCACCACAAACTGCTGAATAAACAAATTAATATTTTTCACTTCCTGGTAAAATAAACAACCTCGTAATTTATACAATAGTATAGGCATTTTTATTTCTTTATTATAATTAACCAAACATAAGATGGCTGGACCAGAGCGTCGTTATACTTTTATCATAATCGATATTGCCAGATTACCTTTCAAATAGGTAGCAGAAAAGGTATTTCAACAGCCTGTCTTTCCTATAACCTTACCATATAAATATATAAAATTTATTTTACTTATTTTCATCAAAACAAAATTTATATGGTTTAAAAAATAAAGTAGTAGGTACTACTAGGGAACAGTGTTCTTCTTCCTCTATTCTTCTAATGTGGAACCACTTTTAACTCTTTTAGATGTTGCTTTTGAAACACTAGTCTAAATAGCTAAACATATAAGGTCCTTATATGTTCTCTTTTACTTTTTACATTTGAGGCATCATCTTTTGACCTCTTCTAAGACTTTGTGCTTTATACTCTGGCCATATCTCAGCATTCCTTTACAATCATGCAGATATTTCAAATGGGCAGTTGGGACATCCCTCTCATAATCCAGGACTGCTGGCTCCCAACTGCTCGCCTACCTGCCTTCCTGATTGCCCCTAATGGCTTCTGCCTGCCAGACTGATCACCTCCTAGCCACTCCTCTGCCAGCCTGATTGATGCCTGACTGCTCTCCTGCCAGCCTGATTGTCCCTAACTGCCCTCCCCTGCAGGCCTTGTCACCCCTGACTGCCCTCCCCTGCAGTCCTGGTCTCCCCCAACTGCTCTTCCCTGCCGGGATGGGTCCTCCCCCAACTGCCCTTTCCTGCAGGCCCAGTCACCCCCAACTTCCCTCCTCTGCCTGCCTGGTCACCCCTAACTGCCCTCCCCTGCAGGCTTGATCACCCCCAACTGCCCTCCCTTGCAGGCCTGGTCCCTCCCAACTGCCTTCCCTTGCTGGCCTGATCACCCACAACTGCTCTCCCTTGCAGATCTGGTCCTTCCCAAGTGCCGTCCCCTGTTGGCCATCTTGTAGCAACCATCTTGTGTCCACATGGAGGCAGCTGTGTGTTGGAGTGACAGTCAATTTGCATATTACTCTTTTATTAGATAGGATTTCATTTGAAAGGTGTTACATCCATTTCCCTTGTAGCTATCTGTCCTATTGCTCCAATTTTGGCTCCCAGGTCTCGAGCCACTTTTTCAGCTGTCTCCCAGGATTGTTCTTCACTGTCATCCTGGGGAATCCCTTTTCCTTTTTCTTATGGAGGATCACCTATTGCCTGAGTCCCAAGTCTTTCCACTTTATATTAGTGATGCATCTCCACTAAGAGCTTTCTGGGGAAAAATGCTTGCAAGATAAATTTTGAGTCTTTACAAGAATCTTGATTGATCCTTGAGTTGGGTAGAAAATTCTAAGTTGGAAGTAATCTTTAGTTGAAATTTTGAAAGACTTTCTCCCACATCTTCTGAGAAGAAGTGTTGCTGTTGAGAAATCTGATGACAATAGGATTTGCTATTTTTGTCTCTGAAAGCTTTTAAGATCTTTTCTTTATTTTTATTGTTGTAAAATTTAGTGATATTCAATGAATTCTTCCAGTCTGGAGAAGAAAGTTATTATATTCTTATTACTTTGTCATTGGTCCTGTTTGATACTTTAATGCTTACATGGTCTGAAATGATCACTTTTGGGGGGCATCTCTCTCCTGAGAGACTAGGTTTCAGTATTCTCTAGCCTGCTAAATTTGTTTACTACTCATCAACACATTTTGCATCTTCCAATAAACTATGATACTATTTCTTGCCATCATATTAATAGTAGCTTCTCTTCCTGCTTAACTCATTCTTGTCCAAAAAAAGTAAAAATGAAAATTCCTTTACTCTAACAATTTTAGAATTTGGAATTTGGAATTTGAAGGGAAGTGAAGGTAATTACCGTCGTCTCTGTTAGAAGATAGCAATAATGTCTTAGAAATATTTACTAATTGATGGTAACAAAGTTAGTGATTATTTTTAAGCTGATAAAACATAAAATTTACTTTCATGTTTTCCTTAAATTCTAGAAATTGTTAGTTTTAAATCAGTACCTGATTTTAATTTTTTTCTATAAATAGCATCACACTTCCCTTTACTTGTTCATTTAAAACATTTCTTAAAACCCAGCTTTACAACTTCCCACTGCTTGCTCACAAGAAAACCATTTCCAAGACAAACATTTTTATTCTGTATATGATCATATATACAGCCTTTAACATAATGACGAAGAGTAAGTTTTTTATTACTATGCAGCATGCTTATGAAGTAATCATTTCTTTTAAACATAGTGTCAAGGTCAGTAGATCATCCTAAGTGGAATTGGCGCACTAAACCAGAAAGCTGTGATTTTGATGAATTGAACCACATCCTTCAAGAGAGCAAGAAGCTTGGAAAGGCCCTTGAGAAGCTCTCTCGAAGTAAGTTCAGTTATTTAATCCTAATTGAAATTCCTAACCAGTATTAAAGTAGAAGCATTCATTAATATTGCTGGTAACCCATTTCCAACATCCTCATTAAAATTTCATGAGAGGTTGAGGAGTTCTAAGGATCTGGATTGGAAGTGAGATTGATCTTGCATATTACACAGACTCATGGAAAGACTGATTATACCGAGTAGGAGGAGCTATAGACCCCTCATGGTTATTTCACCACCTCTCTCTACAATCTCTCTGTTACCAAGATCAAGTGTATACCTAATGGTATCTTATTCATCTTCTCTTTTGAACCTCTTTGTTTTGTATCATCTTAACACTTATTCCTATTGCTTTCATGGGTTTTTAGTGTCTCTGCGTTTAAGGATGGTAACTGGACCAGATTCTTCTTAGAATCCTTTTAGAGCCTAAAACATAGTGCCATACAATGTACTTTGTGTAAAAGCATTGATTTATAATACAAGTGTCTAGGTTAGAGGTTTTGTTCTGCCACCCATGATTTACTTTTGGATCAAATAATGATAAAGTGAGTTTTTAGTTTATTGCTATATTATATTCATGAAAATATCCTTATCATATTAATATGTCAAGGCTTATATTGATATATACAAATCTTGATAAGATGCTATAGAAACGTTTGTTTATATCAATTAGCCTGTGGTAAGTTGGTTTTATTGTATGTCGTTTTGCTTAAAATTTCAGAACCTATTGGTGACATTAGTCTGCATATGCTTTTCAAACAAAATGCCTAAAACATATCTTTACTTGTTTAGCTCACTGCCATGCTAAATTCAATATATCAGAGTAGATGCTACCTCCCTCTTCAAATGTGACCATTCTTCTGTGTGCTCTGTCTCAGATGGTGGCACTGTCACTTACCAATTCATCTAAATTGGAGCCCCTCTACACTATTCTCTCTCCCCTTTACCTATTCAAAAATTAATTCTTACCAAATCTTGCTCATTTCCCCTCTAAAATATGTTTTGAGTCTGATTCTCTTCTCTAGTCCCTAGTTCACACTCACAATGACAAGGCCCAGATCATTGGTTTATCCATTTAACATGATCCATTTTATTCCTGCCCAAGGTCAAGAAAAACAAGTGCAGTTCCTGACTTGACTGAGCTATGTCTGGCTAGCTTGCCATAACCTATATAAGGGGAGTCTCATGGCCAAAATCATGTGACTTCATACAATACAGTACTTTCTCACTCAGGGAATAGCTTGTGGAGTGAGCCACAGGTGCAGTGGGTCTTTCTCCCTACAGCATATTGTAACAACCCATTCACTACATTTTCTCTTGGATATTTTCAGTTCACTGCTGCTCCTGCATTCCTACATACTTTAAAAATATTATCTTAAAATATGATATATTTTAAGAGTTAATGAATAGCTGTGAATGTTGTGCGAGGCACCAGGAGAAATATCCTGGCTACTCATTCTAAATGGTTCCCATTGGAGCTTGATACTTATGGGAAGAAGCATTTCTTTAAAATTCTTTCAACTGCTTTTAGTTAGTTTAAGCTTTGATTAAAAGTGAAATTTTAAAAAAATGAAATATATTCTCGGTAATTGATGTAGTCAACAGGGAGCAGAAAGAACTGTATGAAATAGAGACTTATTTAGATAATTTATTAGGCAAAATCATAAAAATATATAAATGTTAAAGAATATAATAATAGGTATCTCAATAAAATATGTCCAGCGAAACACTTGGAATAATTATAAACACATTTTCCCCAAGACAAGGTTTCAGTTTATCTAGTTTGAATATTATTGTGAGACCTATTACTTCTTAGTATGTTAATATATCTTCATAGCAACCATTCTCTTCATCTCCATTTTTCATTAGTAACATTTCTTGGCTCTGCAAAACAGCTTCTGATAGTGACTAAAGTTGAGAGTGATGGACAGTGGGTTGAGGATCCAAGGAGCTAGGTCATACATGATGAGCAAGTTCTGTGTCACACATAGATTTTGGCTATTCAAAGGTCTTTTGACTTACTTGCTAGTGCTTGGCTACAGTCTAGACAGGTGAATTAATATCATTATGTTTATGAATAATGGATTTATAAACTGAGGTGTAAAAGAAATTTAAAGATCAACTGATAGCTTTCTAAAAATTTAATGAGAAAACTCTCTTTGCAGGACAAAGGGCATTAATGCAAAAAGTTTTAAAAAATCAAGTGTTTTAAAAATCTCAGACAATGAAATTATGGGTTATATAATTCCAGGTATCTAAGGTTTGTGGCTTTGGATGAGAAAGATAATTTTGTTTTATATATCTACTCTTTTCCTCTTTTTAAAGTAGATTGTCTTTTAAATATTTTTACATAATATATTCAGTTTTAATATTGAATTCATATTGGAAAGGAACATTTTTGTTGTATTAAATGCAAATATAAGTACTTAAAAATTAACTTAGTTTTGTAAGCTGAAATAATTATTTTAAATATATTATAGACTGTGACATAAACCATTTGGTGTTTTATATATTATCTTGAAATCTGAGTTATTCCAAGTGACCACTTAAAATATTATATAAATGGGACCCTAATATTCATAAATGGGTCTTATGTTAAGCCTTTGTAAATATTTATAATTGTTTAGAAAGTTTTGGGATCTCTTATTGGTCTTCTATAGCCTCCCCACTGCAAATCCATTATGTCTCATAATTCTCCACCACATACATTCAATGCAGATACTGGCCAGCTGTAATGCTACTCTTTCCTGAAGCCTTTCTTGAATTGTTTGAAGGAGCTAATTAATGCAGCACATCCTTGAATACTTGTTAAGCTTAGGTCACCCAAAATTCCCAAAATGGTAGCTAGATATTTTTTTAGTGCAGTAACACATAAATTCCTAGTTACTAATAACTTTTACCAAAAAAAAAGAACTATATGGGATATTGCTATGATGAATCAGTCTCAGATGCACCTGTGTTTCTAGTTTTATCTGTAAGGGGAAGAATGGTGCCGCTTCCTGACTTACAGTAGAGCAATATTTTTCTGCTTTGTGTATAATGGTTACATTAGGTTATGGGAGTGGAGAGGCTCTAGGAGTGGGTAAAGTACCCCCCACATGGCCACACCAGCTCCAATGCCTGGCCCCAGGGCCTATGTTCAGCCCTAGGCACAGCATCATTCACAAAAAGGGGGAAGTGATATGCAGGGAAGGTGATGTCATTAGCCTGACACTTTTGAGACTGAAATGCTCTTAAGAATTCAACAACTATCTCAGGAAGAAAGTCTGTGCTGTAGATAAAGATTTGTTTGTCATCACCATATAGAGAAATAACTGTCAGTGGTATGGGTTAGATAAGCCAGTAAAGTATATCAACTGAAAAGAAAGACAGCCCAGCAAAGAACTCCTGGCCTTTCAGGAAAGGACTCTAAAGTACAGGATTCCTTGGTGGTGGTGGGGGGGGGGGGAACACAACGCAGGAGAATAAAAAAGAGAAGGAGTTAACAGCATTTAATGACAGGGCATTGATGACAAATAAATTAAGTACTAAGCTCTTTACATTGCTGATTTAAAACAATTTTGGAGGAATGGAAAAGACAAATAATATGTACAGTGAAGAATCTGTGAATGGTAAGAAGGGTAGTTGTGAGGAAGAATCATTGATCCATTGGCTTTAAGAAGTTGTCAACCTAAGAGACTAGGACAAATTCCTGAAGCCCTCTAGTCTGTGTCCTCATCAGTAAAAAAAAGGGAAGTAAAATAAATTATCTCCAGCCACCATTCTGCCTTAATATTTTATCACTCTAGGAGTGTAAATCAGTTTATAAGCAGGAACAAAATTTTAACGAGCTAAGTTATATTTGATTATCATTATAACATAAAGACTACATACATTCCTACAATTATATGTACATTAGCTCTGCATCTAAAAACCAGTGTGGTACTAGTCTTGTTTTTGTTGCATAATTTGCATTGTTTCAGTACTTCATGCTGTCATAGTTGACTTGAATTTCTAATTTGTTTTTATAAGTAGAAAGGATGTATCACACTATTTTGAAGCACTAATAAAAAGAAAGAATAGAATGGAAAATACACTAGTTTTACAAGTAGAACTTCTATCTCTGACATTAGGTTATTAAAGATTGTTTTATTCTAAAACATTTTTATAAATCTCTTTTGAATCCCAGGTACTGCAATTTCAGATGAACTGGATAAGGTAAGTTGAATTATACATCTAATGAAAAGAACATAAAGAATTTAGGTTTAACCCACTGAACATTAAATGTTCAAATATAATGTATGGTACTAATATTTTTAAAAAAAGTTTTTCCAAAGTTATATGCTTATATTTTTAAATGAAAGTTATTATAGGAAACATGTAATATCACTTATTCTTTTGAGTTAAGGATTTTCAAGTTTGGCTAGAGAAAACTGAACCACTGTAATCATTAACAACTATATTAAAAAATGAAAACTCATAATATTATGTAAACTATTTGGATTCTGCTTGCATTGATGATGATGATGAAGATATGGAAGAAAGTTGTTCTTTTCTATAGCTGCTGTTTGTAAACCTGAATACTTATTTTAAAAATATTTTTTATTGATTACAAAGAGGAAGGCAGAGGGAAGAGAGAGGTAGAAACATCAATGATGAGAGAGAGTCATTGATCAGCTGTCTCCTGCACTCCCCCTACTGGGAATTGAGCATGCAACCCAGGCATGTGCCCTTGACTGGAATCAAACCAGGGACCTTTCAGTCTCTAGGCCGATGCTCTATCCCTGAGCCAAACCAGCTAGGGATTACTAAGTATATTTTAAAAGTAATTTTAAGATGCCAGGAGAATATGATGATGCCTTGCACTAGTGATAGTTGTGAGAAGTGATATGATTAGGAATATATTTTAGCAGTAGTATTGGGGATTTCTATGGATTGGATCTGTGGAGTAGTAGAAGAGATCAGACAGTTTGGACGATGAAAAATTAAATGAACTTTGGTGCCATTTACCAAAATTAGGAAAACTGGGGAGAGAGCAAATTTGACAGGTTGGGATAGCATCAACAGTTCTCTTTCCTAGCCCTAGTCAGTTTGCTCAGTGGAGTTGCCAACTCCATTTCCAGCCCTGTCAGGGCATGCTGGAGGCAACCAGTCGATGTGTCTCTCTCACATCCATGTTTTTGTCTCTGTTTCTCCCCCTCCCTTCTACTCTCTCTAAAAATAATGGAAATATATCCTCAGGTGAGGATTAGCAACAACAAAAAAGAGTTTGCTTTTGTATTGTTTATTTTAAGTTGTCAAATATTGTTTATATGAGTAGTTGCTCATAAAGTTTTGATTCAGAGTTATACATTTAGGAACAAGTTCATATAAGGAATTGTTCCCACTCACACCTGATTTTCAGGAGTGTCAGATAACACAAAGGAAACAGCCTATGTTCTTTGCCTTCCTGGAACTGATATTGGAGGAGAGGGACAGCCTGCCCCATGGTGCCCTCTGGTGACCACAAAACTCAGTTTTGCATTTTGCTCAGTAAGAAAAAGTGTATCTGAGGCAAGTACTAAAAAAGCAGTCAAACAGAAAAAGGGGACGTCTATAATACTTTCAACAATAAAGATAAATTTTTAGAAATCAAACAGAAAGGTTTACAGTTTGTGTTGAGATGAAAATAAAAATAAATATTCTTCCTTTTAATCTTCCATTAATATTTTTTGGGTTCATTAAAGATATATTTTTCTTAACCTTTATAAATACTGGCCTGTTACTGTCACTCTAATTAGGTCATAATTTTATTGAAATTATTTATCTTGTGATCTTTAAGAGTAGTTTATGAGTTCTATAAAAGGTAAGAGTTATTAATTCTATTTAAAATGAAAAGATAAAATAAAATAAGACTGATACTATTTTAAAGCCTTTAAAAAACTGTGTAAATTTTAGAAATTCCGCTTAGTCACTATATTGGTTTTCCATGCTACTGTAACAAAGTGAAACAGGATGATTTATTATCTTATAGTTTTATAGTTTAGAAGTTCTACATGAATGTTCCTGGCTATCACAGAGCTACATTCCTTCCTGAAGTTTTTTGTGACTTTCTGGAAGGAGCACAAGTCATCTCTAGAGATGGGAAGAACTGAAGTTTTAAGTTTATTCAGAAAGGAAAAAGAACATTTTGACTTGAGAAAGCAGTTGAAACTCTAGATAAAATTATTTCCTTGTCCTATTGAAAAGAGTAAATAAGCTAAGACAGCACATTCTTTTTTCCTCTTCAGGAGACAGTGGCATTTACTTCTTCTCTTCTAAGACCCCGTGTAATTGGAGAATGGATTGGTCGAGAAGAGAATGATGCCGATCCATTAGCAGCTGAAATGCTACAGCCCCCAATTCCAAGAAGTAAAAATGAACAATGGGAAAGTGAAGATAGCAGCTCTAGCCCCACAGGAAGGTAAGATGAGATAGTGTTTAGTATTCTGGAAATTATTAATCATTACAAGGTGAAGGGAAAATAAATTTAAGTGTATGACTTTGTTTAAATAAGTCTTAGCAATTTTATATAGAAAATTATGTTGGATTCTACACAAGATAAAAATTAATTTCTCTGTTTTAAAATTAAAGTGCTACTGGAATTGCTTTTAGATTTTAGTTTTGATTTTTTCCCTTTACATCTAAAAAATTATCTCTTTGTCTCTAATACCAAATAAAGAAATAATTTCAAGGATAGAAACTGTAGTTGAGATGTTCTATAACATTGAGCAGGGAATGGCTGACTGTTAAGAACTGAAAGAACATATATCTTTATGAATAAGTGTTTTCAAAATTTTGGAGTAGATACTCAGAAGAGGGATTGCTGGGTTATATGGTAGCTCTGTTCCTAATTGTTGAATGAACTCCATATTGTTTGCCATAGCGGCTGTACCAATTTACATCCCCACTAACATTGTGTGAGGGTTCCTTTTTCTCCGTATCTTTTCCAACACTTGTTATTTTGATTTATTCACAATGGCCATTATAACAGGTGTGAAATGGTATCTCCTTGTGGTTTTTGACTCGCATTTCCTGTATAGCTAGTGAAGTTGAGCATCTTTTCATGTATTTGTATATCTTCTTGGGAAAAGTGTTGATTCCTGTTCTCTCCCCCTCTTATAATGGGATTGTTTGTTTTGTTGTTGAGTTGTATGAGTTCTTTTTTGAAGAACCTTATTAGAGGTAAGTTTGCAAATATCTTCTCCCTTTCAATTGGTTGCCTTTTTGTTTTACTAATGGCTTCTTTGTTTGTGCAAAAGCTTTTGTAATATTTTAGTACTCTTCATTTATTTTTGTACTATTTATTTAGTACTATTTAGTACTATTAATACTATTTTAGTACTATTCATTTATTTTTGCTTTTCCTTTCCTTTTGCTTTTGCTCTTCATTTCCTTTTCCTTGTCCTTTGCTTTTCCTTTCTTTTCCTTTTCCTTTCCTTTCCTCATAAAAGTTCATAAAAACCTCTCTAAGATGAAAGGATATAAAACAGAAATAAACACAGACAACAGTGTGGTGGTTACCAGAGGTGATAGGGGGTCAGGAGAGGATGAAGAGGGTAAAGGCAGGCAAATGTATGATGATGAAGGAGATAAGACTTTGGGTGGTGAGCATACAGTGCAATATACAGATGATGTATCTGAAACTCATATAGCGGTATGAACCAATACATTTAATTTAAAAAAGAATCCACAAGGGAGAACTTCTGATGTACAAGAGACATACAATCAAGGATAAGAAAATTATTAAATGTATAACAGACAATATAAGACAGTATTTTTAATGTGGGATATGAAGAAAAAATAACCCTTGGTTAAAACCATTTAAGTTTAGAGTTGATAACTGTGACTGTATACACATTTATGATTTGTAAGTTTGTAAGTCCGTATTTATTTTACTCAGACCTATGATACTCAGAATGGGTTATGAGAGATTTACCTTACGTTTCCATATGCTGGTAGAAGGGAAATATTCAGATCATATTTACTAGAAAAAGTATATTTAAATAGCAATTGCAATGAGTGAAACTCAAAACAAAAATGAAAACTTCTATAAGAGAGTTGGAGTGATAAAAACATTATGAAGCATGGCATACACAAGGTTGAGAAAATTGATATAAATACCCATGAACTGAAATGTGACTGGAGCTAAAACTATCCATGATGTTACTAGCTGAGCACCATAGAAGAGTTTTTCCTATGCATGGGATAGCCACAGTAACTTTGTATATCCTATGTTAAATTTGGCAGCAAGCAGTAACTATTCTTTCTCAAGGGTAAAATTTTATTTTCTACAATATAATAGCTTTCAGGCTTTTTTCACTTTGACTTATCACTTGGCTGAAGGGAGGAAATTCAGAATGCTCATTAATGTGCTTTAGGCATATAGAGAAAATGATTCCATTTCCATGAGAAATAACTTTTTAAATTATTTAAGTAGTTTTGAGTTTCCTATATAAGGAGAATAAAACCATTTTTAAAAATCCATTTACCTTCTTTTGTAAAATGCCAGATCAATTTCACCTGTCAATGAGGGTAATTTCATTTTTAATACTAGGCTTATAAAACCTGGTATTGCTTTATCTTTATTCATTGCTAGATCTTTAGTTCTTAAATATAAAATAGAGAAATGTCAATTTTCATTTTGCTTTCATTTAGTCATAATAGTAATTGGAGCTATTTATTGCAAATGTTAGTGTTTCTATTTTCTTCCTAGCTTATATGAGCACTTATTTTATCTTGAATACTATTAAAGGGAATCTTTCCTGCAATTCCAGTTCAACCCCTTACCCATAAAAACTCAATCCATAAATATCTCTCTCAAATATTTGTGTAAAATGTTTTCAGTTTTATTTTTCTCTAGCTTTGAATTATGAGTTGGGGTATTACCTTTGAAATGAAGAAAGTGGTTAAGTTCTGCCCAGATGCTCCAGTAGAGCTGAAATAATGCATGGCATACCTGAATTGGATTTAGAGAATAACAATAAACTATGGATGGGAAACTATATCTCTCCCATCTTCTAATACATAACAGGATTTCTGAATTTATACCAGGCACTCATATAGCATAGATTTAATTTGGATGAATAAGAAGGGGTTGAGAAGAAATTTTTAAACGACTATACAGTTTACAACTTTAGTGTTAGCTTTTGTCTTTAAATAGTTATAAAATTGCACTATACCTTAACAGTCATGAATATTCACAGACTACATGATATTCTAGATCAAGAAAGAAAAGACTTAATTTTCAAAGATGACTCCTTCCATTTTTCTTTCTGCTAATGGGACCCACATGCTGTTGTTGTCAATAGACATCAGTCATATGAGTGAAAGAGGTACATAGACCACATCCAGTAGACGTGTGCTAAATGAAGCTTATTTATAAGAAGGATTATTTATTGTCCATCTTAATTTTTCTACCTTTTCCTACCTTGGTCTTTCCTGTTGTTTAATGCTCAAATCTTATTTGAATGTCTGTTATGACTACACTCCATTTTTGGTACATACCCAACTTTCCCTTTTATTCAGAATAATACATACACAATAGGCTGGACTTTAATTATTAAATGAGAGAGGATTAAATAAAAGCATAGTGAACTTTAAGAGTATTACAGGTAGAAACTTCCTCCTGGAAGTTTTTTATTTTTTAATGATATTCCTTATATGAGCTTATTCCTTAGGTTCTGCAATTCAGCACTGTATGAAAGATTCAACAAATTTAATAAGCTTTACTGTTACTTGAAGGATTAGGCGCTGGTTCAAACAAAGGCAATTAGGAAGGAGATATGGAGAAACTGTTAGAATAAGACAGAAGCTACTAACCCAATCCATAAACCCTATATGGTTACTGGATGAACTCAAGAGATCTTTGAATCTCTTGAAATTACATGCAAAATGTTAGGTGTATGTGCACATAAACATTTTTCTGCATTTTTATGCGACATCTTTCATAGATGACAAAGTGGTTCTAAATTAAGACAGTTAAAGAAATAAATTAAAGTATCTGAGCTACAAAAGAGAAAGGGGAATATGTTGGGGAATGATTAAAGTTTTCCACAATTGTCAGATACAACCAATTGGCATTAGTTGTTATGGCTTTTCTAGCCATTTAGGGGGGAAATATATATGTTCATTGCACATTTAGAGTTATCAAAAATAATCACAATAATATAAACAAAAATTAAGTTTAATACAACTATATCATTCTATCTTAAGCCATCTTAATTAGACTTTGTGAAAGCTGGATAATGGAATTCCCAAAATTACTTGGTGAATTGTAATGTGAATTTATAAATAGACTCATCAAGGCTTGAAAGCCTAATGAAGTTTCTCTAAGTTAAGCCACTTTATTAAACCAAGAACAATATCAATAAATAATATAGATCTGGTGAATTGGCTTTATTTGCTAAGTGAACATTGTTATTAGATGGTAATTAGGCCATAAAATGCCTAGAAAATCCTACAGTTTAGAACTATATCCTATATAATAAAAGCCCAGAGACCAAACCGCAGAAAAACTGGTTGGCCAGTAGCTATGACATACACTGAACACCATAGGGCAGACGCTCAACGAAGGAGCTGCCCCCTGGTGGTCAGTGTGCTACCACAGTGGGAGTGCCACTTGACCGGGTTGAGCACTGCTCCTGCCTGTGAACCCTGGGCCACAGGCAGGAACCCGGGCTGTGAACAGTTGCCTTCTCACCACCCAGCCTCCTCCTCCATGCTCCCTGCCACCTCCTCTGGGTGCCCACAGGCCTTGCAGCACCATCTCCAGGCTCATAGAGCTGATCTCAGATGCTGGGAGGCCAAGTTCATGGCTGGCATGGGACCTTGGCCTACTCAGCCACCTCTCAGTGCTATTGTTCCTGAGCCTGGCCCTGACTGGGTCCCCTGGAGAGGCGAGTGCTCTGGCTCCACAGAAAATGCCAGACCAGGGAGCAGAACTCCGAGGGCAGGTCCACAGCTGCTTGGCTGACCAGGATGAGTGGCGCTCCCACAGTGGGCCCATTCCTGCAGGCCATGCCCCAACAAGGGCAAGAATCCTATGCACTGGGCCTCTAGCATTATTAAAATAAAAGCCAAAATCTCTTCCCATTGAGAAGTTTTCCCTTTCATTAAAACTCATCATTGCTATATCTATAAACAAAGGCTGGAAATGTTCCCCTTCCCTTAGAGTACCCTTTATTGGCAGCAAGAAATAAACAAGCAATGGACAAGTGAATATAAAAATATCAGCCATAAGTTAAAGTAGTGATAAGTAATATGATGGAAAGTAAACCATAATAAAAAGAAAGAAAATGAATGCAAGAAAAAACTTTAATATATATTGTCAGATTTTGACTGTGTAGACATGACAGAAAGATGTAATACATATGGCAGAGACTAAATCAAACTTATTAATTTAGGAATACTCTTAACATGTAAATTTTAAGCTTAAAGAATGTTAATTATCAAAAATCTATCAACTAAAGACCAGAAGCCTTAAGCTCTGGGACTTAGTTTCCTTATTCCTAAAATGGGAATAATAATAATGTTTTAATGAGGAAGCACATAGAGCAGTCTCTAAAGTGGTAACCAACATCATTATATGTTCAAAGAACATAATGGGCAGCTTTCTAAATATTTACATGTTTCTTTTTGAGCATTCATATCTCATATAGAAAGCACAGCCCAGGTAATATACTCAGTAATATTGGAATAACTATGTGGGTACCGAAAATATCAGGGAAATCACTTTATCTAACTACTATGTTGTACACCCGAAACGAATACAAAATAGTATTGAATGTAAACTTTAATTGAAAAATAAAATTTAAATTAGAAAAACAAAGGGAAAGGGAACCACAAGAGGCCTTAGGCCATATAAAAAAAGAATAGCAGTTAATATTTCAGTGTGGTGTTAATATACTCTAGGAATCTATGTTGCTTTGCTTTAAAGAGTAACTTCTACACCAAGATCAGATGGAAAGGGACAATTTAAAGTGACTTTGATGTCCCTACCCTGGTGTGCCTATCTCTCCAGGTGTAGAGTTCCTCTTCCCTCTGGACAGCCTTCTTCCTGGTCTCTTCCCCAGTACTTGACCATGATCCATTTTGTTTCACAAACTGTTTCTGAATACATGTTAGTAAATACTCTATTTGAGCCCATACGCTCTAGTTAGTGGCAAACTGGATGATTCCTCTTTTAACTTGTATTCTAAGCTTGTTTCAGTTCACCATCACAGCTTAGTAGGCAGAACCTAATCTGTACCTAGCATGTTACCTCCTGCTAGTGCTCAATAGATTATTTTAAATCACCTTTTCTTTTTGAACTTCATTTTTAAAAAACACTAAGAATTCATTTAAGTAAGAATTCATTTGAGTCTTCCACCTTGAAAGAAATGAAAATCCAGGGCAATAGGAAGACTGGTCATGAAACAGAAGGAAAAATATGAAGGTAGAAATGTGGAAGATGAGGAACAAATGGCAGGTTGCAGATGTGTGACTCCTATTCATCAACCAACAATGACCAAGACCATTTTATGAGGGTGGACACAATTGTTGTCATCAGTCTCATTAAAATACATGGTTTGGTCATAAAGATAGTGCGGGGCTGTGAGACCTAACCAAATGATGGCTGTTTAATGAGAGTCCATCTATGACTCTATAAGTCCATATTTTGAACATATAAAAATGACCTAACCACTCCCCTGCCAGCCTTATTGATGCCTAACTGCTCTCCTGCTAGCCTGATTGCCACTAACTGCCCTCCCCTGCAGTCCTGGTCACCTCTAACTGCCCTCTCCTGAAGGCCTGGTCACCCCTAACTGCCCTCCCCTGCAGGCCTGGTCCCTCCCAACTGCTCTCCCCTGAAGGCCCTGTCACCCCCAACTTCCCTCCTCTGCTGGCCTGGGAACCTTTAAATGCCTTCCCCTGCAGACTTGATCACCCCTAAATGCCCTCCCCAGCAGGCTTGATCACCCCCAGCTACCCTCCCTTGCAGGCCTGGTCCTTCCCAACTGCCCTCCTCTGCTGGCCTGATCGCCCACAACTGCCCTCCCTTACAGACCTGGTCCCTCCCAGCTGCCCTCCCCTGCTGGCCTTCTTGTGGTGGCCATCTTGTCACATGGGGACAACCATCTTGTGTATTGGAGCGACAGTCAATTTGCATATTATTCTTTTATTAGATAGGATTAGATAGGATAGAGGCCTGGTACATGGGTGGGGGCTGGCATGTTTGCCCTGAAGGGTGGCCCAGATCAGGGTGGGGATCCCCTTGGGGTGTGGGGTGGCCTGGGCGAGGGCCCTAGGGTGGTTTTCAGGCTGGCCACATCCCTCAGCAGTCCAAGTGGAGGCCCTGGATCTAGGATTTATTTACCTTCTATAATTGAAACTTTGTAGCCTTAAGCAGAGGCCAAGGCAGGCAGGGCAAGCAGATAGCTTGGCTTCTTCCATTGTCGGGGAAATGCAAACCTCCTGCTCTCTCTTTGGCTGTAGCCATCTTGGTTGGGTTAACTTGCATGCTCGCTCCTGATTGAGTGGTGGACGTGACTTGTGGGTATAGCAGAGGTATGGACAATTTACATATTACTCTTATATTAGATAGGATAGTTTTTGTTTACGTGGGGAACCTAAGTTAGGATGGAAGTTAAAGTTGAAATAATTATTGTTGACAGGAGTATGCCTTCATTATAATTTCTCTTATTTTTACCCTCAAGTTTTCACTTTGAAAAGTATCAAACTGCAAAAAATTTAAGAATAGTAATATCAATATTTACACACCCTCCACATATATTCATCAATTAACATTTTGCCTTTGTGTTACCTAAGGTAATAGATCAATCTAATCTAATTTGTTCTATTTATTTTTTATACTGAACCACCTGAAAATAAGTTATAGATATTATAATGTATTAATTCCTTAATTCTTTAACATTCATTCCCTGAGAATAAGGATATCCTCATATACAACTATAATACCATTAACATAACAAAACTTTTAACAATGATACCATAAATTATCTAATATGGAGTCTATGTTCAACTTTCTCTCATTTTACCAGTAAAGTCTTTTATAGATTGTTGTGTTTTGGTATTTGTTAGTTTCTTTTTTATCCACCATCTAATAAAGGATCATGTGTGAAGTTAATCTAGTCTCTATAATCTAGAACAGTCACTAACCTTTGTTTTATTTCATAACATTGATATCCTTGTAGATGACAGGTAATTGTTTCCAAACTTGGACATGTCTGATTGTTTCCTGATCATTAAACTCAATGATAATATTTTTGGCAATAATTCTACCTAGGTAGTAGTACTAAGTACTTCTTCTTTTTCCTATATCTAGAGATTCATAATGTCAGTTTGCCCCATTATTGTTGAAACTGAGTTTGTTTACTTGCAAGTTTAAGGCCATATCCACCAGATTTCTTCATTGTGAAGATACCATTTGCTCTTTGTAATTAACAAGTCATCTACCACCTCTGCTTTGGAAAAGATGGCACAGATTCTCTCAGCTCCTCCCTCTTAAATACAGCTATAAACCTTGGAAACAATGCAAGAGGCAGCCAAGGTAATTTTATGCTGTGAGAAATGTAAAGAGGAAGATGGAATGGATAGGGATCTAACGACTGGAGGAACAACAGTGGCTAGCAATATATGATCCCCCACCAACAGCATAAGGCAAGAGAGGCCTGGTATTTCCCAACCCCAAACTAGCAAGAGGAGATAGTAGGCCCGATAAGTTCATTTCTCCTCCTAATCAGACAGGAGTCCTGCCAGCCTCACTGGCAGAGCCTATTTGCACTGTCCAGGGAACTGATTGAGAGTCCCACTCACAGGAAGGGGTCAGAGGGCATACTGTCCTTTCCTGCCAGACTGGAGATTCCTCTTCCCCACTGAAGACAGTGGCAGTTAAGTGCCTTTCACTTGACAAAAATAGGGATCCCTCCGCAACAAAGCTTGACGCGGGAATCCTTTATGTCCTCACAGCCAGACATTCGCTTATCTACCTAAAGGCACCAGATGCATAACCTGGAGATGCTCCTCTTGCCTTCTCGGGCGGCACCAGCAGGGACACTGGGAGCCACAGCAACACCACACAGCCCAGGCAGACTAAAATAGCACTTCAGGCGCTCTGAAACTGTCGTTGGAACCACAGGTTACAAAAGTCAGCCAGGTGGCTGCCTTCTAAAATAAAAGATATGAATAGGCCCCAGACACTTAAAATAATAGTCAAATTGTGCAAATCACATTATACCAAGAACCAGGAAAATCACACCTTACATGAGTAAAGATAGTCAACTAATGCCAACATTAAGATGAATCCGATGATGGAATTGCCTCGCAAATAATTTAGATGCACGTGTTTCCTAAAATAGAGTCAGAAGATAAAGTGACACCATTCTCACATTAGACATTAGATTACAGTGTGATTGACTTTATTCAGTGAACATGCCAATGTGCTCTGATGATGTCAGGGTCACTGAAACCCTCAGCCATTCTAGTTTACAACTTTGAACTTTATTTTGAATTCTTCCCATGAAATCTAATTAATCCTGCTTTAAAAAACATCATAAAAATGCTTCAACAAGTGATTACAAATTTCCTGGAAACAAATGAGAACATCAACAAATATAAATACTGACAAAGAACCAAGTGAAATTTATGTAACTGAAGCAAAATATAAAAATTTGTTTTTTTCAATTTAATATATTTTTATTGATTTTTTTGCAGTATAACTTATATTTAATAGTAGTACATGTTTTCCTTTCCCCCTCCCCATTATACTCACCCCATCCTCCCTACCCCCCAGCACATGTCCCCACCCACCCCCCTCCCCGCCCCAATGTCTTTCATTCATTGGTTATGCTCATATGCATGCATACAAGTCCTTTGGTTGCTCTCCCCCAGCATCCACCTCCCATCCACCCTATAGCTTGACAGCCTGTTCAATGCCTCACTGCCTCTATATCAATCACTCTCCCCTGTTTCTTTTCTTCAAAAATATCTTGCCTCTGCATACTAGAAATAAATGTATAAGAACAAAAAATGTTTCTGTCTCAGTTTCAATGTCCAACTGTTCTGAGTCCCAGTTTCAGTGTCAAATAATTCTTTATGTGTACATGTCAGCATTGGTATCCAGCTGGTGGACACATCGTGGCAATGTAAGATCCATCCTCTCTGGTTTGGACCTAGGCCGCCTGCAGCCATGCACAGCTGCCAACTGCTAGCATGGCAAGGTGTCATCAGTGTCCCCCATCTCTGGACCATCCTCGTGATTAGAACAGATCCGTCAGTTCCTCACAGTCGCGGGAACCCACATGGTCTTGGAGTTGTTCTCTGAAAACACACAAACACATTCTCAACCAAAAGTTAACAAAGGGATCCTCTCTGCAAATTAGACTTGGGATTCTTTTTATTTTTGCCTAAATGATTTTCCTTTGGCTTATTTTGACACCATGTGTGTTTTTTCATGGGTGTCCTGCAGTTGGTTTTACAAATGGAATTTACTTTACTGGAGTAAGAATTTTCTAGATGTATTTTACTTACAGGATATTTTTCCTTACATGATATTACCCCACTGCGCCCCCTCCCCCTTTTGATTAATGGGGGCTTTTGGAAATTTTAGATTGCAGTCTTGGTAATTTTAAATTTTAATTTTTGCACACAAATATGACTGCTTTAGGTCTTTGGATGTTAGGCAATTTTACAGTGAGATGAACTACTAATAGATATTTTAGTTAATGTTTTAGGAAAAGCTTTTTGTCCAGTACACTTAAATTTTCTTGAGTATTCACTTATTTCACTTGGCCAATTTAAATTAATCTGAAAACTTGATTACTATTTTCCTGTCAATTTTAATACTCAAGCAGAAATCTTAGTTTACCCTGTAAATACTAGTGGAAAGGACTATTTGCATTCTTGAGTAGGCCCTGAGCATTCCTATTACTAGACTGAATTTAGATATAGAGCAGCTATTGCTGGCCGAGTCTCTGTCTGCCACCTGGGTCCCGGTCTGAGTTGTGCATGGGAGGTGAAGCAGCCGTGGGGGTGGGAGACCTCCCTCAGGAGGGGTGAGAATTCAAGCCCCTGCAAGGTTTTTGAGTGAGGGTCTGTGCCCCACCTCTGTTGACCCTTTAGTTCTCTCCTGTTGGCCCCTCTGCAACTGTGCCTGTCTTAGGTTGTTCCTTCCCTGAGGAATCTTACCCGTCTCTGGCTAACCAGCCATCCTCCGGGGCCAAACAGGGTGATGTGAGGTTCAGTTCTGTCTCCTTTGTAGTCTATGCCCCCATGGCCTTCATGTCCAGCACCTGCCTTGGTGTCCCCTCGACTGCTGCTGGGGTCCTGGTACTGATCACCTATCTCGGGGGACCCAGTTTTCTTCTCCAGAGAGAGCCCAGCTCACACCATTGGGCGAGAGACAGATCCATGGTGCCAGCTGCCCAGAGGCTTCAGCCACCGCTTGAACTGAAAGCTCAGGCATCAGCTGTGTGTATTTGGATAGCAAGAAGAGGGTCCCTCTTGGCAAAAATGGCAAGAGGGGCCAATATGGAATGCTCAGATGCCTTCCCAGTGCCTTAATTCCTTCTGAAAGGGATTAATTCCTTTCCTATCCTTTTTTAAATTGCTGCCCAACATTCAAAGAATTAGTTTGTAAGTTTATTTGGGATAATTGTATAATATGCTGTTTTCAAATATCAAATATTATAATGACATTGTAGAATAATATCATGTAAGGGTATTATGGTGTCACGGGAGGTTAAGGAGGGCCTAGCCTAAGGACTGGTGTCCATAGGAGATGACAAGCTCTAGGCCATGTCAATTCAATCTCAAACTAGCTGCCAATTTTTTTATAACTTTATATAAACTTTGTCAGGGATGTAAAAACACAAATTACTTACCTTAGTTCAAGAGTAAAAATTTGTTAAATGAACCCAGATTGGAAAAAAACAGAGTATAGAATTTTTTAATGTGAAGACAGATCTATAGAATTTACCCAAAATGAATACCAGAGAGAAAATAGACTAAAACTTATGTATATACCCTATAAAAATTTCAACAGGTTATTTTGTGGATATCAACTAACTGATTCCAAAGTTTGAATAGAGCAGCAAAAGACCCAGAATGTGAACAAATTATTGAAAGAAAAAAATCGGAGAACTGATTTTATCTTATTCTAAGACTTACTATAAATGTACAGTAATCAAGACAGTATATATTGGCAAAAGATTAGAGAATAAGACAGAAAAGAGAGGTCAGATAGCCCAGTAATATAATAAACTAATCTTTGACAAAGGAGCCAAAGCAATCCAATGGAGCAAATATAGCCTTTTCTACAAATGGTTCTGGAACAACTGGACATCCACATATAAAAAAAAAAAAAGAAAGAAAGAAAGAAATAAGTTTAGATGGAGATCTCACAAAATTCAATTCTAAATGCATCATAGACTTAAATGTAAAGTGTAAAACTATAAAAATTTCTATAAGACAATAGGAGATAACCTATATGACCTCAGGTGTGGCAGTAAATTTTTAGATATAACACCAAAGGCACAATCCATGAAAAAAATGTGAACTTGATTTTATTAAAATGAAAACGTGAGAAAGTAGGTACCAAAGGATGTCTAAGAAAGAAGACAGGCTCTGTATTCTTATTATACTTGGGGAAAGTTTTAATAAAGTGTTCATAAATTTGCATGGCAAGATAATGGAATGAAATGTGATTGTCAGTTTTCTTCACTCACCACAGCTAATGCATCATGTCATCATCGTTGAAAGTTAACACTTAAATATTTCTTCAGCTTAAAGGTGGAACCCAAGACTAAGGGATTAAAGCAACAGCAACAGCAACATAAGAAACTGCTGGCAGCAATGCTCTCTCAAGATTCTTTTGAGTCTCTTCACAGCCCTACCCCACCTGTCACAGAAGAAGATATTGATAATGAAGATGATGCAATGGAATTGCTGGGTAATTTTAAAAATCAATAATTTCTCTTCTTCTTCTTTGGCATTGTAAATTTATGATGATTAAGAGACTTTAAGAGTTTTGAATAGTTTTGTCTTAGGGGAAAGAGCTTAACACTCATTTTTATTTACATTAGACCTTTATGAAGTTGCATCTAAGAGCTAAGTTGAAATCACCTAAGCATGCGAACTATTAGACTATATTTTGTGTTTATATATGCAGCCTTCTGACTATTTAATCAAGCTTTATTCTGTGTGCAATTGTGATACTCAGTTGTTTGCTTTATTTTCTGGTTATAATTGCCTTAATCAAATCTTTTGTCTATAAAATGTATCCAGAGTACATATTTCAATTCTCATCCCATATGTTTGCCTGTTATTTAAGAATGTTTCATAAAAATAGATTAAATTTAAAGAGGCAGAGAGTAAAATAATGCTTTATATCTGCCATAAGTGACAGAAAAGTTGAAATGTAAACATTTCAGTTTTTAATTTTTTCACAGGCCCATTACTTTCATAAAAACCTTATTAATGTTATATATGTAAGAAATCCTTTTATGTCTCTTGATTAAGTAAATGCATGTTTTTGTGTCCTCAGAAATATTTTTGTAGTAACTTTAAAAACTTGAACTTTCCTTTGGAAAACGATTTTTCCAAAAGGAGGAATGAACTTTTATTTCAGAGAAAGTGACCCACATATAAAACAACATTTTTGTTTCAGTGATATCAATTATTCTATTCCAAATAATTAGAGCAATTTAAAATACTTTGTAACAATATAATAGTAATAGAATAAGTAGTCTAGTCATTTAAAAGTTTTAAGTATATTTAACACATAAAATATAGAGTCCCAGAAATATGCATATATTTAAATTTTTTTCTTATACCAGATTCTTTGGTTTTAAGTATTTATGACAGTAAAACACTATCATTATGATAAATGATGTAGGTTTCTTTGCATTGGCCTATAGAGGTGTTATTTAGTCAGTGATGGCAGGCTCACTGATGTTTTCTGATGTTATAATACCTGCATTTATTCTATCGTTGAGGAGACTATATCATGGTATTTTCACCTCAAGCTGTTGGTCTCTCTCTCTCTCTCTCTCTCTCTCTCTCTCTCTCTCTCTCTTAAAAAGAACAATTAAGCCTCCATGCTTCTTAAGGAATCTTCTCTTCCCTACCTCCAAATCATTACTGTGGCAGATGTGTCAGGTGTGGTGATCATACCTCTAAATATTTCTATCTTTTCCACTTCCAGCGCAGCTAGAGAGCATTCCAGTTCCTGAGTTGGGGCTGCTGGGGATTGAGAAAATGAAAGGAAGAGACAGACACAGAGGTAGAAGGAAAAATCTGGGGCCGGTGGAACCACTGACAGGGACAGGGACAGGAACAGTGACCCTGAGCCAATACAGCATATTTATTTTATACAGAAAAAAACAGGAAGTTTTACTAAAAGTGAAGAGAAAGGATATTATGTGCATTCTTGTGTTGGCCTGGGTCATATTCTTTCCTGGTGCTTGGCTGGATTTAAATAACAAAAACCATCTCCTGGCACCTGGGCTGAAGGTCAAGCTGACAACACTTTTGTTTTTTGGCAAAGCATGTTTCCAGGATGTGGCTTTGCCAAAGGCCACTGGATTCAGCTGACAATAATGGAAGAAGTGCCCATGTGTCTTCCCAGGTGCTCTCTAGAGATACTTTTTAAAATTAATTTCCATTCACCAAGCATTTACTGAGTGCTTACGATGTACTAAGTAGTGGGTCCTAGAGACATAAAAATAAAATAATCACAGTCTCTGTTTGCTGGAACCTTACCTTCTAGTGTTCAAGATAAAAATGTAAATACATCACTCCAGTAGTATTGCTGCAGTTCTAATTTGATTAAGTTTACAGTTGTATATAGGAAGAACCCCTAGTGCAGGAGTAGAGGACGGCGATCAAGGAATATTTCCTAGAGAAACTGATTGTTCTGGTAAGTCCTGAGATGCATTTTTATTCTTGTAGGTTTACTCTGGTAGAAAATGGACTCTTTCCATTTGTGCCCTAGGACAGTGCTTTTAAATTGTTCCTCTGCTTTCATTAGTAACAATGAATTGACATTGGGTTGTGCCAAAATCTTCCTCTCTCTATCCATTCCTATAAATGACAGCTCATAGTCAGCTAATGTCCACATGAAGGCAACTAGAGCTTGCCACAAAAATCTTTTGAAGAAATGCAGGCTCAGACTCACTTTAGGGTTACTGATAGCTTCGGGAGGACAGAGGAAATCACCGAACCTTAGTGATATCTCAAGGGATTCTTTAAGGAGACTCTGATGTCCTCTCAGTGCTGGTGCCCCCTAGATGTCAGATGCTCTGTTGTCAAGTGTCTGGTCTCCCAGGCTGAAGACCAGAGTGGGTTCTGGAGATTACCTAACGTGAGCAAGAATAGCTCGTCCTCATTAAATTTTTTTCATTTACATATTTTAGCAAACTTAATCACAAGAGGTAAAGGACTTGGACTTTCTTCCTGTAAGTCCACATGTCTCAGCACAGATGGCTGGTGGTATATTAATGCTGGTTTCTAGATGCTCCAAGTCCACTGGTCTGTCCCCTAACATAATGCTATACGCATCTTACCCTGTTGCTTACTTGTCTCAGTGAACAAAGGTGATATAGCAGAAAATTCAATCCAAAATATGGTTTCACCCAGAAAGTTTATCTACTAAGTAAAATGTCATTTGAATATGAAATATATTTGATTTTAAGGCCCAAATATTTGTACCCACTAATATCATTTAATTATTTTAAAAACACATATTTAAAATATAAATTCAGAGTTTTCTTCAAAAGTAACTAGTATATATAAATTCATTACTTATAGTGTTACTTATGTCTTTCACTAAGGCATGGATCATCTTTTATGTGAAATTAAACAAATGTACATGATAATTTCAGTTAACACAAGAAGTAAGAATTTTTTCAGTCATGATACAATGACAGGTTAATATACCAAGTAAGGATATAGCGTAAAATAGTTCTTATTCATTTTAGGACCTGGTGTCATGGATAGCCATGTATATCTCCTAGTATTTCAATGTTTTTCAATGGAACCATTGGTACAATACTCCTAAATCTACTTAGAAACTATAAAAATCTACCTTCCCAGTCCTTTTCATATTAGATTTTCATCATTTTCTTTATTGCTATAGAATTTTAAGACAATATTTTTGAAACAATATTCTAAAGAAACATTTGATTACATTATTTGAAGCAAATCCATATGCTGAGTTCTTGAAAATTTCATGAAATAAAATTGCAGTACATAGCATCAAGTGTAAAATCAGAGACATCTGGTATTTATATATATCTTTTTTTTAATCTACCATGTTTTTAGAATGGGTTAGCTGTAGCTTATGTGTTTTAAGGTTAAATTGCCATTATGTATACCATGATTTAATAGGCTGAATTTTTTATTATATATGTGAAACATTGTAAACTTTTTGAAATGATAAATAATTAAAAGGTATAATGATTAGCTTACATTAATATATAAATAATTATTCCTTAGCAAAACTGATTGATTAGAAGGATTTTTGGGAAAAGGTTTTTAGTTGAAGCAGTAAACTTTAACAAAATATTAATCCTGGTTTTGTTTGTTATGAAATCTAGCATTGTTAATATATACTAATATTTAATTCTCTACAGTTTAGTTTCATTTTTGTAGATTTCTTTTCTAAATGTATTGGCTATGTGAAAAATATTTTAGTATATCATTTATAATTTTTTATGTAGATTAAATATTTTCTGTAGGATTGCTTTAAACACTACTTATAAACTCATAATATATAAGTAAATTAATATGTATCAGAGAATAACATATCCAAATCCGTGGAGTGTAAGATACAACAATTTTAATCATCTCTGAATTTGGTACTCTGATTACAGAAGATATTGAATAAAATATCTCCATGTCACCTTAAATTTAACTTTCACTTCAAATATAAGATATTCTCAGTTATTTTAGTAATTGTGCTAAAATTAATGACCACAAGGAGTAAACCATAATAAAACATTTTCATGCTTTTTAAGTTATTAAAATAAGTAACTTTCAAAAATGGAAAGACAAGTTATAATGGTATAAGATATAAAAGCCTTTATATGTTTTTGTTTTTTATACAGAAAATTTGAGAGACTACATTAGTTTCAAAGATTTCACTTTGTGAATATGAGCCCATTATCATCATGTAACATGCATTTTTCTTTTATTATTTATGAAATGCTAATTGCAATACATGTTTGTTCTCTGCATGATTTATACTCATTAAAATATCATTAGTATGGATTATTACACTTTAAAAATTTTTATGCTTTCTCAGAATTGATGATGAGGCTAATATCTAAAAATCACATGCAAAAAGTACTAAAAAAAAAAACAGGATTAGTCATGCTTTATACTTTCTAGTCATAGGTCACAGTCATCTAAAAATTAAAACTAAAGTTATATTACCAAAACATATAAGGTGCTTAAAAATATATTTTATTTATTGTAAATTTAATAGTTAAGAACAAGCATAATTATACTGGTATTCTTTGCAGAATATAGTAACTGAGTTTCTAAAATACTCAGTATATTACCACATTCGGTACAATATAAACTTAATTTTCTAGAGGCACTCATGATATCAAAATGATCCTTTGGCAAATTCTTCCGCATTTTTAAAGTAAACATTCATTCTCTGTTTTGTTTTGTTCTTTTTTTTTTTTTTTGAGACTTCTTAAAATAGAGAGCACCCGTTTTTGCAAAATAGCATGCATTTTACCTAATAAGAAATGGGTGCTGTCACTGTCTTTTGTTCACGGGGGTGGAGGGCCTTAATGTAAAACAATAATCTATCTAACTACCTATTGCCATACCTGTATTTTAATGATCTCAAGTGTGTGAAATAGACTGGAGCACATGGGAACATGATACACACTTTGTTTCCTTTGAGTATCATTCATTGGACATATCAGGGCAACAGAAACATTATCAGTTTTAAAATGAATATTTTTTTGTAGAAAAGATTCTGTTAAAATGTATGAAGACTTCCAAAATTAATCTTATGGATATTTTAAGTTGTCTGTAAAATTGCTTTAAATACCACTTAGAAATTCATTCAGCCTAGTATGAAGGTATCTTAGTGTGGAATTAGTATATGTTAGAGATTAAAATATCTAAATTTGAAGGATGTCAAAATGAAATAATTTTGAGCACCACTGAGTTAAGTGCTCTACGTCTAGAACATACTGAATAAATTATCTCCCAAATTACATGCATCTAAGTAAACCTCATTTAAAAATATAAGATGCTCTTACAAATTTCAGAGTTATATTGGTTAATCAAATATTATAGAAATTTGGAATATGTATTTTTAAATGTTCACTAATTGACTTAGTATTATGGAAAAGCTAGAATCTCACACAGATGTATAAAAATGTCTTTCACATTCTAAGTATTAAGTATTTCCTTCTGTGAAATCATGGGATATGCAGGATAGACAAAAGTAGATTTACAGTTGTGAGTATGTAAAGCACAGTTTATTCTTTTATTATTTTTTAATTATTGTATTATTTATTTTCTGTACAACTGTGAACCTATTTCTCAGTTTTAAAAAAAAGTAAGAAGAGTAATACATGATTACTACTGGTCTTACAATGGTTTCAGGATTTTAGCTTTCTTTGTTCACATGTGAATACTATCAACATGATTTCACTGTTTATTGCCTTCCAGATAAGCTAAAAATTTCATAAATTTCAAGAAAGAGTAATTATTTTTAAGAAAAATATTAGCACTTGTAAGTCAACATAGCTTATTTTAGGGGATTTAAATATCAGATCTGCTGAGAGTCAAATTTCTTCTAAAATTACTGTTTATTTTTTATTATTAAAAGGCAGATATTCAGTGTAAAAAATGTGGCATTATAGAAGGTAAATGCAAATGGAATCTAAGTAAGCTGAAAAAAGGAAATGATGCAGTTAAGAAGAGAAATCAATGACCTAGAAGGCTAACAGAGAATATTAGCATAGCTGAAACGGATACATCCCTCATAATGCTGACACAGACACGGGTAGTACAACACAAATTAACAGTATGAAAAAAGAAAGATAAGACCAGACTTCACTATAGATCTCACACAAAAGATAATGAAAAACATGTGAAATTAACGTTATATCAGTATATTTGACAAGTTGGATATAATGAAAAAAAAATTCTAGCAAAGCACATCATACCAGATATAAAAAAGGATAAATAGGATATCTGAATAGTTCCATATTTGTTAAAGAAATTGAATTTGCAAACAAAAGACAACTTCAGGTTCACATGGTTTCTTTGATGAATTTTCAAATCTTAAATAAAAATTAATGCCAAATGTAATAAACTCAGGAAATGGAGAAGAGAGAAAACTTTGCAGGTTATTTTAAGACTGGCATCTCCCTTATGGACATAGATACATATGTTCTCAACAAAATATTATTAAATTAAATCTCTATGATGCAATACGGTCTCAACCAAATTTCTAATAGGCTTAAAAAAGAAAGAACTTGATGAGCTAATTTGAAAATATATTTGGAAATAATGACCTGAAATTGATAAAATCATCAGGGAAAAGAAGAGTATTTGGAATTAAAATATCTGATTTCAGGACTTACAATAAGGCTACAACAGTCAAGACAATATGCTATTGATGTAAAATTTGATAAGCAGATCGATGAAATAGTTTAAAGTTTAGAAATATATATATCTGGTCAGTTCATTTTCAACAAAAGCATCAAGCAATTTGATATATAAAGAAAATATTTTCAAGCATTGGCATTGGAACAATGAGATAAATGTAAAAAAATCATACCATAATAAAAATTATTTTTAAAAGAATTATAGGGACAACCTTGAAGCAGGAAGAAATTTCTTTATAGATAATTTAAGGATAAAAGAAACATTTGATAAACTGGACCTCTTTAAAATTATAAGCTTCTCAGATAATGAGAAGAAAGTAAGAAGAAAATTTAAAAAATAGAGACGCATATCACTTACTGGGAGAATATATGGACAATGTATCTGACAATCATTTGTTGGCCTTTTGGCTAAGATCAAGTGTACTATCTGTTCTTATCAACTTAATATCTGATATGTCCTTTAGCTGAGGGCAATATACTTTTTAAAATAGGACAAAAGCTTTCAACAGGCAGTTCACAAAATGAGTTAAGCAAATGGTAAATAAGCACATGAACAATGTTTAACATCATTAACCATCAAATAAATGCAAATTAAAACAACACTGAAAGATCACTGCAAACCAACTAGAAAGGCTAAAGTTAAAGACTCTCAACACAAAATATCGCCAAGAATGTGATGTAGCTGTATATTTCAAATATTGCTCATAGGAATGAAAAATTTCATAATCACTTTGGAGTAAATGTCTGGCAGTTTCTTATAAAATTCAATGTGTATCTACACTATGGCCTAGAAATTCTTAGATATTTCCCTAAGAGAAATAAACATGTATCCTCAAATATTTGTGTATGAAAGCCGTTTTATTATAAATATATTCTAGATGGAAAAATCAAAATTATAATCACTAGGAGAACTTATAAATTGTGATATATTTACATAATGAAATATTGTGAAATAATAAAAATTATTTGAGCACTGATACATGTGACAATCTGGAGGAATCTCATTGTTATGGACCAATTCATATATTGATGTCATAACTCCTAATTTTGATACTATTTGGAGACAGGATTTTCAGGGATAATTATTAAGGTTACATGAGGTCATAAGGATGGGTTCCTAATTCAGTAGGTCTGGTGGCTTTGTAAGAAGAGAAAGAGAACCCTCTCCCTTTCCCTTTTCCTCTGCCTCTATGTGCAGGCTCACTCACCACTCAGGAAAGGCCATATGAGGCTGCAGTGAGAAGGTGGCCGTCTGTAACCCAAGGAGAAAGCTCTCACCAGACATTGACCCAGCTGACACCTTAACCTTGGATTTTCCAGGTTCCATGACTGTGAGAAAATAAATTTCTGTTATTAAAGCCATCCAATCTAAGACGTTTATTATGGCAATTTAAGCCAAATAAGACATGTATAAACATTACGCTGAACAAGAGAAACCAGAAACAAATGACTACATGCTATGCTAATTTAATCATAGGAAACTCAAGAACAGACAAAACTAATCTATGGTGATAGGAATCAGAACATTGTGCTGGTGGTGAGGGGTTGGTATGAGGAAACTTTCTGTGCTGATAGAAATATTTTTTATTTTCACTGGAGTGCTCATTACTTGGGTGTATACATTTATCAAAACTCATTACATTGTACATTTACTATTTGTGCGTTTTCTTGTAGATTTGAATCTGAAAAAATAAAACAAATTTTTGTATATAAAAATCATGGTTGCATAATGTTAGATCATGAGAATACTCAAGGAGTCAAAATTAAATTTGACATTTGTTATTGTTCCTGAAATAAAATTATTATGTTTTATAGAAACACACATGAGATATGAAAGGTAATTTAAGACTGTAATATAGGCATTTGCTATGGTAATGTCTCAACTGTGACCTTTAATATGTTTTCCAAAGTCGCCTATTGTAAGCATCATGTTTGAATAATCCTGAACAAAAATAGAAATTGTCATTTTAATTTCATAGTTGCACTGCAGAATTTTATCTTTGATGTTAAATTTCCTAGTTTTGAATATACATACTCTTCCAGTGTGGTCACACTATCTTTTATTTGATAAACTGAAATTTCCTTCCTTACTAACTTGCTTGTGATACAAAGAGCTAAAGTTGTGGCAATTTAAACTGAAAATGTTCTTGTTATCAACTGGAAATGTGCAGTACATATAATATGATTCTTTTTATATTATTTGTTTAAACATCTTTAGTGAGATATACATACATGACATAAAATTTACTCTTTAAATGTATAGAGTTCAGTGGCTTTTACTATATTCACAGAGGGCTGCAACCATCCCGCAATTTAAGTTTAGAACATTTTTATCCCCACTTCCCCGTCCCGCCACAAAAAAACCTAATTAGCAGTTACTCCTTGTCCCACCATCACCCCCTCCCTCACAGGAGGCCATAATTTCTCTTATTTTCTGTCTTATGGCTTGGCTATCTGAGCATTACATAAATGAAATCATACACTATGTGTGGTCTTCTGTGAAGGGCTTCTTTTACTTAGTATAATATTTACAAAATTTATTAATATTGTAGTTGTATTAGTCCTTGTTCCTTTTTTTAAAAGAAAGAATAGTATAGGTTTTAGAGTATTTTTAGGTTCATAGTAAAATTGGGCTGATGGCACAGAGAGTTACCCCACACCACCAACTCCTCCATATGCACAGCTTCCCCGACCAGCAACACCCTACAGTAATACATTAATTATAATAAATGAACATATATTGGCAAAATATTATCACATAAAAGTTAATACTTTTACACCAGTGTTTTGGGTTTTGTACATTCATTTCATTCTATTGGTAATGAAAACTGTATAGTGACATGTGCCTGCCAATATAGTATCATACAGAGTAATTTCACTGCCCTAAAAATCCTCTATGCTTCTTCTATTTATCCCTCCCTCACCCATAACCATTGGCAACCACTGATCCTTTTACTGTATCCAGAGTATTGTCTCCTTCAGAATTTCATACAGTTCAAATCATGCAATGTGCAGGCTTTTGATATTGACTTATTTTACTTAGTAACATGCATTTAATGGGTATTCCATGTCTATTTATGGCTGGGTAGCTCATTTATTTTTAACACTAAGAGTATTCTAGTCAGAATGGTACAATTTATCTTTTCATCCACTGAAGGACATCTTGGTTGCTTCAAAGTATTAGCAGTTATAAATACTGCTAAAAACATCTCTGTGCAGATTTTTATGTGAATGTAAGTTTTCAGTTTATTTGGGTGTATACCAAGGAACATGATTGCTGGATTGTATAGTAAAAGTATGTTTACTTTTGTGAAAAACTGCCCAAGTATTTTTCAAAGTGACTGTATCATTTTGCATTCTCCCCACTAAGAAATGAGAGCTCTTGTGGTTTCACATCTTCACTAGCATTTGGTGCTGTACATTTTTTTTGGGGGGGGGGGATTTTAGCCATTTTAATAGGTGTGCAGTGTCACTTCATTTTATTTGCAATAGCCTAATGACATATGATGTGGAAGACCTTTTCATATGCTTATTTGCCATCTATCTTTTTTTTTTTTTTGGTAAGATGTTTGTTCAGATCATTGGCCCATTTTTTAATTGGGTAGTTTATTTCCTTGTTGTTTTTTTGAATAAATCTTTTTGTTGAGAATATTATGTATGTCCCTACCTCCCCCATTGCCCTTTCCTTCCCCCAGCCCCCACGCCTTCCCCACCCACTGTCTGTGTCTATGGGTTATGCATATATGCCTATGAGTGCATTGGTTGATCTCTTCTCACCCCCTCCTCTCTCTCCTGCCTTCCCTCTGAGATTTGGCAGTCTGCTCAATGTTTCTATGTTTCTGGGTCTATTTTTGTTAATCAAATTATGTTGTTCATTAGATTCCACATATGAGTGAGATCATGATACTAATCTTTCTCTGCCTGGCTTATTTCGCTTAGCATAATGCTCTCTAGGTCCATCCATGCTGTTACAAATTGTAAGAGTTATTTCTTTTTTACAGCTGCATTCCATTGTATAGATGCACCGCAGTTTTTTAATTCATTCATTTGTTTACGGGCACTTAGGCTGTTTCCAAATCTTAGCTATTGTAAATGTGCTGCTATTAACATAGGGCTGCATATATCCTTTCTGATGGCTGTTTCTGAGTTCTTGGGATATATTTCTAGACATGGGATCACTGGGTCAAATGGGAGCTCCATTTTTAGTTTTTTGAGGAAACTCCAAACTATTTTTCATAGAGGCTGCACCAGTCTGCATTCCCACCAGCAGTGCACAAGAGTTCCCTTTTCTCTACATCCTCACCAACAGTTGTTGTTTGTTGGTTTATTGATGAGAGCCATTCTAACAGGTGTAAGGTGGCCCCTCATTGTCCATTGTCATTTTGATTTGCTTCTCTCAGATGCTTTGAGCACTTTTTCATATGCCTTTTGGCTTTCTGTATCTTCATTTTGGAGAAGTGTCTATTGAGGTCCTTTGTCCATTTTTTAATTGGATTGTTTATCTTCCTTTTGTTAATTTGTATGAGTTCCCTGAAGATTGGACAAATTCCAACTCCCTTTTTTGATAAAAACTCAACAAAGTGGGAATAGAAGAATCATACCTTAACATAATAAAAGTCTTTATATGAAAAACCTAAAGCGAACATCATACTCAATGGACAAAAGCAAAAACCATCCTATCCTATCTAATAAAAGAGTAATATGCAAATTGACCATACCTCTGATAAAGCCATACCAACAGCCATGCCCATCAGCCAATCAGGAGCCAATTATATAAATAAACCCCAACCAAGATGGCTGAGGCCACTGAGAGTAGGAGGGAGGCTTGGGTTTCCCTGGCAACAGAGGCAGCCAAGCTTTCCTCCTGCAGTTGCCAGTCTAGGCCTCCACTCAGTGCTACAAAGTTTCAATTATAGAAGATATATTCCAACAGAAATGGCGGCAGCCACGGAGCTGGAGAGAGCAGAGGATAGGGTTGCCTGGGCGATGGAGGAAGTCAAGCTTCTGTAGCCCTAGCGCCTAGGCCTCCACTCTAGGCTGCAAAGTTTTAATTACAGAATTTAAAAAGAAATGGCTGTTGCCATGGTGCAAGCAGAAGGCTTGGCTCTGCTCCAGGTTACAAAGTTTCAATTATAGAACATAAATTAATCCCAGATCCCAGGACCTCCACTTGGGCCACTGGTGGGGGTGGCTGGCCTGCAAACCACCACAGGCACTTTGCCCAGGCTGCCCCTTTCCCCAAGGAAACCCCCACCCTGACCCAGGATACCTGTCAGGGCAAACCAGCTGGCCCTCACCCATGTACCATATAATAAAAGAGTGATATGCAGATTGACCATCACTCCAACACAGAAGAGGTCTGCCCTCATGTGGTCAAAGATCCTGCCCCCATGTGGACACAAGATGGCCACCATAAGATGGTCAGCAGGGGATGGCCATTGGGAGGTTCCAGGCCTTCAAGGGAGGGCAGTTGTGGACCATCAGGCCAGCACGGGAGGGCAATTGGGAGGGAGCAGTCCTGTAAGGAAGGGAAGTTGGGGACTATCAAGCCTGCAGGGGAAGGCAGTTAGGGGTGACCAGATTGGCCAAGGAGGGAAGTTGGGGGCAAGCAGGCTGGCATGGGAGCAGTTAGACATCAATTAGGCTGGCAGGGTAGTGGTTAGCGGGTGATCAGGCTGGCAGGCAGAAGCAATTAGGGGCAGTCAGGGAGGCAGGCAGGTGAGCAGTTTGGAACCAGCAGTCCTGGATTGTGAATGGAATGTCCGACTGCCCGTTTAGGCTCGATCCTACTGGGATCAAGCCTAAACGGGCAGTCAGACATCCCTCAAGGGGTCCCAGATTGGAGAGGATGCAGGCTGGGCTGAGGGACATCCCCCGCCCCCCCATACATGAATTTTGTGCACTGGGCCTCTAGTCTCCCATAAGAACAGGAACAAAACAGGGGTCCCCACTTTCACCACTCCTATTCAACATAGTACTAGAAGTCCTAGCCATTGCAATCAGACAAGAAGAAAAAATAAAAGGCATCCAAATTGGAAAGGAAGTACTAAAAATGTCACTATTTGCAGATGACATGATACTGTATGTAGAAAACTCCAAAGACCCCATCAGAGAACTACTAGATTTAATAAATGAATTTGGCAGCATAGCAGGATATAAAATTAATACCCTAGAAATATATGGGTATTTCAGAAAGGGAAACAATTTACCATTACAACAACAAAAAAATTAGATACTTACTAATAAACTTAACCAAGGAGGTATAAGACCTATATTTGGAAACTACAAGACATTGAAAAAAGAGATAGAGGAAGATATACATAAGTGGAATAATATACAGTGTTCATGGATTGGTAGAATCAACATCATTAAAATGTCCATACTACCCAAGGCAATCTACAGATTCAGTGCAATCCCTATTAAAATACCAATAGCATAATTCATAAAACTATAACAAACTGTCCAAATCTTATTGTTGATTTTTAAAAGCTCTTTGTTTTTTTTTATCCCCTTTACCCATGTTGTGTATGCTTTTTGTGTATTTTGTATAACAGCCCTTTATCAGATACATCTTTTGCAAATGTTTTCTCCAAGTCTGTGGTTATCTTCACATTCTCTTCATCTTCTCTTTCACAGAGAAGTTTTTAATTTTAATGAAGACCAGTTTATTCTTTCTTCATTGATCTTCCCTTTGGTATTTTATCTAAAAAGGTACCATTTTACTGAAGGTCATTTAGATTTTCTTCTATGTTATTTTCTAAGTTTTATAGTTTTTTCATTTTACATTTAAGTTTGTGGTCCTTTTTGAGTTAATTTTTCTGAAGGGTAAGATCTGTGTTTAGATTTATCTTTCTGTGTATGTATTTTTGTAAGATCTGTGTTTAGATTCATTTTTCTGTGTATGCATGTCCAGTTGTTTCAGTGTCATTTTTTTTTAAAAAAACAACCTTTTCTCTATTTTATTGCCTTTTCTTTTTTTGTCAAAGATTAGTTAACTATATTAATATGGGTCTATTTCTAGGCTTTCTATTTTGTTCCATTGAATTTTTTGTCTGTTTCTTCACCAATGCCACACTGTCTTGATTTTTTTAGATTTATGGTATGTCTTGTCTTTGGTAGTCTGTCCTCCAATTTTAGGAAAACTGGCATAATATTGAATCTTCCTTTCCATGAACATGGAATATCTGCCCATTTGTTTAGCTCTTCTTTAGTTTTATTAATTAGAGTTTTCTAATTCTCCTAGTGTACATCTTGTACATATTTTGTTAGGTTTATATATAAGTGTTTTATTTTTAAAGTTGCTAATATAAATAGTAACTGTCTTTTTTATTTCAAATTCCACTTGTTCATTGTCAGTATTTAGGAAAGCAATTGGCATACCGTCTTGCTATAATTTCTTATTAGTTCCAGGAGTTTTGTCATTTTTTTGCATATTCTCCATAGACAATCATATCATCTGCAAACCAACATTTTGCTTCTTTTTCCCCAATGTTTGTACATTTTCTTTCTTTACTGTATGAGCTAGAAATTGAAAAGATGTTAAAAAGGATTGATGATATATAGAACATCTTTGCCTTCTGCCTGACCTTAGTGGGAAAGCTTCAAGTTTCTCACCACTAAGCATGATTTTAGCTGTAGGTTTTTTGTAGAGATTTTTTTTCCTCAAGTTGAGGAAGTTCCCTTGTTCCTAGTTTACAGAGAGTTTTTATCTGGAATGAGTTTTGTCAAATGCTTTTGCATTTATTTATATGATCGTGTAATTTTTCTTTTTTAATCTGTTAATATGATGAATTAATTGATTTTTTAATGTTGATGCAGCCTTGCATACTAGGATAAATCTTATCTTGTCATGGTTTATAATTATTTCTATACTTTTTTGGATTAGATATGCTAATATTTTAGTGAGGATTTTTGCATTGATGTTCATGAGGGATATCTATAGTTTTCTTGTATTGTCTTTCTGTTTTTTGGTATTAGAGTAACACTGGCCTCAAGAAATAAGATAAAAAGTATTCCCTTTATCTTCTGGGATTATAGACAATTTGGTATTATTTCTTCCTTAAATGTTTGGTAGAATTCACAGGTAAACTTATTTGGGCCTGGTGCTTCTTTTTTTTGGAAGCATATTATTTTTTGTAAAAAATATGTTTTTATTTATTTTTTAGAGGAAATGGAGGGAAAGGGATAGAGAGAAACATTGATGAGAGAGAAACATCATCGATTGGCTGCCTCCTGCACACCCCTTCCTAGAGATTGAACCTGAAACCTGGGCATGTGACCTTCATTAGGAATTGAACTAGTGACTTCTTGGTTCTTGGATCAATGCTCAACCACTGACCCCACCAGCCAGGCAGAAGCATAATAATTACTGGTTCGTTTTCTTTCTAAGATATAGACCTGTTTATATTGTCTTTTTCCTATTTCTTATGTGAATGTTGACAACTTTTGACATTCAAGGAGTTGGTCCATTTCAAATTTGTCTGCAGAGGTTTTATTAGTGCTTTGTTATCCTTTTAATGTTCATGGTGTCCATAATAATGTCCCTTCTTTTACTTCTTTATTAATTTATCAAAATTTATCCATTTCTCTATTCATCAGTTTCCAGATTTAATGATTGCCCTCAATGCTGTTATGAATACCTCTATTCTGACTCCTTAGGCATGGTGGTGAAGTTTCTCTTGGATATACACCTGAGATTAGCACTTCTAGGTCATGGGTGCTTGCATATACTGTATGCAACTTTTTGGATTTTATTAAATATCTCATTTGTCTCTGAATATATGTGTTAGTTTCTTTAGAGTCTGGGTAATGGTTCTCAGCCAGTGAGGTGATGACCAGAAGGAAGTGATTGGGTGGAGGTGAGTAAAGGAGGGGAAAATAGGGACGTCTGTAATAGTATAAACAATAAAAATAAAGTTAAGAAAGAAAACCCTTTTACTATATAAAGTGATATCTATGTTAATTACTTCATTGTGGATTAAATCCACATGTTGTATACCTTTAAATACTGTATTTTTCGGCGTATAAGATGACTGGAACTGATGATGATAGGAGGAAGATAACAAACAATATAGAGAGAGCAAGTGCCAGGCAAGTCCCTGGCGAGTTAGCAACACCCATCATAACTGCAAGCTACGGTATTTTTACACCCGGCGGTATTTTTACACCCAGCGTATAAAATGACCCCGACTTTTGAGATTTTCCTGGGTTAAAAGGTCATTTTATACGCCAGAAAATACGGTATCTGTTATTCAAAGTCTTTGTCAATTTGATTATGAAAGAACTCATTAGTTCAAAAGTTTTCATTTCTCAGATAACTAATAAAGTTGAATTATCATATTTTCCATTTCCTTATTTATCTGTTGTATTATGGATGCTATCTTTAGATATTTTGTCCCATTCTCTCTGTTTGATTTGTAGTTATCTTGTCCTTTGGTAGTTTAAATTTCAGTTATATTTTTGATATCTAGTAATTTTTAAATTAAAATCTATTTGTTCTTATTGTTTTCTAGCATATTTACAACTTTTTCATATAATTCCTGAATGGTTTTTCTCTCTTTAAAATGTTGAATCTATTATTTCTAGTTTTTGGGGTGTTAATTCTCCTTTTGTTTTTACTGTGGTTTGCTTTTTTGGGGTAGGTTTTCTTTCTTCTTTTTAATGTGGTCTGTAATTTTTTAAAATATGTTTTTATTAATTTCAGAGAGGGAGGAAGAGAAAGGAAGAGAGATGGGGGGAGAGAGAGAGAGAGAGAGAGAGAGAGAGAGAGAGAGAGAGAGAGAGAGAGAAATATCAATGATGAGAGAGAATCATTAATCAGCTGCCTCCAGTACCTCCCCTTCCCTGCTGGGGATCCAGCCCACAACCTGCGCATGTGCCCTGACTAGGAATCAAACCATGATCTCCTGATTTATAGGTCAACCACTGAATCACTCCGGCTAGTCATGGTGTATAATTTTTAACTGACCCAAGTGCTGCAGAAGCACTCATACAAGGTGGTTTTTTGTTGGCTTCTTACAGTGCTGTAGGAGGATTTGTCAATTGCGTTTTCGCTTTTTCAGTTTAGGTTTTCTCTATCACTTGGACCTTGTAAATCAGGACCTTACACTACCATGTAGCATAAGTTTGTATTTACATGCCTAATGATGTCTTTTCCAACAAGAGTCACCAGTGATGAGAAGCTTCCTTGCCACTTTTGTGGCTGAATGGGGGAATTTTTCTATCCAGATGTCTGATCATAGTTAAATGTCACTTATAGCTCTTTGGGGTTCCTTACTTTATTCAGAAGACTTTATTTCAGCTCCTCAGTTTACGTGAGCTAAAGATCTTTTCTCTTTTCTTCATAAATCCCAGTCACTATCCCAGAGGCCTAGACAACTTTAGACCCTTGTAGGTTTTAGTCTAGGTTTTCTGTTCTAGATTTTTTCTTCTTTATTTCTGCTACATGAATACTTCATTTCTTTTACAACTTCTTGGGAATAATTTTATTTTGTTAACTTTATCAAGCATTTCTGTATTTGGAATGACAGAAAGTCTTTTGTGGCCTTCAGTTAGTTAGCTATATTGGTAGAAATTTAAAATGTTTAATTTCAATGAAATCCAAATACTAATAAAAATACAAAATAAATATACAAAGAAATACATAAAATAATTAGCTTTCAAAAACAAATAGTCAACATTATGTATATCATGTAATTTTTTTAAAAATTGGTCAAGCATTGTCTAAAATTATATGAGCTATAAATATATAGGTATCTATCTCTGTCTTTATGTATTAGAACCAAATTATTATCCATGGTTAACTTAGGGGAGCAGAATCAAGAATGGAGAGATCTTTAATTTTTCTACTTGCTATATTTCCTCATTGTTTAATTTTGTACATAGGCATTTTAAGCATGAAGAAGATGCTAAAATTAGTGATAACTTTAAAAGGAAGCATTCTGTAATTTTCCAAGTTAGTGTTTTGATAATTACTAATCATGAAAACCCTGTGCGCCTGAAAGACAGACTATGAACTCATTTCATAGAATGTGATGTTACAGGTAAGTTGGGAGGCATAGCCAACATCAAAGCGAACCCCAGGATCTCGGAGCAGAAGCAGATGGTGGAAGTGACCAAGAACAAACTGCATCTTGGATGCCTGCTGAGGACGAGGACCACGCAAATCGGACCATGACCACCATCACCCACAAGGGAAGTCAGTATCCACCTGTTCCTCCCAGTTATGTCAGCCTTATGGCATTTTTGAGTTTCTTATATCAGGCCACAACGTTCTTATGGATTTAAAAAACATTGGTAGTAATGTTATAAGTTGTAGGCATGAGAGATGCTATTCACAAATGGCACTTAAAGGTCAAGTGAATTTCCTTCTCAGCTAACACTGACTTCAATTCTTGCAGCCATATACTTACTCCCTTTACATTTTGTTCATTCTTCAGTCAGTCTTCCACAAGCCATATTTGACTTACCATAAAATCAGAAATAAGAATGCTTACAATGAATTTTCCTCAACCTAAGTTTTCTTAGCTTATTTTTTATTCTACTTACAGATTACTTTTACCATACATACAACCTACGTTATCCACATCAACAGACAAAATGTGTGTTTTATTGCATTTCAGTATATTAATGGAACCATGGAAAAACTCTTGCTTTTTCTTCATACTAACTGAGCAGTACTTCAGACTACATTATTTTCCTGCAGGGTAAAATAAAATTTGTTAGCTTTGGTGTTTTGTAATTAATTCGTTACAGATTAATATTTGGTATCTTACTAAGCACTTAGATCAAGGGGAATAATTTTTACACTGAAAAATCCATTAATCTTCTCTGTGGGGCATCATTTTCTTGTAAATTGCCTAATTAGTTGATCCTTTGGAAACTGATTCTGAGCTTAATTCCCAAAAGTTGAACCAAAATGTTTCTACTTTTTAAAATAAACTATTTACAGATTACTTGTAAAGATATTAAATTCAAGTTATTATTAGACCAACCATACGCTGCTAATCCTAGGAATGAAGAGACTCATTAAGGCAAAACTCTTACTTTATTGAGTTAGTATTTCTTTGCTATGTGCCCACCCAGATCATGGAAGTACATAGAAGACCCCTCCACCTTGCCCATGGGCTATTGGAGTGTGCTTCGGTTTATCTTACTTGAGGAGGGCAGTGCTCATGCTAATAAAAAATATATAATACAAACCTCACTGTCAATGTTGTGAAATGTCCAGTGTTAGTTGCAGTTCCCCTACCTAACGTATCCACATCTTAAAATGTATCTTTGACAGCTGGCAGTGGCACAAACGTCTCCCTGCTAAATGAAATGTAAGTCCTGTACACTAAGTTATTGACCCCTGGCTACAAAGAGTGCTCCTGAAGCAGCAACATAGGCATCGCCTGGGAGCTTGCAAGTAATGTAGAATCTCAGTGCTGAACCCCAAGATGTCGAATTATAATCTGTGTTTTAACAAGATCCCTTGTCATATATTTGTGCACAGTAAGGTGTAAGAAGCACCAACGTAACTCTTGGAGTCATCTCATTAGATTGGAAGTTCTAAAACCATACTTACATAATGGTCAAAATGATGAAAGGAGATGGTGTGTGCAGGCCCGGAAGCCTGGGGCAAAAGCAGTTTCCTTTACTTAGAGGAAATGGAATGGGTACGTCTGTTGCTCTTTGGTTTTGCAGGCTGGCGGAAGAAGCTTTGACTGTTCAAAGGCATCTTTGGGAACTGGCACTTGTCCTGAGAGAAGAGCGTGGCTCTCTAGGAACTGGTCCACCTTTGGGAATTGAGCACTGAGAGCATGCACATGGTCTACCTCTGTTAGCTCAAAAAAGCCATTCCAGGGAGATGCCAATCTCCTCGCAGAAGAAGTTCCCTGTGTGTTTGGCTAGACCTAGATTTCATTTAGTAATGGCCATATTTATTTATTGGCATGTCTACTTCCCATACAATGAGACATTTTTTTAAAAAATTGTGCTTACTTTGTTCATAAGTAAATTCCCAGAAGGAAATTGTCCTTTGGGACCTTGGAATTTGAGGAAGACTGTAGTCAGTGTTTTAGGGGTGACGTTGAAGACAACTGTGGCAGTGAAATCAATGTCAAATTTGTCAGAAACTATCCATCATTCCTTTCATCTAAAAATAGGTATGGCCCTGGCTGGGTGGTTCAGTTTGTTGGAGCATCATCCTGTACACTAAAAGGGAAGATTTAAAAAATTTAAATGGCCTAGCTGTCATGGATCAGTGATTGAGCATCAACCTATGAACCAAAAGGTCATGGTTAGAATCCCTGTCAGGGCATGTGCCTAGATTGTGGACTCCATCCCCAGTGGAGGGAGTGCCAATTCATGATCCTCTCATCATTGATGTCTCTGCCTATCTATCACTCTCCCTCCCTCTCTGAAATCAATAAAAATATATTTAAATTTTTAAATAAGTAAATAAGTAAGGTATGGATCACCCACAATCTGTAAAATGCTTTTAAAAGTTACTCTTAATCCTACTGTGCTGGTGGTTGAGCTTAATGCAGGCAGATTTCTGTAAGTAGTATAAAAAAAGAGATAAGGAAAAATACTTTTTCTGTGTTAGATTATTTATTTTGGCTGAAATATCATAGTGGAAAAAAGCATAAAGAAATTGCAAATTAGTCACTTTATATTTTAATGCCAAGGGTGGCGAGGTGTCCCCTTATATTGCTCACATGGATTTCAACATATGAACAGGTGGCTCTTCTATTTGCTATAAAAAGCAAATATGTAAAATTTTAATACAATAGTGACAAATATTAAAAATATATATATTTAGATAATTTCAAAAAATTGTGAAATAATATTTTTAATGAATTTGATCACTGTTTTCTTCAAATGAGATCCTTTTCCTGCTTTAATGTTTTCTACTTGAACATGTTAAAACTATACTAGGTATGTATCTTACACTATGCATCTGACACATTCATATTATAAATCTGTAAAGATTTTTATAATAGTGTTGCAGTGCTATTGAAATCACTGTATATTTGTGTGTATAGATATATATTTTCATATATATAAATATAGTTTACAGTGTGTATATATATCATTTCATATGCACACACTGTGTGTGTGTGTGTGTGTGTGTGTGTGTGTGTGTTTATGACACTGATGAATCAGAAAATAATCCTTTTTATTTGTCTGCATTTGAATGATGTGTGTGGTGTTGTTTTTTTTATAAGGTTACAGAATAGAGCACTACTTGAAACTATACTTCAGGGTGCTCTTAAATGTATTTTACTTCTGTTTGTCCAGATTTGATTACTATACTTTAGTGCACCATAAACAGTGCTTGGTTTTTATGGCTGATGTCTGGTTCCTGAAAGTGCTAAGCTCAGCAGGATTGCACTGTGATGATCGTTACTTCGAATCTGACAGATTTTATGTGTTGAAAACAACTTGAATAATGATAATGCGTGACCATGTATACACATATGGCTGGAATTTGCCTTTCTATTATTTTATTATGGGGCAACCCTGAATGATTCTGGGATCCCTTTCATACTCAGTCCTTAGTTGAGCAGAGCTGGTATGGGTGCGCCAAGTCTTCTTTCCTTCTGCTAAGCATCCTCATTTTATTTACTCTACACCATCCTGGTTTTTAGGGCTTTTTCTATCATCATGATCTCCTGCATGTAAGTGTGTGTGAACAAACACATATATTGTATGTCATTTATATTGCATTTGGCTTTTTCTGTGTTCACACTACAAAGATATTATTGGTACATATAGACCTGCTATTGTAGATCTTGTACTCATTTGGTTAACCTTTTTAAATATAATCTAAACATATAATTTTATATTGATCCCTGTGAAATTTTAGTTAAGTCATTTGGCCATTTGTATAGACCTTCAAAACAGACATCTCATGAAATATTAATCTTATATAATGTTCCTTAAAAAATTTCTGTTGTCAAATACATTTGTAAAGTTATTTATACTATGTTCCTGTCTTGCAGATTTTCAATGACCATTAGATAATTAAAAATTTCTAAGAAGTTCTACAGTTAAGAAAACCATTTAAAATTTATTTGCAGAATTATTTTTGAGTAATATTAGTGCCACACCATAAAGCTGGGGTTCTGCTCAAGGTAGTTATGAATTATTAACCTAGTGCAGTGGTTGGACAACTGTGGCTCACAAGCCACATGCGGCTCTTTGTCCCATTGAGTGTGGCTCTTCCACAGAATACTACGTGCGGGCACGCACATACAGTGCGATTGAAATTCATGGCCCATGCGCAGAAGTCAGTTTTCGACTCTCAAAAGAAATTTCAATTGTTGTACTGATAATATTTGGTTCTGTTGACTAATGAGTTTGCCAACCACTGACCTAGTGCATTGGAACTGTTTAATTTTGATTTGCTTTTCCAACCATATTCACCTGCTATCTCAATATCTATATAAAAATTTAAGTATTTGAGAGAGATGACATTTATCTTCATGGAAGATAATGAGAAAAAGACTGGAAAGTATTAGAAAAACCTTACTAGAGATTTTGCCTCAGCTTATTATCTGACCCATCATTATGAGATAGTTTCTGAATATCATTGTTTAACCAGAAATTATTTACCTGCCTGACATATTATTCATCTTCATCTTGTTCTCAAAGTGAGAATAATTATCTATGGTCTTAAAATCAGGGTATTTCTCTGATTAAAAAGTAATCTAGTGTATGGCAAAGCTCACCCCTGTTGACTTCATTGTGCTCTATTAATTATTTTTTATTATTTACCTTTATTGTTGAAAATATTACATATGTCCCCTTTTTCTCCCATTGACTCCTTCTAGCCCGCCTCCCCCACACCCATGTCTTTACTACCCTATTGTCTGTGTCCATGGGTAATGCATATATGCATATGAGTTCTTTTGTTGGTTTCTTCCCACCCACCCCACCCAGGCCTTCCCTCTGAGATTCAACAGTCTGGAAAATTTTTCAACTACAGAGTAGACAATACTTCTTGGAGATTATATAAAATTAATTAGTAGTATCTAACCCACAATGGAGATCACAGTAACAGAAGCCATTGTTTTTGTTTTATATGTAATAACAATATATATAATTTCTCTTCCATTTTATATAAATTCAAAACACATGTTCTTCTTGATGGAATATTTGAAATTCTACAAGATCTTATAGTTTTATTTATCAAAAAATTGACAACAATGGTGATTGCTTCAGAAGTGTAAAGAAGTACAAATTAGTCCATATTGGAAGATCTGTCCTTGCTCAGGCTTCCTCAGTCAAATATTCTTTTTTTTCATCCTCTTCCTGCTCCTTTCCTTACTCCTCCACTTCCTCATCCTTCATAAAACAAAGGAAATAGGGGTATCTGAATTTATTACTGTCATATGTATAGAAATTTAATAAATATTAACTCCACAGCTGGAAGCTGTTCTAATTAAAATAAGAAGTGTATGCAAAATCTAAACTCTACATTTTTAGATTAATTATACTGTCTGCAAAGAAAGAAATACAAATAATTAAATGTTGGAAATATCTAGGAGAATGTGTCATAAGTTTATAATTTTTCACTTGTAAGTATGACTTGTACTTAGCTAATGTGAAACATTCATACTTTTTGTGAATTATATTGAAATGCCAATAAAATGATACTTTGGTCATTGTAAACTAAGTTTTTAAAGCTAAAAGTAGTTTATAACAGCTACTTCTTAATCATTCTTTTTTGTCAAACTGTTACTCTTCAGTTCCTTTTGCTGCTTTGGCACTATAAACAGTGTAGTGTTCTCATCCCTCACACTGTTACTTCCTGAAGCGACAGCATCATATTACTGCCCCCTCATATTTTCAAACCCATCTGTGCTGCCGCCTGCAGTGGTACGTTGGACAAGAGTTTGAAATTGGCTTTAGAGATGGGTACTTCTAATTTTCCATCTTATGAAATAATTTTAATAGGAATAAAAAAGACATTTTATTAGGATAGAGGTATACAGTCCCTAGAGCACACACACAATGATGACACCCTAAATGTCTAGACTGATGTTCTCAGTGCTTAACCATGGGCACTGACTACCCAGTAACAGGTGCTCTTTAGTGGGATTCTATGTTAAGAGTGAACAAATGCAGTATGATGAGTCTTCCATATGCTGTGTGTCCTATAGGGATTACATACATTAAAGAATTATAGTTCCTGGTCTTTAGGATCATATCATTGTTATGGGGACCTAAGTGTTATCATTACCTCCAAGTGACAAGGTAAGTTATTTACCTCTCTAAACTTCGATTTTCTAATTTGGACAAGTTGGATGATAATGCATGCTTACTTCGTTTATAATGGACTTACCATGCTATGAGATTCCTCCCCCGCCCCTTTCCTTTTGGTAAAATAAAATTGTGTTGTTTGGACATCAAAATGATTGTCATTTCCCATGTTTCCTGAGGCCTAGACAATAATCTTGCTCTTATTCCTGTCTTGAGATTCAAAGTGTTAGGTTCTTTACACACACAAACACACACACACACCCCATTCTGGATGTTCTATATCTGCTTTTCTAGAAATATTGATTATTAGAATAATATAAGTATATGTAAATATTCAAAAAGAAATAGTGGCCTTTTCCTGAAGACTTAAAGCTGTAAACACTCTGTGGTAAAGGATAAAACACAGACAGTAAAATGCATTAACCTAGTATGTTTTTCTAAATAAGGTGCTATATTAACAGTTGAAGTTATTGAAACCAAGAGTCTTTAAAAGAGCTGTTTGCTACCAGAGGTAATAGGCAGAGTAACCCTTCACAGGAGGCACCAATGCTTAGTTCCTTTTTCTTAGCTTCAGTCCTTTCAGTATCATTGTCGACACAATCACTAATAAGTCTGTTATCATCAGAGGCTTTGTTTGAATATTGGATTTGATGGGATGACATAATAGCTAAAATTTGTGGAGTTCTTAATTGTGTGTCAAGCACTATACTAACCATATTGTTCCTTTGACATTTGGTGCTAATCCAAGTTCTGTGGTCAAAATTCATTCTTCTAATTGATTTTTAATTTAAGTATTTTTATGTGAAAATCTGCTAGGTGAGAAACATGTAAAAATAAAATACGTATTAAAGTAGTCTTTTGTTTCCACATTTACAAATCAAAAAGGCTTAATAGAAGTCCACTTGGGAATTTCCTTTCAAATTACTAATGGGAGCTAGTATATTAAAATGCACACAAATCAATTAATTTATGAAAACATTTTTCTTTTTAACAGTCATCTCCCAAGAATTCTGTCTTTATAATTATTATATAGATGGTTGTGCAAAATATTTCTAAATATTTTTAAATGCTTTATACAAAAAATGTAAATACTTCCTCTGCCTAATTACTATTGCAAAGTGTGCTGTTTGGAACAGCAAAGTCAGTATCTTTAGGAATGTTAGGTTCTACCCAAACCTATTGAACCAAAATATGCATTTTAGCAAACCCCAGTTGATTCATATACACATTTGACAAGTTTATCTACATTTAAAAATTAAATTTAGGTGCTTTAAAAATTCTATTATTATAAAGTCATAGAAAATACACTGAGTGGCCAGATTATTATGATCTCTGAACATATAATAATCTGGCCACTCAGTATATATTGTCCCATGGACCAGGAGTTCGGCCAGCAGGCAGGCCAGCCAATCGCCCATGTCCCCTCCCCCTGGCCAGGCTGGCTGGACCCCACCCATACATGAATTCATGTACTGGGCCTCTAGAGAGTGTGTGTGTGTGTGTGTGTGTGTGTGTGTGTGTGTCAGACACGCGCGCACACACACACACACACACACACACACTCTGAGTGGCCAGATTATTATGTGTCCAGAGATCATAATAATCTGGCCACTTAGGGTATATTCAGTGTTAATATAAATATTAACAAAATATTAAAGTTTTCTTTAAATCAGTGTTATCTTTAAAATTTGAATCGATTTATGTTTTATACTTGCACTTTTAGATGACTACAGTATATTTAGAGACTTTAAATTATTTTGTGCATTGCTAAAAACAGAATAAATGAGAAAAAAAAGAGGGAAATTTAAGGAAAGCACTCTTTTGTTGCATAAAATTTGTTACACCACAAGAGGGTGCTAATGCTTTTGATTTGCAATATTGAAATTTTACCTCTAGATACAATTAAATTTCAAAAAAAAGTGTAATATATAAGTAAACCCCACACAGGACAAAATTACAGAATTTTGTTATTAAAATGAAAATATGAGTTGTAAATTAAATTTGTTTTACAAGTTTTCCTATGTAAACACACACACACAAACTTCTCATTGTTTTTAAAACTTTCTGCAATGTTTAAAGAAACTAATTTAAAAACAGAAGAAAATATGCTGAAATATGAACAATGACTATTTCATGAGTCTAGCATTTAGGAGATTGTTGTCTTCTTCTACATGTGTTTGTGTATTTTTCATTTTATTTTCTACCATGGTCATGAGAGATTGCATTTATAACCAGGAAAAAAAAAGCAAGGAAGGGAGAGTGATGGGGGGAAGGAAGAGAATGACAGACAGAGGGAGACTTGGAGGGAGGGAGGGAGGAAGTGACAGAAGGAGGAAGCAAAGAATAATTTAGCTCTCGTTTGCCAACATATTTTGTGGCTAATACTCAAATTTTGCTTGAGATTTATAAATGATTTAAACATAATTAGGACACAAGAAACAACGCATTATAAATCTTGTGAATAGAATTAAGTAAAAATGTTTAGTAACCTGTCTTTTTGCAGAACATACGGAGTCTGCAGGGAGAGTAACATGACTTCATTTGAGATTCCTGCTGAAATTTCTTAGGTTGATGCAACCATAGACCTTTTTTTCAATAGAAACTTCTTACCGAGTGAGACTAAACCAAAAGTAGTACAGAGTGGTTCTCAAGCAGGGGGGTGCCCTTGGTGTGGTTTCCTTACTAAATCTAGAGCAAACTTGATGCTCCTTGGAGCTGGGTTTCCTAAAAGGCTTCATTAATGTGCTGATATATCATTTAGGTCCAGGAGCTACAGCAAGGTATTTAGTGTAAGATCTATGGTTTATTGTGGTGAAAATATGGTAAATAAACATACATCTATTCTTCAGTATTGATCTACAGTCTTAAGAATGTAACTAGTTAGCAAGTTTTACCTTGGTTTGCCATTATTTTGCCACCAGTATATTAAACATACTTGAATAGCATTGCTATATTTGAATTTCATTCAGTTGTATAGCTAATCAAAATTGATCTGTTACTCTTCTAATTTTGATAGAAGACCTTGCTTACAGAAAAAACACTCACTGTATTGTTCAAAAATTAAAATCAAACAGCTGATCACAATTCCTAAACATGCTACTTTTGCTTTGCTATTTGGAGTATTTTCCAGAATCTGTCTCCAGTTATTCAGTACCTAAAGTAATCAAACCTGTTTCTTTGTTGAGGGGGAGAGTTCGTTAGCTCATAAAGTGTAAGCCTCCTTCATTAAAAGAACACAGCACAAGTCTTCCAAAGTTGTGCAGAAAATATTTTGTTAATGTTGAAATGAGAATTAGGGAATGACATGTGTTCATGTGGTTGGCGTTCTAGACTCTGGTCCTCTGAGTCCTTGAACCCCTTAAGGTTCTTTGCTATAACTAACGGTGTTCATTATCCTGCTGCTAGCAGACACAAAAACTTCTGTGCCTTGGCTCATCTTGAGGTGACAGAATTCATAAATGTTATGATATTCCATAAGAACAAAAAGAATGGAATTAATTGATGAAAGCAGAATTATTTTTAAAAATTGAGTTCTTCAATGTGTCTCCATTCTTAAAGATGAAAAGAGAAAGATTGAACAGGACCTACCCAGTTTGGCTCAGTGAATAAAGTGTCATCTCATGGACTAAAGGGTCCCAAGCTCAATTCTGGTCAAGGACACGTACCTCACTTGAAGGCTCGATCCCTAGTCCTGGTTGGGTTGCATACATGAGGCAACCAATCAGTGTCTCTCTCACGTCAATGTTTCTCTCCATCTTTTCTTCTTTTCATTCTCTCTCAAAATCAATGGAAAAATGTCCTTGAGTGAGGATTAACAACAGCAACAACAAAAAGACTGAACAGGTATACTTTAGACCTGACTTAATTTATCTTATCATAATATAGAGACACTAGAGACTCAGTACACAAAATTTGTGCACTTCTGAGGGGGATCCCTCAGCCCAGCCTGTACCCTCTCGCAGTCCGGGATCCCTTGGGGGATGTCTGACAGCGTGCCTGAGCCATCAGTGGGACATCCTTAGCACTGTCTGTCACGGAGGTGAGACAGGCTCCTGCCACCACCTCTGCCCTTGCCAGCCGTGAGCCCAGCTTCTGGCTGTGCAGCATTCCCCCTGTGGGAGCGCACTGCCCACCAGGGGGCAGCTCCTGCATTGAGCATCTGTGCCCTGGTGGTCAGTGTACATCATAATGACTGGTGGTTCTGCCTCTTGGTCAATTTGCATATTAGCCTTTTATTATATAGGATTAGTTCCAAAGAACCTGTACAGAAAAATTACTTTTGAAATGCCTGCTCATGAGAACATTACAATATAAACTTATAGTAATATAGAAACTAAAATAAAATACAATGAATGAGGGGCATGTGTGTGTGTGTGTGTGTGTGTGTGTGTGTGTGTGTCTAGAGAGAGGGGGGGGATTATTCAGTCTTGGAACTGTAAAGAATCTCTTGCACAAAATCCTTGCAGATCAAGAACTTACCTTTAAATAAAGAAACAGAATATCAGCACATTAAGAGATATTGGAAAACCCCCAAACCTTGCCTTTTAAAGTATATCGATGCTTAGAGAATTCAGAGTTTTCTAAAACAGCATCATTATTACACTTCCATTCCATTCCATTCTTGAAAGGCAGAGATGAAATGTGTATTTGGAGGATCTTATGTAAGATATTGTAATATTTAATCAATTCCACACTCACTGTGACAGGCTTTTACTGATGGTTATGAATCTTAATGTCGTATGCTACTTATGATTAAGTAAAAAAAAAAAATAAGTATAAAACTTTTCAAAAAATTTTGGATATATCCATATAAGTATCATCTATATAAATGTGATCTCTCATGTGAAGGTAACATTTTTATCATGAAGGAAAACATGGTTGGAAATGACAGGTGTAGAATGTTGAGGAAAACTTTTTGGCACAACCACTTGATTCATTAAATCTTTTTATTATTCAGCAAATACTTATTATATGCCCATTGCTTGTAATGCATTGCACAGGTAGAATTAGGAAATCACTAATCTCTCTCTAAATATAAGGCTAAGCGACCATCTGAATGACTGACCAGCCAACTGGCTGGTAGGTATGATGTTCACTGACCACCAGAGGGCAGACACTCAACATAGGAGCTGCTGAGCAACAGTAACTTTTCAGAGTGCCCTCTCACACTCTGGGACCCCCTCGAGGGATGTCAGAGAGCTGGTTTTGCCTGTATTCCCACAGGCCAGACTGAGGGACACCACCTGCCAGAAGGAACCCACTCATTCTGCAGACACCCTTCTATCTTTGACACTGCCCCAGGTACAACCATCCAGGGAGGGACCATGGAAAGTTGACTCCAGCGCGTGTCTGGGCCATCTTGCCCAGTTCTGCCTGCAGGCCACCTTCTAATTAATTTCCTTTTAAAGTGCACAAATCCATGCACTAGGCCACTAGTTCTTAAATAACACCTTCAGAAAGATCAGTTCTCCATTTTGCACCTTAAACTCACTTGAGGTTGTTGCCAACAGCTCTATCTGATTGAATTCTCTAGGACAGTGGTCAGCAAACCACGGCTCATGAGCCACATGTGGCTCTTTGGCCCCTTGAGGGTGGCTCTTCCACAAAGAACCATGGCCTTTTTGAAGAAGTGGCGTTAGAAGAAGTTTAACTTTTAAAAATTTGGTCTCAAAAGAAATTTCAATCATTGTACTGTTTATATTTGGCTCTGTTGACTAATGAGTTTGCCGGCCACTGCTCTAGGAGAAAAAGAAGACAGATGGAACATGACCTAAAAATGAAGGAAAATAAGGACAGATGAGCAAAGCAACATTCATGTGGGTATCCATTTCCTTGATGGGAGAGCTGTTTTATCCCACCAACTGTAATTACTATATCTTTTGTATGCTTAGCTACATACAAATATACATATCCATATCTTCAATGTCCAATCTCTTAGGCACCACATACACAGAAAGAGCAATGCAACGAGAGAGCAGCTGGGAATCATTACCCAGAAACATTGCCAGGATCAAGGTAAAAACTCGTCAGGTGGAGTGTTCCCTCTGACAACGCAGTCCAGAAATCTGGAAAGAGAAACATTGTTTGAAATGTAGGTCTTAAAATAAATCATGACTGTAACATCCTTTGGGCTTGATTTTCTTCCTTCTTGAAAAACCTGGTTCTTATTGCTTAAAAATGGAATATTTGGCATGATAAAAATAATAAACATGAATCAAATTGTGATGGGATTTAAAAGATTCCATAAAGAGTATAGAATTAGATAGAACTCTTTTCCTCTGCCTCTGCAGTTTATTAACATACCATCTTTTTTTTTAAGTGGTGATGTGGAAATAGGACTGGATGAGATAGAATTCCTGGAATCTAATGCAGACCTGTCATTATGCAGGCTTTGGGAGGTTGCTTACTCTATCTAGTCTTCAAATATTAAGACATCTGAACTAAGATTCTTTCAAATTACAAAACTTTGTCTTTGAGCTTGGTGCTCGGGCATGGGCTATAAGCAGAACCCTGAAAACCTAAGATGCGAACCTGAATTGCCCTCGAGATGCTTACAATTCAGTTTATTGAGCAAAATGTGGGGGAAAGTAGTGTGGTGAGTAGATGTGCAGTATAAAACTGAAAGAAAACTACGATGTTTAATTAGCTTCTTAGAAGTGATGGGACAATGGGGAGGCAGAGGGGAGGAGAGGAAAGCTTGAAAAGGTAGGGAGGAGTTTTATGGGATAATTTGTGGATTTTGTTTTATCAAAAATGGGATAAAATCTATTTTCAGTTATGGTTAAACAAAAAGTTGGATCCTCATTTTGGGCAAAATGTGTATATTAGGTACAATATTGAGGAGATCCTTATGCAGTTGTTTGTATCTTGTTTTGTCATAAGTTGCAACAATGTGTTAGTTATCTATCATGGCATAACAAATTATCCTAAGACCTAGTCACTTAAACATTTTCGGAGGAACACCAAGATGGTGGCATAGGTAAACACCTATTGTTCTGCCCCGCGCAACGATTTCAGAACTACAACATAACAGCAGAACAGACAGCAACCCCGGCCGGATTTCTCCAACAGGGAGGGCGGAGACGTCCCACTACACGGATTCCCCAGCGCCAGGCGAGGTGCGAGATCCGGGGTACGTGGAGACGTCCCACTGCACAGATTCCCCAGTGCCAGGCGAGGGCCGAGGTCCAGGGGACGCACCCTGGAAGCAGGGCGCAGCAGAGGCTCCTAGTCTGCGAGAAACCTGGAGGCAGCGAAAAGAAGTTTCTGCGAAAGGGTCGCGCAAACCCGAGACTTGCCCCCTGGAAACTTGTCTCCTGGTTCCAGAAACCATCTATTTTACAGCCCTGGGCTAGACTTTTGGTATGCAGACACATTTGGGGAAAGGCAGAGTTGTCTGGCAAGGGGAAGAGACTAGCGGCTTTCTCTTGGAGGTGCCTGCAGCCATCCCCATCCAACAGAGACCCGCGCGCGAGCACCGCATAGGACTGAGGCTGCCTGCGCAGCTCAGAGACTCTGCCCATCCAACCTGAACACAGTCTCCCTTCACAGCCAGTTGGCCTGGAGGTCAAACCCTCCTAGGGCTAACAACAACAAGCTGGGTTTAAATTCAAAAATACTGTACAACCCATAAAGGATTGCAGTAAGAATACCCACCTCAGGTAACTGGGGAGGCTGAGCCACTATCCCTTTGAGGATATCTACCACATAAAGCAGCCACCATGCAGAGATATGGAAAGAAATCAGGTGTGAAAGAAATAGAGGAGAAAAGACAACTAGACATAGAGTACAAAACCATGGTTATAAGGCTTTACAAGAGGCTCCTAGAAAAGGCTGATTAACTTAATGAAAACTACCAGGAAATAAACAAGACCAACCAGGAAATGAATGAGAATTACAAGGAAATGAATGAGAACCTCAAGGAAATGAATGAGACCCTCAAGGAAATGAACAAGACCTCTGAGGATACGAACCAGACCCTCATGGATAAAAAAAAGGACCAAATGAAAATCAAGCATACACAGACTGAAATAAAAAATATTACACAAAGTCCTAAAAGCAGTCCAGAGGGCCACAAGAACCAAGTCAAAGATTTGAAATACAAAGAAGCAAAATCCACTTGGCTGGAAAAGCAAGAAACAAAAAGAATTCAAATAATTGAAGATAGTGTAAGGGGCCTCTGGGACAACCTCAAGCATGCCAACATCCGAATTATTGGGGTCCCAGAAAAAGAGAGAGAGCAAGTTAATGAAAACATACTTGAAGAAATAGTGACTGAAAACTTCCCCCACCTGGTGAAAGAAACTGACTTAAAAGCCCAAGAAGTTCACAGAATCCCAAAATATAGGAATCTAAAGAGGACCACACCAAGACATATCATAATTAAAATGCCAAGAGCAAAAGATAAAGAGAGAATATTAAAAGCAGCAAGAGAAAAACAGTTGGTTACCTACAGGGGAGCACCCATACGATTGTCAGCGGATTTCTCAACAGAAACAATGCAGGCCAGACGCGAGTGGCAAGAAATATTCAAAATAATGAATAGCAAGAATCTACAACCAAGATTACTCTATCCAGCAAAGCTATAATTCAGAATTGAAGATCAGATAAAGTGCTTCGCAGATAAGAAAAAGCTAAAGGAGTTCATTACCACCAAATTATATGAAATGCTGAAAGATATTCTTTAAGAAGAGGAAGAAGAAAAAGGTAAAGATGAAAATTATGAACAACAAATACACATCTATCAACAAATGAACATTAAATTCAAGTGAATTGATAGGCTGATGAACAAGATAAACTGGTGAATATAACAGAAACATGGACATAGAGAGGGAATGGACTGACAATTCTTGGGGAGAAAAGGGTTGCGGGAAGTACAGCAAGAGATTGGACAAAAATCTTGCAACAATGGGAGAGGACAGTGGGAAGGGAGAGGTGAGGTTGGAGGGTGGGATAGGTACAGGGTGGAGGGGAGATATAGGGGGATAAAAAAGGGGAAACCATGTAATAAACTGAACAATAAAGGAAAAAAAAACATTTTCTCACAGTTTTGGTGGGGTCAGGAACTTGGTCTCAGATTAGCTGGGTGGTTTGGGTAAGGGACTCTTACGAATTTATAATCTGGATGTCAGCTAGGTTTGACGGGGAGCTGGGGTATCTTCTTCCCAAGAGGCTCACTCACATAGCTGTGGAGGAGGACTCAGTTCGTCACCACATAGACGGCTCCATATGGCTGCTAAGTGTCCTCCTGACGTGGCACTAGCTAGTCCCAGAGTGAGCAACCCAGGGAGGGAGAGGAAGAGGAAAGAAAGAAGGAAAAAGAACGAGGCAGACAGACAGAATCAAAGCCATAATGTCTTTTATGAGCTACCCTGAGAGTTAACCCAGCATCACTCCTGTCTTTTTGCATTAGTCACCCAGTTCAGCTCTGAGACAGTGTGGGAAAGGCCAGTGTCAATACCAGAAGGCAGGCTCATCGGGGAGCATTGTGGAGGCTGGCTACCACAAATGCTGAAACAAAATTCAACACTAAGAACCGAAGACTGACAAGATTTTGATTCTAGTATGAGCATAAAAGGGAGAGGAACAATTTTTACTGGGGAAGATGTTTAGCATGTCCTCTAGTATGCCTTTTCTTATTTGCTGAGAAGAATGCAAAATATTATCAAGTTGAGCTAATCTGTAGTTAAAGCATAAATTTGAAACAGATGGAATATCACTGAAATGGACTATAAATTCAGATTATGTTGCATATTTGACCAATGTAGGCATACATCCAAAAATTAAGTGCTTTAAACACTGAAAGATAGAAAAATATTTCTGAAATACTACAAAGATCTATTGGAGCCAAAAAGCTTTAAAATTTCTTTCCAGTATATTACATTAATATTTGCTATCATAGACTCTAGGTTGTTGCAACAATCTATTACCATGAAGCACTTGTATCTTTTTATTTTCAAAAGTTTTAGTGATGTTTTATAAGGCTTAAATACAAGGTAGTTTGAGTTTCTATTTGAACCACAAATATAAGATGCCCAATCCTCCTTGAAGTCAGTGGGCCCCATGAATTCACATAGTTGACTTGACAATCCCAGCAGTAATTTCTTACCATATGAATAATCCTGTATTACTTGCCTCCTTGCCAGGAGCCTTTAACTTAATGATCAGAGTGTAGGAAAGATTGGACCAAGGTTGTATTATTGCTTTAATGTCAGCATTGGATCTATATTTTCAATTACATACTCTGTTCCAGGCACAATGTAAGGCACTGGGTGTGTGACTCTGGTCCCTGTCCTGAAGGGCCATGGCATTTTAGTAGGCCAGTACACTCCAGCTGTTTTTTATTATGTCTCTTCTGCATTCAGGGGGGAAAGGAGCCTCAATGAATGTACATATAATTATATTGTCTAACTGCCCTTTATCATCAGTAATAATATTTCAATGAAAAATATGCACTTATGTAAAAAGGAAATCTGCACTTATTGTCAGATGTGCTTGGGTGATTACTTCTTTACTGCTAAATGTGGCTGACAAAGATCTTGTACCATAGGAAGAACGATCAGTTCTGCCATTTTCTTATTTCCTTTTGCTTACACTATTAGTGTTGTAAGTGTTATCTTTAATATGTGGCTTCTATTGAGAAACCTTTAAAAGCAGCTCTCTATTTTGTGAGGGCTACTTCAGTTAAAACTGAATAATAAATTATATTAATCCACTTTATCAGGACAGATAAAGTGTAATACCTTTTCACTCACCAAGAACAGATAAAGACCCAATGTTTACTGCTATTGCTCAGTGAATCCTACTAACCCTCAAGATACTTCAAGTCCTTTCCCTGAAATGTAACCTCAAGACAGAGACAAAATGACGGTTCCAGCATTGATCTATAATGTGAAATAGGGATTAATTTAATTTTGGAAAATCCAAACAAGATAATATAGCATAGTTAATATTTTTTGTACATTATTGTACCTATTTTATGGCTAAAGAGTTTTTCAAAACTAGTTTTTCTTTGAAAGAGGAGTAAAAAAAAAACAAAAAAAAACATACCATCTAGATAAGTGATCAGCAAACGGTAGCCCAAGAATTAAATGTGTCTCTTTGCCTGTTTGTTAATTTGTTTACATTTTTTATTGCTACTTTCATGCTACAACAGCAAAGTTGAGTAGTTGCAACATATACTCTATGGCCTTTAAAGCTGAAATAATCCTATATAATAAAAGGCTAATATGCAAATTGACTGAATGGTGGAATGACTGGTTGCTATGACACGCACTGACCACCGGGGGGCAGACGCTCAATGCAGGAGCTGCCTCCTTGGTGTTCAATGTGCTCCCACAGGGGAGCACAGCTCAGCCAGAAGCTGTGAGCCAGGCTCATGGCTGGCAAGCACAGTGGCAGTGGTGGGAGCCTCTCTTACTTCCATGGCAGTGCTAAGGATGTCCGACTGCTGGCTTAAGCCTGCTCCCCTGCCATTAGTTGGACATCCAGACTGAAGGAAACTCCCCACCCTCCGGAGTGCATGACTTTCACACATCAGGCCTCTAGTTTACTATAAAGCCTTAAAAAATGTACCAACTTCTGTTCTAAATGGTTTAAATGAGTGTCCAGAGTAAATCAGTGTCAGGTATATCTGAAGATGTGCAGCCTGGTGATCAAAGACACTGACTTTAGTTAGTTACATCTTGGTTGAAACCAGCTCTTACCCTGTCTGGTCTTAGTACCTTGAACCAGTCACTTAATGTCTTTGGAGTCACACTTCTATAATCTTGAAGATGAAATGTTACATGTACAAAGTGTCTAGTACAGCACAGTATGTAGGCATTGAACAAGAGTAAAAATTTAGGACAGATTATTAAGCAGATGGCCTATAAGTAATAGAAATAAATGGAATGAGGAATTCAATGCAAATAGCTTTAATCATAAGCACTTAACTGGATTTATCATATTACATGATGATTTTATAGGATCTGGGTTGGTTAATTGATTTCAATCTAGACCTCAAGTGAAGTTCTGACTAATTGCCTGTAATTTTTTTTGAACATTTTGCCAAAATTTGAATTGTGATAGACAACATACTTATTATATTCATGAGTGACCCAAAGATAGGAAAACTAGAAAAGCATTGTATTAAAAACTAAGAAAATGAAATTTCCCTGATGTAAATGAAAAATCCAATTTGGTTTTAGTAACAACTGTAGAAACACAGAATTGGGGTGCTCTGTTTAACTGCTGCTCATCTGACAAAGAAGACCTGAATAGCATGAATACATGGCACACAAGAGAACTTTCAGAGCAGCATGGCTGTTTGAGAAAGGAGAGGAGTATATGCAAGATCGTGAGGAAAAGAGAAAATATGTAACCTCAGGCCCCATCAACAGTATGCAATGTATGGATCAAAAGATGCACATACCAGGGCATTTCCTTTAAATATGAGTCCCCTTTTTCTCTTAACCTTTTTTCTACATTAAATTATCTTATTTAAAATGTTTAAATGGGTACTATAGAATTTATTGTTTACATCTTCATAGTTTATTATTGTTATATCTTTATGTTCTTCCTTCCAGGGTTTTTTTAAAAAATAATTATAGTTTTTAGCCATTATGATCCTGAATCTTTTAAAAATTCAACCTGATAATCTTGGTCTTTGAGCAGTAAATCTACCCTTGCATCCTCATTGACTTACTCTTCCATCAAAAAATATTTCTGCTATCCTATTTTAAACTTTTTGCTCATCATTATTTTTCCTCCTTTCATATCTTCAGTATGGTACATACATTTTACTCTTGGTCATTTCAAATTCACAAATTCTATTTTTACCTTCTAGAGTTTATCCTGTTTATTAAGGTCAATTCATATTTTTACCTTTTCAGACCAGTTTTAAGCTAAAACAGGTATCTTTGCTTCCCTTTAATTTCTTCTGAGCCTCCAACTTTACTCATTGGCTAATTTCCTATACCTATTTTCCAGTTCTTGATTTTTTTTAAGTTATACTTTTTGCTTGTTTATAAAAATCAACTTTCCTAAATGATTAATGTACATTCATCTCCAAAACGCTTTTAGCATTCTCTTTAATTCATTTCTCTCTTTATAGTGTATTTTTCTCTAACAGTTCTTTTAAAGAAGATATTTGGTTGATAAATTATAAGAGCTTATATGTCTGAAAACATCATTTAAATAATTTTTGTTCTTACATTAAATAAATGACAAATATAAATTCTAGTTTGAAATATTTCTTTTCAAAAAAGGAGCCTGATGCTATTTCAGTTGTTCCTTGTAGACCATCTACTTCTGCCTCTCAGAGCTCTTACAGTTTTCTTTGTCCTTAGGGTTTTTACATTTCCCTGTGATATTTTTATAATGTACCTATTCCCCTTACAAATCATTTCAATCTGAGGACTTGTAAGTTCAAGGGAAATTTTAGCCATTAATTATTTCATAAAATATTGACTCCTTTCTATATTGTTTTCTCTTCATTTTATAGAAATTGATGCTTCTGCTTACATTATCCATATGTTTTAATATTTTCTTTTCATCTTATGCCTTCCTGAGACATTCTGGCAGAGACCCTTAAAATTATTTTCAGAATACTAATTGATTCTTTGCTTGTATCTGTGCTTATAGTTCACCAATTCACTTACTTACTTCAATACCGCATGCTTTGTTATTGTAGCCAATATTTTCCAATGCTCTTTTTTCTTATAACTACTTGTTCTTACAACATGTTTCCAATATCTTCCTTTATCTTTCTGCAGACCTCATTATGTTTCTTATGAATGTGTGTGTGTTTCGTAATTGCTTCTTCGCTTGGTATACATTATCTAGTTTGTGTGCTTTTTTTATTGTACATACATGTCTTGAATGCTATAAGAGTTCTTTATCCATGAGTATATGTTCCCTTTGGCTAACTTGATTGATACGTAGGCAAATGGGGCAAATGCCCAGTCCCCATCTGCAAGTAAGTTCAGAGAGTTGGGGAATGGATATGGGATAAAGAACCTCAGTGTTGCAATATGAGTACAACTATCCCCATTAGATAATCATATTCTTTTAGATCATCTTTTAAGAGTTTTTCATCTTCTGTTTAAATATCATGGCTTTACTCTGAACACATTTACTTTTAGCAATTAATCTCCAAATGCTAACAAAGGTGTCAAACACTATGAAGGGTCTAAGATTTTTATCTTTTTTAAGCTAATAAAGTACTCTGCTACAGTTTCATGGGATGCCCATATTAGAGACAAGTGCACATCTTTATTCATCGCAATAGTAATAGACAAAGTATCAGCATTTTCTCATGCTGGTTCCTCAGAGCCCAATTCTCAATGATGAGGCCAGTGACACCTGAATGTTTGGGTTGTGTACAGGAAATTAATCCACGCCTCTTTTATAACGGGCTACAAGAAAACCTGTTTCGAGGGAGATATCACCTATAAACAATTCTCCCTTCTGCAGCTTAGTGATATGCTCTCTTCGTTCCAAACCTGTTTACTGACATCCTTGAAAAGTTACTCTAGGACAGAAGGTCATCAAGGTATGCAGAAACACAGTCTTTTGTGAACATGGATGGATAAACTATTTTGAAATTCAATTGAAAATTGTATAATTATGTATCCTCAATAAACATATAGGTGCTATGAATTGTTTAAGCATTTAAAACATTTTCCACTTTATAGCTGAGGGTTGACATTTGACTTTTTCACTTTAATTAAAATAATCATGTTTTGCCGTAATATTATTCCTTGGAAACATACACACTTTCAAAGCCACATTTTACATGGTGTGGGAAAGTTGATGATTTTACTGAGAATTATTAATTGAGAACACTGCCCTCCCCAAAAGCATACCATATACGTATAGAGCAAAACTCAGAAAAATCTCAACCATGGTCTGAAAAGGAGGAAGAGATGGAGGAAGTCTGAATCATTTCACAGAGAATTTTGTTTTTTCAAAACATGCAAAAACACAAATGAAACGCAGAGGGAAGCTCTCACATTAAATTCCTGACCTCAGAACATCAGAGATGTGAGAAGATAGCCCTGGCAGGATCTCAGGTGAACCTACTGTCATGAGTGTGTTCCTGAGGTCAGAAAACTCCATGGAACAGGGAGTGCGCGGGACACAAAGAGAAGCATTGTGTCATTTGAGTGGCAGGTAACTAGTGTCTCAAATGTGAGAGTGGGTCATTTGATTCCCCTCATATGGCTGACAGATTGGCTTTCTGACTGTATTCTACTGGCTGAAAATTTTCATATGTGTGAAATAGCAAGATGTTTATTTTAAACTGAGTTTAAAGGGAATATCTCTACCCTTTAGACAAAGGACCTCATCCATGTGCTTTGGAAGAGTAGTTGAATCATAAGGACATGACTTGACACTGAAAACTCATTTGTCTATTTTTCTAAGTAAAAATCCTGGGGAATCAGAGGAGCTTAAATAAATTCATCATGAAGTTCAGATAATACATATGCCAGATCAGTGTGTGTATGCGTATGCTTGTGCACACCGATAAAGGAAATATAAATGAATTCTTTCCCTCTGTGTTTTGGCATCTAAAGAAGAACCCCAAAGGGATTCTCTGCCTAAAAATTGATACTGTAAGAGCAATTTTTCTCATGTTTCAGATAATACCTTTAAACCCACGTTAAGCCTTAAAGTAATATAACTACTAGGAAAGAGTAACTTTATTCCTGTTTGTTTTTTTTTTTTGTCACAGTCTGACGGCCAGTAGCACATGTCTTAGTTCTAACTTTGTACTAATTCTGAAAGAATGAAGAAGGTGAATAATTTATTTTAAAACAAGAAATTTTTTTCTTCCTCAACTAGATTTAAGCACTTTTAAGTTATAACCTCTACTTTTTCTTTTTTTTTTAATGTATATTTTGTTGATTTTTCACAGAGAGAAAGGAAGAGGGATAGAAAGTCAGAAACATCAATGAGAGAGAAACATCGATCAGCTGCCTCTTGCACACCTCCTACTGGGGATGTGCCCACAACCAAGGTACTGGCCCTTGCCCGGAATCAAACCTGGGACCTTTCAGTCCGCAGTCCGATGCTCTATCCACTGAGCCAAACCGGTTTTGGCCTCCCCTTTTTTCTTTACTACACTCAAAAACAGTAATATTTTGACACAACTCTGATAAGGTAATTTAAAAATTCAAAATAATTTTAATTGTTTTTAAAAATTAAAAAGTAATATTAAGCTAAGGAGAATACTTAAACATCTTTAAGCAACTTCCTCATTTCCTCCCATACCAATGGAACTTACCAAAATAAATAAATAAATAAAAGGAAGACAGTAAAAGGTGGAAAAGGAACATAAGATGTATGATATTCTAGCAATGTACCATTTGGGATTAGTTTTGCTACTGGGGATAAAAGCAATGGGTACCAGTGATGTGACAAGGTTAATGACTCAAACAGTATCTTGGTATCGATTTCTTTGAATTTATGCTATTTGGGATTTGCTCATAATTTTTAATTTGTAGGTTTATATTTTCTTGCCAAATTTGGAATGTTTTTAATCATTATTTCTTCAAATCCTTTTTTGATCCCTCCCTTCTACGTCCCTCCCTCCTTCCTTTTCTCCCTCCCTCCCTCCCTCCCTCCCTCCCTCCCTCCCTCCCTCCCTCCCTCCCTCATCCTCTCCTTCCCTGCCCCCCTGTTGTATGATGGGAGCAGAAGTTCAGCTCAGAACTAAGTGCTGCTTACCAGGGGAGAAAAGTGGGGATGTGGATTCTGACTAGTCTCATCACCTTCTAACTCATTGATGCAGGGCAGGGGAGAAAGTTCAGCTTCCTGTTGCACCCTACTGACACCACCAGGAGTGAATGAAGCAAAGTGAAGCAGATCCTGTCTCACAGTTCCTAAGTCTCAATGCTGCTGGTTGGGGTGGAGGCTCAGCTCACCACTAGACCACCCACCCACAGTGCCTTGGTGCTGGGGAATAAGAGATCATCTTTCCCCTGGTCCCACTGAAGCCCTGGGAGAAGGGGCAGTTTTTCTCTTGGCTTTTCATTGGAGGAGAGCACATAATGCCAAAATGATTTTGTTTGGTTGAGCCCCCTTTTCCTGCATCTCTAGCTGGAGAACACAATATTTACTTGGAGTGTTTTAGTTGTCTACATGTTGGTAGGTCTAGATCCCAGGGAAATCATGCCATATCTTTCCTCAAGTCCCAAGATTACAAATCAGCTCACGCTCTTCCCATTTTTCACCATCTTCCTTTTTTTTTTTTTTTGTAAGTTCAAGGGTATTTAGTTGAAGGAGAAAGAGCTGGGAGGAATACATCTACTTCATCTTGGCCAGAAGCAGAAGTCTCAAGAAGTCTCATCATTAATGCTGACAGTGTACAGTGGTACAAGCACTTTGGGAAGAGGCTTAATGGTTTCTGATAAGATTAAACATACACTTAGCCTGTGACTTCAGCAATTAAATATACACTTACCGTAATAATTCCTCTTATAGGTATATGCACAAAAGAAGTAAATTATATGTTCCTGATTATATTCATAATACCTTTATTTATAATAGACTCATGATGGAAACAACCCAGATGTCCATTGAAAATACTAATCATTATATAGCCATACAATGAAATATTACTTAGCAAACGTTCAAAAGAAGTCACCCAATTACTAATACATTCAACATTATTGGATGAATCTTAAAATATTAAGATTAAGTTAAACAAATCAGATATAAAAGAAACCATATTTTATTTCATTTACGTGAATTTTAAGAAGAGACAACATTTTTCTTATAGGGATTGAAATCAAAATAGGGTTGTGAATAATGTGTGCTGACTGGAGGGGCAAAAAGGAACTTTTTTGAGTGATAGAAAATTTCTATACTTTGATTGCAGTTTTGGTTACAGACTAAATTGTCAACTTTTCAAATTGCACCAAGCTCTGTGCATGTCACTGCATGTAATTTTTATCTCAATAAAAAAATAAAAATAATAACATATGTTCTAAAATTGGGGGACAGAAAATTAAATAAGACCAGAAAAGATTTTAAGACAACTACAAAGTAGACCTATATAATTAAAATTTGCATTGGAAATAAAGGCAGAAAAACACCATAAAAATTCAAATTATTAATGGAAGGCACTGTTTTCACAAAATGCAGAGGAAAGGAAAAGCATGATGATGAAGATGGTGAAAGAGATGATGTCATGTATGAAGTAAAAATAAAGGATATGTAATGTAAGAAGAGACCAGAAACAAATAGAAGGAAAGTCAGAATCAGAGAGCCAAGGGCAAAAAAATTTCCACAATAATAATTTTGGAAATTAACTCTCTGTGTACCATACAACAATGAGGTTTTTTTTTTTTTTTTAAAGCAAGCATATACATTTAACAACACTTCTTAAATTTAAGGAATAAAGGATTTCAGTGGAGATAGGTAAAGAATATATGCTTATTGGCAAGTGATAGCAAATAATTTTGTTAGAAAATACAAGTAAAAATAAAGTACAAACAAGTTGTAGATTAAGAACACACCAACTGCCGAAGCCGGTTTGGCTCAGTGGATAGAGTGTCGGCCTGCGGACTGAAAGGTCCCAGGTTCGATTCCAGTCAAGGGCATGTACCGTGGCTGCGGGCACATCCCCAGCAGGGGGTGTGCAAGAGGCAGCTGATTGATGTTTCTCTCTCATTGATGTTTCTGACTTTCTATCCCTCTCTCTTCCTCTCTGTGAAAAATCAATAAAATATATTTTAAAAAAAAGAACACACCAGCTATAATAATAAATGTAAATTTATGAAAATAAAAGTAAATCTTTAAATGACAATTTTATATGTTTAAAAAGATGAAAATCCTCATAAAGTCAGCAATAAGACAAAAGTTACTTTCTCTATGACTTTTTAAAATCACTGACTCTATTATAGGTGTCCCCCATTTCCAACTCCCTTTGCCTCACACCACCACCCTGCCACCTCCCCTCTGAGATTTATCCATTTGTTCCATGTATCCATGCCTCTGGTCTTATTTTGTTTGTCAGTTAATTTTGTTCTTCAGATTCTGCATATTAGTGAGATCATATGATATTTGTCTTTCTCTGACTGGCTTATTTCATTTAGCATAATAATCTATAGGCCCTTCCATGCTGTCTCAAAGGGTAAGAGATCCTTCTTTTTTATAGTCATATAGTATTCCATTATGTACCATAGCTTTTTTTATCTGCCCATCTACTGATGAGCACTGGGGTTGTTTCCAGATCTTGGCTATTGCATATAATGCCACTGTGAACGTAGGGGTGCATATATTTTTTCCTATTGGTGTTTGGGGGTTCTTAGAATATATTCCCAGAAGTGGGATTGCTCAATCAAAAGTTCCATATTTTGTTTTTGAGGAAGCTCTATGCTGTTTTCCACAGTGGTTGCACATGTCTGCATTTCCACCAGCAGTGTACTAGTTTCTTTTTCTCCACATCCTCGCCAGCACTTTTTCTTTATTGATTTATTGATTATAGCCATTCTGACAGGTGTGAGGTAATACCTCATTGAATTTTTAATTTTCATCTCTCTGATGATTTGTGACATTGAGCTTTTTATTTCATATGTCTATGGGCCATCAGTATGTCCTCTTTGGAGAAGAATCTAATTCAGGTCCTTTGTCCATTTTTGTATAGGATTGTTGAGTTGTATGAGTTCTTTATATATTTTGGAAATTAATTCAACTGAAGAATCATTGGTGAATATGTTCTTCCATACAGTGAGTTCCCTTTTGACCTTGTTATTGGTTTCTTTTGCTGTGCAGAGCTTTTTTAGTCTGATGTAGAGCCATTTGCTTATTTTTTCCTGTGTTTCCGTTTCCCTCAGAGACATCAGCAAAAATTTTGCTCCACAAGATGTGAGATTTTATTGCCTGTTTTCTTCCAGGATTTTTATGGTTTCTCAATTTATATTTAAGTCTTTTATCCATTTTGAGTGTATTCTTATGTATAGTGTAAGTTGGTGGTCTAGTTGCATTGTTTTGCATGTTGCTGTTCAATTTTCCCAACACAATTGTAATGAAGAGACTATCTTTATTGTATGCTTTTGCCTCCTTTGTCCATTATGAATTAATCATAAAGGCTGTGGGTTGATTTCTGGGCTCTTGTTCTATTACATTGATCTATGTGCCTGTTCTTATACCATTACCAGGCTGTTATGGCTTTATAGTATAATTTAATATATCCAGTATTGTGATCCCTCCAACTTTGTTCTTCTTTCTCAAGATTACTGAGGCTACTCAGGGTCTTTTTTATTCTATATAAATTTTTGGAGTTTTTGTTCTAGATATGTGAAATATGACATTGATATTTTAATAGGGATTGTGTTGAAGCTATAGATTGCTTTGGGTAGTATGGACATTTTAATTATGTTAATTCTTCAAATTCATGAACATGGTATATACTACCACTTGTTTGTATTTTTCTCTATTTCTTTTTTCAGTGACCTATAGTTTTCCTGAGTATAGATATTTTACCTCCTTGGTTAAGTTTATTCCTACTTACCTTTTTTTTTCTTTGCAATGGTAAGTGGGATTGTTTTCTTGGTTTCTCTTTCTGAGAACTTATTATTGGTCTATAAAAATGCCACTGATTTCTGGATATTAATTTTGTATTCTTGTACTTTGTCAAATTCATTTACTAATGCTAATAGTTTTTTGGTGGATTCCTTAGGGTTTTCTATATACAATATAATGTCATCTGCAAATAATTAGTTTTAAATTCTCCTTTCCAATTTAGATTCCTTTTACTTCTTCTTCTTTGATTACTGTGGCTAGGACCTCCAGGACTATGTTGAATGAGAGTGGTGAAAACAGACATCCCTGTCTTGTTCCTGACCTTAAGGCAAATGCTTTAGTTTTTGCCCATTGAATATGATTCTGGCTGTAGGATTTTCAGATGTGGCTTTTATTATGTTGAGGTATGATCCTTCTATTTCCATTTTGTTGAGAATTTTTATTATAAATAGGTGCTGGATTTTGTCAAATGTTTTTTTTTCTGCATCTATTGATATGATCATGTGATTTTTATCTTTCATGCCATAACTAATAAGGAAAACTAAGTCATGATTATTTGGAAATAATTCTGTTATCTAATGTGAAAAATGGAGGAAACACATTATTGTGATTAATAAGTATTTGTTAGAAGTGACTTGTGTTTAGTGAAGTATTTGATAGATTGGTTTGTGTAAATATTATGAAAGAAAATCACTTTAGAAATATAGGAATTGTGTCTTATTCTATTTCATATTGTAGTTTTTGGAATAATGTGCCCAATAAATATTTGTTTGAGAGAAGGTAATCTCTAATGTATCCTGACTAGCTATTAACTAAGTCATAAATAAATTTTTATGGACAAATGGTGGGCCATAAATTATAGGAAGAAATAAAGGAATAAAGAATATCATCTACTCACTTACTCTTTACTAATCAGAAATTGTCTGTATTTTAAGATATTTGATGTCATCTATTACCTCAGATCACAATCTTTTGAAGGAAGCTAAATTGTATTTGTTGATATTTTGTTTGGATCTAGTGGAGGTTAATGTCATACAATAGATTTATACCTAAGTCAGCACAGGCAATCTGATATCCTGACTCCTAATATTCACTATTTGTTGGAAAACTGTTGTAATGGAAAGGCAGTGAGTGGTCCTTGGATTTTTTTGTAGGATGTGGGAGAAGGGATGTGTACAAGATATGAGTGAAGAAGGACATAGTTGGAATCATGCATAACATCAATAAAATTTTTTAAATCTGGTATTTAATTAATATCTGATATTAATATAGATTTTTGGTTCCATTTTTCTTGTGTCTTGCTTATTTTGAGATGAAATAAACTATTGGAACTAATTTAAGATCCCCCTGTGTCTACTGTCAGAGCACTTCTGGCCAGAGAAGTAAAATTTTGCATATTAGGATCTCTCAAGAAACTTTCACCCATATGCTGCACATCTCCAGATGTTTAACACTTGTGAGTATTTGAAAAAAATGAAAACTGTCTTCTGTGTTTCTTGTTTTCAATCAGAGCATATCATCAACAGCTGAAGGTATTCCCAGGCTATTCCTAAGGCTTTTTTGATTAAAAAAAAAAAGTCAAAGGAGAAAGATTAATTTTTTTCCTGCTTCATTGGTAGCAAGATTTATGTTTTCCTATAGTAAATATTATTTATTAGGATAAAATATTCAAGACTAACATTGTTGCCTATCCTATTAGTTTACTAGGACTGCCCTAACAAAGTATAAACTGGGTAGTTTAAATAACAGTGCTGGAGGTTGGAAGTCCAAGGTCAAAATGACTGCAGGGTTGGTTTCTTCTGAGGTCTCTTACCTTGGTTTGTAGATAGCCATTTTGAGGACTTAGGAATTCAGGACATCAACATATGAATTTTGGAGGAAGACAGTTCAGCCCATAACACCTACATATTCTCTTGAAGCCTAAAAATCATATTTATCAGAAAGTTGGAATCATTCCTGGTGCAGTGTTGAATATAAAATCGGGAGAATCTTCTGTTTCTCATGTAAGGTTTTGGTATCAAAGAGAACCAATGTGAAATGTCATTCAGAGAAAAGAAGATGTGTCTAGTCTTGATCATCATTTGGCAAAGTTTATGGCTAAGATATGTTTAAAAGGATATGGTTGAGTTGTTTACAAAACTCTAATGAATATGAATTGTAGAGCAACTTTGGAAGTCTGTGTAGTCAGGCAGGCCAGTGAAGTTTCTAATGGGGAAGTGAACAGAAATTTCTGATCCCAAATATAAACAGATGGTAGGAAGCAGCATAGTAGATTTTTATTAATTTATCCATTTTCTCATTATGTTCAATAAGCATGTTGATATTCTATGTGCTTGTGAGTGAAGTAGAAACTGAGTGCAAAAAGAGCAATAAAACATGACCAGTCCCCTCAGGGTTTTCACCTGAGAGTGAAAGACATATTTAGCATAAATTCTAATACCCTGGTAAAGAGTAGAATATAATAGAAACATAGAGAAAATGAGCCAAACCATGCTAGAGCTGTGAGGACTGGGTTGAAGAATCTTAATGGGTAGAATTTCTTTGGTAGAAAGGACAGAGATGATGAAGGGCTAGAGAAAGGACTGCAAAGCTCAGGGAGCAACATGAGCAAATACACAGTGCTAAGAAATAGAATGATGTGTGAAAGGAAATTGGAAGCTATTATTCAATGAAGGTAGATTATAGTCAGAAGCAGGAAAAGAAGTTGAGAAGAAGGCAGGGTATCACATCATGCAGGGTCTCTGTGAAATGTAAAGAAGTTGAGATATGTTCTATAGTCATAAGGTCTGGGTATGACATGGTCAGATACACATATTCTCTAGATCAGTAGTCGGCAAACTATGGCTCTAGAGCCACATGCAGCTCTTTGGCCCCATGAGTGTAGCTCTTCCACAAAACACCATGGCCTGGACGAGTCTATTTGAAGAAGTGGCGTTAGAAGTTTAAGTTTAAAAATTTGGCTCTCAAAAGAAATTTTAATTGTTGTACTATTGATATTTGGCTCTGTTGACTAATGAGTTTGCCAACCACTGAGTCTAGATCATATTTCCATTCTGGAAATGTATTTAGGAGTTATTAGCACATCTTCATAGTTGGAATCCAGGGAGTGATCGTCTACAGGAGAACTGAGAATAAAAGAAGAAAACTAAGTATGTACCTTGCAGGAATATCAAAATGAAAGACACAAAAGACACAGAGAGCTGTAAGGAAAAACAGAAATTGGCATGGTTTCAGAAGCAAATGTGTAAAGAGTTGTAAGTAAAGTTGGTGATCAATGGTGTCAAACTAAGATGGAGACTGAGTAATCTTACTGGGATTGACATTTCAGAAATCACTGGCTCTACTGAGAACAGTGGCATGGTGATAGCATTTAGAATGCAGTAGATGGAAAAATTAATGGTGGATAAAAAACTGGCTAACACTCTCCTGGATAGTATGGATTACTCTTCTAGAGATAGTGGTTAAGTGCCATTAATATCCTTTCTCAGATTCTGAGGCCTGTAGGTCTCAAGGGAGATACAGACTAGATAAGCACTAGTTATGGTTCAGCCACTAGTTTCCTAGAAAACAAAAGGTGACAGGATCAAACATAACAAAACTATAGAAATGGAGCTAGATGAAGATAAAGAATAATGAGGTAGAACAGAAATCAATGGTATCAACTAATTTATTGGGAATTTATGACATTTGCAAGATTCTTCCAAATGAAATTAGGGATAGGGTAGGGCTGAGGGGTTAAATATGGAAACCAGGAAAATATAATCTCCACATTCACTCAGGAAAAAGTACAAAATGTAGAATTGAAGATGAAATTCAAGCATCAATTTCTAATGTCTCCATTCATTATACTTATATTATGTTTGGTATACATAGAACACAGGAGTTTTTCACTAACATAAATAAGCCTCTTAACAAATTTTTCCAAAAATGATTGATATGTAGTTCATATATTTCTAGGAATTCCAGAAAAGTAAATACATGAGAAAAGCAGTTGGTCAGGAAGAGAGTAATTCATGAAACTAATTACATGGGGAATGCATGGAGGAACATACTGTTTGTGGAAGTACGTGTACCAAGAATTTGTGTTTATATCTGTATATAAATGATCCTCATATTTATGCAGTGATTCTTTCTAATGAGGTACTGATAAGAAGTTCACTGATTCATTCCTGAGAAATATTCAAATGAATGTAATATAGTAAATATATATTAAGACCTCAGAAATACATATGATATTACTGTGTAATGTAATCATATTTAGACTTAGATTATTAAAAATAACTAGGAAAACTTTGTATATTCTTGCCATTATTCGCATATTCATCAAGACCTTTTAGGTACTTACTTTTAACTTTGGGAGTTAAATAGTTACTAAGCCAGAGCAATAGGACAAAGTAAAAGATATTGTCCTGTCCTCAATTTTTATTTAGTTGACTACACATGAAACTATAAGAAAATAGTTAAGGATTAAGTTAAAAGTAACTAATGAGGGCACATTAGTGTGCTATACATTTCATTTATGTATTCCTGTATAAATAAATATGGATTAATTAGAAAGAATTTGGATTAATCCAAATTTTATAGTTATAGTGAATCTTTAGATACGCCTTCAAAGAAGTGACTAATATAGAACACCATCAGGAAGTAGCACGAGCTAAGTTGTGAAGATGGAAACAAGCAAATTAGGTAGACATTAGAAAACTGGTGAGCTTTTTACATGAAAGCTAAGATTAATATATTTGTTTATGTTATATGTCTTGTTTTTAGTTGTCAATTCAGGTCAGCTGCATTCCTATAAAAAGAAAATTGAAGAACTCTTATGTCGAAGATAAAGTACCTTGAGATTTCAGGAGGTCCCTCCCTGGGTTGTTAGCTGAGACTATAAAAATAATGCATTTTATAAATAAACTAGAGGCCCAGTGCACAGGCCAGGCCGAGGGACCACAGCAGTGCAGTTGGGGCCAGGGAGAGATTGTGGGAGGGCTCCAGGGCGTGTCCGGCATGTCTCTCCCAGTCCCTATTGGCCAGACCTGCCCTGTGGTGGTTAATGCATGTCATAGCAACTGGTTGAATGGTCGAAGGGATAATAGCATATTAGTCTTATATATCCTATCTAATAAAAGAGTAATATGCAAATTGACCATCACTCCAACACACAAGATGGCTGCCCCCATGTGGTCAAAGATCTTGCCCCCATGTGGACACAAGATGGCCAGCAGGGGAGGACAGTTGGGAGGAACCAGGTCTGCAACGGGGGGGGCAGTTGTGGACGATCAGGCCAGCAGGGGAGGGCAGTTTGGGGTGGACCCAGTCCTGTAGGGGAGAGCAGTTGGGGGGGACCAAGCCTTCAGGGGAGGACAGTTAGGGATGACCAGGCATGTAGGGGAAGGTATTTAGGGGCAATCAGGCTGGCAGAGTAGCAGTTAGGCATCAATCAGGCTCTCAGGGGAGTGGTTAGGAGGTGATCAGGCTGAAAGGTAGAAGCAGTTAGGGGTAATCAAGAAGGCAAGCTGTTGGAGCCAGCAGTCCTGTATTGTGAGAAGGATGTCTGGATGTCCCGGTAGGATCGGGCCTAAAGGGGCAGTTGGATATCCCTTGAGGGATCCCAGATTGGAGAGGGTGCAGGCTGGGCTGAGGGAACCCCCCCCACCACCACCCCCGTTCATGAATTTATATATATACCTTTAAATATTTAGATTCAATTAAGTTTTTTATTTATATATATTTTTATTAATTTCTGAGAGGAGGGGGGGGGGGAGAGAGAGAGAGACATCAATGATTAGAAATAATCATTGATAAGCTGCCTCCTGCACACCCCTGACTGGGGATTGAGTCTGCAACCCGGGCATATGCCCTGACCAGGAATCGAACCAGGGCGTGTCCGGCCTGTCTCTCCTGAAACTTCTGATACATAGGTTGATGCTCAACCACTGAGTCATGTCAGCTGGGCTCAGGTAAGGTTTTGAACCTAAAGTACTTGTATAATATAAGTCAAAATACAGCATTATTAAATTCAGAGTGAAAGAAAAGCTACTACTTAAATTTGTTAGTCTTTATAATTAAGCTGAAAGATTATGCTCTTTTTCCACAAATTTTATAGTTTTTGTTTTGTAGTGATATGAACTTAAGTCAGTGTCAACTAATTTATCAAACTTTTTGCATCTGAGAGATTGCCATATATTACTTGGTACTCAATTTTTATAGACTTTTAGTCTTCTAAGTTTTGATTAAAGGGTAAACATCAAAATGCTTGTTAGTTTAGTCTCTGACTTCAATTGTCCATGTATTTACAAGTAAGCCGTAAACAGAGTCCCAACAATGAAATCTTATACTCCAGTGAGAAGAGAAAAGCTTTGTTTTTCATATTAATTTCAAATGAGTACGGCTTTGTTGTCAAATATTATGGTTTGTATGGTTGTCCTTTCCTGGAAAGTTCAAATAATCACACTTGTAAAGGGCTGCTTTGGGAGTGAACTATCCCGGTCCGTGGTACCTGTTAAATGAATATAAAGATGATGGAATGATCTTCCCTGTAGCTTTAAAAAATAGGACAGTCATTTGGTATCACCTGCAGATCCTCCACTTCTGATCCAGCTTAGTCACTTTGCAAACTAATAACAACATAACTACCATCTATGGGCCAGACAGTACTCTGCCTTCCTCACGCATTGACTATTTAACCAACGTAACAATCCCGAATTGGCCATTGCTTTTCCTCATTTTACTCCTAGGGAAGCTGAGGCTCTGAGAATTTAAACAATTTGCTCCAAATCATACACCTAGTAGGAAGTATAATCAGAATTTGAATTCTAGTAGTCTGGCTGTAGAGATGACACTCTGAACCACTAAACCATTTCTTTCGCCTCTCCACTGTTCTGAAATACTTTAAAAATCGCATCAAACCTTGTATGCTCCTCTGATCATTTCAACTTATATTGCCATTCAAGACTTTTAATAGGTAAATATCACTTTACTCTCCCAGTTGTATTTCCCATAAGGACCTTTTCTTTATTTATACATTCAATGAACATTTATTAAATATCTATTATACGCCACAAACTATTCATGGTACTAGAGATACAAGGTAGAGTATGCTATGGTTACTGATTTTCGGGATCTTAAAATTAGTGAGGAACACTGACAAATAATTACATGTCCCTTTACCTACATCATTACTTGTGCTAAGTTCTTTCTTTATGTATATCTGGATCTTTTTCTAACATGGTTTTTTCCTATAAGTCTTATAGACCTATTTTAATTAGTAAGTCAATATCTAGGAAAAATGCACATGTTTAGAAAAATTAAAATCCCTGCCTACCTCATAGGTGTTGACTAGCCAACAGATGGCTGACTTTTTTTGTAGAATCATTAAACGCTTCATCCTCTTGACTATGTATTAGTGGTTTTGCAACATGCATAGTATGGTTATTTTTGTATGGGGACATTGAGAATATGTATTTCTTCTTCTAAAAAGCTGTACCTACAGGCATATAGACTAGCTATTATAAATAGGACCAAAATCCATTAACATAATTGGCTTTGAACCCAGTAGATTTCAATGAGATTAAAGGAAAGTAAGAATGGTGGATATTATTGGAATTGAACTTGAAGTTACAATGGGGAGGAAGTAGTAGGAATTCTTGTCCGAGGGATTGAACATTTGTGTATATAGAGAAGAATTTTATATCTCTATCAATTTGTATGCCTTTTTCTATGCTGTGTTCTTATTTGAATAACTACTTATTTACCAATTATAAAAACCAGTCTTCAAAATCTACAGTACTTTTGCCATCTTTAATGTTTTAAACAGATAATTATTTTCTTAAAATAATTTTGAGGTATGTTTAAACTCATGTTTTCTGAATTTTTAATAAAATAACAAGAGTGATTATTAAAATTATGCTCCTAAAATAATTATCTAAGGCCCTTAATGCCACCATAAAGATGCAGTTCATGTATCCAATAGTTTTTTTTTCCTTATTTCTTTTCTATTTATTTATCTGTAGATAGTTGTTTATCTCTGCCAATGGTTACTTTGTTTAAAAGTTCAAAATTATGTGGACAAAATTAAAAGGGATAAAATCAGTACGTAGCTCAGAAGCTTTCTATCAAGCTAATAGAAGTTGAAAGGACATGGTGGGGAACAGGTAAAAGATGATCCAATCTACATCCATGTGTCAGTTCTCAATAACAAATGTATGAGTCAACAAATGAGCTAATATTGAAAATTAAATAATGGTGCCACGCAATATACTATTAAGCTTCTAATACCATGGGTTATTGTGTCACTAAAATTCAATGGAAATAAATAATTACTATGAGCTAGGGCAGTGGTCAGCAAACTGCGGCTTGCGAGCCACATGCGGCTCTTTGGCCCCTTGAGTGTTCTAATGCTACTTCTTCAAAATAGACTTGCCCAGACCAAAAACTGACTTCTCCACATGGGCCACAAAGTTTCAATGGCACTGTGCAGGCACGCCCACATGTGGTACTTTGTGGAAGAGCCACACTCAAGGGGCCAAAGAGCTGCATGTGGCTCATGAGCTGCGGTTACCAACCACTGAGCTAGGGTAATAAAAAACCTTCATGGAGGAAATACCCTTTGAGCTGAACTTGGAAAGAGAAATCTGATTTTTATTGTTAGAGAAATCATAAGAGTGCTTTGCAGATGAGAGGAAAATATGAACAAAGACATGTAGGCTACAATAAACAGGACATGTAAGAGACAAGGTTTTGCCATTAAATGGATGTTAATTTAAATTTTAAATTATTTCTTAAATTTAAAGTATGTTTTTCTGTTACCTTGGACCACAGGGAAGCCATCATCTCAGAGGAAAAGAGCTACCAACTAAAAGCAAGAGGTTATTTACTGATCAGCTTTATGTTTCAAATATAACTTTTTTTATGGTAAATGGTTATAGTCATGTTAAAGCAATACTTGTGGAGAGAGGAATGTATTGTCTACATTTTATAAGCTCCCCTTTGCATCTTCAAAGGAAAGCTCCTCAGAGGTTTGATCATGGATCATATTCATAATGGCAAGTGGGGTGTTGAGAAGGTACCTGCCAAAGAAGGAAAAGAAAAGCCCATGCAATCCTAAATAGTAGGAAAAGATATAGCCAGGTGTCCTGGCTACACCTCAGAGTAGAAATCCCAGTTGTAGCATGTAGAAACATTCAGGTGGGTTAGGATTAGAGATGAATATGACAGACTCTTTACTCAAAATCTTTAGCCCTAACTGGTTTGGCTCAGTGGATAGAATGTCAGCCTGTGGATTGAAGGGTCCCAGGTTCCATTCTGGTCAAGGGCATGTACCTTGGTTGCGGGCATATCCCCAGTAGGGGGTGTGCAGGAGACAACTGATCGATGTTTCTTCTCTCTCTTTGATGTTTCTAACTATCTCTCTTTCTTCTTCTCTGTAAAAAAATCAATAAAATATATTTTAAAAAACAACAACAAACTTTATACTCGTTAGTGTAAAATCTGGGAGCTCTTGGGCCAGTAGTTTCCATTTCTGTAGTACAGAAAGGGGTAGAAAGGAAGTGAGCAGTAAGATAGACCTCTGATAGCACTTATAATTCCCCCCAAGCTTTATGTTATGCAGAGGAGGGCCAGGGACTGCTGCATGCCCTGTGAGGGTCACAGGTGTGACTCAGATGACCTAGAGGAAAGGGGGCGTTGGATCAGGGATGAAGGGATGGATAGCCAGGCCCCTGATCCCACTGAACACAAGCTGTGCTCAGACACTGGGCTGGGTGAGAGTATAGTGAGGAGCACAATGAGTAGCATCAGAACTTGCACAGAGACCTGCCTGTTGCAATTGACAGGACACAGACGATTTTGTTTGTTCTGTTTTCCCCATTATTCAAAAGGATGGATATTCAGATTACTTAGAGAATATAAAGAATGCTACCTTTTTTTTTACCCATCTTAATTATTTTTTATTCTGGGCAGTCTAAGTGTGTTTTGGAGACTATGAATAAACCAAACCTCCCAGGGTAGAGTGTTTGTGTGAGGAAATAGTGCTTCATAGAATTAGGAATCTATAAATATTTGTCTGGATGTGGGAAAACCAATATATTGAAGTTGGATCTGGAAATACATTCAATATGTTTTATATGAAAAAGTGGTCTAATTTCATAAGTTTCAGAAGGTGACCCCCAGACAAAATGTTGGACAAGTTTTCCCTGGCTCTGACTTTATCTAAGCCATGGCTGTAGTCCATCTTTAAGATGCTGAGGTAGGATAGTGTGGGACATGATGGTTCATGCAGAACTTTAGTACTCCAGCAAAGTACATCTGTGGTGTGCCTGTGTGTGCATGTGTATGTCTGTGCATATATGTGTGTGTTCATATGCATGTGTTCTATGAAAAGCTGCTACAGGCTGACTCCATTTTTTGTCAGATTGTGTTCATGGAAACCACATATTAAATCTGAGACTCACAAAGTGGATCATTTTTCCTATCCAAACAATGTTATTCTTGTAGATTCAATTTAAGACATGACATCAGATAAGTCATAGCTGTAATCAACACTACAATGCAAGGGGGAAATCAGTTACTAAAAAACTTTATAATAATTAAAATAGCAGAATTATATGAAAATATTATGAGCTATGGATAATAGTATTATATAAAACAATTAGAGGTGGGACTTAAATGTACTATAAACTGTACTAGTATATAAAAATACCCTACAGACAACTTGGTTATATCATCAACTTGGCTAAATGTTAAATTTTGTTAACTATTAATTTTACTTGCCTTTTTGAAATTAGAAAAACATTTTAAGAAATAAATTGAATGACCAGGTCTCTTAAAATAAGGTAGTTTTGATTTTTAACTGTTTTCTTATATATTTTATATATTTCAGGTTATTTAATGGAAAACTACCCATTAAAGTAATTCTTTAGAATTTCACTAGGAATTTTATTCCACAAAATTTGGAGAAAAGAAAAATTGCTTGAATGTTTCATTTATTACCTATAGGCGTGTAACAAATGACCATATATCTAACATTTTAACACAGCACACATTAATTATCTCACAGGTATTTTTGGGGAGGGAGGAGTCCAGGCACAGCTCAGTTGTGTCCTCTACTTTAAATATTCTTATAGCCTGTAATCAAGGCATCAGCAGGAGTCTCTGATGAATCTCAACTGGGGAATAATTTGCCTCCAAACTCACATAGTTGTTGGCAGAATTTAGTTTCTAAAAAGTTGTTGGACTGAGGGCCTCAGTTCTTGGTTGGCTGTTGGTCAAAAGCCACCCAGAGCTCCATGTCACCTGGGCCTCCCTAATTTGTTTCATCAATATGCAAGCCAAAAAAGCAATAGAGAGAGTATGTTAGCAAGATAAAAGGTATAGTTTTTCATTACCCAATCCCAAAGTGCCCTCCAATCAACTTACCTTCCTTCTATTAGTTAGAAACCAAGTCCCTATGTTCAGCCTATCTTCAGCAGGTGAAAATTATTCAAAGGCATGAGTACCATAAAGCAGGGATCATGGAGCCATCTTTGAGTCATGCTGGCCCAGATGTGTTTATCATATTAATCTTTTCTTGTTTTCTTTTGCATGCACAGTGCTCTTGCCAAGCAAAGAAATCACAGTGATCTGAGCAGGAAAGGAGCCAGAATGTGTGTGCTTTTGTTATTGCTTACACAGCAGAATGGTGGGTCGATGGTATGGTCATAGGCATGAAGTTTTCATAATACCAAAAGACATTGTAATAAATGGTCATGACAGAAAATACTTCATGTGGGAGATAAAACTCAAAGTGGAACCTTTGATTAATCATGGTGTTGAATGGGGATGCAAACTGTAAAGTAGGTTCAATTGTACTTCAAAAGGACTTCAGATGAGGCCGAAGTGAGGAAATGAAAGGTGGGAGAATGGATAAAGAAGATGGAATGCAAACTATGAAGCAGCCATAGGGGGCAAAACATCCTGAAAGATGTTTAAAGGAAAGTTTTGCTGTGCAAAGTTCACTTTAATTTTCTCTTTCATAATCTTGTGAAATTTCCTGTCAAAATCCCCATTCGTAAGATATTATTTGGGGTGAGGGTACAATGATGAGAACTGAGAATGATGTCAATGGTGTTAAAGTAAAAGCAGAGTAGCCTTACCAGACTAAATCATCTCTGTGTCACATAGAGTTAATTAATAATGTAGTGTGAGTAGGATGTTGTGCTATGGCTGATGACCTGAGCTCAAATCCAGGCTGCACCAAATACTAACTGTGTAATTTGATCGAACTAAACTCTAGCTCCAGTGTCAGATCCCTTAATTCAAACTTAGTTCATTCCTCCACCCCTGTAATGATAACAAATAAGTCTGAAGACATAGCCGGTGTCTCCTTGTGATAGAGGGAGGTAGAAATCACCCATGGTTAGAATCCTAAAAGGAGTGATTAAAAATTAATAGGCACTCAACAAATGATAATCATATTTTCAAATTTGACATTGGAGAGTAGTATCTTACATATAGAGTTAGCTAACAAAAGTTTATTGAAACATAAAAAAACAAGTAATACTGTTAATAATAATAATAAAATTATTTGAGAAACCACTTATAGTATTTGTATGTATATATAAAAGCTGATCCTCAGACCAATCAGGCTTTAATTGCTATCTCTTCCAGTTAGCACTGTGCAGTCTGGGGAAATCATTTAGGCTTTCTAAGGGATCTTATCTATAATATACATTACCTATAAAATGAAGATAATATGGCATGTGTCAAGATGATTCATTCAATATATACCTATTGAGCACCCATAAGTTCCAGGGACTATACAGAAAATGTGAGCCAGTCTCTGCTCTCCTAGAAATATCTTGGTGTCAAATGATGAACAGTAAATATATAATGTCATTCTAGGATGTAACAAATATTATGGAGATATTGATTGAAATGATTGAATAATAATAGAAGATGCTCTTGTAGGATACTCAAGGAAATTCCCTCTTTGAACAGAAACTTGAAGAAAAAGAAGCCAGTATGGTTTTATTTGATGTAAAGACACTCTAGGTAGAGGGCACATCAATTTAACATTAACATCTTTGGATTGCTCTATACGGAGTATTATAGCCAATTTGTACATATTTAGATTTTTATATTTTTTCTTTATCACCAAAAATCCATTTTTTGAAAACTCAAAAAAATTTCTACAATGTAGGATGTGAGATGAAGTTCTCAGGTGCCATTATGCTGCATGCTATTAAAGAACAGTTCCAGAGGCAGCTCTCCAAGAAAATAGAAGAGAGTTGAAAAAGGTTTTGTTAAATTTCAATCGGGGTGGCACTGCTTCATGTCTGGAAGTGTAAGAGATGAGAACAGCATGTGAATTCCAAGAAAGCAGCACTGAACGGAAAGTGGATTTACAATGTGTCAGACAGGGAGGCAACTTCTTGTGGCGTGTGGCTCGCATGTCAGGATGGGAAAGGTATGTCCTGTGCCTGCTTCTTGCCTGTGGCACACCACAGAGAATGAGTCGGCAACCACAGCCAAAACACATCAGCAGCAATTTTAGTGTATGGCCAGCCACAATCTTCTTTTTAATTTTTCCTAAAATTTAATTATTTTTCTTATTTATCTCTAAGAGCTGAGCATAAGACAGAAATATAGGAAGTTTTGAAGGAAGATGACAGTGGTTAGCTATGATGCTTAATACAATTTTTAGATTTGTAATACTGGATTTAGAATCCTACCACTTGTAATAAGCATAATAAATTCCTTTCACCCTCTTTTTAAACATGTTTTGAGGTGGTTAATATTTGCTTCATTGGGAATATTGCATGATAGGTTGAAAATCTCAATATCAGTAGCACAAATTTCAGAGATGGAAGGTTGTGAAATTCAAAAAGAAATGAAATGTAGGACAGTTGAAGCACAAAAAGTCTACATGATTAAGGGTTTAGTGAAGAAAGAATACTCCCAAAGCTTAAGACTTAAGCAAAAATAAAGATAGACTACAAGAAAAGGAAGAGGGAGGAAGGAGGTAGTGGAAGATGTGGATCATCCAAGACTTGTAACATTTAAATCCAAGAAAAAAGTAAAATAAGTATAAATCTTGAATTCAGTCACTAATATAATATCACTTTAGTTCTGTGTGTCTGTACCATGTATATAAAGTAAATTGACTTCAGGCAGAGTAAACTTGACTAAAGATGAATTTATTTTAATAAAAAAAAATATATATATATATATATTTTTTTTTACAGAGAGGAAGGGAGAGGGATAGAGAGTTAGAAACATTGATCAGCTGCTTCCTGCACACCACCTACTGGGGATGTGCCCACAACCAAGGTACATGCCCTTGACTGGAATTGAACCTGGGACCTTTCAGTCCATAGCCTGGCACTCTATCCACTGAGCCAAACTGGTTTTGGCCTAAAGATGAGTTTGTTTGTTTGTTCGTTTGTTTATTTATTTATTTATTTTGAAATAGTTTTTTATATATTTTAATATTTATTGTTCAGTTTATTAATTACATTGTTCCCCTTTTCCCCCTATAGCTCTCATCCAACCAGTACCCATTCCACCCTCTGCCATTACCTCTCCCCCACTGTCCTCTTCCATAGGTGTATGATTTTTGTCCAGTCTCTTGCTGCACCTCCAACACCCTTATTTCCCCAAGAATTGTCAGTCCATTCCCTCTCTATGCCCATGATTCTTTTATATTCCTCAGTTTATCCTGTTCATCTGATTTTTAATTCACTTGATTTTTAGATTCATTTGTTGATAGATGTGTATTTGTTGTTCATAATTTTTATTTTTACCTTTTTCTTCTTCCTCTTTTTAAAGAATACCTTTCAGCATTTGGCAGTTTGGCGGTTTGGCGGTGATGAACTCCTTTAGCTTTTTCTTATTTATGGAGCACTTTATCTGACCTTCAATTCTGAATGATAGCTTTGCTGGATAGAGTAATCTTGGTTGTAGATTCTTGCTATTCATCACTTTGAAAATTTCTTGCCACTCCCACGTGGCCTGCATAGTTTTTTTTTGAGAAGTCAGCTGACAAGTGTAGGGGTGCTCCCTTATTGGTAACTAACTGTTTTTCTCTTGCTGCTTTTAATATTCTATCTTTGTCTTTTGCTCTTGGCATTTTAATTATGATGTGTCTTGGTGTGGTCCTCTTTGGATTCCTATAGTTTGGGGTTTTGTGTGCTTCCTGGACTTTTAAGTCAATTTCTTTCACCAGATGGGGGAAGTTTTCCATCACTTTATCTTCAAATAGGTTTTCATTATCTTGCTCTCTCTTTTTTTGGCACCCCTATAATTCGGATGTTGGTATGTTTGACATTGTCCCAGAGGCCCCTTACACTATCTTCAATTTTGGGGATTCTTTTAGCTTCTTGTTTTTCCGGCTGAGTGGATTTTGCTTCTTTGAATTTCAAATCTTTTACTTGGTTCTTGCAGTCCTCTAGACTGCTTTTTGGTCTTTGTATAATATTTTTTCTTTCAGCCGGTGTATGCTTAATTTCTAGTTGGTCCCTTTTCATATCCTCGAGGGTCTCATTCATATCCTCGAAGGTCTTGTTCATTTCCTCGAAGGTCTCATTAAGTTCATAGGCCTTTTCTAGGAGCCTTTTGAAAAACTTTACAACCGTGATTTTGAACTCTATGTCCAGTCTTTTTTTTCCTGTTCATTTCTTTCACATCTGATTTCTTTCCATGTCTCCGCATTGTGGCTGCTTCCCTGAGTTGGTCAATTAGCTTTGTGTGGTAGATGTCCTCTAAGGTACAATGGCTCAGCCTCCTCAGTTACCTGAGGTGGGTACTCTTGGTGCAGCCCTATATGAGTTGCACACTCTCGTTGAAATTAAGCCTAGATTATTATTGTTAGTACTAGGAAGGTTTTACCTCCAGGCCAATTGGTTGTGAGGATCAGCTGTGCTCAGGTTGGATGGGCGGAGTCTCTGGCCTGAGCAGCAGCCTTGATTTCCATCAGCTCCTCCCTATGTGGCACTTGTGTGGTAATGGCTGCAGACACCTCTGAGAGAAAGCTGCCGCCAAGCTCTACCCGCTGTTGGACAATTCAGCCTCTCTCCAAATGAGTCTGCACACCCAAAGTCTCACCCAGGGTGGTAAAACAATGCAGTCTGGTGGTTTCCTGAACAAGAGAGCAAAGTCACGAGTCCTCTCTGCACACTCATGGGCTTCTGCTGTTCCCAAGTTTATGCGCCCTCTGCACAAGCTTGCAGACCTCTGCAGCACCCGAGTTTCAGTGTGCTTCCTTCTTACTGTCCAGTTTCACCCTGTGGGTTCCCCGGACCTCACCTGAAACTGGGGAATCAGTGCAGTGAGACGCCTTTGTCTCCCTCCCCATCCAAGAAAACCAGCCGGGTTTGCAGCTACCCACCCTATCCACTTGCACGTGCACTGCTCCAAACCTTTGACTCCATGTGTATCCTCAACTCTGCCCTCCAAATCTCCTCTGAGTCACAGTGTCCTATCTTTTATTTGTGGGATTTTTACTCAGCCAGCTTTCCAGTGATTCTGGATGATATTCCTTCTGTCGTTAAGTTGTAGTTTTAAAATTGTTGTGTGGGGCAGCAAGATAGATGTTTACCTATGCCGCCATCTTGGTTCCTGGCCTAAAGATGAGTTTAGAGCATAGGTAAAGAAAACTTAACTGCTAGCATTGGGATTGTAACAATTAGTGTATGAATTTATTGTGCTTTCACCAAAAGGCGTATTTTGAGTTAATACATTATATAACCAATGCTAAAACACTCATCCAAAGGAATTCAATTAATACTCATGGTCTGGATAAAGAATCAAAATATAATCAGACATGGTACAAGGTACAAAGATTAGGTTAATGATCAAAGATCATTAGCAGTCAACAAATTAATTCAATGCACATAAGAAATTCTCAACATAGGACCTTATTTATTTGATCCAGAATTTATGGTAATATAAAGATTGCATTAAAGAGGGTTAATCATTAGTTTTAAAATAAGAAAAAATAAGTGTTAGTATAGTCAATCACCTATACCAGCTGAAAAAAATGCTTGCTCTAACATAATGGTGCCTAAAAGGGCTAGCCATCTTCCATAACCAAACTATTGGGTTGAGAAATGCTTTTTCACTATTGAGTGGTAATAATTACATGAGTGCTTTAGGGAGAGATACAGCCCAGGGGAAGTAAGGTAGAATACATATACTTCTAAATGGTAGTTAAAATTATAAGCTTATGTAAGCAAGATATAGCAGTGGTCTTCATACTTGAAAATCATCACACATTTTTGCCTGTCACTCTATACAGTTAATAATTTACCTAACCCAGCCTTTTTAAAAGATTAAGCAACCTTTCCTCAAGACTACCTAGATACTGTCTTTGCCTTGTCTACACTGAACATGTTGCCTGGTTCCCCTCACTTTCTGTTTTCCAGTTGTATTTCTGAAGACTTCTACTTCTAAGCTCTTTTCAAATCTCCTGTATATATACCCCTCAAATCTGGTCCCAATACTATGCCTCTAATACTATCTCTAAATTTTTGAGTTGGTCACACTGTGTCCTCACTTCAATTAGGGCTGTAACTGGCCTCAGTTGTACCAGGCCAGTCTGCATATATAATGCGAGTCCACATGCATGGAATTTCAGTTATTTTTACTGAAAGAGAATTATATATAATCTCTATCTGTCAATCCTTCAGAGAGAAACAAAAGTTTCATGAAAAAAAACGTTAATTTTTGTGTGAATATATCTCTTCCATTTTGTGGTGGGTGGAAGTTAAGAAAAATAAAGATGCACTCTGATGCAGAAACCAGACTTTGGGGAGTGTTTGGGTTTGAATTTGCTGGAAGCACTGACACTTTCTTCCAGATTGGAAGGAGAAAACCACTCCCAGATGTCTTAATTTGTCTGACTAACAGAAAAGCCTTCACAATTTATATAATGATGGGTTCAATTAGCACAAGTTTTGTGATTCATTTGCAATCTAAGTGAACTAATTCTAGCCTGTAAATATTTTCAAATGTTTGTGGTCATCATGTGTTTGGCTATTGATAGTCAAAGAAATTAAACAGGAATTGGTAGCTAAAGGATATCTCAGGAAGTTTCGTGCTTCTTTTGAGTTAAGGATAGGAGACATAGACTACATGTAAACTTCAATTTACATAAACATGGTTTGTAACTTACTGGTGTAATCACTTTCTTTGTTTATTGTTCTTATGTGGTCAAGGAAAGTAAATATTCTGTAACATTCCCTTATGTTATTAAAAAGGGAAAATTCAGCATAGCATTTCAATTCCACAAGACTGTTTTTTTTTTCAAGTGCAATTCTAACTTAAATGCTTTAAATGAAGGTTATTTTGTAAAAATTACAACCTAAAATTTCTGCTCTCTACCACTTTGTTCTTAATATTTATGAATTTGGTTAAGTTGTATTACTCTGATGTTCTAAGATAGAATGCTGAGCTTATATTTGAGGCATGGTTGTAGAAAGAGAGAATTAATAGAAGCATGGCCTGAACCTCCTCCTTCCACCTTTCAACCAGAATTTTCCCAGGAAAATGAATTATGCTTCACTCTATATTCTTTCTTTTCCTCTTAAGGAATTATAGCTGTCTCACATAGCAAATACGTTTTTATAAATATTTTATTTAAGCTTGTCTGATTTCTTATATGTTTTCTTAACGTTTATTGTACTTTTAATAATTCACTTGGAATATATAACATCTGCATAAAATACTTGACCAAATCAGCTCTATTGACGTAAATCAACAAACCAATTGCAGTGCAGGGAGAAACTGCCCTATAACTCTTGTGTAACCATCATTGAATCACTGCAAAGGGACTTGTGTTTGGAAAGCTTTTAATTTTTTGTTATGAAGTTCCTAGAAACAGATGTGAAAATTCACATTGTCTAGATTAGGCAGCTGTAAATTATTTCATGGATTACACTTGAGTGAAATGAAAGTCCTGTGTTTATTTCATCAAGGCAGCTGTTATTTCCTTAAATTAAATCAAAACAATTCTTTGCTTGATTAATTCTTGCTTATTTGGACGGTATAAAGATAAAGTGCTGACATGTCTATAGTTTTAAATTTATTCATTTTATCAATTAGTGTCCCTGTGACTCAAAAGATGCATCATAATTTTATAGTTTACTTTAACAAATAAATTACTGCTTTGGGCTTTCTATTGTAAAAAAAATAGATATAGTACTCTCTTCTTTTACAGATAATATTCATGTAATGCACACATTTTTCTTGTAAAGAAAGTTAGGCATCAATGTCACTGCTTGATTTTAACTGCTAGGCTGATAACTATACCAGCTTTTCTTAGCCATCTGGTCTGTCGCTCCATTTCACACTCCCTCCCTAGCAGCAGACTTCTTCTTCTGTCTACCAAATACCCATATGGTTATCTTAAAGGTAACTCCATCACAGCAAGTGCAAAAGCAAAGGTATTATTATCTCTTCCTGTATTTCCTAAAAGTGGTCAACTGGAGAAACCTGTTAGGATTTCTCAATCAATAGTTCACAACAACTTATTGACCCTACCTCTGTAATTACTCTCTAGTATATTTCTGTCTCTTACTGTTTCACCCTTTCTCCAGACCCTCAGAAACTTATATAGGCAGCATTGATGCAGGCTTCTTCCTGCCTCATCTCCCTGGTTCCAAATTGTGTAGGTAAGTGCAACAAATGTATTTCTTAAAAAACCTATTCTCCAGGAGGAACCAAGATGGCGGCATAGGTAAACACCTATCTTGCTGCCCCACACAACAATTCCAAAACTACAACTTAGCAACAGAGCAAACATCATGCAGAATCACCGGAAAGCTGGCGGAGTGAAAATTCCACAAATAAAAGTAAAGATAGGACACTGTGACTCAGAGGAGCAGTGGAGCACAGCCTTGAAGATACGCACAGAGTCAGAGGTATAGAGCTGTGCATGCCCAAGAGCAGAAAGGGCGGGTGGCTGCAAACCCGGCCAGTTTTCTTCAACAGGGAGGGCAAAGGCATCCCAATGCACTGATTTCCCAGTTCCAGGAGAGGTCCGGGGAAGGCACACTGAAACCCGGGAGCAGCAGAGGTCTGTGAGCCTGTGGAGAGGGCGAGCTTGTAAACTTGGAAACAGCCATTTGCGCATAAACTTGGGAACAGAAGTGCACGACCATGCAGAGAGGACTCGTGACTTGCTCCCTCGTTCAGGAGATCACCGGACTGCTTTGTTTTACAACCCTGGGTGAGACTTTGGGTGTGCAGACTCATTTGGGGAGAGGCAGAGTTGTCTGGCAATGAGTGGAGATCGGGAGCGGCTTTCTCTCAGAGGTGCGTGCAGCCATTACCACCCAGCACAGAGACCCACAAGCCGTATAGGGTGCAGCTGACTCTGCCTGCGCAGCCTGGAGACTCCGCCCATCCAACATGAACACAGCTCACCTTCACAGCCAATCGGCCTTGGGGTCAAACCCTCCTAGTGCTAACAACAATAAGTTGGGCTTAACTTCAACAAGACTGTGCAACCCATAAAGGGCTGCAGCAAGAATATCCACCTCAGGTAACTGGGGAGGCTGACCCACTGACCCTTAGAGGACATCTACCACACAAAGCTAATGGACCAACTCAGGAAAGCAGCCACAATGCGGAGAAATAGAAATTAGATGTGAAAGAAATGGCAGAAAAAAGATGACTAGACATAGAGTTCAAAACCACAGTAATAAGGTTTTTCAAGGGGCTTCTAGAAAAGGCCAATGAACTTAATGAGAACTACAAGGAAATGAACAAGACCTATGAGGAAATGAATGAGACTTACGAGGATATAAAAAAGGACCAACTGGAAATTAAGCATACACTGACTGAAATAAAAAATAATACACAAAGACCTAAAAGCAGACCAGAGGACCACAAGAACCAAGTCAACGATTTGAAATACAAAGAAGCAAAATCCACTCAGCCGGAAAAGCAAGAAGCCAAAAGAATCCAAATAATTGAAGATAGTATAAGGGGCCTCTGGGACAACCTTAAGCATATCAACATCCAAATTATAGGGGTGCCAGAAAAAGAGAGAGAGCAAGATAATGAAAACCTACTTGAAGAAATAGTGACTGAAAATTTCTCCCACCTGTTGAAAGAAATTGACTTAAAAGCCCAAGAAGTGCACAGAACCCCAAAATATTGGAATCTAAAGAGGACCACACCAAGACACATCATAATTAAAATGCCAAGAGCAAAAGATAAAGAGAGAATATTAAAAGCAGCAAGAGCAAAAACAGTTACCTATAAGGGAGCACCCATATAATTGTCAGCAGATTTCTCAACAGAAACAATGCAGGCCAGACAGGAGTGGCAAGAAATATTCAAAGTGATGAATAGCAAGAATCTACAACCAAGATTACTCTACCCAGCAGAGCTATCATTCAGAATTGAAGGTCAGATAAAGTGCTTCACAGATAAGAAAAAGCTAAAGGACTTCATCACTGCCAAACCAATATTATATGAATTGCTGAAAGATATTCTATAAGAAGAGGAAGAATAAAAAGGTAAAAATATAAATTATGAACAACAAATACACATCTATCAACAAATGAATCTAAAAATCAAGTGAATAATCTGATGAACAGGATAAACTGGTGAATATAACAGAATCATGGACATAGAGAGGGAATGGACTGACAATTTTGGGGGATAAAAGGGGTGTGGGAAGTGCAGCAAGAGACTCGACATAAATCATGCACCTATGGGAGAGGACAGTGTGGGGGGAGGTGAGGACGGAGGGTGGGTGGGTACCAGGTGGAGGGGATCTATAAGGGGAAAAAAGGGGAACAATGTAATTAATAAACGGAACAATAAAGATAAAAAAAAAAAACGAAGGCAGGACCCGGAGGAAAGGACACTAAAAACACCCAATCCCAAATTCTGAGAGCTGGGCCCTCGACAGGTGGCTCAGTTGGTTAGCGAGTCACCAAAATATGCCAAGGTTGCGGGTTGAATCCCCAGTCAGGCCACATATAAGAATCAACCTATGGCCTAACTTGTTTGACTCAGTGGATAGAGCATCGGCCTGTGGACTGAGGGGTCTCAGTTCGATTCCGGTCAAGGGCATGAACCTTGGTTGTGGGCACATCCCCAGTAGGGAGTGTGCAGGAGGCAGCTGATTGATGTTTCTCATCAATGTTTCTCACTCTCTCACCCCTTCCCTTCCTCTCTGTAAAAAACCAATAATATATATATATATATTTTTAAAAAAGAATCAACCTATGAATGCATGAATATGTGGAACAACAAATGGATTTTTCTCTCTCTTTTTCCCTCTCCCCCAACCTCAATAAATAAAATAAACAAATTAAAAAGAAAACCCTGCGATCTACCCTGGGTGTGACCTTCGCTGATAATAACAGGCCAGGCTTTTCTCATGAGGAAAGGGACTGAGGAAGGGAGCTGGAGGAAGAGAGAGGCCCCTGGGCACCTGCACTCAGCATAGGCAAGAAGGGGATCTAACAAAAATAAATAAATAAATAAATAAATAAATAAATAAATAAATAAATAAAAATAATAAACCTATTCTCCAAAAGTCAATTCCATGCAAAGATTAATTGATCAGATAATTAACAAGGATTATCAAATTATACAAAAGTTTTCTAGTCAGTAAATATCAACAAATGCTTACTCTGTGCTGGATACACTTGTAAAACATTGAGATTATGATAATAAATGAGAAAGACTTAGTTTCTGTGTTGTGATATCAGAAAAGAAATAAAATGTTAAAATGAGTAATTGTAGGAGTGTGTGTATGTGTGTGTCTGTATATGTACATGTATGTTTTGTTTGTGTGTATATATATATATATATACACACACACACAGAGATGTATATAGACATATATATCTTTATACCTGATTAATATATATAGTCAGGTAATAAGTACTGTGGGATAAAAATGAAACCAAATAGTAGGATAGCAAATAATGAAAGTAAATATTCTTTTTAAATATATATATATATATTATTGATTTTTTATAGAGAGGAAGGGAGAGGGATGGAAAGTCAGAAACATCGATGAGAGAGAAACATCGATCAGCTGCCTCTTGTGCACCCCCTACTGGGGATCTGCTTACAATGAAGGTACATGCCCTTAACTGGAATCGAACCTGGGACCCTTCAGTCTGCAGGCCGATGCTCTATCCACTGAGCTAAACCAGTTTTGGCAATATTCTTTTAAATAGAGACAATGAATATGATTATATTTTTTCATAAATATAATGGATATATTGAAATGTGCTTGAAGAAACCAAGATGGTGGCATAGGTAAACACCTGAACTTGCTGCTTCACATAACCACTTAAAAACTACAACTAAAGGACAAAACAGATATCATCCAGAACCTCAGGAAGACTGGCTGAGTGGAAATTCTACAACTAGAAAGGAAGAGAAAATCACACTGAGACTCAGAGCAGGTGCAAAAGTAAAGTATGGAGGTACAGAGGTGTACACGTGGGAAGGTCTGGCAATGGAGGACATGGTTGTCCTTTTAAATAAGAAGGGAGATAAAAGCTCCCACCTACTTTGAACTCCAGTTCCAGGTGAGACTCTGGGGTCCCAGACTCATATGGAAGGAAACTGGACAGTCTGGCAGTAGGCCAGAACACCAGGTCGGCTTTTTTCAGAGGTGCTCCCAGTGATTACTGCGGGACACTGTGACCCAGGGGCCTCTTAGGGCAGGGCTGAAGGTCAGCCATTGCTGTTTTGTCTGCCCTATTGATTCCTTGAGACCCCACTCCACCCAATTTGAAACCCCACTCCAGCTGTGTGCAGAGGCTTTTGCATATGAATGGCCTGGCCCTTTGCAATCTAAAATTGCCTAACAAACTACAGCTGGGTCAGAGAGCCCCAGGACTTCCAAAAGAAGGCCCAAGGCTCCACAGCAGCTTGCATTGTTTCATAGCTGTGCCTCATCTGGGCACATACAAACCCCAAACAAAGAAGAGGAATCTGCAGTTCTCTCCATAGCTCCTGCTAGGTGGCCTCAGGCAGTGGCTGACTTAGCACCTTCTTGGAAATCCAAGGGCCAATGTACCCAGTGGTCAGAGTGGGACCATCCAGATTACAACTCCTCAGATCCCTAAGGAACACACTCATGGAGCAGACACAATGAGCACCAAAGCCCCACTAAAGCAAATCCTGTCTCCAGCACAGAAGTTCTCCCATCATAGACACAACTGATCCTCACAGCCAATTGGCCTGGAGGTCAATTCCTCCCAGTGATACCAACAACAATCAAAGCTTAACTACAAGACTATGCATACAGCCCACAAAAGGATGCACCAAGAGTGTCCATCTCAGGTAATTGGGGAGGCCGAGCCACTGGGCCCTATAGGACACCTAGCATACAAAGTCATTCTATCAACACAGGAAAGCAGTCAAAATGCAGAGACAAACAGGTCACAAATGACAGCAATGGAGGAAAGCAAACAACTGAATATAGAGTTCAAAACCATGGTTATAAGATTTTTCAAGAATTTTTTAGAAACCGCCGATAAATTTAGTGAGTCCCCTGAGTATATGAAAAAGGACCAACTAGAAATTAAACATACATTGATTGAAATAAAGAATAATATACAGAAATCCAACAGCAGTCCAGAGGATCACAAGTATCAAGTCAAAGATTTGAAATATGAAGAAGGAAAAAATAAGCAACTGGAAAAGAAAAAAAGAATCCAAAAATATGAAGATATTGTAAGGAGCTTCTGGGACAACTTCAAGCATACCAACATCTGAATTATGGGGGTGCCAGAAGAAGAGAGAGAGCAAGATATTGAAAACCCATTTGAATAAATAATGACTGAAAACTTCCCCCACCTGGTGAAAGAAATAGACTTACAGGAAGCGCAGAGAACCCCAAACAAAAGGAATCTAAAGAGAACCACACCAAGACATATCATAATTAAAATGCCAAGAGCAAAAGGCAAAGAGATAATATTAAAATCAGCAAGAAAAAAAACAGTTACCAGCTAGGGAGTACCCATAAAAATGTCAACTGATTTCTCAACAGAAACTATTCAGTTTAGAAGGGAGTGGCAAGAAATATTTGGAGTGATGAATAGCAAGAATCTACAACCTAGATTACCCTGCAAAGCTATCATTCAGAATTGAAGGTCAGATAAAGAGCTCCACAGATAAGAAAAAGCTAAAGGAGTTCATCACCACCAAACCAGTATTATATGAAATGCTGAAGGGTATTCTGTAAGAAGAGGAAGAAGAAGAAAAAGGTAGAGACAAAAATTATGAACAACAAATACATATCTATCAACAAGTGAATCTAAAAATCAAGTGAATAACAAAATCTGATGAACAGAATAAACTGGTAAATATAATAAAATCAGGGGCATAGAAAGGGAGTGGACTAACAATTCTTAGGAGGAAGGGAGCTTGGGGGGTGTGGGAAGAGACTGGAGAAAAATTGTACACTTAAGGATGAGGACAGTTGGCGGGGGATGGGGGTAAAGGGAGGTTAGGATAAGGGCAGAGGGTGGGGTGGGAGCCGGATGGAGGATGGGAACTGGGTGGAGGGGAGCTATGGGGGAAAAAGAGGAACTGTAATAATCTGAACAATAAAGATTTATTTAAGAGGCAAAAAAAAATGCTCTTATTTGCATCAATGTAAGGAAATCTTTAGTCTAAAGCTATATGATATAAGATAGTAAAGTTTATTTAAAATATAATTTTATTAAGATATTCATGAAATATTTGTTCTAGAACAGCACTGTCCTGTAGAAATATAATGCGAACCATCAATTGAAATAATGTGTAATTTAAAATTTCTCAGCAGCTCATTAAAACAAGGAAAAAGAAACAGGTAAAATTAATTTTAATACATTTTTATTTAACTCAGTATATCTAAAGTATTCTTATTTCAACATGTAATCCGTATGAAAAGTTGATAATTGGATATTTTGTATTAAAGTCTTCTGAATTCTGTATGTATTGCACTACTACAGCATATCTCAGTTTGGACAAGCCACATTGAAAGTTCTCCATAGCAACTTGTGGTTAGTGATTAATTAATTGGAAGATTAGGTTATATTGGTTATGTTGACTATATTAAATATATGTTTGATATTTAGTTGAATATATAATTATATAGTTTTAAATAAGAATATGTTAATGAGTAGTGAATTTATAGCTGTGAGGAATATATTTATAACCTAATTCATTGAATATGTTAGTTGAATATGTACTTCAATGAAGACTGTTTTGTAATTATATTAGTTATAATATCAACTATGTTTAAAAAGAATATTCCTAAAGTTAGTATTATGAATTTAGAAAATTGTTTAGTTCAATTAATACACCTACAGACTTGATCATTTCATTCCCCTTTGTCATCTGAGACTAAACTATTCTCTGGCGTTACATTCTGCTATCCCTATACATCTCAGGTTATAGTCATATAAGATGCATAATATTTCCCAAAATACTATGTACTTACAAATCTCTGTGCTTTTTCATGTTCTTTTGTTGCTCTGAAAGGTCCTTCACTACTGGGTTTGGCTTGTATACTTCTACTTACCTGTTTCCCAACATATTCATCTTACTAATAAGTTTTTATCTTTTAGGTTTTCATCAGAAAACTGAAACTATTCTGCTTCATAAAATAAAATAGTGCCAAATGCTCATAGACGATATCTGGATTTTTTTATAATTCAGTTAATTGCTTTCCTAATTGTTTTCTATAACATTTGAAACATTTATTTTGTGTGTGTGTGTGAGTGTGTATGTTTTTCTGGGATGGAGCTGATCACATTATATGAAAGCTATCTACTTTCTTAACTATTCATTGACATTCACTAGTTAGTTTGATTTCAGAGTATCAAAATAGAGCAAATGTATTTTTAAAAATTCCATCAGGTAAATTTTTTTACATAATATTTCTATACCATTTTTACCTTAAGAATAATGAGATTCTTTGGTTAAAAAAAAGTATATTTGGTTGCTTCACAGAGACTTTTAGTTGGCCAGAGTCTCTCCTTATACTGAATTTGTATCTACTTACCTCCTGCTCTACCTATAGCACCAAATTGGGTGTGTGGAAATATCATGGGAAATATTTTATTTAGGGAAATAGCCAGGAAAGGGAAGGATGGAAGGAAAGAAGGGAGGGAGAAAGGGAGGAAGACTGATACCATTGATATTCTAAAATTCTAAGTTTCTGTATTTAAAACTGTTCCTGGCATTTTCTCCCTTGACATATCCAACATTAAACATTCCTTGGAGAAGCTCTTACTTAAATTCTTTAATGTGTTTTTCTCTTCTCTCACAATTTATGCAAACTTTCTAAATTTTTCTAGGTTTAGGCATTTTGATTTCTTTCCCTTGCTTATTTAATCCTAGATACCTGCTCTCTTTAAAGCTATTAAGGAAATGGAACTATGAAGACCTAGATGACTAAACAGGATGCAAGGTTCTTCGTAGTTGTATCACCCTTTAAAGCTCAGTAAGGAAGTTTTTTGATTTTCTTTGAAAGAATGAATGTTGGTTAACAAATGAAGAAATTAATATTTGTCTAAGTAAGACCTTTCCCAAGACTAGAGGAATCAATTTCACTGCCATCATTACTGTTGCATCTGATACTTTGATGTCATAGCAGTTGCTGAGTTTCAGTTTCAGTTTAACCTGAAGTCTCAATGAATAAGCAAATAAATTCTAAGAGGCTTCTTACTTTAGGACTCTCTCCCCCCGCCCCCTCCAAACAAATGCCATGACAGTTATTCTGAGCTCTATAAAAAGAAGTGAGACCCAGTGTGGCTCAGCTGGTTGGGCACAGTCCTGTGCACAAAACATTGCCAGTGAGATTCCAGGTCAGGGCCCATGTCCAGGTTGCAGGCTTAAACTCCAGTAGGGAGCATGCAGGAGGCAGCAGATCCATGTTTGATGTTTTGCTCTCATATCGATGTCCTTCTCTCTCTCTCCCTCTACCTTCCACTCTCTTTAAAAGTCAATTTAAAAAAAAAAAAGAACCTTTAAAAGAAGTGAGACCCTGGTGGGGACATGGTAGCTAGGCAATCTTTAAAAATGAAATCAAATTGATCTGTTGTTACTTTCTCTACATACATCAAGCAACCTACAAATGCTTAGATAATTATCATGAAGCTCCATACCCTTGTGCTTTATATTATTAGTAGAAAAATGATGCAGAGGCAAGTAGGGAGTGAAGATTTGGCCTTGAAGGTAATGGGTAGCCATCACATCTATTTTCTGATGTAGAATAAACCATATAATTTTTTCATGTCAGTATCTATAATAACTCAGTACTCCATTAAAAAGTCACTTGGGTATACTTTGCAACTCAAAAAATAAAACTAAGGGAGAACTTTTTTTGGTTTAATCCATAGCAATATGGCCTTCAAGAGATTACTTCATTTAAATAGTCTGCTTTTAAACATTCAATTTCCTATTTTTATCAGTATCAGAAATGCCTTAAATCCATCATAGAATTGTAATGACAGAATTTGAGAGAAGCTTAGATTCGGACTCAACTGGAGAGATCATTTAGTACAATGCTTAGCAAAATTCTACGTCAGCCACCATAATTGCCCAGCCTCCGCTTTAAAAACTCACATCTCCCTTATGACACTGCTCAATATGCCTTTAAATAGCTATAAATGTAGGAAGATTATCACGTAGACTCTCTTCCTTCCTTTCTTTATAAACAATTAATATAAACATATTTTTTAAAAAGGGGGGGAAAGATGTATCCAAACCAAAAATCTAAATTGCTCAACCAAGGCCAAGAAAACAACCCCATAGGTCATAAGAGATCAATCTTAAAGAGTCAGGTAGCTTTTTCCATAAGGTTATATACTCTTTTCTACCTTAGCTGCTTCATTGAGCCATATACAGCAAATAGTGTTATCAATGGCACAGATACTACCATGACCAGTGAATATGTAATCTAGACTGTTCATCACACTATTTTGGCCAAGGCATTGAGACTGATCTATATTTCATCTAGGGTAGAGGTAGTATTTTTTATAAGTTCTGTCAGAACTTAAAATGATACATGTCTTACATATCATGTTTGTATGATGCCTGTTATTGGAAACTAGGGCCCCCAGTGCATGAATTTGTGCACCTTGAAAGGAACTGTGGGCCATGAATCTGTGGTGGGCACATGGGCAGGTCTCGGCCCATCCTCTGTGCCATGGCCCCCCCGTTCCCTGTCTGCAGGCAGCCCAGCTCTGTGCTGACAGTGCCAAGCAATTGGGACTGGCACCAGGCACCAACAGTGGGTGTGAGCAGTGGCACCAGTACCAGCCATGGGTGTGAGCAGGGCCAGTGCAAGCAGTGGGTATGAGCGGCAACTCTGATGCTGGCAGGGGGTGCAAATGGGGCCATCACTGGCAGTGGGTGCAAGAGGCAGCTGCCGGCCCCAATCACCCCTCAGAAGCAGGGGGAGGTGGAGAAGCCCTGAAGGGAAATTGGGGCTGACAATTGCTGCTCGCACCCACTAATAGTGCTGAGTGATCAGGGCTGCTGCCGGGTGCGAGTGGCGGCTCTGGCGCTGGCAGCAGGTGTGAACAGGGCGGGCTCCAGCAACAGGTCCAAGCGCCAGGTGGAACCATGGCACACAGGAGCAAAGAATTTTCAGTGACCACCAGAGGCTCACCCTGATGACAGCGACAGGCACCCTGCTTTGGTCTGGCACCCCTACTCACCTGCTCCACCATCATTGCCACAGCCAATGCCCGCCATGTTCCACACATGCCCCCTGGGGGTCAGTGCACATCACAGCGATTGATGTTCCACTGTTCATTCTATTTGCATATCAGGGTTATATATATATATATGTATATACATATGTGTGTATATATATATATATATATGTATATATATATGTATATATATGTACATACATATATATACATATATATATATAGTTACTGCTTTACTTGTATAAACAATGAAACAATAACTTCCCTAGGTAAAGTGCCTGAATAATCAAGGGTAGCCTTATTTCGAGCTCATGTCTGAATTATAATTTCCAGTATGATAATTTATAGAATTAGGGTGCCTATATACAGATAATTTTTGTAATACTACTCCTAAAGTGCATGAGTTATTAGTATGAGGAAAGTGATCCCAGCCATCCTGGCTGCAAATGAAGTCTAGTAGTATCTGGTAGGAACACACAGGTACACAGGGAAAAAGGAATTATTCATGACATGGCCCTTACATTAGCTGAATAATCTGAGATTGGTGGTAGACTGATTATGCTCCAATCTAGAAGAGAACAGAAGAGGAAAGGGAGCCATCATGGGTGGGCAGCAACCAGGAGTCTACAGAAAATGAGAACAATGATTGTAAGTAAGTAGATGAAAAACAAAATAGGAATTAGTAGGGGTTTTGACGCACCATCTTGGCCAGAAACTGTCCACTATCTGAGGGTCATTGGATTGTTCTAAAGAATTCTGTTTGAGGTCCCCTATTATAATAGGCTTCTTGTTTTGTTGATTCTGGATTGCTTCTTTAGTTGTGAAATGTGAATTCTAGGGTTCACTCCAGAGAATTTTACTTCTGTATTAGTAGTTTATAGTATTTGATAAAATCCCTTCCATGAAGTTCAAGAGCAATTTTTTTCAGATGTATCTTCCAATGGACAAAATAATATAGTTGAATATTACAAAGAAGCTATAAGATATTGTGAATGTGACTCTAACCTCTTGGTGATAGCACTGAGTATAGTACATGTGTCCCATGCAGTATTTTACAAGATGTGATACAGAGAGTAGAGCTCAGTATCAGGTAAAATCCTGAAGCACATTGGCCCTAGTCACCAGTTCATAGGAAAGTAAACAGTGTGTTCCCGGGGAGTGGACCATACTGACTAAGGGTGAGTGGGACTACCTTTGCCCCTGGGAGCTCAAGGATTTCTGAAAGTTCTATTAGGTACATTTAAGAATGTTATTGATTCCACCTTTCTATGGTTTCTGAGTAAGGGGTTCTTTAATGTTTCTTTTTTTTTTCACATTAAAGTATTTTATTTTATTTTTTTTACCTTTATTGTTCAGTTTATTAATTACATTTTCCCCCAATAGCTCCCCTCCACCCAGTATCCATCCCACTCTACACCCTTACCTCCCCTGCCTCTGCCTTCTCCCATAGTTGCATGATTTTTGTCCAGTCTCTTGCTGTACTTCCCGCACCCTTTTTCTCACCAAGCATTATCAGACCATTCCCTCTCTATGTCCATGATTTTGTTCTATTCCTCATTTTATCCTGATCATCAGGTTGTTAATTCACTTGATTTTTAGATTCATTTGTTGATAGATGTGTATTTGTTGTTCATAATGTACATTTTTACCATTTTCTTCTTCCTCTTCTTAAACAATACCTTTCAGCATTTCATATAGTGTTGGTTTGGCAGTGATGAACTCCTTTAGCTTTTTCTTATCTGTGAAGCACTTTATCTGACTTTCAATTCTGAATGACAGCTTTGCTGGATAGAGCAGTCTTGGTTGTAGATTCTTGCTATTCATTACTTTGAATATTTCTTGCCACTCCCGTCTGGCCTGCATCGTTTCTGTTGAGAAATCTGCTGACAATCGTATGGGTGCTCCCTTATAGGTAACTAACTGTTTTTCTCTTGCTGCTTTTAATATTTTCTCTTTATCTTTTTTTTAATCTTTATTGTTCAGTATATTAATTACATTGTTCCCTTTTTTCCCCCTATAGTTCCCCTCCACCTGGTACCCATCCCACCCTCCGCCCTCACCCCCCTCCACTGTCCTCTCTCATAGTTGCATGATTTTTGTCCAGTCTCTTACTGCACTTCCCACACCCCCTTTCTCCCCAAGAGTTGTCAGTCCATTCGCTCTCTATGCCCATGATTCTGTTACATTCACCAGTTTATCCTGTTCATCAGCTTATTAATTCACTTGATTTTTAGATTCATTTGTTGATAGATGTGTATTTGTTGTTCCTAATTTACACTTTTATCTTTTTCTTCTTCCTCTTCTTAAAGAATATCTTTCAGCATTTCATATAATATTGGTTTGGTGGTGATGAACTCCTTTAGCTATTTCTTATCTGTGAAGCACTTCATCTGACCTTCAATTCTGCATGATAGCTTGTTTGTAGATTCTTGCTGTTCATCACTTTGAATATTTCTTGCCACTCCTGTCTGGCCTGCATTGTTCCTGTTGAGAAATCTGCTGACAATCGTATGGGTGCTCCCTTATAAGTAACCAACTGTTTCTCTCTTGCTGCTTTTAATATTCTCTCTTTGTCTTTTGCTCTTGGCATTTTAATTATGATGTGCCTTGGTGTGGTCCTCTTAGGGATCCTATATATTGGGGTTCGGTGTACTTCTTGGACTCCTAAGTCAATTTCTTTCAACCAGATGTGGGAATTTTTCGGTCACTTTTTCTTCAAATAGGTTTTCATTGTCTTGCTTTCTCTCTTTTTCTGGCACCCCTATAATTCGGATGTTGGTATGCTTGAGGTTGTCCCAGAGGCCCCTTACACTATCTTCAATTTTTTGGATTCTTTTGGTTTCTTGCTTTTTCAGCGGAGTGGATTTTACCTCTTTGTATTTCAAATCTTTAACTTGGTTCTTGGGGTGCTCCAGAGCACTTTTAGGTCTTTGTATAATATTTTTTATTTCAGTCAGTGTATGCTTAATTTCTGGTTGGTCCTTTTTCATATCCTTGAGAGACTCCTTTATATCCTTGAGAGTCTCCTTCATTTCCACGTTGGTCTTGATCATTTCCTTGCAGGTCTCGTTCATTTCCTTGTAGGACTCATTGATTTCCTTGTAGGTCTCACTTATTTCCTTATAGGCCTCGACCATTTGTTGGAGCCTCTTGAAAAACCTTATAACCATGGTTTTGAATTCCATGTCAAGTCGTTTTTTTTCCTCCATATCTTTCACATCTGATTTTTTTCCATGTCTCTGCATGGTGGCTGCTTCCCTGAGTTGGTCAATTAGCTTTGTGTGGTAGACTTCCTACTAGGGACAGTGGCTCAACCTCCCCAGTTACCTGAGGTGGATATGGGTTGCACAATCTTGCTGAAGTTAAGCTCAGGTTAATCGTTGGTAGCACTTGGAGGGGTTGACCTCCAGGCCAATTGTCTGTGAAGTTCAGCTGTGCTCAGGTTGGATGGGCGGAGTCTCCGGGTCAAGCAGACAGTGTTAGCTCCGCCCTGTGCAGCCCCAGGGAGTCTGTGTCGGGGGCAATGGCTGCCAGCACCTCTGAGAGAGAGCCGCTGCCGAGTTCCACCAGCTGCCGGGGAATTCAGACTCTCCCCAAGTGACTCTGCATGCCCAATGTCTTACCCAGGGTCATAAAACAAAGCAGTCTGATGGTTTTCCGAATGAGAAAGCAAGTCGCAGATCGCTCTCTGCGCCGTCACGCAGCCGAGCTGTTTGTGCAAGCTGCCTTCTCCACAAGCCGGGAGAGCCCTGCAGCACCCGAGCTTCGGTGTGCCCTCCCACTGTCCAGTTTTCACCCCGTATGATAGTGGGTTCCCTGGACTTCTCCCAGAGCTGGAGAATCAGTCCAGTGGGACGTCTTTGTCTCCCCGTTCGAGAAAACTGGCCGGTTTTCAGCCGACCGCCCTCTCCGCTGGCGCGCGCTTCAAACCTCTCTCCGCGCGAATCTTTCAACGCTGTCCGCCGCCGCTCCTCCGAGTCAAAGTGTCTTATTTTCACTTTTATTTGTGGAATTTTCACTCGGCCAGCTTTCTGGTGATTCTGGAAGGTGTTTGTTCTTTCGTTAAGTTGTAGTATTAAAATTGTTGCATATGACGGCAAGATAGGTGTTTTACCTATGCCGCCATCTTGGTTCTCCTCCTTCTCTTCATCTTTTGCTCTTGGCATTTTAATTATGATGTGCCTTGGTGTGGTCCTCTTTAGATTCCTATATTTTGGGGTTCTGTGCACTTCTTGGGTTTTCAAGTCAATTTCTTTCGCCAGGTGGGGGAAGTTTTCAGTCACTATTTCTTCTAGTAGGTTTTCATTATCTTGCTCTCTTTCTTTTTCTGGCACCCCAATTAATCTGATGTTGGTATGCTTTAGGTTGTCCCAGAGGCCCCTTATACTATCTTCAATTTTTTGGACTCTTTTGGCTTCTTGATTTTCCAGCTGAGTGGATTTTGCTTTTTTGTATTTCAAATCTTTGACTTGGTTTTTGCGGTTGTCTGGACTGCTTTTCGGTCTTTGTATAATATTTTTTGTTTCAGTCAGTGTATGCTTAATTTCTATTTGGTCTTTTTTCATATCCTCGTAGGCGTTGTTCATTTCTTTGTATGTTTTATTTATTTCGGCATAGTTCTCATTAATTTTGTTGGCCTTTTCTAGTAGCCTCTTCGTAAACCTAATTACTGTGGTTTTAAACTCTATGTCTAGTCGTCTTTTTTCCTCCATTTCTTTCAGAGCTGAGTTCTTTCCTTTTCTCTGCATTGTGGTTGCTTTCCTGAGTTGGTCCCTTAGCGGTGTGTGATAGGTATCCTCTGAGGAACAGTGGCTCAGCTTCCTTATGCAGTGCCCAGTGTCAGCCTTAGGTCCGCCCTTCCTGACGCACTGCTTCAGGTCTATGGGGCTTGCAGCGTCAGCTTATCTGTGCGGCTCACGGGTCTCGGTGTTGGGTGGCAATGTAAATCCACCGCTGGTGTCCCTGTTGCCAGACAACTGTGCCTCTCCCCAAATGAGTCTGCACAGCCAAAGTCTCACTCAGGGGTGTAAAACAAATCAGTATGGTGGTCTCCGAGCAAGTGAGTCGCGCGTTCTCTGCCCGAGTTCTCTGCCCGGTTGCACATTCCAATTTACTCGTGCACTCTCCCCAAACACACAGACCTCAGCCGCGCCCGGGATCCTCCTTTCCCCGACCTGGGAGCTCGCCTGGAACTGGGGGGTCGGTGCTGTGGGAGGCCTCCACCCTCCCTGCTGGAGAAAACCAGCCGGGCTTGCTGTCTGCCGCCCGTCCCTCACCGCTCGCTCGCGCTCTGAACTCTTTGTTTCTTGAGTAGTATGTACCTTGGATACTTAATATAAAAGTTTGTATTTCCAAGATCGGAAACAAAAAGTCAAGCATCTTTGTTAGCAGCTATAAAGACTGTAGCTTTTTGCCAAAGATATGTTTCAACTCATCCTGACAATAAAAATAACTAAAACATTAAAATCTTTTGGAGTATGAAAGCTGCATAAAATTCATGCAGTATTCAAAGAACCCTTGAAGATTATGTTCCTTGCCATATTCCATCTTACAGTTTTTCTAGAACTGTGTTCTTTATAAAAGAAAACATGACTAAAAATTGACCGTTACTGTCATTGAAAGTATACCCAATCATGTTGGGTTCAGTAAGCAATTCATCTGTATCATGATGAATAGTTTAATGGAGAAATTTAGCTACTATCAATTTGAAACTAATGTCACCCAACAGCTATATTGAGAGCACCAAAGATTATCTGAGTGAAGTTAGAACCATATATTTTTTCTTTATTTTTATCTAGAATTGGGGGCTGAATGTTGATATTCATAATAGTTTCTTTGAATTCCTTTAAGTATTAATCCTCGATGAGTTTATCTGCTTCTTCAGATTACAGAAGGCCAGTTCATAACTTGGACTAAGAGTCGTTACAATCTCAGGAAAATTTATTGCATTATCCCGTTAAGCATAGAATTCATGTGAGTTGTTTTGTAAGAGCTCTACAATGTTTGAGTTGTCTGTAGCCTTATCAAAAGAGAGTGACTGCCTTCCTTACAGAGGTTATAATATCTCTTGTTTTCTGAATAAAGCAGGAGATCTTATATTATTTGTGTCAGGACCAAATTACAAGGGAAACTTAGACCTTTTAAGTCTTGATTGAGAATTTGGGAAAAACAGGAATGGACTTCAGAGAACAGTATTCTCCTCCCCAGGTGAAGACAAGAAGGAAAGGTTTAAAATGGAAAAAGAGAAAGTTTCAGATATGTTCTGGTTGGAGATTGTTGGATGAGGAAGCAGAAGGCAGGCTAATTAGAAGCAAAGGATCTTTTGTAATCAGTTGGGAACATATTTGTCATTTTCTTGTTTGTTCTGAATTGTAAGTAAAGACAAAAAGAAGGAAAGCTGATAGCCATTGACCTAGTCCTGACCATTTTGGTCCAATTGCTGCAGCTGTGGTTTGGCTTCCTGTAAATTTTCTCATATAATTTGTCTCTAACAACATCTAGAAATGATTAAAAGATAATTGATGCATGAGGTAAGATTTTTGCAATGTGGAAATGGAATGTTTTAACTTACAAACTACTTACAGACACCTGAAAACATGGGCTTCTCTCCTTAATACTATTAACATTTAATTTTTCTCTCTGAAATTGTTTGTATTGTTCCAGAGGATCTTGATGATTTAAGAATGGAGGGAGTAACTACTCTGGTACCTTCTGGGAGCAAATTTAATCAAGGTCGTGCTACTCACCCTGCTGAACTTCAGGCCAAGGTCACACTGAACATCTGTTCAAGGTGTGCCAGGTAAAACAAATTATAGGTGTTGTATATATCAATGTGATTTTGGTTTTAAAAATCTAAGGTTTTGATGAAAAGCATGTATTTTGTGTAAAGAAAAATTTTCCCTCCTAGTTATCTTCCGTGCTAACAACATTGGCAAGGGAGTTTGTTGTGCCTTTGATCCTTGTGTCCAGCGCCACTCAGACCAACAATGAATTGAAGAGCTTAGATTGTCCTCACTTCACAGTTTGGGACTATTTTAAATCTCTGTCTCTGAATCTCATTTGCTGTCTGCCCTCTGTTCCCTTTCAAAGGAAGATTCAAGGGGAAAAGTTCAAAGCTACTTCTTAAGCACCTGCATAATGCACAAGTTTGCCCAGGTATAGTCTACAATCTAATATTATTGGCCTCTTAACCTGCTCCTTATCCTTTTCACCTCCTGGAAAGAATTTAATCAGCTTGAGGCTTTTCAGTTTTGGCAGCTGGAAGCAATCTTTGCATATACTGTATGAGGCCAAAGAAGTAGCTTAAGTTACTGCCAAGTCAGCTCCCAGTGCTGGTCCAGCAGAAACTCACCAAATAGCTAGAATTCATTCTTCTGTAGGCACTAAATCTCATTTGCAAAGAGGCTTTTAAGCCTTTTTAAATGATAAAACAAGCCTTCTAACCCTTATGTAAATGGTGCAGATTAGCAGGAACAATGCACTGGCTGGCCACTTTTATCTCCTTTTCTTTATGTCTAGCTATTCTATTGTACAGTTTGAGAGGGGATTAGCTGCTTGAAAAATAAGGAGGGGAAAGTGTAGGAAAATTAAATCAGATTTTTGTAGTTTTTCCTCTTTTACGCCTTTGGAATTTTTGTTTTTAATTGTTGCACAGTAAATACAGCAATGGAAACAATGATTCAGACAGGTGATATTTGGTGAATTGAGTTTTTGGTTATGTCTGTGAAGAAAACTGGTAATATTTGTGAGATGATATTTATGTTACCATTGTAATCAGCTAGTTATTAATAATAGGTGTAAGGTTCTATGCCGCCGTGAGAGAAACTGCAGGCAGGAGTCCGAATAAGTGAGCGAATTAATCAGGCTTTATTGGGGGTCTCCAGGTGGGTTCACAGGCTCGGGGAGGAGGGGGGGGGCGGGGGGAATGGAGCCGGGGAAGCCGCTCCCTGTGGCTAGGGCCAGGAGAAGGGGAAAAGAGGGGGACCCAGCCTGACCTCCTCTCGGACTGCCTGGGAGAACAGTCCGGGAGAAAAGGTGCCACTTGGTGCACCAAGACACATTTAAAGCCGGAACAGGCAGGGGTTGGCCCCAGGGTGGAATGGGAAGGGGTGGGACACAGGGCACTCTGGTATGCGCTTGATTGGTGGCTCAATGTCTCTGTCAATTACATTATAACTCCGCCCACCAGTTGGTGGGGGGGGGTACCTATCAATAGGAAAGGAGCAAAGGGGTGGACAGACATTGTAAACATGGCCATCCGGGCAACTTCACAAGGAAGCTGCAATTGCGCACTCCCCAGGAAATCACTGGTCCATTCCCTGTGGATCACTGGGGAAGGGACTAGACAAAAAGGAAGATGGGTACAGGAAAGTGACTTGGGTTGACATAGGGAAGGTACTTGCCTGTCAGTCTAATTCGGGGACAAAGATCATTGTCTAGAGAGGTGGATCTCAATGCAAGTTCACAAAAATTTGGGAATACATAATCCCCAGACAAAGGATTTCTCTCTTTTGTTCTGCTTCCTTGTACTCATCCATGTTCCCTCCCTAGCCATGTGGCCCTAGAAGCTGCTTGGCCCATGGCCATGTGGATCCTACACACAATGAACTGCAGCTGGTAACATAAGCTATCCTAGCCAGATGCTGGACTAGACTGTGCAAATATGTAGCAGAAACTCTGAGCTCCGGCTTTAATTCTAGCTCTGCTGAAGATGAAATGGGACTTTTTCCTTGGCAGGATGGAGGGAGAGGGGACCTTGGAAACTCTGGGATTTAATTCCACAGAAATAACATTTTCCAGGATACCTCATCCTCCTGTGAGAGCCTCTGGAAATTCTTATTCCAGCAACACCCCAAGAAGTCCACTTCCACTGGCAGCTTGTGGGGAAATAGAGATACCCCACCAATAGCAGTTAAGCATCCTGAATATGCGAGGCCATCTATGGAAGGGTAGTTTGGCATTTTAAATAAAACCTTTATTTGTACATTTGTACATTTTGTACACATTTATACATTTACAACTTGACTTGAGAGGGTTGCTGCAAGGTCTTTCATGTCCTTTGGAGGAGATTGGGATACGAGATGTTGGTTTAAATGGGAAAACCTATGGAAATAATATGTCTTTAAACTATTGAATTTAGAAAGGACCAGATACATACTCAGCCCTAAGTTCTTTACCATTCATTTTCCAAGTGATAGGGTTATACTGTAAATTACAATCTGCTTTTAAGGTGGTCTTTTACTACACTTATTGGAACAATATTCAGTTGAGTAACTGGTTACATTTATTGCCTTCTCACTTTGTACGAGATGCTATTCTAAACATGTTAAATATAAAAACTTATTTAATTTTCAGGTAATGTTGAGAGTTAGTTACTATTATTATTTTCATTTGTAGAGAGAAGAAAACTGAGGCATGAATTGATTAAATAACTTGTCTAAGAGGAAACAGCCAATAGGTAGCAATAGTTTGAAACCAAGGCAGTATAGCTTGACAGTCTCTTTGCTTAGTTGTTTTTCTGTATTGCTAAGAATCAAGCTATTCTCTGAAGTTGAAGATGGAGGCCAAAATAGCTAGAAAGAATGAGATAGGAAGAGATTTAGGTGTTTGAAATGGGAGTTCATGATTGTTCTGATGGAGCATAAAGCAATGCTGTACTTTCAAAAGCAAGATAGAGATATATTGATCACAGAAATGTGGTAACCAGTATATAAGAAAACAGTAGGCTTTTAATTTTAGAGTAGCTGCTATAGCCAGAGTTCAGAATGAAAGAAAAGCTAATATCAATTTTCAAGAACTATGAAAGACTTGAGATTTTACCCTATTTGCATACTAATATGCTAGTCTGCCAATGTTTTATAGATGCGGGCAGAAGACATGACATTCCTGAATCAGAGACCAGGACTTAGTAGGCACAACAGTAACAAATATCAGAGTATTAGAATTTTCACTATATCTCTGATGCACAAATCTCATCGATGGATACAAATGGGGCTATAGGTTGCAGTATATGAGAGGATCCTGAGTTTAAGAAACATGAATATTTTATAATGGAAGTTAGCATCACTCTAGAGCAGTGGTTCTCAACTTTTTTAATGCCGTGAACCTTTAATACAGTTCCTCGTGTTGTGGTGACCCCCAACCATAAAATTATTTTTGTTGCTCCTTCATAACTATAATTTTGCTGCTGTTATGAATCGTAATATAAATATCTGTGTTTTCCAATGGTCTCAGGCAACCCTGCTAGCGGTTCTCAACCTGTGGGTCACCTAAGACCATTGGATAACACAGATATTTACATTACGATTCATAACAGTAGCGAAATTATAGTTATGAAGTAGCAACAGAAATAATTTTATGGTTGGGGGTCACCACAACACGAGGAACTGTATTAAAGGTTCGCGGCATTAAAAAGGTTGAGAACCACTGCTCTAGAGAGAGAGACTCAATAGCTCTCTTACAAGGCTATCTATATATATATAAATGTCTAATATGCTAAGTGTCTGACCATTAGACCAATCGCTATGATGTGCATTGGCCACGAGGGGGCAGATCTCCAACCAGTAGATTATCTTGCTGCTGGGGTCTGGTCAATCAGAGTGGATGAGATGGGCTCGAATGCTCTGCAGCCCTCTTGTGGACTCTTGCTGGCCCCAGTAGTGCACTGGTGGGGTCCCTTGGGCTGGCCCGTGCCCTCTCATAATCTGGGACCCATCAGGAAATGTTGGAGAGCCAGGTTCAGCCCAATCCCCGCAGGCCAGGGGCCCCACCAATGCATGAATCTATGTACCAAGCTTCTAGTTTGATATATAAAACATTCCTGAACAGATTGTCTGAAACAGAGGCTTTCAGTGTCTCCACTCATAAGATATGTAGAAACATGAGAGACTTACCAAGAACTGTCCCTTGATATTAGTTAGACTACTTGGGTAATACATTGATTGATGTGGTTATCAGAATTTTCCATAATTAATTATCAAGCATCAATTTATGTTGCTGACTCACCTCTCCTAATGTAAGGCTTTTTTAGCAATTATATGAAGCAGAAATAAATTGAAGGACTATGAATAGTGTACAGGTTTGTGTGTTCACATAACAGAAAAAGAAAATATCAGTGGATTAGTTACTAATTTTACATAAAAATTGGGGGTTTTATCTTCTCTTTAAAAATCTATAAAAGTGATAACACTGGGCCCACATCCTCAAATGTTTATACATGAGTAGCGTTCCCCTCTAGAGCCACAGACCCAGTAATTCTGCCCTCGTTCACCTCAGATTGTCCATCGTTGCTCATTTGCACTTACCTGTGTGGAGTCTGTGGACCCTTGTTTGTAACCTCTGGTTTTTAGAAACACTAGAAGGGCAAAGTTAAGCAGTGAATTAGGACTGGAGGAATGCAGACCGAGGAGCCTGGCTGGGCCCTGGGAGCAGGATCTGCTGCCCGGAAGAGGCAGCTTGTACTGTTTCAGGTACTAGGTTATGGGCAGGGTTTTATAGTAGCCAGACTGTAATCTTAGAATGAATAGGCCAGTGGTCGGCAAACTCATTAGTCAACAGAGCCAAAATATCAACAGTATAACAATTGAAATTTCTTTTGAAAGCCAAATTTTTTAAACTTAAACTTCTTCTAATGCCACTTCTGCAAAATAGACTCACCTAGGTCATGGTATTTTGTGGAAGAGCTACACTCAAGGGCCCAAAGAACTGCATGTGGCTCATGAGCCACAGTTTGCCAGCCACTGGGCTAGGCAATCTCACAGAACTCATAGTGAATTGATCAGAAATCCAGCTCTGCAAACTAGATCAACATGGGGAAAACGATCGTTTCACTTACAGAACTGTATCCATTGCCAGTGCTCTGGCATCAGCCTGGAAGAAATCTATGAGAACTAGATCATGCAGCCTTCATACTGGAAGCCGGACATTGGAACCGGGACCTTGGATCAGGATTTAATTCCAAATCTTGCTGGATTGGAGACAGTGTGGGGGCGAATGGATAAACAACCATAGGATAATTAATGTTACCTTGTACTTACCAAGACCTTCCAAGGCTTTACAACAAAGACACATTTTTTTCTGAGTAATGACAAAGAGATTAAATGTCCACACTCTAAAGGACCTTGTGTGTCATCTTGGGAAAATTATGGAAATATTCAGAAAATCTGCTCTCTCTTTTGTGAAATGGAGTAAATATAATCCTGGAGGTAATTTCTGAGGAGAATGGAGAGCACTGGACAGGATACTGTATGCAAAGGCAGGTAGCAAAGCATTCACAGTGCAAGGCGCTCAGGAACAGGGACTCCTTCTCTCACTCTCTGGGACAGTTACCATGAAAATACTTGAGCAGCTTAAAATGCTTTGAGCCTTGTGTTTTGCCCATCTTTCTGACAGGAACAAATGACAGTACTCAGGTATTGAGGAAGAAGTAGCCTCATTTTCCTGACATTTGGAAACTCCTCCTGCCTTAGGCTTCTGACTGGGGAGAAACTATGGTCCACCCTCCAGCATTTCCTGTGTTTAATAAAACAGTATATGATGGAGACACTTTTCTTTGTTTGCTTCTTGTTTCTTGGAGTGTTAAGGTGAAGGGATCATTTTCCCCATAGAACTGGAGAGGTAAAATGTAACAAGTGAGTTAAATTCTTTTCACTTGTGATCTTGAAATAATACTATAGCCCCAAGATGCTACCAACAATCTCAATAGAGTCAATGAGACTCAAATGATGTTCAGAGTTTCTGCAAAGAACCCATCAAGTATCAAGTGAGTGGAAAGAGGTTCGGTCTACTCGTTAGATTGTGATTTTCCTCAATCTCTTTTTCAAACACTGCAACACTCATGAGCTACTACTTCTGGGGTCATAGTAGCTCTAAGGGAGTGTGCATATGATATGTCCAGACATTTTTGTTCTGTCAAACTGAGGGCATACAGCTAAAGGCCATGGAGCCCTGCTCATTCAGAGCCTGCTTGGAAGACATGATCTGAAATTAGACTGACATGCTCTACTGGGAATAATTGAGGAATGTAAGATACATATGAACTTCCACTCTACAAGACGTCAGGACAAAAGGAATTAAGCCATATTAAATTGCTTTGTAAGGTTTTATGTGCAGCAAAGTGATGAAAATATCAAGAATTTCAAAAACTTTACTGATTAGCATGGTGAGAAGAAGTAAGATGATCACAGACTTTTTAATAAATATTTTGCACATGATTAATAAATACAGATGGAAGAAAGCTTGTGTTTGTAAGCTGGAAATTTATCCATGTTAGTGTTACTCCCACAACTCTTGGTGACTATAGTCTGATGTGGACCTTGCTGTAAGCAAAGAGATCACATTCTTTGGCAAGTGGAAAAATGCATGGCTGATTTTAACCAAGATGTGTTAAAATTTTAACCCAGAATATTCCATTTCCCCCCCTGAGAGTATAAGGGAAAGAAGACATCATAAAACTAAAATTTTAAAGAAATAATTTTCTGTGTAGGATATAGCAGTGTCCTTATAATTATCCATCTTATTCATTACAAGGTAGATTTTAAATACATTAATTGAGTGTCTTGGCTCGACTTTCAGAAGATTCCATGAATACAGCTACAGATCCTTGAATAGTGTGGGCAAAAGAAGTTGCATTTGTTGCCTAGGAGTCATATCAACCAAAAAGTAGGGCAATAATTCAAAATATCAAGAATCATCAGCAAAAATTTTATGGTTTTAAAAAACAGTGGTTTGTAAAATTGTGAGTTTCAAATGGAACTTCTCTACTAAATCTCCAGAATTTTTGTTTTAAGATAAAAGTTAAAAATGACAAGCAGACAAATGCTGATACCAAGGCACCAAATTACTATTTCAGTGAAGTTTATAAGCCACTTTTTTGGAAAGACCACCCATTAATTCTGTCTACTCACTGCCATTCTGAGGAGTTAAATCTTGTTTTTGTGGACTCCTGCCAGGGCATTCCGGGTGGTAAGAAGATATTTGTTTTTGATGGTGCAAGTGTTTGCATTCATTCATGCTTAACATCAGTACTGCACACACACAAAAAAAGGAGCTGAAAGCCATTTGAAAAGAAATTGGATTACAGAGAACATGCGGTGATACTACCTCAGAAACTCCAGCATGAGAACAGCTACTTGTTTCCAAATAGCCTGCTAATTTTTAACTGACTTGCCTCATGTCATTGTACCAAAAATTGTTCATCATTTATTCTACATATTGCAACATTAAAATACTGTATTTAGTTTTGTGTTTACTGGATAAAGCTAAAGCAGATCATCATTGGTGATGGCAAGTTGTAGGAAAGATAAATGTCAACCCTTGTAAATTAATTTTAAACTATCTTAGGATTTAGTAGTTGATATGAGGAAACTTGTGAAATTCTTTTCACTTGTGTATTTTTTATTTTTTATCAATTATTTGTATAAGGTTTAAATTCAGCAAGTTCCTGTTTGAAGGAAAGGTAAGCAAAATGGACTTGAAGGAAAATGGATAAGGATAAAAATGAACTATCTCTAATTTGTAAGTTACAAGTTTTTCACTAAAATTGACATCATAGTCCTAGAGGATTAATAGTTCCCATTTGAGTCACGAATTCAGTGCAGCACACCTGCTGCCATGTTTTAAGTGACAAAAATATTTAATTTGAGCCAAAATACATTTATGGAACACATATTCTGTGTTAAGTTCTCTGAAAACAAAAATTAATTCCCCTGACCCCTAGGAACGTACACTCTAGCTAGAAAAAGGCTTTTAAACAAATAAGTTCAACCCCAAATGTCAGATAGTGATAGTGCTGTGGGAAAAATAAAGTGTGGTGGGATGGCTATGTTATTGACGGTTATTTCATAAAAGCTATTGCAGTGGGTAAAGTCCATACTCTTGGAAATATTGATGTATGGGTTTGTTGTTAATTCAAGATCCACATGAAGGAAGAAATGAGAACAACAAACATGAGTCCAAAGCTGGGGATCCCTTCATTTTAGTTCTAAACACAGTAATTTCATAGTTTTTCTTTTATTTATAAGTCAATACAAGATCCTGCCATTCCCCACTTCTTTCAGTAATTGCTTTGTGATTCATAAGGGAGGAAGGTCCTTGAATGTCCATGTGTTGCTTCTGGAGGATGAGCAAAAAAAGGGATACCCACCTTGAGATGAAATTTACTCCGAGTGAAGGTGCTATTAATATTGTTGTAATGTCAACTGAGGATTTAGAATAGTACGTCAATAGTAAAGCAGCAGCATTGCATTGTGGCCAGTTTACTGAATAAGGTTAGAAGATCATGTACTTTATTTAATAAATATATCTATACATCATTAATTCATCTTGATATTTGCAAGTCAATTATAATAGTAAAGCTTGTCAGAATATTCAGCTTATATTTCTGACACAAATTCATGGAATTAATGGTGAAGTCTACAGGAATAAGTGAAATTCATCACTGATATTACTGGTTCAATAACATGATAGATTCAGATATTTTCCACAATGTACCTATAGTTGTTCCAAGCATACTATTCATAGAGGCTAATTCTTTAGTAACTTCAAACCTGGCATTGGCCTCATGAATAAATAACTGTACAGTAAATGGCATCTGTAACTCATCAAGATCTGGGAAAAAACGGGTGAAATTATTTGACGCTTAGTGCCTATTGATATTGCTTGCAATGTCCTCAACAGTTTGAGAAATTGTTCTTGAAGGCTATTAGGCTTACAGTCTTCAAAAAATTAATTTTTTTCTGGACACTTCAGAGAGAATGCCATGAGCTATTTAGTCATTAGAGTCCCTTCCATATCCTCTTCCTCCTCAACTCATTCCCTGCTCTCAACTTCTACACACTTTAGACACCAGATATTGAGAGTGGGAAGAAGTAGGTCCAAAAGAGCGTTTTGCCTTTGTGTACTTATCTTGGATGCTACTTCCAGAAAAGGAGCTCCTTTATAGAGTGTGGCCAACATGTATTTCTCTAAGTGGCTCTCACAGTTGTCCAGTTGTCCTCATCAATAGCCACTGTCTTTGTAGGTTGGTAGAAACCATCAGTCAGATCAGAGGCATGTGAAATACAGAGAAGCTCCCTTTCGTAGCTAACATAGGTATAGTTCTGTGGTTTCTCACTGGGGTCTATAGCATCTGAGCAGCAGTGTCTGTGATTCCCTGGGAGTGAAGGAAAACAAGGAAGAAAACATGAAAATGAGAACTTGTCCATATCCTGTAGTCTACCTCTGCTATTCTCAGGGTTTGTATTGCTCAAATTTTACCCCAGTTAAATGACGCTTGATAAAAAAAAAAAAAAAGAAAGAAAGGAAGGAAGGAAGGAAGGAAGGAAGGAAGGAAGGAAGGAAGGAAGGAAGGAAGGAAGGAAGGGAGGGAGAAAGACCACGACCCAGTATCTTGAAATATGGTTTGTCATTGAATGATGATCTTCAGGCAGCAAGAACTGAGGTGAGGTACTCACCCAGCCTCTGGTGTGAAGATCTTGAAAAAAATAACAAAACATATGTCTAAATTTCCTAATCTTAGAACAGCAGTAGGGATAGTGAGAAACTGTCAGATTTAGAATTCTTTTGAAGAGTGAGATGACAGGATTTGCCAATAGACTTAAGAGTTGTGTGTGAGATAAAAAGATGAATCACAGATGATTTCAAGGTATTTGCAAGAATAGCTAGAGTATGGTATAACCATATGGTGAGATAGAGAAGTCTGAGAACTCAGGAGGTTTCGCACATGTTAGATTTGTAAAGCCTATTGGATATGTGTGATCAGTTCTCTTCCTCAGCAACACACTCCCAGCCAACAGGTGGCTTGATTGGATTTCTTATTGATGGCTGTTTCTGCTTTTCTTTTTCTCTCCCTCTCTGCTTCCTTGAATCATTCTTTGGCCTACAGACCTATGGTGGTTTTGGGCATTTCTAGCCTTTGTTCACCAGTTGGACAACTCGTTCAGCCTCATCTCACATAGTTAGCCTGGTTTCAAGAATAGGGGATTTTTGCAGCCAAGAATTGAATCTGCTGGCAGATTTGATCTTGAACTTCTTACCTTCCAGAACTGTGAGGGGTAAATGCGTTGCTTAAGCCACCCAGTCTATAGTATTTTGATATAGCAGCCTGAGGTAAAAATCGGCCTTTACAATCATGTCTTTCACTAAATCTCATATACAAATCACTAGAGTGAATCTGATGGTGCCCACAAGTTAGCATTCAGTATTATGTCTGAACTTGAGGAACAGAATTCTTATTCTACACCATTTTTATATTAGTGCTGCAGCATTGAGCAATCCGTATTAGTCTGGAACTAGAGGATTAAGGCCATTTTGTAAAGAGAGATAGAGAAAGAGAGAGAGAGAAATTAAGGTTTTAGTAGCCTTATGGGCACCTTGTCCCGAGCAGTACTTAAAGGTTTTAGGTTTAGTTCTTTTTTTGTTGTTCAGCAGAAGTAAAAGTTTTACACTACTATTTGTAAATAATCAGCCATTCATTTGTAACAAGATTAACCAGATGCTTTTTTCTTCCTCATTAAAATGGAATGCACCAAGGTGCCCTAGTCTATCCTCAGAGAAAGCACCAAGGAATCACAGCACAGCATGTCCTCCTGGGTCCAAGAGGGGATGTGCTGGTGGCAGAGGGGCTGCTAACTTAGGAGATGATTTCAGTTCGACCCACCATGCCCATTAGCATAAAAGTATTCTATGGTAGTGTACTATTTACATTTTACATCACACAAAGTTAGAATTGAAAACTTTCTGATCTAGATCTTAGAATGTATTTTGTTTTACAATTGAGAGAATAACTAAAAGTTAGATTTATAAAAATATCATCTAGCCCTAGCCAGTGTGACTCAGTTGGTTGAACATCCTCCCTTGTATTGAGAGGTCCCTGCTTCAATTACTGGTCAGGCACATGCTGGTGTTACTGGTTGGATCAAGGGGGCTTGTAGTAGGGAGCCAATCCAAGCTTCTCTCTCATCAGTGCTTCTCTCTCATCGATGGTCTTTCTCTCCCTCTTTCCCCACCCTTTCTCTTTCTAAAATCAATAAAAAACATTTACAAAACCATTACAAATAATACTCAAGGAACAGGCTGTGTTATAAAAGTTAATTCTCTACCGACATAGATTCAGTAGGAAAATGTGGGTTCAATTTAGTGATGCCATAATGTTAGGAGAAAAATCTACTGCCAAGATGAAATTCACATTGGTGTAATAAATAGTCTACTCCCTCAAGTGAGTTAATATAGAGATATTTATGGCATGTATTAGTAAATCAATTTTGATTTAAAATACAGATGGAAATAAGGTAATTTTGAATTGTACCTATACAAGGTGATATGCTGCAGTGCGTGTGCTCAGTTACCTGGGTATTTTAGAAAGCTACCTATTATGAGGGAGAGGGAGGATTGTCCTTTAAATCCAATCAACCCATTTTATTACTTTCCTTAAAAGGAATTCATGAGATGATTATTTGATTATCTAGCTTTCACAGAAGGCAGATGAGTGTGCACACTCCCTTCCCCTCAGCGACCTCACTTCCAGTGGCAGTCCTTTTTTACTGTTGCATAAAGGCAGCTGGGTGATGTGTTACAGCCAAGACCTCCTTTCTGTTTTGCCAAAAACACTGAATCTTGCTTTAAGTGTCCTTAATGTGCGGGTACTTCCTGCCTTGTCTGAGATCATTTGAATCACTCGTCCCTTGCTCCTGACCAGCAATCACACTGGCCTTCTGACTCTTCTGATAGGTCAAGTGCATTCCTGTCTTGCTCATCTTTGGCACTTGCCATTTCCCCCAACGTGTGTGGGCCTTACTCAGACCTCTGCAGGGCCTACTCCCTCATTTCAAATGTCATCTCATCAGACAGGAGTTTCCTGATCCCAACTCCATCTGTCTCTCTCCTTACCCAACTTTTTCCTCAAAGTTTCATCATATGTTATTTATTTTACTACATGTTCCCTCTATCTCTGCCTGATACAGTGTCAGATGCATGAGGTCAGGGCTCTTGTTGGCTTTTTCTTTGTTCACTGATATAATTCCAGCACCAATAACAGTGTTTGTAACACATATAATTATTGAATGGTTAAATAAATTAATGGCAAATGCAGAAGGCACATTACCTAAAAATTTGGAATAAAAGCTAATTTTTATTGAGTGTGTTCCATGTCAGGTATTTTTCTAAGCTCTTTATATATATATTAATTCATTAAATGCTGGCAATATCACAGAGGCTGAGTAATTTACCCAATGTTACACAGCTCATAAGCAGCAGTGCAGGGAATTTAAGCAGGTCTTGCTTCAGAGTAGACACTCTTTCCTTTTCTGCTGCCAACAATAATAATGGGGGGACAGTGGGTGTGAGAGGAGGGGAAGGTATGGATGTTTGGCATGTGGTTACCATACTTAGTTAAATTTTCCATAATAAGTCAGCCCTTTACTTCATTATAAGAATGATGAACAATCAGTGGGAATGACTTTGCCAATGTTGTTTTGCCTATCTTGGTCCTAGCCCCCTGGGTGTATAATCTAAATGGATATTGCTATTTATTTATTTTTTATTGTTGATAGTATTACAGATATTTCTCATCATTTCCCCTTCTCTGAGCCCTCTACCAACCCCCTGGATATTGCTATTTAAAGTAGAATAAAGGGCTATTCAGAATTATCAAAAGGTCAAAAATGCTTTCAGCCAAGTAACTTCACTGTAATTGATTAAGTTATCATATCAACAAAATTAAAAAGAAAAAAATCTCATGATCATTATGATGAACGGAGGAAAGCATTTGACAAAATTCAGCCATGCATGATAAAAATTCTCAATAAACTTGAGAAAGAATATCTACAAAAACCCTATAGCTAATAATCATATTTAATGGTGAAAACATGGGCTTTCCCAATAAGACAGGTACAAGGCAAGGATATTCTTTACTATCAGTCCTTTTCAACATTGTACTTTAAAAATTTTAGCTAATACAGTAAGACAGAAAGTAAAATGTATTTAGATTGGGAATGAGAAAATGGAATTGTTTTTATAGATGACATGATCATCAATGTAGAATATATGAGATAATTGACAAAAACTTCTAGATCTAATAAACAATTATAGCAAGGTTGCAGGATACAGATTACTATGCAAATGTCAATTGCTTTCCTAAATATCAGCAATGAACAATTGGAATTGGAAATAAAAAACACAATATTATTTACATTAGCACCCCAAAATATGAAATACTTAGGTATAAATCTAACAAAACATATACAATATCTATATGAAGAAAACTTCAAAATTCTGATGAATGAAATTCAAGAACTAAATAAATGGAGAGGCATTCCATGGTGATGAATAGGAATGCTCAATATTATAAGACTAGAGGTGTCCCTCGGCCTGGCCTGCACCACCTCATACTCCAGGACCCCTCGGGGGATGTCAGACTGGTGGTTTCGGCCCAATCACCACAGGCCAGGCTGAGGGATCCCACTGGTGCACAAATCCATGCATTAGGCCTCTAGTATGCATGTATGATCTTTGGTTAATCTCTTCTTGCCCTTCCCCATTCTCCCTTCCCTCTGAAATTCATCAGTCTGTTCCATGTTTTCATGCCTGTCCATTGAGTGTCTGCCCCCTGGTGGTTAGTGTGCATCATAGCTACCAGTCAAATGGTTGAACTGTCAAATGGTTGCTTAGGCTTTTATATACAGTATATAGATGTCAGTTTCTCACAACTGAATCCATAGATTCAATGCCCTCCTTGTCAAGGAACATAGTACTAACTCAAGAAAAAAATAAGACCTCATCTAGGCTGCAATCTCATAGGTTGGACATGACAAATACTTCAATGACTTTGATTCAAAAACTGTCTTAATATTCAGTGTTTTGGATCCATCTTAATTCCTTTTTATTATGAATGAAAAGCATTTACACCAATATTTCAGTTATTCTAAAAGGTGAATAGGTATTTATATTTAAGCCATTTTGTTGTCATTAAAGAATGAATAGGTGACTAAAAGGAAAACTGTTTAGAGTAAATGTTTCTGTTTAGGATGAAGGAACCTGAATTCTCTATCACAACTGATCAGCACACTTCAAAAGAGACTTTGTGAAGATATGCAATTGAATTATTTTCTGACAGCATTAACTCTACAAAATAAAACCAGAAGAGAAAATGAAATGCCCTTCTGAAATATTTAGCATATCAATATATAGCTACAATAATTAGTTCTAAAGGTGTATTTTGAAAAAAAAATTTGAATCTCCATTAAAAATTTTCTTTGGGTCTAAATAACAAGTTGTTCAGCAGAGGAGAAATGTAAAATTTTCCTCAGCTCAGTGGTTCAAGAAAATAGGAGGATTTCAGGAGTTTATGTTGGAAGCGAATAAATAGAGTGGTGCATATTTAAAGGGCAATCCCATGGAAGAAAAAATATACTTATTTTTGTTGCTCCAAAAAGCAGTACTGGCATTAAACTAAAGGACACACCGGCTTTATTTCAACCTAAGAAAGAACAGCGAGACAACTGGAGGAGTAGAAATAAGATGGAAAGGCTCAAACCCGGCAAGTATGAGTGCTCCATTCCTTGAAATATCCAAGCAGATGTTAAATATCTGTCTGGTAGAGGGTCTGAGGGGAGTACGAGATTGGGTAAGATGACCTGCAAGGCAGATCCTCCAGTACTGTGAAAATTATATGTATAAGCCATCCAGTCTGTGGTATTTTGTTACAGCAATCTGAATGGCTAAGACAATGTTCTCGCTGTCTTCCTGGGCCTTGAATAAAGCTCTGAGCTGAATTTGAATTCACACATCTCTCCTTAGATGAGCCAGTTTTTGCAGCTGACCCGCTGAGCCACTTAGTGTATCAAGGAAGTCTGTTAGAGTTCCCAGGAAGAGACGCATACAGCTTTTCTTCAAGGACAGTTATCATTTCAGGGCACTCTCACTTTGGGATCCCTAGTTCTGGGATAGGTTTCTGGTTTCCCCCAAAATGGAGAAAGATGTTTTTCATTGTTGAGGACAAGCCACATAAGTTTAGTAACACCCAATCCCTACCACCACCACCTTCATGCCTTCCAGATACACAGTTGGAGCTGACTCCTTTGGCACCAGGCGAGGTGATGAAACCTCTGTAGGGAGACAAAGGTGCTGTCACCTCTGGTCAGCAGCTGTCCCTTTTGCCTTATCTTCACGGTTTCTGACGAGGTTAGGTCACCTGATTATATTAGGTGATTTGGCACTGAAACTTCTTATTGTAACTTAAAATGCTGATACATCATTTAGAGACTGGACTCCAAGTCCTCTCTCTTCTATCCTCTGTATCTAATCCTATCTAATAAAAGAGTAATATGCAAATTGACCATACCTTTGCTACACCCAATAAGCCATTCCCACAAGCCACACCTACAAGCCAAATCAGGAGCGATATGCAAATTAACACCTAACCAAAATGGCTGCTGCCCATGGCAGGACGATCGATGGGTTCCCAAGGCTGGGTTCACCAAGAAGCTTTTTCTGGCCTTGGGCAGGCTGGCACTGGGCTGGGGTCCCCTGGCCAAGGTCCCCTGCCCAAGGACAAAAGACTTGGCCAGAGGCTTTTGGTCTTGGGCAGGCCAGGGGTGAGCCATCAGTAGGACATTCTTTGAGGGTTCCCAGTATATGAGAGGGAGCAGGTTGGGCTGAGGGACCACCCACCCCCAGTGCATGAATTTCATGCACCACACCTCTAGTAAAATATAATGCACATACTATGTGCTCAACAATGTTTTGAATAGCTAAATCTATAATTGCACCAACACTTTCCAAAGGTGAATTGCTGTGTCTAGAGTCACAACTAACATCACCTCTAAAATCATGAGTTGTAGTGAGTTGAGGGAGAAACGTTGAAATTTTGTGGACTAATACAGACTCTTTCAAACTAAGTTGTATTTACTAGACCCACACATCTTTTTTAAAGAACTGCAAAATTCTGTATTTTTATTTTAAAGATGAACTAAAAACTATAAGCATATTCTGGATCATATGGTTGACCATTTGCACTGAGAACTATCACTTGATTCCAGTGCCCATAGGTGTCTAAGCTGGTGCTGGTGCCACTTACCTTAGTTTCAAGTCACAGAGAAAAGAAACAGCTGTACCTAATTGGCTCAGTGCCATGTTAGCAACAGTCTCATTTCACTTTAAGAGCTCAATTTCTCAATAGTTAAATGGAGAATAGTAACAGAGGAACATTTGAGGACATACATAATAGCCTAGGCGTCCTCATACATGTGTTCAGACGAGCTCATCGTTAGCACTACATTTACACTAACAATCTTGTTTTAGCCAAACCCACATTCATAATTGCATTAAATTACGCTGAAAATGTAATTTTTATTTTTTAATTAAAATTTTTTATAATTGAGTAAAATTTGTCTAATTTATTTAATAGACTAGTGCATTCAAGACACAGATTCACTATGCACTATGCGAGAGGCAGTTTAAGTAATCAATGAGCAGTTGTTGAATTAAATCAATTTGCACCCAAGTATTAATTTGAAAATTAAAAAAAATTAAGTTACAAAGCATAGTGAAATTCAGTTTTCTGGCAAAAGAAATTTTATAATTGTTTCACAGAATTCTTTTTGAATCTTTTTTTTTTTCAAATTAAGAAGGAAACCATTAGAGTTCTGTTGGGTTTTTAGAAGGAAAAATATTTTATGCAGCTGTACTTGGAAAGATACTCCTAGAGATCCCACATGTGATAGATTTATTGGAGCCAAGTGCCAGCAAGACAGACTGAATGTCAAGCTTGGCTATAGATTTAACACTGATTTTTGATCCAAGGAAGATTTTTAGTATAGTCATATTGAACAGAAAGAAATGAAATGATTTATAGTCAATAAGACAGCATTGGGAAATCTGCACTCAGATTCCAGGCCTATAGGTACACTTAGTTGCCTGTTGTCAAATAAGTTTACAGAAGTCATATGGAATGTTGTTTGGGGAACTCAGATTTTGCTTAAAATGATATTTAGAAGATTTAGATAGAATCATGGCTTGGAATTGATTCATATCAGTCTTGTTCACTTTTAAAGTTTTAGAAATGGAACCATATTCAGGTTCCATCAGGTAGTAAGAAGCTTAAAATCAATTCTTGTGAGGAGGAACAAAGACCCCGTTAGTACTGGGCATGGAGTATTGATTGGTGTCTCTACTAGATGCCTATTTCTCAAGTGCCTGGAGAAAGAGTGAGTGAAGAGGCTATAACTCTGTTTTGCTGTGTCCCTCTTGATACCAAACAGAAAGAGAAACAAGTAAGAACTGTGGTACATACAAGTTTGAAATATGGGTAGAATTCAAATGACATATCAATCTAGAAAGAGGTTTCTGTTTCATAAAGAGAAATATATCCCAACAGCTTTTAAATACTTATTATAGTGAAAAATCAAAATATAATTGTACATTGTTTTTCTAGTAATAAGTGATTGCTATACAATACTAGAAAAGATGTTACATTTATTAATTTTTGATAGTTGGCTTGAGGAAAAATTTTTCACATTCAAACTATGAAAATAATCCTAAGAGTTAGAAGTGAGCAAACCCACCAGCATCCACCAGGCTGTGTTCACATTCTGTGTAATGCCCTGATGGAAGGGGAGACCAGCAGCTGCGCTGAGCTTACTACCTTCAGAACTGTTTTAAAGATTGTCTAATGTTTTTAAATTGACTTTTAAAATTAAAAACTTATCAAAACAATAAGCATTGTATATAACATTCAAAGGAGGGTTAGTTTGCTTATTTCTCTTGTTTCTTTCATCTCCTTTATTTCATTTGCTTCACTTCCCTTTTCTTTCACCATCTGAATGAAGTCCCATGTGAACAACCAAACTCTGTTTATTTTCAAGTGTTCAATGAGCTCGTGAAAATAAAGAGTGTGATGGGGCTTTCTTTCGACACTCAATGAGTGACACTCTTCTGGGCCGGGATATGTCTGCTTCATGGCAAAATAAAACAAGCGATCCATCACCAGTCCAGAAAAGAAATAAAATTGGAGGGGGCCTAAATACCTTCTGTAGAAGATAGCTTCACATCACAGAAATAAAATCTTTAATAGGCATAGACTGTTAGGATTTAGGAGCAGGTTTTGGTAGACACTGGAATTGCAAAATTTGAGTTGGAAGAAATATTTATAAACTCTGTAAGAGTATATTGCTCTGAATAAGAGACAAGCTATTTAAAGAGCTAGATATTCTCTTTTCTCAAAGTCATGACTTATTATATCTTTCTAAACTTGTCTAAGTTTGGACTAGAACATGTTTAATTCTGACTGATTGCCTAATTTTAGTCTCTAACATTATGTGATTTCTAAGAATGATTAAAAAATTAGCATGAGCTCTAGCTGTTTTTTTTCATTGGTTAGAGCATCGGCCTGCAGACTGAAAGGTCCTGGGTTTGATTTCAATCAAGGGTACATGCCTGGGTTGTGGGCTCAATCCCCAGGAGGAGGAATGCAGGAAGCCACAATCAGTGATTCCTCTCATCATTGATGTTTCCCTCTCTCTGTCTCCCTTCATCTCTGAAATCAATAAAAATCTATTTTTTAAAATAGCATGGTATTTAACCTTCAATGTTCTATAACCAACAGTAATCAGAAACCTGATAGTAAACATGTGAATCAAGTTAATTTTTTAAAAAGGCTTATCTAATATTGTGTAACTTTCTAGAAGAAATTTTAAAAAGATAACATTTAATTTTTAAAAAAATTTCGTATTATAAAAGGAAAAACAGTCAATGTTGAATTTAGTAAAACAAGTGATAGGAATTTGAAACACTTTGAAACTAAGGGACTGTATAAGCAACATAGTAAATACTTTTCTGGAAGAGCAAGATCTACTCCTATCTAATAAAAGAGTAATATGCAAATTAACAATGACTTCGCTACACCCACAAGCCTCACCCACCAGCCAATCAGAAGAGAATATGCAAATAAACCTAATCAAGATGGCTGCAGCACAGAGAAGGAGGGAGGCTTGGGTTTCCTTGGCAATGGAGGAAGCCAAGCTTCCCTGCCACCCTTGCCAGCATAGGCCTCCAGTCAATGCTACAAAGTTTCAATTATAGAAAATAAATAAATCCAACAGAAATGACTGCCACCACTGAGTGAACAAAAGGCTTGGCTCCACTCCAGGCTACAAAGTTTCAATTGTAGAAGATAAATAAATCCCAGATACCAGGACCTCTCCTTGGGTTGCCAGGGGGTGTAACCTGCCTGCAAATCACCATAGGCCCCTGGCCCAGGCCTCCCCATATACCAAGGAAACCCCCACCCTGATCTGGACACCCTAATAAAAGAGTAACATGCAGATTGACCATCACTCCACACACAAGACGGCTGCCCCATGTGGTCAAAAATTCTGCCCCCATATGGCCACCACAAGATGGCCAGCAGTTGAGAGGGACCAGGCCTGCAAGGGAGGGCATTTGTGGGTGATCAGGCCAGCTGAGGAGGGCAGTTGGGAAAGTACAAACGTGCAAGGGAAGGCAGTTGGGGATGATCAAGCCAACAGGAGAGGGCAGTTAGGGGTGACCAGGCTGGCAGAGGAGGGAAGCTGAGGGTGACCAAGCCTGCAGGGAAGGGCAGTTGGCAGGGGGGACCAGACCTGCAGGGAAGGGCAGTCAGGGTGACTAGGCCTGAAGGGGAGGCAGTTAGGGGCAAACAGGATGGCAGGGGAGCAGTTAGGCATCAATTAGGCTGGCAGGGGAGTGGTTATGGGGTGACCAGGCTGGCAGGCAGAAGCAGTTAGGGGCAATCAGGGAGGCAGGCAGGTGATCAGTTTGGAGCCAGCAGTCCTGGATTGTGAGAGGGATGTCTGATTGCCCGTTTAGGCCTTGTGCTACCTGGATCGGGCCTAAACGGGCAGTCGAACATCCCTTGAGGGGTCCTGGATTGGAGAGGGTGCAGGCTGGGATGAGGGACACCTTCTGCGCCCCCTCTTGCATGAATTTTGTGCACTGGGCCTCTAGTCCTATCTAATAAAAGAATAATATGCAAATTGACTGTACCTCAGATCAGGCACGCCCATAGCCACACCCATCAGCCAGTCAGGAGCAAATCATGCAAATAACCCCAACCAAGATGACTGCGGCCACTGAGAGCAGGAGGGAGACTTGGGTTTTCCCAGCAATGGAGGAAGCCAAGCTTTATGCCTGCCCTTGCTGGCTTAGGCCTCCACTCAGTGCTACAAAGTTTCAATTATAGAAGATATATTCCAACAGAAATGGTGGCAGCCACAGAGCTGGAGAGAGTAAAGGTTCTCGCCAGCCTACGCCTCCACTCTAGGCTACAGTGTTTCAATTATAGAAGGTAAATGTCCCAACAGAAATGGCTGTCGCTATGGAGGGAGCAGAAGGCTTGGCTCCACTCCAGAATATAAAGTTTCAATTGTAGAACATAAATTAATCTCAGATCCCAGGGCCTCCACTTGGGTCACTGGGGGGCGTGGCCAGCCTGCAAACCACCACAGGCCCCTCGCCCAGACTGCCCCATGCCCCAAGGGAACCCCCACCCTGATCTGGACACCCTTCAGGGCAAACCAGCTGCCCACCCCCCACACATGCACCAGACCTCTATCCTATCTAATAAAAGAGTAATATGCAGATTGACCATCACTCCAACACACAAGAGGGCTGTCCCCATGTGGTCAAATATCCTGCTCCCATGTGGACACAAGATGGCCATCGCAAGATGGCCAGCAGGGGAGGGCCATTGGGAGGTTCCAGGCCTGCAAGGGAGGGCAGTTGTGGGTGATCAGGCCAGCAGGGGAGGGCATTTGGGGGTGACCAGGCTGGTAGAGGAGGGAAGTTGGGGGCAAATAGGCTGGCAGGGGAGCAGTTAGACATCATTTAGGCTGGCAGGGTAGTTTTTAGGGGGTGATCAGGGAGGCAGGCAGGTCAGCAATTTTGAGCCAGCAGTCCTGGTTTGTGTGAAGGATGCCCGACTGCCTGTTTAGGCCCAATTCCATGAGGATCGAGCCTAAACGGGCAATTGGACATCCTTTAAGAGGTCCCAGATTGGAGAGGGTGCAGGCTGGGCTGAGGGAAATCCCCCACCCCCCATGCACAAATTTCATGCACTGGGCCTCTAGTATATATATATAAAAGCCTACATGACCCACAGACCAGAACAACTGGTCAACTGGTCACTTTGATGTGCAACGACCACCAGGCAGAGAAGCTCAACACAGGAACTGCACCTTGGTGGTCATCGTGCTCCCATAGCGGGAGCACTGCTCAGCTGACTGGCCCATTCCCACAGCCCCCCAGCCTGGTGGTAATCATTCACTCTCTCAGTAGTCCTTCAGGTCTAATCTCCAGAGATTGGGCCAGACACTGATGGACCAGCACCTCCAGCAAAATCCCGACTGCATCACAACCTCGCCTCCCTAGACAATCCACAAGGGAGAAACAATATAAAAGTGGCCACCAGGTGGCTCCCCAAAACCCGTGTAAATGTCCTCAGGAAGGATCTGGATCTCAGGCTGTCAAGGGAATCCCATTGCCCACCCAAAGGGCTAATTGCATCCTGGTTCCCCCAAGGGAACCCACCCGTGCACGAATTTGTACACTGGACCTCTAGTCTATGATAATGGAACTGATGAAAGAATCCATGAACTAATACAATGCAAATTTAACCCATGAACCTATTGTTATTCCAAACTTTTCTCTTTCTTGACTTTTTTTTTTTTTATAACTAGAGCTCCTCTTCATTATAACTTTCTCAGAATATTATAAAGAGTTGAGATTAAATTTACTAGCCTGTTAAATTCTCAAGGTAAAATGGTCAGAAAAAGTGGTGGAAGAGGGTGATAAAGGATGTAATAATTCAGAGCAGAATTGACATTTATTGAACGAATAAAACTAAAAAATCTTATATCTGCAAAGTGCTAAAACTTTGATGATGAGTTCAGTTAAAATTCCCAGTGAATGAATTCATCCAAATTGACCAATTCAATGCCCTCACCTATAATATTGAAACAAATATGTACCTTGAGGCATGAGTTTGGACATTGCTTTAAAAAGCACACTGACAGCATCTTTTGCTGCACAGCAATGTGAAGTTAAGGTTCCTCAGAAGCACCTGCTATTTGTACCAAATGCATTAGATATTTAGAAATATTATCTCATCCTCTCAAGTGAATGATTTTAGCTTTACTTTGCAAATGAGACATGAAATTCACTAGACCAGGTGAAGTGATTAAGGTAAAAAGCATGGTAAGTAGAACAGGTAGAATTTGAACCCTGCTCCATCTGACTTGAAAACCCAATTGTTGCTACTATACAGTGCTGCCTCCTCACTAGGAGCCAGATTTTTTTTATCCTATTTTGGAATTAGACACATTTTTCAAATTTATTTTACTGCCTAATCCATTTTGGGGATAAACGACTAATAAGGTCAAGAATGTTGTTTATAAGAAATAAAAAACCTGTCAAATTATAAAAGTTCAAATAAAGCAATGTTTTGCCTAAATTATTGGGATAAAATAATTATCCTATTTTAACAGGCTGTGAGTTTGGTAATTTATATACTACACTAGAAATTTGGGAATAAGGTAGTAATAAATATCTTCAAACTGAGAATTTGAGTATTTATCCTTTTTCTAGTAACATTTTAGAATAAAAATTAAATTCTTACTGTAAATGGAAACACTGGAAGAATTATTTAGTTTATAGGTATCTTGATTCTAGTTATTACTATGTTTCACATAAGGGGAATAAAGTCATGTTTCTAATTCTTAGTGGACTTATTTAAAGTTCAAACTCTATTCAGATTCCTCTCATGAATATTAGCTTGTCAAAAGAATATTGAGGTGCTATGGTTGAATGTTTGTGTCTCCCGTCTCCCTGCACCCCTGCCAATTCACATGTTGAGTCCTAACTTCCGAGGTGATGGTATTAGAAGGTGGGGCCTTTGAGAGATGATAAGATCCTGAGGATGGTGCCCTCACTTCCCAGTTGAGCTACTTCGATTTGGCAATTGGCCCAATTAACTGATGTTTCTAACTTATCAGTTAATTCCCCGAAAACAAGCAGAGCATGATGTTTAAGACCTTGAACTTTAGTGTTTAACAGTGTCCCAGTTTCTCCTAGTTTAGCAACCTTGGCAAAGTGTTTCGTCCCCAGGGACTGACACAGCACTGCACATGCTGCAGCTCCCATGCTCTTGTAGATGACTTCCAATTCATTGAAGAGGATGGTGCCAATCGTGAAGGGGCTCCACAAGAGTGGAAAAATAATGCAATGTGCAAGCTGCTGTAATTTTTTTCAAATAAATAATCTCCCTCAATAGGCAATATTTCTAAACATCTTACTGATTTGCTACATAGATACTCCTGAAATTCCAATTTTGATAAGCCCTTTTTTTTAAATGCCTCCCATTAATTTTTTTATTGAATGTTTTCAAAGGATCACATTTTTGGAAGTAAGAGGATAGTTGTTTCATAAGCACATTATTATCCAGGAAAACAGGCTGCCATAAAAAAAAAAAAAAAACCTTAAGAAAATAAGAACAAAAGACATTACGTGCATTTGGCTTCTCCACCTCTCCTTTGGGAATATTAAAACAAGCTGTTAGAAAGAATGACACAAAATAAAAATGTGTTACTTAAGTGATTTTGGAAACGATGACAATTTGGTTAAGAAAGGATTTATGCTTTCTGTGGTATTTCTGCGAATAAACTAATCATAGAAATTGCCATGACTGAAAATCATGAGTTTCTCAGTTTTGTGCATATAGTTATTATCAAGAATATCTATCTGATATGAAAATCATTTTAAATGATTTAAATATCCTAAAGTATATTTTCTTCCTTAAATACCCTTTCTAATAGCATAGTAGCAATAGCACAATTGGACATGTTTTGTCATACTATGGGAAGATTATTTGTTAAATTTAAGTACGGTTGATACACAACATTATATTAGTTATGTTAGTTTCAAGTGTGTAATTCACTGATTCAACATTTATTTACTTTACAATGTGATCACCCCACTAAGTCTAATAACTATCCGTCATTATGCAAACTTATCACAATATTATTGACAATAGTCCCCTTCACCATTTTCACCCATCACCCCAACCCTTCCTTTCTGGTAACTGTCCCTTTCGTTCTCTTTTTCTATCAGTCATTTTTCCTTTTATTTTACTTGTTCACTTTATTTATTTTTTTTAGCTTCCACATATAAGTGAAACCATACAGTATTTGTCTTTCTTCTTTGCCTAACTTATTTCACTTAGTGTAATGCCCTTTAGCCCTCTAGATCCACCCAAGTTGTCACAAATGACAAGAATTCATTCCTTTTCTTGCTGCATAGTATTCCATTGGGTCTTTCCCCTCTCCTATCTATCTATCTATCTATCTATCTATCTACCTACCTACCCACCCATCCATACACACATACACACCACATCTTCTTTATCAGTTTTCTGTCAATGGATATCTAGGTTGCTTCTATGCCTTGGCTATTGTAAAATAATGCTACAGTGAACATACAGGTGCATATGTATTTTTAAATCAGTGTTTTTTGTTTCTTTAGATAAATACCCAGGAGTGAAATTGCTGGGTCATATGGTACATCCCACCAACAGTGTACAATGGTTCTCTTTTCTTCACATCCTGCCAGCACATGTTATTTGTTGACTTTTTGATAATAGCTATTCTGACTGGTGTGAGGTGGTATCTCATTGTGGTTTTGATTTTCATTTTCCTGAGTATAGTGATATTGAACATCTGTCGGACATCTGTATATCTTCTTTAGAGAAATGTATTTTTATGTCCTCTGCCCATTTTTTTATTTGATTGTTTATTTTTTGTTGTTACTGAGCTGTATGATTTTCTTACATATTTTGGGTAATAGTCTTTTATAAAGTATGTCGTTTGTGAATATATCCTCCCATTCAGTAGGTTGGCTGTTTGCTTTGTTGGTAGTTTCCCTTTGTTGTGCAGAAGCTTTTTAGTTTGATGAAAGTCCTATTTGTTACTTTCTGCTTTTGTTTCCCTTGCTTAATGGGACATATAAAAAATGTCAAACAGTTTAATAGGGAAGATTAATTTAAATTTTTATTTCACTACTGGCATAATATGAAGCATTTTATATGAGAAATATGAACAAATAGTGAAAAATTATACTTTACTTTTTTATTCATTATCTGGGAGCTTCTTATTTACTCACTTGCTTGACATGCTGGACGTCCCTGATACACATTCTAGTGCAATTACTTTCAATTACTTGTTATAGTAATTAGCCTTATGATTGGATAGCAATTCCTGAATTGCCTGCATAAGTCATATGAAATGTATAATTACATTTTTACTGTCTCTTTGCATATCTTCTATTACTTATATTTATAACTACTGATTAGTTAACTAGTCTCAGTAATAAAAAAAAGATATATTTTAGAATCACAGCACACTAGATATATCATTACTATTAAAACAATACTAGGTATCATTACATTTTGCATTTTCTTATAACATTTCAGAAGAAGAACCAAAGTTCACAGAGTATGTATTTATTTTCAATTACAAATGTTACTGCTCAAAATATATTATGAAATACCTAAAAGGAAAAGCATAAGTTTGATATTAATGCCATCATGCATTATCTTTCTATGTCTGTATTTTTTCGGAAAGACCATTTGAGTTTTTTAATAGTTTTTTTTCCAGAATTTTAAATAAAATAATATATTTTTACTTAAAATCAGCAATTCTATAATATCTAAAATATGCCGTATAAAAGCCAAAACAATAAATGAAGTCTGTAAGAAAAAAAACCATGACTTGAAATATGAAAATTATCCAACAATGAATTAAATTAAGAACTAGTTGAGACTCCTTGGGAAAGTTTTATTTACATTCTAGATGTGGTCATCAATGCAAACCAGTTGGCAGAGAGGAAAAGTTCTACATGATCAAATCCTATAATCATTTTAAGAGATAAAATGATTTATAAATCAGGAAAATTCATTTTAGATGAAGACAGTTAAAATTTCACAAAGCAGTATTTATATTCCCTGGTAAGTCACTGAATATATTTCTTCTTCTATGCCAAAAGGCATCTTACCATCTTTATGCCTTTTATTGGCTTTTCCAATTACGTAGACATTTGTATTGTCCTTTTTAAGAATTTTAAAAGCATTGTTAAAAAGTAAAGGAAGGTCTTTATCTGTCCTATTATAATCTCTTCAAGGACTCCATGTTCCTATTTCCCAAATCAACCTTATTCTCAGATCATCAACTTGCTTATTCGCAAATTTCAGCATGCTTTTTAAATACTAAAACACAAGGCAATTTAATATCGTTATTAAAAAACCATTTGTTATCCAAATTTGTATTTACCACACAGGGGTCTGTTTAAAACAAACAAGCCAAGCTTCTTGTCCCAACAAACTTAAACCTAGAAAATATATCATTCTTGGGGATAGTACTGAAGTAATACATTCAAATTGCAACTGTTCATTGGCTGTTATGGGTATATCAGTGCTATATTAAAAGCACTAAAGTAAAGAAGGGGGGGTAAGGAAAGAGATCAAGTTATATTTGTATGCTTAAATTAAGCCTTACATTCAGTGTGTTCTACTGGAGAGTCAAGTGATAAAACGCCCACTTGGGAATGCCCCTCAGCTGATGTGGAATATACTAGCTCACCTTCCTTAGGCTGCAACCTCAGAGTTCAGAGGTTTCAGATTTCTAAGGAAATCTCAGATTTTTCCATCTTTACCTCCCACTCCTCCTAATTAGGTGGAACTTGGTGGGGCTATTTTTCTCCTCACAGAAATATACAGCTTTATGAAGAAGGATTGCTGTGGGACTACCTGTGGATCATTCCTTCGTGCTGCTTCCATATCTTGTGACATTTTTCTCAGAATTTGTGGTACTCATATCACTGGCAATATCCTTTCAATTGCCATATGTGGACAGATAGAACCCTGCTAAAATCTAACCTCTCTCTGGTACCAAGTAATATGACTTGTTATTTGGGAATTGCAGTGTGCCTCATAATTCTATCACAACTTAATTTCAATGTTCCCAAATCTTATGCAATGAAAAAAAGCAAAGAAAAGAACATACAGAATTTGACTAAGGCAGCACAGCTATTGTGATGCCCAGGGCTATTGCATTGAAAAGTCTAACAGTGTTCAGTATGTTCGGAACCACAGAGCAAGGGCAAGATTGGCCACATACAATCTGAGTCAGCCACCTGACAGATGCTTCCAGGGGACAGACAGAAGATGGGGTGGTCTTCTATCAGGTACATCTGTGAGGCAGCCTTCAGTTTCAGAACCCTGAGTAAGCGGTCTTTGATTAAACGAAAGGCTGGCTAAAGAAGGAACAAAGTTTTGGCAGTATTTCAAAGAGTGTTTTGGCTCCCACCCAGTCCCACATTTCAACGTGTTAGAAATCAGAACTTTAGAAAGACTCTTCACAGCTGTTCCTGAACTAGATGCCTGCTGACCAAGCCATTCTCAGATGGAGTCTGACTCTGAGATCTTCAGCCTCAGTAAGTAATCATACCTGGTGGGAAATAAAATTTAGGGAGTTCAGCTAAAAGTCAATATCCAGCAAGTGAAAGATACATATATCAACATCCTTTGGTAGAGTCTTCTCTGTTTTTGACATTTGAGGCACATTGCAATACTGCAGCCACAGTGAGGGTGGATGGGTGGTCCCTCACCTTCCCAAGCTGTCACTGTAGAGGGCACTAGAGAGAGCTGGACCCCAGCCAGAGGTATCAGCATCACCCAGGACCTGGGTAGAAACACAGATTGCGGCAATCTGTGTTTTTAGAATCTCTCCAAGTGATTCCAGTGCACCCTAAAAACTGAAGAGCCACTTCTTTACAGTGTCAAATAAGGACCTAATTGCCTATTTCTATTTAGGTAGATTTTTAAAGGGCTCCCTCAAGCTCTGAGAGAAGCACACTTTGCTAGATCACTTTATGGACATGAAGTCTAGTTCGGAGTGTGTATGAACAGTGGTGGGGAAGGAAGCCTGAGGATTCTGGTGCCCAGGACTTCTTCAGGCTCAGACATCACGTGTGTAGCTACTTTCTTTTGGAGTTTCCTTAGCTCCAGAGAAGCCTGGCAATTTGAGTTTAGTCCTTCCTTGTGGCTGCCTCAGATTTCAGGAAGATTGTAAAGTTCCTAAGCTTGTCTTTTGTGTGAATAATAACCCAGCCATATCCGCCTGGAAAATCTGTAGTCTCCCAAGGTATGCAGAGAATCAGTTCTGCTCGGTGCCTCGTCTGCTGTATCTGATTGCAAGATGACATCTCACATTCGAATTGAGGTAAAGCAGAAAAGTCTGAAAATACCACATATCTATTCGCCATGTGCCCTTGCCTTAAGATTTGTAATTAGCCTCACAGATAGGAGGCCACCTATGGCAGCTGCATGTCTGCACACACAGGTATGCAGGGGAGAACTATAAATTTGATTAGAGCTACAGATGGTTTGCTGGTCCACTTATCTCACTTTCAGGAGATAGGAAGTTAAAAGGGAAATTGAATGGGAAAGAGCATGGTTTTTATCTCTATGTCACCATCAATCATGACATTTTAGAGGGGAATGTTCAGAGGTATGTGTCACTGAGAGAGAAATTAAAAAGCAGAATATAAAGGCAGCCTCTAGTGAAGGAGAATGTTATTCTAATCCATTCTGCTCTCAGGAGCAAGGTGCTTCATCTTGATGTATTGTTACTTATCCTCATGTCACATAAACAGTGAGAATCAAGAAAAAGCAAGACTGCCTACTGATGAAAGCTAGAAGAAAGATCTTGAAATCAATACAGTACTACAATAAGAAGGAAAATCTAGGTTCTGCTAGGCATTTTCTTTTGGCAAAGAAGAGGGGTGGGGGACAGGGTATTTGCTGGGACATAAGGCTGTGTTTGAGTCTCAGAGAATGTTCTAAGAAGACCAGAGGGACAGTGTCCAAGTGACAGAGTCAAAGTAAGCACCCAAGGATCAAACTGGCATGGCCCAGGGTAAGCAAGAATGCCTAGATGTAATCAAGGTTTGGAAAGGGAGTGAGAGGAAGAAGTTCCAAATAATTAATTCCCTGAGGAGCTGGGACAAGGGGCAAGAGAGGCAGAGTTCCAGAGTGCTGCAACAACATTTTGGGGGGTATAAAAGTATAGTAAGTGCTTAGTGACTTCAGATAGCTGCCATTTAAGTGAGATAGGGAATAAAGATGCAAATTACTGTGCCAAGCCCCGCTGATGTGGAGGATGTCAGGCCTGGTCTCTGACTTCAGAAAGTTCTCAACCTCAGTTGGAGAGACCATGCAAATACACACAGGCCTCCTGTCAGATTTCAGGCTCCTTATTCAAAGGAGGGTTTTGCATCTGAAGCTTCCAGTACATTTTTATGTTGATGACAATTTTGGCTTTTTTGAGACTTCAAAATTGAGTAAATGACAATAAGTTGTTATAATTTCCCTAAAAAAAATAATCCTGGAGACCCATGGAATCTTACAATGGAAAATGAACATTTAGGAAGAGACTTAGAAATAACTCAATTACTGAGGTTATAAAAGAGGCTTTGTGAATTAAAAGCAGACTTTGGAGGGTAAAGATAGGTTAATTTTCTAACCCTTTCAAGATAATGGCTCAAAATGTCTTAAAACCAAAACTGTTTATTGTGGTTCCCCTGACCTAATCAACATGTATTATGATATACAATTTATTTTCCAGTGAAATACAGTATCATATTCTTCAAAATAACTAAATTAAAGAGTAGAATGTCACCCTGGCTGGTGTGGCTTGGTTGGTTGAGCATTGACTTGTATACCAAAGAGCTGCTGGTTTGATTCCCCATCAGGGCACATCCCTGGTGTGGGGTTTGCGGGAGGCTGTGGATTGATATATCTCTCTCACATTGTTTTTCTCTTTCTCCTTCTTCCTTGCTCTCTCTCTCTCTCTCTCTCTATCTATCTATCTATCTATCTCTCTCTATCTCTCTCTCTCAATCAGTAAAACACATTTTAATAAAAAGAATAGAATGCCATATTCTGAAGTTCTGTGTAGAGATTTTGCTACTCAGAGAGGGGAAGCCTCATCCTAGGACCCCATCTGTTCAGCATCTCCGCATTAGATATCCAACTGTGACTTTACACCTCCACCAACATGTCTAAAATGCCTTTGAAACTTATCATGTCCCCAAGTAAATGCTACATAATTGGCACTGAATTTTCTTTTCCCTCAGTTTCCTTACTTCCACAATAGCTCAGGACAGAAAATGGTGATATTGTTTACTCCTCCCTTTCTCACAAACTCAAGCCCAATTTATGAGATGTACTGTTGGCTCCAGCTACAGACTTCATCCAGATCAGTTCACTTCTTGTGGCCTTTCCACATGGTCTTCGAATGATGTTATATATATCCAAATGGCCCTTGGCAGAAAAAAGGTTCCCCACCCCTAGATAGGAAGGAGGGCCTCTCACACTATATGAGAGGTAAATACAAGTCCAGGTGAAGACTTTTGAAGGTGCTATGTGAGGAGAAGTAGAAGGTCTTTATTCTAGATTACATAACTTTTCTGGATGACACAGGAGGGAGGTGAACTTTTTAAAAAAGACCTTGAGAAGAATTGAAGAAAGGGAAACAACCAAGAAGCCCAAATTCAAAGTTAGGGACCTTTGTTTTACACTCACTACTCCTAGAGTGTCAAGATTTCTCCAGCATTGTTCACCTGCACGTGTTAGGGTTAGGGTCTGGTTGGGCAGTGATAGCAGAAGGACATGGGTCCTTGGGAACTGAGAATACAAGACCAGCTAAGTAGTGCAGGAAGGGAATCAGGAGGAGCCAGAAACCCGGGGAAAAGGTAGAGAAAATAGAGATCTATGTCTAATTGAAGAGAAAGTGTTAAGGACATTGAAGGGCCTAAAGGGGGTGAGTTTGTTGTTAGAGAAATAAACATTGTATTTAACAATTTCTGATGTAGGACAATTCTGAGTTCTTGGTCTTTGGGCTAGGGAAGGTGAAGTAGAGGGAAGATATCCAGGTCTGAGATGGAAGGACTTTGAAAAACAGTGGATATCCACTCATCTGATGAGAACTTGGGCTATTTCCAGATCTTAACTATTATAAATCACAGTATATTTACACTATGGAATAATATGCAGCAATGAAAAAGAAGAATCTCTTACCTTTTGAGACCGTATGGAGGGACTGGGACAGTATTTTGCTAAGCAAAATAAGCCACTCAGGGAAAGACAAGTATAACATGATCTCATTCATATGTAGAATCTAATGAACAAAATAGATCCAGAGACATAGAACCATGGAAGAGACTGTTGAATCTCAGAGGGGGTGGGTGGGTTGGAGGGAAGAGATCAAACAAAGATCTTGTATGGATATATGAATAACTCATGGACACAGACAGTGGTGTGGTGAAGGCCTGGGGCAGGGGGCAGGTGTGGGCCAGAAATGGTCAATGGGGGAAACAAGGACATATGTAATACTTTCAACAATAAAGATTAATTATTTTTAAATTTAAAATTAAAAAAGAAATAGTGGATAAATACACATGAACAAGATAATACTAACACTTGAGTTGAAGAAAAAAATTAAGCCTGAGCAAAGCTTCCATGGCAGAAAGATAATAGGTTAATGTTTATAATCCCTTATTATCTGAGATGGAGTTTAGCAAGCTCTACTTTTAGAGAAAAAAGGGGATGTAATATTCTTAGAAGAAAAAAGGGTTTTATTTATGACAAGGAGGAGCAGGACACATTTTGTTGAGATGGTAAGAATGTAGAAGAGTGTTTAATGCAGAAAACGAGTTTTACAAAGCAAAGAAAAAAACGTTAGGGGTATGAGTAAAACTCTTGTAGGGGATAAAATGATTTAACTATTATTAAGCTATATTTCTTGGACTTGCCCACACAACCCTTGTTTGTATAGCACCTATTAGCCTCTTACAGAAGTAGAGCTGTGTGGATTACATTACGGCTTGGGAAACATTGGCAGTGCACTCAAGGATAGCAGGCTGTGAAGCATTCCGCAGTGGAGTTGGTGCCAAGTCACGGTAAACTCACCTCATAAGGTATCTGGAGGGCACTGCTTGAACAAGGATGAGCCAGATTCAGGGCCACCCAACTTGTTGGGTTGTTTCATGGCTACTTGTCTTTTTAGCTCAGCTAAATTGCGGCCTCTGTGAAATCAGTGACAATTGTGATGTTTTTTTTTTTTTTTTTGCTCGTTAATGGTGTTCTTAAAATTTATTTCTTGTTGACAGTATTAAAAATGTCTCCCATTTCCTCCCTTTTTTATTTTATTTTATTTTTTTAATATATTTTTATTGATTTTTTGCAGTATAACTTATAATTAATAGTAGTACATGTTTTCTTTTCCCCCTCCCCCTTGTCCTCCCCCCAACCTCCCCTACCCCCCAGCACATATCCCCACCTTCCCCCCTCCCTGCCCCAGTGTCTTTCTTTCATTGGTTATGCTCATATGCATGCATACAAGTCCTTGAGTTGATCTCCCCCCGCATCTGCCTCCCATCCACCCAAGCCTTTCCCTGTAGCTTGACAGCCTGTTCAAGGCCACCCTGCCTCTATATCAATCACTCTCCCCTGTTTCTTTTCTTCAAAAATATCTTGCCTCTGCATACTAGAAAGAAATGTATAAGAACAAAAATGTTTCAGTCTCAGTTTCAATGTCCAACTGTTCTGAGTCCCAGTTTCAGTGTCAAATAATTCTTTATGTGTACATGTCAGCAATGGTATCCAGATGGTGGACACATCATGGCAATGCAAGATCCATCCTCTCTGGTTTGGTCCTGGTCTGCCTGCAGACATGCACAGCTGCCTACTGCTAGCATGGCTAGGTGTCGTCAGTGTCCCCCATCTCTGGACCATCCTCGTGACTGGAACAGACCCATCAGTTCCTCACAGTCGCAGGAACCCACGTGGTCTTGGAGTTGTTCTCTGAAAACACACAAACACATTCTCGACCAAAAGATAACAAAGGGATCCTCTCTGCAAAATAGACTTAAGATTCTTTTTAATTTTTGCCTAAATGATTTTCCTTTGGCTTATTTTGACACCATGTGTGTTTTTTCATGGGTGTCCTGCAATTGGTTTTACAAATGGAATTTACTTTACTGGAGTAAGAATTTTCTAGATGTATTTTACTTACTCGATATTTTTTTCCTTACATGATATTACCCCACTGTCCCCTAACCTTTTTTGATTAATGGGGACTTTTGGAAATTTTATATTGCAGTCTTGCTAATTTTAAATTTTAATTTTTGCACTCAAATATGACTGCTTTAGGTTCTTTGGATGTTAGGCAATTTTACAGTGAGATGAACTACTAATAGACTTTTTAGTTAATGTTTTAGGAAAAGCTTTTTGTCCAGTACACTATAATTTTCTTGAGTATTCACTTATTTCACTTGGCCAATTTAAATTAATCTGAAAACTTGATTACTATTTTCCTGTCAATTTTAATACTCAAGCAGAAATCTTAGTTTACCCTGTAAATACTAGTGGAAAGGAATATTTGCAATTTTGAGTAGGTCCTGAGCATTCCTGGTAATAGACTGAATTTAGATATAGAGCAGCTATTGCTGGCTGAGTCTCTGTCTGCCACCTGGGTCCTGGTATGAGTTGTGCATGGGAGGCGAAGCAGCCGTGGGGGTAGGAGACCTCCCTCAGGAGGGATGAGAATTCAAACCCCTGTAAGGTTTGTGGATGAGGGTCTGTGCCCCACCTCTGTTGACCTTTTAGTTCTCTCCTGTTGGCCCCTCTGCGACTGTGCCTGTCTTAGATTGTTCCTTCCCTGAGGAATCTTACCCGTCTCTGGCTAACCAGCCATCCTCCGGGGCCAAACAGGGTGATGTGAGGTTCAGTTCTGTCTCCTTTGTAGTCTATGCCCCCTGTGGCCTCCACGTCCAGTACCTGCCTTGGGGTCCCCTCGCCTGCTGGCGGGGTCCCGGTACTGATCACATATCTCGGGGGACCCAGGTTTCTTCTCCAGAGAGGGCCCAGCTCACACCATTGGTTGAGATACAGATCCATGGTGCCAGCTGCTCAGAGGCTTCAGCCAGAGCTGGAACTGAAAACTCAGGCATCAGCTGTGTGTATTTGGATAGTAAGAAGAAGGTCCCTCTTGGCAGAAAGGGCAAGAAGGGCCAATATAGAATGCTCGGATGCCTTCCCAGTGCCTTAATTCCTTCTGGAAGGGATTAATTTCTTTCCTATCCTTTTTTAAGTTGCTGCCCACCATTCAAAGAATTAGTTTGTAAGTTTATTTGGGATAATTGTATAATATGCTGTTGTCAAATATCAAGTATTATAATGACATTGTAGAATAATATCATGTAAGGGTATTATGGTGTCACGGGAGGTTAAGCAGGGCCTAGCCTAAGGACTGGTCTCCATAGGATATGACAAGCTCTAGGCCATGTCAATTCAATGTCAGAATAGCTGCCATTTTTTTATAACTTTATATAAACTTTGTCAGGGATGTAAAAACACAAATCACTTACCTCAGTTCACGAGTTCAAATATATTGACTTTTCCACTTACTCCCACCACCTGCCACTTACCCTGAGGTTTGACATTCTGATGGACTTTTCTCAGTCTCTGGATCCATTCTTGTTCATCAGTGTATGTCATTGATTGTATTCCTCAAATGAGTGAGATCATGTGATATTTGTCTCTCTCTGCCTGGCTAATTTCACTTAGCATTATGCTCTCCAAATCCATCCAAGTTGTTACAAATGGTAGGAGCTCCTTCTTTTTTTCCGCGGTGTAGTATTCCATTGTGTAAATGTACCATAGTTTTTTAATCCACTCATCTGCTGATGGGCACTTCGGCTGGTTCCTAATCTTAGCTATGGTAAATTGTGCTGCTATAAACATAGGGGTACATATATCCTTTCTAATTCGCCTTTCTAATTTCTTGGGGTATATTCCTAGAAGTGGGATCACTGGGTCGAATGGGAGCTCCATTTTTAGTTTTTTGAGGAAACTCCATACTGTTCTCCACAGTGGCTGTACTAGTCTACAATCCCACCAGCAGTGCATGAGAGTTCCTTTTTCTCCGCATCCTCGCAAGCACTTGTTTGTTGATTTGTTGATGTAAGCCATTCTGAGAGGTGTGAGATGGTACCGCATAGTCGTTTTGATTTGCATCTCTCGGATAATTAGTGACTTTGAGCAAGTTTTCATATGTCTCTGGGCCTTCCTTTTGTCTTCTTTCGTGAAGATTCTATTTAGGTCTGTTGCCCATTTTTTTATTGGATCATTTGTCCTCCTTTTATTGAGTTGGGTGAGTTGCCTGTAGATGCTTGAGATTAAACCTTTATCACTAATAACATTTGCAAATATGTTCTCCCATACAGTGGGTTTTCTTGTTGTTTTGTTGATGGTTTCTTTAGCTGTGCAAAAGCTTTTGATTTTGATGTAGTCCCATTTGTTTATTTTCTCTTTAGCTTCCATTGCCCTAGGAACAGTATCATCAAAGAAGTTCTTTTGGCATATGTCTGAGATTTTTCTTCCTATAGATTCCTCTAATATTTTTATGGTTTCCTGTCTTACGTTTAAGTCCTGTATCCATTTTGAGTTTATTTTTGTGTATGGTGTAAGTTGGTGGTCTAGTTTCATTTTTTTGCATGTATCTGTCCAATTTTCCCAACACCATTTATTGAAGAGACTGTCTTGACTCCATTTTATGTTCATGCCTCCTTTGTCAAATATTAATTGAGCATAGTGGATTGGGTTGATATCCGGATTCTCTATTCTATTCCATTGATCTACATGTCTGTTCTTGTGCCAGTACCAGGCTGTTTTGAGAACAGTAGCTTTGTAATACAGCTTGAAATCTGGTATGGAAATCCCACTGACTCTGTGCTTCTTCCTCAGGATTGCTGTGGCTATTCGGGGCCTTTTTTTGTTCCAGATGAATTTTTGGAGAGTTCTTTCTAGGTCTGTGAAATATGCCATTGGTATTTTAATGGGGAGTGCATTAAATTTATAGATTGCTTTGGGTAGTATGGACATTTTAATTATGTTGATTCTCCCAATCCATGAACATGGAATGTTCTTCCACTTGTTTACATCTTCCTCTATCTCTTTTTTCAGTGTCCTGTAGTTTTCCACGAATAGATCTTTTACCTCCTTAGTTAAGTTTATTCCTAGGTATCTTAATTTTTTTGGTGTGATGGTAAATGGGATTGCTTTTTTAGTCTCTCTTTCTGTAAGTTCACTATTAGTGTATAGAAATGCCATAGATTTCTTGGCATTAATTTTGTAGCCTGCTACGTTGCTGAACTCATTTATTAAGTCTACTAACTTTTTTATGGAGTCTTTCGGGTTTTTTATGTACAATATCATGTCGTCTGCAAATAAGGATAGCTTAACTTCTTCTTTTCCAATTTGGATGCCTTTTATTTCTTCTTCTTGTCTAATTGCAATGGCTAATACTTCCAGTACTATGTTGAACAGGAGTGGTGAAAGAGGGCAACCCTGTCTTGTTCCTGTTCTTAGGGGAAATGGTTGTAGTTTTTGCCCATTGAGTATGATGTATGCTGTGGGTTTATCATATATGACTTTTATTATGTTGAGGTATGATCCTTCTATTCCTACCTTATTGAGAGTTTTTATTAAGAAAGGATGTTGGATTTTGTCAAATGCTTTTTCTGCATCAATTGATATGACTATGTGATTTTTATCTCTCAATTTGTTTATGTGATGTATCACATTTATTGATTTGCGGATATTGTACCATCCTTGCATTCCTGGGATAAATCCTACTTGGTAATGGTGTATGATCTTTCTGATGTACTGCTGGATCCGATTTGATAGAATTTTATTGAGGATTTTGGCATCTATATTCATGAGGGATATTGGCCTGTAATTCTCTTTCATTGTGTCGTCTTTATCTGGTTTTGGTATTAGGGTGATGCTAGCTTCATAGAAGGAGTTTGGAAGTATTCCATCCTCTTGAATTTTTTGGAATAGTCTGAGGAGTATAGGTTTTAGTTCTTCCTTGAATGTTTGGTAAAACTCCCCTGTGAAGCCATCTGGCCCTGGGCTTTTGTTTTCTGGAAGCTTTATGATGACTGCTTCAATTTCTTCCACAGTTATTGGTCTATTGAATTGTTTAGATTCTTCTTGGTTGAGTTTTGGGAGGTTATATTTTTCTAGAAACATAACCATTTCCTCCAGGTTGTCCAGTTTGTTGGAATAGAGTTGCTCATAGTATTTTTTAACAATCCTTTGTATTTCAATGGGGTCTGTTGTTATTTCACCTCTTTCATTTCTGATTTTATTTATTAGGGTCCTCTCTCTTTGCTTCTTGGTGAGTCTGGCTAGAGGTTCATCAATCTTGTTTATCCTTTCAAAGAACCAGCTCTTGGTTTTGTTGATCTTCTCTATTGTTTCTTTGGTCTCTACTCTTTGATCTTTACTATTTCCTTCCTTCTGCTTACACTGGGCTTTTCTTGTTGCTTTCTTTCTAACTCTTTGAGTTGTTGGGTTAGATAATTTATTGCCGCTGTTCCTAGTTTTTTGCAGTAGGATTGTAGAGCTATGAACTTCCCTCTGAGAACTGCTTTCACTGTGTCCCATAGATTTTGGATTGTTGTGCTATCATTGTCATTTGTTTCCATGATGTTTTCTATCTCTTCCTTAATCTCTCTAGTAACCCAGTCATAGTTTAATAGCATGCTGTTTAGTCTCCGTGTGTTCGATTTCTTTGGGTTGTTCCGATTGTAGTTGATTTCCAGCTTTATGCCACTGTGATCTGAGAATATACTTGATATGATTTCTATCTTCTTGAATTTGGAGAGACTTTGCCTATGACCCAACACATGGTCTATCTTTGAGAATGACCCATGGGCACTTGAAAAGAATGTATATTCTGTGGCTTTGGGGTGAAATGATCTGAAGATGTCAATTAATTCCATTTGGTCCAGTGATTCATTGAGGACTGATGTTTCTTTACTGATTTTTTGTTTAGAGGATCTGTCCAATGGTGATAGTGGGGTATTAAAGTCTCCTACTATGATTGTATTGCTGTCTATCTCTCACTTGATGTCCTCTAGGAGTTTTTGTATATATTTGGGTGCTCCTGTGTTGGGTGCGTATATGTTTACCAGAGTTATTTCTTCTTGTTGGATTGCTCCCTTTAGTATTATGAAGTGGCCTTCTTTATCTCTTGTTATGTCCTTCACTTTGAGATCTAATTTGTCAGATATAAGTATGGCTACCCCAGCTTTTTTTTCATTTCCATTCGCCTGAATAACTTTTTTCCAACCTTTCATCCTCAGTCTGTGCGCGTCTTTTTTTCGGAGGTAGGTTTCTTGTAGACAGCAGATACATGGGTTGTGTTTTCTTATCCAGTCTATTACCCTATGTCTTTTGATTGGAGCATTTAAACCGTTTACATTTAAAGTTATTATTGATAGGTACTTATATGTTGCCATTTTTGTTCTTTACCCCTGTGTTTCTTCTTCGCTTCCTATTTCTTTTTACAGCAGATCCTTTAGCATTTCTTGCATTGCTGGTTTGGTGGTGACGAATTCCCTTAGTCCTTTTTTATCTGTGAAGCTCCTGATTTGACCTTCAATTTTGATTGAGAGCCTTGCTGGGTATAGTATTCTAGGATTCAGACCCTTCCTTTGCATGACTTTGTAAATTTCATTCCACTGCCTTCTGGCCTGATAGGTTTCTGTTGAGAGATCACTTGTTAGTCTGATGGGGGTTCCTTTGTAGGTGACTTTCTGTCTCTCTCTGGCAGCTTTTAAGATTCTTACTTTGTCATTGGTGTTTGCCAATTTAATTATAATGTGTCTTGGCGTAGGTCTTTTGGGGTTTATTTTGCTTGGGACTCTGTGAGCTTCTTGGATTTGTGTGGGTTTTTCCTTTCCTATATCAGGGAAGTTTTCTGTCATTATTTCTTCCAACAGGTTTTCTATTCCTTTCTCAGTTTCCTGTCCTTCTGGAAGCCCAATTATACGGATGTTGTTTTGTTTCATGTTGTCCGAAAGTTCCCTTAGGCTCTCCTCCTGCTTTTTAATTTTTTTTTCTAGAAGCTGCTCTACTTGGTTATTTTTTCCTACCTGGTCTTCTAGCTCACTGATGTGATCCTCTGCTTCTTCTAGTCTACTCTTAATACTTTCTTTACTTCAGCAATGTCACTTTTCATTTCTTCTTGGCTCCTCTTCATTTCTTCATGGCTCTTCATCATTTCTTCCTGGGTCTTCCTCATTTCCTCTTGGTTCTTACTCATATTATCAAATTTGTCTTCCATTCTTTTCAGCCACCTTATGACCATTTCTCTGAATTCTTTCTCTGACAGGTTGTTAACTTCCATTTCGTTTACCTCCTTTTCTGGTGAGCCTTGCTTTTCTTTCATATGTGGGCTGTTTCTTTGTCTTCCCATGGTCTCTCTTCTCTGTGTATCTGGTTATGTAGTTCTCACTCTCCTGCGTTGATTTAAAGGCACAAAATACAACACAACCAGGTGCAACACAACAGGCACTGAACCAGAATGTAGTCAAAGTAATTGTAATTCCAAATAAAGGTGACCGCCAGAGAAAGGCAAATTCGGTGATAGGTGGGAAAAAAGAAAGAGAACCTCCCCCAGACACACACAGACACTCACACACCCACCCTCACACAAAAAGAAAGAGACCCCCCCACACACACACACACGCACTCACAAAAAAGAAAGACAGGAATGCCAAAATGCTAATGGGAAAAGGGGGAGAAGAAAAAAAAGAAGTAAATTATAAATGTGGGGTGAAAACTCCTATAGGACAGCCCCTAATCCAAACCAAAACCTGCAACAAGTACTTGGAGATTGATACAAATTACATACAACTACTAATATCAAGAGAGGTGAGGGAACACAGAAGCAAAAATCTATCTCAAAAACAATGCAGATGAGGACAACAAAACAAGAAACAACACCAAAAATAAAAATAACCCCCCCTACAAGACAAACCAAAATAACAGAATAAGCAAATCAATCTCATAAACCTGCTTAAAAAATCAATATAATCAACAGTCAAGTAAGCAACAACAACAGGACAGGAATAAAAACACTTTAAGATAGTGAAGTCAGAGAAGCTAGAGGTATATATGCACTTGGAGTAGGTGGTTGGAGATTAGATATATCAGTGGGATGAAATTTTAACAGGGGGTAAAGGGAAAGAATTAGGTAAATCTAAAGCGGGAAAAGTGTAAGGGAAACAAGGCACTAAATAGGAAAGGTCAGCAAGAGAGTGGTGGTATAAAGGTGAAGTTGAGGTAGAGTAAAAGATACTAAAGAGTAGATGAAAATAGACTGTATTCCCAAGGTCGAAGAGAAAATATAATCAATTCCCTGTCACACAGAATCAATTTGTGATTTGGCCCCTGGGTGGCAGTTTTTCTAGATTGACTTCTGGGTCTATTGGTCCTCTCTATCCTGAACTAAACAATACTGCCTCTCTAATGGTGACTGCTGTTTTAGCAGCCAGGACCCTCCCAAAATCTTCCGGGTTTCCCTCCTCTGTCACGTCCAAATTGATTGCGCTCCAGGGATTAACTCTGCCACCAGCTCCAAGGGCCCTCTCCCACGTTTACCAGCTCCAACAGCCACAGATTTTATTTCAGGTGCAGATCTCCAGGTTTTGAGTTCCAAGGTGCCGATCTCCCAGACTGCCAGCCCCCTCAGTTTCGCACCCAAAGTACCCCCAGGGAAATCTGACCTTTCCGTGCTAGAGTTTAGAGCTCCCTGGGCTCTGCGCGCCTCCAAGCCAACTGGGCGCCGGTGCTCCGGGAGTCTCAGCCGTCCAGCCAGTATATTTTCAGGCCCTTCCCCTTCAAGATGTTGTGGTCTGCCTCTGCGCGCCTCCTTGCGCAGTTGGCTCAGGGAGAGAACCCAGCAGTACTGGGGCCGCTCCGGCTGGGGAGGCCAGCCCAGCAGTCCTCTATCTTCTCCTGGAGCACAGCTGTCCCCCTAGTCGCCGACAAACGCTCCCTGCGCGACTTTCAGCTGCTCCCTCCGTCTGCCCTGTGAGCAGATTCAGATCGAATCCCTCCGTTCCGCCGCCATTTTCTCCTCTCCCAATTGTGATGATTTTACATCTCCACAACATTTGGCTTATTATTGAGCTTATTAATAAATGTTAAATAAATATTTTTTTTACTGAAGCTACCAGGAAGCAAAATAAAGTCACAACTTGTTTATTTATTGCTTTTTTCTGCCTTTGATGGAGATTTCTTTTCCTTTTAGGTTTTTAACCTGATATTAAATACCCAAATGTGTTGGAGCTCATTATCAATGTTTAACAACTTTGACTTATATCTCAAGTACCTACATATGTTATATCTTTGATAATTTGTATGAAGTAGGGCTAGAAAAATAGCTCAGAAATCATATTTTATATTGCTGATTAGTGAAGTATTTATCCTAGTTATTATTAGAAAAATAAGAAGAAATAGTTGAGCAGATTTGAGACATAGCTAAAGAATTCATTTAAAAGTTGGGTTATTTTTTTTTTAAGTAAAATTTTTAAAAGTATAAAATCCTATTTTAATGTTTTGAGGAACCTCCACACTGTTTTCCATATTGGTCACACCAATCTGCATTTCCACCAACAGTATGCTAGGTTTCCCTTTCCTCCATATCCATGCCAACACTTGTTGTTTCTTAATTTATGGACAATAGCTATTCTAACAGGTGTGAGGTGATACCTCTTTGTGGTTGTAATTTACATTCCTCTTATGATTAGTGATGTTGAACATCTGATTTTATATATATATACGCCATCTGGGAACATTTCCAAAGAAACTTGGAACACTAATTTGAAAGAATATATGTGCCTCTGTGTTTATTGCAGTGTTATTTACAATAGCCCATCAGTAAATGAGTGGATAAAAAAGCTGTGGTACATTTACACAATGGAATACTATGTAGCCATAAAATAGAAGGAATGCTTACCCTTTGTGACAAGGGTATTATGGATGGATTCAAGGGTATTATGCTAAGTGAAATAAGCCAGTCAGAGAAAGACAAATACCATATGGTTTTACTTATATGTGGAATCTAATGAAAAAAATAAATAAACAAAAAAAAATGGAAACAGATTCATAGACACAGAGAACAGAATGACAGCTATCAAAGGGATTGGCGAATTAGGGGTCTGGGTGAAAGAAATGAAGGAATTAAGCAGTACAAATTGGTAGTTGCAGAATAATCACAAGACATACATTACAGCACAGGGAAAAAGTCAATAATATAGAATTAAATAGGTATTGGGCCAGGTGGCTACCACTCTGTAAAGTACATTATTTTCTAACCACTTTATTGTATATATGAAGTAAATAAAGAATAATATTGAATATCAACTGTAATTAAAAAATTTATAAAATAAACATATTTGGCCAAAAAATGTCAGGAAGTTACCCTTGAGAATTCTTTAATTAGCTGTTACTTGTTTACTATATTAGCAATGTGTGTTTGTTGTAGAGAAGGGAATATATGTAAGTATAAAGGTATACTATATACAGAAACTTGTAAATTTAATATAGGAATACAAAAGAAAATATAATTTATAATATATATTATTACACGAAAGGTAAAGACATGAATGTGTTTGAATATGCAGAAGTCAAATGCAAGTCATTACGTGATTCCACTGGGGCATACAAAAGCAAAGATAAAAAAAGAGTTGAAATTTTTAAGAGTGATACAGTTATGAAATGTACTTGGTTTTTTAAGATGTTAAGGCTATGTGTTATGCATTTATTAATATTCTTCAGTGAGGGCATTTGCCTTCATCTAAATACAAGAAAAAAGTAAGGGAACTGTTAAAACTCTAGTCTCCAGATTGTTTGATGTAATGTCCTCCAACATTAGCAGAGTTTAACCTGTTGTCCTTAGGACAGAGTTCTAACATTTATTGATGAGCTCTACCTCCTTTGATGTGTAGTTCACAGTGTAATATAAACCCAGACTGTTTGAATTGGGTTCTGCTAGTCTATTTTTCTCAGCATAGAGATGTGGATAGAGAGGCTCAAAAATACACTGTTATAAAAGTATCTACATAGCCTTCCTCTCCTGAAGAAGGCCCAAGTGTCAGAGAACCTGGGAAGTCAGATGTATTAGGAATCTTTACTTCCACTATTGAGACTTACCTTGATCTGCAGGCCTTCGCTCAGGTTTGGTTTATTTGGAAAACTGTGTTTGGTAAACTTCTGTGTAGAATGGAAATCAGGTGAATATGTTGTTAGATTCTTGTTTTTATTCCACTTGCTCCCTTGCTGTAGTTTCAGTGAAAATATTTGCTTATAAAATGTCCTCCAGTCAGGCTAAGAAGAAAAGCAGTTTCTACCTAGACTAATCTTCCCATGTATTTAGGAGAGAGGAAAAAAAGACTTTTCAAGGGTAATATAGCAAAAACACCGTATTACAAAGGCTTTGGTACAATTTTATTTCTCCTTGGAAGAAGCATATCTAATTTTAGAGTGTAGAAGTTAATAGTACCAATACTTCATACTTCTAATTCTTTCTAATTATTTTTTAATTATTTAGACTTCAAGGAGACAACTTGGCAGAAAGAGCAGAAGAGTCGTCACAAATACTTCCTTCTCCAGATGAGATAATCCTGGATTCTTTGAGTAAGTTTTAAATCCCACAATATCTACATAGCTGCCTATCATATGTGTACTCCTCCTTCAGGGATGGGTATCAGGAGGTTAAGGGCAAAAGAGAATAGATTCTGAGGAGCAGGCTTTTAATGTCTGCGCCTGTTTTTGGTACAAACAGGTCAATTATACGTTAGCTATTCCCAAACTGTGTCACTAATTCCAGCTTGTTTGGGGTACTTCATATTGCTCACTTCCATTCTCACATCATAGATCCCTTTACTCTTTCCTGGCAGAAGTATCAAGTCCTGGTCTGTGTTCTCTTTCTCCATCTAATTTAACAGCCTTGTTTGTGCCTCAAATAGTCTTTGTACTGTCTCACCCTCTTTAGCTCATTATCTTTTTTTTTTTTTAAGAAAGCTGCTTATATCACCCCCTTTTTTATACTACAAAATTCAAACTCCTCAGCTTGGCATATGAAGTTCATAGCAGGGCACTTCAAAATGGTTGCTGAGTAAATAAGCACGTGTAATGTCACTACGACGGCATTAAAGGTACATCACTGCTTCATTATTCCATATTCTAGAGCAGTGGTCGGCAAACTGTGGCTCGCGAGCCACATGCAATTCTTTGGCCCCTTGAGTGCGGCTCTTCCAGAAAATACTGTGGACTGGGCGAGTCTATTTTGAAGTGGCTTTAGAAGAAATTTAATTTTTAAAAAATTGGCTTTCAAAAGAAATTTTAATCGTTGCACTGTTGATATTTGGCTCTGTTGACTAATGAGTTTGCCGACCACTGTTCTAGAGAAAGCAGTTGGACATCCAGCTGGAATAATTAAAAGAGAAACAATATGAAAAAATCTCTTATAGTACTACGTAGTGACATGAAACATTTGAGACTTTTAACACTGACAGCCAAAGATGGGCAGTGTGTTGGCCATTTGTTGTCATAAGACAGATATTATTTAACTACTGGCCCATTATTTTTTAAAATCCACCAATCTACAAATCTGTATCTTCAGCAATCATATTCATAATAACAGAGAATTATAGAACCTCAATTTTTTTTGGAAATTTAAACAATTCACCATAATATGTTTATTATATTTATTTTTATCCACTGGGGGAAAATGTATTTATTACATTTAAGGTTCTTTCTTAAACATCTGTATTCTTGACATTCAAGTATCTCTAGATTTAATGAACAAATCTGAAAATACGAGTTTCTGTTTCAATACATTCTTTTCCACTTACATTAGTCAAATAATTAGGTTCATTAATTCAATATTATTGATATTATTCAAAAATGCTAATGTGAATTTTCTTTTAGCTTTGTATCCACACTGAGTTTGGTTCAAAATATTTCTATGAATAGGTATAATTTTGTGCATGAAAAGCCTATTGTGACACACACAGCAAAAGTAAAAATAATGGCAGGAAAAAGGTGAATAAAGCTAAACGCTAGAGCTTTCTAGATTTCTAGCAGCATGCCTAATTACAAATAGGTAGTTTGTAGTTCAAGTGCTGCCAGAGACTTTGATTTCAACAAAATTACTTTATCTTTCTATGTTCCAGTTGCTTCTTCTCTAAAATGAAGCAATAAGATAAGCTCTAATATTTGACCAATTTAGAGAATAATTTTCCCCTCAGTGTATTCTGAAAATGATATAGACTTATAAAAGAATAAGTACATAGGGAAAAATAGTTTACACATATGCATATACCAATTATTGTTAATCAAAATTTACTAAAATACTTTAAAAAATGGAGCTCCAAGCATGAAACTAAGATTTTATTTTTAAGATATATATTGTCCCTATTAGAATATAAATTCAAAAATATTCTGGCGGGACCTCACAGTTGTCTTACACTACATTGAATGGAATTCATCATGTTTTTAAATGTTTTTTTATTGATTTTCTTTTTTAGAGAGAGAAGAATAGAGAGAGAGAAACATTGATGAGAGAAAAACATCATTGATCACCTGTCTCCTGCACGCCCTCTTGGGGATTGAGCTTGCAATCTAGGCATGTCCCCTGACTGGGAATCAAACCCATGACCTCTTGGTTCCTTGGTCAATGCTCAACCACTGAGTTACACTTGCTGGCCAAATTCATCATATGTTTTTTATCCCACTAGATATTATACAAATAAACAGGAAGAATTCAACACAAACAAGAACAGAACAGAACAGAATTCACTCCTCATAAAAAATTATTTTGTTCTGAAGCACCTAGAGTGTCTCTAGTGCTATGGTCATCAAACTGCGGCTCACGAGCCACATGTGGCTCTTTGGCACCTTGGTTGTGGCTCTTCCACAAAATACCATGGCCTGGGTAAAACTGTTTTGAAGAAGTGGCGTTAGAAGAAGTTTAAGTTTAAAAAATTTGGCTTTCAAAAGAAATTTCAATCGTTGTACTGCTATTTGGCTCTGTTGACTAATGAGTTTGCTGACCACTGCTTTAGTGAGTTATAGTATTTGTTGAATAAATGAATATACAAACACTCAGAAATAGATGAATGAATTGACTAATACATACATGCATTAAAAATCAATCAGAATGAAAATATCTCTTTAAAATCATTAATTACTGACTGAGAACTTGAAAACTCAGTTATAATGTAATATTTCTAACCTTAAAAAATCAGCAAATCCAATAGAAAGTTGGTTTTCTTCTATATATGAAGTAATTTGCTTTGTAATGAAGAATAGAACATTTTAATATTACTTATTAAGTTAATATTCTGGGTTTCAACACAAATAAAACAGGAAAAATAGAGTAAATACTAAAATTACAATAGTATTTATTCACAGTTCAGTAGATTATAATTCAGTCTTAGAGTACTTAAAATTATGCTAATTTATGCATCCTGATGTAAAGAGTCTATACATTGTCACTCTTACCAACTGGAGTTGAGTAAATAAGGGTTCAAGTATTCTTTGTTAGTGCATTAATATTTTTGAACTTGGTATAATTCTCATCATCTATATTGATTTTGTCAACAAATTTTTTTTTCTTTTTAATGTCTGGAAGAATGGTAGGTAAAATTTTTAAATTTGCTTACAACTTGAGAATGTAATGGTTATTGAATGTAAATTCTAATTCAGAAGCTATAATTATTGTGTTATACTAAGCTTCCCATTGTCTCTCTGGCCTTGAGTGGCTGATAAAGGCTTGAAAGATTTAATTCTCCCATTTTCTTCCCGAGCACACATTTTATTAACAGATAAATCTGTCTCTATATTTACATGAACCTGAAGAAAAATTTTTAGGGATTCATATGACTTTTTCAAATATTAATAATTATAAGAAATTAATTTTAGAACTCTCCAATTATTTAAAATGTCTTCCCCTTTACTGATTTTACTTTATTTGAATAGAAGATATTCAAACATGGACTATTTCTAGATTCTCTATATATCTGTCCTTATTGCAGAATTTTTTATAACCCATATAAATCCTTGTCATCATAATTCATTTAACTCAGAAGACATATGGAAAGGGTTGCCATAATTTTATTCACATATTTGAAAGTCAATACTCATTCACTTCTCAATCTATTCAAGATAAGAATAACAACTTCTTGCTTAATACATTAAACTGGAAAACTTTCCATCATTTAATAATATGCACTCTTCTCCAAACTTTTCAATATTTCCTATACCATTTAAAAGACAGAACACAAAATGGTAATTATATTGTGTGGCCAGTAAAGAAAAAAAGAAGAGTTGATAGGAAAACGAATAAATATAAAATTATAAACCAGAAAAAGAACATTAAAGTCCTAACAATTAGCTGAATGAAATGCTAAAAGGAAGTCTTCCCTATCCAAGATAATAGCAGCTCTTGCACATTCCATTCCTAACTTCATTGTGTCCAACATTAGAAATTCTTAACATTTTTCATAGATTGACTTTAAGCCAAATAAATAATATTTTACGCTCTGCTTTAACTTACTAACACTGCAGTTTTTTCAACAACCAGTTCAGTCACTTTAATATCCTTTTTGTAATAGGCTTGTATATCAAATTTAAGCAATATGTGATGGTAACTTATTCGTTCTTTTGGTAAAAATAGATTCTTTACCTGAGACTGAAGAAGCACTAATGGAGGAGGGTGGAGAATTTGAAATAGCATCTAAATTAACAGGACCTGTAAGTATATTCACTTTTTTTTTTAACTCTCTAAAACTAGTGTTTTTTTTTTCATTGATAGGAAAATCTAATAAGAGTATAAAGGAATAGGAAATAATAACTTCAAATTAAATAATTTTTTTATTGTTTAAAGTATTACAAATAGTAGTACGTATGTCTCCTTTTTTTCTCAATTGACCTTCCCCCAGCCTCCCTTACCCTGCGGCACATGTGTACACCCACTGTGTCTCTCATAGCCATGAAGAGCACTTATATTAGTAGGGGACCAGCTTGATTACAGGTATACAGCAAAGCTGCAACTAAGGAAGAAGATTCAAATGAGGTGGGAGAAACTAAATTCTGGTATTAATACCCGTTTGTGCACATGAATATTCTATAAGATATGAGCTGTCATCTTAAACTTCAATAAGTTTATACCTGTCTTACTAGAAAAATAAATGTTTTGCATATCCTGAAAGTTCACATATAACATAAAAATGGTATTATTAGTTATGAAGTCTTTGTGATATTTTTGTTAAACAATCTCTTTTTAATAGAGTATATTGGAAGGAAACCAATAGGTTTAAGATTTTCAATGCAATATAATATTGAGAGAATAAATACAGGAAAACTAAAATATGCATGTAAATTTTAAACATAAAGTTTATAAATGATTCTTAGTTATTATCAAAATGACTGCAGTCTTGCCCTATCATAAACTTAATATTTAGACTGGGTTTACATGCTGCAGTATTCTCTGTATTTCTTTGCTGGGGCTGCCATAACAAAGCACCACAGACTGGGTGGCGTAAATAGCAGAATTTTATTATCTCACAATTCTGGAGGCAGATCTGAGTGTTAGAAGATTTGTTTCTTCCTGAGGCCTCTCAGCTTGCAGCTGGTCATCTCCCTGTATCGTCACATCATCATCCTTCTGTCTATGTCTATGTCCTGATCTCATCTTCTTTTAATAACACTAGTCATATTGGATTAAGACCTATCCTAATGACCTCAATTAACTTAATTACCTCTTTAAAGCCTTGTCTCCAAATACAGTCAGATTCTGAAGAACTGGAGGTTAGGATGTCAGTATATGAATTTGGGGGGACATAATTTAGACCATAGCACTCTGATGAGATTACAGTATTTCGAACATTACTTGCATCAAATACTTGAGGTCACCACATTTTCCAATGGATTTCTTAATAATAATTTTTAAATTACTGATGAACTTAATATATCTTTGAAGTTTCCAAGAATCCTGTTTAAAACTTCAAATTTGTTTTCTTTGTTATTTTATGTAGTAATTGTCTTCTAACATATTATGGATTATACTTATTTTGTTTATGGCTCATCTTCACATAATATAAGGTCTATGCAGGCAAAAATTATTGTGCATTTATTTTCACTTTTGTATCTCTAGCAAAGTGCCTACACATAGTAGATACACAATACATACTAGTATATATTGAATAAATGAAATTTTTATCAATAATTTCTCATCATGAGATAAAAAATGTATGTAGAGCCTTAGAAATCAAAAGAACCATGGCAACCATTTAGTTCAGCCTTTCCTCTTCCTTATCGCAATATTCTGAGCTGCTTACCCACTTTCATGGGAAGTAAGGATATCCATTTTATAGAAAAGGAAATAAAAAAATTAGAGAAGCTTAGTAATAGGATTAAGTTGCCAAAGCTAAAAGAGTGAAAAGGTCAGGAGTTGAGCACTAGTCAATATCCCTTCTACTGAATATCCCTGGTATTCCAGGTGCTTTCCTATTTCTTTTAGGAATTTATTCCTGTTTGTTAGATACTTTCATATATTCCTCATAACCACTTGTAATCATTGGTTTTAGTTCTATTCCTTGGGCAATAGTCTGAGTCCCATTCTTTCTTTTAACTAATCTCCACTTATTGGAAACAGTTAGGATGTCCTATTTGAGACTTTTTCAGCCAAAACACAATCTGTTCTTTCAACAAGTTCTTATATTATGTAGTTTTCAAAGATTTCAGCACCTTTAATTCTTTTCCTGGACATATTTTTGTTTGCCAAGTCCTTTGTATCCTGGAAGTTATGCCACAACCAAACCCAGAGTTCAAATAATGTTCCCATATCAGAAAGTATAGTGGGGTACATACTTGATGCAAATATTATTTTGGAGTATGCCCTGGGGTTATAATAACATTTTTAAAAGGAACTTTCTGACATTTATAAACTTCAGTATGTCTCCATAATCTCATAATGATAATATTGAATAATCTGTCATTCCTCACTTTTGACAAAGATTTGTTTAATCATCTGTGAATTCTTCCAAAGCCCATATACCTATCTGCCTCATAGCTAAAAGGATACTGTTAGATTCTTTTTCTAATTGGTTTCTAAAATTCAGGTATATCTGTTTATAGTATTTGGCTTAATTAATAATACCTACCAATCCGAAAGGGGAAAAAAGGAAAAGTTAGCTTTTTTGGTAAAAATTCTCTTGAGTTATTACAAACTGGCTCTTAAAAGATTTCCTGCTTTCTTTTTATAGTGCTCACATGCAGACAATTGTTCTAAGAGTGTGTTACTTGTTTCCATTTATCGATTAGACTTTGAATTCTTGAAAATTCTGTAATTGTAGTTAGTCAAATTAACCCTATTTTTTTGGGAAATATGTGGAATAAAAACTATGCCTTTGTAAATTAATATCAGGATCCTGAACATAATTTCTAGGTGGTAGCTGCTTTTATTGTAAAGAAAACATGGATTTTATAAAATTTATGTCAGATTGATGATTTTTAGATGCAAATTCCCCAAAACATACTTCTATAATATTTCTGAGGACTGTATTTTTGTAAATCAAGAAGAAAATTGTGACTTTATATAGATATGAATGGAGAATTGAAATAAAACAACTTATTCTCTTTATTATTGTAAGAAATGCAGTATATTTTATAGCAAATTTTGAGTTCTATACTGCAAAATATAAACATGCCACAAATGTTGAAAACCATTTAAAGTAATTTCAACACGTGCTGTCTCTATTTGCTAACTTTCCATGTTGGGTATTGGATATTAATAAGTGGGTAGCAGGATTTTGGAAACTTTTCCCCAGTGGCTTCACCTGTGTTTAAAATACTTCATGAATATTTTGTGAATATTTGAGTGAAGTAAAGGCAACATTTATTTTAGATTTTTATCGTCTCCCTAATAAGCAAGTCAATTTTTTGGAATTTCCCTCTTCCCTTCCTCCTTCTAGTGTTCTGGAATGTCTCTTAACATATTCACAGCTGTGAAGATTAAAACTGAATCTGCTGGCTAAATAAATTTGTAAAAAACGAACCAACAAAAGGAAAATATTAGGAAGAAAATACCAAGCAGCAGATATTGATTATAATCTTTTAGTTCATAAATGTTGTACATATTTTTTCTAGATCAGTGAGCCAAAAAGACTTATAGCAATGTTATTTTAATTTCACAGTTCTTATGGCATTCTTAAAAATTCTATATTGTTTTCTGTTAAATAAGCATATGAGCATAATGAAAAAATAAAAATATAACTAAGAAATATATTTGACATTAAGTATCTTACTGACTTTTTCCTTTTTTCTTGTAAATCTGCTATTTGTTTTATTTATTCGCCAGCACTGACCAGCCCATCAAAGCTGACTTTTTTTAAATTGAATTGATTGGGATGACATTGGTTAATAAAATTACATAAAATTCTATAGTACACCAGTCGTATATTGTATTGTGTGTTCACTGTCCCAAATCAAATCTTCTTTCATCACCACTTATCCCTCCTTTACTCTATTATTTCTTATCCTATTCCCCTTTCCAAACTCTGCTAATCACCATACTGTTGTCTGTGCTTAATAGGAGTTTTTGGGGTTTTGTGTTTAATCCCTTCACTTTTTTCAAACCTGGCTCCACAATGGCCTTTCCTTGGACAGCTGTCAATCTGTCCTCAGTATCTATGTATCTGCTTTTATTTTGTTTGTTAGTTTATTTTGTTCATTAGTTTACAACTATGAGTGAAGTATATGGTCCTTGTCTTTCTCTGACTGGCTTATTTCAGTTAGCATTATGCTCTCCAGATGCTTCCATGCTGTCACAAAAGGTAAGATTTCCTTCTTTTTTATGGCCGAGTAGTATTCCATGTGTAAAAGTACCACAGCTTTTGTATGTAGTCAGTCTACTAACAGACACTTGGGCTGATGAGCTGACTACCTTAAGACTTTATGTAACTGATCATTAGTTAAAGTAGAAGAAAAATTAAAAGGACTCCTATAAGGAAAGATTTTATAAAAAGCCTAGAGTTTTTAAGTATTTTATTTTCAGGTTATTTTTCTTCTGAAGAGTTTTATATATTTGAGGAGGTATATACAACTAACTAGAATGACAGTAGTAATAATGATAATGACAGCATATATTTGTATGGTACTTTTTAATTGGTAAGCAGTTTTACATACGTAATATCAATCATCTCTGAATTTTATAATTCCTATGATTTATCTCTTAGGCTTGACAACCTTGACATAATAATACTCTAAGTATGCAGTGAGCATTTTGAGCTGCCAGATGATCTGGCAACTTGTCCCCGGTCATATAAATGGGGAAAAACTAATGCTCATATTTCTTAGTGCCCCAACACTCTTTAACAGAACTTGTCAGGGTCCATACAATTATTAAGGCAATTAGGCCACTGTTAAATTGAACATGTAATATAGAAAGGACTAAAAAGAGAACATTATCAGTAGTCTATATCAAAGATAGAATTATTAGAAAGTGAAAAGGTAAAAGTTTGAGGAATCAAAACACAAGTGTAATTTTATGAAAGGAAGGTATCAGTAATTTGGTGCAAGAAAGACTAGTCTTGCTTGGATCTTAGAAAAATTGCCTGTGGCAAATGCAGATGTTAGATGTAGGTGATTCCAGAATCATTAATAAGGTGTCTACTTAGCTGGACTAGAGGTAAACTTTAATTACTTGTAAGATTGATTAATATTGTGCTTATAAATTAGTACATTTTGTTTGTTGATGTTCTAGTAACAAGTGGATGGCTTTCTATTTTTGCCTTCACTTTTTGCTAATTCTTTCTACTTCCACTCACAAATAGTAAGGGATTCAAATCTAGTTTGTCTAAAGTTGGAATTGCCCACACATACCACCTTTTCCCCATAGCCCATGCATATGAACTTTAAAAAGTACAGATTTGGATTATAGTACTCATTGGATAACAACTGTAATTGAAAGCCATGAAGATAAAGAAACATTGATGTACTTATTTCCACATACAACTAGCACACAAATACAGAAAAGAGTTTTGACAGGAAAGATATTGTTCCTAAATGAGTTTCTTGTGACTGGAAAGAATTAGGTGAGTTGGTTTTTATTGATTTTTTAAAAATTCTATTTATCTGATGAAGTGCATAGGTCAGCAAAGTTTCACCTATATTTTCATTTTTACATTGTTAGTTTACAGTACAGTGAAATCTTTTGTGGAAAAAATTCTGTGGAGAAATTAATGTTTTGCTTGGCTGATGTGCCTCAGTTGGTTGCACCTCATCCCATGCACCTAGAGGTTGCTGGTTAGATTCCTGGTCAGGGCACATCCCAGGGTTGTTGGCTGAATCCCTGATGGGGGTGTATAGGAAGCAGCTGATCAATATTGCTTTTTCATTGATGTTTCTATCTCTCCCTCTCCCTTCCTTTCTTTAAAAAAATTGATAAAGGAGAGAGAACCAAGATGGCGGCATAGGTAAGCACCTATTTTGCTGCCCATGCAACAATTTCGAAACTACAACTTAACAACAAAACAAACATCATCCAAAATCACCGGAAAGCTGGCTGAGTGAAAATTTCACAGATAAAAGTAAAGGTGGGATGCTATGACTCAGGAGGAGCAGTGGTGGGCAGCTTTGAAGATATGCGAGGATGAGGTTAGGAGCCTTTCGCAAGCGAGCAGTGAGGGATGGGCGGCAGCAAGCCCAGCTGGTTTTCTCCAATGGGGAGGGCGGAGGCCTCCCAGAGCACCGACCCCCCAGGTCCAGGCGAGGACCCAGGTCGGGAAAAGGAAGACTCCAGGCGCAGCTGAGGTCTGCAAGTTTGAGGAGAGTGCGTGCGTAAATTGGAACAGCAGGTCATGGAGTCCGCGACAGGGCAGAGGACGCATGACTTGCTCACTGGCTCGGAGACCACTGGACTGCTTTGTTTTGCAACCCTGAGTGAGACTTTGGCTGTGCAGACTAATTTGGGGAGAGACAAAGTTGTCTGGCAACTGAGAGACCAGCGGTGGATTCCTCTTGGAGGGGCGCAGCCATTACCACCCAACACTGAGACCCGTGAGCCGCATAGCTGACACTGACTCCATGTGCCCCATAGCTGACGCTGATGCCTCGCACCACATAGATGACACTGACGCCGCGCACCACATAGTACGCTGCATAGGGCAGAGCAAAGGCTGACATCGTGCAGCCCATAAGGAAGCTGAGCCACTGTCTCTTAGAGGATACCTACCACACACCGCTAAGGGACCAACTCAGGAAAGCAACCACAATGCAGAGAAAAGGAATGAACTCAGCTGTGAAAGGGATGGAGGAAAAAAGACAACTAGACATAGAGTTCAAAACCACAGTAATAAGGTTTTTCAAGAGGCTACTGGAAAAGGCTGATGAACTTAATGAGAACTATAAGGAAATAAACAATACTTACGAGGAAATGAACAACACCTACAAGGATATGAAAAAGGACCAACTAGAAATTAACCATACACTGACTGAAACAAAAATATTATACAAAGTCCTAAAAGCAGTCCAGATGACCGCAAGAACCAAGTTAAAGATTTGAAATACAAAGAAACAAAATCCATTCAGCCGGAAGAGCAAGAAGCCAAAAGAGTCAAAAAAATTGAGGATAGTATAAGGGGCCTCTGGGACAACCTCAAGCATACCAACATCAGAATTTTTGGGGTGCCAGAAAAAAAAGAGAGCAAGATAATGAAAACCTACTTGAAGAAATAGTGACTGAAAACTTCCCCCACCTGGTGAAAGAAATTGACTTAAAAACCCAAGAAGTGCTAAGAACCCCAAAATATAGGAATCTAAAGAGGACCACACCACGACACATCATAATTAAAATGTCAAGAGCAAAAGATAAAGAGAGAATATTAAAAGCAGCAAGAGAAAAACAGTTAGTTACGTATAAGGAAGCACCCATACGATTGTCAGCTGATTTCTCAACAGAAACAATGCAGGCCAGATGGGAGTGGCAAGAAATATTCAAAGTGATGAATAGCAAGAATCTACAACCAAGATTACTCTATCCAGCAAAGCTATCATTCAGAATTGAAGGTCAAATAAAGTGCTTCACAGATAAGAAAAAGCTAAAGGAGTGCATCACCGCCAAACCAATACTATATGAAATGCTGAAAGGTATTGTTTAAGACAGGGAAGAAGAAAAAGATAAAAATATACATTATGAACAACACACACACATCTATCAAGAAATGAATATAAAAATCAAAGGAATTAACAATCTGATGAACAGGATAAACTGGGGAATAGAACAGAATCATGGACATAGAGAGGGAATGGACTGACAATTCTTGGTGAGAAAAGGGGTGTGGGAAGTGCAGCAAGAGACTGGACAAAAATCATGCAACTATGGGAGAGGACAGTGGGGGAGAGGTGAGGGTGGAGAGTGGGATGGGTACTGGGTGGAGGGAAGCTATAGGGGGAAATGTAATTAATAAACTGAACAATAAAGATAAAAATAATAATAAATAAATAAATGTAAGTAAAATAAATAAATAAAATTTAAAAATTGATAAAAACTTATACAAAAAAAAAACCCACCAACAATACACATAATTAAAAAAAAAATCCATGGTACTCTTGGGAATTATGTTAAAAAATGAATTTTCCTGCACATGATCTCTGATTACTGAGACTTAATGAAAATATCACAATGAGCTGAAATTATATGACTGTTTATAATATGTAGGTTGCACAATGCCTTTTACTTCTCTATCCTAGAAATCTCTATACTAATTTCAAGCCAAGTAGTGTGAGTCCCCTTGGAGATTTATTCTACTTTTTCTACTTTTATTCTACTTTTATTCTACTTTTTCTTTCCCAGATCTTTACCGCTTCTAAGTCATACTCAAAAAGATGCATAAATTTAAAAGATATAAAACAGAAAGTGATCACTTAGTTTTGTCAAAAAGCATAAAAAGAATTGAACCCATAGATTTCCCACTTAAGATTGGGTATGAACTTTAAAGGGCCTTCAGACTATTTCTTTGATAACCCCACTTTCTACTTTGTTTCTTACTAATATTGTTTCTCTCTACACATAACCCTCCCCTTATTAAAATTTTTACTATTTCATCACCCTTACATTTTAAATGTATCCAATAAAACATCTTTGATATTTTTTCATACCTTCATATGATTTTATGGTATGTATATTATTGCACATATTTTAGAATATTTATAATTCTTTGTAGATTGCCTTAAATAGCTGGTCAATGGGATCAATGTTGAATGAATAGGTTAATGAACAGTTGCAGTTTTCTTGTATTATACTAGTAAATCCAGTATGGAAAACTAGACACACACGTAGCATTTATGGAATTAAGACAAAACATTTTTAATTAGCACTCTTGCAAAATGAAAAAGAAACTAAGTTAATGTTCATTATCATCTCATCAAATACTAGTAACAAATTATGGTGATTTCTGTCTTTCAAAAGACAGGGTTGACAAATTTTGGCAGCTAATTGCAGCAATGAATTTTCTTTTAGAAATAATACACATTTTGGTCCACCCTAAAGAATTTTACTATTTCTTTTTCCTTCTAATATGTGGAATTTTGTTAGGCTTTTATGACTCGGATTTCAGATGCCAATAAAACTGCTTAAAACTAAGCACTATAATAGGTAAATTATCTAACCAAATTTTGGGATCTAGTGGAGTTTTTCCTTTTGACATTTTTGGTCTCTTAATTTCCAATACATTGATGATTGAAATATTTGCCCAAACCTGTGAATTTTTAAAATGTAACTTCTAACTGTAAAATTTACATAGAAAAAAGTGAGTTGAGAATATTTATTATGATATAAAAGTTAGATCATTGATTGTAATTGTTCTAATTAATTATCTCTTTATATAATTTTACTGTTTTTCCATTACTAAAATGATGGCAACATTTCTTGGGATTAGTTAAATTCTGCATTTTATTTTTAAGATAATTGAAAGTAAAATATGCATTGATAAGGAACAAGGAGAGAGTGTTTTTAAGAATTTAATCCCCAAGAAGATGGGGGATAGCACACTATTAATGCCTTGAACTCATTATAGAAAACAATATGAAATTGCCTCAAAAAATTAAATATGGAACTGACATCTGATACAATGATCTCACTTCTAGAGATATATCCTAAAAAACCTAAAACACCAATCAGAAGGAATGTATGCACAACTATGTTCATAACAGCACAATTTATAATTGCTAAGATCTGGAAACAGCCCAACTGCCCATCAGTAGATGAGTGGATAAAAAAGCTGTGGTATATTTGCATCATGGAATACTGTGCAATTGTGAAAAAAGAAGGATCTTACCCTTTGTGACAGCCTGGAGGGATCTGTAGAGTATTTTGCTAAATGAATTAAGCCAGTCAGAGAAAGACAGGTATCACTTAATCTCACTCATATGTGAAATCTAATGAACAAAATAAACTGATGAACAAAATAAATTCAGGGACATAGAAGCATGGAACAGATGGAGGAATCTCAGAGGGAAGGCAGGGGTTGGTGGGTAGGTGGGAAGAGATCAACCAAAAAACTGGTATGCACATGTGCATAACTCATAGACACAGACAATAGGATGGTGAAGGCCTGGGGTGGGGGGACAGGTGTGGGCTAGAAGGGGCCAATGCAGGAAAAGGGAACATATGTAATACTTTCAACAATAAAGATTAAAAAAAATACAAGCACATTTAATTGTATTAAGCAAAAGATTATGAAACATTTTTAAGATTGATAAAACTGATATAGGAAGTCATAATAATAATTTCTTGTCCATTAAATTAATTGCAAATATGTCTGAAAAATTCAGTCCTTATAGGTTTAAATAAATATTTGACTGCATATTTGAATTACTCCTCCACTTGAAAGAGGAAAAAATAAAAGTGCATAAATGCAATGTCATGAATAAATGAAAATGTCAGAAATTCATGAGGAAATGTCTTATACTCAGAGACTGATCCTAGTCAATCTTATCGCTTTCTATCTTAATGGGTATTATATTTCCACTATATTACTTTTAATCCAACTGTGTAGCACCAAATTTTTGCCTTTTTTTTTTTTTTGTGAGAATCTGTTCTGAGAGGCTAATTCTAAAGAACTAAGTTAGTTCATAACCTTCAGTTCCACAACACTCTATAACATTTTGGAAAATCTCCTTATTCCCTGTTGATTTGTTTCCTGCTAGAAATGTTTTCTATTTCTGAGACTGGTGACTTTTTCAAACAACTATTGACATAAAAGGAAAGCATAGAAACTTAGTAAGTCATCTTTTGTATATTGGAAATTCAAGCGTAACATATTCATTTTATCTGTGGTTTTTCAGTCTTTGCTCAGCCATGATGTGCAAATGTCAAATAAACAGTTGACTTTTGACGTGTTTTCACACGGTCAGTAAAAGAGACTGTAACAAGGCAAACTTTGTCTTTACACATTGCTGTGGCTGGGTTTCAAAATCAATAATTAACTTTTATGTGTGCATTTCAGTTTATAAAATGCTTTTATATTATTCCAACAATCCTATAAGTATTGTTATTCTCATTTTAAAGACGTGAAAAGAAGCTCAGAGAAAATAAGTTGCTCCAAATTACACAGAACTAGGACTTCTTTTGGTTCATTCTGAATATCCTTTAAACTTTTAGCAAATATATGGCAGTGTATCTGGCAAAATCATCAACCCAATTGTTGTACTCATGTTTGATGTGAGTCCACAGACTTCCATGATATGCATTCTGTAATTATCAGCAGCAGGATATTGTACCAATAATATAATAAATAATAAAATAGAATTACCATCATTAGTCATATTCATCTCAAGATATGTAGCACCTAGTACAGTGCTAAGAGGAAGAGGTGCTCAATTAATGCTCTTTGGATTGATCTGAAGGAGGAAAAATCACTCCAAATATTTGGTGTGTTGTTTTTTTGTTTGTTTGCTTTTTCCATTCATTAGCCACATTTTCCAAAGGACTGTTGTTCTAACTAGAATATAATAGCTGTTGTCCTAAACATAACATTACAAAGCTTTTAACTGTACTTAAAGCTGCAGTTCGTTTGTCTAGGATACCTCCCAGTTTTCTGGAGCTACTGGCTTAGGCTAGGGTTATAGGATTATGTAGGTCTGAATGATTTCCATTTTGTGACCTATAATCTCTTTAAAAATTTCTCCTTTCATCTAATAAATAGCATTATGATCTTTGTGGCTATTGCAGCAGTTTAACTGTAAATATGGAATTGTGCTCAGGCTGACCTTGGAAATCAGGAAGTCCCACTACCTCTAAGACCTGTCTTTTTACTAGTAAAACAGGATTAGAAAGCAGCTCACCCCCCAGGCAGAATACCCTTGCAATTATCTTATTTTGAAATCTTATAGAAAATAATATTCTTCGTATCTTCAACCTCTTTACGTATTGCTGTCTTCTTTTTCTGTCCTCTGTGGAAACATAATACTTCACCAGACATTTTTTTTTTAATCACTGTGCCTTTATGCAAATACTGATTATTTTCTCAGACCAGTTCTAAGAGGCACTATTGTGTTTATCTTAGTTTTCTTATGCAAATTTCTGACAATTCATTTTCAAATCTGAATAAAAATTCCTCTTCTTTTCAGATGATCTGATACAATGTCAATTTCCTGACCACATTCCCCAGTCATTGAGGACTTTGACATTTGATATGTGCTGTCTTCAGAATGTCTTTTTATTCTCTTCTTCAAAGTTTCTGCCCAATATCTTCCAACTATGGACACAACTTGAACCTTATTAGACTGAGTTCTATTTATCTCTAGACTCAAACTCAGTGTATCAGTCTCTACTGATAATAGTTTTCTCACTCCCTTAGTTCCACCACTTCCCACATTTAACTTCCCCAAAGAGCTCCAGGCCTACCTAGCATTGCCTCTTACTGGCTGCCCTATCTGACCGAGATCTCAATGTTGCACACATCAATGCCTTGCCCATTTAGGCTTCTACTGCTGCTAATTTCCAGCCTGGGGTCCATTCAACCTATTCACAGTCCATATTTCAACACATAGATAAAACACACACACACACGCACACACGCACACACACACACACACACACACACACACACAAATACACAGAATTATGGAGATTGTTGCAATGCAATAGTAATGCCTCTAATTTTATTTCTCCATGCACTTTGCCAGTCCTTTCACCTGCTCTAAATCAGCTTCTAATCTCATTTTCCATATCAGCTCTCCCAAAACTATTTCTGACTCTCTACTTCTCAAATAAATAAATGAATAAATAAATCAACACAAACAAAACCAAACAAACAAAGAAAACTTTGGCCCTCAAGTGTGAAGCATCTTCATATCCTATAAGCCTATATCCATGTGTATCAGCATATCTTCTCCTTTATTTTTCATCCAGTCTTAGAGGAAGAGGTTTGAATTGTATTGTTTAAAGATTGTTCTAGAGAAAATCTTTTTCTCTCTTTAACATCTCTTTTTCCTGCTGTATTTTCAACCCATCCTTTTTAAAATATCCTATAAGCTATGAGCTTTCTCAAACATCTCCTAGTAGCAAACAAATACATGAATAATTTCCTATTTCCCCATTAGTAAGACAGGCCTCTGTCTCTCTCATGTCCTTTACATCAAAATCCTGGAGAAATCCATCTTTCTTCCCACTCATCAATTCTTCAATTCACTTCCAAAGTGAATATTAATTTCTTTTTTTTTTACTATTTTTATTTTTTTAATTTAATAAAGCTTCATTGTTCAGATTATTACAATCATTTCCCTCTTCTTCCCCCATAGCTCACCACCACCCAGTTTCCACCCCACCCTCTGCCCTTATCTCCACTGCACTGTCCTCATCCATAGGTGTACGATTTTTGTCTAGTCTCTTCCCCCACCCCCACACTCCTTTCTCCATTAGAACTGTCAGTCCACTACCTTTATATGCTCCTGATACTATTATATTCACCAGTTTATTCTGTTCATCAGCTTTTTAACTCACTTGATTTTTAGATTCACTTGTTGATAGACATGTATTTGTTGTTCATAATTTTTATTTTTATTTTTACCCTTTTCTTCTTCTTTCTCTTCTTAAAGACTACCCTTCAGCATTTCATAATACTGGTTTGGTGTTGAAGAACTCCTTTAGCTTTTTCTTATCTGTGAAACTCTTTATCTGACCTTCAATTCTGAATAATAACTTTGCTGGGTGGAGTAATCTTTGTTGTAGGTTTTTGCTATTCATCACTTTGAATATTTCTTGCCATTCCCATTTGGCCTGCATAGGTTCTGTTGAGAAATTCACTGACAATTGTATGGGTGCTCCCTTGTATGCAACTAACTTTTTTTTTCTTGCTGCTTTGTCTTTTGCTCTTGGCATTTTAATTACGATGTGTCTTGGTGTAGTCCTCTTTGGATTCCTTTTGTTTGGGGTTCTGTGTGCTTCCCGGACTTGTAAGTCTGTTTCTTTCACCAGGTGAGGAAAGTTTTTAGTCATTATTTCTTCAAATAGATTTTTAGTATCTTGCTCTCTCTCACTTCTTCTGGTACCCACATAATTCAGATATTGGTATGCTTGAAGTTGTCCCAGAGGCTCCTTACACTTTCTTCAAATTTTTGGATTCTTTTTTCTTTTTGCTTTTCTTGTTGAGTGTTTTTTTGCTTCATTGTATTTCAAATCTCTTTTTTTTCTGAAGCCAGTTCATTTCTTTTTTTTAATCTTTATTGTTCAGTTTATTAATTACATTGTTCCCTTTTTTTTCACCCTATAGTTCCCCTCCACCTGGTACCCATCCCACCCTCCGCCCTCACCCCCCTCCACTGTCCTCTCCCATAGTTGCATGATTTTTGTCCAGTCTCTTGCTGCACTTCCCACACACCCTTTCTCCCCAAGAGTTGTCAGTCCATTCCCTCTCTATGTCCAGGATTCTGTTACATTCACCAGTTTATCCTGTTCATCAGCTTATTAATTCACTTGATTTTTAGATTCATTTGTTGATAGATGTGTATTTGTTGTTCATAATTTACACTTTTATCTTTTTCTTCTTCTTCTTCTTAATCTTTCAGCATTTCATATAATATTGGTTTGGTGGTGATGAACTCCTTTAGTTTTTCTTATCTGCGAAGCACTTTATCTGGCCTTCAATTCTGAATGATAGCTTTGCTGGATAGAGTAATCTTGGTTGTAGATTCTTGCTGTTCATCACTTTGAATATTTCTTGCCACTCCCATCTGGCTTGCATTGTTTCTGTTGAGAAATCCACTGACAATCATATGGGTGCTCCCTTATAGGGAACCAACTGTTTCTCTCTTGATGCTTTTAATATTCTCTCTTTGTCTTTTGCTCTTGGCATTTTAATTATGATGTGCCTTGGTGTGGTCCTCTTAGTGTTCCTATATATTGGGGTTCGGTGCACTTCTTGGACTCCTAAGTCAATTTCTTTCACCACGTGTGGGAAGTTTTCGGTCACTATTTCTTCAAATAGGTTTTCATTGTCTTGCTCTCTCTCTTTTTCTGGCACCCCAAAAATTCTGATGTTGGTATGCTTGAGGTTGTCCCAGAGACCCCTTACACTATCTTCAATTTTTTGGATTTTTTTGGTTTCTTGCTTTTTCAGCTGAGTGGATTTTCCCTCTTGTATTTCAAATCTTTAACTGGTTCTTGGGGTGCTCCAGAGCACTTTTAGGTCTTTGTATAATATTTTTTATTTCAGTCAGTATATGCTTAATTTCTGGTTGGTCCTTTTTCATATCCTTGAGAGTCTCCTTTATATCTTTGAGGGTCTCCTTCATTTCCTTGTAGGACTCATTCATTTCCACGTTGGTCTTGATCATTTCCTTGCAGGTCTCGTTCATCTCCTTGAGGGTCTCGTTCATTTCCTTGTAGGACTCATTCATTTCCTTTGCGGTCTCACTTATTTCCTTATAGGCCTCGACCTTTTGTTGGAGCCTCTTGAGAAGCCCTATAACCATGGTTTTGAATTCCATGTCCAGTCGTTTTTTCCCCTCTATTTCTTTCACATCTGATTTCTTTCCATGTCTCTGCATGGTGGCTGCTTCCTTGAGTTGATCAATTAGCTTTGTGTGGTAGACTTCCTACTAGGGACAGTGGCTCAACCTCCCCAGTTACCTGAGGTGGATATGGGTTGCACAGTCTTGCTGAAGTTAAGCTCAGTTAATCGTTGTTAGCACTTGGAGGGGTTGACCTCCAGGCCAATTGTCTGTGAAGTTCAGCTGTGCTCAGGTTGGATGGGCTGAGTCTCCGGGCCAAGCAGACAGAGTTAGCTCCGCCCTATGTGGCCCCAGGGACTCTGTGCCGGGGGCAATGGCCACCAGCACCTCTGAGAGAGAGCCGCTGTGGAGCTCCACCAGCTACCGGGGAATTCAGACTCTCCCCAAATGAGTCTGCACACCCAATGTCTCACCCAGGGTCGTAAAACAAAGCAGACTGCTGGTTTTCCAAATGAGAAAGCAAGTCGCAGAGTGCTCTCTGCGCGGTCACGCAGCCGAGCTGTTTGCGCAAGCTGCCTTCTCCACAAGCCGGGAGACCCCTGCAGCGCCCAAGTTTCAGCGTGCCCTCCCACTGTCCAGTTTTCACCCCGTATGATAGTGGGCTCCCTGGACTTCACCCAAAGCTGGAGAATCAGTCCAGTGGGATGTCTTTGTCTCCCCGTTCGAGAAAACTGGCCGGTTTTCAGCTGCCCGCCCTCTCCGCTGGCGCACGCTCCAAACCTCTCTCCACACGAATCTTTCAATGCTGTTCGCTGCCCCTCCTCCGAGTCACAGTGTCTTATCTTCACTTTTATTTGTGGAATTTTCACTCGGTGAGCTTTCTGGTGATTCTGGAAGGTGTTTGTTCTTTCATTAAGTTGTAGTATTAAAATTGTTGAGTATGACGGCAAGATAGGTGTTTTACCTATGCCGCCATCTTGGTTCCTCTCTGTATTTCAAATCTTTGACTTTATTCTTGTGGTCCTCCAGTCTGCTATTAGGTCTCTGTATAATATTTTTTATTTCAGTCAGTTTATGTTTAATTTCCAGTTGGTCCTTTTTCATATCCTTGAGGGTCTCGCTAAATTTATTGGCCTTTTCAGGAAATTCTTGAAAAACCTCATAACCGTGCTTTTAAACTTTATATCCAGTCATTTGTTATCCTTCATTTCTTTTGTTTGTGATCTGTTTCTTTTTCTCTGCATTTTTGTTGCTTCCCTGAGTTGCTAGCGTAGCTTTGTGTGCTAGATCTCCTATAAGGCCCAGTGGCTCAGTCTCCCTAGTTACCTGAGGTGGACACTCTTGGTGCACCCCTTTGTGGACTGTGTGTACAGCTCTGTTGTAGTTAAGTCTTGATTGTTGTTGGTATCACTGGGAAGAATTGACTTCCAGGCCAATTGGCTGTGAGTATCAGCTGTGTATTCACTGGGAGAACTTCTGTGCTGGAGACAGCCTTATGAGAAAAGACTTGCAAAATTGCAAGTTCAGCCTCTGTGCTCAGCTTGGATGGGGTGGAGTCTCAGGGCTGAGCAGACAGTCTTGGCTTCCCATAAGCCCTGCCCTATGAGGCCTCTTGGTCTCAGTGTCCCTCGGTAATCACTGAAAGCACCTGTGAGAGAAGGCCACCCTTGAGTTTTGCCCACCCCCAGACAGTCCAGTTTCTCCCTCTATGAATCTGGATTCCCATATTCTTGCCTGGAAATGGAGTTTAGTGCAGTTGGGAGCTTCCATCTCCCTCCCACTTTAGAAAGCTAGCTGTGCACTCAGCCATCTGTGCTTGAGCATTCAATCCTCTCCGTGCGCACTTGCATGCCTCCAGACCTCTGCCTTTTGTGGCTCTCCTGAATTTCCATTTGCTTTTCTCTTTTGCTGACAGTCCAGATTCACCCCCGTACGAGCCTGGGTCCCCTGGGAACCTCACCCAGAACTGGGGTTCAGTGCAGTCGGACCTGGGGTTTGGTGCAGTCAGGAGCTTCTGTCTCCCTCCCACTAGAGAAAGCTAGCCAGGTACTCAGCCACCTGTCCTCTCCACACGCCTGTATCCATACCTCCAGCCTTTTGCAGCTCCTCTGATTCTCCACATGCTTTTCTTTTTCCTTCTAGTTGTAGAATTTCCACTCAGCCAGTTTACCTGTGGTTCTGGATGATGTCTGTTTTGTTTTAGTCGTAGTTTTGAAATTGTTGTGTGAGGCAGCAGTTTAGGTGTTTTCCTATGCCACCATCTTGATTTTTCCGAATATGAATTTCTTATATTCAAGTCCAGTGAACTACTGCTAGACTTCAATTTTTTTAATCTTTTGGGGAAAATTGGTTCCAACAAGGAGGCTGCTTCAAATAGCTTAAGTAAGGAGCTAAGCATTGTCGAGCTATTTCCTCTTAACACTATTCAAAGAAACTGAGACTATATTACATACAACTCTATAATTCAAAAGGCTGGTGGGATTAAATATTCAGATTTTCCCAGCCTAGATTATGTGAAACTAGATCCAGAACAGAAGGGACATGACTGTAAATTAACAGAAGCGACTTACCGAGTGGGTCTGTTTTTTTTTTTTATCAGCACCACACAATTCTCATCCAGCTCCTCTCTGTGAGCTTGCTGGAAAGAAGGGATGTGCAAGCTTGCATCCTTTAAATGGAAAGGATTTGTTCTGTGATAGGGCACAAGTCAAATTTCTATAGTCAGCTTAGCCTGGATTTCTGTGTAATTTTTCTCCTTCCTCTTCCTTCAATATTTATGACACTGCTTTTATTCTTGAATCTCCTGCTTCTTTTGTTTTCTGAGACATAATTCTCTTCTGACTATCTAGCTCTCATTTGTCCTCTTTGCTAGCTCTTCCCCTCTGCCTCTAAAATGTTGCTGTTTCTCAATAGTACTTCTTGTCTTTATCCTCTGATTCTGCAAACAAATTCTCTCTCAGTAATGTCATTCACACCCATTACTTCTTATAACTTTAAGTCCAATTCTCTCTTCCGGATCTCTCACTGAGGATCAGAATTATACACACCAAACCAAACCAAACCAAAACACCACCCCTACGCAAAGAGGAAAGCAACATTGAAACTATTCATTGGATTCCCTATTGGCATTTTAGTCTTAAAATATCAAAGCTCAAACTGTTTTTTCCTTAATTCAAAACGCTAACCACCTCTCACTCAAGCTATTTTAAAAATTATCTTTATTCCCTTACTTTTATACTCCATAAAGCCATGTATTAGAAACTAAGAAGATTTTTAAAAAAATAAAAATCTGATCATGTTATTGTTTCTGGTAGTATAACATTCAAATTAGTTGCTGGTTTGACAAGCATAATTCTCAATTATCTAGCCCATTTATCTCTCTACCTTGTATCTTGCCCCTCCATTCATTGTAAATTATTTGCCATCTTAGGAATCACAGATGTTAGTTTCAAGATTTTATACTTAGATTTTCTATATTCCTGCCTAAAGGAAAACTTTCTTAGCCTCCTTTTCACTTCTTAAATCACCAGGAAACCCCTAAATAATAATGTTAAGCCTTCCAGATCTTTTCCTGACACCTTTGAAAGTTTTCTGAGACCTACTTGCTGCTACATTCTATGCCCATCTCCATCTGGTGTTCTGTTCTTCAAGGAATTTTGTTATTAATCCATCTCTCTCAGTCTATTAGATTCTAACACACTGAGATTAGAAACTGGTCTTATTTATTTTTATTCCAGGGCATAATTATGCAGACGAAGGAAGGAAGGAAAGAAGGAAGGAAGGAAGGAAGGAAGGAAGGAAGGAAGGAAGGAAGGAAGGAAGGAAGGAAGGGAGGGAGGGAGGGAGGGAGGGAGGGAGGGAGGGAGGGAGGGAGGGAGGGAGGAAGGAAGCAACTGTAGGTCTCTGGATATAAAAATCTGTGACTTTTCTGTTTGCTGCTGCTCTAACACAATTTTTTATTTCATGTTGAAGTTGCTCTCGGACTGTTATGTCCAAGTACGGACAAGTTCAATAGGATAGACTTTGAGGCAGAAATGGAAAGAAACCAATAATTCCATAGCACCCAGCATAGATGCAGAAACTGTCTTTCAGGTTTTTATTTTAATTGATTGATCAATCAATCAAGAATTCAATCAATAGTTGTCTAAACGTTATGCCTAAAGCTGTAGGGAATACAAAGAAATATACTGGGTAAAATTTATTTTCCTTTTGCTTTTTTAATTCACACCTTATGCTTCATTGATTTTGAAGAAAGAGGAAGAGAAAGCGAGAGAGAAACATTGATTGATTGTGTACCTGTTTTATACACTCTGACCAGTAATGGAATCTACAATCCTTTTGGTTAAGGGACAATGCTCCAACCAATGGAACCACTAGGGCAGGGCAGGGCAATATTGGGTATAATTTCTATTCTCAAACTTTATTACTTAATCATATGAATTAAGAAATTCACTGGAAATCAGTTGGATTCAAATTCACTATGAAATAATATAAGTTGTAATAAGAACTGTGTTTACTTATTTCTTTCAATGTGTCTAGTTTCTTTGATAAGTGTTTTTCATATATGATATATAAATTTAGCAACAAATCAAAAAGTTATCTGTTTTGTTAGTGAGTAAATTAATTAAAGCTTAATTATACTTGCTCAAGGCAAAACTTATAAATGGTCCAGTGATCATTCAAACCCAGGCATCTAGTTCTCAAGTTCTCTATAACCCAATCCCATTTGTGTCTAAAGGTAAAAATGAAATATTAAGACAAATATTACTACCAAACACATAGGCTTAAAAGCATAATAACAAATTCTTGAAGGAAGTGAAACTTGAGGGAAATCTTAAACGTTGGGAAGGTTTTCTGTGTACTAAGAGAGAGATAGAACACAGTAGGTGAGAACAAGACATGAGGAAGTCTTACAGTTGAGAATAGCTGATTTTATTGCAAGGGCCATAGGAACCTGTAGAGTTGTAGTAGATGATTTGTTATGAGTTGTAGAAATAATGATAGATTGTGGATCCTAAATGCTGGGTTGAGGGCACTAGAGATCACATGATACCTCTAAATTTGTGCTATTAATTTTGGAATGTTTGAAGGAATAACCTTGTGGCTACTTCATATAGTTAAAATTGAATAAAAAAATAAGTATCGAGATGACAAGGACTCCAGTCAAGAGTTTTTACAGTCCTTAAGTATAATGATGAATCTCTGAACTCAGACTAGCAATGGATAACAAGAAGGAACAACATTTTCCCTTATGTATTTTCACTCACCTGAGGAATAATTTATGTATCATAAATTCACCCATTTCAAGTATATAATTCAATGACTTTTTATAAGTATCATGAGTTGTTCAGCCATCATCAGTCCAGTTTTAGGACATTGTCATCACCCCAATAAGATTCCTCATGCCCCATTTACAGTTAATCTCCATTTCCACTTCCTGTCCTAGGAAATCACTGTTCTACTTTCTGTCTCTTTAGATTTGCCTATTCTGGACATTTCATATAAATGGAATCATGCAGCATGTGGTCTTTTGTGTCTGGCCTCTTTCACTTAACATAAGGTTTTTGAGGTTCATCCATGTTGTAATATGATTACTAGCTCATTCTCTTTTATTGGTGAATTGTAATATTCCAGTGTTGGATACACCACATTCTGTTTAATAGTTCATGGGTTGATGGATATTTGGGTTGTTTCCAACATTGGACTGTAATGAGCAATGCTGCTATGAAGATTCACATTCAAATCTTTCTGCGGATATATGTTTTCATTTCTTGTGGGACATTCCTCACAGTAAAATTGTGGGATTTTATGGTAAGTTTATATTTATCTTTTAAAATTTATCCTTTGCAATTTTAAGGACACAAAATTAAAGATGTGAAACAGAGAATTACCATATGGCCCAGCAATTCCACTCATAGGTATATAACCAAAATAATTGAATACAGTTGCTAAGGGAATAGCCAAAATGTGGAACCAACCCAATGTCCATCAACTAATGAATGGAAAAACAAAATATTCTACAACCCAATACAATGGGTTATTGTTAAGATATTTAAAAAGTGAGGTTCTGATGCATGCTACAATATGAAAGAACATAGAAAATATTATGCTAAGTGAGAGAAGCCAGACGCAAAAATCACAAATTATATGATTCCATTTATATTACATTTCCAGAACAAGCACATTCATAAAGACAGAAAGCAGATTAGGAGTTGCCAGGGGCTGAAAGAAGGGGAGAATGGGGAATCATTGCTAATGGGTTTGGGATTTTCTTTTAGAAATATGAAAATTTTCTGTAAGGACAGAGTGAGGATGGTTGCACAACATGATAAAAGTACTTAATGTCACTGACTTTTACACTTCAAAATGGTTAAAATAGTATACATCATATTTATTTTATCACAATAAAAAATTAAAGCTCTAATGGCCCACAAACTGAAAATTCTAAAAATCCACAAGAATAGAGCAGATGCATTTGCTCTGGGAGATTCAGAATGGCTAGGGGAATGATCTCTTCATAGAGTTACTTAAGCATCCTCATTATCATCATAGTTCACTAATTCAGTGTCTACTCTGTTCATACATTGATCTAAGGGCATTGCAGACACTATCTCTAATTTGCATTGTAATCTAGCTAGGTAGGTATACCTCTAATTTTCAAGATTAGGAAATAAAAGTTCTAAGAAGTTAATATGAACATAGTCAAATAATTAGTAGGTGCTGGAACAGGGAGTCAAGAGACATTCTCTTTTACTCTAGGCCTATGGATTTTATACTATATTTTGTTCTTCCAAAATTGTTTGCGCATGTACTAGCTAGAAGGCACCACAAACGAAAGAATAGTAAAACCAAGTATTATTATTGGAGAAGGCAGAAGAACCTGGAAAGGGACTCTATGATTGCAAACCTCAGCATTTTTAGGAAATTCACATTGTAGTTAATGCTAGTGGGCCCCTGGGTAAACTGGAACAATGACCATAATTTATCCCATATTGTGACATGACAGTTCCAAGCACAGTATTTGCTTATTATAAGCTGATTCCAAATATTCTGGCTTGCTTCCAGGAAGAATACAGAGCTTGTAATTTCAATTACATGGCATTTCAAATAGAACCATGTCCTAACAGTAGATGGAGGAATTAGAGTTGACTGCCAGGACAGCAACAAGGTTCAGGAAAGGATTATTATTTCTAGATCACTTTATGCTCCAAGTAGGCTAGCTTACCCCTATGCTTGAAAATATTGCAAAGCTTAGATGACTTAATTCTTGCTTGCTAAGCCTAAATAGAAAAAAGTAGGTTATGTGAAGTAGTTGTAGTCAGGGTTTCAATAAGAAGTTAAGATGCTGGTGCTCCACATTGTACTGAGTGATTGGGGGCTTGAATTACAATCACCCGCCTGTGGTTTAGGATTCATTTGACATAAAGATTTACTAAGAGTTGTTGGGAAATATGCCATTACTTTGAAAAATACTTTATTACCCTAAAAGAAACAAATAAAAAAGATTTCCAAGCTTGAATAGATGGAATCTATGGGTTGGAAAGGAAACATGAATTATTTTATTATGATATTCCTGAAATTATTAGTAAAATTCCTGTTGGATTTGAAATTTTAAAAGCATAAATGTTTCATATCACCAATTAAAAAAATTAATTATGTTACAAAATATTTCTCAAAATCTCTTGTATAAATTCAGATCTGAATCCACGATGTCATGAACTTTCTCAAACTACAAAATGAAAGGGTTATGGATCTTCCTGTTTCTCTTTAATTGCAGTCCCAACTGCATAGCCTCAAAGGATATGGAGAAGCTAACAGAAACTCCATTCTCAAACATCTAGGTTGAGGTCTTTTACTAGTAACCATTCCTCAACTTCTCCAAGTGAAAGGAAAGTAAGGACTCAGGATTGATATAGAGGCAGGGAGGCATTGAACAGGCTGTCAAGCTACAGGGAGAAGGCTGGGGTGGATGGGAGGCAGATGCTAGGGAAGATCAACCAAAGGACTTGTATGCATGCATATGAGCATAACCAATGAATGAAAGACACTGGGGCGGGGATATGTGCTGGGGGGTAAGGGAGACTGGGGGGAGGATAATGGGGCGGAGGAAAAGAAAACAAATGTACTACTATTAAATATAAGTTATACTGCAAAAAAATCAATAAAAATATATTTAAAAAAAAAGAAAGGACTCAGGATAAAGCACACATCTCTTTAACTTGTTAGAGAGTTCTTCCTTACTTTTTTTTTGTTTTTAGATTTTTAAAATTGATTTGTAGGAAGAGCAGAAGTGAGAAGAAGGAGGGGGGGCAAGGGAAAGAAAAAGAGTAAGGGAAAGAGAAAGAGAAACAGAGAAAGAAAGAGAAAGAGAAAGAGAAAGAGAAAGAGAAAGAGAAAGAGAGAAAGAGAGAAAGAGAAAGAGAAAGAGAAAGAGAAAGAGAAAGAGAAAGAGAAAGAGAAAGAAAAAGAGAGAACAATATTAGAGGGAAACATCAATTGGCTGCTTCCTGCATGCCCCCTACGAGGGTCAATCCCACAACCCAGGCATATTCCCTAACCAGGAATATAGAACTGACAACCTTTTGGTACTCTTATCAAAAGAACATGAGTTCTTCCTGATTTAAAGTGATCAAAATGTAGTCCTTTTAACTTCCACAGATTGTTTATATTGATATCACATGAAATTCAGTCCCCCCCCTTTGAATTCTATGAATGAACAGCTCCTTGAAACCTGTATAATTATTTTCTCTGAGAATTAAAACTGTTAGTTTATTTCTTATCATCGATGACATTCTCTTATTTGGACCAGATTGTTAGAAGTATTATTTTGGATGGTGTGCTGGAGCTGGCTCATAGTAGCTTCCTGGGGCTGGGAGTGCCATCTTTTCCCAATTCTGTGGTCAGTGACATCACATTGGCATTCTGAAATCACTCTGTGAAAATATTTACACCACCAAAATCAGGAAATGCTGCCTAAGAAGGGCTTTAATGTTTCCCTTTGGAGGGCTGGTTATTAAACTTTTACCAGCACATCACTGATCTCAAGAATGCAGGTGAGAAATATAGAGAATGATGCTGTAAAAACTGACAGGTCACTTTTGGGGGATATTGTGAGCAAAGCTGACTTTAAATACACAACTGAAACTCTAGGGCCCACCTCCTAGAACGTTTATCCTCATAAAGACTCGCACAGAGTTGTGTATATATTATGTGATTGGGATTTTTGTGATTTAATTAAAGTGAAAAATCTTCCTTCCATTCTTACATAAACTGTCAGTGAGATGCCATACTCCATGAATTAGAGACACATTGGTTAGGTTAGAAGATGTTTTCTAGTTTTAACATATGGGCATGTTCAGACCAGCATTTCTCTTTAGGTAGTTCTTAAAGTGTGTTTTTTTTTTTGTTTGTTTTGTTTTTTTTGAATATCAGTAAACTCCCCATAAATTTGTAGGTAGTTCTTTTTGAGAATAGTATGAATCCAATTTCCTGCCAATGCTCTTGCTAGTGGCTGTTGAGTTTTTAAAATGATAGGCAGTGCCTGGGTGGCGTGGTTCAGTGGTTGAGTATTGACCTATGAACCAGGAAGTCATGGTTCGATTCCGGGTCAGGGCACATGATCCATATAGCTGTATCTTTTTATTTCATTTTGTTGTGGGCTTGATCACCATTGTGAGGATGCAGAAGGCAGCCAATCAATGATTTTCTGTCATCATTGATATTTCTCTCTCTCCCTCTCCCTTCCTCTCTGAGGTCAATATAATCAATAAAAATATATTTAAAAAGAAGTAAAATGATAGGCAGTATCTTGTCAAGCTCTTTAATGCTGCACATTATTTTGTTCTTGAAGGAATGCTTAAAAGAAAATGACAAATAATATATTTTACAGTCATAGCCCTGGCCTAGAGTATTGAAAACACTTACTCTTAGAGCAAATGATCAGTATTTTATAAAAATGGAGCACTCTTGGATCATGTAGATGTGCTTGTGAACACTGACTATGAAATATAATACAGCATTATATTTATTATATACATACTACTTTGTTAATCAACTGAGATTAATTTATTAATATGGCCCCTTCTACCACCCTCATTGTATAAAACTTCATAGAAGAAAATTGGAAAGTGAAATCATTTTAGTTCTAAAGACATTCTGGTTGTCTTAAGAAGACTATCCAAATATACCAGGATGAAAACCATTAAGTGAACTGTATAATAACATGTATACATAATGTCACTTAGAGTTAGGAAAGCTTTCCATAGGTTGGATGAGTTAGATTAGATTGCAAGGGGAAATTGAACTTGACTTTTAAGCCAAATAAGTCATTTTTGATCTTTTGCTTTACAACTTGACATAGTGTATCTTTCTATCTCTACAAAGTAAATATAAAGAAGATAGAAAACTAAGGGTTTTAGGTACATTTTAGATGACCCTCTTTAGAATTTTGAGGATGTATTTTACATAGGATTCAATAGGTTCTACAAATTATAACCTCAAAAACTTTATTTTTAGGACTGTGCTTTTTCACATGATAAAGAGGAATCTGATGTGTGAATAACATGCTCCACATTGTTGACATTGACTGGTAACTTTGATCTGTCATGCATGGCCCCTATGTGACATTTCTTGGTGTGTGTTCTGTTCCTGGCGAGAAACAGTCACTGCCAGTGGTGCCAAGCCCTTTCTGTGGCTGCTGGAGAGCAAGCCATGCTCTAGGCAGGAGCAGGAAGCTCTGAGAATGAGCTTCCACAGTCTGTCCAGGTTCCCTTTTCTGTGGTTGATGGCTTGCACTTAGTTACCATTTTCTTTCAAGCAATTCCGTATAGTAACTTTAAAAAACCACTTAAAAAAATGCCAGGAGTAATTTGGTTAAACAAAACAATATGAAAATATACAGCTACATGGATCATACTATGCTATGGGGGAAAAACAAACTAATAATTTATACTGTAAACTAATAACACATTCTGTTAACCTTAGAAATGGAAAAAGTATATCCTGAAAGTGTTACTTTTACATTTTTTCTAGAATTATTTTAAATTGTTTTCAGTTTAAAGTGGGTAAAAGAAGCCAAAACCTGCTACCAGGAGGAAAGTTGACAAGTATGTTCTTTCATGATTACTTTGTATCAAGGTGTAAAATTTCTTTTCTATGTAAACAGGGGCTTTTCAGAATCTGGAAAGAAATGTTAAACAACAGATGAAGGTTGAAACCTTGAGGCCAAAGAAGACATTAAGTAAAGTTAACCCACCCAAATTACCCTGACTAGATTTGAATAAATATTGAATAAATCTAGTCTGGAAAAGAATGCCTAAGGCTCTCCTGCTCACAGTGAATTAATGTCTGAATTAACTGAAGCTGTACTATTTGCATGGAGAACTGAGGTTTTTAAGATGGCAAAAGGCAAAGACAACTCTAAAAGGCTCTACCAACTCTAATAGGCTACTTTTAAAACTTTTAAGGTGATTTGAATGTCATAGTCTACCAATCATGGAAAAAAGTACACTTAGAAATGTTTACATAAAATGTGTACTGTTACATGAAAGCAGAGGTAGGCCAGATTTCTCAGGACAGCTATCCCCACTGAGAGCTGCCAGCAGGCCTGAGTCTCCCATTAGACTGTTGATGTTCCTGCATCAAGTAAAGTGCCCTGACACAGTATGGGTGCTTGATTGAAGAAATGAGGCATGTTGGGGACTCTATTTACTCTACATTTGTGGCCTGAAAAATATATACATACGTCAATGATATAGTTAATTATATAGAATTAATTCAATTAGGAACTAATTTATTCTATTTTGAAAAGCGTAATTCTAAATTTCTTGCCTACTTTTCATGATAAATATAGAAAATGTACTGTTAGTTTTCTTCTTAAAATTATAATTGACATTAATCATTATTATTCATATACATTCATATCAATATCCCCAAATGTTACTAAGCACCTATGCTGGATGAGCTGCCCAAAGTAAGTGTGTAGTGCTGAGGTGGGGGAAGCAGTGTGATAGGGGGACAATTTTGATTTTAAATTGCATCTTTAAGGATTAAGAGATGTTATCTATGCTTAAGGGGAAAAATTTTATGAAGTAAGAACATTCAAATAACATCTCAGTTAAGTACCCTACTTTTTTTGGTTTTTGTTTCTCTTGTACATTTATCGATATGTTCATTGGAAGGTTATTACAGAAGGTTAATCTAAACAGGACTAATGTGGGAGCGAATCTGCACACCACAACACTCCAGAAATTCTGTCTGTAAATAAATATTCTGATCCAAATCTTGAATAACTTAAATGGTGTTGATTGATGTGATTTTAAACAGGACTAGCTTGTGTCTCTGAAGATCTGGAGTCTTCACATATGGCTATTTATTCCTAGAGATGAAAGAGAAACCTCATTTAGTTAAATACAGTTGACAGCAGGCTTCATAGATGATTTACACATAGGGTGATCAGATGCGTACCAAGAACACTATTCATGAACTGAAACAATTACTCCTCCATAACATTAAGAAAAGAGACATCTAAGCAGTTCATTTGCATTTCATAATCAAAATGATTGTTAGATTGTAATTAAACTTGATTTCATTTTAAAATCTTGCTGTGCAACTGATAATAGACAAAAATTCTTCCTTATTGATTAATGATTTATTGTTGATTTTTTTTCTTATAATCGAGATCCTTCAAGCCAACTTTTATAATGAAGATTAAGCCCTGCACTGTCACTAGGGAAGTTCTGTAACTTCTGAGTCCTGCACATTATCTACTATTAGGCTACGGAGACAGTGGGCAGAGATATTTGTTAACCAATTCACTTTGACAAGTTTGCAAAGTTAAAAATATTGCCTGTATTGAACTTTATATTGAGTCTATACAGAGTTTTTTTCCAAAATTTTAAATTTATGCCAAGCCAAATCTTATATCTGTTCTGAGAAATAAAGACAATGTACAATGGCTAGAACGCGGACAGTGGAGTTCTATAGCCAAAGTCAAATCTGGCTTTAGTGGTTTTTAGCTCTAAGATACTGAGCAATTAATATGGCCTCACTGAACTTGGCATTTTTATTCCTAAGACCAATGTTTACAGTTGCAGGAAAGGTGACATGAAATCATGTATATATTAAGTGCTAAAAATGGTAGCTAGTGAGCTTGTTCACAGTGCTGCAGGTTGTCCTGAATTCTTGGATTGATTGAGATAGTCCAAGAGAGTTCCATTTGATCAGTGAGCAAATATTTGCAGCATGTCTATTGGATGCCAAGCACTCTGAGCCCCAGGAACTATGTGATGAGGCTCAGCCTTGGTCGTTCAGGGGTTTCCCATTTGCAGAGGTCACTTGGCAGGCCTAGAATGAATGCTGTGATGGCAATAGAGAGACACAAAGGCAAGTCTGCTTCTTTTCAATTTTGGTTTTGCTTTTAAATTCTCTTATATAAAACTAACTTGTCTTCCCCCTCCCCCTCTCCACCCCCTCTTCCCCAACAAGGACTTTGTTGGATTTTGTTTTTGTTGTTGTTGCTTTTGTTTTCTTTTTTTTCTGTTGGCTCAGTGGTTTTTATTAACCCCACTCCTTGTATATCCCAATTCCCAACTAAACTGACACAGAATGGCTGTTTTACAGATTTGAATTCAAGCCATATTCCTTAGTTAGCAGTTGGTTGACTTGGCTGGGACTTTGGGCCTAATATTCTCTCCAGAAACAAGTGATATATGAACATATTTACATTAGTTTTGAGAAATCAGGGAGTATAGCATAATTATTAAGAACTATCTATCTTTAATTGAGTCTTTTCAAGTCTTGCTAATTGGTTCCAAATCCAGGCAGGAAGAGTTATGAGGGATCTTGGCGGCTTGCTGTCTGTGTGGGAGCGGAGGGCCTTTCAGAACTGCTCTTGTTTTCAGCCCAAACAGCAATAAACACAAACTAATTACTAAAATGCTGTGGCACACCGAAAAATCTATTATATATTTTTTGCCAGTCTGACAAAAAATAGGTATAATTTTGATTCATTCGCTGGATGGCTATTGTGGTGGCTGTTGTCGTTTTTTTATTATCAGTCTCAGGAAAGAGTTCAGTGCTCTTGACTATATAGTCAGATATTGTGTGTTTTATAAATTCTTCCAGCACACCAATGAAAATTGCCAGTGTAGTGCATACAAATTATTCTTAGTTTTACTTCCCTGTACTATTCTTATAGGCTCACCTATTGATATAGTGGATTCTATTGAATAGGTAGGGTTTCTTACCAAATGGTCATGACTTTCCTGAAAGGTTGGAAGTTGTTTTAAACTCATGAATAAAGGCTATTGGGCTTATATTTACCTTCCTGTGACTATTCTTAGAAACTCTGGCACAGCTGTGACCTGGATGTCATTCCATACAATAATGACAAAATTATAACTAACTATTTTAGTATTGACTATTTTAGTATTTATACTTCTAAGAAGAGTGCCAGAGCTTTTAAAGGAAGCACTATTTAAAAATTCTGTATAGACCCTCATACATTCATATACATACATACATCTAACTCACTCTAACATATAATTGCATCTGTATATCTAAATTCACATTTTTTCACCAATTTTATTTATATATATATTCATTTTACTTAAAAGAGGAAAAAATATTAAATTATGAAGCTAATTTAAAATTAACATCTATAACCTTATAAGAGAATACTTTACCGTCATTCAGAAGAAAACAACCATAGAGTATCTAGCCTTTCCCTTTCCAGAAGGAGTGAAAAGTATAAAAAATATAATTTTGAATTTTCATTTTTCCCCACAGATGTTTATTACCCTTATTGTCAGATGGACTTCAATAGTGTATATGCCAGAAGTGAGTGCTCCCCTAGCAGTAAACTCTTACAAGTCTCCTTGGCTGTAAAAGAATTATAGAATTTGGATAAGCACCTTACTCACATGTATTGGGTCTACTGAATATATAATACACGTGAGAATTAATTAGTAGTATCTGTACTTGACTGTCAGTAAAAAATGTAGAGACACTTACCTTTGGTTTTTCTGAATGCCTTTGGGTTGTCTGTTGCTACCGTCTGAGGGATTGTCCCTAAAAACTTCATATGTTGAAATCCTAATATCCAATGTGATGGTGTTAAGAGATGAGGCCTTTGGAAGGTGATTAGGTCATGAGAGTGGAACTCTCATGAATGAGGCATGTGCCCTTCTAAAGGAGACCAAGAGAGCACCCTTGCCCTTCTACCATGTAAGGGTACAACTCAAGCCTGCAACTCAAAAGATGTCCCTCACCTAACTATGCTGCTATCTTGATCTCAGACTTCTAGCCTCACAATTATGATATGCAAATATTTGCTTTTTGTTTGTTTTTAATTTATTTTTTATGTTGAAAGTATTACAGATTCCCCTCTTTTTTTTTCTATTAACCCCTTCCAGCCTGCATTTGCCTCCCACCCCAGGCCTTCACTACATTATTGTCTGTGTCCATGGGTTATGCATACATGCATATAAGTTATTTGGTTGATCTCTTCCAACCCACCCACTCATCCCGCCTTCCCTCTGAGATTCAACAGTCTGTTCCATGCTTCTATGTCTCTGGATCTATTTTGTTCATCAGTTTATTTGTTTTTATAAACCACACAATTTATGGTATTTTCTTATAGCAGCCTGAATGGACTAAGGATGCTTGGAAGTACACATTTGTTTTCAATTTGTTGAATTCTTAAATAATTATTTTGAGAGAATTGACATATAACACTATTCTTAGAAAATGATTTGGTATAGCATTGAAACAATATGCTATACTAACCTTCTAGGTTTAGTGCATTCATTCACTTAATAAACATCTATTGAGCATCTTCTACTGTAAAACACTCTGACGTACTGAAGATTTGGAAATGAAAGATTTACTTCTTGCCGTTAAAGAGCTTACAGTGTGAGGGGAAGGGCAGTTGAATGAACAGATGTTTGTGAGAGCACAGAAATTATCTGACAGATATATATGCAGCATGCACATCTAATGTAGTCTGCAGGGTTAAGAGTGATCAAAGACAGCTTCCAAGAGAAGGTGGTCTCTGGGTTGATGGCTTAGTGAGTTACTGGGAAGGTTTACTAATGCAGAGGGAGAGAAAAGTCTGCTTGGGAGCCAACATGTAGTTCAGCACAGCTAGAGAATTAGATGGAGAAAAGGGATGGGTAGAGTGAAGGCTATGATGTTGGAGTTCTGGGACATAATCAAAGTAGAAACAATTTATTGAGTGCCTAGCACTGTAATTTATAGATATTATCACTATTCTTTTATTGAAAACATTTTTATTCTTTTATTCTTTCTACAACTGAAGAAAGAAAAACTTAGGAGTGTAAGTGACTTGACCCAGAGGCCACACGCCTAATCAGTAACACACAAAAAAGATTCAGACCCAATCTTATCTCCAAAGTCAGTGCTCTTTCTATTGATCTGGGGGTTTGGCTTTCCAGGAGTGTTGAATGACATGTTTATATTCTGCAAGCCTTAAAGAGACACTAACGACTTGCCCTTACTTCCTCTTCCTGGCAAAAATACACAAATTTATCTGGGCATGGAGTTTTCACAATATTATTAATTAAATTTTTATAACAACCTAACACAAGCTTTGATAATTAACAGTAATTTTTTTACTTTAAGTTACTTTCTATGTATTTGAATGGGTTTATTGTCAACAATACTAATTTACATTCAAGTTTAATATAAATAACTAGAGGCTCAATACACAGATTCATGCACAGGTGGTGTACCTTGTCCTAGCCTGGGCCCTCTTGTAATCCGGGACCCCTTGGGGGATGTTGGATAGCTGGTTTCAGTCTGATCCCCACAGACCCGATCCAGACAGGAAGGAACCTGATCCTGTGCATTGAGCATCTGTCCCTGGTGGTTAATGTGCATCATAGAGATGCACTGGTTGACTGGTCATTCGGTAGTTCAGTCATTTGGTTGCTTAGGCTTTTATATAGAGAGATGTGTTGAGCTAGCCCTGGATTAGCAAAACCAAGAAGTAGAAAATAGCAACATAATGTAATAAACAGACAACTGGATTAGGAGTCCATGGAGAGGCTTAAATCAACATCTGTCAAAATGTAAGCATTCAGTTTGACTAGGGTGGTTGATTAAATTATCTGTCTTCTAGAAAGTTCATAGACTTCATTGGATTCAAGATTTTCTTCATCTATAAAATTGAGATAATTGCTTCACAGGAATAGTGTGAGGATTGAGTACAGTGGAGCTGTGCTTGATCGACAGCAGCTATCAGATATAGGCCATTTTCCTTTCTTTATCCAGCCAAAAAATAAGACCACCGATGGAAGACTTTTCCACCTCCTGGTTCTGAATTAAATACAATTATGGGAAGCAAAAGTCACTCTAATTCTATCCCCTAAATTTTAATCTGCCTCAGTTTACATGTCTAATTTTCAAACTTTGAGAAGAGATCTCATTTTCTAGGAGTAGGAAATTTAAGAGAAAATTTTTTTCATCCTTAATGAGGAACTTCTTCCATAGCCCACTGTCTGCTCTTGCCCCCAATATTTCAGGCAACAATTATTTCCTGAAACTTCCTGCTCCCATCCATATATTTTATTACTGCTTTTGAACAATGCCTCTTCATTTTGAGGGAAAATCTGTCTCCATGAAACTTTCAGCTAAATGCCTTAATTTTGCTCTGTGAAACAGAAAGAACTCTATTCTCCTCCATCTTTGAAATCTTCAATTAAATATCTCAATCACTCTCTCCTCTGTCTTTTGATGAAAAATGAGCAATTTCTTTAATAATCCCTTATGTGACATGACCTTCTATCTAGACTTCTCACCATTTTAATCACTTCTTCTTCTAACATACCAAACTTAGGCACAATACTCGAACCTGATTAGCAGTGTATAGTTCAACTATTAACAACCTATAGGAATTGATAGAACTTTCATTAATGATGTCTACTATTATAATAGCTTTATTTTTCAGGAATTTCCACTGCACTTTTGGTGTATACTAAAGTTGTAGTTACCTAAAGTTTGCCCTTTTTAAAAAATATGAACTGCTATGTAGCCATGTTTCTTTAATTCTATATGTTATTTTTTAAAATCATGGTAGAGTATTTTGCAATTAATTTCATTAGGTTAGTTTCAGGTTCTTAGAAAATTTGAAAATTTATGATTGGGCCTTTATTTTTCTTCTTTTTTTTCTTTTTGCCTTGTTTTATCTCTCTTGCTGTCAAAGCTCTTTCTTATCTACAGAAGTGACCAACATTTGCCTCTGTTTATCTCCTTGGTTGGGGAACATTGAGCATGATTGTACAAGGTCAGTCCTGAGTCTGGTGCACAGCCAAATGAGTCATAACAGAATCTCCCAATATTCAAAGGCAAAATTCTACGTGGCAGGTGCCTTGATTAGCTTCATTTGTATTGTCTCTGGGCTTCAAAAATGCATTCTACAAGAGTGGAGAGAACTATTTCCCAGGTTACTTGTTATCTTTAAAAATATTGAGGCTGCCTTTTCATGAATTGGTGTCATTAAGTTGATATGTTTAACTAACTGGCAGTGGCTATAAGATGAGTTACATTTAACTTCTAACCTGCAATGTTGCTATGAGTTTGAGGCAGGGCAAAATAGTTTGGCTCTGAAGTTCATTGTCAAAAAGTATCCAGGATTTCAAATGTTTATTGCAATTAACATTGCGAGTGTGTAAAATTAGGCTACACATGTTATAAGAATCCCCTTTTCTCTTGGAATTTTTGGCTTTTAGATTCCCAGACCTGGCAGGCAATCTTTTTGGCTCTTCTGTTTCTGATCCTGTTTTCACAAAATGCAAACACATGCAAAAACATTGTAATAAACCTCAATGTTCAGTCATGTTCAGTAAAACTTCAAAAGATGTTTGCTTTGAATTTGGTTCTAAAGATGGGCATACCTTCATGAGAATGAAAGATATCTTCTTACTCTCTATGATGTGGTTTGGCCCCTTCCAGGACCCTAAAGTAATCTTTGTTCTGTAAAGCACATTAAATTCACTTTTGGACTAAGAATTAACATAGAAATTTCCTCCTATAGAACATCTTGAGTCTCTAGTCTCCAAAGGGGCAAGGATTTTAGACCACAAAGGAAAAACTACACTGCATCAAAGAGACTGGGAATGTCATCATGTGCTCTGTGTCCTGTCTTAGATTTAATGAAACCTTTAGATTGTGGTTCGTGAAGTTGGTGGGTGTTGGGTGATATGTATAATCTCTGATATCACTGTGAAGTTTACAAAAATATGAGATGAGGCTGAAGAGGTATAGTATGCCCTGTGGGTAGCAGAATATGATTGCACAGGTACCTTCTGGAAAAAGGTCTTTCCATATCCTTCCCTACTTTGTTTCATTTCTCAGTTTTATCCAGCTTCTCTAATAAATGTCCTGCAAAATACCCTGTCTATCCTATAGAGAACCTTTGCCTTTGATCCACCAGATAGAACATTTTAGCTTTATTGTTATTCTTATATAATAGCTTATTTTTGTTTATATTTTGGGGCCATTATAAATCTCAGAACAAAGAGTCAATTTTCTTTCTCTAATTCACATTTGGATAATAGTTTCTGTGGATCCTGAATAGATCTAAAGTATGACTTCTTGCTACTAAAATCTCCTTGATTCTACCATTTCTTTAATATTTAAAACTTTTACACAAAGTCTTTCTATGTTTCTCAGCATACTTCCAAAATTATGTCTTTCAAGCTGGCCTATAAAGTCTGACTGACTATCAAAATACATTTTATGTTAGAGTTTGTTGGCAATGTGGTCCTCTGTTGACTTCTACCCTGAGGCCCTGCAAATGGTAACGGTAGGTCTGTGTGACTGAATGTAGTAGCCAAGGCAGTCAGCATGGCAAATGTAATTGTTGAGAGTAATGTGAACATGTGGTGTGTGGGTTGGGGTCAATGCAAGCATGTGAGTTAGGGAAGTCTTCCTGAAACCAGTGGACTGAACTTGGACTTGCCAAGAATAGAATTTTACTAAGTGACATCAACAAGATAGTACACCATGCACAAAGCAATGGGTTGAGGAGGGAAGGAAGGACAAAAGGAAGGGTGAAAGGATGCAGAGAGATAGAGCCACTGACTGTGAGGGGACTTGGAATGTATTGAGCATGACTAGAGTATTGCAGAGGGTCATGAGTTGAAGGATAGATGGTCAGGAACAAGTATTGTTAAGGATATAGTCTCTCTCCATTTCCTCAACAATATATTTATCTTGACTTGTGTCATTCACCTCTTTGCAGTTTTGATGTTCCAGACTTTTTAAAGTTCCCTTTATCTCACCGTCAGCCAACCTTCCATTTACCTATGAATTTACTGCTGGAAAAAAAAAATTTGTACATGAAGCCATTCGCCTGTCATTAAAAGTACAATAGTTTTTATTGAAAGAGTGACACAAAAAATAAGAATAGATAAATTAAAAAAATGGCATCTGATTTTTCCACTTTCAGGTCCTCTTCCAAGCTGTATTCTTAAAGAATTAAGCATATCTCTAATGTTCCTAACTTATAGAGTACTAGAGGCCTGGTGCACAAATTTGGTGCATGGGGCTGTGTGTCCCTGAGTCCAGCCTGCACCCTATCCAATCTAGAACCCCTTAAGGGATTTCCGAATGCCCTGGGATCCGACCTAAACGGGCAGTCGGACATCCCTCTCACAATTCAGGACTGCTAGCTCCCAACTACTCGCCTGCCTGATTGCCCCTAAATGCTTCTGCCTACCAGCCTGTTTGCCCCTAACTGCCCTCCCCTGCAGGCCTGGTCCCCTCCCCCCAACTTCTCTCCTGTGCTAGCCTGGTCACCCCTAACTGCCCTCCCCTGCAGGCTTGATCACCCCCAGCTGCCCTCCCTTGCAGGCCTTGTCCCTCTCAACTGCCCTCCCCTGCTGGCCATCTTTGACCACATGGGGACAGCCATCATGTGTGTTGGAGTGATAGTCAATCTGCATATTACTCTTTTATGAGATAGGATAGAGGCCTGGTGCACAGGTGGGGGCCAGCTGGTTTGCCCTGAAGGGTGTGTCTGATCTGGGTGGGGGTTTCCTTGATGCATGGGGTGGCCTGGCGAGGAGCCTATGGTGATTTGCAGGCTGGCTACGCCCCCCAGTGACCCAAGCAGAGGCTCTGATATCTGGGATTTATTTATCTTTTACAATTGAAACTTTGTAGGCTAGAGCAGAGCCAAGCCTCCTGCTCACTCGGTGGTGGCAGCCATTTCTATTGGGATTTATTTATCTTCTATAGTTGAAACTTTGTAGCCTTAAGCAGAGGCCAGGGCAGACCAGGGCAGGCAGAAAGCTTGGCTTCCTCCATCGCTGGGGCAACCTTATCCTCCTGCTCTCTCCAGCTCCGTGGCTGCTGCCATTTTTGTTGGAATTTATTTATCTTTTATAATTGAAACTTTGTAGCCTTAGGTGGAGACTTGGGCTGGCCATGGTGTGCAGAAAGCTTGGCTTCCTCTATCGCCAGGAAACCCAAGTCTCCCTCCTGCTCTCTCTCCTTGGCCATAGCCATCTTGGCTGTGGTTAATTTGCATACTCTCTCCTGATTGGCTGGTGGGTGTGGCTTGAAGGTATAGGAGAATTGTGGTTAATTTGCATAGTGCTCTTTTATTAGATAGGATGAGGTTTGTTTCCTCTGTTTCTCATTCACTAAAATTCTGCTAAAACTTACACTAATAATTTTTATCCTGATTACTTAGTCTCATCTTCTGTGATCTAGAGACATTATTTTATTTAATCATCACAAAGCCATGAGGCACATGGTGTTATAACCATTTACAAATGAGGAAATTGAAAATCAAAGCACTTGTGTAACTTGCCCAGTGCACATGAACATAAGTGGTAAAACTAGGGTATGAATGCATATTTGCTGGACTCCAAAGACTGTCAGGACATCACCACCTTTAGCCACCTTCTGATAGTACATGGAGTAAAGGCCAAGTTTTAGTCTTTTGTCCAGCCTATGTTAAGTAGAAGAAATACTGTACATAAATATAGGTGGTGAGTTTGGATGCAATAGTGGGAACTGACTTTTCAAATTATTCTAGAGGTAGGGAAAACTTCAGAGTTAGTAACTGTGATACTGCTAATAAGCTAAAGAACCCCTTATCTCCTCCTCTAAGTCACTTCACTTATTCATTTGAAAGTCATCTCTTTTTCTTGAAAAATTGATTCTACTTCTACAGATTTCCTCCACGTAAGTCACAACTCTCCTAGTGATACTGTCTGTTGATGGCATCACTGCCAAGTTTGTGACAGGCTAGATCATTTTAATTTATTCATTTTGTTGATTTGGTTTGAACCACTTAAGAAATCAATTTAAAAAAATTAGCCCCTTTCATATAAATGTGTTAAAGATGAAAAATATACTTTTGAATTTAAATGTGCTTTTGCATTGTACTGCCTATTTATTTACATTTACAAGTCAGCAAAAAAGAATTTTTTTCTACAAAATTTAAATTATTCTATAGCTCATTAAATAATACAAAGATTTCTGACATGCGAAACTGGTCTCGTTTGTTGTTGAGTTAAAAACTCAGACACATAACGATAAAAGAAACAAGCAGAAAATCATTTGTGTCCATGCATCTGTTAGAGAAAGGTTTCCCTCAATGTAGAAAAATACCTAGTATTATTACTTATCTTAAAAAAATCAATCATTTTTTTACATGAAGGAAGCATGGACTGTGAACAGGAGAAACAAAACAGTCCTGGTGTTGCATGAACATTGGGCATGTGAGGTTTCCTGCGTGTCACATCTGAGTCACCGTGCAGGAAGTTGGTCACCTTAGCCATTTAACCATTTTGCAAAGACACAGGTTAATTTAATTGTAAAAGAATACATTGTATATTTGATTTAAATGATGAAGATGACATTCGTATTTCACTGACCTTGGAGAATTTATACAGGTATTTTACAAATTCCAAAGTGGCATCTATTGATTTTTTAAAAAGCTTAATGGAGGAGAATTTAAAGGCTTAATTATTTCAAATTATAAAAATCATAATTGCCAGCTGATTTTTATGAGGTCGGTGTTATAATTAGATTAGCTTAAGATTCAATCAGAAGGAGTGTCCTTTAATTACTTTTCTAGACATATAACTAGTATTTACTCTTTACATAGACTGGAAGATTGGGATTAATGAAGGATTAGATATGTGACCGTAGAGATGTAGCCAACAAGAGATAGAGCATTATAAATTCCACTTTTATTATTTAAGAGTTTCATTTGGACTTTACATTTATGCCTGAACAATATAGCTGCCATTAGACATGGCTATCAGTTTACTTTTAAATCTCTTTTTATCACAAATAGAACGCAAATCACCCAATCAAATGTTTGGCTTAATTATTTATTACAAAGAGAACACTACCCCGATTAAGAAGTGTCTTCAGTGTGCTCTGTTCCAATCACAACCTCTGCCTCTTCCCACAAATAACTAGTTTAACTTTTATAATATTCAACACCTTGCATTTTAAAAGTAGCTTTGTCACCCAAAGATGCATTCCTTGACATTATGTTAACCTTGCCAACTTTTGAAAGTTAGATGTCCTTAAGTCTCCTTTTATGTATAGTATATAGGTTTTTCTTCTATTTCTTGCATTTTCTTACAATTTATCTATTAAAGTACCCTAACCCTTACCTGTAGAGTTATCCACAGGTGTGCTCATTTCATACTCTTGGTGCAATTCAATATGTTTTCAGTTCTTACTATTTTCCTAAAAATTTTCTGGAAAGTGGATAAAGCTACTACTCTTCAGCACAGTAAAAAGAGTTGCATATGCCTGGTGGTGTTGCACAGTGGTTGAGCGTTGGTCCATAATCCAAAAGGTCACAGGTTCAATTCCTGGTCAGAGCACATCCCCAGCAGGGGGCATGCAAGAGGCAGCCAATGTTGATGATGTTTCTTTCTCATCAATGTTTCTGTCACTCTATTCCTTTCCCTTCCTCTCTCTCTAAAAATCAATAAAAACATTTTTACAAAAGATGTGTGTAATATCTGGTTGTTCCTCATTTTATAATCTTAGCAGCCATCAATGCTAAATGCCAGTACTTATTTATTTACTTGTAGTTGCTAACTGGTGATACTTGAATTCTATTATTTGTATGTTAGAATACTTTTGTTAAGAAATTATTTTCGTCATTACTATTTGCTTTGCCAGGAATTCAGTCAATTCTCATAATAAAGGCAAGATAAGTACCAGAACTTGGAAGGCAAAAACTAAAACAATTTTTGCCCTCCAACAACTTAGAATTGAATGGTAAAGAGAGCAAGTAAGCAGTGATTATAATAGAGTGGGATATGTGTTTTGAGGAAGATGTGCACAGTGTCAGAATATAGAGACATGAGTGATGGCGACAGGGTAGGAGGCATGAAGCCAATAGGTGGGCAGATCAGTAGAGATATACACATTAAATACTACACTTTACAGGGGTATAACTCTTTGGAGTTTCTAGTACTCTTTGACCTTCACAATCTCAAATGAAACACAACCCTGTGGTTCTACTGTCTGTACTTTCTATTTGAGGTAACTCAGCTTCAAAAGAAAGCTTTGATTCTTCAAAATATCATGGCAGATGATTTGCAGTGTTGCCACATTAAATCATTTTAGAAGAAATAAATACTCCTTTTTGTACATAATAAAAATGAAATGGTATTAATAATTGACATGATAAATTAATCAGCACATATAAGAGAAGACTTATGTGATAGAGCAATAAATTGTTCAAGGTCAAATAGATTTTTCTAGTCAGTTGACTAATGATATATATTTCAATCTAATTTTTAAGTCAGTGCAAAATCATTAACATTAGCCATTCATTCTTACAGCCCCACCCTCTCGCTCATCCCTTCTCTTGTCCAGCATACGCTGATGAAGATTCTACTCTCCCAAACAGGGAGCCTCTCATTCATTACTGGCTTGGCCACTCCCTCCCCCCCTTTTTTTTTACATAGTATTCAAGGAAAGAATTAAATATTTTTTTCTTCTCAACTGAATAACCACTTTTTAAATTTAATAAATCTTTATTGTTCAGATTATTACAATGTTCCTCTTTCCTCCTTTCATAGCTCTCCTACCCTGGGTACCCACCCACCCTTTGCCCTTACCTCCCCCTCACTGTCCTCATCCATACGTGTACAATTTTTGTCCAGTCTCTTTCTGCATGTTCAAAACTCCTTTTCCCCCAAGAATTGTCAGTCCATTTCCTTTCTATGCCCCTGATTTTATTATATTCATCAGTTTATTGTGATCATCAGATTTTTAATTCACTTGATTTTTAGATTCACTTGTTGATAGATGTGTATTTGTTGTTCATAATTTTTATCTTTACCTTTTCTTCTTCTTCCTCTTCTTAAAGAATACCTTTCAGCATTTCATGTAATACTGGTTTGGTGATGATGAACTCCATTAGCTTTTTCTTATCTGTGAAGCACTTTATCTGACCTTCAAGTCTGAATGATAGCTTTGCTGGGTAGAGTAATCTTGGTTGTAGGTTCTTGTTATTCATCACTTTGAATATTTCTTGCCATTCCCATCTGACCTGCATAGTTTCTGTTGAGAAATCAGCTGACAGTTGTATGGGTGCTCCCTTGTAGGTAACTAACTTTTTCTCTTGCTGCTTTCAATATTCTCTCTTTATCTTTTGCTCTTGGCATTTTAATTATGATGTGTCTCGGTGTGGTCCTCTTTGGATTCCTTTTGTTTGGGGTTCTGTGCACTTCCTGGTCTTTTGAGTCTATTTATTTCACCAAGTGGGGGAAGTTTTGGTCACTATTTCTTCAAATAGGTATTCAGTATCTTGGTCTCTTTTTCTGGCACCCCTATAATTCTGATGTTGGTATGCCTAAGGTTGTCTCAGGGACTCCTTACACTATCTTCAATTTTTGGGATTCTTTTTGCTTCTTGCTTTTATGGCTGAGTGATTTTTGCTTCTTTGTATTTCAAATATTTGACTTGATTTTTGCAGTCCTCTAGTCTGCTTTTAGGTCTCTGTATAATATTTTTTATTTCAGTCAGTGTATGCTTAATTTCTTGTTGGTCCTTTTTCATATCCTCCAGAGTCTCGCTCATATCCTCGAGGGTCTCATTAAATTTATCAATATTTTCTAGGAACCTCTTGGAAAACCTTATAACCATGGTTTTGAACTCTATGTCCAGTTGTTTTTTTTTCCCCTCCATTTCTTTCACATGTGATTTGTTTCCTTGTCTTCCATTTGGCTGCTTCCCTGAGTTGGTTGAGTAGCTTTGTGTGGTAGGTGTCCTATAGGGGACAGTGGCTCAGTCTCCCCAGTTACCTGAGGTGGATATCCTTGGTGCATCCCTGTATGGGCTGCACAGTCTTGTTGTAGTTAAGCCTAGATTGTTATTGGTATCGCTGGGAGGGTTTGACCTCCAGGCCAATTGGCTGTGAGAATATGCTGTGAGAGCCTCTGTGTTCAGCTTTGATGGGGCAGAGTCTCCAGGCTGAGCAGGCAGCCTTGATTTCCGGTCAGCCCGGCCCTAAATGGCTCCCAGGTTTCCATGCCCCATGGGATCAGCTGCACGCACTTCTGAGAGAAAACTGCTCAGAGCTCTGCCCACTGCCAGACAGTCTAGTTTTCCCCCAAATAAATCTGGACACCCAAAGACTCACCCAGAATGGCAAAGCAAAGCAGTCTGGTGGGTTTTGTTTTTTTGTTCCTCCCGAACAATTGAGCCAGTTACGAACCCTCTCCAAGAGCTCTCGCGCCTCTGCAGCTCCTGAGTTTCAGCATGCTTCCTCCTTACTGTCCAGTTTCACCCCTTATGAGTCTGGGTTCCCCGAGACTTGTATGGAACTAGGGCTCAGTCCAGTGGGATGCCTTTGTCTCTCTCCCTGTTTGAGAAAACCAGCTGAGTATTCAGCTGCCTGTCTTATCCACACACGCACGGCTCTGCACCTCTGAGTCCAAATATCCACAACTCTGCCCTCCGCAGCTCTCCCGAATCTCAGTGTTCTTTTATCTTTCCTTCTATTTATGGAATTTCTATTCAGCTAGCCCTCTGGTGGTTCTGGATGATGTCCATTTTGTCTTTTGGTTGTAGTTTTGAAATTGTTATATGGGTGAGCAGTATAGGTATTTACCTATGCTGCTATATTGGTTCCTCTCCACCTGAATAACCACTTTTCAGAAAATAATAAGAAATACTAAAATGCTTTAAATCATTAAAAATGTAACATTATTAGTCACTGGAGGCCCAATGCACAAAATTCGTGCAAGGGGTTCGGTCCTTGCAGCCCCGGGTGTCTTGGCTGGCCTAAGCAGCCCTGGCTTACTCCAGAAGTCATCCAGAAGGTTGTCCAGATGGTTATTCTGCTGTTCAGTCTAATTACCATATTAGCTCTTTATTGTATAGTAAAGTCTTCAATTTCATAATTGCTTCTGTCCTTCTTCATTCTTTATGGTGATGGCATTACTGCTAAAGGGAGTATTTAGCTTATTTTAATTTAAAAGTTGGTTAGGGATTGAGTATTCTTTGTCCCTTCTAAGGGGACAAATCAAGCTCCTGATCATTAGAGGAACTTAAAAGCAGGGTGGATCATAACATCTTTTTTAAAAATATGTTTTTATTGATTTTAAAGAAAGAGGAAGGGAGAGGGAGAGAGATATCAATTGCTGCCTCCTGCAGGCCCCCTACTGGGGATTGAGCCCTCAGCCCTACATGCCCTGACTTGGAATTGAACCAGTGACCTCTTGGATTGACGATGCTCAATCCACTGAGCTACACCCTCCGGGCATAACATTTTATCTTAAAATGCCCCTGTCTGTTAGCCTTTCGCAATACTAAAGCAATCATGTATCTTCTCAACTGGATAAATGTGTCATTTTCAGAGACAAATGGTCTGCAATGATGCTATATTTATCCATAAGATTGTGGGCAAATTTTCATTAAAAAATTCTGAATGATTTAAAAGATGTATGAACTTTCCAAGAATGTGTTTCTAACTATGGCACCCACTATTTTGCTATTTAGAAATAGATCCCTGCCTGTTCTCTTGGTTATCAGTACCTGCCAGTATAGTATGATGGAGTTTGGAAAGTTGAACTTCAGTCGTCTACCATCAGTCACTAATTCAGTAGCCCTGTTTAATAATGTAATTAAGAAATATAGCACATAATATCATATCAGCATCTGTATCATAGGGAATAATATTATAAAATTAGGAAATAATACATGATGTTAATATCTGTCTAAAAATACAGTGCATAGTGTAATTGATGCTCTTCGTTGTAATACTTTTGGTTTCATACAGGTATTTGCTCTGTTGTGCTGCAACCTTGCACAGAATTTTCTTTCTGCCTGATATGAGTCCTCTTTCTATTCAGCTTCCTATTCTGGATAATTGATAAGTCTTGAGGACTAGCTTTATAATAATTTCCTCAACTTTTAATCCCTCCACATTGTCTTCTTCATCACATGTATCCAGTGGGTTGCACCATTTCCCAGCACATGTGAGTTCTCGATGCATGCTTGTTAAATAAATGAAAGGCTAGGTGCCTTTTCTTCCTACTTTTTCCCCATAGCAGCTTGGGCTTATCTATGCCAAGTAACTTTTGCTCTATATTCTAATCACTTGTGTATTTGTTTTCTCAAAATGAACTTTTTATGATAGGGCTTCATTCTTGTTCACCAATTTGTCTACACATAAGCACAGCATGTGACACACCATATGTGCTTAATAAATAGGGTGGAATAATGGGTGGAGTTTTGTGGGCCCCTTGGATTCTGAAATGTCCTGGCCTCCATCTCAAGCTCTCTTCTTCTATGGGTTCTGAATACTTCACGTGCTTCTTAAGGTGCTCTCTGTGTTAGGATTATTGTTCAGTTTCATTTGATAAAAAAGGGGAGAAGGATCATTCTGGTAGAGGTAAAGATCTTATGAAAATGTCTTTGACAGAAATTAGTACTAGAGGTCTTAGACATAAAAGGTTTGCGAGTAAATGGTCTCTCCATACAAATGAACGTCTTTATGCATTTTGTCTAAGGATTAGGTAAATAAAAATTATCTACTGATTGAAAGAAAAGAAGCACGGTATAGTGAAAAATGGCAATAGATTTAGGAGGGTGTGGGCCTAGTCCTACTTCTGTCTCTAGGATATTCCATTTCAATGAAAATGTTTCCTTACCTGCAAAATAACTAGGGGAGTGACAAGAGCTTTTTTTTCTAGCAGCCATGTCAGATGTTTCTTTTTCTGAGTTTATATTTTGTAATTCACATTTTAAAAAAATTTATCTCAACTTTGGTTATATTTAGGTTTATGATAAGTAAAACCACATTTCAGGAAATACTTTTTTTTCCTTTTGTTTAAGGCATAGTTTCCATGTATTCTGCCCTTTCCCTCCTTCACAGGTCCTGTCTGCCTCCCTTATACCCCCTTTCCTATCTTTGTTTCTCAAGGGAAATTGCATTTGGCTATTTTTAATTCATTTCCAGGTGCTTACCAAAATATGATGTTGTTAGAATGACTTGTTATTTAAAATGCCAATTCTTTAAAACTATGGAAAGGATGACTAAAGTTGATAGCTTTGCATTTTGTAAGATATTTTATTTCACTAGCGCCCCTACAGGGGGAGGAAGGAGAGGTCAGCATTTGGGCAGTACCATGTTGGAAATGGGGAACCTGAGACAGACACATGGAATCAATCCTCTTGATTTGGGCCGTATTTTCTGATCCGAACAAGTAGAGATCCTGCCACCTTGTTCTTGGCTTTGTCCACTTAGCCTTGTACCATAGTTGTAATCCTCTCTGCGTGGTGTTTGTTTCCTCAGTATTTTTCACCTGCCATCTTTTCCCCCATGCTTCTCCTCCTCAGTGCTCTTCCTCACCAATGTTATCTGTGTCTGAATTGCAGTTACAGCCATGCATCAGTTCTGTGTGACCTTAGAAACTAACAGTGTTGTGTGAGTTGCTCCTTTTCCCTGTGGCAGAGTTGAAAAGGACCTGCCTGACACTGTGGGAAGAAGCAAGCCTGAGAAAGAAGCCTTATAGTAATTTATTATTCCTAGTAATTTAGTTACATGTGCTCATCGAGAAAGCCCACCAGGTATCACCGTGTCTTAGCATTAAGAGTTCATGTCTCCAGACAAACAGGGAAAACCATTGTACTCCAGCTCCAGGGAAACCAAGCACCCTCTTCAGTGAGCACCTAGGGACTGCGCTGCAGCATCTCACTGTTGGCCCTCAGGTGTTCAGAGGCCCTCCATCCAGACTACAGATGCTGGCCCCTCCAGAGAGCATCTGTAGCAACAAGCAGTTTGTCACCTCATCCTCTTGCCCCGAGGCAGCCTGGCACAGGGAGAAGGGATTATTAGGACAAAAGGATTGGTCTATCACTTAGCACAGTGGTCGGCAAACTGTGGCTTGCAAGCCACATGTAGCTCTTTTGGCCCCTTGAATATGGCTCTTCCACAAAATACCACGGCCTGGGTGAGTCCATTTTGAAGAAGTGACATTAGAAGAAGTTTAAGTTTAAAAAATTTGGCTCTCAAAATAAATTTCAATCATTGTACTGTAGATATTTGGCTCTGTTGACTAATGAGTTTGCCGACCACTGATAGCAGATACAATTGCACAGCATTCCTTGTACACTAGTTATCCTAATGAGGGGAGATAGTGAAGCAAGTTCAACCATAAAAAGCAGTTTATCTGAAGTAAGTTTCCAGCCATCTCTGTATGCTTTGAGTTGAATTTCTCACAGATAAGGGGATTTATATGGATTTGATTTTTCTTTATAGCTTATCTTTTAGTTTAAATAAGTGTAACTATCTTTCCTCTTTTGTTATCCATTGAGCTTCCTACAAGCTTGAAGCTTGTGGAAACATCTCAACTGCAGCATATTAATTTTTGTTGTGAAAACCATGATTTGAGGAAAAAATACCATATGTAAGTTTTAAGGAATACCAGCACTTTATTTCTAGCTTAATTTTGTTTTGAAATGAGAATGCTTTTTAAAAAATCCCCTCAAAGTGCTTTATAGTATACATCACTTTTTAAACTAAATTTATTTTTTATGTTTTAACATTTTTATTTCCACAAAGTAAAGAGGGTTAGAGTGGGATCCAGTCCTTGATTTTGAACCCTTCACTCACCACGTCTCAGCATTCTTCAACTTAGGTATTAAATTAGCCTGGGGATGTCTTTTCTCAAGTCATAGTGAAAAGCTAATGAAATGAGATAATATATGTGAAAGTTCTTGAAAAGTTAACAAAGAGGGTACTCAAAGAGTTAGGAACAAAAGTAAACTTATTCACACTTATTCAGTTATCATTTAAACACATATGGTGTCCTAGAATTTATCGTTTCCCACACTCAGCATTTATTTCCAAATGTCTCCCACATGTAAGATAAAAAGATAATTTATCCAAACTAACAAGTTGTTTGACAATTTTGGTCACCAGTGTTCGATGAACTTGTGATATACATTTAACTTATTTTAAATGTCAGTGTTTTAAACTGCAGTGATTACTAGCTAGGAATGAAGTGCTAGGAAAAGGCACAAGTAATGGAGAATTAATTAATAACATACAAGTAAGGGGCAAAAGATTTATATAAACTTCTGGGAAAAGGCAGGTTAATGACCTGTACACTTTCCCTAAAATATTCTTAAGTCCATGTATTAAATCCCCAAACACATTTATAGATACAGATTTAGTGACTTTTTTCTTAATCTTATTGTGAGAACACATTTCCAAAACATTTTATATTACACATTTAACATTCTGTCCTAAGATATAGTTAGCTATTCTAGGTGGTTATATGTTTATGTGACCTAAAATTGCTGTTGCCTTGAAAAAAACTTTTATCTCCTTCACAGTAAGAATTTGCCCATCTGTTAATCTCACAAATATCAGCTGAGATGCTGGGGGCATAGTAAAGCTTTGATGTTACTCCTAGGTTTCGCTCTCCTCCATGACTCTCTTCTTTCATTCTTCCTTCTCCCTCTCCTGACTTTGTCAACCTCTCTTCCTCTTTGCCTCTAGGGAGAAGCCCCCAGTGGAGGACAGTCATTGAAAAACTACATGGAAGAAGTGAGTGTTAAGGTGGCCTGTAACACAGTCTGAAAACAGTCTCTCTATCACATAGGATGAAACCCTCACATGGGCTTTCTCTATCTGCCTGTAGGGTTTCCAGTCCATGCCCCCTCTTCGGTCATGTCCACCAAAATAAGATAACAAATAATGGTATAAAAATGGCTTTTGGTCGTCATTGGTAGGGAGATTCTGTGTATCAATTCATCCTGAAAATGAAGATATAAACCTTAATTTTGCTAATACGTGCTATTACGTATTTTTACTCATAAACATTTGCTAATATCCCACTAAATGAAAAACACATGATTTTTATTGGCCATGTCCAAAAAAATCAGACATGATCATTGCTCTTATGACAAGAACAATCTATACCAACCATCTTAACAATTTAAGTATGTAGATATTTGTGGAAAACCCATTTAGACTTTGATTTATTTGGAAGATATCCAAGGGTGCTCTGCATCACATGATGTCTTTGTGCAGTTTGCAAATGGGATTAGGGAACTTTTAGGTAAACCAGTGCATAGAATCCATAAAACTTGATCTGAAACCAATCCACAGAGGTCTTTAAATTAGCCACCTGAATTGTTGCAGGTAAAGGGACCTGAGAGACAATTTGGTGATGAGTTCATGGAAGCACCAAGTATTTGGTTCTCAGCAAGACAATCTGTGTCTCTAAATAGTCTATTCTACCATGCACAAATCCATTCAATCACAATTTTGATTGCCCTGCTAAATGTATTATGTAGTCCATTGATTCATTCAGAATACTGAATTCATACTTAAACTCGGTTTTACTTCTAGATATCACTTGGAAAGAAAAACCAGAGTGGATAGCACCCCTTTAAGTCTCTAACATTCTGAGTTTTCATGCTTGTTTGGAGGTGCTTAGAATTTTGTGAAAGGTGCATGAAAAAGGGGGTATTAAAGAAAACAAAGGAAATAACCAGGCAGATGTTTCAAGTTCAGGTTAGAAAAATCAAAATATATGGGGCAAAATATTGGAGGGTTGAAGCACCAACTTTAAATTTCAACTTAATGAATTTGATACAAAAATTGAGTAGAATACATTAAGGAATTAATGTTGCCAAGAAGAGGCAGACACTGTTTTCAACGTGTTCACCAATAGAATCTCCCTTTAGGATTCTGTTTGCTCAAACTCTTGGCTTAGCATCCCACTTGCTGGTAGGGTGCCTTGTAACGTGTCCTGTATAGGTCTAGCCCTATGGAGGAAAGGGGCACTGAAGTGTTGATATATGAAATGGGCTGCATATAGCTGATAGAACTTTTAAAGTGTCTTATACTAGTTTTGCAGTTCTAAAACAACAAAAAATTATTTTCCTCATCATTACAGATGTGCAATCTAAGTGTACATGTTGTATGCAATTATAAATGCTTAATGTGACATGAAGGCTGAGAATGTGTACCTTCTCAGTGTGGTCCTCAGACCTGCAACATCGTCATCACCTGAGGTCTTGTAAAAAATGTATCTCAGGACCTAACACCCGATACAAAGAATCAAAATCTGTATTCTAACAAGATCCCCATGTAGTTCATAAACACCCTAAAGTTTGTAGGCACAGCCATGAAGTGTTCTTTCCAATGTTATTTCTAGAGAGAAACTTCATACAGCATGGAAAAAATTAACTTTATATAATATAGGTAGAGTAAGATTTTTGTTTATACATTTATGAGTTTTGCTTATTCATCTACTCTGAGGATTTGGCTGATGCAGGGTAGAAACTTCAATATCTTATGAGATTCATTACTGATTTTCAGTTTGAGTTTGCATTTTTGTGTGAACTGCCCAAGGTAAGCCTTGCCTTTCCTAGGGGTTCAGTTTTGCACAGTATTTTTTTTATCTAATGTTGGCTGATATTTAGCTTTTAGCTCTTTTTAAAATCAATAAATGATCATATTTTACAGTAAAACTAAGTTTGATCTTAATTAGTGAACTATTGACTTACTAAAAGTTCTTTTCAGACATTAATTCATTGGGTCTTTAGCAAATATATTTAAACTTTTCTTTATTGAGAACAAGTTAAAAATGTGAGCCAAAAATTGATAGTTTTTTCTCACTTATGCTCTTATTTCACTTGTTCACTCTTTCTGCTATTCCTAGAATCAGCAAACAATAAGGAACACTATACACACACACACACACACACACACACACACACTAAGCTAGCAAACATTTGCTTTTATTTAGTATACATTAAAACTCAAATAAACCATAGTGTTTACATTTTTAATATATTTAACATTTCTTGCTAAAGTTTGAACAACTCTTTGCAGATCAAAGTCTCTGGTTTTCTTATTTATTTATTCTTATAATTAAACAGAATCATAACCACATGAAGTTAGAGAATTCTGTTTAGACCTAACTCGAAACTAAAGACACAATATGGTCTCCTCAAAAAAAAAAAAAAAAAAAAAAACTAAAATGGAGTTTCTGGTCCATATTTTCTGTTGTTTAATGTATAATTTTTGCAGAATAGAGTTTATATTTTTGATCAAATAAGGTATTTCATAATAGTCTACTTTCTGTAATCTTCAAAATTGTTCTAACAATTTTAAAAAATTACATATTCTTTACTTACAAGACTTTTAGTAAGTCAAGGCCGAAATAATAATTTCACATTGTAAAAATTTTAGTGCTTTTATAAAACTAAATATTAACATGCATTACACACACACACACACACACACACACACACACGCACACACACACACAATTTAAAATAACTTATCAAAATTAAGTACTTCCAAAGCTCACTATGCCTTTTGTAGAGAAGCTAGTCTTTTTAAAACATCATATTACTTTAGATGAATAACCAAGAGCAGCATAATATACTACTTAAAAATTCCTTACTTATTGGAGAAATGTGCTAATTTAAATATACATAAATCAGATAAACATTATGAAATTAAACGGTTGAGGGTCTCTGAAGAACTAAAGACTGAAGTTGATGATTTTAAAAACTTTTTATTTTTTTAAAATATATTTTATTGATTTTTTACAGAGCAGAAGGGAGAGGGATAGAAAGTCAGAAACATCGATGAGAGAGAGACATCGATCAGCTGCCTCTTGCACGCCTCCCACTGGGGATGTGCCCGCAGCCAAGGTACATGCCCTTGCCGAAATCGAACCGGGGACACTTCAGTCCGCAGTCCCACGCTCTATCCACTGAGCCAAACCAGCCTCGGCTTAAAAACTTTTTAAAGAAGCACATAGAGCAATTCTTCACAACCCCAGGAAGTTATTTGGTGAAGGCCTGAGGCAACATACACAGGAGTGTGAACTAGCTCCAGGTGTCAGGTGGCAGTTTCACAATCTCTCAGGGTGTCAGGCAGGAAAAGCCTGTGAGTGGCAGACCTTTTCAAATCTGTGGAGGTTGGTTTTACCAACTGCACTACAGATTCTATGCTACAAAATATCTTAGAATCACTTCTGCCAATTCTGTCTGTCTTTTCCTCTGTCTTATCTTCTGTGATTGTTAATGCAATGAAGTTCCAACTATACTTCTGTAGGAGAATATATGACATGTTTTTTCTAAAATAAATAAAACATACTGGACTTTTTATCATGCACAGGGATTTACTTTTTAAAAATTGAAATAACTATTATTTAGTATCATAGTTTTATTCCACTTAGTAAACTAGAAAACAAGGAATTTTTTTTAAAAGAAACTCTCACCTATCATTGATATTCACTAAGAAATAATGCATATAGTTAAGGAATAACATTTTTTAAAGTTATAATCCTAGTTCTGATACAGATATAAAATGATCATATGTCAAAGATTTATTCAATTCATTAATTAATGAAGGAACCAATAAGATGTTGCAACAAATTCAAAGGGGATTTCAAACTCTCACATATATAGTTAAATAAGGAAACTTAAAGTGAAGTTATAAATAAATGCAAAAACTGGCATACCTAATGTATATACATAGGATAATAATTAATTGCATTTAAATTGACATGATTTGCATGTATGTGGACAAGAATTACTTGTACTACTATAAATTTTTATAAATTAAATAGTTGTAAAATGACTCTGAACCTGTATCAAATCAGCTAATTGGGAGGACATGCTAGAAAAATTGTTATGGGTCCAAATTTTCTGAAAGGCCAAGACTCAAAATACCAGAGTTTGAAGTAAGGAAAAGTTTATTGATTGAGAAGTTGCCAATTGAGAAGATAGGGGTACTAGCAGTTTCTCAAATTCATTTTAAGAAAGTAAAGAATTCAGGCTTCTTTTATGTCAAGGGGTGGGGCAAGGAAAATAGGAGGGGCTATTTCTGTAAAAACTCAAGCCCCTAGCAGAATTTCTCTTATGACTAGCATCTCTAAAGCAGGCACTATTACCCTGAAGACCATTGAAACAATGTAGGTCTGAATAAGATGGAGTTATAGACACCCAACATTTCACTTTACAAAAATGACCTAGTTTTCGTTGACTGCACTCAGTAGTGTTTCATTCATTTTGAAGCCTTTTACAACTTTATCCCACAATTTATTTTGTAATGTTTTTCACAATCAACCATATTTTTCTAACTTTATTATTGACCCCTCTCTTTTCTTTTCCAAAATCCTATTAATTCAAATTTATAGCTTCTGAAACTTCCCTTCTTGGGTTTTAATTGCCCTTTTGCAATCCTCCTAAAAAATAAGCTACAGAAGTATAATTAACTACAAATTGATGGATTTCAGCCTGATAAGACAGGATATTTCGTTAACAAATACAAAGTTATTTTCAAATATTATTTATTTAAATATGTAAATTATATGTTTCATTTTAATGGAAATAGAGGCTTGATTCTTTGTCAAAAAGAAGCGGTCTATTCAATCATCTAGAGTAGAGTGTAATTTTGTTTTGATTTTATATGCAACATGTTTCAGGAATCCTTACTTTATAGAGATCCTATGGTTATAGAAGTAAAATAAGAGTGATTTGATTAATCCTTTTTGAAAGATGGAAACTAGTATTTTTTGCATTCATTTTATTCTTAACCAAAGGGAAGGAAATATTTAGTTGGCTGAATTGAAGTATCCATTGGTGAAAATATGAGCAAAGGAGCATTTTTTCTCTAAATATATTGAAGTTTCAAGGTCAAACATGACATAAATCACTGACTGATTGCATTTAGAGAATCCAAAAATAAGTTAGCCATGTGGAATAACAATACTGCTGGAGTTTATAAAGCACTCATTCTGTTAGCAGATAGAATGATATGTTGATACAAGACTAGCAACTGTTTTCCATATGACACATGTCACTATTTCCCACCACTTCTAGTCCCTGGACATTTGCATACTTATGGTGAAAGTGTTTTGAAAAATGAATGAATGGCATTTCTTCTAAAAACAATCCAAAGAAATTGCTCTTGGGAATATGAAAGGGTTTGTACTATGCTCAGACCCAGTTTAATATTCTTGTAGAAAAAATTTTTCATAAACTGCCAAAGAGGAATGTCAGTTGTTGTTTTTAAAAATAGTCAAGGTTTTAGCTCCTTGACCCTATCAAAAAGAATTATAAGTAGTCTGATGGGCTCAACTTTGGACACACATAGTACTGCCAGCATTGATAAAGAAAGCAGGTGCATTACCAGCTGTAGTCAAGGGAAAGCCAAAGCAAAACATCTAAACAATATAGTAATAATTGAATAACAATTGAATGCTGCTTATCTGCTTATTCTGTATAGCTGAATGTTCTGAACTATTGTGGGAAAAAGTAATACAACAGATTCATTAATCATCTCCTCTTATTAAAACAGACTTTAGTATTTGGGTTTAAAAGCTAATTAACCAATATACCTTTTAAATTAAAAACACTTTTTCATAATCATTTTACAAATTACTCTTTTACATAAAGAGCTTTAACCATTTGATTTTTGCCTTACAAAACCTAAAAGAGCATCTTCGATCTTTAGTTAGAGACTGCATGTTCTATTTTTTAAAAATTGAGGAATGTAATTTCTTCTCATGAAATTTTTTTAAAATTGACTTCTGCTGTTCTCCTGTACTGTTACAGAATTTTAAATCTAAGATGTTTCACATTTATACTCCTTCTTTAGTATAGACTCCAAGACCAAATCCAATAATTATTAAATTTGAAAAAATAAGTTAAATCTTAAAAATGCACACCAATTTATATCTAAAGTATATATTTCATGATTGGATATCTTTAATTATTTGCTGAGTTTTCTCCCAACAGTTCTAGAGATTATCTAATCCAGAGCCTTTGCTCTCTTCATTCTATCACAAGAGGGGAAGTGACATGTCTTATTAACCAAGATAAAAAGCTGTGACTCACCACCCCTGGGTCAAGGACTCTTCACTGCCAAACCCTCCCTCACTTAACAGGAATTTATATTTTAATTCAATTAATAGACTATTTTCAAGAGTTGCTCATGTGATATTTTGAAGTGAAATACATTTTTAAAATTTTGTGGGGTTTTTATCAGTGTTTTAAATAAACGGAAAAATTTTTAGAACCCTTTTAGGATTACAGAATCTATTGAAAATATAATATAGAGAGTTCCTATATATCTCTTCTCAATTTTCAACTATTATTATCACCTAATATTAGTATGGTACATGTGTCATAATTAATAAACAAATATTGATATGATATTAGTAACTGAGCCCTTACTTTACTCAAGTTTCCTCAGTTTTCCCTCCTGTACATCTTCTGCCCTAAGATCCCATCTAAGATATGCTCTGTAGTTCTGGCTTCTTAGGCTCTTCTAGTCTGTGACCATTTCTCAGACTTTCTTGGTGTTTAATGACCATATCAGTTTTGAAGAGTATTGGTCATATATTTTGTTGATCATTCCTTAATTGAGATGTGTGTGATATTTTCCTTATGGCTAGACTGGGATAATATGTTTTTTAGGAGGAAAACCATAGAGGTAAACTTTTACTTTCATCTATGCTATCAAAGGAACATACTGTCAATAGGAATTATTGCTGTTGATGTTGACCTTAATCACCTGGCTTTAGGTAGTGTTTGTCAGATTTCTCTACTCTATAGCTAGCTCTTCTTTGCTTTTCTTTTCTTTTCTATATTGTACTCTTTGGAAGAAAGTCACTATATTCAGGCCACACTTAAGAAGAGGGGTGTTATTCTCCACTTCCTTAAGGATGGAATCTATACTAATAAAAGGGTAATGTGCTAATTAGAGTGGATATCTTCCAGACTATCTTCCAGACATCCTCTGGACAAAGCTGCAGTGGCTGTGAGGGCCAAGGCACAGCTGTAAAGAGCCCAGGCTCAGGCCAGCAGTGGCAGCAGCAGCAGGGTAATGGGGGCGGCCCCTTCCCCTGATCCACCAGGATGCCTCCTGCAGAGGGAGGCCAGATTGCAGCTTAGGCCGGGGGCTGAGGCAAAGGTGGTTAGGGGCAATCAGGCTGACAGGGGAGCAAGGTAGGGGCAGTCAGGCCAGCAGGGGGGCAAGGTAGGGGCGATCAGGCTGGCAGACAGAGGCAGTTAGGGGTGATCAGGCAGGCAGGCAGGTGAGCAGTTAGGAGCTAGCTGTCCCGGATTGCAAGAGGGATGTCTGACAGGGACTAAACGGGCAGTTGGACATCCCCCAAGGGGTTCAAGATTGGAGAGTGTGCAGGCTCTAGTATCTACATAAATATTTGAAATCCTTCTGCATGGCATATTGGTCTATTCATTTATTTATTCAGTAATTTATTTTTATCACAATGAGTATATAAATATTTATTTTATACTTTAGGTAATAGCCCAATGATAATTCATTTATTTATTTATTTTTGCTCAAATTGTTCTAGATTTGGCCACTGAGAGATTTTTCAGTTGGCATTCTTCATCTTTTGAAATATTCTCTTCTTTTGTGTGTGTGTGTGTGTGTGTGTGTGTGTGAGAGAGAGAGAGAGAGAGAGAGAGAGAGAGAGAGAGAGAGAACGAACCCATTTTCTTTCTGGCAATACCAAATGCTCTAGACATCCTGTATATTTTCTACCTCGATCCAAGAATCAGTCATTTCTGAGTTCTTTTGTTGAAAAATGATATTACAAATTAAGGCAAGAGTGAAAGTTGTATTCTTTGCTATTGGGGTGTCATTGTGTTTAAGTCCTCTCAGCTGCCAACTCTGATACATTACACCTGGATCATTCTAGCCTTGTTTATTTGTAAACTCCCACTACAAATGTATATATGTAGTGTGTTTTAAAATTGTTAATCTCTATGCCCATAGGGAAAAAACCTTATCAACTATAGTACAGTTATTATGTACAGTTCCTTTTGCTTTTGGTCTTTTAGAGTGCACTCATTTTCAGTTACTCAGGTCAGCACCTTATTCTTCTGCCCCTTCAGTGAGGTTGTTTTACACATTTGTAATGCATTTAGATTATTTATATTGTTTTTTAGTATTTTGCCTTTCATCCTGGATTTTCCTGATCATCTAATTTGTTTATTTGAATATATCAACATGTACTCTGTAGTGTGAAGTTCCATGGGTTTTGACAAATGCTTAATGTCTTGTATTTACCATTATAATATCATGAAAAATAGTTTTGTCTCCTTAAACTATCCCCATGCTTTAACTATTCAACTCTCTAACCCCCTCCAAAACTCCTGGAAAATTGTGCCTTTTCTAAACTCTAAACTGAGACTAAATATCTCCTGAGGTAATCATCACAATAAAGGCATTGATTGATGGATCAATTGATTGATTGATTTTAGAGAGATAGGGAAGAGGGAGAGAGGGAGGGAGAGAGAGAGAGAGAGAGAGAGAGAGAGAGAGAGAGAGAGGGAGAGAGAGAGGGAGAGAGAGAAAGAGAGAGGTGGATTTGTTTTTCTACTTATTTATGCACTCATTGGTTAATTCTTCTATGTGCCCTGACTTGAGATGGAACCTGCAACCTTGGTATATTGGGACGATGCTCCAACCAACAGAGCCATAAAGGAATTATTTAAAAAAAGAGTTTTCTGATGTGGTGTTTCTTAGTGATCAGGGGTTGTCAGCCTTTATTTTTTAGATTTGTTTTCAGTTACTGTTGGCATAAAATATATTATTTTTAGGTGTACAGTACAGTGATTAGACATTTGTATAACTTATGAAGTGATCAACCAGTATTTCTAATACTCATCTAACTGTAAGCCTTTATTTTTATCTTGCTGGTATTTATTTAAACAACATAAAGCAAACTATCTCAGCTTGGAGTCAAATATAATTCATTGTAAGTGGGGGAAGATAATGAATGAATTTAAGAGAACAAATGAGTGAATTAACAGGTCACATTGAGTTTGTGTTTTTAATTTTCAAAATCTTTTTGAAAATATTTTCTTGAATCATGATTCAATAAATTTGAAATTGTTACTTATATTTTATTCTGAAGGGGATCTAACCTTCCTTGCTACCCTTATCCTCTCTTCTCTTCCTTACTTCCTCTTACACAAATGTTTACTGAGTGAATACCTATTTTTTGTCAGGTACTATATAATAGATGCTAGAAATGCACAGGTGAAAAAGTTATCCTTGTCCTCAAGAACTTGTCACATTATTATTGAGGCAGGAAGATATGAAGGAGCAATTACTATATAGTAATAGTTGTTCTTTGGTGCAATAAGCACATACTGGAATAGAGGAGTGACTCTCTCTAGGAGGATCAGAGAAGATAAGAAAGAAGACATCTGCCTGAAGGAATGTACATGTTTGATATAGGTAAGTTTAGTACATTTGAGGCAAGAAGTATGACCTGTGAAAACATCTTGGCAAATCAGACAAGATGACAAAATTGAGGAGCTACCAGTAATTATAGCTGGAATAGGCATATCAGTTGAGGTGGATGGAGATTGAACTGGAGGTAAATCAAGCAATGAAGGTCCTTGAGTTGAGATCTTACCCTGGGAATAATGAGGAGGCTACTCAAGGATAGTGAACAAGGGTATGGCACTTAAGAAAACTCACTTTGGCAGGGAAGTTGTGGGGGAAAAAATAGAAAGCATATGAGATTTTATCCTAGAAAACTTCACAGATGGCTATTCCAATCAGGTTGGAAGAAGATGAGGGTCTGGTTTAGGTCAGTGACAGAGGTAAAGGAGCAGTGAAGTAATATATGAGAAGTATAATAATAAAAAGAAGGAAGTAAATAAAAGCCAGAATGGCATGGCTCGTGGTTGATCATTGACCTATGAATAGGAGGTTATGGTTCCATTCCATGGTCAGGGCACATACCCAGGTTGCAGGCTCTATCTCCAGTGTGGGGTGTGCAGGAGGCAGACAATCGATGAGTCTCTCACCATTTATGTTTCTATCTCTCTCCCTTTCCCTTTCTCTCTGAAATCAATATAAATATATTTTAAATAAATAAATAAATAAGGACCTGCAAAGAGGAAGGAGGTAGTGACTAGTACTGAAGGGTGAGGTTGAGAATGTTCTATATATCCTACTAAACTTTATTCTCAAGAGAGGGACCTTGAAGCCTTGATGACAAAGAGATGTAATTTTATACTGAACCAGTGGCCTGGTGCATGAAATTTGTACATATTAAAAGGGAATTAATTAGTGGAAATATTTTAATATTGCCGTTTGCCCTTTTACTAAAATAGAAGTGTCAGAGATAAAATAAAATTAGTAAAATGTATATGAAAATCTCCCTCTTGTCAGTCTGGGGCAAGCCACAGGACCTAGAATCAAGTCCCCGCCCACCACTCACACACACTTTAAAATCACAGGAGACCCAGACCCAGCCAGCCCTATACCCATTGGGTGAGAACCAGATCTGACTGGCCCCATCTCCATCAAGCCCCTCAGGGCAGGCGGGCCCAGCCTCAGGTCCCTGGGTGCTGGGGTAGGGGGCATAGCCTTGAGGTCTCCCTCTCAAGCCCTGCTGGGTGGGGTGTGTGGCCTGAGGTCCGATGTCAAGCCCTGCCAGGCAGGGGGCATGGCCTGAGATCCCCTATCAAGCCCCACCGGGCAGGAGGTCCCTAGCCCTGACCAGATGCCATGCAGCTCAGGTCCCTGCTGTTTGGTTGTGACATTACATCCTCCCAGTTAATTTGCATATTCTTCTATTATTATTATAGATATTTTATTATTACATTTCTAAGAATATGTGCCAACATTTCCACAAAAGTGTTAATTTAGGAAGGAACATGGTCAAGATATTCTTCTCATTAAGACATTAAATTGTACTAAAAGGGAAGCAAATTTTAAAAAAGATTTTAGAGTTTGTGGCATGTCTATGATATGAAAATGAATTTAAATTTAGAACTCTGTAAGGAAATTTTTATTATAGTTTATTGGACATATAATTATGGAGACTGAAGTGTTCACCTATATTAGTATTCAAAGGTTTATTCTAGAGTCTAATCTGAAATGAATTTTCTTTCTTTGGCAGGATGATTCTTTAAAGCAATTGCAGGTGGTTCATCAACCATGGATCTTGCCAAGTGACACAGAAAGCGAAGGAGTGGAAGCAGAACAAGAGAAACGTGAGTAAATTCTACTGTTTATTGACAAATTGCTTTTAGCCAAAGGAAATCTACCCAGAAAGTCTATTCCTTTCATAACATAAGATGTTGTCTGCAAAAACATTCAGATTTGACTAAGAAACCATGCAAAGATATGCTATATTTCAAGTATTTAAATCTTGATTCAATTATGTCATAATTGTGCTACAGAGAACCGTAAACTAACTTTCTGAGAACAAGTACAGAACCTTACAAGAAGGAATTATTCTTTGTGAACACTAACATAAATGTTCATTTAGAATGTGAATATATAATTAGGTCAGTGATAACTTGTGATTATTTAAAAAAATAAAAATATGTTAGGAACAGTTTGTTATTATATATAAAATTATCATTATTCATTAAATGAGCAAATCTATCTATAAATATAAAAACCTAAGCAACCATTACAAACAAAAGACTGGAACAACCCTGACCCAAGTAACTGGTTGACCAGTCACTATGATGTGCACTTATCACCAGGGGGCAGACGCCCACAGCCAACTTTCTGCGACTGGCCAACCTTCTCCAGATCCTCCTCCTGGCCAGCCAATCTCTCGTGATCCACTGGTCAGCCAACCTCCTGCAGTCTCTCCCCCTGTCCAGTCTCTCCTCCCAGCCAGCCAACTTCCTGTGCTCCTTCTTCTCATCCATTCCCCCGGCTGGCAGGCCACCATTGGCCTGGCCCTGATCTGCCAATCCAGACTGGGTAAGACAGCCCCAATTGGCTCTGATCACCAGCCAGCCCTAGGGACCCCACTTGTGCATGAATTTGTGCATCAGACCCTAGTATATATAGAGAGTTGATCCTTAAACAATGTGTAGTGTTGACCACAAACCTTACCAATAGCATAAACAGGCAATTAACACATGTTGTATATTATATGATGGTGTTCCAAAAGGTCTCTGAGGAACTGTTCACATTTCTTCATTTTTTAATAAGAATTCCTCAGAAGTTCCTTAGATTGGATTTCAATGGACCTTTCTTATGCCAGGAAGGAAGAAGGAAGGAAGGAAGGAAGGAAGGAAGGAAGGAAGGAAGGAAGGAAGGAAGGAAGGAAGGAAGGAAGGAAGGAGATATCTTATGAAAGGCATATCTTGAAAATGCCTAAATAAAGTTGTCATTTTTTCATGGTGAAGGAACCGGAGTCTGTTGATGAAAACACCTTGGTGGCTGTGGTGACTGGCAGTGGCTGCAGCAGTGGGGAGATGGGGCTGGTGCCTTCCCCTGATCAGCCCGGTCGCCTCCCACAAAAGGAGGCCAGACTGTGGCTTAGGACATCCCCTGAGGGCTCCCAGTATGTGAGAGGGGGCAGGTTGGGCTAAGGAACCCCTCACCCCCAGTGCACAAATTTTGTTCACCGGCTCCTAGTTTACTACAATATGGGAACTCTAGTAGTTGGACCATCTTCCCTACCGTCCCCAGTTTGTTCTTGCTGCTGTTGGGTCTTATTATTGTTGCTATTTTTTGTTGAGTGACTTCACTAAACTAGCTCCATGAAGTCTATATTATTTATGTATGCAGTCACTGAAATCCACACTCAGTAGCTTTGTAGTCAGCACATTCAATCTTCTATGAGTATTCAGAAAATTCTAAGGCTTCATGAAAATTTCAAGGCATCTGAACTGACAGCAGGCAGTAAATCCTCAAAATTGGGTATATCAACATTTGTATTGGGGTAACTTTTCATCATAAATATTTAAGGACTTGCCTTTAATCAATAAATATAAAAGTGTGTTAATAACTGGTGTTAATTATCTGTTAGAAGCAAAACATTCTAGTGCCAAATTGCAATTTTTCTTTCTAATACTGGTTTTAGAAGATATTTTTTGGTTATAAATACATTTTTTTGTAATTTCTAGAGGCCAAATGCCTCTGAATTATTCATGTGGCCTTCCTACTTTGAAATGTTTCCCATGTCTGTGGTAAAATTCTGATATTATAAATGGTTCAATTGATTTTTAAGCTCCTAGAAAAAATTTAAAGGGTAGCATTTAATGATATATCTAACATAATCTCACAAAATAAACTATTAAGTGTAATGGGAAAATGGGTCAGGTTGCTCAGCAATACATAAAGTTGCATGCTTCAGACTACCTTCTTTGCTTATTAAAATGCCCTTGCCACATGCAATAATGGTCAGAAATTTTTATAACAAGTGTCAGAGAAGCCTGTGTTTAAACAACAAGACAGCCAAACTGTTATTTTGGACTGTAAAATTCACTGGATTCAAGCAGTGATTTTTAAACGATGTGCCACAAGAATTTTTATAACATGAAATATCTGGTTATTTAGGGGCACTAACTTCTTTTCCCTTAGATTGTCAAATAAGAAATGACAACAGCCAACACAACAATAGCCATCTGGTGTGAATGAATCAAAATTATCCCTAATTGTTGTGTGCATAATGAGATGGAAAATATTAAAAATTGTGGAGTTGAATTCTTTAAAATTAAAAATAGGAGATATCTGGTCTAATTTTTTGTTATTTTTAAAAATCAGAAATATGAATGAGTAGCACATGTTTTTAATACTTTCACTAAATACTTTTTGTTTGTCTTGGAATATTATATTTGCTCTAGATGTGGCTAAAAAAAAATAATGGACACAAAATGAAGGAAAAATCTAGTTTATTCTTTAACTTTGATGGATTTAGCTTATATAGAAGCCTTATATCCAATGGAAATTATCTTTACAAATGAGAAGAATATATCGGCTTGCTGCAAATCTTTTGCATGTGTTTACACTTTCCCCAGCACCATTTATTGATGATACTATTCATTCCCCACTGTGTAGTTTTTTTGTCCCGGTATAAAGTTAGTTCACCATGTATATTTGGAGTTTATTTCTGGGCTCTCTATTTCTGTCCCCTGGTCCATGTGTGTACTTTTATACCAGTACTGTGCTGTTTTAATTACCATAGATTTGTAATATAATTTGAAATCAGGAAGTGTGATGCCACCAATTCTGTTCTTCGTTCTCAAGACTGATTTGACTATTCAGTGTCTTTTGTGGTAGGTTTTTCTTTTCCACCTATTTTATTTAGTTTTTATTAAACTATATATCTGATAAGGGATTAATATCCAAAATATGTAAGAAACTCATACAACTCAATAGTAAAACAATAACCTATTTAAAAAGTGGGCAAAGACTTTAATAGACATTTTCCCAAAAAAGACATAGAACTGGCCAACAAGTACATGAAATAGTACTCAACACCATTAATAAACAGCAAAAAGTGATCAAGACCATAATGAAATATCACCTTACATGTCTTAGGATGTCTATTATAAAAAAGATAAGAGATAAGTGTTGGTGAAGGTGTGGGGAAAAAAAGAGAGAGAGAACTCTTGTACATTGTTGTTTAAATGTAAATTGGTTGTTAAGCCATTATGAGAAACAATGTGAATGTTCTGCAAAAACTGAAATTAGTACTACCAGCCCTAACTGTTTTGGCTCAGTGGATAGAGTGTTGGCCTGCCGACTGAAAGGTCCCAGGTTCAATTCCAGTCAAGGGCATGTATCTTGGCTGTGGGCACATCCCCAGTAGGAGGTGTGCAGGAGGCAGCTGATCGATGTTTCTCTCTCATCAATGTTTCTGACTTTCTGTCCCTCTCACTTTCTCAGTAAAAAAAAAATCAATAAAATATATTTAAAAAATAAAATAAAATTAGTACTACCACATGATCTAAAAATCTCTCTTCCAGGTATATACCCAAACAATATGAAATTAGCATCTCACAAAAGAGGTATGCTCCCATCACTATAGCCAGAATATGGAAACACCCTAAGTAGATGTCAATAGGTGAATGGACAAAAAAAATTGTTATATATATTACAATGGAATATTAGTAGGCATTTTTTTAAAAAGGAGATCTGATAATTTTCAACAACATGGATGAATTTAGAGAACATTATACTAAGTGAAATAAGCGAGACACAAGAAGAAGAAAAAAATGTGTGATTTCACTTATATGTAGAATCTAAACAAGTCAGATACATAGATGCAATGAATAGAATGATGGTTACTGGGACAGGGATATGGAGAAATGGTTAGATATTTGTCAAAAGCTAAATAGGTACAGTTATGTAGGATAAATATGTCTAGAGATCTGATGTATAACATTTATTTATTTTTTTGTTTGTTTCTGATGCCTTTGTTTTATTTTTTCCCTTTTTTAACCTTTATTGTTCAGTTTATTAATTACATTTTCCCCCAATAGCTCCCCTCCACGCAGTACCCATCCCACTCTACGCCCTTACCTCCCCCCTCCATCTGTCGTTTCCCATAGTTGCATGATTTTTGTCCAGTCTCTTGCTATACTTCCCGCACCCTTTTTCTCACCAAGCATTATCAGTCCATTCCCTCTCTATGTCCATGATTTTGTTCTATTCCTCATTTTATCCTGATCATCAGGTTGTTAATTCACTTGATTTTTAGATTCATTTGTTGATAGATGTGTACTTGTTATTCCTAATGTACATTTTTACCTTTTTCTTCTTCCTCTTCTTAAACAATACTTTTCAGCATTTCATATAGTGTTGGTTTGGCGGTGATGAACTCCTTTAGCTTTTTCTTATCTGTGAAGCACTTTATCTGACCTTCAATTCTGAATGACAGCTTTGCTGGATAGAGCAATCTTGGTTGTAGATTCTTACTGTTCATTACTTTGAATATTTGTTGCCACTCCCATCTGGCCTGCATCTGTTGAGAAATCTGCTGACAATCGTATGGGTGCTCCCTTATAGGTAACTAACTGTTTTTCACTTGCTGCTTTTAATATTCTCTCTTTATCTTTTACTCTTGGCATTTTAATTATGATGTGCCTTGGTGTGGTCCTCTTTAGATTCCTATATTTTGGGGTTCTGAGCACTTCTTGGGTTTTAAAGTCAATTTCTTTCGCCAGGTGGGGGAAGTTTTCGGTCACTATTTCTTCTAGTAGGTTTTAATTATCTTGCTCTCTCTCTCTTTTTCTGGCACTCTTATAATTTGGATGTTGGTATGCTTGAGGTTGTCCCAGAGGCCCCTTATACTATCTTCCATTTTTTGGACTCTTTTGGCTTCTTGATTTTCCAGCTGAGTGGATTTTGCTTTTTTGTATTTCAAATCTTTGACTTGGTTTTTGCGGTCGTCTGGACTGCTTTTAGGTCTTTGTATAATATTTTTTGTTTCAGTCAGTGTATGCTTAATTTCTAGTTGGTCTTTTTTCATATCCTCGTAGGCGTTGTTCATTTCTTTGTAGGTGTTATTTATTTCGGCATAGTTCTCATTAATTTTCTCGGCCTTTTCTAGTAGCCTCTTCGTAAACCTAATTACTGTGGTTTTAAACTCTATGTCTAGTCGTCTTTTTTCCTCCATTTCTTTCAGAGCTGAGTTCTTTCCTTTTCTCTGCATTGTGGTTGCTTTCCTGAGTTGGTTCCTTAGCAGTGTGTGATAGGTATCCTCTAAGGAACAGTGGCTCAGCTTCCTTATGCAGCGCGCGGTGTCAGCCTTAGGTCCGCCCTACTTGGCGCACAGCTTCAACGTCTAATGGGCGTGCAGCGTCAGCGTCAGATCCGCCCTTCCTGGCGCACCGCTTCAGGTCTATGGGGCTCGCGGCGTCAGCTTATCTGTGCGGCTCACGGGTCTCGGTATTGGGTGGCAATGTAAATCCACCGCTGGTCTCCCCATTGCCAGACAACTCTGCCTCTCCCCAAATGAGTCTGCACAGCCAAAGTCTCACTCAGGGGTGTAAAACAAAGCAGTATGGTGGTCTCCGAGCAAGTGAGTCGCACGTTCTCTGCCTGCGTTCTCTGCCCGGTTGCGCACTCCAATTTACTCGTGCACTCTCCCCAAACACACAGACCTCAGCCGCACCCGGGATCCTCCTTTCCCCGACCTGGGAGCTTGCCTGGAACTGGGGGGTCAGTGCTGTGGGAGGCCTCCGCCCTCCCCGCTGGAGAAAACCAGCCAGGCTTGCTGTCTGCCGCCCGTCCCTCACCGCTCTCTCGCGCTCCGAACCTCAAAGCTGCGCACTGCTGCTCCCGAGTCACTGCTGCGTCCCACCTCTACTTTTATGTGTGGAATTTTCCCTCAGCCACCTCTCCAGTGATTCTGGATGTTGTTTGTTCCGTTGTTAAGTTGTCGTTTCAGCTGCGTGGACAGCTAGATAGGTGCTCACCTATGTTGCGTGGACAGCTAGATAGGTGCTCACCTATGCCGCCATCTTAGTTCTTCCTCTCTGATGTATAACATTTAATGTATAGTTAACCATACCATATTGAATACTCAAAATTTGCTAACCATACCATGTTAAATTACCCATAATATAACTACTCAAAATATTTTCCATTGTTATTTTGGGTTTTGATCACATAGTTTTGTCACCATGTATGCCTGTTTATTTTTTTTATTAAGTATTGAAATTATATATGAAAAATTAGAGAGATTATTTGAGGCCTAAGATGATATTAATTTCTTCCAAAAGAACATTTTACTTTGTTTCTGAAGGAAGTATTCCTAGATTATTTGAAATTCAACAAAAAATTGCGATTTTAAGTTGGGCTTTATTCATTTAGAGGACTGCCATATTCCCATGTTGTCCTTACTCCTTTCCTGTAGTGTGTCCCTTCAGAGTAGCAATTCAGACCTGAGGAGTTTGAGTCACCTTCCTCAGTAAGAGTTTTTTTGCAGTCTCTCTTTTGGTTGTCAGCCCCTTAGAATTTATTTCAGTAACTGGCAGGTACCTTTAAAAGAAGCATGTCCCCAAATTCCACTTTCAAAATTTCTGTTTATTTTCTTATTCTGCTGTATATTTGCCATGTGCTAGTAATACTTCATTGCTTTGAAAGGTCTCTGATGCCTTCACACATACTTTTAAATGCGTTTTTCATGTTTTTAGTAGGATGCTTTATCTTAATAATTTACCCAACCATTACTGGATTATCAATTTCTCACTTCATTATATTTCAACAGATTTAGAAATAATTAACACATTTTCAGATTATTGCATTTTGTTTTTATAGACTAATAAAAGATTTACTTTTTATTGCTTTAATTTGTGCCAAACATAGTGTCAGACACATAGCATGTGCTTGGTAAATATTAGTTAATCCTAAACTCTTACTTTTTGGCTTAGCAATATAACATGTAAAATGGTTTCTATTTATGCAAAAATGTTAATGACACTATTTAGTTTATCTTCTATCCTGTAAGGACATCAGTCTCTCACTCCTTCATGGAATTTGTTGCCAGACATTTGTTAGTTTCTCACTGCAGTTTATTACTGGACTCACTTTTGTGTGAGCATTCATATGACATTTAACTATGTCAGTGTGAGGCTAATTTTCTTTTTCTAGAAGCTCTGACAGAGTTGGAAAAACTGGGTATCAGGAGACTCATCAAAGTTCCTGCTTCTTCCCTGTTGTCCAGAAAGCTAGTAATTGCAGAGAAAGACTCACGCTCAGCTGTATCTATGTGTGTTCAATTCCCAGATTTTAACTACCAGTGGTACATTAAGTACATGAGAATGAAAGAGAATGCTCTTCTCCAAGATTCTCTGCCAAACACTTTTCATATTTTACTTACTGGTAATGATTTATCTTTTCATTTATAAAGCCCAAGCTCATTTTTCTTAATTATTCTATGGCTTTTGCTTTCAACTTGTTGCCTCTAGTATATGTTGGCACTTTAGAGGAGAGAAGAATTATATATTCTTAATTTGGGGCAAAAAGATTGACCTCCTCCTTATATGGACTCATGGGTAGTATCATCATCTTATGCAATCCTCTCACATATTCTCCCAGGCTGTGTGAGTTTGTCTCATGCCTACCAATAGAGTACATGTAGCCACTCCATCATTGATCCCATCCTTCCTTATTATTTCACTAGAGGCCCAGTGCACAAATTCGTGCATGGGTGGCGTCCACAGATAGTTGGCGGGCCAGCCCTGCCCTCAGTGGGGGTGGGGAAGCTGATAGGGGTTAGGGGCTGTGGGCAGTTGGTGGGCTGGCCCTGCCCTCTGGTTGAACTCCAGTCAAACTCCTAGTTGAGAGGACAATTTGCATATTACCCTTTTATTACATAGGATTCCCCTTTTCCTCCTATTTCACACTTACTTACTTTTCTCAAACTAAAGGAGGGGGGGAATCAATGTTCTAAGCACAGAACATTGTGCTCACTGAGAGAACTAGCATATATTCTAATTGATATTAATTTAATAATAAATTTGGAAAATTGCCCCATTGCCTAATCTACATGTATAAAAGCCTAAGTGGCCATTTGACTGATGTGCACTGACCACCAGGGGGCAAATGCTCAATGCACAAGCATGGAAACATGGAATACACTGATGAATCTCAGAGGGAAAGGCGAGAAGAGATTAACCAAAGATCTTATATGCATACTAGAGGTTTGGGGGATGGATTTGTGTACTGGTGGGGTCCCTTGACCTGGCCTATGGGTATTGGGCTGAAACCAGCTCTCTAACATCTCCCCAGGGGTCCCAGATTGTGAGAGGGTACAGGCCCCACTGATGCATGAATCTGTGCACCAGGCTTCTAGTTTATAAATAAATATTGACTTGTGCATGAGTGATAGTTGTCCCCGTCTGATACTGGCCTCCCATCTAAGTTAATTCAAAGAGTTTCCCTAATTTTCTTTCATCTCTAACACTTCTATTATAGATAAGGATGAATAGCAATATTAAAATATTTCTTCTAATTAATTTCCTTTCAATGTGCATGAATCTGGCCACTAGTATACAATAAAACTACAAAGTCAACTTGGGGGATATATTTAGAATTACACAATTCCACTTTTTAAAACCTATTATGAGTAATTGACATTTTAAGGTTATATAGAAACACATGCTCTCTAAAAGAGGAGGAAATGGAAGAGGACTGACATTTATTAAATGTTTGTAGTATCTCCTTTTATCCCTTGACAAATGGATGTGTGAATGATAGTACTCTGATTTTACAATCTTAGATTTATTAAATACCCTTTCCCCAGGGTACATGATTGATAAGTGCAATTTACATTCTAACTTAATCAAAGGTCATATGTTCTAGTGTGAAATGTCACTCCATCTTAGGAACTAAATGAAGAGGGAAGGTGGGAGAAATGTGTGTATAAATAGTATCAAGAGAGGAATTATTTCACTGAGCACTGAAAGAGTTTGTATCATAAAGAAAATACTATGAAACATTAAAATAGGAAAAGTGACATGTAAAGAAATAAGCAGTAATACATTTGGGTAGGAAATCTGCTTTTAATATAACTTCAACTTGATTTAGTTATATTTACTCTGTGCTCTGAATTATTATCTACAGGCAAAGTCATCCAGAAAATTAAGGGAGGCATATTTGATAAACATAAAAAATAAAATTTTGACAGAATAAAATAAACAACATTTAGTAATTACATTAAGCATGTTTTCAATCCCATAATAAGCTATTTAAAATAGAACAACTGTTCAAAGCATGCTGCCAAATGTCTTCAAAATGACTTGTTATGAAATGTTGACTAAATATCCCAAAACTCTATATCAACTTTAGTATAATTAAACATTCTTCAGACCAAAAACTGAGTTTTTATTTATATTCTGAAATGTAAGTTCCACATGACTTTCTCCTTCATATTAGGACCAAAAAGATTACCCATTTGTTAACATTCACAACAATTTTCAGAAAGTTTCCACTAGTTAGATAGGCTTTATAATTTATAAATTGCTTCCACATATTTAATTCCAAAAATTAACCTATTAGGGAAAATATTGTTATAATATTCATATCTTACATTGTAAGCATTTAGCACATTATTATTTAATAAATATTTATATATTCACTATTTACTAAATAATACTTACTGGGTGAATTGAATGAATGCATGATTAAATTTGGTGAAGTGACTTGGGAAGTGGCCAAGCCCGAGTCCCATCTTCTGATTACCCAGGAAGGCCATGATTAGAAACTTGAACAACTTTATGTAGTAAGTGGTTTTATCAGTATACACACAACCAAATATGATATGTTCAGTGATACTTCAAATGTTCACTGTGTTGCTCCTCTGTGGTAATGGTAATTCAGAGTTGCAAAGAGTATGGTGCTTTAATGCAGCCTTTTACATCAATCCCCACACACACATTTGAAACACATTGCCTCTGGTGATTTGTGTTGCTGGATTTTACTGAATAAACCTGTACATATGGCATTCAAGAAGAAAAGAAGAAGGTTGTATGCATAAACAAATTACCTTTATTTCTAGAATTTATGGCTCCTTGCTTGCTTGCTTGTTCTCTCTCACCCAACCACACAAAAGCTGCTTCATTCCTTGCATTCCCCCAAGTATGGGAAGTAATGGGCTATCCCCTGGTATTTAGTACTACTTCACAGAGGGAAGACATGTAAGGTTGTTGCCATACTAGAATAATGTTATACCAAAGTTCAGGTCAGAAACTTGAGATCAGTTACTTCTGTTTTTTATTCCTTTTACCCTGGGCCACTCTGTCTAGCGCTACTGCCCATGTCAAAATAAAACCATCTCATGTTTTGTATTCTTTACCACCATTGATATATTTCTCAGAACTTTCCCCTGTACCCTATGCAACTGGAATTTGAATTGCAAACCGATTCTCCTTCAATGCTATTCAAATAACACTCTCCATGCCTTTCTTTGCCTTATTTAAAATGGGTTCTTCTAGAAGACACTGCTTCCCTGTGAGCCTTCCCCAGGAAAGAAGATCCTTCTTTCAGTGGCCATGTGTCCTGACATGGTGCTTGCACCATGAGGAAGCATGAAACAGTCTACTTGAAAGTCTCTCTCTCTCTCTCTCTCTCTCTCTCTCTCTCTCTCTCTCTCTCTCTCTCTCTCTTAGGTTCAAGCCATTTGTCCTGCTGTCCAGTTTCTTTGTCACTATAATCCTACCAATCACTTCTGTTCTTTCATGTGGAGCACTTACATTTGATTCACTGTTTTCCTCTCTACCACAACTCCTGTTAGGAATGTTGACTATCAAGTAGGTGACTTATCCAATGTCCTACTCTTATCACTCCTTGACTCTCTCAAATGTAGTGGACTTCTATAGCAATGCATTTTTTTCAAATGTGAAATAGCCTCTAACTCTAAAATTTTAGATTATTATATTCTAACTAGAGGCCCAGTGCAACAAATTCATGCAAGGCGCTCAGCCCTCACACCCCGCTGCCTTGTGGCCCTGGCTGCTTCACAGCCCTGCAGCCCCACAGCCCTGCCCACTGGTCATTCTAGAAGGCCTTTAGTCAACCGGTCTAATTTAGAATATTAGCTCTTTATTATATAGGATCTCTATCCCAAACCTCCTGCCCTTAAGATTCTTTACACTTTGATGTTGTTTGGTGCCCAAACACTTCACTACTCCTTTTTATTCAAGTATGTCAGGTCACAGCTGGCTTCATTCTTCACCCTAAAGTCCATGCTACATAGAATATTGATATTCAACCTATGGTCCATAAACCAGCAGCATCTTTGGAAATTGTAAGAAATGCAATTCCCTTGACCTCCACTCCACAATTACTAAGGTCAGAAACTCTGATAGTGGAGCCCACAGCAATCTGTGTTTTAAAAAGCTCTCCAGTTGATCTGATACCCTTAAAATTTTAGAACCTCTAATATAGAGCATTAATTCAACTGGTCCATTGCCAGTACGCAAAGGTGAATGCATCATTATTTTGTTCAAAAATCCTTCCATGTTTAAGATTTCTAAAAATGTACCAAGTTCTCCAGCCCTTTCCATCTACAATCACCATGACCACCTTCACTCTGCATGTACTTTGTAGTTCCTATTTATCTAAATTTGAATACTGTAAAACCATCGAATGCCCACTACTTAATGATACTCCTAAAGGCATTTTCCTGATAATAATCCTCAGTGGAGGATCCTGAGCAATGCTACTGGCTCAAGGTCACCTACTAGTATATAAGAAGGAATGGGGTCAAAATTTGAGTTCAGGTTCTATTGAGTACAAATCTTTGCTTTTTCTATTTCACTGCTAAATTATATAAACCAGCAATTGCATTGATATGCCTTTGGTTGAAGCAGTACCTACCACTGTATCTCTATAGAATTTTTAAAAGTGAGTTACATAAAAATCTATTATAAAATCACTTTGATAAACATCAAATTAAATAGTTGTTTTTAATTGTAGGACTTTTAAGACCTTTTAATATCTTTGATGTGTACTAATTCCTTTATTTCATCTGCTTTTATCCTCTTCATTTCCTCATGGTTTTAAGCTTTTCCCACTAGGTTGCTGTCCTGCCTTAGGGATGCGTTCAGAGGAATTACATGCAGTGTTATAAATATATTGTATATGTATGTATATGCACTACTTCATGTAAAGCTCAATAACTTTGTAATGATAACATGAAATTACAAATATTACACCATCACAGTACTGTGACATGTATATATCCAATCCAGAATAAGCTGAGTTATGGTAGCAGCCTAGGGTACTGCTTTCCTGCCTAATCCATGTTGAACATAAGCATTACAATGTGAATTGAGATAGTGTCTTCCTGCAACTGACATGTATAGTCCTAACACTATTCGGAGGAGCATCTGGGGCTGGATTTTATTTAAAAATCAACAAAAGTTTAAATTGAACATGACTGAATTATGATGGGAAAGTATACTCACTATCAAACAGGTAACATGTGTAATTGCAGCTCACTGGGTAGTATAAATGTAATTTTACTATTAATTTCATTTCATTTTCACTAGAAGTTGGTTAAACCAGGGGGAATTGTGTTTAATAGATGTTTCCTGGTGCAGTGTGTTATCTCTCTCTCTTTCTTCCATCGTGCAGGTTCTACCGACCTCCTTCTCTGTGTTCCGTGCTCTTCTTGTCCTACTCTGGTCTACTCTGGTATGTTTGCTCAGAGCACTTACTGTTAATGTCGGGTGGTTATGGGTGCTATCCTACAACTGCTCAAGGTCAGATTTTCTAAAATAGTCTTCATGGCCTATAACGAGAAAAAAAGATTTTCCTCCAAGTACTCTACACAAGGTTTCCTTCCTTCTGTGATGTTGTGTGGCTCTCTGGCTCCTCACTGAATCTGTACTCACTGAGGAGGTAGAAATGGAATTTGAACTCTTCTTGGCAGGAAAATCACTTTTAAATATATGTGAGATGAAAACATATTCCCCCACTGTGCAGTTCACTGACTCTATAGCACCATTAAATATAAGCCAGAGACACATCTCAGAACAATTTCGGATCCATGGACATGAGGCTAGCCTATGAAGTGAGTATATAAACATGAGCAGTTCACAGTATATTCTCTCAAGTATGTCACAGAGAGAAGCAAAGGTTGAGTTTGTTCTTATCACTCAGAATCACAGCATTTCAAAATTAGAAAGAATTTAGAATCAGCTACATCTCTTCCAATATCATGCTGGTCATTTCTCTGCACAACACTACCAAATGGTCACCCAGCTTCTACATGAAATGAGAAGTATAATACCTACTTTGGCAGCTCATTCAGTTTTGTTCTGTTCTGATTGCTCACTGACTCAAAAATTCTATATTAATAAATCACCTAAAATAATTTGTGCAATGCAGCACTGTGTAGTTCTCATAATATTATTATGTTCATTGCATATGTTTTATAATAAAACATGAGAGCTGTTATATAATAAAATATAGAAAACATGTAAAAAATCATGTAATCAACAAAAGAGGATTTATTAAAAAATGTATAGCAATCTTCATAATGGAATATGGATAAGATATATATTAACTGGGTATATATATATTAACTGGGTAGATCTACCTACCTATATCTATATACTAATATATTCTGATATGGAAAAACATTTTTATATTTTTACATAAAATGTGAGTTACAACACAGTATATTAAATATAATTTAGTTTTGTTGTATATGACACATAGACACACACAGTTATATATTTATATCTGCACAATACTGTCTAAATAAATGGTTACATACAAAATGGTCTCAAAAAACCATGTTCATTGCAGCAGCATTTATAATAGCCAACATAGGAAACAACTTAAGTGTTCACCAGTAGATGAATGGATAAAGTTGACATATCTTTTTTAAATATGCTACACTATAGACATGCCATTAAGCACATTTTGTTTTGTTTTGTTTCTCTCCTACAGGTCTGTGAAACAGGCAGAGATTGCAAGTGGTCCTTAAGGAAATTAAAATTATTCAAATCCTTATGTATAGTTCTAACTTTATTTACTATGTGTAATAATTTAAAGAATGGTTATTTTTATAATATTGATAATAAACAAGTACTCTTGTTACCAGGGGGGTGCCTAAGTCAGTAATCAGAGAACAGAACACTAACCCTGGCAAAGGGTTCGGGGGTGGTCAGCATGCCTGCTGCCTTTTGACATGGTTGGTGCCCTGGGTTTAGATCACTTTATAGCTAGCTATTAAGGTTACTATTTGATACACTAAATATTGCCTGATTCAAAAGACTTTGCTTAAATTTTTTCTGTATTTTAACTTGTCTAGGATTTTATATTTCTTATATTTTTATAATATTTCTCATTTTTTAGATTAATAGACATTATACTTACCCACATGTGCCAGGATGTGCCACTTAGGTATCTCTGGGAGTTAGCTGTTGTTCAGTGTTATCGCCTGCCCTATATGTTCTGTGCAGAATGAGGTGCATTCTGCACCACCGATCCTTTCTGCAATTATTGTCCCTGCTCCTTGCAAAACACATAATTGATATGTTAATTCAATAAAGCAGATTAATAAGAAATGAAATGCATGCCCCAACACATATGCAATGAAAACTGAAAACTGTTCGACCATTTATGCAGTTATTGAACCCAACTAAGACTATCCATTTTAAAGTTGATATATGCTTGCTTTTGGAATGTGTTATGCATTGATGCAAAGTGAATGGATCTAAATAATTTATTGGGCATCTCAACTGCTTTAATTGTCTTAACCTAAGTTTTCTTTCTGGACCTTTAAGGCATATGATTAAATGATAAAACTGTCTGTATAACTGTCAAAGAAACAAATGTTAAAGGCCAGAACATGGCTAAAGAATAAACAAAGAAGTTCCTATTGTTGAATGAAGTTATTCCTAAGTGAAATAATATATTTTCTTGAGCATAGAAACTCAAGAGGCTAATTTTCATAAAAGTTGTATTTAATAGGTAGAAACAAATTAAAGGCTTAGAAAATAGTATATTTAGCATAACAGAGAAAACACAAGAGAGTAAGTTTACAGGACCAGGACAGTTCTCTATTTAAATATATCCTTACCATGGAAAATATTTCTTCAAAAATGTTTAAGTGAGGACCCAAATATTTGTATTTATAATAATGTTTCTTTAAAATGTGTTATCTCTAACACCTTCATTTGAACCATACTTTCCTCCAACCATCACTTGGTCAGTTTTTGTCATTCTCTTGTTCACTGACCTGTTTTGGGGGGCAGTCACCCTACTAAGTGCTACATCAACCTCAGGAATCAGATCTACCAGGATATCAAGTATATATATATGTGTGTGTGTATATATATATTTAAATTCTACCAAAGACAAACAGAGCCAGACATTAATTAAAGTGGCAATATATATTTTAATTAGTGATAAACTACTGCAATAGGGAAGAGGGCCCAGCATGAACTGAACTCAGCTTAGATTTATGCAGAGGTGACTGGATATTCTGAAGGGTGAGTGAGGGAGTAGGAATGGGGAATTTATTTGGCTTGAGCAGAGTTGGATAATGGAAATTTTTAAAACGGGGTTGTTCCATGTGAAACTCATCTGAGTTTGCCCACTTTTGCTTATTATCAAAGTTTTACTTCTCTCCTCCCACAGAGACTGGGAAATGGGGTCTGTCTTCAGGTGTTGGCTGAAACAATCAGGAATTCATTTTGGCAGCCTTGAGCTTTCCCAGACAGGAACTAAAGAGGGCAGAAGTCATCTCCTAGGGATGCTGCCTTGAGTTGTTAAAAACTATGTAAGTGTTTGTTCAAGTCTTTTAATGTGACAGTGTGTTGTGGTGGATGAAATTATCTGTACTGAGAATCTGTGTTTTTTATAGGCCAAGTTTCAGGTCTGGTCAAGAAGAGGGCTTAGAAAAACCAGGATAGAGTGTTCCCAAGGACAGAATCTTTGTCTATGCCAACTAGACAGGACACACACACAGACACACATTCCACAACCTTTGCTCTCTCTTGTTTGTCAACTTCAAAGACAGAGGTCAAAGTCAGTAAACAACTAGAACAATTAGTAAATTCTTCTAGACTGTTTTTCTATCTCCTGTTTAAAGTGTTATATGTGAAATCAGAATCTGTTGGCACTCATCTGGACTCCCATTACTCATTTTGCCTCTTTTGCATTTTTTAACAAAGATCCAGAGTCATTTCAATGGTAGGGCTTGAAAACCTCATGGGAAAGGTGGTTCTAGAAAAATTTGTCAGATTCTCTATGCAAGCATCACCTCTATAGAGAGATGGCTTTGGTCCTAAGTCATGCCATGGCCTCTGGGTGTCCCTGACTAGCAGGCTCTGACCTTCTGGTCATAAAGGCCAGATCCTCAATAGTCAGCGCATCATATGTGGAAACATACATATGAAGAGATGATTTAAATAAAGTGTGGTAATGGGCAGTGATGATGACATTTACAAGCCAGGTTCTTATGGGAGTACAAAAGAGCAGTTGTGAACCCATCTGGGGATCTGGACTTAGAAGAGCATGAGTTGTGGGTTGGGTGGGAAGTCAAAGAAGAATCCACAGAAAAGACATTGCCTCAGCTTGTTCCCTAACGATGAGATGAACTCAATCAAGCAACAAAGCCAAATACGAGGGTCTTAGTGGGAGCAACAGCATGAAGCCAGTATGTAAGTGTGGATGGGCCGAGTGTACATGAGGATGAGAACAAAAGACATGTGGTATTTATTACTGGAGCACACAGAGTATGTTAGGAGGTGGCAGTTGATGGGACAGAGAAGTGGGTATGAGCTGGGCTAGGAAAAAGTACATATGGCATTCTGTGGTCTTTAACACAGGTCACTCATCCGAATCACAGATGCTTAAGCCTCTCTGGGATTAGGATGCAGCTGGTTTGAGGTGGACCCCAGTCATCAGTATTTATTTAAAAGCTTTTTACTTGACTCTAATGAATAGCCAAGGATGAAAGCCTTTGCCAGCGAGAACAGCTAAATATTTTCCAAGGAGAGTGACCTGTCTGATGGATAGCTAGTACAGCTCATTCTGGCAGCATGGGGAAAATGACAGAGTATTAAATACAGGGAATGGGCAAACATGGAAAAACTAGTTAGGAAACTGTTTCAGGAGTTAAAAAATAATAAAGCCTTATTTATATTTATTAAGGCAAATATGTTAAGAATCTAACTGTGGTTGGGATGCTCTGGAAGGCCAGGAAAATATTCACCAGAGGAGGAGCCTCTAGGGAAGAGACAGGCAAGGACTGCAACTGTCTTCATCTGATGTCACTACAGGATACACTAAGAGACAGAGAAGAGAAATGTCACCTGAGCTGGGTATTGCTTTTTCTTCTTTCTTTAGAAAAAGAGGATGAGGATAGCTCCTCCACATACCACTGAGAATTGCAAGCCCCCCACCCAGCTGTATCTAACTTATTCAACACACCCTCTATGTACTAGTATCTAACACTTTATTAGATCAGGGACCCAGAAGTATTGGGTCAGATGTGGTTATTGCATTCATGGAGCTGGTGGCTGGCATGGGCGTAATGCTGACAAATAGTCACTTACTATGTTGTTTAAGAGTGTGACATGGGTTGCTAAGGGATCACACCTGAGTAATATCAAACCTACATTTCAGATAAGGACTCTTGGTCTTTGATTAAGCTGTAATCTAAATGAGGGGGGGTGATTCAGGTGAAATTGGGGGAAGTCAGGTTAATTGGGGATAGTAATAGAGAAAGGAGCTGCAGAATATTTTGAAAGAACAGCATGTGCAAAGATCCAGTGAGAAGGAAAACATGGCCTATCAGGTGACATGGAAAACTGAATATTGCTGGAACCTAAGGATTGTACAGCATGGTCAGTGATGTAGATAAGTTAGTAGCAGTGGAGCTAATAAGGGTATCATAAGATATATTGCATTCAGGAGCAAGTGAGGCACACCAAAGAGTTTTGAGCAGGTGAATAGTAATATTTCCATTTTAGAAAGACAATGTTTTGCTTCAGTATAGAAAATGGATCATAAAAGGACAAGACTGGAGACTGGAGAATGACTAGAACACTTCCAGTAATCAACATCAGAAATAGAGAAGTGGAGGAGGAACCAAGATGGCGGCATAGGTAAACACCTATCTTGCTGCCCCACACAGCAATTTCAAAACTACAACTTAATGACAGAACAAACATCATCCAGAATCACTGGAAAGCTGGCTGAGTGAAAATTCCAGAAATAAAAGTAAAGATAGGACACTGTGACTCAGAGGAGTGGGGGAGGGCAGAGTTGAAGATACTTGAGGAGTGAGAGGTTTGGAGCCCTGCATGCGTGCGAGCGAGCACAGAGGGCAGGCAGCTGCAAAGACAAAGGCATCCCACTGCACTGATTCCCCAGTTCTGGGTGAGGTCCGGGGAACCCACACTTATATGGGGTGAAACTGGACAGAAGGGAAGCATGCTGAAACTCTGGCGCTGCAAGGGTCTGCGGGCGTGTGGAGGGGGCGAGCTTGGGGAGAATGCACGTAAACGTGGGAACAGCAAAGGTGCACAAGCACGCAGAGAGGACTTGTGACTTGCTCTCTCATTCAGGAAACCACTGGACTGCATTGTTTTACAACCCTGGGTGAGACATTGGGTGTGAAGACTCATTTGGGGAGAAGCTGAAATGTCTGGCAGTGGGTAGAGCTTGGTGGCAGCTTTCTCTGAGAGGTTTTTGCAGCCATTACCACCCGGCACAGAGACCCAGGTGCTGCATAGGGCAGAGCTGACGCTGCCTGCTCAGCCTGGAGACTCCGCCCATCCAACCTGAGCACAGCTGACCCTCACAGCCAGTTGGCCTGGAGGTCAAACCCTCCTAGTGCTATTAACAATAATCTAGGCTTAATTTCAACAAGACTGTGCAACCCATAAAGGGCTGCAGCAAGAGTATCCACCTCAGGTAACTGGGGAGGCTGAGCCACTGTCCCTTAGAGGACATCTACCACACAAGGCTAATCGACCAACTCAGGAAAGCAGCCACCATGCAGAGACATGGAAAGAAATAAGATGTGAAAGAAATGGAGGGAAAAAACAACTGGACATAGAGTTTAAAACGACAGTAATAAGGTTTTTCAAGAGGCTTCTAGAAAAGGCCGATGAACTTAATGAGACCTACAAGCAAATGAACAAGACCTATAAGGAAATGAACGAAACCTACAAGTATGTGACAAAGGACCAAATAGAAATTAAGCATACACTGACTGAAATAAAAAATATTATACAAAAACCGAAAAGCAATCTAGAGGACTCCAAGAACCAAGTCAAAGATTTGAAATACAAAGAGGCAAAATCCACTCAGCCAGAAAAGTAAAAAGCTAAAAAGAATCCAAAAAATTGAAGATAGTGTCAGAGGCCTCTGGGACAACCTCAAGCATACCAATATCCAAATTATAGGAGTGCCAGAAAAAGAGAGAGAGAGAGCAAGATAATGAAAACCTATTTGAAGAAATAGTGACCGAAAACTTACCCCTCTTGGTGAAAGAAATTGACTTAGGAGTCCAAGAAGCGCACAGAACCCCAAACTATAGGAATCCAAAAAGGACCACACCAGACACATCATAATTAAAATGTCAAGGCCAAAAGGTAAAGAGAGAATATTAAAAGCAGCAAGAGAAAAACAGTTACCTATAAAGAAACACCCATACGACTGTCAGCAGATTTCTCAACAGAAACTATGCAGGCCAGACAGGAGTAGCAAGAAATATTCAAAGTGATGAATAGAAAGAATCTACAATCAAGATTACTCTACCCAGCAAAGCTATCATTCAGAATCGAACGTCAGATAAAGTGCTTCGCAGATAAGAAAAAGCTAAAGGAGTTCATCCCCTCCAAACCAATATTATATGAAATGATGAAAGATATTCTTTAAGAAGAGGAAGAAGAAAAAGGTAAAAATAAAAATTATGAACAACAAATACACATCTATCAACAAATGATTATAAAAATCAAGTGAATTAAAAATCTGATGAACATGATAAACTGGGGGATATAACAGAATCATGGGCATAGAGAGGGAATGGACTGACAATTCTTGGGGATAAAAGGGGTGTGGGAGGTGCAGCAAGAGACTGGACAAAAATCATGCACCTATGGGAGAGTGGCGGGGAGGTGAGGGCAGAGGGTGGGATAGGTACCGGGTGGAGGGGAGCTATAGGGGAAAAAGGGGGGAGCGATGTAATTAATAAACTGAACAATAAAGATTAAATTTTTAAAAAGAAATAGAGAAGTAATTGGGAGAGAGATTTAGATGGATGATGATTAAAGATGTGTGGGAAGAGTTGCAGATGGTAAGATTTCTGGCCAACACACCTGGTAGTGAAATAACATTTGGAATGAGGGGAAGATGTGGCTTGAGTTCAGTTGGGGACATGTCACATTTAAAGAGGTTGAGAACATAGCTGAGACAAGGAGCCTCATCAACCTAAAAATGGCCCAGGGGAGCATAACTGGAAATCAAGGCAATGGATAGTATCACCCAATGAGAGTGAGTGCAGTGACAAGAAGAAAGAAGACTCGGGAACACACCACTAGTTAAGGGACTGAAAATGTTATTTCAAAAGTAAAGATTTTTATGTACACTGGACAAAGTGGGTGGCCCACACACTGTTTCTAGGAAGCAAAAGGTCAAAATCAGTGCACTTCAAGGTTCCTAGTTCCTGTAAGCACAGCTGGATTTCAGGGGAGAGACAAGCTTGGGCTCATTTGTTGAAAACCTTTAGTTGTCTAGTTTAATGAGGCTGTAGAAACTTCCTGTGGGTGGATGGAGTAAAAAGCGGCTATGGAAGTGGAAGGGGAGATTAAAGAACATAGAGTTTTCCTTATTTAGGAAGGAAAACTAAGGTATGACCGCTTTGGGCCCTTTAGTGGGTGTATAGAGACATCCAACTTGAGAATTCCTTTTTCTTAAGATTGATGAAGAAACAACTAAAATCTTTAGGAAACAGCTTAAGAATTAGTCCTGCTGCAGCATTTTTATCTACCATTTTTTTCTCAAACTACTCCAACATAGTTTGGATGGTAATAAGGAAAATAAGCATTGCCAGCTGCTAGACTGAAGCTTCTGGGGCCCTCCCTAGAGGGAGTGGTGGGAACATCAGTCATCTTCTGGGGTCTTAGGGACAGAGCTGTTCTGCTGCAAATCATGGCTTGCCTACACTATAAATGTTTGTTGGTTTTTCAACTTGCATTTGGCTCTCTTACCACTGTTCTTTCTGTTTGTTTGTTTTTTTAAATGTCTACGGTGGGTTTTTTTTTTTTTTTTGTCTCTTTTGAGTCTTTGATGTTTATAGAACCCATCTCTGCAAAGCCAACATAAGTAGATTTGGAAATGAGCAGGAGCTGTGATTTGGCAGCTCTTCTCACTATTATTTTAATCATTTAAAACATGCCTGAAGATCCCTAAGTGCTACGTGCAAGACAACAATGGTAATACGACCCAGTGTCTGAAAAATACAGCAATTTTCTCTCAGAAACTGCCTCGCTAATGGCAGGGGAGGGAATGGCTTTGAGGTTGTTAGTGTACATGATTCTCTAGGGAAATGGTCAACCGATGGTTTAAAAATGGAGCCTCTGAAAGAGCTTGCATCTAACCTGATAGACTTGGCAGGAGCCTGTGCCACACATTACAGCTGTGTCTGAAGGGCCCTTTATAAACCACAGGCATTTGATTGAACGACTTGGCCAAGGTTTACCACCTGGATTCGGAGTGAAAGGGGAACTCTTGTGCTTATGGACATTTTTATTGCTATATTTTTATTACTACATTTTGCAAAACTTTTTAGGTAAAGATAATGAGCATGCACAGGAAATTTTTCTAAGAGTATAATCAGAATCACATCATCAGTGGCTTAAATCAAGCTATGGAAAATTGTTTTACTGTGGAAAACAACTGTGCATCTGTCTTCAGTAAGTTGTAAACCGAGGTTTTCTTTAAATATTTAATATACATCTTGTTTGAATTCATTTTGAGATACCTTTCTTTAGGTCTTCGATAGACATGAAGATTGTCTAGTTCTCTTCTTGCTGGGCATGTGGAAAGATTTCTCAGGCATCTGCCGTTAGGCAGGGCTACATGACTAATTCTGACCAATGGGCTGTCAGTGGAAGTGATGTGTAGCACTTCCAGCTCAAGGCATTTAGTAGATGTGTGAGTTCTCCATACTCCTTTATTCTGCTAAAGTGAGCCTGGATGTTATAAATCGAGATGGACATGTCTAAAGATGTTTGGGTTTATGGCTATGTGGGGTAGAGTTCCTGCTGACCTGCATTGGACAGGTAATGTGAGTGAAAAATAAATATTTATTCCACAATGGAGGTCAGATGTTTATTTGTTACTGCATCATGGTATGGCTTAGTGTCAGACTTAGGATTTGACTTATACTAGATCAAATTCTCTCCTTATTGAAGATGATGGCTCCAAAACATCTAGTTCTAGGTCATATTAACTTAGGTTTATAAACATTTCTGAGCTTAGAGAAAATATAATGATCATTATCCTTGTTTAAAAATACATATTTTTATTGATTTCAGAGAGTAAGGAAGAGGGAGAGAGAGATAGAAACATCAATGATAAGAGAGAATCATTGATCAGCTGCCACATGTATGCCCCACACTGGAGATCTAGCCCACAACTCAGGCATATGTCCTGACTGAAATCAAACCATAACCTCCTAGGTCGACATTCAACCACTGAGCCAGAGTGGCTGGGTCTGACCATGATCCTTTTAAAGAAACTACCAAGTTATATTTTGAGAAAAGCAGATTGTAGCTAGATGCATTCATAAAATAATGTCCATCTGTCTAACATAAGTTTTAACTTATCTTAAAATTTTGGTTATTATATCAAAGAATTTCACACTTATATATATTAACATACATGTAAGATGGCCATGATATTTCATTTAGGATTATACCTCATGCATAGTCTATAATTTTGGATTTAAATGTCTCTAGAACCTGAAGATAAAATCAAGTTTCAGGTGGAAAATAAGAGAGTTAGTTTCTCAAGTCTATGAGGTTTATCAGGTAAGTACAGTAAAGGGATGTCACATGTCCATAAGCAGACCCAATCCAAGAACACCAGTTTTGATAAAACTGATTGCATAATTTCATATGATGATTTAATGCATTTTAAACACCTTCCTTTCTATCTTTGGTTTATTGTGTTCCAAAGACAGAACTGTTTACGTTGGAAAACTCCTTTGATACTGACAGTTATAAAAGCCTTTGGGAAATTAGGTTTATATAGAGGATCTTTGCCAATGATAGCCAGATTTAAACAGAGCTGTCATATTACAAGGAATATGTTTGTGCCAAAACAGACACCTATTGAAGTGGAAAGATAAGGATAGTGTATTGTAGTAATAAGACCAGGTGAATTGTACTTCAGAAATGTATGTTTCAATACCTGCTGTATTCCGCAGAAGCTGTATAGATGTAGGTAATATCAATTTCTCTGAGTGTCAATACAATCATCATGTTGTGGCTGCTACGGCTCCAATGCTTAGCATGGACTTCTGCTGTACTTTGTATGCTATTAACATGAATAATAATATTGATACTCTAGATATTAATTAAACTAAAGAACCAGAGCTGCAAGAGACACTGCTGTTTGTAGATGGGGCGTGGCAGCTGACAGGCACCTGGGCACCAAGGAAAGAAGCAGGTTGGGATGTTAAGAAAGCTGCTCCAATAGCCATCAGCCAATGAGTTCAGTCCGGTGCCCTGAAACCTGGGGCCTCTGCTGATTAAAAACATCATAACCTGGAGGCATTTGTTTCATTGTTTCATTGGTTATTGTCTTCCTCAACTGATGCGTGAGCAGATTAAAGCTAAGTATCCTTCAAGCCAAGAAGTGGTGGAACCAGAGTTTGAACCCCAGTTGACCGATGTGTAAAGCCAAAGATGTGACCATTATAATTCCTCCCCCTCTTCATTAGTGCATGTGAGTACATAGGCTTGGCTTCAAAGAGTAAGTGGTCAGATAAAACCAAGGTGGGAGCCGTTTCCCCACCCCTTTCTGAAAGAGCCTCCAACACTACTTTTCCCTTTGATGTGGCTGAGGAGCGAGGGATTCAAAGTAAATACCATTATTTCCTGGTCTTCAGAGAGAATTCCTGGTTCTTTCCACTTCTTTCATTCAGACTTTTTGACAAACTTTCATTACATGTATAATTCAAGACAGGCAAAGTTGTCCGGGTGTTCAAAAGCAGACTCTGGATGAAAGGCAGGTAGGTACTTCCATACTCTTTGCCATGTAATGAAGGCAAAGGATCCCCATGTGGAGCCACAGGCAGGCAGCTTCAAACTTTGATCAGTCTAAAGAAAGAGATTATGGCTAATCCTGGCACACCTCCCAATTTGACACCTCATTCCCTGACATTCCTGGCTGCCTCTAGCCCATCACACCTCATTTTTTTCCTTGAAAATTGTGGTAAAATACTTAGGAGGTTTTGTTTCCATGTAGACGTTAATGCTACATTAGAAATGGCCTTTAATTGGGAAGGAGAGGGAATGATTCCCCATTCTGCTCTACCTGTATGTGCCCTGCCTGGGATGGACACCTTTGGCAAAGGCACAGTGAGTTCTCAGGGCTTCCCTCTTGATTGCTTTTAAATTGCATTTGAGCAGGACAGATCATCTTTGGGAAGTGTAAAAAAAAACAAAAAACAAAATCCTTGTATGTTCTGACCAAAAATACATAGGGAACACAGCAAATTTGCTTTCAATACAAATTGGAGGTCTTCTTCTGCCAGGTTGATTGGTTCCAAAAGCAGGTTCACTGTTGCCTGCCAGTGCTCCTCAGATGAGCTGCTAGACGCCAGAGCAGCAAACTGATGGCCTCACCTCTGTATCTCTGCGATGAAATCTTGCCAAGTGCAATATGAATGGATGAAAAGGAATTAGGGGTGTCTGTGTTGGTCAAAACTACATGAGGACCCTGGCCATGAAAATCAAACCAGATCTTCACTGGAGGTTGAAGTCATTTGTCAAATTCTCTTCCTGTTTTCTTTTTCATGCTCTTTGTTTTGTTTGCCTGATCCTTTGACTTCATGATTATTGTGGAATCGGAAGTAAAGAAATACCACAGAAGAAAGTGAAGCGAGCTTGTGGTGTTCCCACTGGAGCCAAACCCAGGAAACCTTGGAAACACCCATTGCCAGCCCGAGGTTGTGAGATTTCCAGCCCGATAGCCAGACCGGAGAGGTTTGGAATGATGTGTGGGCGTCCTCAATATGAACCTTTGCCAGGTTTATTATTTTACTCAGCTGTCACGACATTGACTTTTTGGGTTAACCTTTCTCTTTTTCAGGTCATTAAGTAAATACACTTTTAATAATCCAAGACTATTGCTTTACAGGGTGTTAAATATGATGTTCACTTTTCTGCCTCTAGCAGATATCAAAGTTCAATCATAACCAGTCTGCATTTGAGATTCTGCATTTGTTAAAGCCTTGGAAGCTGGTGTAAAAGCAGGGGATAAGGATATGTTAAGGTCAGACTCAGTATGGTGGCTAGCCACCTGATGTCCCCTAGTTAAAGGCCCCAGCATGTGATGTATGCTCACCAGATAGTGTACCCTCACTATGGCTGATTCCATGTAGTATGGAAGAGATGCTTATAATAAGCTCTTGACAGGTGCTATGAGCTGGTTCCAGTATCACATTCACACATGTCACCTGGCTCTGTTTCTATAGCTAATGCAAGGAGGCATTTTTTGGGTGCACCGTCCCTCCTATTAGGAAATTGGGAGAACCAGAAATAGAAGGGGAGGGGGCATCATGACTCTGTGCCATCTACACATAGTCTGTGAGATCAGACACTATGGTTTCTGGGTCAACACATGTAGCTAGGGAAAATTAAAGAAAAAGAAAAATGTATGTCTATTTTTCTCTTTGCATGACTATTAAAAAGCTAAGGAAACATTTCCAATTTGGGGCAGTGACTGTTGATCACTTGTAGTTAAACTAAAACTGATTTCTAATGTGCTCCCTAGTTCTGAGACTAGGGGGAGATGGTAGCTGTCAGATGGAGAGGTGACTACTATGGTCATGAGTATGCTACATACCCCAGGTTTGGGCCAAATCATGCACTGAGAGACATTTGTCTATAGTATACAACATAGGCTTATTAAAAACTCTGACCTGGTATTTCAGTCCTATTAGCCATGAGCCTGCAAACTTTCTTATCCAAATCCAAGACTACTTAAAGTGGGAGAAAGAATTTCACAACGCATCTCCCAATAATAGTTCTACATTTTCGGCCACCTATGCTGGACAATATTCCAATTCTTTAATGTACATTATCTCTAATCTTTCAGCCATGTAAGGCAAAGATTATTTGAATTTTAAAAATGAAACTGAACCTAGAAAAAATAAGTTGTGGGAGTTTACACTGATAGTTAGAAAGGGGCTGGGATCCAGAGCCAGTTCTCTCTGAAGTACAAGTCTCTCTAAGAAGGTGTTGCCTCTAGTGTATGTTTATTTGTGTAAAGTGCTCCTTTAAGCCAGATTTGGGGCCAGGAATAAAGATGCCAATCTTTGTAATAGATTGACAGCCGTTTACAATATGGTCAAGTCCAGAGGAGAGGAATTCAAAGAAGTGCAGAGTATGAGGAGGCTGTTCTTTGAGGGGTTCTGGTCCAGTGATACCTCTGAGGAGGAACATATCAGATTTTTCCTGCCTCTAGAGCTGTGAGACAATAAATGTCTGTTGCTTAAGGCACTCATTCTATGAGTTTGTTATGGCAGCCTGAACTAAGACAGCAAGACTCATGTAAGTAACAGAGAGAAGGAAAGGATAGCAGTACTCTTAAAAAGTTGTTTTGTTAACATTTTGACCAGTAAGTACATATCCTTGAAGTTTCATGTTTAGAAATCTGGGAGAATAAAAAGAACAAAGAAGAAGACAGGGCCAGGTTGAAAATGTCTTCCATGCCATTGAAAAGTTAACACTTTAGCCTGTAGCAAAGTTGAATGCATCTTAAGTTTTTTGAATTGAAGATTATATTCAATAGAAAAGAAGAGCTTTAGCAAGGATGATTCTATACAAGTGGGAAAAATAATTTTTTTAAAAAATATATATTTTTATTGATTTCAGAGAGGAAGGCAGAGGGAGAGAAACATCAGCAATGAGAGAGAATCACTGACTAGCTTCCTCTATCATGACCTACACCGGGAATCAAGCCTGCAACCTGGGCATGTGTCCTGACCGGGAATCAAACCTGTGACCTTCTGGTTCATAGGCCAACCCTCAACCCCTGAGCCATGCCAGCAGGGCAGGAAGATGAATCTTAAAGAGTAGAGAGTTAAGGTAGAAGGTTGTTGTAGTACTGCTTTTAGACCTGAATACTAGATAAAATATAATTTTCAATCTATATCAAAAGTGAGCTTTGTAACTCATCACATTCCTGCATTTCTGCCAAGAAACTCAGTAAAGGCAGTAATTAGTTATCTGTTTCTCTTACTCCATTACATGGATTATCTGTTTTCTATTAGGTCTATTTATTAATTTAACCAATATGTATTCAAACCTACTAAATGTCAAGCCCTGTTCTAGGTGAACAAAATAGCGAGACACAGCACAGATTCCCTGCTCCTGTAAGCTTCCATTTTAACAAAGAGAGACACCTCATAAGCATAATAAAAATGAGCTATTTCATAATAAAGGTTATTCAGAATAGAGCATCTATGGCAATATACTATATAACTTTATTATATACCTTTCATATGTGTTAGATTATCCACAAGTTTTATTTTAAAAATAAAAACCAGAGTAAGATAAGGGAGTTTAGTAATGTCAGCAGAGAGCAGATGGCAATTTTAAGTATGGTGCTCAGGGTAGGCCTTACTGAAAAAGTGACATCTAAGCAAAAACTTGTATCTGTGTCTCATATTACAAGTTAATATGAACAAATTTTTTTACAGTTTTATTGATTTCAGAAAGGAAGTGGGAGAGAGATAGAAACATCAATGATGAGAGAGAACCATTGATCGGCTACCTCCTGCATTGGGGATCGGGCCCCCCACTAGGGATCAAACCCATAATACCAGTATGTGTCCTTGACTGGAATTGAACCTGGTACCCTTCAGTTCACAGGCCAACACTCTATCCACTGAGCCAAAATGGCTAGGGCATGAACAATTTTTTTTTCTTTTTTACAAAAGAACAAGGGTTTAAAATACTACACAAAAAGAAAAATTTCAGTAGTCAAGAACGCAATAATAAAGGCCTAGATTAGTGTTTTAGTGGTAATGAAAAGATACCAGAATAAGGGAAATTGTTAAAAATAATTGACAGCTAAATAATATTCATCCTTTATGTTTGCTTTCCATGTTTAGGAAGGTGGCTGAGGTTTTAGGCTTCGATGAATAGGAAACTTACAGTTTCATTAATAGAGGTAGGACTTTTAGTGAATTATGGTAATGTACTTGTGGAATCTGTAACCCTTGCTGAAACCAACACAAAGGAAAAAAGAAAAAGAAAATTTTATTTGTAGTGAAGATAGAGAGCAGCTACTTCCCTAAACCACAGTCCATAAAGAATATCTGCCAAACATTCTGAAATTCAGATGAATTGAAGGTTGCTGAAAGCCAAAATAAATGAATATGTTCACATCTTGAATGAAGTATAGAGTTCTCTAAAAGTAAGTGAAACTCCCAAGGGAGTGTGGGTGGGCAGAAGTAAACATCCCTGTGGGATGGAGGCTTCTTTAAAATCTGGGCTCCTTAAATAGGAGAAATCATTTGGATGTAAAGTGAAGTTAAGAAAAAACAGAAGCAACGAGGCATAATAAGTAAGTTAACTAGCAGAAGATAAATAAGATGCTTAATCTTGAGCTATGCTAACCTGTCTGGATGGTCTGTTCATGGTAGGAAAAAATGTGTCCCCATGGCATAGAAAAAAAAAATGATGTGTTTGAAAAAGACACATCTCATTTAAATTTGCTGACAGGCCCATTACTTCTTCTGCTACTCAGTAAATTATTCTTGAACAAATAGGAGTAATAGGACTCTACTCACTTTGAAAATGAGTAATAGGACTTCCACTTCTGGCCAGTGTGGGATAATAAAGGTCAGATTTACCCTCCAACCTAAAAAATAAAAATAAAAAAATAAAACAGTGGTCAGAATATGGGACATAATGGGGTTCAAACTGTTAGATATCAGGCAATAAAAGGCAATGATATATATATATCATTATATTATATATCATAACTAATAGGTGAATGAATTATTAAGCCCATATTGCAGACTGCAGATGGGGAGGCTGATGCTAGGAAGTCAGAAATGGTTTTTACCTGGGGTTGGAAGCGGAACTATTGGAAATACAGTAGTCTCTGCTTTCATAGGGAATCTTCCTATCTAATAAAAGAGTAACATGCAAATGTGACCGTACCTTGGCTCCTGATTGGCTATGCTACCAGCCAATTGGAGCAAGGGGCAGGGTTGAGAGGTGTGGGTGCCAGGCCCCAGGAGTGGAGACAAAGTGGTGAAGGCATCAAGCGCCTGGCCACGGGGGCAGAGACAAAGCAGTGGCAGCACCAGCGAACTACAGCTGTGTCTAACCGAGGCCCCCAGGCACGGAGAACGAGGTGGCGGTGGTGGCGGCAGTGGTGGCGAGAAATCACCACAGCTGCAGCTAATTGAAGCCCCTGGGCAGAAAGGTGCTGACGTTATTGACAGAAAATGTCTGAAGAGTGACATGCGTCTGATCTTGAAAGAAGGTGATGCCTGTGACAGAATGTATCTGAAGAGCAGCTACTGGAAAAATGTCACTCTGAAGCCGAAAAACATCAGCCTCTTTGACAGGAAATGTCTAAAGAACAACGTGCCTACTGCCTTTTCAACGAAAATGGAGGAGGTAAGGATGCAATTCTCGAACATAGTTGTGGTGAAATGACTGTTAGATGTCAGTGTTGCCTATCACTAAATTTCTCTGATGAAAAACCATCTGATGGGAAATTTACTTGATGTTGTAGCAAAGGGAAAGTCAGTCCAAATGATATACATTTTCCAGATTACCCGTCATATTTAAAAAGATTAATGACAAACGAAGATTCTGACAGTAAAAATTTCATGGAAAACATTCGATCTATAAATAGTTCTTTTGCTTTTGCTTCCATGGGTGCAAATGTTGCATCACCATCAGCGTATGGGCCATACTGTTTTAGAATACATGGACAAGTTTATCATCGTACTGGAACTTTACATCCTTCTGATGGTGTTTCTCAGAAGTTAGCTCAACTCTATATTTTGGATACAGCTGAAGCTACACATAAATGATTAGCAATCCCAGCAAACCAGGCCTGCTCAGAAAGACTCATAATCAATATCAACAACCTCATGCATGAAATAAATGAATTAACAAAATCATACAAGATGCTACATGAGGTAGAAAAGGAAGCCCAATCTGAAGCAGCAGCAAAAGGTATAGCTCCCACCAAAGTAACTATGACAATTAAATATGATCATAATAGTGACCCAGGTAGATATAATTCTCCCCGTGTAACCGAGGTTGCTCTCATATTCAGAAACAAAGATGGAGAACCTCCTTTTGAAAGGGACTTGCTCATTCATTGTAAACCAGATCCCAATAATCCAAATGCCACTAAAGTGAAACAAATCAGTATCCTGTTTCCTACATTAGATGCAATGACATATCCTATTCTTTTTCCACATGGTGAAAAAGGTTGGGGAACAGATATTGCATTAAGACTCAGAGACAACAGTGTACTCAACAATAATACTAGACAAAATGTAAGAACATGAGTCACCCAAATGCAGTATTATGGATTTCATCTCTCTGTGAGGGACACGTTCAATCCTATTTTAAATGCAGGAAAATTAACTCAACAGTTTATTGTAGATTTGTATTGTTATATCATTTTGTTATTATTTATTTATTAATTAAATTATGTATTATTTTCATATACGTTGTACTTATTACCTTTTATCTCTCACACTTTTATTGTAGAGAAAGGGCAAATAGCACTATTAAAATATTTCCTTTAAATAATACCCTTTTAATGTGCATGAATTTGTGCACCGGGCCACTAGTATCTAATAAAAGGGTAATATGCAAATTGACCTTCCCTTCCCTATACCTACAAGCCACATCCACAAGCCAATCGAGAGCAAATAAACCACAACCAAGATGGCAGGCGGGCAAACCACTACCCAAAGTGTGGCCATGATGGTGCTTTAGGCAGCCCAGTCCAGTTCTCAGCCCCAGACCCAACAGGCGATCTGGCCCCCCTGGCTGCCCAAACCGCTGCCATGGTGGTGCTTTGGGGGTTGGGAGTCTGCATCGTAGCCCCAGATCCAGCCAGAGGGTCAGGATCACAGCCCCAGACCCAGTAGGGGCGGCTCAGGTCTGGATGGCAGCCCCAGACCCAGCTGGGGTTCCGGAACCCTCACTGCTGGAACCATCACAATGGTGGCGCTTTGGGGGCTGATTCACAGCCCCAGACCCAGTCAGGGGTCTGGATTGCAGCCCTAGACCCAGCAGGGGCAGCCAGAGTCCGGACCATAGCCCCAGACCCAGCAGGGGATCTGGCCCCCCAGCTAACAACACGCCATGGTGGCGCTTTGGGCGGCCGGGGTTTGGATAGCAGCCCCAGGCCCAGCAGGGGTGGCTGAGGGTCTGGATTGCAGCCCCAGATCCAGCCGGGTTTGGATCATAGCCCCAGACCCAGCAGGGGATCCGGGCGGCTGGGGTCTGGATCACACACCCAGACCCAGCCAGGGGGTAGGGATCGCAGCCCCAGACCCAGCTGGGGCAGCTGGGGGACATAATCACAGCCCCAGTCCCAGAGGGGATCGACCGCCTGAACCACCGCCGTGGTGGTGCTTAGGGTGGCTAGGGTCCGGATCGCAGCCCCATACCCAGCCCCAGCAGGGGAGGCTGGACCTGGACATCTTGGGTTGATAAGGGGCATGGGTTGGGACAGTAGAGACACAAACCCACAAGAAACCCGTGGAAAGGGAGATAAACTATCATTACTTTATCCCCCTTTCCACAAGATGAGAAAACTGTCCCTGGATTACTTAGTGCTGGGACCAAAACCTTTCTACAAACACAGAGTAATGTTATGATCACTCCCAGGAAGGACTGGCCAGAATACCATCTCCAGGGAATAAGCTACTGTGGCAAATCATCTAAGAGAGGAAATAAGCTTTTGTTGGTTTTATTCTGAAGGTCAGAGAACATGCCACCCCAAGATATGCTGTGTTGTTACATTGATGATCTTGAGCTGCAGATGCTTGAAAAATAGTAAATTCATGCAGAGGATTTCACTCAAGTCTCCTGATCTCCCTAAAATCAGATCCCACTAAAGGAGCTTAAATGTTATAGGTCCCCTTGATGGGAGAAGTGTCATCAGGCAGAGAAGACTGACTCCTGTCATAGAACAGGAGAGTAGAAATTGAAATCACACCCAAACTTGGCTACAAACTATTTCTCCCCACCCCATTCATCTTTCCTAAATATCATTTACTCTCCTCTAAGAGGCCTATATCTACCATCCTCTTTCCCTATGAAGAAGGTATTTAAATCTTCATTGTAAGCCACCTTGGGGAGTTACTCATTTTTCCCTGGGATATCCCACATATACACAAGGTACACGTGTTAATGAACTTTTGTTTTTCTCTTGGTGATCTGTCTTTTTTTTTCTGTTTCCTACATTTTATTTTTTTTATTGTTCAGTTTATTAATTACATTGTTCCCCCTTTTTTATCCCCCTATAGCTCCCCTCCACCCAGTACCCATCCCACCCTCCGCCCTCACCTCCACATCCCCACTGTCTATCCCATTGTTGCAAGATTTTTGTCCAGTCTCTTGCTGCACTTCCCACACCCCTTTTCTCCCCAAGAATTGTCAGTCCATTCCCTCTCTATGTCCATGATTCTGTTATATTCACCAGTTTATCCTGTTCATCAGATTATTAATTCACTTGATTTTTAGATTCATTTGTTGATAGATGTGTATTTGTTGTTCATAATTTATATTTTTACCTTTTTCTTCGTCCTCTTCTTAAGGAATATCTTTCATCATTTCATATAATATTGGTTTGGCGGTGATGAACTCCTTTAGCTTTTTCTTATCTGCAAAGCACTTTATCTGATCTTCAATTCTGAATGATAGCTTTGCTGGATAGAGTAATCTTGGCTGTAGATTCTTGCTATTCATCACTTTGAATATTTCTTGCCACTCCAGTCTGGCCTGCATCGTTTCTGTTGAGAAATCCATTGACAATTGTATGGGTGCTCCCTTATAGGTAACTAACTGTTTTTCTCTTGCTGCTTTTAATATTCTCTTTTTATCTTTTGCTCTTGGCATTTTAATTATGATGTGTCTTGGTGTGGTCCTCTTTAGATTCCTATATTTTGGGGTTCTGTGTACTTCTTGGGCTTTTAAGTCAGTTTCTTTCACCAGGTGGGAGAAGTTTTCAGTCACTATTTCTTCAAGTCCTTGCTCTGTCTCTTTTTCTGGCACCCCAATAATTTGGATGTTGGCATGTTTGAGGTTGTCCCAGAGGCCCCTTACGCTATCTTCAATTATCTGAATTCTTTTTGCTTCTTGCTTTTCCAGCCGAGTGGATTATGCTTCTTTGTATTTCAAATCTTCGACTTGGTTCTTGAGGCCCTCTGGACTGCTTTTAGGACTTTGTGTAATATTTTTTACTTCAGTCAGTGTATGCTTGATTTCTAGTTGGTCCTTTTTCATATCCTTGAGGGTCTTGTTCATATCCTCGTAGGTCTTGTTCATTTCCTTGTTGGTCTTGTTCATTTCCTCATAGGTCTTGTTCATGTCCTTGTAGTTCTCATTAAGTTCATTGGCCTTTTCTAGGAGCCTCTTGAAAATCCTTATTACTGTGGTTTTGAACTCTATGTCTAGTTGTCTTTTTTCCTCCATTTCTTTCACACCTGATTTCTTTCCATTTCTCTGCATTGTGACTGCTTTCCTGAGTTGGTCCTTTAGCTGGGTAAGAGACAGTGGCTCAGCCTCCCCAGTTACCCGAGGTGGATATTCTTACTGCAATCCTTTATGGGTTGTACAGTATTTTTGAATTTAAGCCCAGCTTGTTGTTGTTAGCCCTAGGAGGGTTTGACCTCCAGGACAATTGCCTGTGCAGGGACACTGTGTTCAGGTTGGATGGGCAAAGTCTCTGAGCTGAGCAGGCAGCATCAGCATCAGCTACTCCCTAGGTGGTGTGCGGGTCTCTGTGTTGGGTGGTAATGGCTGCAGGCACCTCCAAGAGAAAGCCGCCGCTGGTCTCCGTCCTTTGCCAGACAACTCTGCCTGTCCCCAAATGAGTCTGCACACCCAAAGTCTCACCCAGGGTTGTAAAACAAAGCAGTCTGGTGGTCTCCCGAACCAGGGAGCAAGTCGCCAGGGAGCAAGTCATGCGTCTTTGCTGTGGAGCACTTTACGTGCAAACTGTTGTTCCAAACTACGCGCACTCTCCTCAGACTAGGAGACCTCTGCCGCACCCAGCTTTTAGCATATGTATCCTGGACCTTGGACCTCGCCTGGCACTGGGGAATCTGTGCAGTGGTATGTCTCTGCCCTCCCCGTTGGAGAAATCCAGCCAGGATTGCTGCTGCCAGCTCACGCGCCCACGGCTCCAAACCTCTGGCTCCATGCATATCTTCAAGGCTGCACTCGGCCGCTCTTCTGAGTCTCAGTGTCCCACCTTTACTTTTATATGTGAAATTTTCTCTCAGCCAGCTTTCCAGTGATTCTGGATGATGTTTCTCTTGTTGTTATGTTGTAATTTTGCAATCATTGCGTGGGGCAGCACAATAGGTGTTTACCTATGCCGCCATCTTGGTTCCTCAATCTGTCTTTCATTACAAGGGCCTCCACTAAGAACTCAGAAAGGTAGAGGAAAGCTATTTTTCCTCCTCCGTAATTCTATCTCAGGAAATCAAGTCCCCAATGAGGGACTTGAACAATGAGGTTGGCTGAAGTACCAAGTAGTCTCAGCTGACGGGAGGGAAGCTTCTAGGGAGAAATCAATGATATTGGCATCAAAGTGGGATGGAGGGCACATCCATAGTTGCTGGTGGGAGTTTAAAGTGGTTCAACATTTTTGGAGGATGATTTGGCAAATTCCATAGAAATGTTCAAGGTACATCCAAGAGTCTTCTTCTAGGAATCCCATCTGCTGAGATAAAGCACAAGTCAGTAAGCCTTGCTCAGAACCCAGGATGCTACTGCGGGCTCCCCTTCCATGATAGGAAAACCTGGGAACAACTTGCATTTTTAGGACAAGGTGGCATCTATGCTAATAAAAGGGTAATATCCTAATTAGACTGAACATCTTCTGAACGACCTTCCAGATGTCCTTCTAGACATCCTTCTGGACAAAGCCATGTTGGCAGGGCCAAGGCAAAGGAGGTTAGAGGCAATCAGGCAGTCAGGGGAGAGCAGTTAGGGGGACCAGGCCAGCAGGGGAGAGCAGTTAGGGTAAATAGGCTGTCAGGGGAGAGCAGTTAGGGGGATCAGGCTGGCAGGCAGGTGAGTGGTTAGGAACCAGAGGTCCCAGACTGGAGAGAGTGTAGGCCAAGCTGAGAAGACCCCCTTCCTTGTGCACAAATTTTGTGCACCAGGCCTCTAGTTGAATGTTATAAATCAGCTCATACAAATCATGGAAGCCAAATTATCAAAAGAAGAGTTTCTTACTAAGGGCAGATAGCAGTCTGAAAAGTCTGAAAATATTTGGTGGCAGTGTGAATCAGTAACATAAGCTTCAATTTTATCTAGACTAGCTTATTGCTTTTATATACTCTTTGGCCTTTCTTCTCCATGAAAAGAGTTTAACATATTAATTATGGGTATAAATATTCTCTAGTTATTGTTTTTACTATATTCATGAGTAATTTGTGAAAAGCCTAAGAGTCCTTTGAAAGGTTCTGTGTACTCACTGTTATATTTCCAGCATGCAGAATATACTTCATAATGTTTGTTGAAGTGTTAATTAATATTTCCTATGAAAATAAGAGTTACTTATGGAGCTCATCTTCCTAAGTCACCCGAGAAATAATTGTTTTTTTCTGATGAGCATAATCCAGCCACTATACACTGAAGGTTTCAGCTGGAGTCTATGCTAAGGCCCTTCTCTAATTATTCATTGAACACAATGTCTGAGGCCTCAAACTTGCCCAACCTTGAATTCCCTTTATTGCCCTAGCTTTATTGCTTCTAGCATAACTATCTCTGTATGTTCCCCCACTGGGAATGCTCTCTCATAATTTAGCTCTCCCTTCTCAGAATTACAAGTGCTGAAAACTGGAAATGATCTTGTCTGGGGCATGTGCTCATGAGAAATCAACTGAGCTGGGAATAGCCACTGAGCCATAACTTGAAATCCACTGTGTGCTAAGAAAAACAAGGCATCATGGTAGACTGAAGGCTCCCTGTGCTGATAGAGCCATTGTTTCCCCAAATTTCTGATTCTTATCCAAGCAAACCCACTCTAATATATTATGTTGTCATAAGAAATGCTTATCATTACATTATGGTTCATCTTTCAGTGTCTTGAGGGTATTCTTTGTTGCTCCATCAATTTCTTGGCTTTTTTCTGGAAGTCAGATGGATGTAAATACTCAAAGCAGAACGCCTTGGGAAATCTCCCCATGACCAGACTTGTGGGAAAGTTTAGGACCAGGTGGTATTAAAAAAATTATCATAATTCTCCTCAGATGCCCTTTAAACAAGGCCAGCCAGCCATCTGGAATACGAGAGGAATGGGATTTGTGTATCCTGGCCCTCTTAAAGACTGTAACTCTAGTTCTAGAAACACAGTGTGTGTGTGTGTGTGTGTGTGTGTGTGTGTGTGTGTGTGTGTGTGTGTGTGTTTCTAGTACTTCAGTAAGCAAAATTGCCTCAGCACAAAATCTTTCTTCTTAGGCGCTACCTTCTATCATCCAAAGAAACTTTACACATACAGTTTTGCTTGTGATTATATGGCTTATCCCTGAAAGGCTCTATATTGTGTTTCTGAAAGTTCAGTTATGTGGGGATTTAGAAGTTTTTATATGAAATCCATTCGCTAAAATGACAGATCAGAGACAACTTTTTAGGCAGATAAATTTGCTTGGCTTCACACCCTCACATTCACCCAGTGACAGCATTAATATTAGAAAGAACTTTCTTTTATTCCAGGTAGGATATTGGCAATGTTGCCTTCTTACAATGATTTAATTGTGGAAGACTTATTTATAGAAGCACATGGGTCAGGATATGCCTTCTTAATGTCTTAAAATGGTGACCTATCTGCTATCTGTTGAGATGTAAAGCTTATTATGTGAGTCCCAAATAAAAGTCAAATTCTAAAGGTAGGCTGCTCTTTCTAAGCAGTGGTGGAGAGGCAGGGCACAAGTGAATCTTTCTAAGCAAGTCAAAAGAAGAGATTCATGTCCCTGGCCTGTGTGGTACAGTTGATTGTACATCCACCCATGCACTGAAATGTTGCCAGCAATTCCCAGACAGGGCACATGCCTGGGTTGCAGGCTCAATCACTGGGGGTGAGGATCGGGGGATGGGGCATGCAGTAGGCAGCTGATTGATGTTTCACTCTCACATAGATGTTTCTCTTTCTCTCTCTCACTTCCTCTCTCTCTAAAAACCAACATAAAAAATGTTTTCTTAAATACCTATGGATAATCCAAGATACCCAAGGATTTAGACATTTTCTGATGGCTACGACTGTGAACCCTTCACCCATTCTTGTGTCTTAGCAGCCTAGCCCACTTTGATTCCACCAGCGAAATGTCTATATAATGAACCCTCCTCCATTATTCCCTGCAGCCCTTTGGAAAGAAAATTCTAATTAACTCTTTAATGTAGATTTTTCCTTTCTATCCAACTACTACTGCCTTAGTCTACGCCTTCTCATTTCTCTTCTGGGCTGTTTCTACAGGCTAAGGACTATCAGTGCTGATCCAAGTCATCTTTCATGGAATTGCCAGTAACTTTCCTCAAGCATTAAAAAAAATTATTGTGCTACTTCTCTAAGAAAAACATCACCAAACCTGCTGTGAATGTCTATTGTGCATCTCTATTTGGGGAGCTTGTGTATCTTGAGATAAAGTGAATGTTCCGGGGGAGTCTGTGACTCAGAGCCTGGGACACCTTCTTGGAATGCCAGTTCAGCCAAAATTCAGAACCAGTATAATTCCAGGGTCTCATACCCCAGGCAGAGTAAACTTTGCTCCATGAGTTATAATTTCACATTATCAAAAACATACCTTAAATGTTAAGAAACAACAGATGATTACAGGTTGGTTTCACTTTTTCATGGAGAGCTCTCAGACACCCTCAAACATTGAAGGGCACTTCACCATCAAAAGCACTTTGGGAAATTATAAAAATTCAAATTCTGTCAATGGGATCTTGGCGTTCTTCAAAATAAAACTGAATTACACTTCCAATGTCACCTGACAGCTTCACACTTTATAGATGGCCCAAACTCTTTAACAAGGTTAAATCCCTGTAGATGTTGTAAAATCCACATTTTATGTCCTTTTTCCTTATTTTTGCATACCCTGTTTCCCTGAAAGTAAGACATCCCCCGAAAATAAGACCTACTTCCAGTTTTGCCTCTTGCTGCAATAGAAGGTATCCCCCTGAAAATAAGACCTCCCCAATAATATTTTTATTCTTGAAACTGAAAAAGCCTGGGCCACACAAGCAGTTATAAGGAAGTGGGTCGATTTAATGCTGCTGCTTGTTATGCAAGGGAGCCAAAGAGGTCTGCTAGTCTGGGATGCAGCCAGCACTCACCGTGCTAAAGACATGAAGAAATTTCTTCACGAAAGAAAAATAGATCAAATAATGATTCCTGCAGGAATGACGGCCTATCTCCAGACTCTGAATATTGCAATAAACAAGCCATTCAAGGACAATTTACACATGGAAATTAATGACTACATTGAATGGAGAGAAATCAGTGTAGAAACTTTGTGAAACCTAAACTGCAAGAGGTTGTGACTTGGGTGAAGAATTCATGGGAGAAAATCACTGACAGTTGCATTGCAAATGCACCAGGAGCAGGCTACCTTGATAAGAAATACTCATTTAAGGACAGTGCTATTGCTAAACATGAGAGATTTGGTTCACTGATTTGGAAAGAAATGGGGTCACAAGAAATTCATGAGGAAATTCAGGGTTTGGATTATTATGATGATATTCCAGAAGATGATGACATGACTGTCACTGAATAAATATTATTTTGTGTTCATACCGGTAAATATCAGTAACAGTAAATGTACCATAGATTGTTTTACATGGAAATAATGGTAGTAACAAGAAATTCTTGATACAGTAGGATTCACAGTTTGCCTGGTTATGCTGGTTTGTGATGACAACTACTACCGTACTGTATATAGGTAATAAATTTTCTCTTTTTTTTGTTCAACAATAAATGTGTACCGTATTCTTCTTCATGAAAAAATAAGACATCCCCTGAAAATAAGACCTAGCGCATCTTTGGGAGCAAAAATTAATATAAGACACCGTCTTATTTTCAGGGAAACAGGGTATGTAACTCACATTCATTCTTCAACTTCCATTTCAAATGTCACTTCCATGAGGACTTAATTCTAATTCCCTCAGTCAAATTAGTTACTTGTTTTTTGTATCATAGAAAAGCTTTGTCACAATCTTTCTGTAAATTGATGTCAGGAAAAACTGGGGCAGAACTCAAGGGGGGGATCAGTGGTATCCCTGACAGAGCTCTCTTCTAGCTTATCTGGTTTTTTTTTTTTTTAGTGTGTGAGCTACTTAAGACTCATAGTAATGCAAATTGTTCTTTTCATGCAATACAGATTGGGGCCCTGGACTGCAATTGACTATGCCCTGTAGATAGACCAGTATTACATGGATTTACACATTTGTTTAGCATTCTTTATTTTCTGTATATGTATAATTGTTTTTTCTGCTCTGAATTGATTGTAACATTAATTAATAGTTAATTAATTATAAATGAATTAATTTAATGAAATCTTTTATGTGTGCTCATTTTATATATTATGAGAGCTAGACTTTTATCTTTTAAAAACTATTATCTCTTAACATGCATATAACCTTAGTATTACATTAGCTTCTCTTCCACGAAATTGTAATTTCCTGAGGGGAGGGATTTCATGATAATAACAGTGTTGAATAAATACAAAGAATAAATGTGCTGTTTTATACGCTTTTGGATATAATCTGAAAAAACAGAGAGTGACTAACTCAGTTGTTTGTTTCACTGTCATAAGTACAAATCTCTTTTGAGAATCTGTTGAAAGTGTGGAACTTCTTACCAGAAAAGTATGTGCTTGTGTATACAAATACAATGCAATGCAAGGAATTTTAGTGAGTTAATGGTATTTCCAGGTCCATGCAGGCCCCACACCATTCTCCTCTTATAAACAACTTTAAATGCTATGAATTTTGTTAGCTTTGTAAAAGGAGCCACATTTTTGAACCCCTTGTCCTCAGTTTTATTTTTCCAGCTAAGAAAAACAGTTCAACAAAAACAGAATAGCAGCTTCTGTCTCACTTTACAATCACTGCTATCACAGTGGTGACGACAACAAACATTATTCTTTAGTTTGTCACAGAATAAATTTAAATATTCTTATTCTCAACAAGCTCCTCCACCTTACATTAAGACCAAATGATCAGATGTAGCTCAAGGACATGGATAGACATGACACATGGCAGAATACAGATGTCCTTAAAAGAAACAAAGAACTGTAGCTTTTGGAAAGGAATCAGACGTTCCCATTTCATTTTTTTTCTTTTTTTTAAATTTACAATATAACTTATATTTAATAGTAGTACATATATTTTCCTTCCCCCCCAATGTCCTCCCCCCAGCCTCCCTTACCCCCCAGCACATGTCCCCACCTGCCCCCCTCCCCGCCCCAGTGTCTTTCATTCATTGGTTATGTTCATATGCATGCATACAAGTCCTTCGGTTGATCTCCCCCAGCATCCGCCTCCCATCCACCCAAGCCTTCCCCCTGTAGCTTGACAGCCTGTTCAAGGCCACCCTGCCTCTATATCAATCACTCCCCCCTGTTTCTTTTCTTCAAAAATATCTTGCCTCTACATACTAGAAACAAACGTATAAGAACAAAAAAATGTTTGAGTGTCAGTTTCAATGTCCAACTGTTCTGAGTCCCAGTTTCAATGTCAAATAATTCTTCATGTATACATGTCAGCAATGATATCCAGAAGGTGGACACATCGTGACAATGCAAGATCCATCCTCTCTGGTTTGGTCCTAGGCTGCCTGCAGAATGCACAGCTGCCGACTGCTAGCATGGCAAGGTGTCGTCAGCGTCCCCCATCTCTGGACCGTTCTCGTGGCTGGAACAGACCCGTCAGTTCCTCACTGTCGCAGGAACCCACATGGTCTTGGAGTTGTTCTCTGAAAACACACAAACACATTCTCGACCAAAAGTTAACAAAAGGATCCTCTCTGCAAAATAGACTTGGGATTCTTTTTATTTTTGCCTAAATGATTTTCCTTCGGCTTATTTTGACACCATGTGTGTTTTTTCATGGGTGTCCTGCAGTTGGTTTTACATATGGAATTTACTTTTCTGGAGTAAGAATTTTCTAGATGTATTTGACTTACAGGACATTTTTCCTTACATGATATTACCCCAAGATGTTCCCATTTCAAAGGACAGAGATATTTGAAGATGTCTCATGTTTTTACCCAACTTGTAATGCTCCTATGAACACTGTTGCAGAAATTACATTATCTGTTACAAAGGAAAATAAAAACATAGTCTCCCAGCTAACTTAGAATATATTTAACTCAACGTGATATTCATACTTATAAAGATGCAGATGTAATGTCCTAAAGATATTCTCAACCAATACAATTGACTAGTAACCACAAGGCTTAATCTTATTCTCCTTCTTTCAAAGAGAATGCTAGGTCTTTTGGTCTAGTGGAAGGGAGAAGATCATGCCTTTATTTCTGGAATGAAATTCTCTACTGCTAAATTTATACTTTATGTCTATGGTGTTATCTCTTCTTGCCTTTGATTAAATAAAATGAATAAGTATGTGTTGAACTTCATCCTGAGCATGGCACATATGACATCATTTTCTTTTCTTGAGTTAACCTAAACTGTGTCTGTGTAATTGAAAATTTATGCCCAGAAAACAAACACCATTTTAAAGCAGGTAAGAAGTAATATTGTCCTTTGAAAGTGGTTTAATGTACTAACTGCTATGATTCAATTACAGTTCTCTTTAGCAAAATCTTAATAAGCTTCAGAGCTTATTAAGTCATATATGTTAGTAAAGCCTATTTGTAGATTTTGATGTATTTTTCTTGAGTTTGACTCTGTAAAATCACTATTGAGTTCTGATTTAAATTGCTGTGGTGATTTCAATGACAAAATACAGAATTAGAGATATCCATTCCTTGGTGCCTTCTAATACCTAATGAGCCAATGAAAGGATCCTTCCTTTCTAGATAGTTTGGCAAATAAAACTGAGATATGTAAAAATTAGTACTTTTATTCATATTCAGAGATGATAAATTTATTAGAAATTTCATTTTTATCCTCCCACCCAAAATGCTGATAAGTTCAAGAAAATCAGCCAGAAATTTTTCTCAGTTTTGAAAAAGAGTGTAAAAACTGGTGCATGTTTTTTTTTAGGTGCCTAGGATACCAGAGATATTCAGATATGAAATCAGCTAATCTTCCATGCATGGATCACAAGTCAATTTTTAATCAAAGTTTTCATGAAACAGATATTCTCAGTCATTCATTCTTTGTTCTTCTGTACACACCCATTATTCCTTGCAACCATCTGCTTTTTGGAAGTTGTCTTCCTGGTTAGTCTCTTTTCTCAACATTTTAATAATTACTGCATGAGCCACGGTGATATATATCTTATAGTTAAGTTACCAGCTAATTGAATTAACTACTTGTGGGTGGTGGTCTAATAGCTGAGTATTTTATCGTTATTTGTGATCCTTTGATCTTCAAGTATTCTCTTACTTCTAATGGCTAGTTTGTGTAATTTTGTTATGTGGAGTTCCCAAGTATTTCATTATTAACACTTAATCCATGTTCCATTTTATACTGTTCCCTTAGCAATTTCCTCTAACTTCATGTTTTTAGGTGATACCTTATATTTAGGTGATTCTCAATTTAATATCATGAATTATTAAATGATGTCCCACCTCGCTCTAATTCATATGTTAATGTTCCAACTCCCAGAACCTGATAATATTACCATATTGAGAGATGAAGTCTTTAAAGAGGTAATTAATTTAAAATGAGGCTGTTAGGATGGAGCTCTAATCCTAAGGACTGGTTCTTAGATGAAGAAGAAACACTAGGTTGGGTGTGAACAGAAAAGCGGGGGGGCGCATGTGAGGACATAGGGAGAAGGCAGCCATCTGCATGCCAATGAAAGAGGCCACATTAATAACTAAACCTGCTACTCTAGTCTGAAGGTGCCCGGAAATACATATATTAAAGTCCTAATCTCCAAGAAGATGACACTAAGAAAATAATTAAGCAAAGTCCTTATAAATGGGATTGCTGCCCTGGAAAAAAGGCTCCAGCTTGTTTGCCCTTCCACCATGTGAGGACAGAGCTGGAAGGCAGCAGTCTGCAACCTGGAGGAGGGCTTTCACCAAAGTCCAACCATGCTGGGACCTTGGCTCCTGAACTGTGATAAATACATTCCTGTTGCTTATAAGTCACCCAGACTGTAGTATTTTGTTAGAGCAGTCTGAATGGACTAGGACAATGGTCGACAAACTCATTAGTCAACAGAGCCAAATATCAACAGTACAATGATTGAAATTTCTTTGGAGAGTCAAATTTTTTAAACTTAAACTTCTTCTAATGCCACTTCTTCAAAATAGACTCACCCAGGCCATGGTATTTTGTGGAAGAGCCACACTCAAGGGGCCAAAGAACCGCATGTGGCCTGCGAGCCACGGTTTGCTGACCACTGGGCTAAGACAATTGCTGACACCTTGATCTTGCAACTTCTAGTTTCCAGAGCTGTGAAAAAATTAATTCCTGTTGTTTAAGCCACCCAGCCTGTAGTATTTTGTTATGGCAACTCTAGAAGACTAACACATACAGCTTTCCAGCTTTAGAAATCTGAATATCATTAATACCTTCGAGTGCAATTATAGATGAATTCTTTTTTTTTTTGATATTGTCTTTATCATTATCTGCTTCCCAATTAGGCTTGAAATTTATGAGCAACTATTCTGAAACCAACTGGTATACTGCAATACAGGCAGACTTCAGAGATAGTATGTGTTTGGTTCCAGACTCCTACAATAAAGCAAATATGGCAATAAAGTAAGTCACGCAATTTTTTATTTTTATTTTTTTGGTTTCCCGGTACATATAAAAAATCTGTTTACACTACACTATAGCCTATTAAATGTGCAATTACACTATGTCTAAAAAATGTACATACCTTAACTTAAAAATACTTTATTGCTAAAAATGTCAACTATCATGTGAGCTTGTTGGAAAATGGCACTAATAAACTTGTTCAATGTAAGGTTGCACAAACCTTCAATTTATTTTAAAAAAACAACAACAACATCTATGAAACACATAAAGCAAAGCAAAATAAAACAAGGTATGCCTGTACAATTTAGACACTATCCACCCATAATTAGTGTCAGACTTCACAGATTAAAGGGCAAGATCCCAAGCAAGACTACCTTTTACTTCAAATACCAGCTACACTTTAGGGCTACCCACACTTCTGTCAATCACAGTTTTTATTATAAATGATACAAATCAGGACCAGCCAAATGAAGATACTCATAGGGCATATAGTCTAGGAGAGTCTTCCTGTAGAATCAGAACTCCTGACTCTGTTGCAATGCATTTACCAGCCAAGAAACTCCACTACGCTTCAGCATCCACAGTTTTTTTTTAGTGGGGCTTCATTATGTAGGCATAATTGATTGAATCACTGGCCATACTTCAGTGCCAACTCTCTAATTACATGGTTGGTTTTTCTGGTGACCAGCCCAAACCCTGAATCATATCATCTCTCAGCATAAGTTGAGATATGATCACAGAGGCCAGTGAATAACAAAGTTACTCCAAATGATACCGTTGCAACCTATAAAGCATAATAAAATCAATAAACATGATACATCACATAAACAAATTGAGAGATAAAAATCACATAGTCATATCAATTGATGCAGAAAAAGCATTTGACAAAATCCAACACCCTTTCTTGATAAAAACTCTCAGTACAGTGGGAATAGAAGGATCAAACCTCAACATAATAAAAGCCTTATATGACAAACCCACAGCCAACATCGTGCTCAATAGGCAAAAACTAAAACCATTTCCCCTAAGAACAGGACCAAGACAAAGATGCCCACTCTCACCACTCCTGTTCAACATAGTACTGGAAGTACTAGCCATTGCGATCAGACAAGAAGAAGAAATAAAAGGCATCCAAATTGGAAAAAAAAAGGAAGTAAAATTGCCCTTATTCACAGATGACATGATACTGTACATAGAAAACTCTAAAAACTCCATCAAAATTTATTAGACTTAATAAATGAATTTGGCAATGTAGCAGGATAAAAAATTAATGCCAAGAAATCTATACCATTTCTATATACCAATAGTGAACTTACAGAAAGAGAGACTAAAAAAATAATAATAATCTCATTTACCATCCCTCCAAAATAATTAAGATACCTAGGAATAAACTAAGGAGGTAAAAGATCAGTACTCAGAAAACTACAGGACACTGAAAAAAAGAAATAAAGACATAAACAGAGGGAAGAACATACCATGTTCATAGATTGGTAGAATCAACATTAAAATGCCCATAGTATCCAAAGCAATCTATAGATTCAGTGCACTCCCCATCAAAATACAAATGGAATATTTCAAACACCTAGAACAAACTCTCCAAAAATTCATCTGAAATTTATAAAAGACCCCGAATAGCTGCAGCAATCATGAGAAAGAAGAACAAAATAGGTGGGATCTCAATACCATATATCAAGCAATATTACAAAACCATTGTCCTCAAAACTGCCTGGTACTTACACAAGAACACACATATACATCAATGGAATAGAGAACCCAGAAATCAACCCAAACCTCTATGCTCAATTAATATTTGACAAAGGAGGCAAGAACATACAATGGAGTCCAGACAGTTTCTTCAATAAGTCATATTGGGAAAATTGGACAGATACATGCAAAAAAAATGAAACTAGACCACCAACTTACACCATACACAAAAAATAAACTCAAAATAGATAAAAGACTTAAACATAAGATGGCAAACCATGAAAATACTAGAGGAATCCACAGGCAGCAAAATCTCAGACATATGCTGAAAGAACTTCTTCACTGATACAGCTCCTACGGCAATGGGAACTAAAGAGAAAACAAACAAATGGGACTACATCAAAATAAAAATCTTTTGCACAGCAAATAAACCATCAACAAAAGAACAAGAAAACCCACTGCATGGGAGAATATATTCGCCAATGTTATCACTGATAAGGGTTTAATCTCCAACATTTACAGGGAACTCATACAACTTAACAAAAAGAAGATAACCCAATCAAAAAATGGGCAATGGACCTAAAGAGACACTTCTCAAAAGAGGACATAAGGAAGGCCAAGAGACATATGGAAACATGCTCAAAGTCTCTAATCATCCAAGAGATGCAAATCAAAATGACAGTGTGGTATCATCTCACACTTGTCAGAATGGCTATCATCAACAATCAACAAACTACAAGTGCTGTCGAGGATGCAGAGAAAAAGGAACCCTCATGCACTGCTGGTGGGAATGCAGACTGGTGCAGCTACTGTGAAGAACTATATGGAGTTTCCTCAAAAAACTGAAAATGGAACTACCATTTGACCCAGTGATCACACTTCTAGGAATATATCCCAAGAAGCTAGAGACACCAATCAGAAAGGATATATGCACCCCTATGTTCATAGCAGCACAATTTACCATAGCTAAGATTTGGAAGCTGACTAAGTGCCCATCAGCAGATGAGTGGATTAAAAAACTGTGTTACAACTACACAATGGAATACTATGCTGAGGTAAAACAGTTCCTACCATTTGCAACAATGTGAATGGAGATAAAGAGCATTATGCTAAGTAAAATAATCTAGGCAGAGAAAGATAAATATCATATGATCTCACTCATTTGTGGAATACAATGAACAACATAAACTGATGAACAAAAACAGATCCAGAGACAGAGAAGCGTCCTTCAGACCATCAAACCTCAGAGGGAAGGTAGGGGAGGGTGGGGGTAAAGGGGAGAGATCAATCAGAGGACTTGTATGCATGCATATAAGACTAACCAATGGACACAGATACTAGGGGGGTGAGGGCATGAGTTGGGGGATGGTGGAGGAAAATGGGGAGATAAGGACACATATGCAATACCAAAATAAAATAAAATAATAAAATAAAATAAAATAAGCATAATATGGTAATTAGACCAAACAACTGAAAGACCTTCTGGACAACCTTCTGGATGAAGCTGAGTCAGTAAGGGCTGAGGCAAGCCACTGTAGCTGTGAGGGCTGAGCCTCTTGCATGAATTTCGTGCATTGAGCCCCTAGTTAATAATAAGAAAGGAGCAAAGGGAAAGCCAGACATTACAAGCTGGATCCCTGCAAAACATTGGGGAGGGAACTGGGTGAAGGGATGATAGACTCATGCCCAGGAAAGTTGGTGTGACAGGAGATACTTGCCTGTCAGTCAGACCTGGGGATAGAGATGGTTGCCCTAGATGATTTGGGATACTTCACTCCCTAAACAAAGGAGTGCGCTCCCTTATGCTCTCGGTTCCTCTTGGTGCATTGTGCTTGACTCCTGGCTTGTGGGGCTCTTCTGCTCCTGCTTCCTTGCATTTGCCATGTGGACCCCACACACAATTAGCCGGAGGCTGAACTGGGCCTATCTCCAACATGGAAGGGAAATTTGGGCACTGGCTTTGCTTCTAGCTTCTCTAAAACATTAACTACACGTCTTCTATGACCGGACTAAGGGAAATGGGATTTTAAAAACTCAATTTAATTCCACCCAAGTAACAATTACTCATTCTCCTTTGCAAGTCTCAGAAAATTCTTTTTATCAGGATATTGTGAGAACTCCAACCCCAGCAGTACCCAGTGGGGAAGAGGACTCCTCCATTTCATTCGATATCACTATTACTTGGAAAATTCCAAGGATTTAGACTCTCTCTTCTAGGAACCAGAATAAATGCCAACCAAATATTTTATTATAAACAGAAACCTTTGGCTTTATCCCTATTTTGTGAAACAATACTCAGTTATCCAATACTCCAATAGTTTCTTAGAGAATCCAATATTTCTGACAACATTTCTTTATTTCCAAGATAGTTCAGACCTTTAGCTTACTGCAATAAAATCCAAAATGATTATTTTTCTTTCACTTTATCACTGTCCCTATTCTAAACACAATAGTAAAAATAATGTGCATGGCAAATTTTTAATTATTTCTCAACACTACAAAATCTCTGCCTTTTCAAAATAAATTCTATTTTTTTAATCAAAGCTCTCTTGTATCTGATCCTACCAAATAGTTTCAGTCCCAACTTGAAAATTAGCTATTTTCTACAGATACACCCTACTTTCCTACAGACAACATTGTATAGTGTTTACTAGATTGACTTCGGAATTGGACAGAGCTTGATTGATTCAATAAGAAACGTTGACTTTATTTACTAGCTGTTCAGCTGACTCAATTAACTTCTCTATGCCTTGGTTCTCTGTTTTATAAAATGGATACAATTCTTATTTCACAGGAATATTTTGGGGTTTAAATGGCATAAAGTATTTATTGGGATGTCTGGCACATAGTAAAATGTCAACAACAGGCAGCTACTTTTGTTTTTATCTTCTTCTCCTGAAATTATTTTTTTTCTCTTCCTGAATGGAAGTTTCCTACTCATCTTGCTAGATCCAACTCAAAGATTTCTCTCCTCCTTTCTGAAATTCTTCCTAGTTTTCCCCAGACAAATGTGAATTTTTTTCTGTCAAATTGCAAAGCACTCTCAGTTCCTCCCAAGTAGTTTTTATGATGTCTTTATGTAATAATGTCCTTGTATTGTTACCTTACAACATTGGATCATACTTGTACATATAAGCCATTGAGGGCAAAGTCTTTTGAATGCAGTCTGAATTCTCATGGAACCCAGCACAGTCCTCATTCTCAGTGGTTACTGCTGGATTAAGTCATCTATAATTCCAAGTTTGTAATATAGTTTCATACAAACTATATTAACTTAAATGTTAGAACTGAAAATCCAGTAATATCTTATTCTTTTATGGTAGTATCTTATTTTCATTTCCTCTTTTTTCTTAATAGTATAGATAGTGTCCCAAGTTTTTTGAGAATCTTTGCTTTAAATATATATATATACCCACAAACAAAAGAGCTATTTGTATGTTTTTTTTAAATCTACTAGATGTATAGCTTTACTTTTCATTTTCAAAATAATTAGTTAATTTGAAGTAGAGTACGTGCACTTACAGAGGTAAATAAGATTTTAAGAAGTCAACTAAATTTTAGGTTGCTCAATAAGTGAGTGGCAGAACCAGATTTCAAATACAGGTCCATTTAACTCTAAAACCTGTCCCATTTCCAACATTCATTATATTGCCTCTTGGCGAAATTTCTACGTACTTCTGTACAACACATGTAAAGGAAACAGCCTTTAGGCTAAGGGCTCAGTTAAACCTCTAAAAACAAACCAGTCAGGGGAGTGAGTGACAAAATAAAAACAGAAATGTGGTAATGCTTCCCTGGGCTCACAGTGATATTGTGTGGACATGAAGTGATTAAATACCAGCATCCTATAAGAAAGGCTGAATTCAGTCAGGGAACACAGGACTAATGTCTTGGGCATAGTGTTGGCTGAGGGCCATGTTGCAGAAACTCTAAAACAATGGATATATTGATTGAAAACCATCTCTGAGTTGGAAGCACTGAGTTGAGTTAGAGCATGTAAGAAGAAGTCTGGCTTTCTTAAGATGGTGGTTTGGTAAATATTATTAGTATTAATAATATTTCAAGCAAGTTAGCTGAAGCTTGTGAATTGCTAGATAAGTTATTGCAATTCTACCTATATCTGCTTCTAAGCATGCTAGTCTATCTAAGGAAATATTTAAAAAGTATTCTTGAGCAGTATTAACCAGTAGGATATGACCGATCTACTTCACAATAAAGTCAGTTGGAAATCTTCATTATGGTTATATATGTATGAGTGAAAAATCGAGCAGTGAAGTAAAGATACATTGTGATTGGCCCAGTCACACAGTGGAAGGTAGCCCAAGTCTATGAACCTTCTCGATTCCAGGGGGCACCATGAGATAGGCTCAACTGATTAAGTGCATAGAAGAGTCCATCCTAGGACTGCCCATGTGTGACTTCCTAAGTGACGAAAACTGAACTCCTTCTAAGATAGCAACAGTCACCCAGCAGACATTTACTTTCCCTGACATAGCAAATAAAACTCACATCCAACTCTGGTGGTTTTAATTCCAATCCAAGTAAGTCCAAAGATGTTTTCTCCTGGGGTTACATGAGATGTGCAGAGGTTCTCATGCAAAAGACAAACCCATTAGCAAACGCCTCTTCTACTTACCTCAAAATGAAAAGTTTGCATAGTTAGACAAGTAGTACAACTTTACCTCTTGACTGTATGTCAAGCTGTCCAGAGAATGTGTATTCAACTAATTCTTTCTAGTGAGCAAACAGAAATGTGTTTATATAAGACACTATGCAGGTGAAGCTAAAACAAACCATTCTTATTTCACTTCACAAATATTATCTTTGTCTTGCAATATTTTCTTGCAACATTATTATATACATACATACTACTTTAATTACACAACTTAAATGTACATACTGAAAACATTCTGTAAGCCCCGAGTTACCTGATACTGCTCTAACACCATTCAACTTACTCTTTTCTGTGCTGTTACAGGCCTTTATGCTGCCAAAATTCCTTATTAAATTCCTAGGTTAGCTCTTTATTGACTATGGGAAAATCTGCATACCTTTTAAAATATATTTATTTTTAGAGAGACATAAAGTTCTTGTTGGATTTCCCATTTTAAGAATGTGACATATAGACAGTTCTGCTATTTGAATACCTCTTAAAGATTACTCCTACAAACAATAGAATAAGAAATAAACATACGCAAAATTAATTTGTAGAGAGTTGAGGCAAATGCATAAATAAAATTGATTTTTCACTTTATGTACAAGTCAGTTCATTAATGCAACTTTTGATAAATCAAGTAATAAAGTATATCTTTTTAATGTTATAAAGATAAATACTATAAGAACCAATGAAATAATATAATCAACAATTATAGGTAATAAGAAGAAAGGAAAGGAAGAACTTAAAGGAAGTATGGTATTAATTCCCATGGCCTCATAGTGGAGAAGCAGTTAGGTACTCTTCAAATAAATAGAATATTAATGTATTATATTAAATTATAGTTACACAAGTTCTAAAACAGAAAGAAAACCTCCTAAATTATAATATGGTCCTCATAAAAATTCACAAAGCATAAATAAATACCTAAAAGAAAGTGACTAAGAAAATAAAAAGGATGGAAAAAGTGTTTTAGGAAATGAAAAGGCCACAATTTTAATATCAGACAAGTAGATTCAGAATTAAAATATTGAACAATAATAGTTTATAATAATAACTAGTGGCCTGGTGCACAAAATTCATGCACATTAAAAGAGGATTAATTAGAGGAAATATTTTAATATTGCTTTTTGTCCTTTCTTTATAATAGAAATGTCAGAGATGAAAGAAAATTAGTAAAATGTATATGAAAATCTTCCTCCTGTCAGAGTCTGGGTTGCACCATGGGACCCAGAGTCAAGTCCCCGCCCACCCACAAGTACCTCAAAATTGCGTGAGACCCAGACCCAGCCATTCCCTCCATTGGACTAGATCCTGACCTGGCTGATTCCACCCTTGTCAAGCTCCAATGGGCAGGGGACACAGCCTCAGGTCCCCTGGCACAGCACCAGGGTGGGGGACATGGCCTGAGGTCCCCCAGCCTGGGCCAGGGTGGGGGTGCACCTTGAGGTCCCATGTCAAGCCCCACCAGGTGAGAGGCACAGCCTCAGGTCCTGTCAAGCTCTGCCAGATGGGGGGCATGGCCTGAGGTTCCCCAGCCTGGCATCAGTGTGGGGGGCATGGACTGAGGTCCCCCGGCCTGAGGTCCTCCATCAAGCCCCATGGGGGCAGGAGTGGGGCACAGCCTCAGGTCTCTGCTGATTGCTAGTTAAGACTTGTTATGGGAACTCAGCCTTTGCTGTGGGTGCAGCCATCTTGTGTTATGGAAACCCCACCTCCGATTGTGGGCACAGCCATCTTTGTGGTGAGTGATGGTCAATTTGCATATTCCCTCTTTATTATATAGGATGAGCATAATCCATACGGGGTTATCTAAATGTCATCAGTATCTAAGTACAAGTTACCTAAAATTTAAATTCATGAAGCAAACAGTGAGACAGAAGATGGGAGATAGAGAACATATTGGGATATTATGAGTAGGAGGTGTTTGCTTCTTGCTTTATGGCAAGTCAAGTGAGGAAGAAATATAGTAACAAGTAAGTTAGATTTAAAAGTTAAGAATGATATGCATAGATATAATTCTATAAATTAAAAACAGACAATGTGTCTTCTTTTCAGGTTTCAAAAAAACATCAAACCCATTGATCAAATATTAGGCCACAAAGGAAATATCAATAAATTCCAAGATACAGAACACAAACAACATTCTCTGATTTTACTTCTGTTATACTGGATCATGTAAATGGGAAGGTGAAAAATATTAAACAAGTCATCAAAATTGAAATTACAAATTATATAGAAAATAACAATAATGAAATCAAATCTGTCAATGTTGCTTTAAGAAAGACCTAAAATAATTACCTTGATAAGAGAGGTTAAAAATGAATAGATCAAGCATTCAATTAAAGTGTTTTGAAACATGATTTAACATTTTTTAAAATATATTTTATTGATTTTTTACAGAGCGGAAGGGAGAGGGATAGAAAGTTAGAAACATCGATCAGCTGCCTCTTGCACGCCCCCTACTGGGTTTGTGCCCACAGCCAAGGTACATGCCCTTGCCGGAATCGAACCCTGGGGCCCTTCAGTCTGCAGTCCGATGCTCTAACCACTGAGCGAAACCGGTCTCGGCATGATTTAACATTTTTTAAAAAGGAGTATTAAGACATTTTAAAAGTAAAAACAGGCATTAATTCTTTTGTCAATTAGGTTAATCTAGTTTTATTACCCCACCCCCATGAATTTGGAAATTGTCCTCTCTATTTCTGTCCTTTTAATGATTTCCTTTAGTCTCCATTAGTCTAAAAGGACCTAGCATGCAAGAATTTGCAAATATATGACAGTAAATATCACCACTTTCCCTTCTTCTTTTGCTCTGTTCTACTTTTAAACATATTTATAGTATAAGTCAAATTATTCTTACTGCCATTTCTTGGAGTACCAGTTCTCCTTTGCTGCATTATGCTAATTTAACCTCATGTTTTCACATGAGGTCATGAATGGAGGTTGTAAACTAAGGTTCTGCAGGAGTGGCTTGTGTGCGCTGGGTTCTGATTGCCTTCTCAGAAGGTAGTTTCACTGCCAGCACCTCTGGGGTCCCCTTGTTGGAATCTTTTTCACATCCCGCTTGTCCAGGATTCCAATGCCAGGGTTCAGGATCTGGAGAAGGCAGCACACAAATGAAGAGAGACTGGAAAAGTATCAATTTTGAGAATAATGGGGGGCCAGACGGGAGTCCACCTCTAGGGGGAGGACACCACCAGCTCTGGCTTTGCTATCCTCTTTTATTAGGACTAAGTGATACATCCATGTCCTTTAGGTCAGGAAATTCCAACAATGAAATCAACCAGCAAGAATTAACAGAAGACTAAAAGTGGCAGCTACTTCAGCTACCAATATCTCACCTAAGCAGTGAGTGAATAGTTCAGACTTAAAGAGCCATAAAGGTTGACCAGGTTTTCTGTTTATTCTATTTACATCTCTATTGGTGAGGCAATCACTGGTTTCCTGCATCCCCTTGTCTGGGATTTTATGTTAATGTTTGGTCTTGGGATTCTAGCGAGTTACATACAGGCTGGATACATTTGAACTACTCTACCACATGGGGAATGGCTGAGTTTCAAGTTCATGCTGTGCCTCTTTCCTGTCACTTATGGTCACAGGGATGTCAAGACTCCTTTGCTGCCATCCTGGGCTGATGTATGGATTTTTCTGGTTCCTTTTGAAACAAAACAATGGAAAGCTTCCGAGGCCCTACCTATGTGCAGAAATCTTTGCACCAGTCCAGTTCTTTTTCCAAGATTGTCTATCAGTCTGATAAACTCTAACTGCAGACCAGAAATACTGCTGGAGACTGCATCAGAATCTCTCTCTCTCTCTCTCTCTCTCTCTCTCTCTCTCTCTCTCTCTCTCACACACGCACACACACACACACACACACACACACACACACACATAAACATTCTCTGTATAGTAATCCTGCATCTTTGATTTTTAAAAGTCTCAATGCGTTGATATTTTCTCAAAAGTTCTATACCAATTGCTCCATTATTTTTTCAAACTTTGGGATTCAAATGTTCTGTTTGTTGCCTGTGTTGTCTCTCCTGATGACAGTACATTTTCTTCCATGACTAATGGCTGTGTTTAAAATGTGAGCCCAGAGGAACCAAGATGGTGGCATAGGTAAATACCTATCTTGCTGCCCCACACAACAATTCCAAAACTACAACTTAACGACAGAACAAGCATCATCCAGAATCACTGGAAAGCTGGCTGAGAGAAAATTCCACAAATAAAAGTAAAGATAGGACACTGTGACTCAGAGGAGCGGTGGAGGGCAGTGTTGAAGATACTTGTGGAGGCAGAGGTTTGGAGCGGTGCATGCGCACCAGCAGAGAGGGTGGGCAGCTGCAAACCTAGCTGGTTTTCTCCAACAGGGAGGGCAAAGGCATCCCACTGCACTGATTCCCCAGTTCCAGGCGAGGTCCGGGGAACCCACACTCATATGGGGTGAAACTGGACAGTGGGAAAGCACGCTGAAGCCTGGGCGCGGCAGAGGTCTACGAGCTTCTGGAGAGGGCGAGCTTGTGGAAAGTGCACTTAAACTTGGAAAAAGCAGTTTGCACATAAACTTGGGAACAGAAGTGCGTGACCGTGCAGAGAGGACTCGTGACTTTGTCCCTTGTTCGGGTGACCACCGGACTGCATTGTGTTACAACCCTGGGCGAGACTTTGGGGGTGCAGACTCATTTGGGGAGAGGCTGAGTTGTCTGGCAGCAGGTGGAGATAGGCGGCGGCTTTCTCTTGGAGGTGCGTGCAGCCATTACCGCCCGGCACAGAGACCCAGGTGTCCCATAGGGCGGAGCTGATGCTGCCTGCTCAGCCCAGAGACCTCGCCCATCCAACCAGAGCACAGCTGACCCTCATAGCCAATTGGCCTGGAGGTCAAACCCTCCTAGTGCTAACAACAATAATCTAGGCTTAATTTCGACAAGACTGTGCAACCCATAAAGGGCTGCAGCAAGAGTATCCACCTCAGGTAACTGGGGAGGCTGAACCACTCACTGTCCCTTAGAGGACATCTACCACACAAAGCTAATGGACCAACTCAGGAAAGCAGCCACAATGCAGAAACATGGAAAGAAATCAGATGTGATAGAAATGGAGAAAAAAAGACGACTAGACATAGAGTTCAAAACCACTGTTACAAGGTTTTTCAAGAGGTTCCTAGAAAAGGCCGAGACATACAAGGAAATGAACAAGACCTACGAGGATATGACAAAGGACCAAATAGAAATTAAGCATACACTGACTGAAATAAAAAATATTATACAAAGACCTAAAAGCAGTTCAGAGAACGACAAGAATAAAGTCAACGATTTGAAATACAAAGAAGCAAAATCCACTCTGCCGGAAAAGCTAGAAGCCAAAAGGATCCAAAAACTTGAAGATAGTGTGAGGGGCCTCTGGGACAACCTCAAGCATACCAATATCCAAATTATAGGGGTGCCAGAAAAAGAGAGCAAGATAATTAAAACCTATTTGAAGAAATAGTGACCAAAAACTTCCCCTGCCTGGTAAAAGAAGTTGACTTAAAAGTCCAAGAAGTGCACAGAACCCCAAAATATAGGAATCTAAAGAGGACCACACCAAGACACATCATAATTAAAATGCCAAGGGCAAAAGATAAAGAGAGAATATTAAAAGTAGCAAGAGAAAAACAGTTAGTTACCTATAATGGAGCACCCATACAATTGTCAGCAGATTTCTCTACAGAAACGATGCAGGCCAGACTGGAGTGGCAAGAAATATTCAAAGTGATGAATATCAAGAATCTACAACCAAGATTATCCAACAAAGCTATCATTCAGAATTGAAGATCAGATAAAGTGCTTCGCAGATAAGAAAAAGCTAAAGGAGTTCATCCCCTCCAATCCAATATTATATGAAATTATGAAAGATATTCTTTAAGAAGAAGAAGAAGAAGAAGAAAGTAAAAATAAAAGTGATGAACAACAAATACACATCTATCAACAAATGAATATAAAAATCAAGTGAATTAAAAATCTGATGAATAGGATAAACTGGGGGATATAACAGAATCATGGGCATAGAGAATGAATGGACTGACAATTCTTGGGGAGAAAAGGGATGTGGGAGGTGCAGGAAGAGACTGGACAAAAATCATGCACCTATGGGAGAGGACAGTGGGGAGGGGGGAGAGTGAGGGCAAAGGGTGGGATGGGTACCGGGTGGAGGGGAACTTTAGAGGGGAAAAAAGGGGGAACAATGTAATTAATAAACTGAACAGTAAAGATAAAAATGAATAAAATAAAATAAAATGTGAGCCCATCTTTGTTGGAATGACCTATGTTGGAACTCTCACAAACCCTGAGTTGTTGACACATTTCTGTATACTTTTTGCATCTTCCTGGGCCCTACATCCAAACTCCCTATTATGTTACTACTTTGTCCATTTGCATCTCCAGACCACAGATTAGCATACATATAGACCTCACTCCTCCATGTAGTACTGTCTGGGCTTTTCAACTTTCCTCTCTCAGCAGGCCCTGAAAATACAAATTGCTTAGATGGTAGGAAGAATCTTCTGGTCCTAGTTTCAGGGAAGCTGTGTTTCCATGAGCCTGCAAGCTTTATTTAGGGCACTCAGCTTGTGATTTTTCATACTCCTTTCAATAGCCCAAGACCTTATCTCTGTCCCAGCTTCCGCCCTGAAACTCCACTCCTCAAAGGCCTTTCTCCAGATTCAGTCCCCCCACTTCTACAGCCTTGGGTTGGCACTCACTCTTCCTTTCTGCATTGCAGAAATATTTCTTTTCTTTTTTTGAACTTGACTATATACTTAAAATTATTTTATTGTTATAGTCAATCCAACATTTCCATGAGTTTGGAGAGGCTGTGACTGTTTCATTTCTACCTTACACAATGTCTGGAATTAAATTAAAGAAAGGACGATTTGTCAAGATATGGACTGATAACACCCAGTTTTTCTGAAGACAAAAGTTTTAGAATGTTTTCCTTGAAATCTAATTTTTTTCATCACAAAAAGAAAAACAGGGGGAAAATGAAAAGAAGGGAACAAAGGGGAAAATATTTTACAAACTGAGGCAGCCAGTGACTTCTTGCCTAAATTACGATGCAAGGTAGAATATGAAATCATTTGTGGATGTAGGCTGGGAAAATTTTTTTAGCACCTACTGTATGCCAGGTTCTATATTAATCTCAGGTCAGAATTTTTAAACAACTTGATAAATATCTTAAGTCCAATTAACTATTTGTGCTCATATTCAACACCAAGCATGATTAAGCTGTACTTTCTCCATTTTAATGTTTATTCTCAAACCTGGGAGTCCAGAGACATATTTTGTAAATCCAACAACATATAAATTATAAATGCCATCTAAATTATAATTCACAATGAAAGCTGTTTTGTCGAACACCTCTGTTTCTGTAACTGGGATCTGAAAAGCCCTGATAGCAGGAGAAAATGTCCCAAGATATCCTCGAGGATGGGAGAGAAATATTTTTCCTTAAAATAAGCCTGTGCTTTATCAAGTTTCAGAACTCCTTTTGTTCCAGGATGAGGTCAGTGTGACAGGCATTTATGAGCTTTTTGTTTTGTTTTCCTTGAGAATTTTTTTAAAATCCCAATCTTGTTAGTGCTGTAGCACGTTGGAAGTGGATTTCCTCAAGTTTCTTTTCAGGTAGGTGGGGCATCAGTTCCCCCAATGATTGGCTGGCTTATTTCTCAAAACTCTCAGAAAGCTCCTGTGCTGAGGGAGCTCCAACTCAGGGGCTGTGAGATCCAGGGAGGAGCAGCCAGAGCCTCCCAGCCTCAGTTGTGTCCGTCCTCGCAGCTCATGTTCTTGTCCTGCAGAAACCCTGTGCTGCCCACCCTTTCCCACTAAGATCCAGCATATCAATTTCTCGAGGCCCATAGACAAGGTCACATGTGTCAGTACTTAGGTATTTAATCTAATCTTGTATCTAAACTAAATTTTTCTTGTATAGTCTTTCTTTTTGTTTCTGGTTTCCTTTTCCTGTTGTTGCCATTTGCCTCCCACCCCTCACCCCTTTTTTTAACTATAAAAATATTGATAAGATTAGGGGAGGTTTTAAAAGGCAATAACAAATACACTGAGCCTGTGGACTTATGTGGGAAAACTGAGGCTAGAAGGAATCCTGTCATTTGAATAGTCTCAAATATCCCTACGGTCTAGGGAGATTTAAAATATTTTTGTTTAAAACTAAATTTTATTGCTGTGATTTCTGAGGATTTATAGTTTTTTTCTTAGAGATCAAATTTTTATGATTTTCAAGATGCTCCTACATGTGAAATCATCTTGTTTCTTGCACTATAGTCTTGGGCTTACTTTTTCCCATATTAGCAGTGAGAGTCATAAAGCCACCAGGAACGACAAGTAATTTTTCAAGTAGTTATGATCTTTATGTTTGACATGGAAGGTAAAGAACTAACATGTAATAAGGGAAAGACCAGGAGAAGAAAATACTAAATCACCTCAAAGAGGAAGTGTTCTGAAGTTTCTCCAGAGTGTAGGTCAGTAAGTGCTCTGCACTCCCCATTGGCCGAGAAGAGGGTTGGACTCTGGGAATCTGGAGATGATTTAGACATAGACCAGGAGCTAAAAGAAGTCTTGTTTGTGTCTCTATTACATGAGAAGACATCGGTTTGCTTCTCAAGAATTCAACTCATTCCCAGCACCACAAGAATTAAACATTCTGAGTAGAATCAGGCTTTGAATCCTAGTGTATATGTGTGTGGTGGGGGTGCCAGCATTGTATTATTTCTGTCCCAGTTTCTGCTTCATCATTTCACTTTCATCTAAGATGTCTGGCTTCTTGGAAAGTCTGCCTGATTTAAAGCCTAGTTCTATGTGAATGGTATGTAGACAGGAATAGCCAATTTCAAAATAAGAGCTTTAGTACAAATAGAGCAACAGGGACAGGTAATATTTCATCACGGCTTCTAGTTCACACTCAGTTCATAAAATGACTTGCTGTGAGAGCCAGCTTCTTAAGTCATTCAGACTCAATAGAGCTACTCACCAGGCACTCTTGAAAGAGTAGGGTTGAATTAATTAGGCAATGGAAAACCTAGCTGGGAATAATGGGGTTCCTTTATGCATTCGGATGACTTTGATAGGCAGCCCTTACCAGAGAACAGGAGCTCCAATGTAAGCTAAGAGGGGCTGGGAGTCCTAGTCTTAAGAACCAAGCACACCATTGCTTTTCTAACCCAGGACTTTGTAACTTTCAATCAGTCAGTAATTTAATGAGTTCTGAGTATGTTTTTAGCATTGACTTAGAAGCTGATGCACATTACCAAAAAAAAAGTATAAGATTTGGTTCTTGCTATGAATGCTCTTACGTGATTGTAATAATATGCATGAAATATATGCATTTTAAAACATAAACATAAGTACCTTCCTTGGTGCCTAGTGAGTGTTAAAAGCTGTTAAAGTGTTCTAGGAGCTGAAAGAAGATTGAAATCATTTAAGTTTTCCTCCAAGGCTGGGGATACAATTGAGCTGACTCTCAGACATTTGGGGGCCACCATGAGGCACTTACTTTACCTTCTCCCTTTTAGGCAAAAAAAGGTCTCCCCAGACTTATATAGCACATTTATTACCAAGTCATAAATGTTCCCTGGTTAGTTATAAAAAGCGCTATCAAAACTGATTGTTCCTCCAACAATCAGTAACATATAGAATAGTTTGCATACATAGACATAGTGTGAAGCTGATCTATGGGAAAGAAAATACTTAATGGCTAGTTTGTAGATTTGCTAGAAAAGTTTCTATGTCATTTGTAGGTAGGTAATACTGACTCATGTTACACATGGCATTTGGACTATTCAGAACCTTTTAGGATAACATTGTCTTTAATATTGTTGTCTTATGTTCTCTCTTGGTTGTAACTCAGAAAAATGAGAGAAGTATTTTTTCTTTGGAAACCCCAGTATCACTTGCAGCCTGTTTATGCAAATCTCTCTGGCAGGCAGAGCACTGTGCACGGAGCTTGCACTTCTTCTCTCTCTTCCAGCCCTTCCTGAGTCCAGGTGGTCATACTTGTTAAAGAGGAAAGCTCCTCAACTGGCCTTCCCAGAGCCTCCAAAGCCACCCACAGTGCTTCTCACAGCCCCTTTCATCCTCATTCCCATGTGCAATGAATTTTTGTATCAGAATATATTTCCTTAAACAATAAAACTTTATTACCCTATCGTCATTTAAAACCCTCCCCTTTAAAGCCCATATACTAGTAATTGGACTATGCTCTCTCTCCCTTTCCCATTTCCAAGGCTATTTGTCAATGTCTTTCCATTCAAATGCTTTGGTCACCCTGTGTGACTCAGTCTCTGTAAGGATGACCCATCTAGGATCCTCTGTCCTTGTCCACTTATCATCACTTTAGCCAACATTTCTGTAGTTACACCTGGGGCTGTAACAGCTCCAAGGCAAACCCTTAATTAGAGCTTCTTTATCTGTCTCCTATGACTAACTTTCTGTAAGGACATGTAGACTTTTAACTAAAAAGCCCTCTTTTAGCCCTCTCATTTCTCCACTTCCTTCCTTTACCAGCAAAGAACCCATTGTACATCACTTCAACAAACTCTTTTCAATACTCTAATGCCCTTGGTCTTAAGATTTTTGGTCACCCGTGTTTAATTTAAAGTTGGATTTCTGTGAGTATGACTTTATCATTTCAGTCTTTGATACAAGTCACTAGATGTAGGGCTTCAAGATAAGTTTGTTGACCCTCCCAATTATTGATATAAAAATGTTTCAAGTATTCACTTAGTAGACTACAGTTTGCTGAACTGTATAGATCCTCATACAAAGGTGGCAATGAACTTAAAAATGCAGTGTATGCCCATTCATTTGTTTGCTCAACAAATATTTATTCAGAGTCTTCTGTGTCTCAGGTACATTGTTGAATGATGGGAATTAAAACCAGACACTGTTTCTGACTGCTTACCTATGTGAAGCTTGCAATCTGATAGAGAAGAAAGCTCTACATTGCTAGGAAGGTATGAATCCTGGGGCAGTCTTTCCAGAGAGGGCTCTATGACATTTGAGCTTAGATCTGAAGGATGACAGGCCTGTAGAGAGCAGGAGTTGTTGAGGAAAATTGGAATGTGCTTCCAATATTACTCTGATAAAATCATGCAATATTTCAATTTTTGGTTTAATAGAATTGTGGAAATGTTGTTTATGTCTGACAATGAAATTTAGAAGTTGTTAATATTTAATTAAATGCATAGAAAATTAAATATTACCCCATTTCTGTAAGCAACCTAGCTTGGCAAGAGTTTGTCAGAATTTAAGATTATCTCATTGTCACTATTAACATGGGTTGCCAAAACTTTAACTCTAGGACAAGTGCATGGAGGCTGGGGCCAATAGTTGACTGTCAGGATATAATGAACTCAGCTCTAGTGTCAACACAAATAGATAGCATTTCTTCGTGAAAATTTAAAAATAATGGCCAGAAAGAGGAGAACACCAAGATGGCGGCATAAGCAAACACCTATTGTTCTGCCCCGCGCAACGATTTAAGAACTACAACATAACAGCAGAACAGACAAGCACCCAGAATCGCCAGAAAGCTGGCTGAATGTAAACTCCACTAATAGGAGCAAAGGTGGGACACAGACTCGGGACCAGCAGGAGCACAGCCTTTCAGATGGAAAACAGGTTAGGAGCTGCCCTGGTCGCGCGCTTGGGCTGGGGCTGGAGCAGGGACTGGCCGGATTTAAGCGGGGCGCGGCAGAGCCTCCTAGTCCCAAGGGTCGCGCAAACCCGCAACTTGCCCCCTGGAAACTTGTCTCCTGGTTCCGGAAACCATCTATTTTACAGCCCTGGGCTGGACTTTTGGTGTGCAGGCACATTTGGGGAAAGGCAGAGTTGTCTGGCAAGGGGAAGAGACTAGCGGCTTTCTCTTGGAGGTGTCTGCAGCCATCCCCATCCAACAGAGACCCGCTCGCGCGAGCGCCGCATAGGACCCAGCTGCTGCCGCCGCTGCCTCGGCGGCACAGCCCAGAGACTCCGCCCATCCAACCTGAACACAGTCTCCCTTCACAGCCAATTGGCCTGGAGGTCAAACCCTCCTAGGGCTAACAACAAAAAGCTGGGTTTAAATTCAAAAACACTGAATACAACCCATAAAGGATTGCAGTAAGAGTACCTACCTCAGGTAACCGGGGAGACTGAGCCACTGTCCCTTTGAGGATATCCACCACATAAAGCAGCCACCATGCAGAGACATGGAAAGAAATCAGGTGTGAAAGAAATGGAGGAGAAAAGACGACAAGACATAGAGTTCAAAACCACGGTAATAAGGCTTTTCAAGAGGCTCCTACGAAAGGCGGGTCAACTTAATGAGAATTACCAGGAAATAAACAAGACCAACCAGGAAATAAACAAGACCAACCAGCAAATGAATGAGACTTACAAGGAGATGAATGATACTTACAAAGAAGTGAATGAGACCCTCAGGGAAATGTACAAGACCTCTGAGGATACGAACCAGACCCTCACAGATTAAAAAAAAGGACCAACTAGAAATCAAGCATACACAGACTGAAATAAAAAATATTACACAAAGTCCTAAAAGCAGTCCAGAGGGCCACAAGAACCAAGTCAAAGATTTGAAATACAAAGAACCAAAATCCACTCAGCTGGAAAAGCAAGAAACAAAAAGAATTCAGATAATTGAAGATAGCGTAAGGGGCCTCTGGGACAACCTCAAGCAAGCCAACATCCGAATTATTGGGGTGCCAGAAAAAGAGAGAGAGCAAGTTAATGAAAACCTACTTGAAGAAATAGTGACTGAAAACTTTCCCCACCTGGTGAAAGAAACTGACTTAAAAGCCCAAGAAGTACACAGAACCCCAAAATATAGGAATCTAAAGAGGACCACACCAAGACATATCATAATTAAAATGCCAAGAGCAAAAGATAAAGAGAGAATATTAAAAGCAGCAAGAGAAAAACAGTTGGTTACCTACAGGGGAGCACCCATACGATTGTCAGCGGAGTTCTCAACAGAAACGATGCAGGCCAGACGCGAGTGGCAAGAAATATTCAAAATAATGAAGAGCAAGAATCTACAACCAAGATTACTCTATCCAGCAAAGCTATCATTCAGAATTGAGGATCAGATAAAGTGCGTCGCAGATAAGAAAAAGCTAAAGGAGTTCATCACCACCAAACCAGTATTATATGAAATGCTGAAAGACATTCTTTAAGAAGAGGAAGAAGAAAAAGGTAAAAATATAAATTATAACAACAAATACACATCTATCAACAAATGAACATAAAAATCAAGTGAACTGATAGGCTGATGAACAAGATAAACTGGTGACTATAACAGAAACATGGACATAGAGAGGGAATGGACTGACAATTCTAGGGGAGAAAAGTGTTGTTGGAAGTACAGCAAGAGATTGGACAAAAATCTTGCAACAATGGGAGAGGACATTGGGGAGGGGGAGGTGAGTGCGGAGGGTGGGATAGGTACAGGGTGGAGGGAAGATATAGGGGGATAAAAAAGGGGAAACAATGTAATTAATAAACTGAACAATAAAAAAATAATAATAATGGCCAGAAAGAGGAAGATGCATTGGGAACATGCTTGTGAAGGAGTCACTGTAAGTGTGGTTCCCAAAGTCAATCTAGAGCTCTGCTCCCCACTTCCCAGCCAGTTCAGCCAGCCTTGTTCAGGGTAGGCTTCCTCAACATTCTCCATTGAGCAGTGGCCATGTGCCTTTTCAAGCTGTCTCCACCCCATGGCTAGGGAAAACTAGAAGCCTCTTCTAAAAATAAGTTGCTAAATGTCCCAAATAAAATAGGGCTGCAAATGAAAACAAATGACACTGAAATGCAGTTATCAGCCCTAGCTGGTTTTGCTCAATGGTTAGAGCATTGGCCTGGGGACTGATGGGTCCCAGGTTCAATTCTGGCCAAAAGCACATACCTGGGTTGCAGGCTTCATCCCCAGTAGGGGGCTTGCAGGAGGCAGCTAATCAATGATTCTCTCTCCCTCTCCCTTCCTCTTTAAAATCAATAAAATATATTTTTAAAAAAAGAAATGCAGTTACCAAAAATTTTAAAAACACATTTGTGACATGGTAATTTACAGGCTTTTTATTATCATACTAGTGTCCCAGGGCATGGATTCGTGCACATTGAAAGGAGATTAATTAGAAGAAATATTTTAATATTGCTATTCCCCCTTATCTATAATAGTAGTGTCAAACAAATTCACGATTGACAATGGCACACACATGCGATTGGCAAGAGTGAAAAATTGTTTGCACCTGGCTATAAAGCAAGTCAGGTTCCTGGACTAAAGAAACTCCAAGGAGGCTAGTTGCTAGGAAGAGAAAACAGGGAGTTGCTACATGACATCATTACCCGGCGCCCACAGCCACCATTTGGGGCTGGGCTGGGCTGTGAGTTGCATTTTGTGCCGTGGTATCTTGGCAGCATTGGTTGTAATTTGGTGGAGTCTCAATCCAGGGTGATGGCTGGGTCTGTGTCCCACTTGGGAGGAGTCAAGTATTGGTTTGTTGGTGCCAGGTCTGTGACACATTTATTTTTAAATGGCCAGGGCACATCTTGGTAGCTCCTGTGTTGAGTGTCTGCCTCCTAGTGGTCAGTGTGCATCATCGCTACCAGTAGGATGGATGGACACTTCACCTTTTATATATATATATTAAATAATGAGAGGTGATGATAAGTCTAATAATTCCTGAATATATTTCAAAAGATCTATAACACTCTGTTAATAATAATGGTAATCTTATCTAATAAAAGAGTAATATGCAAATTTGATCGTACCTTTGACACATCCACAAGCCTTGCCCACCAGCCAATCAGGAGCAAATTATGCAAATAAACCCCAACCAAGATGGCTGCCACCGCTGAGAGCAGGAGGAAAGCTTGGGTTTCCCTGGCAACAAAGGAAGCCAAGCTTCCTGCCTCCCTAGGCCTCCAATCAATGTTACAAAGTTTCAATTATAAAAGATACAGAAATGGTGGCAGCCAATGAGCTGGAGAGAACAGTGGCTTGGGTTTCCCTGGCGATGTAGGTAGCCAAGCTTTCAGTCTGCCCTTGCTGGCCTAGGCCTCCACTCTAGGCTACAATGTTTCAAACAGAAATAGCTGCCACCCCAGAGGGAGCAGAAGGCTTGGCTCCGCTCCGGCTACAAAGTTTCAATTGTAGATATAGATTAATCCCAGACCCCAGGGCCTCTGCTTAGGTGGCTGGGGGCTGTGGCCAGCCTGCAAACCTCCACAGGCCCCTTGCCCAGGCTGTCCCTCACCCGGAACCCCCACTCTGATCTGGGGCACTCTTTAGAGCAAACCAGCTGGCCCCCAACCATGTACCAGGCCTCTATCCTATCTAATAAAAGAGTAATTTGCAGATTGACCATCATTCCAACACACAAGAGAGCTGCCTCCATATGGTCAAAGATCCTGCCTCCATGTGGACACAAGATGGCCACCACAAGATGGGCAGCAAGGAAGGGCCATTGGAGGTTCCAGGCCTTGCCAGGGAGGGCAGTTGTGGGCGATCAGGCCAGCAGGGGAGGGCAGTTGAGAGGGATCAGGCCTGCAAGGGAGGGCAGTTGGGGGTGATCAAGCCTGCAGGGGAAGGCAGTTAGGGGTGACCAGGCCAGCAGAGGAGGGAATATGGGGGCAAATAGGCTGGCAGGGGAGCAGTTAAACATCAATTAGGCTGGCAGGGTAGTGGTTAGCGGGTGATCAGGCTTGCAGGCAGAAGCAGTTAGGCGCAATCAGGGAGGCATGCAGGTGAGCAATTTGGAGTCAGCAGTCCTAGATTGTGAGAGGGATGTCCCATTGCCTGTTTAGGCCCAATCCTACCAGGATCGGGCCTAGACGGGCAGTCGGACACACCTCGAGTGGTCCCAGATTGGAGAGGGTGCAGGCTGGGCTAAGGGACATCCCCTGCCCCCCCCCCACCGTGCACTGGGCCTCTAGTGATAATAATAAAAACCAACCATTACTAACAGTATGATGGTTTGTTGCCTACATTCAAGTTCATGAAACTTCTTGATCTTCTCTGTGGACTTCCAGTTTCCCATGTTATCTATGCCTTGGACCCATTTAAGGGACAGTACACTAACTGGCTAAATTTGACCCTTCAAATCTGTGTGCAATCAGAATGACAAAAGTTCAGACACAAAGTCAGAAGATGCAGACAGGGCCTGCAAAAATCAGCTAATTAATGGTCACATGGTACCTGTATTTACTGGATCCATGTTGAGAATTAAATCTTTTTTTTTCCCAGACAACATATGGTAAGTAGTGAAAGGCCAGTAGTGCTACTGACATGTTCTGTAAGGAATTCAGATATCAGAACTTAATAACGTTAGTAATCCAGATATATCTTATGCTCAGAAAACACTCACAATTAATATGCTCTGTGATTTGGACAATGACCACAATACCTTGAGCTTCGCAACAGCTTGACAAATGTTAAATGTCAGGAACCTAATAATGAAACTTATTAATAAGATACCTTAAGAATAAAGCTAGTGAACAAGTAGGCTGATGAGAAAAAGAATAAAATCTGATTTTATTTAATTCAATCCAGATATCCCATTATTCAAGAACTTGAAAGTAAGTAAAAAGAAGAATAGATAGATGGCCACCACACTACTAAAATCCCTACCATTATATTTACAGGAATTTTTAAAATAGTTAATAATGACAGTTATATTTTCAAGACCTAAGAAACAAGCTGAAAAGGTATGTACTTGCATGTACAATTTTTCGTAAAAGTACTATTTCAAAGTTGTATTAAAAAGTGGTTATAATATTTCAAATAACTGGAGACTATCCAGAGAACCTTTTAGCTAATCATTTAGCTCATAAAAATTTTTTTGAAGTAAACCCATGTCAAGAAATTAGTCAGCTTATTGGCAAACAGGTACTTTTCTATTTACTTCTATCTCAAGGAAGAAAAGGAATTATTTCAAAGTCTGGATATTAGTTTTCATCGCAATCTGAAGGTTACATACTATTGCTTGATTCCAACATTATAAAAATGCTTCTGGCATTTTATCTTCTGAAACAAGACACCCATATGATGCTTAAGTCATTTGTAATTGCTTCAAAGATAGAAGCATAAACATTTAATTACTGCATTACAGGTACTGTTTCATGGGAATAAAATAGGATGACTTTTTAACAAGCCACTTCCCTTTTGGTGACAGGATACCAAACACCATTTCCAAGTCTTAAAATTCAACTCCTCCTATACAATACTTGCCTTTGGTTGATGAAAAATGTCAAGAGTCCCTTACCATATCATACCTGTATCCATTTCACTGATTAAATAACTGTTTTTTCTTAGCAACTCGAATAGAAAAACACCCATACTTAATGTCATTTCTCTTATTTCCCTCATTCATCAAGACAATTAGGCAAAGTTTACCTATAACAGCCTACACCTTATTGAGAAGAACTAAGTAAGAGATAAGGAAGCAGAGTAACATTTTGTTTATGAAACTTGCACTATATTTGTCACTAGTAAAATGACAAATTCAACAGAGGAAAAAAGTAATAGATTTTTAGATGTAAGGTAAATTGTCATTTTTAAATCAAAAGTATTAATACTTTTATCATTTAATGAGCTCTATGATCTAATAATACCCTTCTGTGATATATAATATCATCTTGTAAGCTTAGTAGCCTGATGGGAATTAAAAACTTAGAAAAGCAAACTGCTAATTTTACTGATTAACTGATTAATTTTACATGAAGGTTAATGTGTTTTCTTTAAAGAGCCTTCCAGTTAGAAAGCAATGGGACCCATACACAACCCATGAATGTATTGGTTCCTTTCTGCTGCTGTCATTCAGGATGGTCTCAGAGCAACATCAGTGGATTTCATTATATAAGAAAAGTAAGAGTGATCTTAATTAATGTTCTTTTAAATGGTATCATGAACTCAATAGTTTGAAGATATTCTAGGCAGAAAAGCTTAATACATATGAAAATATGTCCATAAAAATAGTATTTCTTAACTTTAGTTTTTTTACAAATGATTGAAAAACCTTATCTATAAGACATTTTTTATTTTCTATATTGATTAAGGTATTACATATGTGTCCTTATCCCTCCATGACTCCTCCCACCCCTCACCCTGCCTCACCCTTCACCGCTCATGTCCTCACCCCCCTAGAGTCTGTGTACATTGGTCATGTCTATATGCATACATACAAGTCCTTTGGTTGATTTCTCCCCTTTACCCCACATTCTCACCTGACATTCTTAAGGATATCATACAGAGGAGAACACACCTTTTTTAGATGGAGTATCTACTTTTAGACACTATATATGTTTTTTCTATATATTCTGTGTGTATCTACTCTTAGAATGATCTTGCAATCTACTACTGGAAACTTTTTACAAAAGCTGTCATGATTTCATGTCACTTGAATACTTCACTTGTCTTCAATGTCATTTAAAAAATAGCATAGATGTCTGTAATGATTATCTGTGCTTGTCTATAGTATGTATATATAATGCATAGAGATATTTGTATAGATGTTCATATTATCAGACATTTTGACTATGAATATAGAGTATTTTATATGGATATTAGAATTGCTTTGTTTTCATTTAAAGTATCTCATATTTCAAAATTTCAAAAAGATGATGCAGTGCTAATTATAATGTTGGAATCATTAATTTTATTTACATATTAATTTCTGTTCTATTTTATTATATTGATTTAGTCTAACTCAAAACCTGAGACAATATACTAAAAAGAAAAGGTTCTATGTTTAACAGAATTTTGTTAGTAGTTATTAACACTTATTTCCAGTAGGCTATTGTATCTATAATAATAAAAGGATAATATGCTAATTAGGACATCATTCTGGATGTCCTTCCGGATGAAGCCAGGGCCGGAGGGAAGCCCGGGTGCTGGGTGAACACCAGTGACCAGAGCCAAGCCTGGATCCTGGGTTCCAGAGGGAAACTGGTGCTGGCAGCGGGGGAAGGAAGGCCTACTCTTGCACGTATTTCATGCATCGAGCATCTAGTATTATAATAAAATAATTGATTATGCAGCCTACTTTTTTAAGTCTTAGAACTTATACATATTTTCCATTATCTCTAGGAATAATGTGCAAGTCTACTTTTTTCAGCCATGGATTCTAGGCAACATCTCAGTTATCTCTTAATAGTCCTTGTTATAAAATATATATATAAAAAGTTAATGTGAGCCATGACCAGTTTGGCTCAGTGGATTGGATAGAGTGTCAGCCTGGGGACTCAAGGGCCCTGGGTTTGATTCCAATCAAGGGCATGTATCTTGGTTGCAGGCACATCCCCAGTAGGGGGTATGCAGGAGGCAGATGATCGATGTTTCTCTCTCATCAGTGTTTCTAACTCTCTATCCCTCTCCCTTCCTCTCTGTAAAAAATTACATATATATATATATAAAGTTTATTTGACAGCTAACTTGAAGAGCATTATCTGCTGGCTGGCCCAAATAGATGTGGAATATAAAAATCTTGTATAAATGTTTCTGTTTCTACTTAGTCTACATTATATATCAATGTAATTTAATAGATCAGTCACTCTTCCCTTGTGGAAACAGACTTTGTTCTCTGTGAGCATTAGGGCTGAAGTGTTGGAAACATAAACCAGCATCTCACTGGGCTGTTTTTGCTCAATTGTGACATTACTCTAAGATTTGCCAAAAAAAAGGGGGGGGGATAGGGTAGCAATCATAGGAAAATTGAGAATGTTTGTCTGGTTCCCAATTATCTAGAGTAAATCTCAGGATGTCTGTGAGCCTGCATCTTTATCAAAATAGTTTCTGCCTGGACAGTCCTTAACTTCCAGCCAGGCTGTGTTGCTAATATGAAGGAGAACCCAATTATCCTCTATGTCCATGTGGCTATATTTAGGCTCAGTTTCTGCCTCAAAGTCAGAGGCCCAGCCTATTAAATTGTTTTGAGGAACCCTAAGTTCATTGTGAGAATTGGGATATCATTTGAATGGTAACATAACTCTTACCTCTGCTTACATCAGTAATCCCATAATGGCAGGAAGTCTGTCTTCATCTCATTATCAACAACATTGGTGATAAGGTTTTCAGTTTTCATGCACTCAGTAAAGTATGTGTTCTGTAAATGGGGACGATTACTTTGAATGGACAATGAATCCAATCAGCCTGCTCAATCTTTCATTCAAAAACATTTCTTGAGTGCTCATTATGGGACAGACTCTGCCAGACACAGAGCATACAGTGGTGGATAAGACAAATGTGATAATGTCCCTCATGTTACTTACAGTGTCCGACATTTAATGGCTTTTCAAAAAAAAAAAAGTCCTGAAGAGTCCTGTTTAAAATCAAGATTCACCCTTTGATATCCAAGGCAAGTCAGAAACAGGCGTCCTTACTCTCCATGTGGCTGTGGTTTCCGCTCTGCCCATTGCTCAGACTGAAATAGAATCCAGACGTGGTTTGGAGTTGTGAACTTTGAAGACCAAAGCAGTGTTAACAGAGTTTCCAGGGACATTGGTGCTGAGTGATGCAATGCTCTCTGTCAGATGCTCTTTAGATGTTGCATCATCCTGGCCTCAGGACCAAGTGAAGGGCATGACCAGTTCAGTGTGCTTTTATGCAAGGGTTCATAAAGCCAGATTTTCAGACACTCCAGCTCCTTGTTGCTTCTTATTGGCTCTGACCTATTGGCTTCAGAATATCCTGAAATTGAGCTTCATGTGTCTTCATTCTCTGGGAAATTATTTATGACCCCCAATTCAATTGTTGCATCTGGTTTGTGGGCTAAAAATAAAAAATAAAAAAAGCCATCAGGAATTCGTTAAGTTGTGTGTGTGTGTGTGTGTGTGTGTGTGTGTGTGTGTGTGTGTGTAACTGAAGATGCTGTAAGTACTGCTGGCATTTTGTCAGTAGAAAAGCATCATGATTTGGTTAAGTGAGCTAGGCTGTTGTAGTTTCACCTTCATTCCCCCTCTCCAGCTTTCTCTGGCTTCCCTAAGTGCCACTTTACTTACGAGCCGTGTGTAATTAGGCCAGACATTGTCAATTGCCTGACACCACTATAATGTAAGTGAATCCTTTACTGGTTCAATGTTTGGCTTAGATGACACAAAGAACACAAAATCAAAGGAGTATATAAATTCCGGCGGCACATTTTTAAATCCTTCAAAACGATTATCTATATAGGAAAGCCTAAGCAACCATTACAACTGATCAACTGAATGACCGGTCAACCAGTCCCTATGACACACACTTACCACCAGGAGGCAGGTATTCAATAGGAGCTGCCCTCTGGTGGTCAGTACACTCCCACAGCCAACCTCTCATGGTCTCTACCCCTTGCTAGCTGGCCCCAATCGCTGGCCAGGAAGAGGGAACCCACCTGTTCACAAATTTGTGCATTGGGCCTTTAGTGTAAATATAAAAATACAAGGGAACTATTTTCATGGAGAAATTATAAATTGCCAGAATAAAAAAAAGTTAAAATAAATAATATCTCAAAGTTAAGAATTGAGTAGTAAAGATTTATAGGTACTAAATTCTTTATACCTGCAAACCACAACAATAATGACAGCTGCAAGCGGGAGAAGCTCTGCTGAAATCAGCTAAACCCAGGGTGAGTTTGCAGTTCTATCCAGTCACAATGCCTTCATTGTTAGGAGTCTGAAAATAATAAAATGAACCAGAATGAAGACATTGGTTTTCTGCCTGAAGTGATCACCTGCTGATTGCACCACTTTGGAAAAAATGAGTAAAAACTCAATTCTGAGAAAACATATCGAGGGTCAGAATGAAAAACAAGGTTCATTTCAGTCACTGAAGCTAATTGAGAATATGATTGGTGCCCAGGGAAGAAATCACCCTGAATTATCTGAAAACATATCTCACCCCAAAATAAGGCCTATTTTAATGAAATAAGAACTACATTTCAAATAGATTAGATTATCCTTCTTCTAGTTTAAAAATTACAACTATACGCAATTCCTTTTTTTTAATCTTTATTGTTCAGTATATTAATTACATTGTTCCCTTTTTCCCCCCTATAGTTCCCCTCCACCTGGTACCCATCCCACCCTCCGCCGTCACCCGCCTCCACTGTCCTCTCCCATAGTTGCATGATTTTTGTCCAGTCTCTTGCTGCACTTCCCACACCCCCTTTCTCCCCAAGAGTTGTCAGTCCATTCCCTCTCTATGTCCGTGATTCTGTTACATTCACCAGTTTATCCTGTTCATCAGCTTATTAATTCACTTGATTTTTAGATTCATTTGTTGATAGATGTGTATTTGTTGTTCATAATTTACACTTTTATCTTTTTCTTCTTCCTCTTCTTAAAGAATATCTTTCAGCATTTCATATAATATTGGTTTGGTGGTGATGAACTCCTTTAGCTTTTTCTTGTCTGCGAAGCACTTCATCTGACCTTCAATTCTGCATGATAGCTTTGCTGGATAGAGTAATCTTGGTTATAGATTCTTGCTGTTCATCACTTTGAATATCTCTTGCCACTCCCATCTGGCCTGCATCGTTTCTGTTGAGAAATCAGCTGACAATCGTATGGGTGCTCCCTTATAGGTAACCAACTGTTTCTCTCTTGCTGCTTTTAATATTCTCTCTTTGTCTTCTGCTCTTGGCATTTTAATTATGATGTGCCTTGGTGTGGTCCTCTTAGGGTTCCTATATATTGGGGTTCGGTGCGCTTCTTGGACTCCTAAGTCAATTTCTTTCACCAGGTGTGGGAAGTTTTCGGTCACTATTTCTTCAAATAGGTTTTCATTGTCTTGCTCTGTCTCTTTTTCTGGCACTCCTATAATTTGGTATGCTTGAGGTTGTCCCAGAGGCCCCTTACACCATCTTCAATTTTTTGGATTCTTTTGGATTCTTGCTTTTTCAGCTGAGTGGATTTTACCTCTTTGTATTTCAAATCTTTAACTTGGTTCTTGGGGTGCTCCAGAGCACTTTTAGGTCTTTGTATAATATTTTTTATTTCAGTCAGTGTATGCTTAATTTCTGGTTGGTCCTCTTTCATATCCTTGAGAGACTCCTTTATATCCTTGAGAGTCTCCTTCATTTCCACGTTGGTCTTGATCATTTCCTTGCAGGTCTCGTTCATTTCCTTGTAGGACTCATTGATTTCCTTGTTGGTCTCGCTTATTTCCTTATAGGCCTCGACCTTTTGTTGGAGCCTCTTGAAAAACCCTATAACCGTGGTTTTGAATTCCATGTCCAGTCGTTTTTTTTCCTCCATTTCTTTCACATCTGATTAGTTTCCATGTCTCTGCATGGTGGCTGCTTCCCTGAGGTGGTCAATTAGCTTTGTGTGGTAGACTTCCTACTAGGGACAGTGGCTCAGCCTCTGGGTTGCACAGTCTTGCTGAAGTTAAGCTCAGTTAATCGTTGTTAGCACTTGGAGGGGTTGACCTCCAGGCCAATTGTCTGTGAAGCTCAGCTGTGCTCAGGTTGGATGGGCGGAGTCTCCGGGCCAAGCAGACCACGTTAGCTCCACCCTGTGCGGCCCCAGGGACCCTGTGCCGGGGGCAATGGCTGCCAGCACCTCTGAGAGAGAGCTGCTGCCAAGTTCCACCAGCTGCCGGGGAATTCAGACTCTCCCAAATGAGTCTGCATGCCCAATGTCTCACCCAGGGTCATAAAACAAAGCAGTCTGATGGTTTTCCGAATGAAAGACAAGTCGCAGATCGCTCTCTGCGCAGTCACGCAGCCGAGCTGTTTGTGCAAGCTGCCTTCTCCACAAGCCTGGAGACCCTGTAGCACCTGAGCTTTGGGTGCCCTCCCACTGTCCAGTTTTCACCCCGTGTTATAGTGGGTTCTCTGGACTTCGCTCAGAGCTGGAGAATCAGTCCAGTGGGACGCCTTTGTCTCCCCGTTCGAGGAAACTGGCTGGTTTTCAGCCGCCTGCCCTCTCCGCGGCGCCCACTCCAAACCTCTCTCTGTGCGAATCTTTCAACGCTGTCCGCCGCCGCTCCTTTGAGTCACAGTGTCTTATCTTCACTTTTATTTGTGGAATTTTCACTCGGCCAGCTTTCTGGTGATTCTGGAAGGTGTTTGTTCTTTCGTTAAGTTGTAGTATTAAAATTGTTGAGTATGACGGCAAGATAGGTGTTTTACCTATGCCGCCATCTTGGTTCTCCCATTATAAGCAATTCCTTAATCAGTTACCAAAGCATATTTATGAAGCTCCATTAATGTGTAGGGTACAATAGTAAGGTGACTTATTTTTAAGGCAAACTTGGGATATTTTAGCAAGGAAAAGCTAATGCTGTTTATTCCCGTGTTCAGTGTGGGGCAGGAGGAAGGCTTCCTGGGATACTATGTTTTGTGATTGCCATAGGAGAAACACATGAAGACAATGCATTTTGGAAACAACACTGTAAGAAAACAATGAAGAAAAAGGAATGAAAGTAATAAATTGAGAACCAGAATTTTATTCCTGTTTCTGTTGAAAGAAAAACCACAGGTCCTGTGCTGACATTAGTCGTTTAAGAATACACAAAAAGATCACATGTCTGAAAGTTTACTGCCCATGTGGCTGCTATCAATAAATCAACAAACAACAAGTGCTAATAAGGACATGGAAAAAGGGGACCCTCCAACACTGTTGGTGGGAATGCAGACTGCTGCGGCGATTGTGGAAAACAGTACAAAGTTTCGTCAAAAAATTAAAATTGGAACGACCTTTTGACCCAGCAATCCCACTTCTGGGAATATATTTGAAGAAATAGAAACACTAATTCAAAAGAATATATGCACCCAAATGTTCATTGCAGTATTATTTACAATAGCCAAGATTTGGTAACAGCCCAAGTGCCCTTCGGTAGATGAGTGGATTAAAAAAAGCTGTAGTATATTTACATTATGGAATAAGACTTGGCTGTAAAAAAGAAGGAACTCTAATTTTTGGCAACAGCATGCATGGGCCTGGACCTGGAGAGTATTATAAGTGAAATAAGCCAATCAGAGAAAGACAAATACCGTATGATCTCACTTATATGTGGAATCTATAATAATAAAAGGGTAATATGCTAATTAGACCGGATGTCATTCCAACATCCTTTCTGAGGAAGCCAGGGCCGGAGGGAAGCCAGCCTGGGTCCCTGGTGCCTGTCGGCAATCAGAGAAGGGAATGGCCCAGGTCACGGGCGCTCATGGCCAGAGGAGGGAAGCCTGTGTCCCAGGTTCTGGAGGGAAGTCGCTGCTGGCAGCCCATGTACCAGGTGCTGGAGGAAGGAAGGCTTACTCTTGCATGAATTTTCATGCATCGGGCCTCTAGATTAATGAATAAAATAATATAGCAGATGAAGTAGAAACATAAAACAGTCTAACAGCGGTCAGAAGGGAGGGGAGAAAAGATAAAGGGATTAAGATATACATACGTATATTGTATCTTAATCATATATATGACATAAACAAGGATAACGGTATGGTAATAGAGGGAAAATGAGGGTGCTGGAGGTAGAAGTGGGCAAAGTGGTGATAAACTGGGAAGGGAAGATGCAGTATGCAGATGGTATTCTATTAAGGTGTGCATTTGAAATCTGAATGGTTGTATTAAACAATGTCACCCCAATAAATTCAACTAAAAAAGTGAAATAAGGAAACAAGAAAAATAACAAAAATAAAGGTATGTGGGAATAGTCAGGAAATGCTCTTACATTTATTGATTTTTTTTGACAAGGGTGCAAAGACAATTCAATAGCAAAAGAACAGTCTTTTCAGTAAGTGGTGGTGAGACAATTGAATATCCATGTGCAAAGAACTTTTTACTGACTCTTATGCTAAGCATTTATACACCACATGTAAAAATTAATTTTAATTGGATTATAAACCTAATTAAAGGGCAAAAACTACAAAACTTCTTGGGAGGGAAAGAGAAAATATGTTGACATTTGATTGGCACCCCATCAAAATTGCAAGGTTTCTCATCAGAAGTCATAATTAATAAAATAATAAGATAAGGCATATACTTGGATAAAATATTCATAAATCATATATCTGATAAAGGACATATCCGGAATGAAAAAAAAAATCTCTTACAGCTCAATTAAAAGAAAATTTAAAAGTGGCCCAACTATTTTAATGGACATTTCACCAAAGAAGATATAGGAAAGGTTAATAACTGTCTGAGAAAATATTCATATCCTTAGTCACTAGGGAAATGAAAATTAAAACTATAATATAATGCCACATTATATTCACTAGAATGGCTATCATTCATAGCATTGAAAATACCAACTGTTGGTGAGAATGTGGAGAAACTAGAAACTTCATACACTTCCTCTGTTGGGAATGCAAAATGATAGAACCATGTTGAAAAACACTTGGGCAATTTCTTTAAAAGTTAACCATACAACCTAGGACTTCCTCTTGTAGTTATCTACCTGAGAGAAATGAGAACACTGTTCCACACAAAAGCATGTTTTATAAACATTATTTATGATAGCTAAAGCCTGAAACTAATCTTGATGCCCATTAACTAGTGAATGAATCCACAAAATGTGGTATATTTATAAAATGGAATACTATTTACTAAGAAAGGCAGATGGACTACTGAAACATGCAACAATTTGGATACAGCTCAGAAACATTATGCTAAGTGAAAGAAGACAGACACAAATGAAAATATTGTATGTGTTTGTTTGTATAAAATTTCTAGATAAAGTAAGTGTATAGGGACAGAAAAGTGTATGGGGCTGGTAGTGGGAGCAGGATTGACTGAAAATGGCTATGAAGAAACTACATGGGGATGGAAATATCCTAAAAGTATATTGTGGTTGTGGTGGTGGCACATTTATATAAATTTTATAAAAATCACCAACTGTTATACTTGCAACTGGTGAATTTTATTGGTGCATATATTGTATCTTAATAAAGGTATTAAAATTTTTAAAGTACTTGGAAAGCAGGTATCTACTAACATAGCTTTTTTTTCCCGTACTCTTAAGAATAAGCAAACATTAAGCTTATTAGGACTATAATGTTCATAGAAAAAGGTGAGTAATTTATTTCTGCCTTTACAAATTATTTCAAAGTCTAAGGATGTCATTATTTCCCAACAGAGGGCAGGTTAGCCTCAGTTGGCTAGTTTCACATAAACAAAATCTAAGTAACATTGTCCTTACCCTGGTTTCTCTGTGAATTCACACAGTAAATTCAGCAACTGCTAAGATTAATGAGTTTATTTTTTCTTCTTAGCATCAGGTACCAAGGATTATTGGTACCTGTCAAAACTGTTTTTGACTTTCAGTTGAAAGTTATGTTCAAGTTGTGTGCAAGATAGCTGCACATCAATTGCTGAAGACTAGAAAGGACCAAGCATTATAAGTCCTTGTTTCAGAAATAAAGTAAAATCTTAATAAAGATTAAAAACATAAAAACTTTTTCTTCCTTCTCAGATTCACATTCTCTTTTTGCCTCAATCCACACAGAGAAGCTATCAAAGCAGATGTGAAGAGGGAAAGGAGAAATGGGGGAGGATATTTTGAACAATGTTAAACAATAAGGAATGTGACTTATTTTAAGATCTTTCATTACTGATTTCTTGACATGTTGCTTTATTTAGTTGCCTTAATTCTGTAAAACTAACTATATCCATTTTCAAATATCAGGCAATTGCTTTGTCATACCTATCATCATATGATCCTTTCACTGTCTTTTATTTGGTTTTAACTAGCCATGATCTATAGAAATTCAATTCAACACAGTGTTAGTGGAAATTCAAAGACAGTGTTGGAGGAGAAAGTAGCATATGTTACTCTATGTTTAATGTATTGTCTGCTCTGGTTAAGAAAGTAGTGGGCTAGTATCAGAAAAGAATCCACAAAAAGAGAAGGAAATAGCTTTCTTATGAAAGTGTTTTGGTTTTGAGATACAGGCTGGTGGAAATTATAGGGATTGGGGGAAGAAAGTAAGAGAGCTAGTTCAAACTCTACAGCTAAAGGTTAACACATTTGAAAGATGTGTTCTAAGTTTGTAGCAATATTATGAGACTGTAGAAAATACGGACTTTGCATAGATTCAGTCTTTTGGAGGAAAGTGGGTATTGCTTCAGGGGGATGTATGTAACTTGAGGGAGTAAGCTATGAAGTACCATCCTGTGGGGGTTTTGATATTATGGTTTTAGTATTTCCATAATCATGCTGAAAAGTGATGGAAGATTCCATTTACAAAGTTATTTTACATTTATTTAGAGACTATTGGGGATATGATTAATGTGTTTATCTAATGATATAAATCATTTTACTTTTGTAATCTTTTTCAATGAAAATTTATGTTGTAATATGAACTATTGTTGAAGTTGCCATCATTCTTGTATTATTATTATTTAATTAAATCCATATGTCTCAGATAAATGTATTGAATAATTCAATCTATTAACTATTAATAATGACTTAACAATTTAAGTTCCATGTTTTCAGGGTCTTTTTAGATTCCTAAAATGGGTTCCCTACATCCTAATCTCTTAAAATCACAGAGTGTGAACCTAAGAGTTTCCAAGTTTTAAAAGACTTATCTTGACTCACCTCTTCATTTTTACAAAAAATAAAATTAATTTACTTCTACTCTCTTAACATATGAGAAATTATATTAACCATAAAAGTTGAGAAAAGCTTTGCCCAGTATTTATTATTTAAATTAATTAATAGGTTTTGGGTTGTTCCCATTGCATTTATTTTTTTCTACTTGGTTCTCATAAATCAGCTTAAGAGAACATAGTACTTATTTACTTGTACATTAAAACATTCGAAATCACAAGTAGGATAGTCATGTTGTATAGATGCCTTTTTAAATAGAGTTAAGACAAACGTGATTCCTGCCAAAACTGTTCCCAATTATTCATTATTACTAGAAGATTGAAATGTGCCTTCCAGTCTTAGAAATTGGAATCTGTCAGCAATCAGGGTTGGTGATGTCAGAACAAGGGAAGGGAAGCTTGAGAAAACATGAACACAATTTCAGGAAATTTATTCCTACGAAAACACTGTTCCTCTTATTTGCAAAAACACATATTGTGCATTGTAGAGAACTTTATGAATTAACAGGTGATGTAATAATTAGGATCAAAGTATATATTCTATATCACAATCAATTGCATTTTTTAAGCTGGCTTATAAACAATAAACATATCTCACATGAAACACAGGAAGGTTCTGAAAAGTTTAAAATGGAATTTTACTCCACAGCAGTTGGGAAGTCATTTGGGAAAGGGAAATGGCAAGATAATATAGGACTTCATACAGGTATTCTGCCTCCATCTAAGCTTTCTATTTGGTCTCTAAAAAATAACCAATATAGAGCTGGCTGTGACTATACTGGGCTATCTTCTATCTTTTATTACTTTATATATGCTGACAGCAAGATACTTGGGCTGTTTGTTCAATATTCTACTCTAATGGTCTTAAGTTTAAGGGAAATTGGTAATTGCTTTGTAAATATGAGAGACAGAAATAGCATTTTGAAAATCTAGGTTTTATTCTTTCTGGTTTGTTATGTATTTTGCCCAGAGGTAGATTTTTAAGGATTATGGGAGATATATTTTGTAATTTTGCCAGAAATGTATTAGTGAACATAAATTAAATTGAGATGGGATGATAGAACTGTGTTTTTATTTTAGGAGAAAATAAAATACAAATATGTGGTATCTGTTTCCTTCAGGGTACAATATTTCATAAAGTGAAAAAATTTTCCATATGTTTTGGAATCTATTGTCCTCATTCTCCGTGGAAATAAAATTAGAGTTGGCTATATCTCAGTGATGTTTTAAATTCACATTCCAAAAGGATATTGTCTTCCTGAATGTGACTCAGATAGTTGTTGTTAATGAAAAGGAATTAGAAATAGAAAGAAAGAAAGGGAAATATAGGTGTTAGAATTGAAAAGAGTGGTTTATATAGGTGTTGTATCAGTCAGGATGGACTAGATTATGCTTTGATAGTTTAAAAAACAGACCTCCCAAATTTTAAATCAATAGAAATTTGTTTCTCAAGCCCTTTACCCAGCATTTGTGGCCAACAGGAAATTTCAAACATTATGGTCACTCAAGACTTCATCCTTATACAACTCCACTGTGGCAGTGGGAAGAGAAATACAGCACATTTCAACGTAGGCCTTAAAATGTCTGCTTGGATTGCATTGGCCAGAGCAATTTACTTGTTCAAGTCTAATTTCAAAGAAGATAGGGAAGCATAGTTACATCCCATGCCTCAAGACAGTTAGCTAGGAATATGTGATGAATTGCACTAAAGTTAAGTAGTTTTATAAATTATATTCATGAAATAATTGCTAGGAGATCTAATTGATTACATGTTAGAGAGAGAATCTATTTTACTCTCAATTGCTTGCTTCAGTTTCTTCAACTAGCATGTTTATTGAAAAAAGAAACAGTGTTATGAATTGAAAAATCCCCTGTGGGGTATACCATTTGCATTTGGTCTATCAACAGGAGTTATTTTCATTTCTAATTGAAGAGAATGTGGTTCATGAAAAGATTGGTCTTGACCTAACTAATATTTTCATAAAATTCTCTGGAATAGGTCTGAGGCACACACATCTTTCAGTAGGGGTGAGAAGGATCTTGAATATTTTGCTTTGTACAGATAACTCTTATGGAATATAAACTATTCTCATTATGTTAGGAGTAGTGTCCCTGGCAGGTCTTGATCCTTAAAGCTAAATTAAATTACACCTAACATAATTATACTCTACTAGAGTCCCAGTGCATGAAATTTGTGCACTCAGGGTGTGGGGGACCCTCAGCCTGGCTTGCACCCTCTTGCAGTACGGGAGCCCTCAGGGGAGTCTGACTGATGGCTTAGTCCCACTCCCAGCAGTCAGTCATCCTTAGTGCTTCTGTGGAGGCCAGAGAGGTTCCCACCACCACCACTCTACTCACCAACAGTGAGCCCGGCTCAGAACTTCTGGCTGAGTGGCATTCCACCTGTGGGAGTGCACTGACCACTGGGAGAAAGCTCCTGCAGTGGTCAGTGTGCATCATAGCGACCAGTCATTCCACTGTTTGGTCGGTTTGCATATTGGCCTTTTATTATATAGGATTGGCTTGTCTGTTTGTGAAATATCACAACATATCCCTATTGCAGGCCTTTAAACACTCTCTAGAAAAGTTATTTCTCACACACCTACCCTGAGCTCCAAAGTAAGGTCACAATGGCTCAAGGTACTGACAATATGGATATTTTAAGACTAACCAAAGTTACCATATTTTTCTCTCCAATTGTTAGAATATTGGTATAAAAGATCATTTTTGTGCTACTTCCATGCAGAAGAGGTAGTCCACAAAATATAATTTGGATACTCAGAGCCCAGTAAATTCTCAATACTGATTTGAAAATGAATGTAAGAAGAGTTAATTTTCTGAAACATTTTCTTTTCTGTGGCAAATGTAGTGCTGGTAAGTATGTGATTATCTCTGAAAGTACATGACCAATACATGTTATGACATCAATCAGTGCCTTGTTAGCAAAGTAAAATGTAAAGAACACATTTTATTGCTAATAGGCTAGTGTTGGAAGGAAACCTGAGGTCAAATATTCCATCCCTCTCACACCAGTGCCAGAGCATCGAAGTAGAACACCCAATTTGTCACTGTTACTTTAATGTAACAAGTACTTTTTTAAAACCTTAGAAAATTTGGAAATACACTCAAATAAGTTTTTTTTAAAAAATCAAAGATCTAGTCAAGAATTAATAGAACATCATTTAGTAGTGTGGGATGACAGGGTAATTTATTGTATTTGTAGATTTTTTTAAGTCACAAGGTCTCATATATTGAACTAGAAACTGAACAGGAAACACATTTCCTTTTGATTTGGTGTCAAAGGAGTCCTGAGGCTGAGATTTTAAACTCCCCAGTAGATTTTTGGTTTTACAGTGGTTGGCAAAGTTATTTGCATATACCACTGAATTAATAGTGGGATGTTTTACTTGAAAAATCAAGAAAAATAAACATAATAGAAAGTATAAATCACTCATAGCCTTTCAAAATTGTAGGCTCTGAGTGAAAGTCCCTTTGTTCCCTTTAATCCTAATATTTTTTCTCTATGCTTAAGCAAACATACACATAAAAATTTATCTTTAAAAGGGAGAATGGAAATGCAATCCACATTAATATTTAAGTTTCTTTTTTAATGTACTATGTCATTATGCCTTTTAGGTCTGTACATCTACAGTAATCTTATCAAGGTAACTAATTAGTATATCACTGTATTGATGTTTTCTAATTTATAGTAATTCCCCTACTGATGGACATTTTTGTCATTTTTAGTTTTATACTTTTACAAGTAAAGCTGCAGTACCATTTTAAACATTGTGAATACTTAAAAATGCCTTAATTATAAAACATATATAAATTACAAGAATTATAGAGTCAATAGGAAGAAAATAGAGAAGAGAACAAGAAGAAAACTTGATAAACAATTGGCTTGAGAACTCAATACATACTGCTTCTCTATGGAGTAATTTTCAGAATATTCTGGGTATGATATTATTGAGGGATAGGTGATATAATCCAGCATCATACCACTACATTTAGGCTCCTCAATATCTCCTCATTCAAGTTTCAGTGAATACTTTCAATTATCACATGGTTTGGGAATGGTTATAATAATAGTGAGAGATATTAATTAGGTGGACTATAGTAACAACTGACAATTAAGGTGACAATATAAGATTTATATTTGGCTTCTAACGCAATGAAGGAAAATTTATCCTGTCCAGATGCTACTTGACAAAACTTTAGTGTCCAACGTGTAAACCCAGATGATATGCACTTTACTAGTAATTGACAAAGATTTTATGTTGGTAAGACTCAGTTAATGTACATTGTATGATTATTTCACATATTTTCTATGAGGGTTTTTTTTTCCCCTCCAGTAGTTTGCAAATCCAAACCACCAAAAATCAAAATGAAACTTTACTGCAGAAAAGAAATAACTCTTTATAAATTTAGATGAATTTCATGATCAAATCTTCAAAGTTATTTTTAAAAATTGTCTGTGAAGGTAGGTCTTGCCAAAATTCACATTTATTTTAAAGAGGTTCTGGAACATTTTTAATCTACCTCAAGCTCATTTAACCTTATTCATAGTGATTGTGATAACTCCAACATACAATTATTTGTTTAGTTTTGCATGTTTTTTCCACTATTAATTATATTATTTAGATCAGATTTGGGGTTGTTGTGATTTTTTCCAACATATTTAGCAACTTTGTATTAGGAAATTGAGAGATTGACTTATTTTCAGTGTGCCTTCAAATTCATAGTTGAATCCTTGTATATTTCTACCATCAGGTAGAAACCAGAAGATATGGAAAGGATGTGTTAGCTTCTTATCTGTTGTGTTGACCTCATAGACAAGGGAACCTACAAAAGCTGTACTTGAGAATAATTTTAGATCATGGAAGTATATACATTATACTAAAGTTTTAATTTTTATAATTTTGACTTCAATTTAATGGTTAGAGACTACCATTGAGCAAACCCATAACTTGTTTATGAACTCTCATTAACTCTATATTCCAGTTATATTTTTGTCTCCCCCAGAAGGAATCCAAGTCTACAGAGGCACTTAATGTCAGTCCTCCTAATTTAGGAGCATCAACAAACCGATGAAAATAATCATAATAAATAACGTTGCCTAATAGCCACAACTTTTCAACTTAGTGGTGTATTGAATTCAAAGTATTAAGCTGCCACTAGTCTTTTGATTTTAATTACTGCAGATTTATACTTGAAATTCTATCTATGTTCTAAAGCGTTGATTTCTCTGGAGAAAATTACATAGCAATCCTTCTACAAAATAATTACAACTGGTTGTCTTTAGATTGACTTTATGCTTTCTGGTTTGCCATGTCACTAGCTCTCCCAACTTTTATATTTAACTTAGTCTATGTCATTCATTTATCTTAACTGTTGGCCTCTGTAAGTTTTCTGAATATGTTATTCATATTTTAAATAATCCTATTTAGTTTCATATGATATCATCCAAGGAAAACTGTCTACTAATTGACTCAGTGCTATAGTATTTCCTCTCTGTTTCAAGTGGACATTATAGTAAAATCATTACTTCGGGCCACCCAATGTCTGAAGCCCTGTCCCAATTTCTCCTTTAGGGATCAAGGATGCCTCACCCAGTCTCTAAACAGACACTGACACGTATGACCCAAGGTACTTACTCAATATTGACCAACCATAAATTACACAGGAGACAGACATGCAATGGACGAATCACACACGATTTATTTATCAGAGTCCTGGTGGTTTCCAGACCTTAGCAGGGCAGCTCCAACAGATACACACACCCACTGGACATTGGGCATGGCAACTGCGGCTCGGCGTCTCATTTGAGGCCTCGGCTTCATGGCTCACGGTTGGGACTCACAGTCCACGGCAGAGCTCAGGCAGATGCAAGCAGGGCTCTGAGAGGGACCGACTGTGGAGGACAGACAGCCTCTCTGACCTCCTCTGTTTCCTTCCTCTTTTTATGTGCTGGGGTCTTCAGTGTGTCTTATCAGTGGGTCCCAGGAGCCTTGCTATCTGGTCTTACATATGGGGTACAGGTCACTTTATCTACTTTCTACATACAGGCCACTCAAAGGTTCTTATTAATTTGTTTACATTACATTCATTACATTTCACACTTTCAGATATCACACTTTGATTCCACACTTTAATACTTATTCTATATTGTATTTTATCCTTATTACTAGTACTATAACAAGCCCCTCTTTATTTTGTGGAATGCCCCATCCAGTGATCTCCATGGCAAGGAGGAATTGAAAATACCAAATATTCATTGTCCAATAACCCCACACTCTCTGGCTATGACAATAGCCAGGTTGACTCAGTCTGGGACAGAGCAGCAAGATTCGGGTTGGGCTCCAGAGGTCAGTGCTAATGATACTGTCAGCAAGCTGCAGCATTTAATGCTTAGTGATGGCAATTGCAGTGATGTTGTCATTTGGCCAGTTCTATACCTACACTGTGTTTAGATACTCTTCTGAGATAGACAACCCAAATCAGCTCCCCAACCCTCCCAAAGAACCTTTCAGCTACTAAGTAGCCATTAACAACTTTCTTTTTTGTTTAAAACACCTAGAAACTTGACTATCTGGTCTTGAACTTTATAAAACTTTTCTCTGTTACAGGCCAGGAAACTTTCTCTGTAAAGAACTAGTAAATATTTTGGGGTTTACATGCTATTGGATCTCTGTTATGATTATCCAACTCAGCCATTGCAGTGAAGAAATGGTTTAAAATAATAATCCAACAAGTATGGTTATGTTCCAATAAAACTTTATGTATAAAACAGGCAGTGGACAGAATTTAGCCTGCAGGCTGTAGTTTGCCCATCCCTCTCTACTACTTAATGACAGTGTGTAGTAGATTGAGCCCCTTGACTCTGGTTGAAACCATGGCATCCAATTCATCAATCCTTGTCTTCTCCTTGTTCAACATTTTCTAGCTCTAACAACTTTGTAACTTCTAACACCTTTCTGAGACTCAGCACCACTTTGACACTATTAACTATGCATATACTATTCCTAACTCGTAAAATATGTGTTTAATTTATTAATGTATAAAAACATAATTTCTCTTCTATAAGAGAAATACAATATCTAAAATTCCTCTTAAAATGTAATCCACCTTTGTATAGTGATATATAAATGCAAATATAGTCTTATTAAAAAAAGCTATTTTGAATGTATTCAATAATGCAGTAATAATTAGGTGACAATTTTAATTTATGTGGATGATATCTTTCTAAATATATTGGAAGCAGGCTGTGTAAATGAATATCTTAAAATCTTGATGGTATGATTAATCCTTCTCTGTCTCTGGATCTGTTTTTGTTCATCAGTTTATGTTATTCATTATATTCCACAAATGAGTGAGATCATGTGATATTTATCTTTCTCTGACTGGCTTATTTTGCTTAGCTTAATGATCTCCAGTTCCATCCATGCTGTTGCAAATGGTAAGAATTCCTTCTTTTTTTCTGCAGCATAGTATTCAATTGTGTAGATGTACCACAGTTTTTCAATCCATTCATCTGCTGATGGACACTTAGGCTGTTTCCAAATCTTAGCTATTGTAAATTGTGCTGCTATGAACTTAGGGGTGCATATATCCTTTCTGATTAGTGTTCCTAGTTTCTTGGGATACATTTTTAGAAGTGGGGTCACTGGGTCAAATGGGAGTTCCACTTTTAGTCTTTTGAGAAAACTCTATACTGTTCTCCACAGTGGCTGTACCAGTCTGCATTCCCACCAGCAATGCACGAGGGTTCCCTTTTCACCATATCCTCACCAGCACTTGTCATTTGTTGATTTGTTGATGATAGCCATTCTGACAGGTGTGAGATGGTACCGCATTGTCATTTTGATTTGCATCTCTCAGATGACTAGTGACTTTGAGCATGTTTTCATATGTCTCTTGGCCTTCCTTCTGTCCTCTTTTGAAAAGTATCTATTTAGGTCCATTGCCCATTTTTTGATTGGGTTGTTTATCTTTGTTTTGTTATGTTGTATGAGTTCCCTGTAAATGTTGGAGCTTAAACCCTTATTGGTGATAACATTTACAAATATATTCTCCCATGCAGTGGGCTTTCTTGTTGTTTTGTTGATGGTTTCTTTTGCAGTACAAAAGCTTTTTATTTTGATGTAATCCTACTTTCTCTTTAGATTCCATTGCCCTAGGACTGTGTTCAGCAAACTGAGGCTGTTGAGCCACATGTGGCTCTTTGACCCCTTGAGTGCGGCTCTTCCACAAAATACCATTGCCTGGGCAAGTCTATTTTGAAGAACTGGCATTAGAAGAAGTACAAGTTTAAAAAATTTGTCTCTCAAAAGAAATTTCAATCTTCTGTTAATAATTGGCTCTGTTGACTAATGAATTTGCCGACCACTGCCCTAGGAGCTGTATCTGTGAAGGTATTGCCTCGGCATATGTCTGAAATTTTGCTGCCTGTGAATTCTTCTAATATTTTTATGATTTCTATCTTATGTTTAAGTCCTTTATCCATTTTTAGTTTATTTTTGTGTGTGGTTTAAGTTGGTGGACTAGTTTCATTTTTTTTGCATGTATCTGTCCAATTTTCCCAACACCATTTATTGAAGACTGTCTTGACTCTATTGTATGTTCATGCCTCCTTTGTCAAATATTAATTGAGCATAGTGATTTGGGTCAATTACAGAAACCATTTTTAATCATAGATTAGAATTTTTCTATTACAAGTCTTTAGTGCTCAATCTAACATTACTGTGGGAGCTTAAGACTTAAAATATTTATTAATGTGTCTACACTAACATACCTATTAAGTTGAAAGGTATTGTTTATTGGCAAATACACTTGTAGTGACTATCATCTCAGAAATTTTATTAGTGTTTTCTTATGTTTGGTAACTTAAAAGTCTTAACAAGAGTGGGAATGAAGTCCTTCAGAAAGCACTCTTAAAAGATTTTTGCATTGCTTCAGATGGGATTCTCTGCTTTGAGTAGTACAGACTCTTGTGATTTGAATAAAAGACAAATTAGTATGATACTATAGGAAAATATATACTGATGCTCTTTCATACCAGTGTATGTCAGTATCCTTATCCACCTACTTTAAATAATAACATTTAAATAAATTACAGTCAAATCCACAAGAGAGTTTATTTGCTATTGTTAGGGGACAATTCTCCACAATTCTCTTACATTTCTATACTTCTTAAAATGTAAAGAAAACCAGCTTAGAATACAGTCATTTAAAATGCCAACATCTAAAGGGTAGGCTGTAAAAGAACCTGAGAATAAGGAACTAGAGAGGTAGGTAACTAGAAAGAAAAATAACCCAAATTATTGACTAATTGTTTCTTCTACAAGGATGTATACTTTATACAAGCAGAGAATGTCCAAATAGTTAATACTTTAATTCCAAGGGAAAACCTCCCAGGAAAACTTTTATAAAGTGTTTTAGTTCAGTCTGATTTGGAAGTGAAAAACATCCACTTTGTCTTAGATCTTGGGAGAGCATGTGATCTGGTCATTTTGTGTTCGGTATCAAGGAAGGCCCATTTAGAAGACTCAATCAGAGACCAGACAACCAAATTCTCCCATGAAAAACTTAAATTCCTTTAAACTGACTTGATGGTGAAGCAATCACTTTATGTACTTAAAACTCTGACTTTTTCTTTCATTGTATTTATAAAATTCTATCTTAGCATTTACTGTAAATTCTTAAGTGAAAAACAGAAATAATTTTCTTAGCTTGACATTTGGAAAAGATTAATCTTAAGAGGTTCAGGGCTCTCAAGATAGAAGAAATAAGCAAATGAAAATAGACACAGTGAAGAGTGAACAGAAATGTTTTGGGTAAGTTAATCAAACTCTAAAGTTAGATCATAAAAGGAGTTTCAAAAAGATGGCCTATCAAAGTCTGTCTCTATCAGGAATTCTGCACTCAGTACTTCTTGAAGACCCAGTGAGAATTTACTCCAGTTGAAATTGATATTTGGATACTGCCCTTTTAGAAACCACGTGGAATTTCCCCGGTGAATGCATGAAGCTTCTTACTTATAAAATCTTATCAAGTCCAATCTATTTTCCCACTAGCTTTCCCTTACACTTTCATATTTTAGTAATATACCATTCTTTAATTTTTGGTCTAAATTTTGTTAAAACTCAATTACTTTGGTTCTTTTTGTTTGTTTGTTTTCAGTCTCTCCACCTTTCTCACATTTTGACAATACTATCTGTTTGTTGGCAGTCATCTGAGATTAAATCTCCACGTAGATAATGTTGGCAAGTGTGTTTCAAAGACAGCTCTACATAAAAAGTGGTAGACAAGTAAAATTATTGTTGGGCCTTTGCCATGAGAAAAATATACAGAGTTGTCCACAAATACCAACTCAGACCTCATAATATTTCTGTTAAATGAGGTGTGAAGCAGTCACAGATACATACCACGTAACAGATAGTGACTTTGGGTGTTTTGTTTTACCAGAAACATAAGAGTACCTATGGTTTAAATCATAAAACAGTGAATGTTTGAGACCATGCATTCATCATGTCCTTTTTATAGATTGCAGGAGACATTTTAAGGTTAATAGTAGATCTGTGTTACTATTAAAGTACTCACAACACAGTAATATTTTTACAATTGGAATGTAATGCTTATAACTTTCATGTTTTAGAAGATAGGAATTGAAAATTGTCCCAGTCATCCTATTTGAGCAAAATAGTCTATTTTTGAGTATACATTTTAAATCAACTTTCGTGAAAACTACACATGGCAACATTTTTATTTTATTTCTTCCCCCCCAACTTTATCGAAGTATAACTGACAAATAAAATTGTGTATATTGAAAGTGTCCAGGGTGTTGATTTGATATTTGTATGCATTGAGAAATGATTACCACAATCAAGTTAATTGACACATCCATCACTTCACATAGTTACCTTTTTGTGTGTGTGATGAACATGCTTAGGATCTGCTCTCAGAAAATTTCAAGTACACAATACAGTATTATTAACTATGGTCTCCATGCTGCACATTAGATCCTCAGGACTTATTCATCTTATAATTTAAGACTTTGTACCCTTTGACCAAAGGTACATTTCCCCATCCCCTCCCCTTAGCCCCTAGTAATCACCATTCTACTCTGTTTCTATTTCAACTTCTTAAAATTTTTCTTTTAAGATTCAACATATAAGTGAGATCATACAGTATTTATCTTTCTCTGTCTGGCTTACTTCCATTAGCATAAAAATGCCTCCCACATTTATCTATATGTTTGCAAAATTGTAAGATTTCCTTCTTTCTTATGGATGAACAATGTTTGTGTGTGTGTGTGTGTGTGTGTGTGTGTGTGTGTGTGTGTGTCTTCTTTATCCATTCATCCATCCATAGATACTAAGGTTTTTTTCCATATATGAGCTATTGAATATTTTGAATTAGAAAATGTTGAATAACTTCAAAAGTGTGTCACTGATTTTTTTAAAGATTGCTAAAGTTCTCTTATTTTCTCTCTCTAATATATGTGCACTTATTTGTACTTTTATATCATTATTAATGGCTATTTGTGTTTTAATGTTTGTCTTTTCAAGGATTGTAGATTTTTCAACAGAAAAATTTTCATTTATCCTGGTTCTGTACCATAGATATTCATTTGTAATTACTATATCAATATCTGGCATTTATAAAATATGGGCTTGACATATAATTCTTAAAATTTCTTATCATCTAATGACACTGATTTCTAATTATACTCTGGTATGTTCACCCTAGATGCTCTAGATTTTTCTCTTGTGTTTGTTTAAGAAAGAGGATTTTTAGAAGAGCATGAGGATTTTTAGAAGATTTTCAGAGACGGGGTCAGCTCAGGAAATGAATTATTCTGGGGTGTTGAAGGTGTTCTAACAACTTCTACAAAAGTTCAGGTAGGTAGGATAAAACTCACAGTCTTTAAGCAGCAAATGTGATTTTCTGCGTTCCTGTGGGGGCCCTATGCCCAGGCCAGTAGAGAGAAGACATTCAGGCCACTCTAGGTATGCCTAGAGGGGTCATGGTCACCACTGGATAGAAAACTCAGGTCCAGTAGTTGACTCAACTTTGCAAAGAACTATAATTTCTTGCTTTGAATCTCTCAACTGCCTGTCTCTTCCTCCCAGAATTCTGTTTTTAGACCATTTGTTAATCCATTTCAAATGTTATTTTCTTAAGAAACATGAAGACAATTTTTTAAATATATTTTATTGATTTTCCACAGAGAGGAAAGGAGAGGAATAGAAAGTCAGAAACATCGATGAGAGAAAAACATCCATCTGCTGCTTCTGCACACCCCGCCTCTGGGGATGTGCCTGTAGCCAAGGTACATGCCCTTGACCAGAATCAAACTCGGGACATTTCAGTCCACAGGCCAACACTCTATCCACTGAGCCAAACCGGTTTCGGCAAGACAAATTATTTATCAACATTGTCAAGGTTTTGTTAATGCATACTTCAAGTCCCCAAAGTTTCAGAATATAATTCTTTGTGGTTTTAGGATGATACCATATCAGATTAGATAGATCTATTTAAAATATTTAAGTAGTTATAATGAATATAAATTTCCTGTATAGCTTCTGATACTACTTTATACATTTTCTAATATTGGTTATCTGTTGGCCCAGGTTATATTTTGTGAATGAACAAAATGTTGGTTACTGATCTGAATAAATCAATGATGGGAGGCAAAACTTTGAACTTTATTTTTTAATGCAATTAATTTTATGCTATATGCAGGCTGTTGATACTTTAAAGACTTCATTGTTTTTGACAAATCACTGAATCAGTTGTAGGAATGACAAGGCATGCCTTAAACATTAATGAAAATGAGAGACATTTTTAAATATTCTATTTTTTATCTGTGCTGCTTTTTTCCCCAAAAACAGAACCACCATGTTTAATATACCCTGCTGTCCTTTTTCAATTCAAATGAAATTATTTTAATCTTTTAATTTTTATTATTTATTAAATTATAGCAAAGTTTATCTGGTCAAATTAAATTTGAACACTGTGGAGTAATCCCAGGCAAGTGTGAATAAGATAACCAACTATCCTTCAACAGATGTTGACTGAATGATGATGAATAACTTCCTAATTTTAGAAATGCCACAAATTAACAGCTACTTTAGGGTCCACATTCAACTAAGCTGCCATTCCTATACTTCTTCTATATTCTGAAAAGAGAAATGAATGAAGTATAAATACCCAAATACAAAACCTACTCAGCATTTGATACTGAGCCCAGGGACTGCTCAAGTTAAGAGTTCAGGCTACTGGCATTGGAGTAAAGATATACCAAAATCTAGCAGTAAGACTTGAAATCCTTTTGGATCTGAACCAAATGACCCTAAAAACTGACACATGGGCCAATTTAAGTAAAGGTTTGTTTATTTTGTGCTTAGAGGCAGGAATCTGAGGAGAGAGGAAGTTTTGGGTCAAATGGTAGAAGCATTTGGGAGTTTGAAAACTCCAGGATATTGACAAATACACACTGCTTCTTTGAGTGTTCTTGTTGGGTTTCAGGAAGTACATATGAGGGTTGATATGGTGGTGATAACAAATGCACAAAGCAATATGCTTAATTTTTTGAACTTGAGATAGTTGGTTAGGAAGAAATGCAATCTAAAAGTTGAAATCTAAACTTCAACCCATTAGGTATGATTGTAGAATTACTTCTACAGGATTTGAAGAAATATCATTTTTCCCAAGATGAATTAAACTTTTGCAATGACTTTCAGTTTTGAAATAGACTAATACCATTACCAAGTGTAAGTTGAGAATACAAAATGCATTAAGTTCAGTGAAAATGAAGATAAACAAAACATACAGTGCTGTGTGTGTCTGTGTGTGTGTGTGTGTGTGTGTGTGTGTGTGTGTGTGTGTGTGCATGTGTGTGTGTGGATGGATATAAGGATGTACTAGGTGTACTGGTTAATAATGTGGATTTTGTAATCAAAGAAAACATGATAACTTCAAGAGAAACATCAAAAGTGGATTAGTAATGTCCATCACTAGCTACACATTTCCCCCATCTTTTAGGTAATTTGTAGATATTGTCCCAATAGAACTTTTCTTGTTTTGAGGGAAACCATTTAGAAACCCTATTTTCCACTTCTTCAGATGTTTTGAAGGGCTGTTCAGAAAGTGTGTGTGCCATCGATGGGAACAAGTGGTAATCTGAAGGAGCAAGGTCTGGTGAGTACAGCAAGTGGGTTAATACTTCCCAGACAAGATCTTTTAACTTGCCTTCAACCGGTTTTAAAGTGTGTGATGGTGCATTAGTATGAAGCAAGATTACTTTGCCATGTCTTCTGGCACATTCTGGTTGTTTCACGATCAAAGCATAGTTCAAATTGATTATTTGATGTTGGTAGCGATCAGTATTAATGGTTTCACCTGGTTTTAGAAGCTCAAAATACACTACACCTTCCTGATCCCACCAAACACAAAGCATTGTCTACTTTCTCAAGCGATTTGGCCTTGCAGTCGATATTGATGATTGACCTGGATCAACCCATGATTTTGTGCATTTGGAATTCTCAAAATAAATTCACTTTTCATCACCAGTCACAATTCAATGCAAAAAAGACTGTTTTGTGCCATTGAAGCAACATTTTACTGATGACTTTTCGGTTTTCCATTTGTCTTTCTTTCAGTTGATGTGACACCCATTTTCCTTCCTTTAAAATATTTCCCATTGCTTGTAAATGATCAGAAATTGTTTGCTGAGCAACATTTAATCTTTCTGTAAGTTGTTTTTGAGTTTGACACGCATCTTCATCTAATAATGCTTGTAATTGCTGGTCTTCAAATGTTTTCAGTTGACCTGAATGTTCTTTGTCTTTCACATCGAAATCATTACTTTTAAATCATTTAAACCAGCATTCACAAGTATCTTAAGATGGAGCATGTTCTCCATAAGCTTCTCAAAGTATACGATAATCTTTTCTTCAAAATAAAGTAATGAATTAAAACTTCCCACAAGTGCTCTTTTTTGGCACGAAATTCGACATTTTTAAGCATAAAAATATCTATGATGTTAACACCTTCAGAAAATTTGATATATGAAGTTTTAAGTTTGTTGTCAATACAACAAAATAGCATACATATCAAATTGCATATAAATCAACATTAGTATAACTCCATCTATTGAAAAAAATCCCCATTGTTAACTGATACACCTAGTACTTCAACAGATGGATAGTGAAACAAACATGCCTTTGGTGTGAAACACTAAAGTCTTGAGAATTCCTACAAGTGAAGGTTCTGAGTTGACCATCTCCCTAACAAAATGAGATTAACCCTTTGGAAGTGTGAGACAAGTTGAGCATAGTGTCCTGCCTGCCTACACTTGTCCCATTTAAATATCTTCTGAGCCGAGACCGGTTTGGCTCAGTGGATGGAGCGTTGGACTGCGGACTGAGGGGTCCCGGGTTCGATTCCGGCAAGGGCATGTACCTTGGCTGAGGGCGCGTCCCCAGTGGGGGGTGTGCGAGAGGCGGCTGATCGATGTCTCTCTCTCATCGATGTTTCTGACTTTCTGTCCCTCTCCCTTCTGCTCTGTGGAAAATCAATAAAATATATTTTAAAAAATATATCTTCTGAAAATCTCAAATGCAGATTCTACTGCTGAGACTAGGAATAACAGGAAAAATAATGATTTCTATTTATGCAAATACAGTCCTTGGCTTTCTCCCCTTTCCTCTAACCAACTCATTTAAAGCTAAAATAATTTTCCTTAAATATGTATTTTGTGGATAAAGGATGGTATTCCTTTAAAAAATTAGAAGAAAAGGTAACTAATGCTTCATAACAAATTTCTGATGATTACCTCCAAAGCTAAAATGGTGCCCCAGAGCTTAAAACTTAGGCAATAGTAAGACAATATAGAAAAACAATTAGAAAATGATGGATTTTGTTTGTTGATTACTATTTTTAGTATATAACTTATTTACTTGTAAGTCTGTATGCAAAAGCTGTACATCATTAATGACTACAATTTGATGCATTTGGAGATAAGCATAGATCCATCATCACAATCTCTACCTTAAACTATTCATCACCTCAAAAAATGTCCTCCATCTTATTACTATTATTATTCTGTAATAAGAACACTTAACATACAAGCTATTACTAAATGTTTATAATTTAATTTTTGCAATGGCTGTGTTTAAGAACCAGCTTGCAAAATTCCTAAGAAATTGAGCAGTCAGATCTGGGGGACCAATCAGTGACAGCTCTGGCACCTTCCTTGGTTTCCTCCACCTGCTGCAGATGAGGAAGGATGGGCAGCTTTACCAGTGAAGTTCAAGATCCTAGAGGAAGAACCAGGATGCTGTCTGGATAAAAAGAAAATCTGCAAAGTGAGACATCAAGCCACGTGAGGCTCAGTTTTGAGGGAGAACAAATCACCTACACTGCGTCTTGTTATTATTATTTCAGAACATAAGCAAAAAGCCATTCATGAATCACAGTTATGTGAATTGTGAAAATAATACAGGGAGGGACAAAAGTACATTTTTAGTTGTGAGTATGCGAAATCCAGAGTTTATTCTTGTATTATTATTTTTAATTATTGTTTTTCAAATGAATAACTGTAACTCTACTATTGCCCAAATCCGTACATATGATCCTTTAAGTTGATTTGAGTTTTGTTGAACCACTTATTGAAATGAGTAAAAAGTACTTTTATTTGTGGGAGAAATCATGTTTTGAAATGGCAGGCTCCTGACTGTCACCAGGCTATGCTCCTCAATCTGAAAACAAACTCCTGTAAATAACTGAAATTTGAGAATAGAATCATCTTTGAAGTGTTTGTGCATCTGTTATACATCCCTTCGTGTGCTTCCCTATAATCTTTCAGTGTCTAGACATGTTTATTTTAGTAAATTAGAATGTAAGTTGACTTCTATTTTGGAAGCATATGAAATGATGTGAATTGGACAAAAAAAAACATGTTATCAATTAAAATTTCATTCATGACATTCTATATATGGTCATGACATAAGTAATGCTTGTTTTTGTTTTTCTCAACCTAAATTAAAATGAATCCCATTAAAACCAAACCAAACCTATGAAATATTTTATGTATTTCCAGCTAATAGTGGATATGTTAGAATATGAGTAGGAAAGCACACCAGGTTCTGACTCTAAATATTTCCCATGTACCATCTGTCACACAGAAAAGATTCAGTGTCCATACTGTGTCCAGGATAACTGAAGGGGAAGTTCTTCAATGCCCTCATTGAATATCCTTGTCATCACAGTCATCCTTTGCTGTTTTTGTTTAATTCCAGTAAACAATATTCTCTCTCCTCATTTTCCATCAGTTTATTTGCTGACTTTTGAAAAGCATTCAGGATATATTCACAAATATCTTAATATCACTGAATCAGTTTTTTACAATATCTCATGTAATTTTTTTCTGCAATTGATTTCAATTATAGTATACTTACTTTGGGGGAAATTTTATTAATAATGGGTCATTTGGGGGAATAAATCAATAGAGATAGAAAAACTCTGTTTCCAGGCAGAAAGTGGTAGTTTTGTGAGGTAGGTGATATTTGCATTTGAATTAAAATCCCACTTAAAGCTGTGGTTTCTCAGAGAGCATTCATAGCTGAAGGTGGTGACTACTTCTACTAATAAATATTAATCGATCCGGAAGATCCAAAAGAATCGGTTCTGATGATAGAGTGATGAGTGGAGGGACTTCTATTTTGGTAACAGGGCCTTAGTGATAAGCGCTCAAATGGAGCAACGTTGACAGTCACTTGCTCCTCCTGCCATCTTGCCTAGCTCTCATCCTGGCTTAGACAGCCTTGCCTTAAGTCAGCTCTGGAGGCAAAACTTTAGACTCATACCCTTTGTGGTGTCCCTCTGGTCTCTTACCACAAATGCATCATTGTCTCTGGAGAGATGGTTTGCAAGGGTAACCTGGTAACACCTGGTGGGAGGACATGGAAAGTCAGGAACCTTACCAGTTTTACTCATCCCTCTGTCTAGTGATATGCTACGAAATGTTTAACAACTGGCTGAGAAAGCAAGACCTGAAGTATAGTGCTGCTGGTTGCTGTGGTATAAATACTCCCTCCACAGCCAATCTCAAGTTACCAACATGGTGACACCAAACACAGCACTGGGAAGGGATGCATACCATTGGGTCTCACAGGTGTGTGGGATCTGGCTCTACGACACCATACCTTCTATTCTCAGCACCTACCCAGGTCCCTGGCAAACAGTAGGTGCTCAGAACATGAGTATTTAACCTAAATGTTTAACAAGTGAATGAAAATAGATCAGTAGGAACCTTTCACCATCCCTGGAAAAGAAAGTAACAGGCATGTGCCGTTGGTGAGGAAACACAGTGTCTATATACGTGGGTAGCCCTTTTTAGTTTTACTTTCTTATCCAGCTTTAAAAAACATAAGCAGTTGAGATCAAATTGCGTAAACATTTGTCACATAATCAAAAACAGCTCTGTTCTTATAAATAGATATAACTCGACTATTGAAACTCATCCCCAAATAATTCAGTACATGGAAATTCATATGAGCATATAATTTCAAAGCAGAAACGGTATTTGAACATGTTTGAAGTTGTCATTGAAGCAGGATAATTCAGTTGATGAAACTGGCATTTGTAGACATGACACTTTTTTTCCTTTATAACTCCTAGTAAGGATATGTGATGTGGTGTGACACCCGCATTATCCAGTGCCTCTGTGCATAGTTAAAATTGCAGTAACACCTACTGATAAGCATTTCCCCCTGAATTATTTATTGAGGCAAAGAGTATTCATTTGTCAAAAGCTTTCTGGATCCATGCTTGTTCTCTGGTACGATTTTATAACCCTATTTGGGAAGAAAAGTTATGTGTTTCTCTTCTCTAGAAGCAGAACTGATTTTTGTGACTTCCAAACATGTATTTTGACTACAAAGCTTTTGTGAATACCTCCACAATCAAATAATAGAAACCACTGCTACGCCTTACATGCCGGCTCTGTTCTTCACTTTTTTAAACGCTCCCCGTGGGTGTTCATGTTCCTGGCATTTCCTTTCAACAATTCCTGTAAGTTATCCTTTCTTTGTGGATAAGTAAGAGTTTGCAAAACTTTATACCCTTATTCTTCAATTAAACAGTGACATGGCGCAGCAGTGCGGAGCATGCTAATCAGCAGGACCTCCCTGTGGGAATCTGAGGGAGAAGACTGCTTCACATTGAAGGCAGACCAGGCTGTTGACACTGGCTGTCACAAAGGCCTCCCGTCTTTGAAAGGAAATCTTAATCTTCTTTATTCATGTGTGAACAGGTCCAGGCCCCTGGCCCAGGACTCAGATGCATCGACTGTTTAAAGCCCAGGTTGCTAGGCTTTGGGGTAGATTTTGTTTGCTGTGTCTAGTTCCCCCCTGAACGGATGAGGACTGAAAATTAAAATCTGTCTGACACAGACCATGGTTCTTCTGTCTCTGTTTGAAGAGACATGGCAACCTGGGGCGGAATGAAAAGGAATTTTATTGGCGCAAAAGCACTCCATGTTTAAATGTCGGGTGGGGGAACCGAATTGTGATGTGGGGCAACCGGGAGATTGTTTATAGACAGTGGGATGGCTGTCCCTCAAGGCACAAAGGCAAAAGTTGTGTCAGAAAAAAAAAATGCTTTTCTAGTGACTGAAATCCCCATTTCCTGTTGAAATGCTCAACTCAGGCAATAAAAAGCTTTTTTTTTTTCTTGAAGTTTCCAAGTGCAAGGATTTCTGAATAGCAGAAATGCTGTTGTTGCTAAACATTGTTTGATCTGGGTGTCACTGCACTGAGTGGTTTAAAGATAAGTTATACCCAAAAGATCTCCTATACAGTTTTTCTGTTGCATTTGGAATTTCTTCCTCGTGGTTTTCTCTCTTTCTCCCACATGTTTTACAAAAAGAAAACAAGTTGGAAATCATCAAAGATATTTGGAAACAATATGTACTATAACATTTTAAAGAAACCAATACAAAAAGATCTTAAGGATACATTTGATTTGATTTTAGAATTCATTTATTTTTAGAGCCTGAAATTCCTTGAATACTCTTTTAGATCATTTATGAAAATTTTTCATTACTGGGGTGAAAATACCATTTCTGGTATATTTGGGAGGAAATATATATATGAAAAAACTACCTATTAAAATGCAAGCCAGATTTTCAAAATAAGTACTGACTCTCTGTTCCCAGAGCAATCTTAGGGCATACAATATATATATATTTTAACCTAGAGTGGTAGTCTAATGAGTTTCTTCATGTAATTTTAAAAATCAGGTTTCGGATTCTTATTAGATAACTAGAGGCCTGGTGCACGGATTTGAGCTGCAGTGGGGTCCCTCAGCCAAAACTGGCTCTCCAACATCCCCTGAGGGGACCTGGATTGTGAGAGAAGCAACATATAAAACCTTTGGTTAATCTCTTCCTGCCTTCTCTCCTACCCACTTCCTTCTGAGATTCATAAGTCTGTTTCATGTTCCTATGCCTGTGATTTCCATTCTTGCATTGAGTGTCTGTGCCCTGGTGGTCAGTGCGCATCATAGCTACTGGTCAGCCAGTGCCTATGTCACTTAGGCATATCCTATCTAATAAAAGAGTAATATGCAGATTGACCATCACTCTAACACACAAGAGGGCTGCCCCCAGGTGGTCAAAGATCCTGCCCCCATGTGGACAGAAGATGGCCACCACAAGATGGCCAACAGGGAAGGAGAGTGGGAGGTTCCAGACCTGCAAGGGAGGGCAATTTTGGGCCATCGGGCCAGCAGGGGAGGGCAGTTGGGATGGACCAGGCCTGCAAAGGAGGGCAGTTGGGGGTGATCAAGCCTTCAGGGGAGGGCAATTAGAGGTGACAAGGATGGCAGAGGAGGGAAGTTGGGGGCAAACAGGCTGGCAGGGGAGCAGTTGGACATCAATTAGGCTGGCAGGGTAGTGGTTAGCCGGTGATCAAGCTGGCAGGCATAAGTGGTTAGGGGCAATCAGGGAGGCAGGCAGGCAAGCAGCTTGGAGCTAAGAGTCCTGGATTGTGAGAAGGATCTCCTTCAGACATCTCTCGAATGGTCCCAGATTAGAGCGGGTGCAGGCTGGGCTGAGGGACACCCCCTCCCATGCACCGGGCCTCTAGTGTGTGTGTGTGTGTGTGTGTGTGTGTGTGTGTGTGTGTGTGTGTTAGTGTGTATAATAGACCACAACAATGCCTCTAATTCTCTAAGTTTTCTTTGGCTCCTATGTATCTGTAGTAAGCTTTTCCTACATTGCCAGAAACCAATTCCAACATGTCATAATTACAAGAGTTTCACCAAAAGGTTAGTGAAGTTTGGGGGTTTCAAGAAAGGCTGAGCCACATATGTAATTACCTGTTGGAATGGCTAAATGGCACTTCCCCCAAACCTGAATAGGATTGTTAACTGCCAGTTAGATCAGAGCATCTTAAATCTGCATGTTATTGCCTTCTGTTGGCCAAACACCTGAACAGCTGTAGGCTATTCCCCAAACTTATGCTTCTGTAAGCCTTACCCTTTGAAGTGTATGTCTCCACCTTACCTTAGGACAAATTGTGTTAATAAATAGGATGGGGTTCTTAGGCAAGGCATAGTCTTTAGTTCCTTTAGCTGAAGCTCCTCTGACCCCCAATGCCTTTCAAACTTATCTTTTGTCTTGGGACTCCTTATTGAATCAATGCATCAGCCCCTTTCTCCAGATTGCAGCATCCCTTTGTAAGGCTGGGACAAGAACCCTGGCACTACGTATGGAAACAGTAGTGCTGAGTCATTGGTATGAAGATACACAGCATTGCTCTTGTTCTAGGACAGTCAATTCAACTCATCTCCCTTGGGTATTCTTGCCATGTATTTGTAAAATGACTATTCAAGGACAAAAAGCAGACCTGAAGGAAGGAAGGCCAGCACATACATTCTAATGCCATTTTTTGTTTGGAACTGTGCTAATTAATCACACTCCTATTCTCTACCAACTCTGAACAGTTTGAGATTCAAAATTTGTCAAAACCGGGGTTGGAGAACATGGTTTATTCCCAAATCTGATGTAAGCTGGTCACTAATTCCTTTAACCAAAGTATTTTCCCTGACACCTACCTGAGTAAATTAAAATGGGGATGGGGAGGAACTCTGTGTTTATAGCCCTGAGTAGTCATACCTGATACACACTCTCTCGGGAACTAGGAACAGCAGTGTTACCATGTCTTCATGTTGGCATTTTGAATTATTGGCTTTGGCTAATTTAAAGTTACTAAATCACCTTAAGCTTCAAGGAGAGCAGAAAAAAATCATGAATGTTATTAATGTTAATACAGTAATAATAATGTGGACACCCTGTGGATTAGGAGGAAATATTTGGAATTCCACAAAACAAAAAAGACTTTGAAACATTTAGCCAAACTTCTGCCATTCAATTTCCTTGTCCCAACCCTATCACTACATCCTTTGGATATTTTAGCTGCTACCACTCATTGCTCCCCTGAAATTATAATTCATGGTGTCATTACAAAGAATCAGGAGAGTTTTGCAGTCTCAAACAAGAAAAACATCATCTCTTCTCTAAACATTTTATCTGCCATTTCTGGGCTCATGTCATCCTCTCCCACCCGCAAGACAATGGAACATTTTTGAGTGATGCGGTGACTCTGATTCCCTGGGCTTCTCCAGCTTTCAGCCTTTGGTTGTAAATCATCCTTAAAAAAATTAACCCTGCATTTGAAATCATCTATGACATTACTATTGATTTAAATTCCTTTTACAAAGGTTACTTCCCTCCCCCGCTCCCCATTCTCAACATTCCAAAGACCTTCTGAGTAGCCACATCAGGGACAGAAATCAAAATCAAAATAAACTACCGTAAATTGCAAATGCTAAGGGAAAAGAAATTATATTAAGTTTTCCATGTTTCAAATCAAAATCAAGTTATTTGTCTTAAAAACAAAAACTCAAAATGAACTGTATATTTCAAAATTATAGAATATAATAGTCACAGAATTTTATAAACAAAATAATATTACCATAGAACTAAACACATGCATCTGTGGGCAAATAGTTCTGCCCCTACCCCCTTTCATCTCAATCAGAATCCCCTTGACAAGAAAGGGAGGAACAGAGCACGGGTATTTTATCTTAGACCAACCATCACATTTATTTATGTAGTTGGTTCTTTTCCTTTATTTTTTATTTTTTTAATCTTTGGTATCTGTTTCTTATAGATTCCATAAGTACTTTGCCCAGTGCCTTAAGGCTTCTTTTGGCTTCCAATGTGTCTGTTCTCACCAGAAAATTTTCTTAAAGTTTTATTTAGTAACTAGAGGCCTAGTACATGAATTTGTGTGTGGGTGGGGTCGCTTGGCCTGGTCGGCGATTGGGGCCAATGGGGCCATTTCACCCAGTCCTGATGGGCTGAGTGGGCTGGTGGAGGGGGAGGGGCTGAGGGAGGTTGTCTGGCTGCAGGAGGTTGGCTGTGGGAGTGCACTGACCACCCAGCCAGCTGAGGGGAGGGACTACAGCAGGTTGGCCCACCACGGGAAGTTGGCTGTGGAAGCATCACCAGGGAGCAGCTCCTGTGCTGAGTATCTGTCACCTGGTAGTCAGTGCATATCATAGCTACCGGCCAGTCATCAGGTTGGCTGGTTGTCAGGTCATTTAGTCATAATGGTTGCTTAGGCTTTTATATATATATATATGCTGATTTTGAGTCAGCCTAACACTAGATCCTGATATGGTGGGGTTTGGCTTGCTTTGGTGAGACAGTAGCACCGCTTCTCAGATTCTCAGGTGTCTCTTTAGTTCTTAGAGAAGTCCAGTTGAACCTTGAAATGAGGACAATCAGTCTTTCTCTGTGTTCAATGGAAAAGAAAATGAGTCAGTAACTTTGAGCTAATGCCTAACATCGTAGTGAGCATTCTCTTCCAAATGAAACTTCAGGTAGCTCCTTGGTTATTCTGGTGACTGAAAGGAATCATCTCATTTTATTGACAAAATATCATCTTAATATGATCATTTTGATTTTTATGTAATGGAAAGCTCCTCCCTTCTCCCAGCTTGGAGTCACATTAGACTTGAAAGGCCGGGTGTGTGAGGGATGTGCTGACACAGTGGATGACATCCTGTCTCTTCCTGCCATTGTTATCTCTACTACCTGCAGCTGCTATTGGGTTAGAGTTGATGGGAATTAATTTAGGGCACTGGCTCTTACTTCATGGGTCCATTTCATGGGTGCACATGCATTTCATGTGGGAAGCTCTGAATACAGTTCCCTTGACAAAGCAATACTTTCTCTGGCTGGCCTTGTCCCTTGGTCTTTGAGCATCTAGATTTCTATATTCTCACTCTCACTCTGACCCCAGGGTTCCCAGCCACCAGAGGTGGGATCTGGGCTGTGAGGTGTTTTATATAAGGAAACATTCTTATCCCTACCCTCCACCCTGCACCTCAGAAAGCCAAGTCTCACCCCTATAAAATGGTTCCCTCTCGACGTCATACAGTAATTTTCATTACCAAAGAGAACAATAAACTCCTCATTCTAAAACATCTGTATTGTGCGCTCCATAGTAAAGGCATTTAAAATTCTTATTTTATTTTAATATTTAACATGCTGTGTTGGGTAACTTTCTCAAACAGTCACTTCTAGGGAAAACAAATTGCTTGAAAATTTTATCCCCTTTTCCAACTTTCATCACTCCAACCCTGTTGATAAACTTTTAAAAATTATGAGACCTGACCTCAGGGAGGGCACTCCAAAACCAAACAACACATGGCTGGTTGCTGTTCAAACAGCATAGCTCTTCTGGCCACTAAGGAGAGAGAAATCTGGATCAGTGTTGGCGTCTGTAAAGCAAAAGAGGAAAAAGAGAAATCGGCAATAAAAGTGAACATCCCATGAGCTGAACTCATTTTAATCAGATGTTCTTATAGGTGATCTCCTTAAGTGGTAAAGGAGGTAATGGAGATTAACTTACTGGGAATGCCAAGGGAATCTCACAGGCCATCTAATAACCTTCCTGAAGATGCCAAATAGGTATTTATTTTAGTGTCCTTTGAATAATACTTTTAATGTGAGAATAAGTGCCTTGTCAAAGACAGCATCAATACTGTTTATTTTCCCAAATGTGGGTTTGTAGTGAGCATTTAGAGTACCTTAAACAAAGGCAAAAGACAAAATATTCCCATATACACGCACAGTTCTTTCCATATGGTCCCAGGCTAAACATGATTTTAAAAGCATATAAATTGCTGGCAGGCTTTAAAGTGGATTGATCATAACTTTGTAGACAGCTGGACTGAACTGCAAAGCTCCCTCTTTAGCCAAAACGTCAAATGAGAATTCATGATTTGTCAAATCAGGATAATCCTGGAAAAGAACATATAATAAGAGATCCACGAAGTTCAAAAACAAAATGGAAACTGTGGTTCCTGGCAGGAACAACTCAGACCGGATATATTTTATAGAGCAAATCAAGATCTGGCCCCTGGTTAAGATGACATCTACATAACAAGAATGAAGACAGGTCATGGAATGTGTGGGCAGATGTCTCAGAACGCAGGCCATGAACCTTAGGCGGCTCAGTCAAATGCCATCCCCTTCCCAAGCTTTCCATCCCTCTTCTTTCTCTCACAACACCCCCTTCTTTGCCCATGGACATCTGTTTCTGTGCAAAAATATAACTAGGATTTTTTTTCAGAGGTGGTTGAATTGAAGCTGAAAATCACGCCCAGCGTGACCCAGGACGCACTTTCTCAGAGCCAAAAAATGCTTTTCCTGGATGGAGCCAACTACTCACAAATGCACAAAGAAGCCAGTCCTCAAGGATTTCATCACATTTTTTAAGTGTTGTATATGACTGATGCTTTTTCCGCCAGAAGAACGAAACAATGAACTAATCCCTCTGAAACCATGAACCTGTTGGGCCAGTTGAATTCAGAGTGGCATCCCAAGACTCTCAAACAAACTAATTGTTCTTCCTTTGTGACCACTGCACGATCTTGCTATTTGCTATGGTGATATTACTTGACAACATCCTACTTTATTTCTGTTACTGTTGACACTGGAATTTCTGATTTCTAAAAATAAGGAGCGTTGAATTTTTTCAGATGCTCTGCCCCAAGTTCCAGAATGAGGAAGTTGGGAGGATTCCTCTGTTAGCGGCTCAAGGTGAATGTCTTTCTGGTTCTCCTTTTCAGATTGCTGTATGGTTGAGAGTCATTTTTTTTGTGGCTTTTCACAAAACGGTGTTCAGTTTTACCAGCAACACACAAAACATTGATAAGTAAGAAATCCCCTTTGTACTATGTAATCAGAGGAAAATGTTATCATTGAGAACGTATAAAGAGAGAGAAACTCCATGTATTAGCACTTAACTTTGCACCAGTAACAGGCACCGTCTTTAAGGGTTTTATACACATTATTTCTTTAAGTGAATAAAATACAGAAGAGATACATAATTACTTTCCATATTTAATTGATGAGAAAGATGAGGTATAAGGGAGTTAACTTGTGCAAGGTCATATGTTAGGGAGGAACAGAGGCATGATTTTATTCTAGAGTTGAAGCCCTTAAAAATGATGTTCATATCTGATTATGGAATAGCTAATGGAGAGCATTCTACAAGCACAAACTTAGCTTAATTCATAAAATTTGGGGAAAATGAAATCTGTCACATAGATTAGTTGTGAGGACAAAATACAGTAATGCACAATTCCTGAAGAATGAAGATAACTATCGGCATTTTGGAAGAAATAAGGCAGTTACCTGTATGAAGGGTAAAAGCAGCATTCCTATTTAGATTATTGATGTTATTGGAAAGCTTTGACTCTTCACTGATGTAAAGATCTTGACTCCACTGTGTTAGCTCTGCAAAGAATGAAGCAGACATACTGTAAGGAGGAGCACAAAGATGCAAAAAGTAACAAAAGTGTACATTTAATTACAAATTACAAAGTGCTAGGAAAGACAGGGTTGTCCATCATTTCTAGGAGGGAAGCATGCCTCCTTCCTAGCACTGTTATCTTCATGGAACCCCGGGCATGTGCTTGCTGCCTGAGAGAGTGATTATGACAAAGGACAAATTATGTTCTCGTGTTTTCCTCATTATTTAATGTAGTTAGGGACACTGTCATTTGAGCTTTCTATACAAACTAGAACAAACATGTGAACGCTGTTTAACCTTTTTTTTACAGTCATACAGTTTAGGGGGTCTTTTCCTCCTTCTAATTGTTATTGAAACCTCAGAAATTTTAATCTCTGTCAGAAGAAGTTGGAAACTTGCATTTTGGCTATCCATGAGAACTTAAAATTTTTTAATTCACTTGCCCTTGATAATTTGCGGAGGATTTATTTAAGGTCTGCCGATGAATCTTGTCTGAACAGAAAAATGAACCATGTAGTAACATATACTCTGATCTGCTATGTACTTAAATATTACTTTTATCCTCAAACTTAGAATCAAATGTCATAATAGGTGGTTCTAATAAATGGTGCAAATGTGTGTTAAGTCCCTGCACCAGACTTTGTACTGAAAGAAAAATAAATAGTGGCTTCTGAAAACAATATCCCTTCTGTTTCAAACATCCCTCACTATTTTAAAGTAAGTTGAGTTGATACCGTTGTGATAAGTTTTAAACTAGCCGACATTGGCATCCCATAGAAGATTTGATTTTATCATGTATCAGAATGTTTTGCTCCCTAAGATACTGGATTCAGTGCCAAATCAAGGATCAATGGTTGTTCGAGAAATTCTATGGTGGTTGAAAGACATTACTTAGGGAGTGCAATTGGATGGCAGAGAGTCTTGGACTTTTCTTGAAGCTGTGTTAATAAGCACAACAATTTTAAGTATATGTTTGTTGGGGAAGATGGGATAATGGAGTTTACGCTGACTGAATTCATTGTCCAGTCCAAATCATTTCCATACCATAACTCTCGAAGGTCCAGTGTGTGGCAGAAACTATAGAAGAGAGGTTGCAAGGGCTGAAATTGCACCCCTCTGATACTGATGTTCAAGAGTGCATCTTCCCTAGCGTAGAGCAGTACGAGGGTTAAATGAAGAGAAATGCGGCCAACTCGCGGAAGTTTGTGAAGACAGAGTAAGAGCATCAGGGCAGAGCTGATGTCTTGCCAGAGCACTGAAGCTCATTCTCCTTGACTGTACTAGATCCTGCCAAGTCCAGTGTGCTGCTACTGTTTAGCAATAGACCTTTACTTCCTTTTCCAAAGGAGTTATTCTGAGTTTTCTGTATTTATTACAGAGAAAAGCGAAATATATTTCGTTAAGTATACACATGACCCTATAATGATGTTTGTGATGAAAATGATGCTGCTGACAACAGGACCCTCCAAGCCGCGAGCACAAAATGCTATGATTGTCACGGTCTATGATTGAATCTGTAATTTAGCAGAAGCTGTCTTTTCTACTGTCAGTCATGTCTAGTTTCCCATCAGGCTGTCCCTTTGGACACTCTGATGCTCGCGGGCACGTTATTTAATCATGCGGACTTAGTTTACACATCAGTGAAGTAGGGTTAACAATACCCAGTGATGTGACAGAGCCAATTCATGCCGACTCCTGAGAATGAGTGTTTAATTTTCAAGTATTTTGTGAGCTGGTTGATGTCACTAATGAGTCATAGTGGGAACAGTTACACCATCAAAATGCAATGCTCAAATCAGGGCTTCCCTCCTTTCCCCCAAGAATCAATTGTTAAAGTTTCACTGCACACCCCTGATAACAGCAACCCCATGAGACTGCTGAGAAAATTAAATGATTTAATGTGTGTATAAAGCAGGGTCTGATCATAGGAAGTTCTCCAACAATAGCAGCCAAATTATTAGCACTAACATTATTCAACATAAGCTATGCCTTAGACTGCTTTTGTTTTCCTAGTTTCTTCTGTTTTCCTTGTTTGCCATTCTTTGCCTATTAGTCTCCTAGGACTGCCATAACAAAGTACTACAAGTTGGGTGGCTTAAAACAATAAAAGTGTATTATCTCATAGCTATGGAGGCTAGAAGTCCAGAATCAAAATGTTGGCAGGGGCATACTCCTTCTGAAACGTGTAGGGAAATATTTTTTCTTCCTAGCTTTTGGTAATTCTGCTGGAATTTTTTCATTGAACTTTTTGGAGTGACATTGGTTAATAAAATTATATAGGTCTCAAGTATACAACTGTATATTGTAAGGTGTGTTCATCACCCCAAGTCAAGTGTCCTTCCATCACCATTTATCCTTCCTATACCTTCCTCTACCTCTCCCTGCTCTGCCCCCTCTGGTAATCACCATAATGCTGTCTGTGTCTGTGAGTTGTTTGGGGTGTTTGTTTTTTTTGTTTCTTAATTCCTTCATCTTTTTCACCTAGCCCCACAAACCCCCCTCTCTCCTGACAGCTGTTAGTCTGTTCTCTATCTATGGGTTCCTTTCTATGTTGTTTGTTAGTTTATTTTGTTCATTAGATTTCATATTTGACAAATAACAAGTGTTGGTGAGGATCCTGGACTTTTTTTTTTACATTTCTTTACTTACAACTATGCATCTCCCATCTCAGCTATAGTCGTCATGTAACATTCTTCATGTCTGTCTTCTGATAAGGACCATACATATTGGGTTAGAGGCCCAAACTACTCCATTCTGACCTCATTTTAACAAATTACACCTGTTATTCTATTTCTGAATAAAGTCACATTCTGAGGTAATGAGGGTCAACATAACTTTTTTGAGGTGACAAAATTCAAACCATAATATCTATCCATTATCAGTCTTTCATTTACCTTTACAGCATTGCTCACCTTACCTCTGCTGATGGTCTGTTTCAGTTTGTGCTATTGTTATAAGACATTTTAGTGTTGAAAAAAATCATTGCTTTAGGTTACTATTTGAGTGGCTTACACTGCTAATAAAGAAACAATCTAGCCCTAGATGGTTTGCATAGTGGATAAAGCAGGTTTGATTCTGATCAAGGGCACATGCCTAGGTTGCAGCTGGATCCCCAGTAGGGGGCATGCAGGAGGCAGCTAATCGTTTTTTCTCTCTCATCATTGATGTGATATATATATATATATATATATATATATATATATATATATGTATATATAATCTTTCCCTCTTCTCTGAAGTAAAAAAAAAAGATTTTTAAAACAGAAACAATCTACATTTATAGAGCATTAAACATCAGGCATTTAGATGTACAAATTACAGAGATGCATAAAAGATGGAGTGAACAGTGGAGATGAATATGCAAACAAACATGTCTGCACTGTATGCTATGGTAGATGCATGCCTGTGCATGGAACTTGGGAGGCATAGAAGGTGCAGGGATGAGTAGGGAGGGAAGGCCAGAAAAGCTTCACTGAGATGATTTCCATTTGGTGGGGAGAGAGCTGAGCAAAGATTAGGTATTCAAGTTCCTTATCTTCCAGCAGATAAACTGATATTTTAAAAGCTATTTCCTACTGCTAAATTATACAAACCTTTGGAAGTCATGCTGCCCAAGTTGTAGATATAGATGCCAGTGTTTATCTTTTAAGCCAGTGAAAATCATAGATTAACAAGCTTCTTCACACAGGTGGACTGTCTGAGTCCTAGATTTATTGTGCTGTGCTCTAAGGATGTTTTTTAGAGCTTTCTATACATTTATCAGATATATAACCTACAATTATTGGTTTCTTTATCCTGACTCAAAATATTTAATGATTTTCCTCATGTACTGAGTTAAACTGGCCAAGAATGTCAGAAGTGTTAATGATCAGCATGTAGGAAACCTGTATCCATATCTACGAATGAGAAAAATAAGCACCACTGATAAGCAATCATGAAAGAGTCAGTAATAATATAATGAAAGAAGAAAAGGCTTTGGAGTCAGAGAGTTCAGAAATCAAAATCTGGCTCTGTGTTTTACGAGCTATGTGACCTTTACTAGTAATAATGTTATCTCATATGGTTATTGTAAAAATAAATGAAATGAAATGGAGAGACAGATTGGGCACTAGAATCAGAATAAGCTCAGATTTCATTTGCTAAGTTAGGTTTAATTTGCTCAGGTTTCATTTGCTAAGTTAGGTTTCTATATCAATAAAATGAAGATAAAATAATACACATTACAAAGAAATAGGTATGAGTTGATATGATCCATTCTCAAATGCCAGCCTACCTAGCCTTGACCACCAGGTTTCTGTGGTAGCAAGAAAACAGCCATAGACAATATGTAAATAAAACCAGTCTGTCTATGTTAAATAAACATGCCAAAAAAAAACCATATGAACATTGTAATTTGAATTTCACATAATATTCATGTGTCATGAAATATTCTTTTTATAACCACTTAAAATTTAAAAATCTTTCTTACTCACTGTGTGCCAAGCTGTGACATATACCATTATGGAACATCCCCAGTATTTATGGATACCATATTTGGTTAGGTGTTAATAATGGCTGCTTGCTATTGGATTTTTTTTTTACTTTATTTTTTAAATTTTATTTTATTGTTTAAAGTATTACAAATAGTAGTACATATGTCTCCCTTTTTCCATTGACCTTCCCCCAGGCTTCCCTACCCTTTCCACCCCACCCCCGCCAGGACATGCCCTCATTCCCCCTGACCCCCTCCCAGTGTCCTGTGTCCATTGGTTATGCTTATATGCATGTATACAAGTCCTTTGGTTGATCTCTTACCTGCCCCCCCCACACACACACACACACATGCACAACCCTCTCTAGCCTTCCCACTGTAGTTTGTCAGCTCGTTCGATTCTTCTCTATTGGATTTTTGTTGTTGTTTATTTGTTTATAATATTCCTGGGGTATTTGCCATGTTTTAGATCCAGGTGTATTACCTGTATTAGCTTATTTAACATTTCTGAAACCACTAGAAGGTATTTTTCCTTTCTCAGCTGATGAATAAAGTTGTAATGGCAAAGTAAATACCAGTTGTCTGCTTTATTCCAGGAAATTCTTGGTAGGGAGGAAAAGCAGATCATATAAACGAGGTCCCTGCCCCAACAAAACTTAGATTCTGAGGAGAGGCTACAAAATAAACAAAGGGAAATAATCAAATCATAAAATCTTTGCAGATTATGACAAATTTTATGAAGGAAACAGGAATGTAGATATAATGGGACAAATCATCCAAATAAATTCTTTTGTTTTAATCTTTATTGAAAGTATTATATATGTCTCTTTTTACCCCATTGACTTCCTTCAATTCACCCATGCCTCCACCCCAGAACTTCACCACCTTATTGTCTGTGTCCATGGGTTATATACAAGGTCTTTGGTTGATTATCTCCACCCACACACCCTGCCCTGCCTTCCCTTGCAGATTTTGCCCTTGGATAGTGTTTTCAAGAAAGGTCTCTGCATTGCTGACATTGGAGCAAAGATCCGAAGACTGAGAATGGAGTCGTGGAAAGAGTCAGGGAAAGCCCTCAAAGATGGCATGGGTTTGACAACACACATCAATGTAATAAGAGTAAGATAGAGTGGGGAGAGGTGAAGTTGGAGAGGTAAGCAGGGCAATTTATGTAAAACTAATAAGTCATTCCAATAGATTTGCTTTTTATTATAAATACTATAGGAAGTCATTAGAATAGTTTTAGAAGGAGAATAGCTACTGTGTGGACACTGGTTCATAAAGATTCAAGTTCAGGAATCAAGAGTCCAGTGAGAAAACTATTGCTGCAGTCCTGGAGGGAGATAATGGTGGCTTGGACAGGGAGGTAACCGTGACCACACAGAGAAGTAAATGGAATTAAGGCAGACATTAGATACAGACCTGCTAAGATTTGCTACAGACTTCTGGTTTACACACATGGGTGGATTATGGTATGATTTATTGATGTATCAATAGCCAAATTTGAGTAGAAAGTCATGACTTTTGTCGGTGACATTAAAGATGCCAGTTCTATATTTATGTGGATATTCCATGGCAACGGTTGACTATATGATTCTGGAATTAAAACAGAAGTTAGAAACTAGAGATATAAATTTGAGAGTCATCAGTTGGTAAAAGCATCTAGGGGAAATATAGATGGAAGCCTAGGGAAAAGGTTCTGGACATTACAAATTAAGCATCTGAGAACTGAGATTGGCCAATGTGATAAAAGCCTGCAGTGACCAGAATTGATATGAAGAAAGTGTTTTGAAGGGGAAGAGTGAGTTAGTTAATTAGGTTAGTTAGTGCATTCTGCAGAGAAACATATCCAATATAGGTATTAGTAAGAGGAACTAGGACTTAGTATTATACTCTCTTATTCTACATCCTCAAGGCTTTCTACAGTGTCATGCTTGTGAACTAACAGATGTCCCAATTCACTTCATATATTCATTTACCCTAATTCAAATTCAGGTACCCCTCTTAATGCCTACAATTGCCTCTCAATTAAGTTGATAAGGTTCTTTTTTAATTAGAGATTTTAAGTTTTGCAGGGTATTATTTATTTTAAACTATGTTTCTCCCTTTGAATTTGGTGCTGATTTATTTGTTTAAATACTAGTAGATTATCAAAAATCATTTACAGTCAGCTATTCTTAAAGTTTTTCTTTTTATTTTCAAGATAGAGCAAAAATGTTTTTATACGGCCTTTCCAACTTCATAATTTTATTCTATTTAGATAAAATAAGAATGTGAAATTGTTTCTTATTTCTTTCTTTAAAAGGAATAAAATCTAAAGTAATTATATTTATTCTAGGAATACAAGAAAGAACTTTAGCACTGTCCTTTAAGAGTAAAGGGTATATTTTATAGTACTCACCCATAATTAAGAATTGTGTATCTTGGTTCTGTAATTGGCACTATAAAATATTACTCGTAATTATGTGAGTTAAATACAGCAATTCAATATAAACGTTATATAGTCATAAAATAGATTCATAATTGGAAAGTAAGGCTAATTGAATATAAGACAAGTGGGAAAGAAGGAAATTATGAGACACTGTAATAATGATTTCACAGACGATTTTAAATCTAAAAGGATAATTATGTAACATGATGCTTCAGAACTTAAAATGTCATTAAGAGATTCTAGGATCCAGCTCAGAAGCAAAATAGATTTAAACTATCAACAAATTACTACTAGTTTTAAATTATCTAAAAATATATTAAAAATTAAGTTGATAATTTATATAATTCACAATAAATGAAATAACTGGGTTAAAATCTTAATATATTTTTTAAGATATGTAAAAATATCACATAGCTCAAACACATACCTACATAAACATACAGACACACAACTTCCAATAGTCCCCTGATACAAGTTTATTTTATGTTTAAATCACTAACATTGGGTCTGTGCAAGGGGACGACCGTGCCAGCCGGCTCGGCAGGCTCCTGGCAGCATGGCAGCGCCGCTCGGGGCCCTCCTGCTGGTCCTCGCGCTGGGCCTGGCCCAGCTGGCCTCTGCCCCCCGGAAACTGCTGGTCTTCCTGCTGGATGGCTTCCGCTGGGACTACATCAGCGACGAGGCCCTGGAGTCCCTGCCGGGTCTGAAGGAGATTGTGGGCCGGGGGGGTGAAAGAGGACTACTTGACTCCAGACTTCCCCGCGCTCTCTTATCCCAACTCCTACTCCCTGATGACCGGCAGACATTCTGAGGTCCACCAGATGACCGGGAACTACATGTGGGACTCCAAGACCAATAAGTCATTTGACATCAGTGTCAACAAAGACAGCCAGATGCTGCTCTGGTGGAATGGGTCGGAACCACTGTGGGTCACCCTGACCAAAGCCAAAAGGAAAGGTCCACATGTCCTACTGGCCAGGCTGTGAGGTTGAGATTCTTGGTGTCAGACCCACTTACTGCTTGGAATATAAAACTAGTCCAACGGATATCAATTTTGCCAACGCAGTCAGCGATGCTCTGGACTCCCTCAAGAGTGGCCGCCGTATACCACGAGTGCATCGACGTGGAGGGCCACCACTACGGCCCCTCGTTGCCGCAGAGGAAGGATGCGCTGAAGGCCGTGGACACAGTCTTCAAGTACATGGCCCAGTGGATCCAGGAGCGGGGGCTGCAGGACAAGCTCAATGTCATCATCTTCTCGGACCACGGGATGACGGACATCTTCTGGGAGGACAAAGTGATCGAGCTGAAGCAGCACGTCAGCCTGGCTGACCTGCAGCAAGTGAAGGACCGAGGGCCCCTCGTGAGCCTCTGGCCGGCCCCCGGCAAACACGCCGAGGTATACAACAAGCTGCGCACAGTGGAACACATGACTGTCTACGAGAGGGCAGCCATCCCCAGCAGGTTCTACTACAAGAAAGGGAAGTTCGTCTCTCCACTGACCTTGCTGGCGGACGAAGGATGGTTCATTACGGAGAGCTGAGAGCAGCTTCCGTTCTGGATGAACAGCACTGGCAAGAAGGAAGGCTGGCAGCGCGGCTGGCACGGATACGACAACGAGCTCATGGACATGAGGGGCATCTTCCTGGCCTTCGGACCCGATTTCAAATCCAACTTCAGAGCCGCCCCAATCCGCTCCGTGGACATCTACAACGTCATGTGCCACGTGGCGGGCGTTGCCCCGCTGCCCAACAACGGGTCCTGGTCCCGGGTGATGTGCCTGCTGCGGAGCCCGGCCAGCGCAGCGCCACAGCATCTGCCCCACGCTTTGGCCTTGGCCTTGGCCTTGGCCTTGACTCTGCTCTTGCTCCTTCAGTAGCTGCTCCTCTGTGTCCCAAACCCTCAGCCAAGGGGACCCTCATGGGGGAACGGTTTGATGTCCCATCTGAGTCATAGCTTCTTTAACACAATCAAGTCCACACAAGTTGCCAATATTTCACTCTCGTATGATTCTATACACAAAAATCCCCACTTCTTAAAAACAAACATCTGAGCTGAAGATAAGGAAGATCTTGCTCTTAATCTGTTCAGCTGTATGTCAGCTTGTCCTTTCTTTTTCATTTGGAAATTCAGATGAACTGTCAGATGAACTGTCTAATCAGGGGCCTGTCCCTAGCAAGCAGCCTTGGAGAGAATATTGCATGAGAGTCCGGGACCCCACTCTGTCCTGCTCTGCACGGAGCAGCCCCTCGCCTGAGCCCTATGCACACCCAGGAGCCCTCCTCGAGATCTATGGCCTGGACTGTGCTTCCTTACCAGCGAGAGGAGGTTTCCCATGACAGCCATGACTGCCATCTGTCCATGTCCCAGCTCGTGGCGTTTTCGCATCTACTACAAAGACCCAAAAAGGGTGTTCTCTTAGCGTGGGCCACCCATCCATCAAAGTCACGAAGGATTGGAGGACTCAGAAGAAAGCGGCAGGCATGATTTCCCTCCCAAAGTCGGGGTGCACAAAAATGTCCTCCTCTGAGGAGCAGAAAGGCTTAGCATAGATCAGGGCTCCTGTGTGATTTCTAGGGGGGTTGGGGTGGGGAGATCCCAGCCTGAAGTGCCGCTGTAGCACCCCTGCGAGCTGTGGGCGAGGTGATGGCTTGCCTGCCCCCTGCCAGCAAGAAGGCCTTCTCAGAGGCTACGTGTGCCCTTTGGATCAGCACACACAGTGTAGACCATGGCAACGCCCGGCACACTTTACAGCTGGGAAAGGTATCTGGCTGAGGAGCGAGGGAACGTATTTACAGAAATCTCAGGTCATTGCCTGGAATGGCAATGCATGAAGCATAAGTCTGATGCGTCGGTGTCCTGGAGCCTTGCTTGTTAAACAGCAGCAGCAAAGTGGGTCCCTGGGTGACCAGGCTTCCGAGGAAAGTAGGGCGGGATTGGGGGAGAGAACCTGACGGAGGCAAATCCTCATTGCTGAGCCATTTGATCAGAAAAGGGGTGCAGCCACCACCTGCAAGACTGTAGACCTTCAAGCCCCCGAGTTGAGCCTGGCTGAAATGTTTTCAGTTCATCATTCGAGTTGGGTGCAGGGGATCTTGCACAAACAAGGGACGACTGCATGTCTGAGTGATCCAACGCATGGACACACGTGGCTGCATTAGAAATTACTTTGAAGTAAGCGAGGCGGGTCTGCCAGCGAGACTTGCGTGTCAGGAAAACAGCCTCAGGTCTCCTTGGGACGACGAAGACCTTTCCAGTGTGTTGACCTTGAAAAACGGATATCAACGCTCACCCTGACTCCAGAAGGCCAAGTGAGCCGCCTCTGCCTTGAATCATGGGAGCAAAGGGTCCCTGCTTCATCCACGTCATCGCCACACAAGCTTTCTAAGGGCTTATGTAACGTTTTTAGAATGCAGCATCGGATCCAAGGGACAGAAGGTAAACCAGCCTTTGTCTGTGAAACCAAATCAGTGCTCTCAACATTGGCCACGGTTGTGAGGTGCTCACCCACTGTTCCAGGTTTCCCTTCTCCTCAAAGGACAGAGCTCTGAACACCGCCTTCCTGGGCGGCTATTCGGTGAAAAGTGGACCATCAAGTGAAGAGGGGTCCAAACATGCATATTGTCTTGCATTTGTCTTTCCTGCTCTATTCTACGCCCCCCGCCCCCCCCCCCCACACACACACACATACACAAACACACGTATACTCTTGCCTAAAACCCTCAAGTTACATAATCAAATTTCAGATAATTGTCTGACAAAGTGTAGTTACTCAATAAATGCTCTCGGAGCAATGAATGAGAATAAAGATCTTTCGGAATCATGACTATTGGTAACTAATTAAGAAAATTCGGCCCCTAAATGGAGAAAAAAATTGTGCCTAAAAGAATGCATGCATTTTAGTGGCTAGGTTCTTCGACTTTAAGTCCTTACCTCCAACCCCCTTTGATTTTTGTTTTAAAGGTACAATCTCTCCCCCAAGAAAATGTTAACTTTCTCTAAATGGTTTTGTTTCACAGAAGTAAAATCTGTGAGGAACACCCGTAGACAAGTTTTTCTGGGTTATTTTACTACTTCGTGGCTAGTTCCAGGAGGATGATCATGATAGTTGGATTGACAGATCCTTAAATCGAAGAGATGAACGGGTGATTTCCCTGTCTCCAGAACCCAATCCAATTATGTCCTGAAGATGTGAGCATAAGTTAGGACAGGCCCAGAGAATTCTTTCCCACCTTGAGTTCTGAATGAAAAAGTTCCAGCTCCCTTTCCTCTTACAGTGACCTTGGGAATCCATGTCAGATCTGAGTTTAGACCCTGACCAGTTTGCATGTGTGCTGGGAGTGTCAGCACCCCCTGACCCACCTTCAGAGACGCAGGCTGGCAGGACCCGGGTGGGGCCCCACTTGGCACTGAAGTTACACTGAGGGAAGGTCTGGGTTTGCTCTAAGGAGAAATGGTACCAAAATGACCCTGCTAGACCCGAGTCCCCCGACAGTCATTTCATAACCTGCCAGTTTCTCCTGGGGCCTCCAGCCCTCCTTAAACCAAAGCTGGTCAGTTCACCCGGTGATGGAGAGGAGCCAAAAAGGCATCATAGGCTTCCCCACACCCTGTGGGTCCGAGGTTCCCAGTGGTGCTATCAAGACACAACTATTTTATGGATTTTCTAAGTGGCTTTCATTTCTGTAAATATCAATGGATTTCCAAATATGATTGCATGTTTACTCTTTTCAAGCAATTCGTGCACACACTACTGGCGAGAAGGAAGGGGGGGTGTGCACAGTCGTGGCAGACTGGTTAAACTTGGTCTCGGGTCCATGCCATGAAAATACACTTCTATGTTGCTTTGAAATCATAAAATCTCACTGAATGCAGGAGCCTGAAATGTTTAATAAATGTCCCATAAATATGTGTTGAATGAGAAAAAGAATAAATGTCATTAAAATGAAAAAAAATCACTAACATTGATCAACAAGGAAAAAAATTAAGAACTCACACTAACCCATGTGTGTGTGTTGTATATCTTTGCACAGAACTAAAGAAAAAATTTATTTCATTATGATTTAAATGGTCCCTTATATATCTATATCCTATTATTCCATTTGATCTTCTATAGAACATTTACCTTTGAATTATTCAACCAGCTTTTTTTAAGCTTTATCTTTAAAATTCTTTTTCTAACATATGCTTTTTCTTTAAGCCATTCAAAGTGATCTCAGACACTGCTAGAGCTTTATGGGGCTAAATTCCAGTAGTAATAGGAAATGCATCATTTAATCCCTGCACATTAAGCTAGCCAAACTTTTTTTAAGGTCAGTCAACATTTATTGACTCTCAGCTGTGTATGTAGATATCTCATCCTTGGCATCAAATTTACACAATCCTTACCTACCATTGAGACTCATAAAACAGCCAAAGGACACATTTACAGAGCAATAAATGTAAAATGTAAGATAATAATATAGCTCAGAATCTCTGCCCATAATATGTGCTGAGGTGTACTAAGCACAAAAATGACAAGAGACAGCTGAGAGAGGTATCCAGGCTGCTTTAGAACTTTTCACCCCATATTTCTCTGTAAATGAGTAACCCTGGGAATTTTCTCTTTTTCATGGATGTTTAACATTTCAATAATTTGTCTTTGCTGTTAATGGCAGATTGACTATTAAATTAGCCACATCTTAATTTATATAGAATAAAGATGTATTGATTAAATAATCAAAGATTGTCTGTAAAAATAATGTTTTATCCAAAGGTTTTTAAAAGATATATGTTTGATATATGCTTCAAGGAGTTTTTACTTTAGAAAAATTAAGGCAACTTTGTGGGTATACTTTGGGTAAATTATTGATATTCATAAAGTAACATCTAGTGAATGTAATACAGTGAATGATTTTATCATAGAGAAAGGAACTAAATAAGTCTTATCTTAAGACATTACAGAATTTCAGAGCTCAAAAAGAATCTTAGAGATTATAAAATGTGATTCTTATTTTATAGGTAAAAAAACAGAGGCACTCAGAAGTAAACTGTGTTTCAGAACTGGTTTCAAACTGAGACCCCTGACTTCCAAGTCTGTGCTCTTTAGGCACATCATGTGGTCAATAATAAACCTCTGTTGAAAAATTATTAACCAAAATAATGAATGTTTCTATAGTTTTTGTTCTCTACAGATTTCCAACAAGAGACTGTTTTCATTACATATTATTTTATTAAGTTCACAAAGTTCACTTCTATTCCAAAATACACATTATTGTTCTTTTGAACTCTATAAATGATAGGACAAAATTTTGTGAATTTCAATATTCAATGTGCATTAAAAAGCTATGAGTGGGCCCAGCTGGAATGACTCAGTAGTTGAATATCAAACTATAAATCAGGAAGTCACAGTTTGATTCCCTGTCAGGGCACATGCCTGAGTTGTGGGCTGGATCCCCAGTAGGGGGCATGCAGAAGGCAGCTGATCAATGATTATCTCTCATGATCGATGTTTCTCTCATTCCTTCTTCCTGCCTCTCTGAAATCAATAAATATTTAAAAAAATAAAAAATCTATAAGTGGGTACATATCTATATAGGCAAATAAGAACAATGGGGCATGGTCTCTTAGTCAAACAATGATTCTTTTTGTAAATATATTTTTATTGATTTTAGAGAGGAAGGGAGAGGGAGAGAGAGATAGAAACATCAATGATGAGAGAGAATCATTGATTGACTGCCTCCTGCATGCCCACACTGGGGATCGAGCCCACAACCCAGGCATGTGCTCTTGGCCACAATAAAACCCGGGACCCTTAAGTCTGCAGGCCGACACTCTACCCACTAAGCAAAACTGGTTGGGGCCCAGGTAATGGTTCTTGATAAATTTCATTTATATAACATAAACAACTCTTCCTTTAAATTACTGCCAGTGATAGGAAGAGTTGTTTTATTATTTTTCAAATCCACATGCCCACAAAATAGCATCAGTTAGTGCTGAGCTTTTCCACAAGATGGATTTCCATGAAGGCTCTAGAAAAACCCATATTAAAAAATAGTGGCAAGTTCTTTTTTATGAAGAACTTCATCAGATGGAATAAAAAAGGGCACTGTCACAAAGTTTAGTGTCATTTTTTTCAAAAGATTTACCATCTTTGTAAAAAAATATTTTTCAGAGTTCTGCTATACTTTAATGTCATATTTTTGTATCTGGTTTTCCTATGCTTGCCAGAGATAATTAAGGAGGCAAATGTCCAAAAGTCATTTCCAACACCAGCACATTACTATATTTCACTCAAGTTCTACTCAACCTTTACTTTTTATCACAGCTGAAATTACATTCACCTTTAAAAATGATAAAGCCCCAGGAGTGAATTCATTCATGTATATCCATAGTGAACAATTGCAATGATTATCCTACTGAAGAGTCACTGAGGACTTTTACAGTGGTACACTTCCTTCATGTTTAGAAGAAAAGAACAAAAATAAATTAAAGGGACTCTAAATAGAAATATAACTTATATCTGATATGTTTGGAGCATCTCCAAAATCACAGTAAGATCTCTTCCTCTGATCAGCTTCTGGTGCTGATCTTGCCAGGATTTAGTTATTCAAAGATTTTAATTCTCTTGACAAAGGGACTTTGACCAATTGCAGAGCTGCTCTGTGTGACTCATGGCCATAATTGTATTTGTTTCATAGCATGTTGCAAGATCCTTCGTGTGGGGAGTTTATGATGACTATTTCTACCTGTTGATTGAAAAAAATAGACATTTTTTAAGACCAAGGAATTACCATAGATATATGGCTGCATATCAAAATATTTCAAAATTGAAGAAGCATTTGCTAATATAAAAGCTGTGTATTCTGTGCAAGTAGAGTGCAAGTTCACAGGATTAGTAGGACATAACTTGGCATTGACTTAATTATATAGTAGGGAAATAGTAAGGTATAGTGCTTAAAGCTTAGACTCTGGGCCAGTTGGTCAATAGCTCTAGCATTTCAAGTATGTATCTTAAACTCTTTAAACCTCAATTTATTTATCTGAAAAAGGGAAAATATGACCAACTCTTATGGATCTAAGTAAGAAAAGATTTTTAAGTTGATTAGCACAATGCCCGAGAAAGAATAAGTGCTCAATAAAAGTTAGTTGTTTTACTATTATTTTTATTTTACTACTATTATTATTATTTAAAATATATTTCTTTTTAAATATTTTTATTGATTTCAAAAAGGAAGGGAGAGGGAGATATATATATATAAACATCAATAATGAGAGAAAATCATTTGTTGGCTGCCTCATGTTCGCCCCACACTGGGAGTCAAGCCCACAACCCGGGTATATGCCCTGACTGGGAATCGACCTCCTGGTTCTTAGGTTGATGCTCAACCACTGAGGCATGCCATATTCAAAAATGCATATAGCAAATAAAACAGTAGATAATATTTAATTAAAGGGGAAAATATTTTAATCTGAAAAAAGGTGGTTCAGAAATGGTTCCATTATTTAACATCAATCAGGTAATCTCATTTATTGCTATACATTATAGAATTGCATAGTATTTAGAAAGCTTATGTTTAGACTATTGCAGGACAGGCAAGAGCACTTATAAATGATTTGAATAAAGAGGGTTTTGAGTGTAAAATGGAATTGACTATAATATATTAATAATCAGAAATATGGCTCTGATGATAATTTCTACACAGCTATGATGTCATAATGCATTCTTCCAGATTATAAGAAAGATTTTGCTGGTGCTGCTTCATCCTAGTGATAACTAGACATACAAGCATATATATGCTAACTAGACACACAGGCATATATGTTATGTTAATTATGTTGTATATGTTAATTAACTACCTAAGTGTTCCTCCTGGATTGATGTGAGACAATCTCCTCTGAAATCATACTTCCTGGATGGTTTCCAGATTCACAAATGAGAGGAAGGGCATTTTCTCTGTGGGACACATTTATTGCCTGATATTAGTACACCATCAGTGTGGGAGTTTGGTGATGTCTCTCCCACCAGCGCCTAACCCGTCTGAGTCTCTAACCCAGGAGTGGAGAATCTGTGTCTCGTTAGAGGGGAAAAGAGAGGCAGCACAGTGACCACTGTTAGCATGAGAAGATTTGTTGTGCTCATTCAGAGCAGGGGGCTGAAAGGCCAGCTCTTCATTCCATCTTCCTAGAATCTGAAGCCACTAACTCCCCTTTCTGTCCTCCCACTCATCTGATTTCTAGAAAGACAGGAAGGACTTGAGGGGAGAAGACAAGGAAGATGACAGTATGACCAAAAATGGTGAGTTGAGGATAAACGTGAGGAAATAATTACATCTTTAGGATTCCTTGCATGAACTGAATTTTCATTGTGTACATGGCTAACATTTTTTGCCTTTCTAATTATTATGAATATAACAGCTTTCACTTGTATCATTATGTTATTCAGCTTGGGCTGCTGTAGCCAATTAGTACAGACTGGGTGGCTTCAAGGACAAACTTTTCTTTCTCACAGTTTTGAAGGCTGAGAAGTTCAAGATCAGATTTGGTACTTGGTGAGGACCCTATTCTTTGCTTGTAGACAGTCGCTAGTCCCACCATCCCCTCCTAAGGGCATTGATTCCATCAGGGAGCTCTGTTCCCATGACCTCATTCAAACTCATATCCAAATATCACCATATTGAGGATTAGAGCATCAACATGTGAATTGAGGCACAAATATTCGGTCCATGACAATCATGCTGTAGCTAGCTCAGGAAAAGTGAGAGCTAAAGCAGGGAGGGTTGATTTGTTAGGAGGGTTGACCTTTCCACTCCCCATCTTTGGTTGTCAGTTTTCCCACTAGTTTTAAATAATGATGTAATTTAGTATATAAAAACAGTATATTTCAACCATAAAACATTATCCTATCTAATAAAAGAGTAATATGCAAATTTGACCATACCTTTGCTACATTACTAGCCAATCAGGAGCAGGGGCAGGGATGAGCCACACAAGGTGGGGGGCGTGGCTGTAGTGGGAGAGGGTGGCCTTCGGCGTCCTTGGCTGGTGCAGCAGGAGAGAGCGAGCCTGCTGCGGGAGAGGGCAGGTTGTCAGTGCCCCTGGCGGGAGTGGCAGGAGAGGGCAGGCCTGCAGTGGGAGAGGGTGGGCTGTGCATGGCAGGAGAGGGCGGGCTGTCCGTGCCCTTGGCCCACCAGGTGCCTGCCCTCTCCTGCTGTCTGAAGGGAGAGAACAGGCCTGGGGCAACAAATGTGCACCATGCCAGGTGGGGAAGCCAGATCTGAAAGCCCAAGCCCCCAAGTACCAGACAGGGCTTTGTGTGCTGGGGTCCTGAGGAGGCCCCAGAACAAGCATCTCCCCAGAGGCTATTGGCCCGGAGACTCCGCCCATCCAACCTGAGCACAGCTGAGCTTCACAGACAATTGGACTGGAGGTCAACCCCTCCAAGTGCTAACAACGATTTACCTGAGCTTAACTTCAGCAAGACTGTGCAGCCCATATCCACCTCAGGTAACTGGGGAGGCTGAGTCACTGTCCCTAGTAGGAAGTCTACCACACAAAGCTAATTGACCAACTCAGGGAAGCAGCCACCATGCAGCGACATGGAAAGAAATCAGGTGTGAAAGAAATGGAGGGAAAAAAACGACTGGACATGGAATTCAAAACCACGGTTATAGGGTTTTTCAAGAGGCTCCAACAAAAGGTCGAGGCCTATAAGGAAATAAGCAAGACCACAAAGAAAATGATCAAGACCAAAGTGGAAATGAATGAGTCCTACAAGGAAATGAATAAGACCCTCAAGGATATGAACGAGACCTGCAAGGAAATGATCAAGACCAACGTGGAAATGAATGAGTCCTACAAGGAAATGAAGGAGACCCTCAAAGATATAAAGGAGACTCTCAAGGATATGAAAAAGGACCAACCAGAAATTAAGCATACACTGACTGAAATAAAAAATATTATACAAAGACCTAAAAGTGCTCTGGAGCACCCCAAGAACCAAGTTAAAGATTTGAAATACAAAGAGGGAAAATCCACTCAGCTGAAAAAGCAAGAAACCAAAAGAATCCAAAAAATTGAAGATAGTGTAAGGGGCCTCTGGGACAACCTCAAGCATACCAACATCCGAATTATAGGGGTGCCAGAAAAAGAGAGAGACCAAGACAATGAAAACCTCTTTGAAGAAATAGTGACCAAAAACTTCCCACACCTGGTGAAAGAAATTGACTTAGGAGTCCAAGAAGCGCACCGAACCCCAATATATAGGAACCCTAAGAGGACCACATCAAGGCACATCATAATTAAAATGCCAAGAGAAAAAGACAAAGAGAGAATATTAAAAGCAGCAAGAGAAAAACAGATGGTTACCTATAAGGAAGCACCCATACGATTGTCAGCAGATTTCTCAACAGAAACGATGCAGGCCAGACGGGAGTGGCAAGAAATATTCAAAGTGATGAACAGCAAGAATCCACAACCAAGATTACTCTACCCAGCAAAGCTATAATTCAGAATTGAAGGTCAGATGAAGTGCTTCGCAGATAAGAAACAGCTAAAGGAGTTCATCACCACCAAACCAACATTATATGAAATGCTGCAGGATATTCTTTAAGAAGAGGAAGAAGAAAAAGGTAAAAATATAAATTATGAACAACAACTACACATCTATCAACAAATGAACATAAAAATCAAGTGAATTGATAAGCTGATGAACAGGATAAACTGGTGAATATAACAGAGACATGGGCATAGAGAGGGAATGTACTGACAATTCTTGGGGAGAAAAGGGTTGTGGGAAGTGCAGCAAGAGACTGGACAAAAATCTTGCAACAATGGGAGAGGACAGTGGGGAGGGGGAGGTGAGGGTGGAGGGTGGGATAGGTACAGGGTGGAGGGGAGCTATAGGGGGATAAAAAGGGGAAACAATGTAATTAATAAACTGAACAATAAAGATTAAAAAAAAAAAGAAAACTAATCCCAAAGTAGAATAAAGAGAAAATAAAATCAATTCTTTGTGTTACACAAGAGTCAATTTGTGATTCAGCCCCTGGGTGGCAGTGTTTCTAGATTGACCTCTGGGTCTATTGGTCCTCTCTAGCCTGAACTAAAATCTCGCTGTCCCTGTGGTATTCAATACTGATTTGTGGGGGTGGGCTGCTCCAGAGCTGCCTCTCTAATGGTGACTGCTGGTTTAGCAGCCAGGGCCCTCCCAAAATCTTCTGGGTTTCCCTCCTCTGTCAGGTCCAAATGGGTTGCCCTCCAGGGATTCCCTCTGCAACTAGCTCCGAGAGCCCTCTCCCATGTTTACCAGCTCCAACAGCCACAGATTTTATTTCAGACGCAGATCTCCCGGCTTTGAGTTCCAAGGTGCAAATCTCTTGGTTCTACCAGCTCCCTTGGTCTCGCGCCCAAAGTCAAAGAAAAATTTTAGATATAAATTTTAAAAACATACTTTTAATAGTGTTCTTTCTTCTATAAAATTCTGTACTCAACTTTTTTCCCCCATATATGTTTTTGGAGAATTTTTCCCAGGTCTTTAAATTTTCCTCAAAACCATTAAAATTACCTGCATAACATTCAACTTTATGGCTACTATACTTTACTTAACTAATATACTTTCTGTTCTCATGGACTTGCCTATGTTGAGTATTTCATATAAATGGAATCATACAATATGTGGTCCTTGGTAATTGGCTTCTTTCACTTAGCATAATGTTTTCAAGGTTCATCCATGTTTTAGTATTTGTCATTACTTCATTTCTCCCTTTTTATTGCTTAATAACATTTCATTCTAAGACTGTAAATAACCTTTGTATTTATCCATTGATCAACATAAATATTTGGGTTGTTTCCATTTTGAGCTATTATGAATGGATGTTGTGATTATTCAGGTACAAGTTTTATGTAGATATGTTTCCATTTCTCTTGGGTATATTCCAAAAAGTAGAATTGAAGGATCATATAATAACTCTGTATGTAGCATTTTGAGAAACTGTCAAATTGTTTTCTAAAATAGCTGTACCATTTTACATTCCTACCACCAATGTATAAGGTTTTAATTTCTCCATATTCTCACCAATCCTTCTTATTGTCTGTCTTTTTATGATAGTCATCCTAGTGTATGTGAAGTGATACCTCATTGTGGTTTTAATTTGCTTTTCCCAAATGACTGATAATGTTGAGCTTTTGGCCATTCTTATATCTGGAAAATTCTAATTTGTTTCTTTAACAAACTCACCAGTGCATTCTTATTTGTAGAATTTAGTGTGCAATACTCCAGCACTAGTACATTCTTGAGAGATTTAATACCACATGGCAAAATGCAGTAGGAAAGGACTTTAAGAATTTTCAAGGGAAATAACCTTACTTTATAGTTAATAGATATACCAGTGGAAGAAGTTAAATGACTCCCAATTGAGATGAAGCAACCTAAAAATCAAAAGAAATTATTACTTTCAAATCACGGAAAAGCAGTAGGCACCTGACCAATGTTATAAACTCTTACTTTACAGGTGACTGTTTGGGTAGCAAAAGGAATTGAATACAATAGATAGTAGAAAGGATCCTGCTTTACTTTTAGCTACTGAAAGAAACTAGCAATAGTTAGAAACTGTATAATTTATCTCATCTGATGACTTAAATCTAGCCATTTGTCCATAGCAAAGCACATGTTTGATAGGTTTAAAGCATATCACTCAAGGAACTATATCTAGCTCATCCTTTGCTGGATTATGGCCAGGGTATTACCTTGCTAAATCCCTGACTCACTGAGTTCATAATCTTTTAGCTAATCTCTATCCTACATTCTCTTTACTTGGATCTTTCCAGGAAACAGTTGTCTGTTGCTCCTGATGCAAAAACTCTGGGAGTTATTCACTCAGCCAACTGATGCGGCTCAGTGGCTGAGCATTGCAATACCTATGAACCAGGAGGTCATGGTTTGAGTCCCAGTCAGGGCACATGCTTGGGTTGTGGGCTCAATCCCCAGTAGGGGGCATGCAGGAGGCAGCCAATCAATGATTCTCTCTCATCATTGATATTTCTCTCTCTCTCTCCTTCTTCCTGTCTGAAATCAATAAAAAATAGATAGATAGATAAATAGATAGATAGATAGATAGATAAGTAAATAAATAAATAAATAGATAGATAAATAAATAAATAAAATCACATTCAGAAAACTATTAAAATGTTAAAAAAAAATAGGAAGGCTCTGCATAGTGTGCTGTTTGAATAGATGGCATTGTACAGACTACTAGACTCCAACCCAATAGAGATTTTTTTCTCTGACTTGTATTTTTTCATGTGTTAGTATTCATGAATTTATAAACCTGAGGCATTTCTGAGATACATAGGAATAATGTGATTGATAGTCAGTGTTCTGTTTATCAAAACTATTTTACAGCCATTCTATTAATGTTATTGGCTAAAACGAGAATTTCATTATAAACTATTCTTATGCTATATACTGTGCTATGTTCTAGGATCAAATAATTTGTAAAATATAGTCCTTCATTTAAGTCTCTGCAGTGTTGTTGTGGAGTCAGATAAAGAAACAGATGTTTACAATACAATTTTATAAGTGTCATAATAGTGGAAAGCACAGAGTAATTAGAGCACACACAGGAATGAGACTATAGAGGTCTATTTACTAGGAGAAGGAATTTTTAGTGTGGTTTTGAAAGTGAACATGTATATCCAGGTCAGTAGAGAAGGGATCGAACATGGGGAGAACAAGTCAGAAGGAGCACAGGCATGGTATTTTTATGTAATTATATGGATGGAGTTGAACCCCCCCAAACCTTGGTAAAATGTAAAATCACTGTTTTTTGTTATCTAAAAACTAGTGCAATAGACACTCCAAAATGAAATCCATGGAGTCATTTTCATTTTCTCTTTTATTTATTTCTGTATTGCATGACTTTTTATATGGTCATATTTCTTTTACTTTCAAGAAATAGTTTATCTTATTTGTTAGAACTGTGTTAACCTCTAAGAAAGTATCACCTCCTACTAGCAATCCTAACAAAATTAATGAATATTTCTGGGATGGCGAAGAGAACTGTAGAAAACTCAGGTCTGGACTGAGAAAGAAAGATTATGGTGATAAAAACATTTTTGTTTGATATAGCCTTAATGAGATAAAGTTGCAAAATTAGAAATTCTACAAAAGTATATTGTGTTATCAAGCATACTAGTATAATTTTATTTATGTGAAAATAAATGACTATGACCATAAAAACTGTAAGAATGAGGTTTCTTCTTCCAACTGCGAAGGAGTAGCTAATATAGAACTTGTCCTCTGACTGTATACAACAAAAGGACCTAGAAAGTATCCTATATAATAAAAGGCTAGTAACAAATCAACTGAAACTGAAGAACAACTGGTCAGAATGACATGGACTGATGACCAGGGGGCAGATTCTCAACACAGGAGCTGCCCCATGGTGGTCAGTGAACTCCCTCTGGTGTAGCTTGGCTCAGCCAGAAGCCGGGCTCATGACTGAAAAGCACAGCGGTGTTGATGGGAGCCTCTCCTTCCCCCATGGCAGCACTAAGGATGTCTGAGCCATCAATCAGACATCCCCTGAGGGCTCTCAGACTGTGAGAGGGCACAGGCCAGGCTGAGGGACTCTTCTTCCACTCTCCCCAGTGCACAAATTTTGTGCACCAGGACTCTAGTATTTTATAAGTTGTTTTCAGGAATTGTTACAATGGCAGAATTTTGATTCCTGTCAGAATGGTGTCTAAGGAGACATAAAATTTCCAAGCTTTCTGCCAGGAGAGTTGATAGACTGTGGTCCTGAGAGAGAATCCAAAGTAGAGACTACTGGTCTAAGTTGATGAAACAGTGAATAAAATTTGGGGAGGCTGAGGTTGATGGAATGCTTGCCCACTTATTGCTGGTGGGATGTAAAATAGTACAACCATTTTGGAGAGCAATTTGGCAGAATATTTACAATGAAATGTACTTGTCTTATGATCCAGCAGTTCTCTTGCTTGTAATTACCCAAAGCAAATTAAAACATATTTCCAGACAAAGATTTGTGCATGAAAGTTCATACCAGCTTTATTTACAGCAATAAAAACTATTAGCAGCCCAAATGTCCATCAACAGGTAAATGAATAAGCAAGTGATAGTTTACTCATATCATAGTATCCATTTCAGCTGAAATGAACAAATTCTTGCTACACACAATATCACAGATGAATCTCAAAATCATTATACTAACCAAAAGGTAACAAACCAAGACACAAAATTAGTCTGACAGATTCTATACTTTTTATGGAATTCTAATTACTATGTAAACATATAGTGATAAAATAATTCAGCAGTTGTGATGGGTAGGATTAGGGGGATTGACAGCAAAGAGGCACAAAGAAACATTTTGGGTTGATGGAGGTATTTCATGTTGAGATTGAGGTGGTGGTTACATATGTGCATGGGTAAGTTATCACTCATTAAAATGTCAACTTAAAATTGGTGCATTGATTAGATATAAGAAAATCCTCAATAAAACTGATTAAAAATAAGATTTAAAAATTTTATGAGAGGAAACAAATAACTAAGGTTGAGATGTTTCATGATATAAAGTGAATTTTAATTAAATGAGCAGATACTACCCTAACCGGTTTGGCTCAGTGGATAGAGAGTCAGCTTGTGAACTGAAGGGTCCCAGGTTCGATTCTGGTCAAGGGCTTGTACCTTGGTTGCAGACACATCCCCTGTAGGGAGTGTGCAGGATGTAGCTGAATCAGTGTTTCTTTCTCATCGATGTTCCTAATTCTCTATCCCTCTCCACCTCACTTCCTCTCTGTAAAAAAAAAGAAAAGAAAAAAGAAAAACAAATCAATAAAATATATATTTTTTAAAAACTGAGCAGATACTTACTTTTGAATAATTAATGGACCAATATCTATAAGCAAGTGTGGTATTTAACTCATGGTTGTACACTGCTCTGAAGATGATGCTAAACTCCAGATTATCCATCAATCCAAACTTGTTCTCACTTAGCCATCTTAGATTGCCCAATACATGAGTGGTAGTCAGTAGTGAGATTAAGAATAAAGATGGTTCAAGAATGTCTGTGTGGATATAAGGAAAGTGACAATCACATGAATTGTTCAGGTTATCATTATAAAGGCAATACTTTGTGTACTGATTTAAGCCTATTTCATCCCCAGGATTTTTATTCATAACTAGAGGCCTGGTGCATGAAATTAGTGACTGGCAAAAAGGGGGTATCCCTCAGTCCATTCTGCACCCTCCCCAATCTGGGACCCCTATAGGGATATCCAACTGCCCATTTAGGCATCAGGATTGGGCCTAAACAGAGAGTAGGCCATCCCTCTCACAATCCAGGACTGCTGGCTCTCAGCTGCTCACCTGCCTGCCTTCCTGATTGCCCCTAACCGCTTCTGCCTGCCAGCCTGAACACCCACTAACCACTCCCCTGACAGCCTGATTGATGTCTAACTGTTCCCCTGCCAGCCTGTTTGCCCCCAACTTCCCTCCTCTGCTGGCCTGATAACCCCTAACTGCCTTCTCCTGCAGGCTTGATAGCCCCTAACTGCCCTCCCTTGCAGGCCTGGTCCCCCCAACAGCCCTTTCCTGCAGGCCTGGTCACCCCTTACTGCCCTTCCCTGCTAGCCTGGTCCCTACCAACTGGTCTCCCCTGCAGGCCTGGGTCTCCCCTCCCAATGGCACTTCCCTGCAGGCATGGTCACCCCCAACTTCCCTCCTCAGCTGGCCTGGTAACCTCTAATTGCCCTCCTCTGCAGGCTTGATCACCCACAACTGCCTTCCCTTGCAGGCCTGTTCCCTCCCAACTTCCCTCCTTTGTTGGCCTGATCACCCACAACTGCCCTCCCTTGTAGGCTTGGTCCCTCCCAACTACCCTTGCCTGCTGTCCATCTTGTGGTGGCCATCTTGTGTTCACATGGAGTTAGGATCTTTGACCACATGGGGGAAGCAGTCTTGTGTGTTGCAGTGATGGTCAATCTGCATATTACTCTTTTATTAGATAGGATAGATGCCTGGTACATGGGTGGGGCCAGCTAGTTTGGCCTGAAGGGTGTCTGGTTCAGGGTTGGGGTTCCCTTGGGGCATGGGGCAGCCTGGGCAAGGGGCCTGTGGTGGTTTGCAGGCCAGCCATGCCCCCAGTAACCCAAGTGGAGGCCCTGGTATCTGGAATTTATTTATCTTCTACAATTGAAACTTTAATAGCCTGGAGTGGAGCCAAGCCTTCTGTTAGCTCTGTGGCAGCAGCCATTTCTGTTGAAATTTAGTTACCTTCTATAATTGAAACTTTATAGTCTGGAGTGGAGGCCTAGGGTTGCAGAAACTTGGCTTTCTTCATCGCTGGGGGCAACTGTAGCCTCTGCTTTCTCCAGCTCCATGGTTGTTGCCACTTCTGTTGGGATTTATGTATCTTCTATAATTGAAACTTTGTAGCATTGAAGGCAAGGGCAGGCAGAAAGCTTGGCTTCCTTCATTGCCAGGGAAACCCGAGCCTCCCTCCTGTTCTCAGTGGCTTCAGCCATCTTGGTTGGGGGGTTATTTGCATATTTGCTCCTGATTGGCTGGTATGCGTGGCTTGTGGGTGTAGTGGAGGTGCAATCAATTTTGCATATTACTCTTTTTTAGATAGGATTATTTCTACATGTTTTAAATAATCAGGTTTTAAGACTTTGGTTCAAATAATTTATCATTTATGTCTCACTCAAATCTAAAATTAGTACAATTCCAGGAGAATTATGAAACAGCATGAAAAGGACAATAGGATATATTTTACATAATCCAAGTGGAGACAAATAATAGCTTTTAAAGGTTAATGTTTTCCTTATTTGTTTGATACTCCAAATATCCACCCCAACCCAATTTTCACCCAGCACATTTAAAATTATAATAGTAATTTTGATGGATGAAAAATACCATGAGTAATGAAATACTGATAAGTAAGGAATGCACACCTTCATCCTCAGTTTGCTTCTATGGTCACCATTCTAATCACTTACCAGAGCTAGTCAATTACATCATAAGTGTTCAGTAACGATGATGGTAATGAAGCATTGCACAATTATTAGGAGATGAAGTATGATGAACAAAACATTTTTTTAAAATTTGAAATTTTTATAAATATTGAGAAAAATATGAGTTAATGGAAAAGTTAATTTATATGTATTTTCAGAAAAAAGGAAAAGAAAACCAATATTATACAGAGAAATATTCAGAATTCACTTAATCTGTCAACCTAGTTCATACCTAGTTTAATAAAGTAAAGTTATAAAATATGTAGGACTTATAGCAGAATTGGATAAAGCCATTAGCTCCATTTTGTAGTATTCAATGATTCCATACAAGAAGATGCTGAACAAAAGGTAGGTGTATCAAAACCATATAAGGACATAATTTAGGTGTTTCACTAAACTTCTGGGCCTTCATAGAACTAAGTTATGAATCAGATATGAGAATTCAAATGTTTTACATTCACTGAGTTCCTTCTTAGAATTGAATTTAATGGGAATCCTTATAAGACACTCTCTAGGCTGTAGAATGTATTAAAAATAAACTCTTTAGGCTATAGAATAGAATATGTGGCCTTGGTTAGCACTGAGACTTTTTTTTCTTTAAAGATGAACTTTTTAAACATAGTGAAAGCATTAGTTCGTGGTATTAAAATGTCATACAGTACGGAAGCAAATTTACAACATTAGGATATATGACACCAATATCTTTATTAAGAAATCTTGCTTTTATAAAGAGAGTCTAAACTCTGTAATGTGGAAACATACTCTCCAGAATAAATAAAAAAGAGCAATGTGCTGGGTGGTGAAGCACAGGATCACTTTAGACATTTAAGTCATTCAAGTATTCTTTGTTTCATGAATTCAAAGTGGACAATTTTTAAGTGACTTTAATAACATCTACTAAACAATGATCTGCTGATAATCATAATTGCACTTCTATCAGGAAAGAAGGCATTTTAAATCCATTTTTTAGGATACCCAAATTACAGGGACTCAACTGAATAAGGTTGATTTTTTTTTTCATGAAACAAGATGCCTAGAGGTAGGCTGCTCAAAACTGGTATTGATGACTCCAAAATGCCATCAGTGATGCAAGCTCTTTCCAGCTTTCTGCTCAGTAGCCTTTGATCCAGCATTCATGCATAGCTGTTGCCTCTGTTCACATGTTGGATTTTCTACATCCATCATTTTAGACAGGAAGACAAAAGTTGTATACAAGTAGCATTGTGTCTTTAAAAAACAACAACTTAGGACTCCCATCCAGAAACTTCCACTTCCATTTCAATTGGCCAGATATATTGCATGACCATTTGTAGCTGTAGAGGTAGTTAAGAAATGTAATTTTGCACCTGGCTACACACCACCTCAGTCAAAATCATGCTGTATCAGCACAGGTGGAGAATAGACATGGAGTAGGCAATCAGAGGCATCTATTGCAGCAAACAGAAGGGAACACTATAAACACTGCATTTGTCCAACAAGATGCATTATTATTACTATTATTAGTTTCCCTAAGAACAAAAGTCTTTTATATTTAAATTTTAATCTAAATTGTTTGCTGCTAGGGCAAATGCTAAGCTATATTGTTCAGTTTTAATAGTCATATAAGTGTGTTTGAAAGCAGTTGGTATGCCAGATATGAAATGAAAATAGAAATGTTAGGTTTGGGCAACAGATATACCTGGACCAAATCTATTTGTAACATAGATGAGCACTTTTGCCGAATTACCTGATAGTTTTTGATATAGTTAGTGAATATTTTTTTAAAAATCAGTTTTGTATACAACATTCACAGTTTTTAAGAAATAACCTGTTAAATGGCTCTGGTATACTACTGTGATGCGATATTTCCTATAGCCCTTGTAACTAAAATATAGCACTTATAATTAATCCCTTTAAAATGAACTGAACATGTGTGTGTGTGTTTGCGTTAAACATAATTAGCTAACCACAGCCCACAGCTTATGTCTGTACGGTATATGTAATCTGTTTATAGAACAGAGCAGATGACATAATGTAGATTTTGGCGAGTAATCACCCTCTCCTTCCACAAACAACATCTGAAATGATAAAAACAACATACAGATGAATAGCTCCCAATAGGTAAAATCATTATAACCAACATTGGCCAACATAATTTTAATTCTGTTCTGTTGATGAAATATTTTCAAAGGAAAGTTTGTGATTCTTGCATATGGCTCAATAGTTCATTTTAACACGAGAGTACCTCTCAGGCATCAAGAATGTGGGACCGGGAAACACTGTAGTTAGAAAGCTGATCTAGCAACTGAGTCTCAGGCTCCAGGTTACACTTGTGGAAAATGTCAACTCCACAATCCTCCACACTGTCTTAACCTTATTGCACCCACTTCCTTATCCTGTGAAACAGAGTTCCAAAGAGGGACTTTGCCCCTGAAACCACCACATCCCCGCCCCCCCACACACACAAAAAAAGTCATCTAGGGATGTAGATTTCTCCCTCCTGCTCTGCTTCTCACGCCACCTACCCCAGGACTGTGTGGAAGCCCCTATCACAGTCTGGCATGGAAGGCAGGCCTCATCCCTAATTTTATTCAAAGTGATGAATATGTTGTCATTAATCTCTGACTTGTCAATATATCCTTCTAGGATCCTGAATAGTTTTAACTGCATTCCTGGTTACGTTCTCATAAATAAAGTTTTCTGTTTCTTGAAGAGTTTCTTTTTTTTTAAAGACATATTTTTATTGATTTCAGAAAGGAAGGAAGAGGGAGAGAGATAAAAACATCAATGATGAGAGAGAATTATCGATCAGCTGCCTCCTGCTTGCCCCCTACAGGAGATCGAACCAGCAACCCTGGTATGTGCCCTTGACCAGAATCAAACCCGGGTCCCTTCAGTTTGCAGGCCGATGCTTTATCCACTGAGCCAAACCAGCTAGGGCAAGAATTTCTTAACATATACACATTTTCCTTATTTTAAAATACTTTCTATTCATTGTAAATTATTTCAAACATTTAGAAAAATAACAAGAAAGAAATTTTGAATTATCTAAAACTAAGATAATTGTTAGCACTTTTATATTTGCTTTCTTTAGTACACACACACACACACACACACACACACACACACGATGGGACAAAAGTAGATTTACAGTTGTTCCTATGGAAAATACAAAAATTAACTGTTTTTGCATGCTCACAACTCTAAATCTTATTTGCCAGACCATATATATATATATTTCAGACCTAATCCTCTATGTACAATTGAAATTTGAGAAAATATTGGAATATATTTTCTAATGCCCTTAAGTAATTTTTGAAATATTTATAGTATATTAAGGCTCATGTCATAATCATACTAATCATATTGTTATTGTTTTCATTTTTGATATTATAATTAACACTGCAATTTTATATAAAATCATATCTGTTTCTGATTATTTTTTAAGCTTTATATATCAATTGGGATGTTTACAGTACATAGTAAAAGAAAAACAAACTCTAAGTAGACTTTTAAAGAAGGGATTTACTATTTAACTTAACAAAAATATTACTATTACAGAGTAACATGTAAAATATTTCTTTAAATCCTGACTTTAGGCAATATTTTTATAGGAAGAATGTGCAATAAGATATCTGTTAAACCTGGCAAACGGATAGGTGCAATCTAATGAATGAAATAAATAAACAAAATAGAAACAGACTCATAGAGTGGACTTTTGGCTGTCATAAGAAAGGGGTGGAGGACTGCGTGAAAAAGGTGAAAGGACTAAGAAAAAATAAGCCAGTCAGAGAAAGATAAATATCACATGATCTCACTCATTTGTGGAATATAAGGAACAACATACACTGATGAGCAAAAACAGATCCAGAGACAGAGAAGCATTTATCAGACCATCAAACCTCAGAGGGAAGGTAGGAGAGGTTGGGGGTATGGAGGAAAGATCAACCAAAGGACTTGTATACATGCATACAAGCCTAATCAATGGACACAGACACCAGAGGGGTGAGGGCATGAGTGGAGAGGTGGGGGGAATGGGCGAATATGGACACAATACGTAATACCTTAATCAATAAAGGAAAGAAAACCTCGTAGACATAAACAACGATATGCTGATTACCAGAGAGAAAGGAGGATAGGGGCAGGTAGAAGAGGGTAAAGGAGTTATAAGTGGTGATGGAAGGAGACTTGACTTGGGGTAGTGAACACACAATGCAAAATACAGATGATGTATTATAGAACTGTACACTTGAAACCTATATAATTTTATTAACCAATGTCACACCCAATAAATTCAATAAAAATTTTAAAAAGAAAGAAAATCTTCAACAACAAAAAAGTGGTACATCTGAGATTGAATTCCAGCCTTGTATGATTCTAGATAAATAAGATGCTTAATACTAAACTACTGTGTCAAACTGTCACTGGGCACCTGCATTCAGATTCCTCTGTCTCTCATTCAGGAAACTTAACTTTCTCTGAGCCTTTAGGATGGCATAAGGCATACACATGACAATGGCCATGCATAGCTAAATGGGAGGTTAGTGGGAATGACTCTTGGTGTGGTACTGGCAACTCAGTTATTGCTGAACCAAGGCAGAATCAACGCCATTGTCTTCTATCTGGTTCTTTGAGGTTCTGGAAAACAGATTTACATTAGAAATAATAATACCCATCTACTCTGCCTCTGTGCTCTTTCTGTATTTATTTTTACTTCAAACACAATCCGAGGAAGAGGATACTTCCCAGAATACAGCAATCACTAATAACCTCCTTCATCCTTCTTCCTGCTCTGAACTCTTTCTGGGGGTGTAACCTCAACTGGGTTAAAAAGAAAAGCTTAAGAAAGCAAACAGCAGCACCCTGGTCTACACAAAGTGAAATAATAGGGCACTGAGTCTGGAATTCTAACTTGGAAGAAAGATAGTGAAAGAAGTTTTTAGACATTCCTTCAGTTGAATAAGACTCTTGTTTCAGGGGTCAGAAAACATGGGCAGCCACACATTATTGCTTTCAGATATGGTCAATAGTCGAGGTGTTTGTCCTATCTCTCAGAGGGACAGGTAACAGAATGGACACTGACTGTCCAGTGTGATGAGTGTGGTAATAGAAGAAATGCTTAGCACTAGAGAGACATGAAAGAGAAGATGGTAACTCCACTCCTTGGATAGTATTTGCTTAAAGAAAAAGAAGGTCAATGGATGGTGGCTTATTGGTATATTGCAAGTATTTATGCAAAATCTAAACTAGATTCCTAGATATATGATTTTAAGAAACCAAAAGAAAAAGTATCTTGACCAATTCATGCAGATTCTACATTGTAGAAGGAAGATGGAAAAGTAAAATTTAGCCCAAAGCACATTGAAATATGAGCAGTAATATATCTGGATTCTCATGCTGGTTTTCTCACTACTCAGTGTAAATGCGAGTTAAATCCCATCGCTGGACATCATTCCTCAGCCACAAAGCAAGATGGGTAAACCAGATGGACTCTGAAGAGCATTCCAGCTCTGTGTGATCTCTGCCTCTGTGTTGTAATGGTACAAAGCGATCACCAGAGGCAGCTCCAGTGAAGTAGTCACAGTCAGGGTAGAGCTCATCTCTACATCACAGAAATAAGGAAGCAAGTCTCCAAAGGAAGCATAGCCAGTGAGCATATTACAGATGTTGCAGATTTAGAAATAATAGATGTCAAGCATATATAAATGTAAAGTCTCTGCTTCGTGCCATACCAAAAATAAATAAAATTAACTTTTCTTGAATTAAGACATGGTTAATTCCAGAAGGAGAAGAATGAATTTGAAAATGAAATGGAACTGAAAAGAATAGAATGGACAGAGATAGTTCTCAGAAGCCACATGTTTGCAAATAAGCTGTTAATAAAAAGCTTAGACTTTAAATTGATTATTGCATTGAACTGGCTATTCTTTTGAAAATAGTACATCAAATAGTTTGAAAATGGATCCAGATGTAGTGGCTTCTTTGACATTATTGAGAATGTATGAATAAATGGAAGACAGATCATTTCATTAAAAATAACTAAAAACTGATTTAAGTTTGAAACAATTTTAGTGTTAAATATATTATATGTAAATTAAAAAGGCAATTTGTTTATTTGTGGTAGTGGAGGAATATATTGGCATTACAACTAATCATTAAAGATTAGGTTATTTATGTGATAACTCATCCTTACAGGGTTAATTGACTATGTCTTTCTTCTTTAAAAAAAAAAAAGAGTGGAAATGTGTGAACTCTCATAAGTATATTAGAATAGGTCTTTGTTTACAGAGGCAAAAAGATTATAAGACTTCACAGTAATCGGAGAGAGCATTTATTTAATTATAGATATTTTCACTATAATTTTAGAGGAAATACCACACAATTACATAAACACTGAATATAATATTTTTTAATTTGCATGGTATGTGGTTAGAGCTATACTCTAAAATAAACCAGAACCATAATTACCTATGCTTTTGAAGTTAATACCTAATCTTTTCACCAAATACAACTGTCTATTATTTTATTTGTAAATACGTTAGCATATCAACACTTCTAAGGCACTAATATACGGAAACTTCTTGAGCATAATTATTTATATTTTCTTGCCCTTTTGAAAATATCTACATAATTTCACCTGGTTAATATTTTAGAATAACATAACTAGCAACATTGTTTTAAATTTGTATCTAAAGTTCTTTGTGGAATCTACTGGTTACTGTTTGGAATCTATCAGGTTTTATTTCACGAATTTTCCTTCCCACTTTTAAACTGAATTTATATGTTTATGCTACTTCACAAAAATGTCCATTGCTATATAATTTTACATGGTTTTTCTATAATGTAATTTTTATAACTGCCAGATCAAATAATTGATTTACTTATCTTAATCTTCTACAATATCCTGGATCTTCATTAGAAAGAGGAATATTTTTTAGCCTATATAAAAGATTTTGAGGGATTAATTAGTGCATTTAATTTTTAAAAACTTAATTCTCTTAATTTTTATTGATCATTTACTATATGATCAAGGCAGAGGAATTTACACATGAGTTGGCATGGATTCTGCCTTCAGAGAATTTAGAAATTCTGGGAGATAAGGCAGGTGCACTATCAAATAGGATAAAAAATAAGATAGAAGAGTTTTATAACCAGGAAATGAGCAAATTCAAAAAAATTAAACTGCAAAAAGGTTGACAGATAAACAAGAAACAAAGGGGTTTAGTCTTCTTCCACCTTCTAACTGATCATCACACTGGCAAGGTGTTACCCTGGCTTCCATTTCACTGAGGAAACCAAAGCAATCAGAAGAGAACTTTCATAAATGGATCACCACTCCCACCCCTTCCCACCGCCCCCAGGCTGCCAGCTTATCACAAGTGACTATGAGGGACCTGTATCTCAATCCAAGGTCAACTCCTCCATTTTCTCTCTAGATCCCATTCTTTCTTTCCTTACAAGATTGTTTTTTCCAGCCGTTATCCCCTCTGCATCCTACATCATTATGTTTCCTCTCTCTTTGCATCATACTCCTCAGCATACAACATTTGTATTTCTTTTATATATGTGAAAAGGTAAAAAACCTCTTGACCTCATTTTCCTCCCTTTTATCACTTTATAAAACTTATTGAAAGAATTGTCTTTATTTACCATCTCCAAATGAATGCTGATCATACTCTTAGTCAGATATTTTCCCCTTCACAACCCAGAACAAAAATATTTGTCCCTAAAACTATCAATAAGGATGCATACCTTCTCCATCCTCATCTTCATCATCCTCACCTGTTAGCAACAACAGACACAGTTGATCACTCCTACTTGAAACCCTTGCCTTATTTGACTTCCTGTATAGCACACTTGCCAGGTTTCCCTCCTAACTTTTTATCCTCTCCTTAGAATGTTTATCTGTACATTGAGTGCCAGGTCTCAATCCTTGGGTCAATTGTCATTGCTGTCTATGCTCACTTCTTTGATGATCTCATCCAATCACATGACTTGAAAGATGGTCTGTAGGTTGACAACTCCAGCCTGTGACCCTGCCCTCATCATCCAACTGCCCACTTAATAAAATGCTGGGTTTATCAAATAAAAATATAAGACATCTAGCAAAATTAGAATTTCAGGTAAATAATGGGTAATTGTTAGTATAAATATGTAACATGAAATATTTGTTTTGTACTTATCTAAAAATAGTTTCTATGTGAAATTTTAATTTAACTGGGTGTCCTGTATTTTCTGACAACCCCATCACCTAATGTCTCCATATCTCCACTTCGATGCCAAGAGAAATCTCAAACATAAAATACCCAAAATGAAGTTCCTAAGATGTCCTCCCACCCCAGAGAAAGGCAACCACTAAGTTTTTCAAAACAAAAACATTTGTGGCCATTTTTTAATATGTCTTTTCCTCAAGTCACATTTATCATTATAGTATGTTGGGTCTAACCTCAAATACTGCATATTCAGAATCTGACTTTTTTTCTTGTGGCCTCGTTGCCACCACCATCTCTTGCCTCCTAATAGAGATGCCTGCTTCTGCCTATATCCCCCTTCAGTCTGTCCTCATAATAGCCACCAGAATATATAAATGGATGGATAGGTTTGGGATCTATATAAAGTAGGCAATTGTTTTAACAGATAATACCAACCTTGGATGAAAACCTTTATAATTGAAGGAAAGCTGGCTTGAATCTTCTCCATATTGTTTTAAATAACTTTTTTATAAGTAAAACTCTGCTGCCCACTAAATATTTTTCTTCCAAGGTTGACAGGAGGGTAAGCCACCTTAATGTAGCCCATATTTGCATCTCTAGTGTTCTGTCATACTGCAGGGAAAATGCTGAAATGTCCTGGCAATAGTGCTAATAGGCTGAACTCTTAAGGGTATTAGAGAAATATTAAAAAATAATAACTTAAATGGCTGATTTTTTCTCCTGTTTGCTAAAAAATAACCATCAATGACATTTATTGGCCATTTATTATGTGCCAGATCCTGTTCTACATATTTCATACGAGTATGTACTATTCTATCCCCATTCACATGTAAAGAACAGAAAGATTAAGTGCCTTGCCTGGGACCAGCAGTATAGCACTGGTGTTCAATACACTACATGTAACACAAGCACATCACTTGAGTTATATAGAAACTTCTGGAAGCTAGAGGCACAGTGAACATGTCCATGTTTTAGTTATTTGGAGGTGGCATTTTTTTAAGTCCAGTTTCAGCGTGGCTTCTTCTTTATATCCTTAGTTATAGGACTTCTGTTCAGATGGTTCTCAAGGGTGGCAGTTCTGTAATTTAGTTGTCCTTTTCATGGGTCGTGAAGGAGGCGAGCACAGTGTTACCTACTGTACTATCTTGACCTTGACCTGAAATCTTGACCTTGATCAGTTCCTAATCCTCTTAAAAATTCTTTTGCAATAGTTTACTTCTGACCTGGTGTCATCAGGGAAAAAAAAATAAGATGCCAATAACTCTGAAAATATAAATTGGCTATTGAAATGCATATACTGATACACACACATATATTCTCAGAGTTTCAAATGGCTGATATGTTAACATCTATAGTCCCAACCTGCAGAGATATGCTTGGAAGATTAGAACTTAGTAATTACACTTTTCTGTGACTCCTTGAAATTATGTTGGTTAAACAATGCAACTATATTCTGAAACTCCCTGGTTATTACTGATGAGCTAAATACCAGGGCTTAGTATTATTAGGGGGTCTCTCATGTGATGCTTAGGAGGATTAGGCAACTGTCTTGTGTCTCTTTTGGAATCCCTCAGACCCGAGAGGAAGGCTGGCAGGAGCCCATGATGGAATGAGTCCATAAGAGCACTACATTCCTCACATCCTTTCCTGGCCTCACAGGGGAATTTTCCCAGCCTGAACAAAGACATTAAGTAAAAGTTCTGATCAACAATGATGAGTCAGCAATTCTGAAGTTTATTCCTGACTGTGCTGATCATCTGGCCATAGGAAATTTCATCTTTACTTGGGGCCCCAAGATTTCTCAACAAAAGTAACTCACAGAGTTATTTATGGGTATGTCACACGGTGACAACAGCATACAGTGGCTGTGGTCATGTTGGCTTTTGGCCTCACTCTCAGACAGGCTTTGTTTATTTTTAATGAAGGAAACTAGATTAAATAAAGTCAGTTCCCTTGGATGTAATTTCAACCAAAAGGAAGAAGAGAGAAAGCATTGTATATTTTATGTCAAAACATCATGTTGATCCACTTAAAAGACAGAAATAGCCAAATTAATTTTTGTGCTTCATAATAGCGAAACAAGTGATTAGCAGACTGATTTTTGTTCACTTTTCAATTGATTGAGAAATGTATATCCTTCTGTTAAAAAAAAGCAGAGGACAACCATTAGATTGGCAAGACTTAATTAACTGTAGTTGAATTATTAACTAAACTGAAGACATGCCTTTTTTTTTTACCTTACAGTAATACCAATATGTAGTTGATAAATGAAATCATCAAAAGTCAGGGATTGATCCCACATTTTGTTTCTAGTAAAATAAATTTTGGCATTATCCATGAGGAGATTGGAAAATCCAAATAATACTAAACAAACCAGCATATTTAGAAAGATATCCTTGCCATATCATAATACTGCCTATTGCACTGGTCAGTTGCTCACCATTCAGCACTGTTGGTGTTTAGAGAGAAATATTTGCTGCCATGACCAAACCCACTAAATAACCCATAAGGCTAAGTGCTCACAAAGGTTATTTGCAGTACTTATTGAATATTTCTTATAGCAAAATGAATCCTACTCTAGCCAATATTTCACTCATTTCAGAGTTTATGCTGGTAGGCACCATGTAAGAGCACTAAGTAATAGCAAACTGTCGCATCTGCAATGAAATTAAAAGTGAATTCTGGCATGAGAATTTTTTTTAAATATGACTATATTAAAAATATGCCCAACATTTTTAAAAATATGTTTTTATTGATGTCTGAGAGGAGAGAGAGAGAGAGAGAGAGAGAGAGAGAGAGAGAGAGAGAGAGAGAGAGAAACATTGGTGATATAAGAGAATCACTGATTGGCTGCCTTCTGCATGTCCAATACTGGGGTTCAAACCCACAACCCAGTGCCTCTGCCCAGGAATTGAACTACTTGGTTCATAGGTCGATGCTCAATCACTGAGCCATGCCAGCTGGGCTCACAAATTTCTTTAATACTTCTTCCTTCAAGCAGAGGAACTCATTCTCCCATCTCTTAAAACTGGGCTGTAAATACTGACATGCTTCTAACAAGTAGAATATTGCAGAAGTGATAGTGTGGAACTTTCAAGAATGAGAAGTAACAGGCATTGTGGTTTCCTTTCTAGGATTATCTGCTCTGGAGGAAATTGACTAGCCTGAGACATACCTACTAAAACCAAGGCATTAAGGTATGTCATAATATTTTAAAGATTAATATATTTTTTACTAATGTCATTCTATGATGCCAGAAAAATGAAACCTAAATTGACAGGTCATTGAATTGGACTAAAAAGTCTGCCATTTTTCTATCCAACTCTCCTTTCATTCATTCTCTTTCTCTCACCTTTGTTATCTCCAAATAACTTTCCCCCAAAATATCTATTCTGTATCTCATTGAAATAGAGCAGTATGGTATTTATTATTCTAGAAACACCATAGACTTTGGGTTCAGGTAGATAAGGGTTCATATTTTAATTTAAATGTTTACATAAAAGCTGCTACAGCATCTTACAAAAAAAGAAAATGTTTAATCCATTTCAGCCTCATGTTCCTCTCATGTAATATGGAATTCATAATACTTATTTCCTATTGTTTTTGTAAAGATTAAGCAAAATAATATACATGAAACTTCACTCAGAGTTTGGTCACAATTGGCAACTGATATATTGAAATGAATGGCTGTTCCTGTTATTATCATTACTAGAGGCCCAATGCATGAAACTCATGCAAGAGTAGGCCTTCCTTTCCCCAGCTGCTGGAAATGGTTTCCCTCTGGCACCTGGGACCTGGGCTTCCCTCCAGCTGTCAGCAGGTACCTGGAACCCGGACTTCCCTCTGGCTGCTGGCAGGAATCCAGAACCCAGGCTTCCCTCACAGCCCTGGCTTCATCTGGAAGGTAGTCTGAAAGGATGTCCAGTCTAAGTAGCATATGATGCTTTCATTATTATAGATGACTTAACTAGAGGCCCTGTGCACAGATTCATGCACTGGTGGGGTCCCTTGACCTGGCCTGTGCCTTCTCACAATCCGGGACCCCTTGGGGGATATCAGACTGCTGGTTTCATCCTGATCCTTGCAGTCTAGGCTGAGGGACCCCACCAGCCCACAATTCCATGCACTGGGCCAGTTTCTGCCTGGTCCCCACAAGCCAAGGAATCCCACCAGTGCACAAATCCATACTGGTGCACAAATCTGTGCACCAGGCCTCTAGTATGCATATAAGATCTTTGGTTAATCTCTTCCCACCTTCTCCCCTCCCTATTTCCCTCTGAGATTCAGCAGTCTGTTCCATGTTTCCATGCCTGTGCGTTAAGTGTCTGCTCCCTGGTGTTCAGTGCGCATCATATTGGTTGAACAGTCAAACAGTTGAATGGTCATTTGGTCACTTAGGCTTATATATATATAGATTCTTGCTCTTGTCTATTTGCCCCTCCTAAAATGTAAACAAATGAAAGTGTGAATTACTGCCTTTCTATATTATATCTGAAGAAAGATAATCATAAATGTCCAATGAATTATTCTGGAGTCTGTTTTCCTGGCAATAAGCTCTTTGAGATTTGGGGCTTTGCCTCCCTTGGATCAGAGTAGAGGGGTTTACATTCTCTCAGTGGAGGAAGCTGCCCTTGAACTCAAGCAATGAGCTCAACATTTCATGGGAATGCAGAAGGGGACCACCTTCCCCATTCAGCCTAAAGCCCCTTCTGATAACATTATCCAACACTAAAACCTATTGTTGTCAGACAACTGCCTGTCAGGCGTTTGGTGACAGAGTTCTGACTCATGACTAATTGACAGGAACAAGGCCATAAAAGATGTGACAAGGGACCAGACTTCATTCTAAAATGTGTATAGCCCTATAGTGTGCCCAGAAGTATCTTGAATGCCTCTGTGAAATAATAAGAAAATGGGACGTGTGTGCCTCTTATAGTGATTCTGGGCTTTTACATTTGCTCAGTGAAGTCTAACTTTGACATCCATACTGTATGATGCTGTGATATTTGCCATCACACATCTTTCCTATCTGAACAAAAACAACAACAACATAATAATCCTTACCTTTGGAGTGAATACTTCATTGAGAAAAAGAAAACAGAAAGAGAGAATGAAGGGCTAAGTAAAATATCATATGTATATGTCAAAAATATACATACATATATGTAAGAGAAATATGTGTATATGAAATATGTATTAGATGAAGATAAATGAAGAAAAATTAAGCAGACAGGAGGTGTGCTAGAAATATATACATGTCATAAATTGGTAGTTTACTAAAAGGTACACTTACCTATTTCAACATATGCTCTAGAAGACATACACATTGATGCTTGTTTGTTACAGCAATGTTTAAAGTAGAAAAGAAAAAGGAAATGTCTAAATGTCCATCTGCTCACCTGGTAATGATCTTATGACCAAAGATCACTGTCATCAGTTATGGGTGATGTATGGAAGAGAGGCAAGTTTGGCACCTGCCAGGAGACTTGGTAGAAGATCACTTAAGTAATTTAGACAAAAATAATAATGACAGGTAATGTTTTGGGGTGCTTACCACATGCTATCTGATGGTTCAAGAATTTAACATAATTCATTTAATCTTCACAACTCAATGTAGTAGATATTATTGAAGTTTAGGGACTTCCTGAGACCATACCTTAGTAGTAAAAATAGGTCTCAAACTAGACAGCCCAAGTTCAGAATCACTGTTTTAACTATGGTTTACTATGCTACATGCAGTATGGTCTCAGCAACCATAAGAACAGAGAAAGCATGAAGAATTTTCACAAGAGGATTTTTCTGGGGAAAAAATCCTTTCCCTTCTACCTACTTGCCGTCATTTATGTTCTGTGATTCCTGAGAAAAGTTGTTGTTGCATGGGGAATAATTTATACAAAAAGAATTTTAATCATAACATTTGAGAAGGTAATGTTTTCTTGCCCCACAATAAGCTGACAAAACAAAGTTCCATCTTCATCTATACCTGCTTAGAGCAATTTGCTCTCTTAATTAGGTTTAGAAAACATTTGCAGGAAAAGTATAAGAGTTTTATAAGTATCATAAAAATGTAATAGTCTCCTATCAGCTCTAATAAGAGAAATTACACTAAGTGCTAAATTTTGGAGACTAAAATTATAACAGTGGGATTTTTCTCTTAGTGTTTTCTTTTCCCCTGTATATGTTTTCCTGTTGGTGTTCCTAGCCCTTAATTTACCTCTAGGTTCCTTTTTAATTTTTTCATTATCATTTTTGGTCTGCATCATAAATCTGATCTTTTAATGAGATGCCAATGGCTTTAAACTAGGCACTAAATGTTTTAAATTATAATGGGTCTGGGTTGATTTTTGTTTTTTGGTTTTTTTTGCTACCATCCTTTTTTGTTCAATTGTGAGATTAAGTGTGTGCTATCTAGTAAGGTAATTAGTTCCAAAACGTATATAACTGCTATTCTGTACCAAAAATATCAGAAATCATCCTATATAATAAAAGAGAAACATGAAAATTTGACCATACCTTCACTCCTGATTGGCTATGCTACCAGCAAATCAGGAGTGGGGACAGGGCCAAGTGGTGCAAGCGCTGGGACCCCGGGAGTGGAGATGAAATGGTGGTGGTGGCGCCCAGCCCCCGGGGCCGGGTGGTCTCAGGTAGCCAGGACTGAGCTGAGTAGGGCAATGGCTGGGTGCCCAAGGCCTAAAGCCTCACCAAAAGCTTTAGGCCTTGGGCAGGCTGGGAATAAGCCATCATGTGGACATCCCCTGAGTTCTCCCAGTATGTGAGAGGGGGCAGGTTGGTTTGAGGGACCACCCACCCCCAGTGCACGAATTTTGTGCACTGGGCCCTTAGTTTTGTATAAAGCAAAGCCATTGTTAATTTTGAACATAGTGAGCCTTCTCTTAAATGTTTGTCAGTACATTTAATTTATATCAAGCTTATTTCATTGCTTGGCTGTAAAAATAAAATAAAATAATCTTTTAGGTAGATTATTGGATTTATTGGTCTAAGCAAATCCACTTTGGAATAATAAAAACCTTATTAAGTCATTAAATACTGAAATATGGTATATTTGTTTTTACAATTTTACCTCATGCACTTTATGTTACATTGAAAATTTTAAAACTTCATAAACTTCCTTACCTGGAAATAACTATACTATGTGGCTATAAACAGTTTTCCTTCTTTCTGGAAGGTCTCAAACATGTCAGACCTTAAAATCCTGTGGCATTTCTCTGTTTGTAAGCAGGAAATAATTATAACTCAAATTCATTCTCAATCCAACCTAGTCATTGAGAAAATTGAGAAACTTATTCATCTACGAAAAATAAATACTTAAATTTCCATGAATTCTGGAAAATCACTAAGTCTGCTTCTGTATAACCAGTTGGAAGAAAGCGTATATCTAAATGACAGAAAGATATGAGTTCAAGTCTCACCTCTGCCCCTCATTCTGTGAACTTAGAAAAGTCTTTTACCTTTTAAACTTTTGTTAAGCGAAATTTACTTGACTGTATTGGTAAGTTTGAGATAAAAGTAGTACCTAACTTGGAGATTTGTAACGATAATTAAATAAACTTAAGAGCTTGGTGTGGTGCCTAGAATATACTGAGAGACCATAAATGGCAGATATCATCATTATCTTCCCTATTTTTCACCTTATCCTTCATTATATCCTGGAGTTCAGTTTTCCATACATGCATGGTGAGATGGAGAGGAATATTGTCTTTCCAAATGGAAACACTTTACTTGAATGTCTCAGGCAGTCATATGCTAAGCAAATAATGTGTAAATTCTTTATTTCTAGGCACCATCACTCTAAGACAACATAACCAGCATATCAATATAACAGATTATTTAACATGCAGACATTACACAGTGTATGTCACGTCATAAGTTAACCCTACTTATAGAAATAAAAAAAGATCCCAAGAGAACACTATGAATGTTTATATGCCAACCAATGAGATAATCTAGATGAAATGGAAAAATATCTAGTAATATGAATTACCAGATTACCTCAAGAAGAAATATATAGCCAGTAATGAGATTGACTTAGTAATGTGGCCCTTTATGTCTGATTTATTTCATATATTATATCATTTCATTTATATAAAATAACTCAAATAGGCAAATTAATAGAGACAGCAGGGGCAGAGGGAGAGGAGTCTAGGGTATGGACTTCTTTTGGAATTACGGTAGATAGAGGTAGTGATTGCACAACACTGTAAATGTGCTAAAAGCCACTCAATTGTGCACTTTAAAATGATTAAATTTATATTATGTAAATGTTGCCTGAATTCTTTTTAAAGTGAAAAAAAATTTGACCCTGCCCCTAGATAGCTACAACATCTGAAATAATATAATTAAAAAACCTGTGAATAGCAGCACCCTCCATTTATCAAAGCAAAGTCTAGACACTGCAACCAGGTTCAGGATCATTTCATTTCTAGACTCTTCCTCAGGTTTCTGGGCTCTGAGTCAGGCAGAACAGCCCTAAATACCCTTGAGTTAGTCACCTTTCCCAGAGTCCCCATTTTTTCCATTGTGTGTGTCATCCTAATTCCCATCACTATCAATCCCCACCACAAAAGAGTTCAGAGATAGACCTGTTTCATTCTGGCCTCTGCAATGTGAGCCTCCTGCATTAAAACCAAAGCCTGATGACAATAAGCCACTCTGGGTTACCTCCACACACATCATCCATCCATCACACATCCCCTGCCCCCACAGCCCAGGACTCCCCTCACAGATAAGCTTAAATATCCTTTTATTCCTAAAGCTAAACTTACTCCACTAGATTACGTGGCTTTACGGCTCCGCTCCCAAGCGTTAATTCTTTTTAAGACTAAATATATTCAATAGTATTATTTAAAGCCTGCTTGGCTTAAATTAATTTCTTATCCTTTTCTAGGAGTTTTTGGCCTTGGGCTTTAATTAATCTATGCTAAGAATGTTAAACCCCATCTTTGCCATCCTCCCTTATTTAATAAGCTTAAAAATGCTAACACAGCTAATCCAGTCCATGGCACTAGGTCTGTGACCAAATATTTGGTTTGTAAGAAGGAAGGGAAAAGGGCTGCATATAGGCAGGGCATGGTTTTGAACTTCATTAAGGAAGTTACTAAAACGTGACACTGGAAAGATTTATAAAATTTGTGTTTCAGAAACATTGGGCCAGTATTTTGATAAGTGAGTTAGTAGAAAGGTGTAGGCATCTTTCAGTTACTAAGTAGTAAATATCGCCACTCTCACAGAGCCTTTAGTTTGGAGAGAGTCCTGCAGGACTAGGAAAATAGTCAAATCCTATAATGGGATCCCTTTTACCTTTTCCATTTCACTTTTTCAACATTTTGACCCTATCTAAGCCCATTTACACGTGCATTTCCTGGGACTCAGTCTCTTCCAAATGACAGTTGCTTCTATGTTAATATCTAGAATTTGTATGATTACAAGGTAATTTCACATGTATTGTCTCATTTGCTGGAGTAGAAAATATGTTATCACCCTCACTTTAGAGATGGGCAGTCTTAAAGTCAAAGCATTGAAATAATAAACTGATCAGCCACAGATCTGAAAGCCAAACCCAGACCCTCTGATTCCTGGGCTGTCAAGTCAGCATGCTCTCTCTCAGATGCCATGTTATACCTGATTGTCCTCAGTATCTGTTCATCTCAAAAATGTCTATTTTTTTCTGAAAGGACTTGAGGTACATACAAAATGGATATGATAATTTTGAATTCAATCAGACAATCTTTGTATTAATTAGCTAAGGCACAGAAAACATTGCATAAGATATGTTGAAAGATTAAAGCCAAAACAAATGAGTAAAATGTTGAAAGGAATCTAGTGAGTGATAAGACTTAGACAAATGGCTAAAATGTACATTAAAAGTGTTTTCTAGATGATCCCTAAAATGTAACTCATGTGGGGCATTTAGTAAGCCTATAGAGCCCTATAAGGCTCCCCTGAAGATTCTGATTCAGTACTGATGTGTAATTAAGTATTCCATGAGAATTCAAGGTAATTCTTATGATGGAGAACACTGCATCACAGAGTGGTAATAACAAGGAACACTGAAGTCTTGTGGCACCTCAAAGAACACAGAGTTTACCTCCATTTATGGAAATCTACAAAGACCTCATAGAGGAAGTGATATGTGAAATGTTATAACTAGATAAAATTTCAATAACAGAAGAAATTCTGAAGCAGGCACAAAAATCTCATGAACACATACATTCCATTTCAGAATGGAAACTATTTCCACATAACTGATGTCTGCAACATGGGTGAGGAAGATGAGGCCATATTGGAAGGGGTCTTTGATTACTTATGCTAGAGAATTTTAAGTTAATTCAGTGTGTAATGAGAAACACAATGAGTTTGTTTTTTATAGAAGCTGAGCCAATTAATTGCTTGTCTAAAATTCTCCATGTTATTTTTTACTGTCTCCAAAGTGAGCTAACAGTGATCATTAGTTTTCATCACTTAAGCCAAAAGCAATGTGTTTTTTTTTTAAGAAAGAAAAAGTTTATGTACTTTGCTGTGCAAGTAAACAGATCATTTGCATAAATACAAAGTTATACTTGGTTTGTGTAAATATAATAGACTGGAGGCCCGGTGCATGAATTCATGCACAGGTGTGATCTAGCAGGCCAGCCCCAATTGGGGCCGGTCAGGGCCAGGCAGGCTGGGGGGAGGGGCCATGGGAAGTTGGCCTCCAGCCCCACCCCCAATGGGAGGGGGGCGATTGGGGCCTGCAGTGCATGTCAAAGCAACCAGTTGTTCTGGTCATTCCAGTCATTCCAGTTACTTGGCTTTTATGTTTATACTAGTGGCCCAGTAAACAAAATTTGTGTATGGGGGGGGGGTTGTCTCTCAACCCAGCCTGCACCCTCTGCAATCTGGGACCCCTTGGGGGATGTCCGACTGCCGGTTTAGGCAGTTGGACATCCCTCTTGCAATCCGGGTCTGCTGAGTCCTAACCACTCTCCTGCCTGCCTGCCTGCCTGATTGCCCCTAACCACTCTGCCTGTTGGCCAGATCACCCCCAACTGGCCTGCTGCCCCCTGCTGGCCTATTTACCCCCACTTTACCCCCTGCCAGCCTGCTCGCCCCCAGCTGCCCCCCCCCTGACATCCTGCTTGTCCCCAACTGTCCCTCCTGCCAGCCTCCTTATCACCAACTGGCCACCCCTGTCAGCCTGCTTGCTCCTAACTCCCCCCGGCCAGCCTAATCACCCTCAACTGCCCTCCCCTCCTAGCCTGATTGCCCTTAACCACTCTGCCTCAGCCCCACCACCATGGCTTTGTCCTGAAGGACATCCAGAAGGTCTCCTGGACTAATTAGCTTATTATCCTTTTATTAGTATAGATATATAGATAGTTATTATACCTTATGTATATTCATACTTATTATAAATCTTCCCTAGTAGACTGAAGCTAAATTTATTACTCTCATCTTTGCTCAATACTTTCTTATTATACAGCAGGTTTTCCAAGTAATGTCATTTTGTTCAATGTCATTCGTTCAACATCATTTTGATGTACTATTGATGAGATGCCAAAGGAACTTGTCTTTTTTATATCAATTAGCTTATGGATTCCTTATGTAATTTTGCCTAAAGTCACAGAACCTATCAACAGCAATAAATAGGACTTGCTGTACATCTGTTTTATTTCCCTTTCAAATCATAGTGCCGTGGTCGGCAAACTGTGGCTTGGGAGCCACATGCGGCTCTTTGGCCCCTTGAGTTTTAGCAAAGGCCAGCTTAGGAGTACCCTAATTAAGTTAATAACAGTGTACCTACCTGTATAGTTTAAGTTTAAAAAATTTGTCTCTCAAAAGAAATTTCAATTGTACTATTGATATTTGGCTCTGTTGACTAATGAGTTTGCCGACCACTGTCCTAGTGCAATTATTTCTTTAGCATTCAGCTAAAAAGTCTTATACAACTACTTTTTTTAAGTGAAGTATTTTAGATTCTAAGTTTATTTTTCCCATATGATTGGGTCTAAGGAAACCCAATAATGGGAAAAAATATCCTAACATGCAAAATAATTATGCACACATTTATCAATTGCCTGTTCTACACTAAGTGCTGAGGTTAGCAAGGCAGATACTACCAAGTAGGGAGATGGGTACTAACAAGTGACTTGCTACAGTGCTGTGACTGATGGAAAGTACGGTGAAGAATTAAAGAATGGCATATTCAGTTTTACATAATGTGGGAGTTTGGGCATGAGTGAAAAGAGCAAACAAGAGATAAGAAAAACTTCATAGAACAGAGTCTTTGAAGATGATTGTGTGTTCACAGGCAGGAAAGAGGAAATAAGACAATTCAGCCTAAGAGAAGTAATATGATATTGACATTTTATGAGACAGCAGTAGTTAGTTTGCTCACATTTTGAAAATGATTAAACTGAGGCTACTGATATTATCTAGCTTTCTCTCCATTACAAAATTATTTTAATTTGGAGCACTCAGTTGATGATACTCAGTGCTCTCAGCTTCCATCTACTGTGTCTCTGACTATTTGAATTGGACCAGTAAGCAATGGGGAAAGAGAAGATGGTTTCAAGCAATATGCAGTGCCCTCATCCACCAAACATATATGGAGTGCCTACCTTATGTCAATTACTGTCTGGTGCTGAGGGTACAGGAGTGACAGTGACATGCAAAGTCCTTGACCTCTTGGAGTTTACATTCTCCTAGAAATAAAGAAAACAAAACAAAGTCCTTGACCAACTCATGAGGGCGATGAGAATGAATGGAATAGGTCTAAAATGTATGGGCCTATCACACTCAGGAAACACTCATTCATTCCCTAAACACTGTTAAAGATACAAAGATATGGGGAATACAGACTAGCTAATTTTGAGCAACAGAGCTTAGGAGAATTGTTAAGCATTAGTGAACACATAATCTTTGCTTTTACTTACCCAGGGACATTCAAAATAGATTTGCCTTATTACATGTATCATGACAGGTAGCTACTTACTCAGGAGAAAATTTGCTGATGCTTTTTTTAGAAATATATTTTATTGATTTTTTACAGAGCGGAAGGGAGAGGGATAGAAAGTCAGAAACATCGATGAGAGAGAGACATCAATCAGCTGCCTCTTGCACTCCCCCTACTGGGGATGTGCCCGCAGCCAAGGTACATGCCCTTGCCAGAATCGAACCCGGGACCCTTCAGTCCGCAGTCCGACGCTCTATCGACTGAGCCAAACCGGTCTCGGCTGCTGATGCTTTTTTAATACTCACACTAGTCCTGCAAAATAAATTATGCATTTATAAGCATTTATATTTTTAAGCCAGACCATTTGAAATAATCTCTAAATGCAGTGAGATATATCAAACCATTTTTGCTTAGTGAGTTTGCAGACAAAACAGATGCTTTATTATATATGATGAGAAAAATCATTAAAAATTTAATGTTTTAGACCCCAATTAAACAGTAAAGTTGGGAACATTAACATTTGTGATGGACATGCACCAACAATAATAATAAGCTATAAATTTCACAATGTGCTTCCTTGTTTTAAGCAACAATGTAGTTTGACCAAAGATGTGTGCTAGGAAGTTTCACCTGATACAGCATGGATGAAATGAGCAGAGAGAAGAGCTAGAGGGACTGCTTAGGGGACTACTGGCAAATTCTAGGTGAGTATCAAGCACTCTATCAAGTTATCGAATACCCCTGATTATAGGACAGCAGGGGGGAAAGGAAGGATGCAAGTCCTTGTAGCAATTAAGGCAAAAGCTTCCAAACTGATATGATGTGAAGAGACGGGAAAGAAGACTCCAATATGACTCTAGGGTCTAAGTCACAGCAACTAAAAGAAAACTAGGTGTGTCATTTACATAATCCAGTTCTATTTTGAATTCGAAATATGACAGCAAGTGATTATGGCTAATGTTTTGATTCATTGAGCCACACAGACTGCCATCGCGTATACGATAGCCTAACTAAAAATATCAGTAGCACCTTCTGTTGGGAACAAGGGAATGTTAGTATGGTATTTGATCATCATATCCAGTGACACATGAATTCTAACCCCAGACAGCCACCCTTCTGCACAAGAACCCTGTGAGAGGGGTGTGGACAGTGCACGATAGTTTAGAAAAGGAACATGGACTGGGATATTGGTTCCAGAGTTAACCTTTAAACCCATGCAGAGCTTTACTAGATTGTAGAGAGCCATAAAGATTGCTTTTGCTACTCTAGCCACTTTGACTCAGTGGATAGAGCATCAGCCTGTGGATTGAAGGATCCCAGGTTCTATTCTGGTCAAGGGCACATGCTGGAATTGCAGGCTCGATCCCCAGTAGGATTGTGCAGGAGGCAACTGATCAATGATTATCTCTCGTCATTGATGTTTCTTTCTCTCTCCTTTCCTCTCTGAAATCAATAAAAATATATATTTTTTTTAAAGATTGCTTTTGCGCAGCCTATTTTCTCCTAAACTCTCTCTGGTAGCTTTTTGGCTGAGAGCTAGGGAACGTGGTGGTAAAAAGGGTGTGACTGTGTATGTGTTTGAATATCAGAATGGGTGGGTGGGTGTATGTATGCATCCAAGGCATTTTTTTCTCCAAATTGGAGGAATCCTGGAATCTTAATTCCCTCCAGTTTTTTTTACTTTTATTAAATTTATTGGGGTGACATTGGTTAATAAGATTATATAGGTTTGGAGTGCAGATTTCTATGATATGTGATCTGTGTGTTGCATTTTAATTCCCTCCAGCTTAATGAAAGATGGTAACAGTAATATTCAGCATTTAATTCAATTTTCTAAATACAAGAAAGGAATGGATTTTTTCATTCTTACAGCAACCATGTATTACCATCTCCATTTTATGGGAAAATAAGGCAACTTAACCAAGGTTGTACAATTAGTAAGTGGAGGAATCAAGATTCCAACCCCAGCAGTCTGACTGTGACACTTCTTTGTAGAAGCTTTTAAAATCAATTTCAAATTAAATGACTAGCCAGGTAGGCCAATGCTCTCTATCCCCTCTGTAAGGCCGAATGATAAATCCCTCTCCTCTGTAATGTAGACAGATTTACGATGGAACATAGACAGAGTGATCATGACTAACAAGCCACTCTGTGAAACCGCAAACTTTTACTTGCAATACAAATTATGGGCTTGCCAGAATCAGTTGTATTTTTCCCCAATCTACTTTATTTTTGCAAATAGAACTTGTGTTTGCTATTAGTGTAATTAAATATTACATTAACTAGTAAAATGTGGTTATAAAAGGGAAGATAAATTAGCAAAAGTAAAAAGAACTACTGATTACATAAAATGTTACTTTTTAAAATGAATGCAGAAAAGTAGTCATTTTTAAAATATTCATGTTGATTTAGGTATGGGCGAGTCGATTTTTTAAAACTGTAAATGTTTAGAATCACTTTACATTCAGACAGCTTTGAAAATATATTTAAGTAATAATTCTGTTTTACAAAGTTGACTCTGGGATTTAAATCTGATATAATATAAGTTTAGTTTTTATAAGAAAAACTAAGTTCTAGTCAGGAATAGATCATCAAAAAATATTTTTCTACATCAAAATATTGGCGAATAAACATATAATTATGTTTTAAATTAAAAGAAAAATGTTATTTTATGATATTTTGTATCTTCTAAACTCTTACAATAGAAAAATCACCATTCCTGTGTCTTAGGTAAGAAGTTCTCTACTAAATGTGCAAAAAGAGGGATCCTCACAGCAGTATACTCAGGTTTTCATTGAACTCTCCTCTCTCAGAAAAATGATTTCATACAATGGTTTCAAGATGAATAGCCCATATTAACACTTCAGCACCTGGAGGATGAACAAGTTTAGAATATTGGTGGAAAGGGGACGGTACCTGAGAATTTTTTTTAGCCACTATAAATACAAAATTTTTTCTTTTCAAATGGGCAAGAGCCCTGTCTCTAACTTAAGATATATCTTACTCTAACTTCATAGAAACACAGTAGTTATTTAAATGCCTTTCAGATGCTAATAAAAATGTAAACTTAATCAGAAAAGAATAATAATCCTAGTTTCATGAGCATTGATACTATTTGTCAAGTTTAACTTTGTAAAAATTCTTGTGCCTTCAGAGAAATATTATATATGGTTAAAATAATGAATGCCTGCACATCTGAACACCATAATAAAGAGTGGGTTTAAGAGAAAGTATTGTTTGAAATAGAACAAGTCCTATCTTTTCCTTGATTTTTGAATTTGGTTTCTTTGCCATGTCAATTACAGGACTAAACCGTGGGCAAAAATGTATACATATCCAGTTTTCATCCACTCTATAGGCAATTTTACTAGAATAAGAGAATAAAATAAATGACAACGGAAGAAATAAGGATTTGAGGACAGTAAGCCAAACATGGCTGCCTATGTGGTTAAGTGGCTTTTGTGTGATGTATCTGTTCTACGTGGACTTTCTGACTTTGTGGTGGAAACTCCATGATGCTAAACTAGGAAGAGAATGTGGCTTTTCATGATTTCCTTTTCCATCCCAACTTTACTGCTTTCACTACATGGAATGGAATTTCCTTATTTTTTCTCATCATTATTTAGCTTCCATAATGTTAAGGATACGTAGATGGCACACTTCGACTTTCTTCATAAAACCAGATATCTGGGAGGGATCAAACTAAATAAGAAAGTCAGCAATAGTCAATTTTTATAAGCCACGTTTTCAGAAACTTCAGCCATATGTTTTTAAGTCACTGGCTATGGCATTGTAGCATGGACAAGATCCCAATATCCACCTGCTGAATATTTGGAATGGTATTAATACTTTGATATCTCTGTAGAATATCTGAGTTAGTTCATTTCTGTTTCTCCATGTAAAAAAAATGGTTTTTAATTTGTTTTGAGCCCTTCTACAGCTACTATTGGAATTAATAAGAAATACTGAAGTGAACTCCTTGTTGTCAAAGGATGTGAAGGACAGATGTTCATCAATACCCCTTTTAAATATATTTTAGCCATTACTTTTCATTCTCTTTTCCACTCTCACTGCTCTGTCATTGTCATCAAACCATTGGCCAAACACATTTCCTGCACAGTGAAAAAGGAGAAGTTGTGTGATTTGCTGCACATCTCTCCAAGATCTTGAATAACTTCAACTGGAGGTGCCATAAGACACTTCCTATAGGACAGAAGGAGCTACCAGTAAGTAGGGGGAAACCGTTCAGTTTATTGCAGCCTCCATGATCAGGCAGCCTATGTTTCTAGGCTCTTAGAAGAATGTATTGCCTATAATAAATTTAAAGCAATAGCCAAAACCGGTTTGGCTCAGTGGATAGAGTGTCGGCCCACAGACCAAAAGGTCCCGGGTTCGATTCCGGTCAAGGACATGTACCTTGGTTGCAGGCACATTCCCAGTGGGGGGTGTGCAAAAGGCAGCTGATCAGTGTTTCTGACTTTCTATCCCTCTCCCTTCCTCTCTGTAAAAAATCAATAAAATACATTTTTTAAAAATAAAGCAATAGATTACCTTAATCACATTTTCCAGTAGAACAGATTGAAAACCAGGAAATAATCAGCAAAGTTGTTTGTAAAAGCAGAGGACAAACTCCTGCACATCTCAAACAACTTACTTTGCTTACTGTGCTCCTTAGTGTTTATTTTCAGTCTATAGTTTGATTGGATTATATTTTCTCTATTTAGACTTCAGCAGGAACTACTGACATAAAGAAAAATGGGGAAGCATAAACTTTATTTGAAGTTTTGAGCAAATATCAAAAGAAGGAATTGGTTGCAAGACTCGAAATTTTTTCTATTTTTTTCATGACAGTATTCTTTCGGGGACTTAATTTTTCCTTATATACTCCATTAATAAATATAAGTTATGTTTCATTCACAGGAATGTTGAAATAATAAATGGCTTTAGAATGAAAAGCACTCAATATGGAAGTCCTTTTGGTCTTTACCTGTACTGCCTCTATCAACAATGTAAAGAATGCCTAGAATGTTTCTCAATGTGGCCTAGTCACTCTGGCTCTGTTGTGATGTTTCCATAGAAAACAAAGAATTAACAAATGACAGCAACCTGTAACAAAAACTAAAAACTGCACATCAATATATTATCCTTCCAAAGAGTTTTTTCTCAAATGGATTATCACATTCAAACTTAGCACAAACAAGTGGGTGCCAAGAACTTGGAAGAAATTTAGTTTTTTTTCCTTTATAGCTGCCACTCATGGACAAAGAGGTTTATTCTCTTCTAAGCAGTAGTCTTATATTTTAAATAGCAAAGTTATAAACCCTTGTAGAGTCACACTAAGCTGATGCTTACTCTGCTAAAAAAAAAAAAAAAAATAGGTGAGGAGCCCAGCCTGTGTATCTCAATGGTTGAGCATCAATCCATGAACCAGTCATGGTTTGATTTCAGGTCAGGGCACATGCCCAAATTGTGGGCTTGAACCCCAGTGCAGGAGGCAGCCAATTAATGATTCTCTCTTAATATTGATGTTTCTATCTCTATCTCTCCCTTCCTGTCTCTGAAATCATAAAAATGTATCTTAAAAACAATAGGTAAGGAAACCCTGAGATCATTTTGAGAGAAATCAGAAAAAATAAAAACACTAAAGTAGTTAAAATTTAAAAGTCTAAAAAAAAGAGCCTGCACTTAACAACAACAATAAAAAATCTGATTTGAAGAATGAGCATAAAAACTACAGTTTTCCAAAGAGGACATCCAAATGTCCAACAAGCATATGAAAATTTCTAATCTTTTGAGAAGTACAAATCATTTGAGAGATGCAAATCAAAACCACAAGCAGATACCACCTCGCCAATTAGAGTAACTATCATCAAAGAAACAAGAGACAGCAGATGCTAGTAAAAATGTGGTGAAGCCAGAAATCCTTAGCAATTGTTTATGGGAATGTAAATTACTCCAACTACCTGAAAAACAATATGGAAGTTCCTCAAAATATCAAAATTTTATCTATAAGACAATCCATCAATTCTACTTCTGGGTACATTCCCAAAAGAAACATGAAAACAGGATTTCGACAAAGTATATACATACCCATGTTTATTGCAGCATTATTTACCATCGCCAAAATATGGAAACAACACAAATGCCCCTCAATGGATGAATAGATAAAAGATGTAGTGTATATACACAATGAAATCTTATTCAGTCATGAGAAAGGAAGATATCTTGCCATTTGAGACAACATGGATGGATCTTGAGACTATTATGCTAAGTGAAATAAGTCAGAAGAAAAGTACTGTGAAATAAAAATAAAAAGTAAAAATTTAGAGAGTAAAATAGTGGTTGCCAGGGGATGGGGGAGGGGAGATGAGACTGATGGTGTTCAAGTAAGGGTACACACTTGTAATGAATAGTACATAAGCCATAGAGATCTAATGCATGGTGTTACAAATATAGTCAATAATGTTGCACTATAATGAATTAATGTGATAAATATAACTTCAGTTGAAATTATATTATAATATATAAATGTACCAAAGTAATATGCTATACATCTTAAACGTACAAACTGTACTGTCAAATTTATCAAATATAAAAGGAACTCCCACACTAAGGCTAAATAAGAATAAGATGCAACTTTCTCCACTCCAATGTATATTTATTCTAAAGATATATTATACTAGTAGAGACTAATAATTGAATCATTATTTAAAATGGCATAATAGAACATTTCAACAAAGGATAGTGTAAACCATGGTGAGAAAATATTTTTTATAGAGAATGCAAGAAGCTCACAGATATTCTAATCCCATGATTTGTCTCAGAATAGCAGCTACTTGGTCACCCACACTTCATTTATATGGGTATAAAAATGGGTGTTTTTTATTCCAAGTTTCCAAACAGTGGACTGAATCACACTTTGAAATATTCCTACTCCCACCAAACATACTGAAGAAATCTTAATAGGCTCCCAATAAAGAAGTCAAAAAGAAGGTTTTTGTGGTAAGGAAACAAGGTAATTATTTTAAAGAGTTACAAAATAGGGTAAAGTTCTCAGTAACTTTTGTATGGAAAATTCCTTTCCACCCATTTAGTCACATAAATATAGCTATATCACAGTATTATAATATACTAAGGAGGAGAAATTATGTATATCCTTTTAGAATATATTCATATGTTCTCACGGTATAATTTTCTGCTTTTAGGAAGTCAAATAAAGGAAAATAGATTATTACTGGATTTTTCTTTCTTTAATGTTGGCCACATAATGAGCTTGACAAGCACTGGAACCATCAACACAGTCTTTATCCATCTCTCCAAATAGATCTTACCTATCAAAATGGAATTTCCCCTGATAATTTGTTTCTTTTTTTAAGGCTTCTGGGAATTTGTTTCTTATTTATGTATTTTTATTAACATATGAGCAAATGTCAATTAAAATTTGATTTTGGGGGATCCATATTCTAAAATGGTATTCCTAGAATTCTGTTATCCTGATAAAATTTTTACTTCATACATCTTTTTTACTTTTGTCTAGAAATGAGGTATTTAAAAAGCAAAAAGGACATTACTGAGACATAATAACATGGGGACTTAGTATTTTGTAAACTGAAGACAGAAAGAAATCAGTGTAGAGGACAGGGTTATCTTTAAATGAACGTGTAAAAAGAGTTGAAAGTACATTTCTTTAAAACTTTTTTGGTTGTATTTTGTTTTAGTAATGGGATAAATTTAGAATGTCAGGAATCTTTTTCTTGTTTCACCAAAGTTTCAAAAGAAACACAGAGAGAAAAACAGAGTTGCAACGCTCTCTTCGAAAGAATGCGGTGCTGGTTCCGGGTTCCCTGGGCTACTCGATGGCGAGGAGTTTCGAGTGGCCGCGGCAGCGTCGCTTCCCGCCTTCTTTGGCCGCAGCCGAGCGCGGACGCGGGGGAAGCAGCTGGCCGCTGGGCGCCCGCCGGTCCTGTCCTGCCGCCTGCACGAACAGGCCCGCAGGACGGCGACGGGAGCTCAGGAGAGCCGCTCTTCGACAACGCGAGGCCACAGCGGAGGCTCCCCGTGGAATCGACCCAGGTGGCATCAGAGGACCGGAGGAAGAAAGGGGACCTGGAGTGGTTGGGTAAAGACAAGGCTAGCTTCCCGATCACGTGGCGGAGGCGGGAAGAACGGGGGAAACTCCTCTATCAGTGGGTTTCCGGAGTGGTCGGAACAACTCCGTGTTCACCCTGCATGAACTGACCGATGGGGAAGACACAGAGGATGAGGAGTTCCACGGGCTGGATGAGGCAACCTTACTGCGGGCTCCGCGGGCCCTTCAGCAGGAGCGCAAAGCAGAGATCATCACTGTCAGCGACGGCCGAGGCGTCAAGTTCTTCTAGCAAGACCTGTCTCCCTTTACGCCTTACCTCCTCCCCTCCCAGGGCTTTCATAAGGAGACAGACCCAGTGTTCCCACAGACTGGACCTGTGCCTCCACCAGACTCAAAGGGCTTCAGTCCACTTACCCCATGTATCTGTCCCTGGGATAGGGTGAGGCTGAGGCAGAGAAGAGATGTGCTTCTTGCCCACCTCCTCTTCGGTCCTAGATTGTCCCTGAGCCGGGGTCTGTAAACCAGGCACTTTACATGTGTTCACATATGTAACTACATACACACACATACACACACACTCATGCCTATACAGGCTGTCTTTCCCCATTCCCATCCCTGTAGCTGCTGTTGCCTCCCCTCTCAGGCTGGTGCTGGACCCTCCCTAGGGGGAAGTGGAAGCCCTGGCTGCAGGCAGCCTTCCTGGCAATATGAAGACAGGAGGCCCAAGAAGTGATCTGGTAGTGAGAGGTGGGGCCAGACAGTGATTTATGGTATTAAAAAGCTCAACCACAAAAAAAAAGAATGTGGTGCAAATGGATAGCCCTTCATTTCTGTGTGACAAAAACATAGAGGAAAAAGTGAGGTGTCAACATGCATTAAAATAAAAGTAAACACATTTTTAAAAGATGAGAAAAGTCTGTAGGCATTTTAGAATAACCTGGTTAAAAAATGTTTTAGAAATTCAGGCTTCATGTGGAATAGAATCAATGTCTAGACTCAATTTTTTTTCTGAAAGGCCAGGGCCTTTTTAAGTCAACTTAAGGGAGGACTGATTGCAAAATTTCATTAGTGTAGTGTGTACTCTCTCCTACTTGGAGCACAACTGGGCAATTTCTGTATCTAGAATTCTACTGTCAACATTAGTAATTCAATAAAACTTCCTCTTTTTGTAGTTGCTTATAAGAATTTTAAATCTGATTCCAGAATTTATAGAACTCTTATGAAGTGAAATTGTGTGAACCAGGAAGATTCCGTAAAATCTACAGCACTTAAAAAAATTATCCCATTTTACCTAATAGTCAACCACCACTTGACTGAAAATATTATTTCTATACTTATTTGAGAGAGAGGAGAAATAAATACTCATGGCTAATAAACTGTTTTGATTTATCAACTCATTATTATTTTATGTTCTCATTATGTACTAGAAGCAATGGCTTTCTTTCTTACATTCCTCCCTCCCTTCCCACTCTCTTCTTTCCTTCCTTCTATCAGCATTTTTCATTTATTTGTTTGTTTATTTACTTACTTACTTACTTATATCAACAGTCTCTGTTTGTAAAAATTGTATCCCAATATGGGAAGCAAAACAATGAAGCAGGTTATGGTGTGGTTTGGGTAGAGGCCCAAAGCCCAGGCTGCCATCGCTCCTTTCTTATCCCTATAAACAACTTCTGTGAGATATACAAGAAAATTGTCAAAGTTCTGGCATTCAGAAAACATATGGTATAGTCAAAAAAGTCAAACTTGCGCTTATGAAGCAATTACATGGTAACTAACACAGAAAATGTGCTAAATTAGGCCATCTGAAATTTGGCATTAGTACAAGAATACGTTGCTACTTCTCACCGTGTTTGCATGTTGCCCAACCCTTCATGGTAAATTTGTTCGTGCTACCTTCCATAGAAATGAGAAGCACATTTTTAAAAGCTTAAGGATGCAAATTATTAGTAGAAACTTTTAAATATTAGAGAACTGAGATGAGGCAACAATTGGGTGTTCCTAGTGATTAAAGAGGTAAACCACCAATTTCACTGGGAAAATCAATAATTGACAAAGTATTCTAACCAAAGAGAGACTTCTGTTTTAATAGTTTTAGCAGCATAGCAGGTCTGAATAACTTGCCCACCCTGAGTCTTTCTCAGAAATTGAAATGTTAAATTTTAATACTAAAATAATAATACAACATATGTATTAAAATATATTTCAGGATGCAAGATTCATTTAATATTTTAAAATCTAATATACTAAGCTATTAATAGGATAATATAAAAATAGTGAATTATCTGCATAAATAAGAAAGTAAAACTCAATAACAATTTCTGTTAAAATAAAATATAGTAAAACCCTCTAAGTAAACTAGGAATGGAAGAATGATTTTCCATTAAGATACAAAATATATTTCTAAAACCTATAGTGAAAAATCGCAAGTTAATAGTATGATACTAAAGTCATCTCTTTTAATTTTAAAAGCCAAAAAGTACCATTATTATGCAGTATTTTTCTAGCAGGTTTAAGCATTTCAACAGTATAAGAACTGTTCATTATTAAAAAGGTGAAGGAAACTTTCATTATTTACATGATTTTTTGAAAACCCCCATATCAATTTAAAATTTTTTATATTATAAAATAGGAACTGCCTACTTATATTAAATAAACAAGCATTCATTTTCCTATACTCAGCAGGATTTGGTTAGAAAATGTATTTGAAGGGAAAATGCCAATAAGAATAAATATGTATTTTATATATAAAATATCTAGGAATAAATGTAGCATCAAACTTTTGCTGATATGATAGAAGATATATTTCCAAATAGGAAGCCAAAATAGTAAAGATAACTTTGCTCTCCAAATGCCATATATATTTAAATTGATCCCAAACAAAATCGTACTGTAGTTAACACTATGGCAATTTTATTACATTTTTATCTAAAAAAGTGTAAGACAATTGGAATAATATTGGGAAAGATGTTCAAAAGCATCAGCAGTAGCTGGAAGGGACTCCTTTTCTCCCCTGGTATCACAGTGTACTGTGATATTTCAAGAGTCACAGAATGTGATTGTCATACTAAAAAATGCCAAAAGCCAAAATAGTATAGAAAGGGGAAAAATAGGAAATCTGTTGGAAAAAGTACAGCTGTCCAATCAAATGAGGAAAATGATTCAACTTGCTTGTAATCAGATATAATTTACTAAATTGCCAGAGATGGAAAACGGCTTTTGCCTATCAAGTTAGGAAAAGTTATTTTTTAAATATTCATAATAATCTATTAATAAAGTTACAGGGAAACTAACTTCTTAGATTTCATGACTGAATTTAACAATCTTCCATTAACTCAGAGTTAAAACTGTTACTACATTTTTGAACAACCATACAAATAATTGACAGAATTTTTTTTTCAGTTTATAGTTAACTAGAGGTCCGGTGCACAAAATTCATGCATGGGGGCAGAGGTGTCCCTCAGCCCAGCGTGCACACTATCTAATCTGAGACCCCTCGAGGGATGTCTGACTGCCTGTTTCGGCCCAGTCCCAGTAGAATCAGGCCTAAACAGGCAGTCCGACATCCTTCTCACAATCCAGGACTGATGGCTCCAAACTGCTCACCTGCCTGCCTCCTGATTGCCCCTAACTGCTTCTGCCTGCCAGCCTGATCACCCCCTAACCACTACCCTGCCAGCCTAATTGATGTCTAACTGCTCCCCTGCCAGCCTGTTTGCCCCCAACTGCCCTCCTCTGCTGACCTGGTCACCCCTAACTGCCCTCCCCTGCTGGCCTGATTGCCCAAAACTGCCCTGTCTTGTAGGCCTGGAACCTCCCAATGGCCTTCCCCAGCTGATCATCTTGTCCTGGTCATCTGGGATTCCACATGGGGGCAGGATCTTTGACTACATGGGGGCATCCCTCTTATGTGTTGGAGTGACGTTTAATCTGCAAATTACTCTTTTATTAGATAGGATAGAGGCCTGGTACATGGGTGGGGGCAAGCTGGTTTGCCCTGAAGGGTGTCCTGGATCAGGGTGGGGTTCGCTTGAGGTATGAGGTAGCCTGGGAGAGGGGACTGTGGTAGTTTGCAGGCTGGCCATGCCCGCCAGTGACCCAAGTTAAGGCCCTGGGATCTGGGATTAATTTATGTTCTACAATTGAAACTTTGTAGTCTGGAGTGGAGCCAAGCCTTCTGCTCTCCATGGTGACAGCCATTTCTGTTTAAATTCTGTAATTGAAACTTTGTAGCCTAGAATGGAGGCCTAAGTGCTAGGGCTACAGAAGCTTGGCTTCCTCCATTGCCACGGCAACCCTAGTCTCTGCTCTCTCCAGCTCCATGGCTGCCACAATTTCTGTTGGAATATATCTTCTATAATTGAAACTTTGTAGCATTGAGGGGAGGCGTAGGCTGGCAACAGCAGGAGAAAATCTTGGCTTCCTCCATTGCCGGGGAAACCCAAGCCTTTCTCCTGGTCTCATTAGCTGCAGCCATGAGGTTTATTTGCTCCTGATTGGCCTGTGGGTGTGGCTTGTGGGCATGGCTTGATCAGAGGTATGATCAATTTGCATATTACTCTTTTATTAGATAAGATGTTAAGCATTAAATAAATGGTGCATTGCATAAGTTATAAGCAAATCTGAAATTCAAACTCTCAAAGTTGTTTTTATAAGCTTTATTTCAAAAATATCATTACATGAAATAAATATAAAAATTCTGACTCAAAAAAAAAAAAAGCCAAGATAGTATTTTTTTTTAATGACTGCTTTAGAAAGCTTGATCTCTCCAGTAGTAACAAGGCCAGTATGTTCAGTTAAAGTACAGGCCACAGAAATTTAGGAGAAATGTAACCTTCATCCCAATCTATGCAGGAATTTCATAGGGCTGGGGGTGCAGGGAGGGGATATACAAGATATTATCTTAGCATGTTTTTAATTTGATAGTGGTAAAAAATGATAAGAAATTTAAAATATTATTAGGATATTTTAAGATGTGTAAGCACTTCAAGTATATACAATTGACAGACTCTTCCTAAGAAAAGTACCTAAGGATGTGCAATATCAATAGAAAAATGAATCAGCATAGAGAATTGGAGAGGGCAGAGAATGTGGTATAATAAAAAGTGATGGTCATTTAAACCTAAAAATAATTTTTTAAAATAGTAGTGTTTAAAACTCATAACAAAAGAACCTGCCATATTTCTAACTTAAGGACTATAAAGAATCCATGAAATAGTGTGCTGAATTAAAAACTATTTAGTTGAGAGTTAGCAGGACAGCTAAAGAGTTTGTTTCCACAGGAGCCAATATCATGGATGAGAAAGAAGATTCCCTGCCAGAAGAAAGGGAGGAGGCTGTTCAGTGAGTTTAGTAGACAACATTCTCTTGGGCAGCTGCTCACCTTGGGCTTTCAGATATCCTGGACTCTGCTCTGATTGCTAATTGCTAGGGAACCATGCAATTGTTTTCAACTATAAATATTTGCATAGAAATCAGTATAAACTATCATTCTACATCTTACTCTACTTTGAGACTAATTTATTGGCATCTTATGTGGAGAGTGATGCACTCATAGTTATGTCAGGAAAATTAAGATAAATTGTTCCTTGAAAAAGTAAACTTTTGAGAATACCTATTTGAGTAAGGATTTAGCCATCATTTTAAGTGTCCTAAAAATTTATAAATTTAGTCTTTTATAAATGTTCACCCCGAGATAAACAGTATGCAGTTATTGGCAGAAACATTTTAATTTTCTAACCAATTAAAAATATTCAAAATAAATTAAAACTCCACCAGATTACACATATTGAAGGTTCTTGAAATTCTCAAATAATGACATCTAAATTATTAAGACATTGCTTGGAATAATGCCTCTTTTTTATGTCAAGTTTTATTAGAAGGTTAATTATCCGGAGGCATCTATGATATTTAATATGAGTTTATCATATATTCAAATACTTAAACTCTAAACATTACTATCCATGATAGTAATTTCTTCTAACCAATTCCTTACCTGAGATAACACTTTCCATTTGTCAGCTGTAACTCATGTTTTAACTTTAAACAGCAGGCTCCTTAGTTTATGATAGTCATTATGTAGGAGATAATGTCCTGGAATTTCACAGGTGTGTTCAGAATTCAGATATTTTCACTCTCTGGCAGGAACTTGCCTCGGTTAATATTTTTAGGGAAATAGAGCTCTGAAGCTGGCAGAGCTACCTTCGATTTAAGGAAATAAGTGATTGATTTCACCATGGGATGACAAATAGAACCCTAATTTATTAATTTGATAATGTATGGCTATTTCTATTGAGGGCATGAGTAGTCACTTTTATAAAATAGCTGAATAACAGCTAAAAGTCAAGGACAGAAGACAGGCACTAACACAGATTCATTGCAAAGTTTTTTATAGAGGAAATTTAGTGGTTTGCTCCAGATCTCCTGTCTTAATTCCAACAGCATTATGTAAATCAATGTGTGAAGTTGGGTCCCTGCCAAGAAATATGTCATTAAAATGTGCTCATCCTTATAGAAATTCAAGTGCATGGGCCTAATTTATAGACTTGTATAAATGAATAATCTACCAGTTCAAAGGGGAAAAAATGTTCACCATGACACTAAGCTATCATCACATGGATTATTTTTCTGAAATCAACTTTACAGTGTCTGCACATATGTCCTGGATACAGGTAATGACCAAGACTTCAGCCTAAAAAAATATTACATTCACCCTCACCATTAGACATTTCAATGAGTTTGTGATCCTCATCCTAATATATAAAAACCCAGGTCTGTAACATCCAAAATGACCAAAGGCTCATCTGACTGTCAGTCAGTGCTGGGTTGCTGTGGTAACCCAGCACTGATTGCCTTGGCTGTGGGAGTCCAGACCCAGCACTGACTGCCAAGGGGGCTGTGGATCAGCCTAGCCTCTCTGATCAGGCCTGTTGATAGGCCCAGAGATGCTGACTGGCATAGAAACCGACCAATCAGAACCAAATCTGGGTGAAGTGCAAGGAGCTAATGGCTGTCTAGGAGGTGGAGCTATTGACACTAATTGGCATAGAAACCAACCAATTAGAACCTAATCTAGGTGAAGTGCAAAGGCAGAACCTAAGGTGGGAGCTGAGGGGGACCTTTAAGGACAACAGCTGTTTGGTGAAAGGTGTAAGAAAGAGGTTCAATTTTTTAATGACCAGTTTGGCAGTATAGTGCATAAAGCTGGCTATCAGTCCAGATACAGGGATTATGTATTTATGTCTACCAAGAGCGTCTGTTTCCTCCTGATGAAAAAGACTTTTCCCTCACATTTAAGCAATCCTATCCTATATAATCTACACTACTAAAAGGGTAACATGCTAATTAGACCGGGTCAATCTGGCATCTTCTGGATGTCCGACTTCCTTCTGGACAAAGTCATAGTGGTGGGGGCTGAGGCAGAGGCAGAGGCCATTAGGGGTGATCAGGCCAGCAGGGGAAGGCCATTGGGGGTGAGATGAGGCCAGCAAGGGAGAGCAGTTTGAGGCAACCAGGCCAGCAGGGAAAGGAAGTTGGGGGCAAGATCAGGCTGGCAGGGGAGGGCAGTTAGGGCCAATCAGGGAGGCAGAGGCAGTTAGGGGTGATCAGGCAGGCAGAGAGGTTAGAGGCAATCAGGCAGGCAGGCAGAGGCAATTAGGGGTGATCAGGCAGGCAGGTGAGTGGTTAGGAGCCAGTGGTCCCAGATTGTGAGAGGGATGTCTGACTGCCAGTTTAGGGGATCAGGTGTAAACTGGTGGTCGAATATCCTCCAAGGGTTCACTGACTGGAGAGGGTGCAGGTTGGCTGAGGGAACCCCCACTCTGTACACGAATTTCATGCACAGGCCACTAGTTGAAATATAACCATCTCTGAAGGGAGTTACATAACAATGTTGCTAATCTCAGTAACATTTCATTACTCATCCTTAATGAAAATCTTTCAAGTTTGCTGAAAATAGATGTTGGTATTTCTGAGTGAAAAAGGAAGTCTGGAATCTAGAACCAAGTACAATTACTCTTGGTCAGAGAGGTGTGTACAGCACAAAGACATTCACAATATTAAGGAGGGGAAATGAGTAAGAAGGTTAACAAAGAACAAAATAGATGGCATTGATCTCCAATAGTAAACCATGTCCAATTCCTATTTGTAGATTTTCCATGGTGAGCTCTGCCCACCAAAATCAACTTCTGTTCACATTTTGTTATAGTGATCCCAATCTTATAAATACATTACCTAAAACTGATGTATATGCCAGTATTTTAGAATCTAGAAAGCATTTTCCCAGAGACCAGTGCTTTAAAAATCATAGATTCCTGTTCCAGTCCTGAAATTCTCCTTAAATAGTGTAGGCACATAATATTGCTACATAACAAACCACTCCAAAATTTAGTGAGTAAGAACAACCTTTCTATTATTTCTCACAATTCTATGGTTAACTGGTTTTTCTGCTTCATGTGATGTTATATTGGCCCACAGTTATCTGGGGGCTGCATTGGGGGAGGGAGAGTTTGGCGGGATCCAAAAAGGGCACTCACATGGTTGGCAGTTGATGCTGGCTCTTGGCTAGGAGCTCAGCTGGCTAACAACCAAAACATTTACACAGGGCCTCTCATTAGTCTTGGACTTCTTATTGTATGGATGTTAGTTCCAAGAGGGGGCATTTCAAAAGCAAGAGTGCCAAGAGACAGAAAGAAGGAGCTGTGAGTCCCTTAAGGGTTAAACCCAAAACTAGCAAAGTGTCATTTTAGTCATATTCTTTCTACCACTCAAAGCTGTCACAGAGATTCGAGGTGGTAGAGAAATAAATTCTATCTGTTGGCATAATGCTAAAGTCACACCTTACCCAATAATAGACAAACATGTAAATTGACCATACCTTCGCTATACCTACAGCCAATCAGAGTGAGTATGCAAATTAACTCACCAAAGGTGGCAATTAATTTGCATACGCAGGGGGGACAGGCAGCACCATGGCCCGCTCCTGGGAATCTGGGTCCATCTGAGGAGGAGGAGGCCAGGTGGCAGTGCCAGAAACCATCCACAAGGTACCAGTCCATCAGGCTGGGGAGGCAGCGTGGGCAGCACCAGAGGCCACTAGACGGGTCCAGGTCCATCACAGGCCCAGGGAGGGGCAGCAGCCCACCTAGCCACTCCTGTGGGGTTCTGGGGATATCACTGCCCTGCAGAGGTGCAGCCGGGCCACCCAGCCACTCCAGTGGGACTCTGGGAACATCACTGCCCCAGGGAGATGCAGCTGGGCCTGTCTAGCCACTCTAGTGGTCCCTAGGAACATCGCAGCCCTGGGGAGACATGGCTGGGCCCACCTAGGCACACCTGTAGGGTCCTGGTAACATTGCAGGCATGGGGTTGCTGGGACCCAGACCAGGCCTCTGGCCACAGATTCACAGCTTTGTGGAGAACAAGAGCAGAGATCTGCCTCCCCTGCAGGAAGACATAGGTTCTGCAATGGCCCCAAGACACAGGTGGGCTGGGCCAGGGATCAAAGGGCATGGAAGGACTCCTGGGCGGAGGGGCTAGGACCCGCAGCCCTGAGGTGGGGGATGGGGTCGGTGCCACCTCAGTGGAGGAGTGTCACACTGCAGGGTACTGGACTGACTGATGTGATTCAGAGAAGCTCCCAGGGCTAACCGACTTCACCCAGGCGGCCCTTGCACTTCAGAGGCCATAACTCCTCTCCTGCCTTGATCCAAAAGCAAGCCCGTGCCACCCCGCCCCATGGCAGAGCACCCCTAGGTGGTGTGTGCAAAGCTTTCTACCTCTTCCAGAGAAGGAGAGTGGGGGCGGTAAAGAATGGGGCAGGGGAAAGGAAAGAATGTGAAACGTCCGCAATGAAGAGGTGCTTGAGAAAGAGGCTTGGAAGCCTGACAGGAAGGTTTGTTCTGTTTGCCGGGTGGCTGCTCCTTAGGCAGAGAGCATGGCTCTGAGGGCTCCCTGTGCACTGAGTCAAGTGCCACAGCCAAATGGAATTGGCCTGTTTCCTGGTCTGTAAAATGAATTAAGTGTGTCCTAGTGCCTTCACTGAGCTTTGATGGCCAATTGAGACACTATGTAAGGAAAATGAGGGAAGAAGTGAGGAAAAAAGGGAAAGACGAACAACACAAAAGAAAGACTGGAAGGAACCTGTAAACCCATTGTTACTTAAATAGGGGATAAAGTTTATAGTGTTGTAATGATGGCATGATGCCAGTTGGGTACTGGAAATATTGGGGAATACTTTGTAAAGTACATGATTGTCTAACCACTATTCTGTATCTAATATAAAACCTGAAACCGATACAAAATAATATTGAATGTAAAGAAATGAAAATTGGAGTGAAATTTTTATAAATTTCAAAGTTTGAATAAAGCCTGAAAAGGAAGGAAGGGGAGAATAAAAATAGTGTTTTTAATTTTACCACTTCATTATCTTTTGAGTACATGAAAAAGACAGTTGCCTTTATATGGTGCTTTTATACTTTTCTAAGTCATTATCTCATTTTAATTTCAGGGCAACTTAAAGACAATTATTCCCTCTGGTATTCAAAGAAAGGAAATCTTGGGGTCTGGTCCTAATGATTCAATTGTCAGGCCCTTATTGTAAAGCAGGGTTAGTAAAATTTTCTGTGAAGGGCCATATCTATACTAAGAAAAGCCTTGGGGGTGATCAGGCCAGCAGGGGAGAGAGTAGTTGGGGGCAATCAGGCCGGCAGAGGAGCAGTTAGGTCTCAGTCAGGCTGATAAGGGAGCATTTAGGGGGCAATCAGGCAGGCAGGTGAGCAGTTAGGAGCCAGCGGTCCCAGATTGTGAGAGGGATGTCTGACTGCAGGTTTAGGAATCAGGCCTAAACCTACTGTTGGACATCCCCCGAGGAGTCCCAGGTTGGAGAGAGTGCAGGCTGGGCTGAAGGACACCCTGCCCAGTGCACAAATTTTGTGCAATGGGCCTCTAGTTTTATATAATTTTTATTGTCTTACTGAACTTGTTGGGATGACATTGGTTAATAAAATTATATAGTTTTCAGGTGTACAATTCTATAATACATCAATATATTGTATTGTGTGTTCACCATCCCAAGTCAAGTCTCTGTCCATCACCATTTATCATCCCTTTATCCTCTGGTAACCACCAATCTGTTGCCTGTGTCTCAAAGCTTTGGTGTTTAGAGGTTGTTGTTTTTCTTAATCCCTTCACCTTTTCACCCATCCCCCGCCCTCTGATAGCTGTCATTCTATTCTCTGTATCTCTGAGTCTATTCACATTTGGTTATTAGATTATTTTGTTCATTAGAATAAAGAAGGATATCCATTGAAGTCATTTGTGTAGCCATGTTTGGAAAGTACAATCTGCCATACCTACTGTCTACTACTGCAATGTAAATGAATTACCATTGTATAAGGATGTAACTGGGCTGCACTGGACTAAGATCCAGAACCTTAAGGTGTCACACCCAGTTCTACTTGATCTCTCTAAATTTTAGTAACTTCTAAAACATGGGCTATCATAAAAAAATACAAAATATATTGCAAGTACTATGTGCCAGTTTCTTTAAAGTGATTTGTGCTCATTTATTTAATCCCAATGGCAGCTCTATGACCTTAAGTTCTTTTATTATTCCAATTTACATATAGAAAAACAAAATAAGAAGGGATTAAAGAACTTTCTCAAGGTTACATAACCAGTAAGTAACAAAGCTGGGATATTTCAGTATTCTTACAAGGATTAAATCAGATAATATATATAACTGTAGAATTAAAGTGATATCATCATCATTCATAGTGTTTTAAAACTAAACACATTTTCATTATGAGACATTTCAGAGCATGCAGGAGAGTTTAAAAAGTAATGTAAACCTACATAAAGAACTTCCATATATATATTGTTTAGTAATTGTCTGACACATTGGGGTACAATAAGCTACAGCTGTCATTGTTATTATTATAAATAACTTCTACTTATATAAAATTATAGTCCTTAATACACCATGAAGTTTGAGTTAATCATTTTGGAATTACATGTGAAAATTCCCTCACAATCTTAGCACCTTTCTTCACCACCTTCCCACATTATACAGTGATCTCCTCACAGGAAAAATCACAAAGAACTTGGGGTTTTGGGACCCTAGAATTTCAGACTTTGATAAGAAAAAGAGAAAGCATATTACAAATTTCAAAACTTTTTGCCAAAACTTGCTGCACAAATATTATTTTTAAATATTATTTCAGATGCCAATAAAAGATAAAAATACTTTTTTATAATACCAGATTCTTAACACATTTTATATTTACTTTTTATACTATTAGCTTTTTAAAAATATATGTAATGCCATATATACTTCTGCTTTTTTACTTACAATGTGAACATTTTCACATTTTTTAAAAAATATTCTTTAAGTTTTTAACCATTTTCTTTTCACTCTTACACTTTATTGCATTATATGTGTGTGTGTGTGTATATATATGTATATATAAAACAGTGAACAAATCATTATTCTACAGCTCAATAAATGTTCATGAAGTGAAAACATTGGTAAAAACAGCAGCCAGACTAAGAAACACATACAACAAAAGCTTAATTTTGAACATTTAGGTTGTTTCCATTTCCCAAAACATAAAAGTTTATTTACAATTCTGATTTCCTTTCATTTGGAAAGATTCCTAGAAATTGAGTTACTATTTAAATAATATAAGAATTCTTAAAGTTCTCTATACATATTGGTAAATAGCTTTTGGGAAAGATTGAATTATTTTATAGAGCCAGTAAGGGAGCCCATGGAAGAGTATCTGTGCCAGACTGGAGTAATATTGCTTTGTTAATGTTTTCCACTTTGATCTGGAAAACGTATCTCATTAAGATTTCAGTTCATATTGATACCGAACATAACAGGTCTTGAGCCAAATTAAGCAGGGACAGGATTGATACATACGCTTCCCCCTATTAATATTACTAAAACAGCCCAGCTAGTGTTGCTCAGTGGTTAAGCGCTGACCTATGAACCAGGAGGTCCCAGTTCGATTCCAAGTCAGGACACATGCCTAAGTTGCAGACTCGATTCCCAGTGTGGGGCGTGCAGGAGGCAGCTGATCAATGATTCTCTCTCATCGTCGATGTTTCTATATATCTCTCTCCCTCTCCTTCCTCTCTGAAATCAATAAAAATTTTATATAAAAAAATATATTACCAAAAATTATCATACTTCTTGGCATCTCTTACCCTGCAAATTATCTCTCATCTTCTCATTTCTTTCCCCTACTGGGGTGTTGCTGATTTTTTTTAATTAAATATAAATATAGTTTATATATTTTAAGGATATTCGCCTTTGGTAATATTTGTTACAAATAATTTTCTATTTCTGACTATTGTTTTTCAATTTCTAGATGTCTTAAATTTAGTTTTAAATTTTTCAAAGATATGCATGCACCTAATTTAGGGTAAATAGTTTTAGAAAGCTTAATCATTCTATCTGTCCATCCATCCATCCATCTCTCTTCTATCTAATATTTGTCTGTATCTCCATCTCCCACCACAATGTCTCCTTCTTAAGAGCTTTTAATATTTTCTTTAGCTCTTTGTTTGGCATTCATATTCATATCTTTAAATAGTATACATACTTGTCTTTCTATTTCTTGATTTTTTTTTAACATATAGCTATTCCTTTTTGGCTCTCTATTCTGAAAGACGAAGATTTAGCCAACTTGCACTGCCCTCCTAGCACCTGCTTTCTATAAACATACTACCCACCTGCCCAGTACCAATGCAATCATAATGTTTCTTTGGTCAGTGTTCTGGGTCTACATGATCATAACTATGCAGTGGTATGCATAATTCAACCATGTCCATAATCTGTGATTACTTACTCTTCATTACAACTCGTTGTTAACCCTGGAGTTCATAATTTTTTCCTTTTATGTTTACTTAGTTTTACAAATTTTCATGTCTGATTCTTCACCAAACTCTTTAAATTGTGTAAATTCTTCCTAATATATTAAAAAAATAACAGGTATTCTATCAATTTAATATAACAAGAGATGTTTTCCCAGAGCCTCTGAAGCTGCAGTCTGTACATGCTGTTTCCTGGGCCTGCTATTTGGATACCATCCTCACAGGTCTTTCTTTTACCTTGTTTATATGGTTTCCACCCTGGTTTTCCAGATTCTGTGCTTTATCTTTTTTTCTTTTTCTGTTGCTGTTTAATCCCTTGCTTTGATGGGAAAGGACTCCAATTGATGAATATCTGAGGTTATCTTCCTCCCTCCCTCCCTCCCTCTCTTCCTCCCTCCCTCCCTCCCTTCCTTCCTTCCTTCCTTCCTTCCTTCCTTCCTTCCTTCCTTCCTTCCTTCCTTCCTTCCTTCCTTCTTTCCTTCCTACATTAGTGATAGTCTGACTCTGTGAAGAATTTCAGTACTCACTCTTATTTACAGACTGAGCCATCAGATTAACCCCTCCCTCCAGGCAGGAGAAATGAAAATTCTTTCTGTGGAATCTTGACCAGCCCAAAAGGAAAACTAAAGATACCGACGTGGTGAACTTCCTAATGAAATGGAAGAAACTTCCCAGACAGTAATCCAGCAAGTGACAAATTCTGGTTAGAATTTTCCTTAGAAGTCTGAAAACATTATTCCATTTTTCTCTAGCCACAAGCATCACTGTTTAGAGCTTGTTTTCACTCCACCTGTTTATCCTTTGACTATAATGTGATTCTTTCTGAAAGCTTTAAGATTTTCTCTTAGTCTCCAGTGTTCCCGAAATTTCATGACGTTGTACCATGGTGTGTTCTATTTGTAATGAGCACTCAACATAACCAAGTTTCTGTCCTTGTATTTGTTGTTTCCGAGTACCTTTATCTTTTTATATTTTATTTTAGAGTTTTTCCAAATGCCTAGATTTCCTTAGTTGTCTGTTAATGAGAGAGAGGGGGGAGGAGAGAGAGAGAGAGAGAGAGAGAGAGAGAGAGAGAGAGAGAGAGAGAGAGAGAGAGAGAGAGATGGCGATCTTTCTGTGCACAGGGCTATCACCTGTATGCCTCACTACAGGGTAATTCAATGAGCAGTTTTTATTGCTGTTGATATTTTCTTGAGGAGCCCATGATCTAAGTAATTTTAGGTTTCTTTTGAATTGTTTAAATGTCCACTGAAAAGAATCTTCTACTCTCCTGTCTGGGAGGTATAAAACTGGCTGTCAGAGTCCAAACAAGGAACAAGAAAGAGATTTCTTAGTATCTAGGATATATACATTCCTCCATCTGCCTGTTTCTAGCATAAGAATCCTGCCTGCAATTACACCTGGTGTCCTCCAATCCAGGAAACGTCAGTTGTGCTCTCTTTAGAGACTTGCCACTGGCTTTCTGCCAGGAAAAAAGGAGGAGTTCCCTGGTTCTTTTCACAGTGGCAGTGATTAGATATGGGAGGGTAATTGCTCTTTATGCAGTGATTAGATATGGGAGGGTAATTGCTCTTTATACAGACCATCATCACATCTCTTTCTTTTGAGCTCCAACCTCACTGCCTCTTTCAGAAATCCCTGTCACTACCAATTCCTGGGCTTTTGGGGGTTTGCGGTGCAGATCAAATTGATCCTAGCTTTCTCTGCTGCTAGGTTAGAATTTTGTTTTGCTGACTTACAATGAATCCGTTATTAATAATCCTTTTGCTCAAAAGATTCCATATTATGATGCTGTCATCTTCATTCCTTTCCTCTTTGTCCATGTAAGTTTACTGTTTTTTCCCCTTTAGCAACATATGTCATTTTAGTGAGAGAGAAAATAGGAGAAAAGTTGAGGGGAAAAGAAAAATGGGAATGAAGCCAGAGAGATGGCCGTCACCATCTTTGTGAGCCTTGGCTCCTAATGTACAACCATTTACATCTGTAGTAAAGCTCTTGAACTGATGATGTCCTATCAGCTGTGCATGGATTTCTGTGGACACTAGTGAACGAGTTGTGTTTCTCCCAGGATCTGGACCAGGAAGTCATGGATATGTGTGTTGGGACAGGTAAGTGGACAATTTATAGGACTGGAACAGCTAGCCATGGCACAGCTGATGTCTGGGCTACAAGGCTATGTCTCCCCTATATTTTCTTTTGACTCGGTAATCTCTAAGTATTTTTAAATATAAATCAGTTGACTTGGTATTCAGCCTTGATGAGACTCCATTTACCACTGTTCTTCTTCCTCTGGATCTGATGGCGCTTCTCCCCTTAGGGCCTGTGCTTCCTCAACTGTCAAATTAAGAGTTCAGACAGAGAGTCTTTAAAATCTCTGTCTCTAGCAATCTCTGCTTTCTCTGTGTAATATCTCTAAATATATGTTTCAATCCTTGAAAGTGTATTTTTTGCTTCTTCATAGTCTCCATAATGCCTAGTCCCTCAGACATTTATTACATTATCAATTGCCTACTATAATCCCAGCACAGTATGTCAGCTGAATAACATCCACTAAAAAAAAATCAATGAATCAAAGTCTTCGGATAAAGTAATAACTTTAGCTTTTAGAGTCTACATGTTGTAGCTGGTTCTACCAAGTTTCTGTTTGTGTGTTTTGTTCATCATGTTTGCATAGTAGAAGTGTTACAAATTAAAATGCTACAAGGCACAGAAGAGATGAACCCGTAAGTAACTCTAATGAATTATTACTTTATTAGAATATAATTGACTTAGTTATTGTAACAGTTAAATAATCTCAGCCAAAAAAAAAACCTATACAAAGCCTTTTCTATACATATTCAACCTCTTTTTCAGCTAAAACAATATTGTTGCTTAAAATAACATAATGTCATAATATAATGACCAGTGCAAGCTGAATACACCTGTGGTTGGGGCCTATAAAAAAAAGCAAACTGAACTAAAATTTAAGCATGTGTTAAACCTTGCTATATTTTTTCAGAATTAATGGAAATGCAAACTTCATATGGAGCCAAATATCTGGGTGTGACTCTGCCAAGAAAAATAGATCTTTGAAGGGCAAAAGCAGGTGGGAAACAAATGTCTTTCTAAAACTCATTCAATCATAACCTACTTAATGGTGCTAGTGAAATTCAATTGCTTGAACACAGCATATCCTGTTACCCAAGTATATGCTATTGTACCAAAGATCTGGCTTATTCTAACAGATGAGGCTTTATTTTTGATATCTCTATCATAACCCAACCCACCTTATTCACTTGTGTTTTTTGTCACCTAATATGGGTTTATGTGATTGATGCTTTGTTGTAAGTTGATTTTTCACTTGAGTCATGAAGGCTCTATAGGAGTTCACCAGTCAAGACATGAGGAGTTCATTCTAGCCTCTAGCCGGAGAATGAGATCACTGTTGATGGGCTCTTTGCATAGTTACAAGGTGTTTTGTGATATGGATTTGCCCCCTTGTCTATCTTCAGCCATCTCTTTCTCTTCTCTGTTTATATCATAATATCCAATTATACTCAGCTCTTAGCTCTTTATCTTCATGATTTGTGCATATCACTTACTCTGCTGCTTGTTTAAAATCCACACTCAGATTTAAAAACAAATTCAAGCATTATTTTTAAATTGAATCTTTTCTTGTTTCTGTCCCCAAAGCCATGTGTAAGACCTCTCCTCTCTGTATCCCCAAACACCTCTTGGCATCTATCTGTCTTCACATCCGACCCCTTTAGCATTGAGCCTCATGCTTTAATAGTCACAAATCCCTGAAGACTGAAACAGTCCCTGGCACAGTGGAAAGTCTATAAATATGTATTTTATATGTAGAATTATTTACTTGTGGAAAAACTATACCAGCTGCTTGAAGGAGCCCATTCTTTCCTACAATTTGAAAGGTTTGTAAATGGTTAAAAAGAAAACATGCTATTAAAAACACTTCTCTTCAGCTATACTAGGAGAAAGGATTTTAGTAGTTAATAATTGGAATCCATGTCCTCCCCCTATGAATGGTTTCCTCAAGAAAAAATGTTTAATTGTATAATTTCCACTTCTAAGTGGAATGATGTGCTGCATTCTAGAGAAAGTGAAGAGCCCATGGTCTATTCCTTATTCTATATTTAATCTAATAAAGGAGGTAAATATTAGGTGGTTTTTACTGCCTTTGAATTTGGAAATGACTCAGAAGACTTTGAACAGTAAGTTATGTGATGTAAGATATCTATTTCTATATTGTATTACATTATATCATATTTTGTTGTTTGACATTATATCCTGGTCCCTATCTATATTACATAGTTCTACCTTGGAGATCTTTAAAGAATAATTTTTTTCTTCAAAAAAGTTTTTTTTAATTAAATATTACATATTTTCTGTAAAATAAGATGTAAATATTATCCAGTAAAGTATAAAGAAAAAAGTCAACCAGAGATGGGGGGACACTGACGACACCTTGCCATGCTAGCAGTCGGCAGCTTTGCATGTCTACAGGCAGCCCAGGACCAAACCAGAGAGGATGGATCTTGCATTGCCACGATGTGTCTACCATCTGGATACCATTGCTGACATGTACACATAAAGAATTATTTGACACTGAAACTGGGACTCAGAACAGTTGGACATTGAAACTGAGACTGAAACATTTTTTGTTCTTATACATTTATTTCTAGTATGCAGAGGCAAGATATTTTTGAAGAAAAGAAACAGGGGAGAGTGATTGATATAGAGGCAGAGTGGCCTTGAACAGGCTGTCAAGCTACAGGGGGAAGGCTTGGGTGGATGGGAGGTGGATGCTGGGGGAGATCAACCGAAGGACTTGTATGCATGCATATGAGCATAACCAATGAATGAAAGACACTGGGGTGGGGAGGGGGGTGGGTGGGGACATGTGCTGGGGGGTAGGGAAGGCTGGGGGGAGGATAAGGGGGAGGGGGAAAGGAAAACATGTACTACTATTAATTATAAGTTATACTGCAAAAAAAATCAATAAAAAAACATAAAGAAAAAAAAAAGAAAGAAAAAAGTCAAAATTTTTCAAAATATCCCCTCACATATAGAAGAAATAACTACCTTAATGTGTTGATGAACATCCTTTCTAATCTATTGTCAATGTATTCTCTCATCCACCCACTTAGACACACACACACACACACACACACACACACACACACAATCAAAGTGCTAATGAAAAAGGAGGTTATATTTAAAAAAGTAATCATAAAGGTATATCTTTTGAGTTACTATTTTAAATATCATGTTTTTTACTACATTGTTTAATTTCTCTAATATAATGTGGATTTCCTTGTTTTATTCTTGTCATTAGCTGGAATAGGTCCAATGTCTCCAAATTATGTAAAAAGCTAGCACAGGGACTGAGGTATATACACTGAGTGGCCAGATTATTATGATCTCTGAATGCATAATAATATGGCCACTCAGTGATTATGTATATATATATTAGAGGCCCTGTGCATGAATTTGTGCATGAGTGGTGTTCGGCCAGCCTGGCCAGGGTGAGGGGACATGAGCAGTTGACTGGCCTGCCTGCTAGTAAAACTCCTGGTCGAGGGGACAATTTACATATTAGCCTTTTATTATATAGGATATACACTGAGTGGCCAGATTATTATGTGTTCAGAAATCATCATAATCTGGCCACTTAGTGTATATCACAGTGTTGAGGCAGGAATATCCTTGTGAGCTTTCTCAGCATCTATGCATTAGATATGTGGTTTTTCTCCATATAACTATTAATTTGGTGAATCCAAGCAATTTTATTTCCTAATGTTGAGCCATACTTGCAATCTTGAAAAACATATCTTTTTTATGTACTTTACTTTTATCTTAGAATTGTTGGATTGCTTTCATAAGATTAATCTGTCATTGTTCATTTTGCATGCTTTTAATCCATTTTAGTGCCAATAAATAAAAGTTATTAGTTTAAATGGAAAATTGCATATGTGAAAATAAATGAGAGAATGGCCAAAAATAAGGATATTCAGTGCTGACATAGGTGGTGGAGTATATATAATTGAGAATTTTTTTCTGAAGTTCCTTAAAAAATAAGATCTCTACCTATCAGAAATAGTGTGTAAACTCATTTTCATAAAGATTGGACTCTCACTGTGAATTCTTCCCTTGGTGTTTTTTTTAAATCGTATGTAAACTTCAAATTTTTTAATATGACATTTTATATTCATAATATACTAAAAATTAAGTTGTGTCTTTGGTTGCTTGAGGTAAAAAATGCTAACTCTAGTAAAAATATAAGTACACTTGTAGGCTACAGAATTAGTAAAACAACCAACACCCTTAAACACTTTATGATCCTCCTTGTTACTCCTGAAGCTCAACAGAAAAGTTGAGTTCTCATTTTATTTGGTTTTAATATTAACATTATCATTGTATTGAATTCCATTGTTTGTTGCAAAGCTGAACCTCAATATATAGGATTATATGGACATAAATTAGAATTATTTGACATGTGCCAATAAAATAACATTGCCAAGTACTAAAACACTTTGGCTTCATGTCAAGTCTGAGGTCAGGATTTGTAAGAATGACATAGTCCCTTTTTTTGCCTGCTTATTGCTGTGGCCCTGAGGCTGTAGTAACCAGATGTCTGGCACTTTGCATTTAAAGGTCTCACACTTTTAGCAGATAAAGACCCAATTTTTCCTTCTTCAACTCAAAGTTGTACTGTTTCTATTAAAATACACACTCTTTTATATTAACCTGACTCTTTTTTCTTTTGGCAGTCTATAATTAACAATAAAAAGTAAGAAATTATAACATATTATACATTTGAATTGCCCTTTTTACTACCTAATCAAAAGAATAAATATATTTAATTTTCTCTTACGCTTCTTAGATTGTGTTGTGTAAATCTTAGATACTGTTGAAACTTAATCTCTCCAGATGGTCTCAGAAATTGGATGATAGGTTCCTTATCTTCATCTCTGAATCTCCAGACCCCTATACACTGAAGTAGCATGCAATAAATATGTTGAAAGAATAAATAAATATATGAATCTGGAACTAACATCATTTTAAACCTGCCTTAAGCCTGCCTCCATATTGTGATTTAAAAACTAAACCAAAAAAAAAAAATTGGCCTGCACTAGTTTGTTGAAAGATTGTTGGCTTAATCTGAATAGGGAAATTTACTGTTGGACCTACTGTCATAGCTAAAGATACTTGAATCTCATAGGCATTCAGCTATCCCTCCAGTGGTGTATATGGGGCTATGAGGATCCAAAATATACACTTTGGGACTTCATCATTAAGTTCCCTTTATTACATTTTAAAATTACATTTTATTGTGGTTATTATAACCAACCATCTGGGTTTTATCTAAGCAACTCACAGGCTATGAGGGCTCTATTGCATCTGCAATAATCTTTATTTCAAGGAAGGGGGGAAATGTCCTTCATAAAATATAGGAAGAAGTTGAAAACACCATCTAATGAGCACTTGAATCCCAGAACTGTCCTATAAAAGTACAGTCAGAAGACAGAGGCTATGAAAGGACCCAGGCTCCATAGGGGCCTCATTGATTTCAGGTCAAGCACGACAGATCCACAGGTGAACCTGAGCATTGTGTTGCACCAGAAATCAGGAAATCTATTAGAGATTACTCAAGAGTATATCAAAGGGACTCAGAAATTAAGTTCCAGAGGCTCCCACTGGCCAAACATGGGATAACTTGAGGATCCATAACAAGAAGCCCAGTATATTAAAACACTTAATATGTTTAAAGCTGTAATTCATCACACATGTGCATACATACATGTGCCGGGCAAGTCTCGGGGAACCCAGACTAAGGAGAAAGCATGCTGAAACTCAGGAGCTGCAAAGGCGCACGAACTATCGGAGAGGACTCCTGGCTGGCTCTAGCGTTCAGGAAGGAAAAAAAAACGCCGGACTGCTTTGTTTTCCCACTCCGGGTGAGTCTTTGGGTGTCCAGACTCATTTGGGGAGAAGCTGGATTGTCTGGCAGTGGGTAGAGCTCGGACACCTCTCTAGGAAGTGCGTGCGGCCTTTGCCGCAGGACACTGAGACCTGGGAGCCGTTTAGGGCGGGGCTGACTGGAAATCGAGGCTGCCTGCTCAGCCCAGAGACTCTGCCCCATCCAGGCTGAGCACAGCGTCTCTCACAGCATAAACACAGCTGATGATCCTCAAGCCAATTGGCCTGGAGATCAACCCCTCCCAGCCATACCAGCAACAATCTAGGCTTAACTACAACAAGGCAGTGCTCCCTATAAAGGGCTACACCAAGAGTATCCACCTCAGGTAACTGGGAAGGCTGAGCCACTGTCCCCTAGAAGACACCTACCACACAAACCTACTTGACCAACTCAGGAAAGCAGCCAAAATGCAAAGACAAGGTAACAAATTACACGTGAAAGAAATGGAGGAAAAATAACCACTGGACATACAGTTCAAAACCACAGTTATAAGGTTTTTTAAGAGGCTCCTAGAAAAGGCCGATAAGTTTAATGAGACCCTTGTGTATATGAGCAAGACCCTTGAGGATATGACTGAGACCCTCGAGAATACGAGTGAATCCTTCAAGGATATGAGTGAGACTATGGCAGATATGAAAAAAGACCAACTAGAAATTAAACATACACTGACTGAAATAAAAAACATTATACAGAGACCCAAAAGCAGACTAGAGGACCGCAAGAATCAAGTCAAAGATTTGAAGAACAAGGAAGCAAAATCACTTAGCCAGAAAAGCAAGAAGCAAAAAGAATCCAAAAAATTGAAGATAGTGTAAAGAGCCTCTGGGACAACCTCAAGCATACCAAGATCCGAATTATGGGGGTGCCAGAAAAAGAGAGAGAGCAAGATACTGAAAACCTATTTGAAGAAATAGTGACCGAAAACTTCCTCCACCTGGTGGAAGAAATAGACTTAAAAGTCTAGGAAGCGCTTTTTGTCCAGTCTCTTCCCACACTTATGGATGAGGACAGTGGGGGGAGAGGCGAGGGCAGAGGATGGGATGGATACTGGGGAGAGGGAAGCTATGGGAGGGAAAAAAAGAGCAACATTGTAATAATCTGAACAATAAAGATTTATTAAATTAAAAAATATATGGAGAGATATGGAAAGTGGGTAAGTGGTATAAAAGTAATAAGATTAGACATGTTAAAGTTGCATTAGATGATAAATACGTGTATTTTCATTACATTATTTCTCTACTTTTGGATATGTTAATTTTTTTCAAAATTAAAGGTTAACTGAAAAAAAAGAAAATAAATTACTTTCATCTATATAAAAATAAATAAAGATAGAATTCACAGAAAATGAGAACCAGGATTAGAAACAAAATAACAGAGTAATTCTTAAATAGGCAGAAGTAGTTTGCAAACGCATAACATACATGCTGAATACAAACTTCCAGTTCTCTTTGCCAAAGAGTTTGTTTTTCTAACATTGAAGGTTAACTGTTGAATAAGGACATACGCAGAATGCTCCTAAAACCCACTATTATCAATTGAACTGTGTCCCTCAAAGGCATATGCTAAAGTCCCATTCTGGGAGAGGAACCAAGATGGCAGCATAGGTAAACACCTATCTTGCTGCCCCACACAACAATTCCAAAACTACAACTTAACAACAGAACAAACATCATCCAGAATCACCAGAAAGCTGCTGAGTGAAAATTCCACACATAAAAGTAAAGATAGGACACTGTGACTCAGAGAAGAGGCAGAACACAGCCTTGAAGATATGCATGGAGCCAGAGGTTCGGAGCCATGCGCCGCAACAACGGAAAGGGTGGGCGGCTGCAAACCCGGCCAGTTTTCTTCAACAGGGAGGGCAAAGGCATCCCACTGCACTGATTCCCCAGTTTCAGGTGAGGTCTGGGGAAGGCATGCTGAAACCCAGACGTGGCAGAGGGTGAACTTGTGGAAAGTGCAAGTAAACTTGGAAACAGTAGTTCACACATAAACTTGGGAACAAAAATATACGACCACGTAGAGAGGACTCCTGACTTGCTCCCTCATTCGGGAGATCACCAGACTGCTTTGTTTTACAACCCTGGGTGAGACTTTGGGTGTGCAGACTCATTTGGGAAGAGGCAGAGTTGTCTGGCAGCGGGTGGAGACCGGCGCCAGCTTTCTCTCAGAGGTGCGTACAGCCATTATCACGTGGCACAGAGAATCATGTGCCACATATGGCAGAGCTTACCGGGAAATCAAGGCTGCCTGCTCAGCCCGGAGACTCCGCCCATCCAACCTGAATACAGCTTACCCGCACAGTCAATTGGCTTGGAGGTCAAAACCTCCTAGTCTAACAATAATAATCTGGGTTTAACTTCAACAATACTGTACAATCCATAAAGGATTGCAGTAAGAGTATCCACCTCAGGTAACTGGGGAGACTGAGCCACTGTCCCTTAGAGGACATCTACCACACAAAGCTAATGGACCAACTTAGGAAAGCAGCCACAATGCAGAGAAATGGAAAGAAATCAGGTGTAAAAGAAATGGAGGAAAAAAGACGACTAGACATAGAGTTCAAAACAACAGTAATAAGGTTTTTCAAGAGGCTCCTAGAAAAGGCTGATGAACTTAATGAGAACTACAAGGAAATAAACAAGACCTAAGAGGAAATGAATGAAACCTACGAGGATATGAAAAAGGATGAACTAGAAATTAAGCATACACTGACTGAAATAAAAAAATAGTACACAAAGACCTAAAAGCAGTCCAGACGACCACAAGAACCAAGTCAAAGATTTAAAATACAAAGAAGCAAAATCCACTCAGCCAGAAAAGCAAGAAGCCAAAAGAATACAAATAATTGAAGATAGTGTAAGGGGCCTCTTGGACAACCTCAAGCATACCAACATCCAAATTATAAGAGTGCCAGAAAAAGAGAGAGAGCAAGATAATGAAAACCTACTTGAAGAAATAGTGACTGAAAACTTTCCCCACCTGGTGAAAGAAATTGACTTAAAAGCCCAAGAAGTGCACAGAACCCCAAAATATAGGAATCTAAAGAGGACCACACCAAGACACATCATAATTAAAATGCCAAGAGCAAAATATAAAGAAAGAATATTAAAAGCAGCAAGAGAAAAACAGTTAGTTACCTGTAAGGGAGCACCCATATGATTGTCAGCGGATTTCTCAACAGAAACGATGCAGGCCAGACGGGAGTGGCAAGAAATATTCAAAGTGATGAATAGCAAGAACCTACAACCAATATTACTCTATCCAGCAAAGCTATCACGCAGAATTGAAGGTCAGATAAAGTGCTTCGCAGATAAGAAAAAGCTAAAGGAGTTCATTACAGGGAAAACCAATATTATATGAATTGCTGAAAGATATTCTATAAGAAGAGGATGAAGAAAAAGGTAAAAATATAAATTATGAACAACAAATACACATCTATCAACAAATGAATATAAAAATCAAGTGAATTAATAATCTGATGGACAGGATAAACTGGTGAATATAACAGAATCATGGACATAGAGAGGGAATGGACTAACAATTCTTGGGGAGAAAAGGGGTGTGGGAAGTGCAGCAAGAGACTGGACAAAAATCATGCAACTATGGGAGAGCACAGTAGGGGGGAGGTGAGGGCGGAGGGTGGGCTTGGTACCGGGTGGAGGGGAGATATAGCGGGAAAAAGGGGAGGGGGGAACAATGTAATTAATAAACTGAGCAATAAAGATTTTTTAAAAAGTAAAAAGAAATAATAATAAAGTCCCATTCTGGTACCTGTGCATGTGACCTTATTTGGGACACAAATCTTTGAACATCTGTGGGGTCATTAGGTGGGCCCTCATCCTATAGTGCTGGAGTCCTTATAAACAGAGAACATTTGGATACAAGGAAACACAGGTAGAGTACCTTATGCATGTGGAGGCAGAGATTGGAGTGATGCATCTATGAGCCAAGGACACCAAAGCTAGGAAAGAGACATGAAACAGACGCTCGCTCAGAGCTCTGAGACAGAATCAACTCTGCTGACACCCCGATTTCAGACTTCATACAACCACTGAGTGTAAGATTGGTGCCTATTGGTCTGTCTGTTGGGTGGAATCAGGCAGGAAGAGACTGCTTCATTGTGTTTTTACATAGTCCTTTTTATAAAAATAATGTTGTCATTTAAGAGTTGACTGAGTTGTTGACTTTTTTATTTTCAAAATTGCAATTTTGTGTTCCATCTTTAATGCCAAAATTTAAAAAATAGATAGCAACAGTACTTATCACGAAGCAGGAAGAAAAACATCTACAACTTTGCTGCATCTGCAACATCTGCACTGGGCATTTTTTCCTGCAAAATAAATTGTCACTACTCAAGAAAACAAACAAACAAACAAACAAACTGGTCATTTGGGATAAAAATCTGATTGCTTGGTGAACTTTTTAAAAATGCGGTCAGCTAATTATATGAGAGTCATCTGGGCCATGTGTTCTAGGAAATACTTCTAGGTGGTGAGCCTTTGAAAAGCTTTAATGAAATTTGACTTGTTTGTGGATACAGATCCATAAAACAGGAGACTTTTTTAAAGGCTATATTTTTTACTATAATTGTGAGGACAAAAGAAGAGAAAGTGAGAAAGGGGATAAAAAAAAGAAATGTAAAAGGAATGGGTGGCAAACGGATAACTTTTTTCTGCTTGGCCTCATAGGTAGTTAAAACAGGTTTGCTCTTTGCTGAGTAGATTGATGTCTGATGTCTGCAGTACATTCTCTGGAGTAACTAGGGAGTTATTTCTGTGATCCAACTAGGGCCTAAGTAAAACAGATCTTGTTCCTTTACAAGGCGATAGCACAAGGAAAAGGAAATGGGCCATCCATCCTGAGAAAATGAGGACTCAGGTTGTCCTAGAAGAGGCTTCCAGGGGATTCAACGCAACCCAAAATAAGTTTATCTGCTGTTCACAGTCATAGCTTTTTCGGCAGTTCTTCACTCTTGGCACCATTCAAAGTTTCGGCCCTTGGTGAGGCCACTCATTTTATCCTCTCAGCACTTTCTTGGAGTGCAATGCATCGTACCTTCTGCTGCCTTCCAGCAGCTGCTCTTATGCTCCCCAGGAAGACCCCCAAGTTCTTTAGAGCTGCACCAGGGAAATAAACCTAGGAATGGAAAAACATTGTCACCACCCCCGTACCCCTGAGCTCTTCAGTGTCAGAGGCCTGACATCTAATCCAAGAGTGTTCTGAAATATCCTAAGGATATTGAGTGTGCACACCACCCATTCAAGGGGAAGGGAGAGAGAGCGGAGAGGGATAGTGGAGAGGGAGAGGTGTGTATATTTAGACAAGAAAAAGCATTTTGATTTAGATGATGGTATTTTTTAAAGAGACATAAGCTATCTCAGCTCAAACAATTTCCAAAATAAGATCAGGAAGGATAAAATTGACTCAAAAATATGATTCATGTGTATATAACTTCAGTTTCATGTTTTCTTCAAGTTAATGTTGGAGAAGATATTATGTAGTATGAGAAGAAAATGAAAAGGATTGAGTGACTATTAAAGATAGAATAGAATGGAGAGAGAGAAATAAAAAGGGATACAGAAAAAGGGAGAAATGGAGAACAATACCAGCTGAGGAAGTTTTAAGGTGTGTGTCAGTTGATTTCCTTGGATTATAGAGTCGTCTGATCTTTGGCAACTCTAATTAACTGATTAGTCACTGCCCACAACTTTTATTTCTTAAACTTAAACCTAAGGTTCTCAGTTCTAAGTACACATTGTAACCACATGGAAGTTTAAAAAATACCAATGTCTGGATCTCACCCTAAAGATTCTTTTTTATTTGATCTGAGTACAGCCTACAATTGTGGTTTTTAAAAGCTCCCCAGTGAATCTAACCTGCAGCCAAGGTTGACGTTACTGCTACGAAACTCCCATGACTGACAAAAGCAGAGGACCCTCTTCCAAGCACCCCCAGAACTGTGGGGTCCACCCATGTGTTAGGCCCGTGGTTCTCAAAATGGGATGTGCATCAGTGGCCCTATGGAACTTTTTATAAATATCGATTTCTAATCTGCATATCAGTGATTGAAATTCAGGAGGTTTTGAGCTTCTGCCTAAACATTTTGCCTTAAAAAAAAAAAAAAGAAATACACTTCATCAAATAGTTCTGATGTAAAAGAAGTATATAAAATCACTGACTTAGATGTTAAATTTCATTCAGATGTTGAGAGGAAAGAATCCCCCAAAGAGACAATCTTTATCAGACGTTTCAGTTTGCTTGAGGCTCCTCTAAGTATTACAGCTTAAAAACAGAAACTTATTGTTTCCCAGTGCTGGAAGTTAGAGGGCCCAGATCAAGATGTCAGCCTGCTTGCTTCTTTTCGGGGTGGTGAGTGACAATGGTCCCTACCTCTTCCCTAGCTAATGGTTTGCTGGCAATCTGATATTCCTTGGATCATAGATCTCTGCCTTTATCTCATGGCATTCTTCCTGTGTACCTGTCTGTGTCCAAATTTTCTCCTTTTATAAGGACACCAGTTATATTGGACTAGGGCCCATCTCAATAAATTCATTTTAATTAAGTACCTCCATAAAGACCCTCTCTCCACATAAAATCACATTTCTGAGATGCTGGTGATTATGACTTCAACGTGAATTTGGGGAGATCACAATTTGATTTGTAAGATCAATGTCTTTTTTCTCCTCCAAAACACATTGCCACTGGTAATATCTGCTATCAATTTTTACAATATTTGATTTTAATAAAATAGTAGCAATGAAATTTTCCTGAACTTAACATAGTTCTTATTTGTAATCATAAAGACTTTAGTAGTTGGATTCTGTAGTTCACTTATTGACCATGCTGATCAGATAAAATGGTATTGAAGACATTATACAATTGCTTCTCTATTTGCAAAACAGTGATGAGGATTTTATAATGTGTCACATTTTAAGAACATAGTGACTTCTGGATATTTTTAAACTAAGTTGATAGTGATAGAAAAGTATTATCTTATGCTAAAGATATCAAGCTTTTCCCTAACAAAATGATTTATATTACCCATGAGCTCTTTTCTAGCCTTGAGGTAAATTTTGTGGAGAAATCCGTAATTCTGGGGGTAATAGAAATCTCTGTGATTCTTCAATTATCAAGCTCATTTGGTTTCATATCCCCCATTTGATAATTGAATAATCAGGTCTATGGTCATATATGGTCATGTGAGATAGTGAGATATGACCTCAATAGTTAGCAAAGTCCAAGCTGATTAAATTTTTCTTCTTAAAATATATAAAACATTCTCTTTTGTACCCTATGTTTCAGCATACCAATATTTCATGATTTGGTTGGGGAGTAGAAAATATCAGCTTATCATCACAGAGGAGGATCTAGTTCCAGCATGTTCAAATGTAGACAATTCAATTAAATTTGATATTTCAACAAATGAAGAAACACTGAAAGTGCTTCTATTTCATTTAGGCCAGAGAGAGATGCAGAGCTAAAGGAGAGATAATTGATGAAATTAAGATAAGAGCTAGTTTCATGGAAGGTTCACCAAGAACTGGCATCATTTGCTCATGTGGAAATGTTAGAGCTGGAGGCTTTTAAAAAGGAGAAATAAACAGAATTGAGCCAAAACCCTAACAGTGGGATCTGGATTTACTGTGATTTTTCACCATGTTTTCAGGGGGGACTTTGCTTTAAGATGGAATTCTCTCTCAAACATTCTGCCTCCCAGCAGTGGTTCCATATTTAATGGTAGTGAACAAGGTGAGTGAGTGTGTGTGTGTGTGTGTGTGTGTGTGTGTGTGTGTGTGTGTTGGATAGTGTGAATATTGCCTTTCCTCTGATATACAAAAGCAGCGTAGTTTACATGCACATTTTTTCCACCCTGAGAGAAATGAACCCAGACTTGAAGGGACATTTTGGCTGAGAGCCTCAGTGGGGATGTGGAAAGCAAACAAAAAAAGGTTAGTTGAAGGTTAAGCTCCGTTGTATTGATGTAGTAATGTTGTCTTTAGAACAAATTAGCTCACGGGGACTTGGTGACACTATGGCATATTAAACCTTCTTTACAAAAGGGACATGAGCAGGTTGTTGCTAGCTTTAAAAAATGCCAGTAAAAAAAAATGCACAAAGATCAAGCTTGAAAAATGTTTGCTTTGCAGAAAATCATTTAAAAAGGAATCTCTATTCTGTCAGCAGCTCAGTGTTTTAAAGAGGCTATTTATCCTAGACCCCTCAGCATCTGGTTTGTTGCCATTTATATGGTGTATTGGAACTGCATGAACTCAAGCACCTTAGGGAATGTTTGTTTTTATTTGTTTAACGTGGTTGGACTGAAATTCAGTATAAATCATATAAGAGAGATTTAGAAGCACATGAAGATGAATGTTTTCCTTGCGACACTGAACAGCGCATCTGGAAGGTGATCCTATAGAAATAAATACTGAAAAGGCCATTGTTCTAACAGATATCAATAAAGAATAGGCTTTTGCTTTTCCTTACTTTGAGAAGGGCATACAGTTTTTTTTTAATCTTTATTGTTCAGTTTATTAATTACATTGTTCCCTTTTTTCACCCTATAGTTCCCCTCCACCTGGTACCCATCTCACCCTCCGCCCTCACCCATCTCCACTGTCCTCTCCCATAGTTGCATGATTTTTGTCCAGTCTCTTGCTGCACTTCCCACACCCCCTTTCTCCTCAAGAGTTGTCAGTCCATGCCCTCTCTATGTCTGTGATTCTGTTACATTCACCAGTTTATCCTGTTCATCAGCTTATTAATTCACTTGATTTTTAGATTCATTTGTTGATAGATGTGTATTTGTTGTTCCTAATTTACACTTTCATCTATTTCTTCTTCCTCTTCTTAAAGAATATCTTTCAGCATTTCATATAATATTGGTTTGGTGGTGATGAACTCCTTTAGCTTTTTCTTATCTGCAAAGCACTTTGTCTGATCTTCAATTCTGCGTGATAGCTTTGCTGGATAGAGTAATCTTGGTGTAGATTCTTGCTGTTCATCACCTTGAATATGACTTGCCACTCCCATCTGGCCTGCATCGTTTCTGTTGAGAAATCCGCTGACAATCGTATGGGTGCTCCCTTATAAGTAACCATCTGTTTCTCTCTTGCTGCTTTTATTATTCTCTCTTTGTCTTTTGCTCTTGGCATTTTAATTATGATGTGCCTTGGTGTGGTCCTCTTAGGGTTCCTATATATTGGGGTTCGATGCACTTCTTGGACTCCTAAGTCAATTTCTTTCACCAGGTGTGGGAAGTTTTTGGTCACTATTTCTTCAAATAGTTTTTCATTGTCTTGCTCTGTCTCTTTTTCTGGCACCCCTATAATTCGGATGTTGGTATGCTTGAGGTTGTCCCAGAGGCCCCTTACACTATCTTCAATTTTTTGGATTCTTTTGGATTCTTGCTTTTTCAGCTGAGTGGATTTTACCTCTTTGTATTTCACATCTTTAACTTGGTTCTTGGGGTGCTCCATAGCACTTTTAGGTCTTTGTATGTTATTTTTTATTTCAGTCAGTGTATGCTTAATTTCTGGTTGGTCCTTTTTCATATCCTTGAGAGACTCCTTTATATCCTTGAGAGTCTCCTTCATTTCCACGTTGGTCTTGATCATTTCCTTGCAGGTCTCGTTCATTTCCTTGTAGGACTCATTGATTTCCTTGTCGGTCTCGCTTATTTCCTTATAGGCCTCGACCTTTTGTTGGAGCCTCTTGAAAAACTCTATAACCGTGGTTTTGAATTCCATGTCCAGTCATTTTTTTTCCTCCATTTCTTTCACATCTGATTTCTTTCCATGTCTCTGCATGGTGGCTGCTTCCCTGAGTTGGTCAATTAGCTTTGTGTGGTAGACTTCCTACTAGGGACAGTGGCTCAACCTCCCCAGTTACCTGAGATGGATATGGGTTGCAGTCTTGCTGAAGTTAAGCTCAGGTTAATTGTTGTTAGCACTTGGAGGGGTTGACCTCCAGGCCAATTGTCTGTGAAGCTCAGCTGTGCTCAGGTTGGATGGGCGGAGTCTCCGGGCCAAGCAGACAGCGTTAGCTCCGCCCCATGCGGCCCCAGGGACCCTGCGCCGGGGGCAACGGCTGCCAGCACCTCTGAGAGAGAGCCGCTGCCGAGCTCCACCGGCTGCCGGGGAACTCAGACTGTCCCCAAATGAGTCTGCACGCCCAATGTCTCACCCAGGGTCGTAAAACAAAGCAGACTGACGGTTTCCCGAATGAGAGGGCAAGTTGCAGAGCGCTCTTTGCGCAGTCACGCAGCTGAGCTGTTTGCGCAAGCTGGCTTCTCCACAAGCCGGCAGACCCCTGCAGCACCTGAGCTTCGGCGTGCCCTCCCACTGTCCAGTTTTCACCCCGTATGATAGTGGGTTCCCTGGACTTCACCCAAAGCTGGAGAATCAGTCCAGTGGGACGTCTTTATCTCCCCGTTCGAGAAAACTGGCCAGTTTTCAGCCACCCGCCCTCTCCACTGGCGCACGCTCCAAACCTCTCTCCGCACAAATCTTTCAACGTTCGCCGCTGTTCCTCCGAGTCACAGTGTCTTATTTTCACTTTTATTTGTGGGATTTTCACTTGGCCAGCTTTCTGGTGATTCTGGAAGGTGTTTGTTCTTTCATTAAGTTGTAGTATTAAAATTGTTGAGTATGACGGCAAGATAGGTGTTTTACCTATGCCGCCATCTTGGTTCTCTGGGCATACAGTTTTTATGTTTAAAAAAAAGAACATTTTTGATACAAATTTCTTGAAGCTCCATTAGTATCAAAATAATTCTACACTTAATATTTTTTACCCATTAATTCACTCATGTGCTCAACAAACATTGCTGAGATTTTGTCTATTATAGCTGCTCCTTTGCTAGGCTGTATAGATATAAAAAATAAGCAAGAAGCACTTCTTGCCCTAAAATATTTCTTAGGTTGCTCATCAGTAAGTCTTTTTAAGCATGTGACTTTCCTGCATGTCAGCTGATGTCCCCCAACACATCCGATCTTGTCTTGAACAAAGTAAATAATGCTATTTATTATTATAAACTGGAGGCCTGGTGTATGAAAATTCATGCACTGGAATGGGGGGATTCCTCAGCTCGAGCTGCCCCCTCTCACAGTTCAGGAGCCCTTATGGGGAAGGAGGTGACCCGAAATCAGGGGAAGGCAATACCTCATCACACCTCTGCTGCTGCCACTTCTGGCAATGCAAGCCTCAGCCATCTTTGGTTACTTGAGCCTCTGGCGACCCTGCGCGGCTGGGCAGCCACTATATGAGGTTTGCCTGTGCCTCAGGCCAGCCCTGGGTAGCTGGGCAGCTGCCATTTGAGGCTTGCCTATGACTCAGGCTGGCCCTGGGCAGCTGGGGGCTGAAGGGACTGGGTGCTACCAACTTGTGGCTGTGGGCACTGCCATCTTTGAGGGTATGCCAGTCAATTAGCATATTCCCTCCTTATTGGCTATGGGCACCACCATCTTTGCAATAGTATGAGGGTCAAGTAGCATAGTCCCTCTTTAATAGATAGGATAAGAAATTCCCCCCATATCATTCAACCTCATGGTATGGTCACTAAGATATAGAAAGGAAAGAAAGGGGAATGTTTGGATATAGTATTTATACTTTATGAGTTTTTGTGCATTAAGTATTATGTTCATATACTGTTAATCTCAACCCGTTGGGGTATTTGTATTAGCCAAGATAGTCTGGGTGCGATATCTAATCCACCTAGTATTTTAGTAGTTCAATGTAATGCATGTTTCTTTTACTCTATTCCACTCAGCCATTCAGAGAACCAAGCTGTTTCTGCAGGGTGGCTCTACCCTTTTCTAGGACTACAAATTCCCCACATCAATTATCTGTTTCCAGGGACCAGATAAGGAAGAGAGGGATGGAATTCTGTATCCCCACCATTTCACATTAAGCATTTGTTTATTGAATTATTCATTCAACAAATCCCCTATTGGTTCACTTAATACATTAGCTGAATTAATTGAATATTAAATTTACTAATCTAAGCTGCCACTGCTTACCTATAGATATTGCCCAGAAAAAAATACAAATCTAAAACAGATTCTCTATTGCCAACTTCCTTCATACCAGTTTTATTCTGTGGTTCTATAAATTTAGTGTCATAATGTAATTTAATTACTCTAAGATTTTTTTACTACTAGAGGCGCAATGCACAAAATTCATGCAAGGGTAGGCCTTCCTTCCCCTGGCTGCTGGCACTGGCTTTCCTTTGGCATCCAGGACCTGGGCTTCCCACACAGCATGGCTTTTGTCTGGAAGGTCGTCTGGAAGGATGTTTGGTCTAATTAGCATATTATGCTTTTATTATTATAGATTTAAGATGAGGATTATTTTATTTCCCATAACAGTGAAAAAAACACAAAATATTGGGTTACTCTTTATGTGTGCTTTTCTAATGAAGCAAAGAAGAGGAAGCTGGTCTTCATTTAGACTTAAATTTTAAAAACAAATAACTTCTGATCAAGTTATCATTTAGGAAGGACTGAAATGGCAAGACTTCTGATTCATAATGTTAACTATGAAATCTGGAAAACTTCTCTCTTAAAAAGATTGGAGCTGATAGAGTAATATGTTAGATATAAAGTGCAGGAGAAAAATTGTACTGAAGATAAAAATTCAGCATTATAAATTTACTAGTGTCCGGTTGCACAGATTCATACACATTGAAAGGAAAGTAATTAGAAGAAATATTTTAATATTACTATTTGCCCTTTCTCTATAATAGAAGTATCAACCAAATTCATGAATGACAATGACAGATCAAAACACACATGTGTGATTGGCACCAATGAGAGCTTTATATGCATTGTGCATGTGTGAATCAACTTAGCCATATATATATATACATTTGCTTAATTATATATATATATATATATATGCTTAATTTTATATATATATATACACACACACACACACAAACTTGCTTAATTAGATATACTTTCCGATTTAGCTAAACTTTTTCCATCCCAGTGAAGCACCCCAACTTCCCTTTCAGGTAATTGTCAGCAACACAGTAGTAAATATCAACATGAAGCAGATTATTATTGTAGATCATGCAGGAAGGAAAAAGGGTAAACTATTTAACTGTAGCAGTCTTTGACTATATTCTGTGCAGTGAGAAAACCTGAAGTCATTTTCAAGTCGGGTAAAGTTTCTAAACTTTCTAAATCTCCATTGTCTTGCTAATGAAAACAAAATAGGATTCTACTGAGTCTCCTATCTACTTACTTTAGGACTTCTATGAGGATCAAATGGGTGAGGCACTGGAAATGCTTCATAAACATTTGGTTGAACTGTAAAACGTTTACACCTGGCTATAAAGCAAGTTGGGTTTCTGGGCTGAAGAAACTGCAAGGAGGCTAGTTGCTAGGGAGAGGAAGTTGGGTGGTGCTACTTGACATCATTACCTGGTGCCCACAGTGACTGTTTCTGGACTGGGCTGTGAGCTGCATTTTGCACCATGGGGTCTTGGCAGCATTGGCTGTGATTTGATGGGGTATCACTCTGGGGTGGTGTTGGGGCCTGTGTTCCCCTTGGGGGAAGCCAAGTGTTGGTTTGTCAGGGCCAGCTGCATGTCATGGCAGCTCATGGTGGTCATTGTGCATCACAGCTACCAGTCGGAGGGAAGGATGGACACTTAGTCATATATATGTGTCCATCCTTCATATATATAATTCATATATATATGAATTATATATATATATAAAATTCTTATATATATGAATTATTTGAATTATTTGTAAAACCAAGAAATTAGACAATCTCAGCTTGTGACTAGATTTAGAATTAGAATTACCAGAACCCCAGAGAACATAAAAGTTTTCTATATAGATAAATGTCTTATGAATTAACCCTACCTTCAATTAATATGAATGTTTTTATGAATAGTTAGAGTTTCTGGCTCTCTTATCAATGGGGCCAAATGCCCTAAAATTTATATTTTTAAAAAATTGACTTAGACTCTACTTTTGCTGTATTTTTCAAATATCAAAGCAAAGTTGTGGGATGTCAAAATTTTCATTCTTGCTCACTCACTTATAAAAATTGTTAGAAAATTACAGGTAGTTTGATTTTTACATTATTAAGAGCCTGCTTTAAAACTGTTGATATTTTGTTGCTTTTGAATTATTCTAAATTGAAAATCTGTAAAGCTTGGGCCACTGCATACCCACCTAAGACAGCTGGATATAGAAATGAATGACCTTTTCCTGGATACCAAGTGAGAATGCATTCCTACTCAGAATGTGTTTCACTGAATTTAATGAACAAAGTAGAGAATCATACAAAGTTATAGAAGAGAGACTTTCATTACTGAAGTTAAGAATGAAATTTTAAAATCACTGAGTTGAAGGAGAGAACAATAAACAAAGTGGCAATATTTATACATTTAGTCATTTAGGTTTTACTTATAATTAGTCATATACATTTCAAATTATGTACATAAGTATATGCGCAATATATAATATCTTTATATATTGCAAAACCCAAGGTACATTCACAAAGGACTTAGAGTATTTGTCACTGAGAAAGGACAGATAAATATTAGTTGTTTGTTAAGTTCTTTGCATGTATTGTCTTATTTAATACCCACCAGCCAGAGAAAATGCCACCATTACTGCTATTTTAGAGGAAGGAAATGAAAGATGAAATAAGCTAAACAATTTTTTTGTTGTTCATAAATTCCTACTATTACTGGGAGTTCAGGTATCTCTTCTTTAGCTTATCTTGGATAGATCCTCCCCTCCCCCAACTAGGGGGCAGAGTATGACGTAGCCTGCGTCTGCAGCAGGGACAGTCCAGAGACATTGAACCACTAATCAGTGTGTGCTCTTCTGCCCTAGACCCCACCACTTCCAGTTCCTTCCCTCAAAAGGTGTGTTCACTGCTGCAGGTGTCGCTGTTCTCCTCAGTTTGTGAGACAGCCCGGCTGGGTCCTCCTTCTCTAATCCTGGTTTAATTTCACTCATTAGTGCAGAATAAACTTCCCCTTTTAACTTGCCTTGGCCTCTGACTCTGTTTCCTGCACCTCAAACCTTACATTCTTTACCTAACTTTCGTTTCATGGTCCATTTTTTGAGCAAAATTTATTTCTGGACAAAGGATATAACTTAAAAAGCAGACATGACTATTTATAGGCCATGGTATATATCTGTTTCAGACATGATTATGTCTTTATAGGAAATTGGAAAACGTGCAAGTAATGTGAGATAATTAAAGTATAGGGATTTTATCAACATCCAATAAGGAGAAGGCTCAAAATGCAAATAGAGGTTGTTTGGATTCTCATACATTCTTCTTGAGAAATAATATGTAACAGGTTTTAATGATTATTCAAATTAAAGTTAGACCTTCCTATATTCTTATTTCAACTAATGTCATATGAAATCACTTCCTGTATAGCCGCCATTTCCATAAATGCCAATATTTACATTCCCAACATTTAAAAAATCACAACCCTCTTAGTTTCAATGTACTCCAATTTAGCGCCAGGTTGCCAGATGAAACCCTGAAATAGCACCTGGCCACCTACCTTAATTCATAGACCAATAAAATCGAGAGCCTTAAAAATGCCATCACCTTGTTTGACTGCACTAAACTGTGAAACCTGGAAGAATGTAGAAACCAGAACAGGCTGCTAAAATGAAGTCATCTTGCTAAAGGGACAATTTGTAATGGGGCATTGTGCTGACAGGTCTGTGAGCCTATAGTCTCAAGTCCATGTGTATATTTGAGCTCAAAATAGACCCGGTGTGTGACAAAAACAGCATTATCCTCAACAGTTGAGGGAACTTGATGGATGTTACTTCTCTAAACTTCGGAAAATTAAAATTGAGGCCTTATGGAAAGTCTATTCATGCAGCATGTTCTGCAGAATAGAAATGCCAGTGTATATAGAAAGAATGGTCCACATGTGTTTGCTGAACATGAAGGGTAATCTCTATCTTTATATTCCAAATTTAAAAAATAATATATATATATACACACATACATACATATAGTCTAACATAGGGGTTTTTTTTGCCTCCTGATCATTGAAAAGGTTTACCTCAGTTTAAACTCTAAACCATATTTTACAATGCATTGGCTAAATTAAATACTGTTGCCCAAAAAATCTGAGTAGAATTGTTTATCTAGAACCTGATATGCTGTTGACGGAAATAGTATTGAGTGGTTTCAGACATCATAAAAGTTTCTTCTTTTGGTAATACATATTTTATGCTCTTTGGTGTAATCTATATGATCAAAGTATATTACATTTTCACTTCAATTTTTTAAATTGTGGCACAGAATGAAGCGTGTGCAAAAAAAAAAAAAACTCTCGTTTTCAAAGATTTGTGCATTCTAGATGTTGAAATGCCTCAAAACCAGATATGATCCCTTAACTGGTTTGGCTCAGTGGATAGAGCATCGGGCTGCAGACTAAAAGGTCCCAGGTTAAATTCCAATCAAGGGCATGTACCTTGATTGTGGGCACATCCCCAATAGGAGGTGTGCAGGAGGCAGCCGATCGATGTTTCTCTCTCATTGATGTTTCTAACTCTCTATCCTTCTCACTTCCTCTCTGTAAAAAAAAAAAATCAATTAAATATATTTTGGGGAAAAATAGGAAAACGTTGAAAAAAAAAAACCAGACATGCTTCATGTTAATTGATAGATCAGACCCCTCTTTTTGTTTAGTAACAAGATTCATTTTCCTCAGTGTGAGAATTTGTCCTGCTGGTCTTCAGCAGCCATCACAGGTGGGTGAGGACCAGGAAATGAGATTGTAGTCCCAGCTCTATGAAACTGGAAATTGGTTCATCTCTCTGAATTGGCTTCCCTGTGGGGAAGATGTAGGGCTCAAAGTCAGTAGTAATAATTCATACTTACTGAGAGCTTACTATGTTTCAGGTGCGACAGCTCTTCAAGGTCACTGCTAATGTTAGCCCCATGGTATGGATGAGGAAAATTGAGATGTAAAAAGATTTAAATAACTTCTCTAAAATTCTCAAAGATAGGAAGGAAGGAAGCCTGAATTTGAGCCCAGGCAATCTCCACAGAACATGCAAAACTACAACTTATTCTGCCTTCCCAAAGTACTTTCTAGCTATGAACAAAACAAATGATTCTACATCTTGCCTTTCTATATTTGTTGTTTAAATGTTTTTGAGTTAGGAGTGTGTCTTCCCATATTTTCCTATAGTTAATGATTTATTTTAAAATGTGCATGTAAAGTACATGTTACTATCACAATAGTATGGATAAAGGAAACAAGTTTTAAAGGAGCACGTTTGCTTTCTTTTAGACATCTAACTTCCACATGGCAGAACCCAGGTGGCTTCAAAATCAGACTTGTTTTATTCTGAAGCCAATTACCGTTCAGTAACATAACTGAATGTTTACAGTCATTATGTTTAATGACATCTTTAGTTAAAAGACAAGTAAAATGCAAGTTCCTGAATTCATATCTGATGAATTATAAAGGATGCTTCTTAAGTGCCGTCTCTTTCAATGCTGATGTTCCTCCCACCTAGCATGAGCTCTCTGCACAGTGTTGCATTTACAAGATAATGAGCAATGTAGTCTTTCTTTTTCATCTTGGATAGTCAGCTGACCCACAGAAAAAGTAAATCGGTGGGCATTAAAAACAAATGAACCATAGAGGTGAGATCTTCTTTGTTGACAAAGCAGGTCTCAGAGAGAGAAGCTCAAGTCCTCTGGTTAAAGGGAGTAGTGACCTTACCAGAAATTCCAAAGCAGGAAAGTCTGTCAAAAAAGAACATCACATCCTGGAAACCAAAGCACATGGATCTAATTCTAAAGAAAGGAAAGATAACTTAATGAAAATAACATAGTTTGTTGACTATTTGCATAAAATGAACTATTAAGCTTTATCTCTATTATATATACAAACAAATTTCACATGGATTAAAGAATTAAATGTAAAAGTTAAAACAAAGCCAGGAAATCAAAAAAGAAAAAGCTAGAAAAAATATTCATAAAAGATTTATTGAAAAAATTTATTGAACTGCAGAATGGTCATAAAATACATTACTTCAAAACAATAAAAGAATTCATAATGGGTAACTATTATGGACATTTTCCCATTGAGAGTTTTAAATTTTATGTGGCTGGAAAAAACATCATAAATAAAATTAACAGTCGAACTTAAAAATTTCAGAAAATATTTGTTCATATAGGAGAAAAGAGTTAATTATCTTAATTTGTAAAATGTTCCTCAAAACAATTAAGAGTGATCTCAGAAAAAAAATATTTAAAGTAGTAATATTAAAAATAACATCGTACCAAGCCTAGGATGAGGATAACTTCTACTTATGGAAAGATGAAATAGACACATTTTTTCCTCTTCTACCATGTAAGTCAACTAAAAATCCTGGACAATCTAGTGTTTAAAAATAAGGAAGAAAACTAAAATGTGGAGCAAAGACAGACCAGCTAGAAACCGTGGTCTCAAAGAATGGCATGGGATGAGTTCCCTGGGATTTCTTGTCTCATATATACCAGCCTTGTAGCTAAAGAATCAGCAGCCCAGAAGCAACAATGGCTGCAGGAAAAGTTCCAACAAAAGATTGTTCTCTCTAGCAAAGGGCCAGGAAAGTGGCAGCTTATCAAGACAAAACTATCCTATACAATAAAAGAGAAACATGCAAATTTGACTGTACTTTCGCTCCTGATTGGCTATGCTACCAGCCAATCAGGAGCGGGGGTGGGGCCCAATGGCACGCTCGCGTGCCCCAGGGCCCCGGAGTTGGAGATGAAACTTTGATGGCAGCAAGTGCCCAGCCCCCAGGCACTGTGAGGGGAAGCAGCAGCAACAGCAGCAGTGGTGGTGGTGGTGGTGGTGGTGGTGGTGGTGGTGGCAGCAGCGGCGGCAGCAGGGAGCTCCTGGCCCCCGGGCACTGGGAGTGGAAGTGGCAGTGAGCACCCAGCCTCCAGGGCCGGGTGGTTGCTGGCAGCCGGGGCTGAGCTGAGCAGAGCAATGGCTGGGTGCCCAAGGCCTAAAGCCTCACCAGGCTGGGGGTGACCCATCAGTTGGACATCCCCTGAAGGCTCCCAGTATGTGAGAGGGGGCAGGTTGGGTTGAGGGACCACCCATCCCCAGTGCACAAATTTTGTGCACCGGACCCCTAGTTAGACAATAACTACTGTACTCAAACAATACCCAGAGAAAAATAACCATGAGCCACAAAGACAGGTGGGGAACTTACTCGTCCTCCCTCATAAGGCCAGAAAGAGGCGACTTGACATCTCTGCATGGATGGTGTCCCAGGGTGTCAAGCAGGGAGTTAGAACTGCCATCCTCTCTAGCCAGTAAAAAGACCCCTTTGCAGGATAAATGGAGATCATATGAGAACCCTGGACTTCCCTGCCCTCCCTTTTCCCAATGGGATAACACTGGAGGAGGCTTAGTGAAAAGTGACCACCACTCAGTACAATGAGGCCACACTGTCATGGTGTCAGTAGCTTTGGATGTGAATTCTCTGTCTCCTTTACAAGTAAATAAAACCGCCTAACAATAGCCATGTCTCATTCTTGACTGGAACAAGCAGTGAACCCCTTGAGTTTGGTAATACTTGCACACATGCTTCAAGAAACTTTTAAACGTGGTGACAAGTCTATTGCCTCCATGGAGTACACTCTTCCATATAAACACATGTCTTTCTTTAATCCATTTTGAGACTAAACTTACTAGTAAGTGAAAAAAAAAGGGGGGGGCTTGAGGTAGACTGGAACAGGTTGCAGCCAGAAGTCAACCAGAGAACAAAGTTCCGTAAAAGATGTGGGGAAAATAGGAAAATAATTATGAGGAGATGAATGTTAACTGAATTTAGTGTGCTGATCATTTTGTAGTACATACACATATCAAATCATTACATTATACAGTTTAAATGATGTTATATGCCAATCATATCCCAATAAAACTGAAAAAATAAAATGCCAGAACAATGAATTTACTTAGGGGAAACAAAGACAATATGATCAAACTGAAAAAAAGAAAAGATTAGGATAAATCATCCAGACTAAATTTTACATAGGTAATAAAGAACACAAGAGAAAAGCACAAAAGAGACAAACAGGATGTATTATAAAGGGTTTAATGATATGTACAGTTGTATCCTAGCAGAAGAGCAAGAAAGGAGTACAAGAAATATTTAGTAATAAGAATGAGAATTGCCACTAGCAATGGGGAAATCAAGTCAGAAATTTGAAAGCATATACCAATAAGGGTTTTTTAAAGGAAAAAGAGAATAACAAACCATAATGGAGTGAACAAAGGTGAAAACAGAAAAATTCTGAAGGCAGCCTGAGAAAAATAGCACAGTACCTTCAAATGAGAGACAATAATACAAACAGCTGAAAATAGAAAAAAGAAATCAGAGGATGAAACAGCAGTATCCTCAAAGTCTGAAACAAAATAATTTTAACCCAATGAAGTTGTACTTCAAAAATGAAGGTGCAAATAAAATAGTTTAGACAAACCAAAACATAAATTTCATTATTGCAAACCCACATAAAGAAAATACTGAAGGGTGTTCATTATTCAAAAGAAAAATGATTCCATCTGGATGTATCGGTAATGCAGGCATCATTGAGTCATATTGTAAACCACTGTACTGTGATTTTATGAATTTCTTCTCCCATCTGACATTTTTTGCTTTATAAATTTTAATGCCATGTCATTCAGACCATAAAGACACATGGCTGTTATGTCTTCTTGATCAATTTTGCCTTTTAACATTGTGAGTTATCTTGCTTAGTTCAATTGAATGCTTTTTCACTCAATCATATTTAATCATTTGTTACTATTGCCACTCCTGGTATGAATATAATTTATTTTTGTCCATTCTTTTCTGGGTAATTTGCTTGTGATGTGTCTCTAGTAATAAAAATAAGTGTGCTTGGTTTCTAAAATAGGATTTTTATTTATTTTTATTAAATTTATTGGAGTGAAATTGTTCAACATGAACATACAGGTTTCAGGTGTGGGTTTCCATATTACAAGATCTGATGTGCTCACCACCTAAAATCAACACTTTTCCTGTCACCATATATTAGGTCCCCCTTCTCTCCTCTTTCCTTTCCTCTGGCAACCACCACACTGCTATTTGTATGCACGACTTTTAGTTTTATGTCCCACATATAAATGAAATCACATGGTTCTTAGCTTTTTCTGGCTGATTTATTTCATTTAGCGTAATGTTGTCAAGCTCCATCCATGTTGTTGCAAATGCTATTATTTCAGCCTTTCTTAAGGCTGAGTCGTATTCCATTGTGTGTTTGATTTTGAGGTTTTCTGGTATATACCCAGAGAGGGATTGCTGGGTCATATGGTAGCTCTATTCTGAATTTTTTGAGTAATCACCAGACTCCATTCCATAGTGGTTGTACAGTCTACATTCTCACCAGCAGTGAATGAGGGTTCGCTTTTTTCCACAGCCTCTCCAACACATTATTGCTTGTCTTGTTAATAACGGTCACTCTAACAGGTAAGAGACAGTACCTCATTGTAGTTTTAATTTGCAGTTCCCTAATTGCCAGTAAGATTGAACACCTTTTCATATATCTATTGGCTGTTGGTATGTCTTCTTGGGAGAGGTGTATTTTCAAGTCCTCTGCTCACTTTTTGATTGGGCTGTTTGTTTGGTGTTGAGTTTTATGAGTTCTTTATATATTTTAGAAATTAAACCTTTGTCAGAGCTACTGTTTGCAAATACCATCTCCTGTCTAGTTGGCTGCCTCTTTGTTTTATTGTCAGTTTCTTTTGCTGTGCAGAAGCTTTTTAGTTTGGTATAATCCCATTCATTTATTTTTGCCTTTACTTCCCTTGCCTTTGAGGTCAAACTCATAAAATGTTCTCTATAACCAAGCTTCATACATTTGGTACCTATATTTTCTCCTATATAACTTACTGTTTCAGATCTTATATTTAGGTGTTTGGTCCATTTTGAATACATTTTTGTACATGGGGACAAACTCCAATCCAGTTTCATTCATTTGCATGTGATTTTCCAGTGTTCCCTGCACCATTTATTGAGACTGTCTTTATTGTTGAAAATTATCAGTCCATATACATATGGTTTAGCTGTGCTCTCTATTCTGTTCCATTGATCTGCATGTCTATTTCTCTGCCAATACCATTCCGTATTGATTATTATAGCTCTGTAGTATAATTTGAAGTAAGGTCGTATGATAACTCCAGCTTCATTCTTTTTTCTCAGAATTGCATTGGCTATTCAGAGTCTTTTGCAACCAAAAGAATAAAATTCCTAGGAATAAACTTAATAAAAAATGTGAACATCTTTCCTTTGATCACCTTATCTTTGATAATCTTTAACCTCTTATTATGTTATTCTAAAATACTGAAAATTACAAATCATTATTAAAAGAAATTCAAAAAGACACAACAAAATGGAAAAATATTCCATGTTCATGGATTGGAAGAATTAATATAGTTAAAATGGCCATATTACCCAGAGCAATATATAGATTTAATACAATCCCCATCAAATTTTCAATCTCAATTTTTAAAGAAATAGAATGAGAAATAAACAGATTTGTATGGAACCTTAAATTGGATTTTTAAAATTTTGCCTTTTAATATGAAGGTTTAACTCATTGAATGTATTACATTTACTGTTATGTTTGACTACCGCCTGCCATTTCTCTGCACGTTTTCTATTTACTATATATAGATTTCATTTTTCTAGTGACAGTTTGGTTAATTTGTTTTATTTCTTTTGTCATCTCATGATTAGAAACTATATAGCTACGTTTTTTTCTAGATGCTGCCTATCAATTTTTACAAATGCACTTTAATTTGTCTTTCAACATAAAGGATTAAATTATATCTATACTGTTTTCTATTGAATAAGACATTCATCATCTTATATCTACTCTCCTTACTACTTTTTATTGAAATTTAGTTTTAGATTGGGTATCTGTGTTTGCATTATTTGGGAAATCTTTTCTTACACTGCATTAAATTTCAGTTACATTGTCAAAAATTTTTTAGCCTTACAAATTTTTTTCTTTGCTTGTCATCCTATATAATAAAAGCCTAATATGCAAATCAACTAAATGACAGAATGCCTGGTTGGTGGGGGGCAGAGCCAGTGAGCAGGTGACGCCAGGCCAGCCAAGGATGAGGCCAGCGGGCAGAGGGAGGGGATGGCACTGGGGGGGCAGGGCCGGCTGCTTGCTGGCCAGTGCCATTCCTTCCTCCCCCACCTCAACCCCCAATCGGCCCTCTGGTTGCCTCTCACAGAAAGAAGCCAGATTGCTGCTTAGGCCCGCTCCTCAGGGGAGCGGGCTTAAGCCATTAGTCGGACATCTCACAAGGGATCCTGGACTTCGAGAGAGCGCAGGCTGGGCCAATAAACCCCCGCACCCCAAGTGCATCAATTTTCATGCAGCAGGCCTCTACCATTATTATATTACATGTCCCTTATTTTCTTTTTTATATCATTTTTAAATAAAATCTTTATTGTTGGAAGTATTAAATATTTCCCATTTCCCCTCCATTGACCTTCTTTTTGTATTTTTCATTTCACGAGATTCTGTCGCTGAATAATTTTGTTCAGAGACAATAAGTATATATTTTCTAAATATTGGAATTCTGAAAATACCTTTTTTTGTGAATATGTATTGCTTTCTCTTCACACTTTAAAGACATATTTTGTTTATCTTCCTACACTGTGAATTTCATATAAAAAATCTGATGAGACTTTCAGTTTCATTCTATGATAAGGAGCTTTTATTCCTTTTATTCTCATAGTGTAGAGATTTGGGGGTATCTACTTAGCACTCTATGTGAAGATATGAGTCTTTCTTAATCTCAGTGTAATTTTTTACATCTTGCCTTTGATCATATTTTTCCTAATCTCTCATTATCTTATTCTAGACTCCTATTAGGTTGATCCTAAGTCTGGCTTTCCCACTTATCATGTCAGTATTCAGTGATCTTACCTTTTCTATATTACTTCAGCTGTGATGTGTTTTGTTGTTGTTTTGTTTCACTTTCTGAAAGATAACCATTTCTGTTGATTTCTAATTCAGTGTTTGTGTTAGCTCAAGTTGCTACAACAAAATATTATGAATTTGGTGGCTTAAAAACAACAGGAATGTATTTTTCACAAATCTAGAGGCTGGACATCTGAGATCAGAATGCCAGCCTGTTTGGGAAAGGGCCACCCTGGAGGGGTTGTTTTATTATTATCTCTATTACTTCTCGGGTCACTGTTTTGATTTCCCCCCCACTTTTTTGCATATTATTGACTTTGCAGAGCTTCTTCTGCCTATTTTACTTCTCTACTTCCTAGGCCTTCTTGTTTTTGACCTTCTGCTAAGAGCTTCATATTTGATGACTGATGGAGACCATTTATAAATTCTCTCTAAGTTCATTTTTCTGGAGCTTTGATAAAATGCACTGGTCTTATTACTATCATGTTCCACTCCTCCTCTCTTTCTCAGTTTATATGTTCATCGGCTTTTGATTTCTTAGGAATATCAATATTTCAGACTCAGTCATGCTAATCTTACTTTTTCCATTAGGCTACTATTGTGTATAAATTTATTAAATAAAGATAAATCTTAAATTTGAATGGGATTTTGGCAACGATACATAGAGATAAAAATACAAGTTTAGTTGACCAACCTGAAGCAGAAGACTTGAATTACTTTTAATTAGAAACTTTTTTTTTGGAGGAACCAAGATGGCGGCATAGGTAAACACCTATTTTGCTGCCCCAGACAACAATTTCAAAACTACAACTTAACAACAAAATAAACATCATCCAGAATCACCAGAAAGCTGGCTGAGTGAAAATTCCACAGATAGAAGTAAAGGTAGGACACTGCGACTCAAAGAGCAGCGGTGCGCAGCCCTGAAGATACACGAGGAGAGAGGTTCGGAGCCTTGCAGGCGCAAGTGGTGAGGGGCAGGTGGCAGCAAACCCGGCTGGTTTTCTCCAATGAGGGGGGTGGAGATGTCCCACTGCACTGATCCCTCAATTCCACGCGAGGTCCAGGGTCCGGGTAAGGCAAGCTAAAACACGGATTCGGCTGAGGTCTGTGAGTTTGAGGAGAGTGTGTGTAGCTTGGAACAGCAGTTTGCGTGTAAACTTGGGGACAGAAGTGTGCAACCGCACAGAGAGGACTTGTGACTTGCTCCCTCGTTCGGGAGACCACCGGACTGTTTTCTTTTACAACCCTGGGCAAGACATTGGGTGTGCAGACTTATTTGGGGAGAGGCAGAGTTGTCTGGCAACGGGTGGAGACCAGTGGCGGCTTTCTCTTGGAGGTGCCTGCAGCCATTACCACCCAACATAGAGACCTATGGGCCCCATACGGCATAGCTGACGCTGACACTGCCTACTCAGCCCGGAGACTCCACCCATCCAACCTGAACAGAGTTTCACTTCACAGCCAATTGGCCTGGAGGTCAAAACCTCCTGGGGCTAACAATAACAAGCTGGGCTTAACTTCAAAAATACTATACAACCCATAAAGGATTGCAGTAAGAGTATCCACCTCAGGTAACTGGGGAGGCTGAGCCACTGTCCCTTAGAGGACATCTACCACACAAAGCTAATTGACCAACTCAGGAAAGCAGGCACCATGCAGAGACATGGAAAGAAGTCAGGTGTGAAAGAAATGGAGGAAAAAAGACGACTAGACATAGAGTTCAAAACAACAGTAATAAGGTTTTTCAAGAGTCTCCCAGAAAAGGCTAATGAACTTAATAAGAACTACAAGGAAATGAACAAGACCTATGAAGAAATGAACGAGACCTATGAGGATATGAAAAAGGACCAACTAGAAATTAAGCATACACTGACTGAAATAAAAAATATTACACAAAGTCCTAAAAGCAGTCCAGAGGGCCACAAGAACCAAGTCAAAGATTTGAAATACAAAGAAGCAAAATCCACTCAGCCAGAAAAGCAAGAAGCCAAAAGAGTCCAAATAATTGAAGATAGTGTAAGAGGCCTCTGGGACAACCTCAAGCATACCAACATCCAAATTATAAGAGTGCCAGAAAAAGAGAGAGAGCAAGATAATTAAAACCTACTTGAAGAAATAGTGACTGAAAACTTCCCCCACCTGGTGAAAGAAATTGACTTAGGAGTCCAAGAAGCGCAATATATAGGAACCCTAAGAGGAACACACCAAGGCACATCATAATTAAAATGCCAAGAGCAAAAGATAAAGAGAGAATATTAAAAGCAGCAAGAGAAAAACAGTTAGTTACCTATAAGGGAGCACCCATACAATTGTCAGCGGACTTCACAACAGAAACAATGCAGGCCAGACGGGAGTGGCAAGAAATATTCAAAGTGATGAACAGCAAGAATCTACAACCAAGATTACTCTATCCAGCAAAGCTATCATGCAGAATTGAAGGTCAGATAAAGTGCTTCACAGATAAGAAAAAGCTAAAGGAGTTCATCACCTCCAAACCAATGTAATATGAATTGCTGAAAGATATTCTATAAGAAGAGGACAAAGAAAAAGGTAAAAATATAAATTATGAACAACAAATACACATCTATCAACAAATGAATATAAAAATCAAGTGAATTAATAATCTGATGAACAGGATAAACTGGTGAATATAACAGAATCATGGACATGGAGAGGGAATGGATTTACAATTCTTGGGGAGAAAAAGGGTGTGGGAAGTGCAGCAAGAGACTGGACAAAAACCATGCAACTATGGGAGAGGACACAGTGTGGGGGAGTGAGGGTGGAGGGTGGCATGTGTACCAAGTGGAGGGGAGCTATAGTGGGGAAAAAAGGGGGAACAATGTAATTAATAAACTGAACAATAAAGATTTTTTTTAAAAAAATAAGCTTTTTTTCTATATATAATCTCTAGAATAATCTATGAAATACTAACATACAGTCATTGTATTTCCTGGGAAAGAAAGTGTTGCTTCTCTTGTTTAGTCTTGAGATCCTAAGAAACAAAGCTAGAGATACAACATGTACACACTCAAATTTAACTTCCGGGTGGTGGCAACTTCTTCAAAGAAAACATTGAGAGATTAGAAACTGGCTACCTGTGAGCTTTTATTTGCAAAAGTTCCTTTTATTTGTTTTCCTTTATGTGACCAACACTTAGTAGAGTGTAGAGTGTAAATTGATGTACTCTTTTGGGAAAAAATATATCTCCACAATCAATAAATTTTATTTTTAAAAGGAAATCTAGAATTTGAACAGAAAATATCCTTACTATAAATGATTCCTATTAGAAATCAGCCAAAATGCATAGTCTTTAGGATTTTCTTTCTCTTTGTTAGATTTCCCTCTATTTTCCAGTATGTTTAATGCAATAAACTCATTTAAAACAAAATTTGAACCTTTCTAAAGATACAAAATAAAATTAATGATATCATACACTGCTGGTAGAGATCTTGGGTATCAGTCCTACAGATTTCATTGTCATTCACATGAGTCTCTTGTGCAGGATCACCTCAGATTTCATCAATACAGACACAACAATTTGGAAGCTGGGGCAAATTACATATCCTTTAAGGTTTTGCACAGTTGATCAATGAGTGGCAGGAAGTCTAGATTTAATAGAAACTACCAGCAAGGAATCACTGTCACCAACATCCATCTCGTGACCACAGCACACACACCCTTGTTAAGTCACCTAATAGCCATTACACCTCTGAGAAGAATTAAGTGATGGGAATGATGCTGCCACAGCCCTGCTGGTCAGGCAGGCAACATTGTTCACAGTTGTAATTTTCAGCCTGTGGGAGCAGTGTGACAGGGTTTCAGGTACCAGTACATTCAAGAAAACTCTCAACTGTATTTCAATTGTTCCCCATTTGAGTCTGCAGCATTTCAATTTCTCATTATCTCCTCCTTGCTAGCATTTTCACCTAAGAGATACAATATAATGATTTTTATTAAAGAAATGTAATGCTGCATCTGTGATTAAAAATGGGGTAAGATTATTACTCAGGAACTAATATTTTTAAAACAAAATACAAGAGTCAGTGTGCCCCTGTTATAATCCAACGACATGGATGGACTATTTCCAACTGAGCATGATCCATGTGTCCTGGGATTTCCCACACATTTCCTATGAATTTCCATCAGCATTTGTTGTGCTTTTCTAATTACTTCATTTCTTGTGTTTTCCTAGTATGTTGTGTAAGGGAATTTGTCACAGCAGACAATATGCACTCTAGCTTTGCAAAGTATCCATACTCAATACATATGTGCTGAATAAATAAATTAATATTTACAGAAGCCATTTTTGTTCATCATAAATCAAGGTCATGATTTCAGAATTTATATTTGGTAAATACACCTGGAAATTTACAATAAACCAGCAAGTATCTAAAATTTCACATTTGAGAAGGCTTGTCTTCATTATTTCAGAATCTATTTCACTACCTCACAGTTTAGAAAAGAACAGACCCTTCCCTTCCCCCCAAAAAGTCACTGCTTTATTTGCTTTTAACATTTCCTTGAGCTTTATCAAAATGCAAAATGCTTGCCTCACTAACCAATGGATGGCTTTTGCATGCTGGCAAAAATACCAACTGTTTTACATGAAGGAACTCAGATTGAGTGAAAAATAATCAACTCCATAAAAGGCCCTAATGATTTTGTTATTTAGTGTCAGTATTGCAAGTGATTAAAAACAGAGGGATAGAGACTGATTGATTCATGACTTTTTTTTCCCCAAGAAGTCTACAAACCTCATCATTTCAACCAAATGTTATTCTCAGGATTTCTGTCCTGTCTTTAATGCTTTTCTTCTGTGCAGTACCTGAACGGCTTTGCAAGTTGTATTTTCCTACTTTGTCTGGGGAAGGAAATTCCTCTCTCTACATGTTGCTTATGCTTCTCATTTACATTTGCTAAAAAGAACTCCCCAGAGCAGTAGTGATTAAAACGAGCACCACTGCCATGGCTGATGTGGTCCAGTGGGTTGGGCATCATCCTGTGCACTGAAGGGTTGCCAGTTCGATTCCTGGTCAGGGCACATGACCAGGTTGTGGGTTCAACTCCTGATGGCAGGTGTGCAGGAGGCAACCAATCAGTGTCTCTCTCTCTCTAAAAGTCAATAAAGTTAAAATTTATTTTTTTCTTTATTGTTCAGTTTATTAATTACATTGTTTCCCCTTTTTTATCCCCCTATAGCTCCCCTCCACCCTGTACCTATCCCACCTTCCACCCTCACCTCCCCCTCCCCACTGTCCTCTCCCATTGTTGCAATATTTTTGTCCAGTCTCTTGCTGTACTTCCAACAACACTTTTCTCCCCAAGAATTGTCAGTCCATTCCCTCTCTATGTCCATGTTTCTGTTATATTCACCAGTTTATCCTGTTCATCAGCCTATCAATTCACTTGATTTTTATGTTCTTTTGTTGATAGATGTGTATTTGTTGTTCATAATTTATATTTTTACCTTTTTCTTCTTCCTCTTCTTAAAGAATATCTTTCAGCATTTCATATAATATTGGTTTGGTGGTGATGAACTCCTTTAGCTTTTTCTTATCTGCAAAGCACTTTGTCTGATCTTCAATTCTGAATGATATCTTTGCTGGATAGAGTAATCTTGGTTGTAGATTCTTGCTCTTCATTATTTTGAATATTTCTTGCCACTCGCGTCTGGCCTGCATCATTTCTGTTGAGAAATCTGCTGACAATCGTATGGGTGCTCCCCTGTAGGTAACCAACTGTTTTTCTCTTGCTGCTTTTAATATTCTCTCTTTCTCTTTTGCTCTTGGCATTTTAATTATGATATGTCTTGGTGTGGTCCTCTTTAGATTCCTATATTTTGGGGTTCTGTGTACTTCTTGGGCTTTTAAGTCAGTTTCTTCCACCAGGTGGGGGAAGTTTTCAGTCACTATTTCTTCAAGTAGGTTTTCATTAACTTGCTCTCTCTCTTTTTCTGGCACCCAAATAATTCGTATGTTGGCATGCTTAAGGTTGTCCCAGAGGCCCCTTACACTATCTTCAATTATCTGGATTCTTTTTGTTTCTTGCTTTTCCAGCCGAGTGGATTTTGCTTCTTTGTATTTCAAATCTTTGACTTGGTTCTTGTGGCCCTCTGGACTGCTTTTAGGACTTTGTGTAATATTTTTTATTTCAGTCTGTGTATGCTTGATTTCTAGTTGGTCCTTTTTCATATCCGTGAGGGTCTGGTTCATATCCTCAGAGGTCTTGTTCATTTCCTTGAGGGTCTCATTCATTTCCTTCTAAGTCTCATTCATTTCCTGGTTGGTCTTGTTTATTTCCTCGTTGATCTGGTTTATTTCCTCGTAGTTGTCATTAAGTTCATCAGACTTTTCTAGGAGCCTCTTAAAAAGCCTTATAACCGTGGTTTTGAACTCTGTGTCTAGTTGTCTTTTCTCCTCCATTTCTTTCACACCTGATTTCTTTCCATATCTCTGCATGGTGGCTGCTTTATGTGGTAGATGTCCTCTAAGGGTCAGTGGCACAGCCTCCCCAGTTATTTGAGATGGGTACTCTGACTGCAATCCTTTATGGGTTGTACAGTATTTTTGAATTTAAACCCAGCTTGTTGTTGTTAGCCCTAGGAGGGTTTGACCTCCAGGCCAATTGGCTGTGAAGGGAGACTGTGTTCAGGTTGGATGGGCGGAGTCTCTGAGCTGCACAGGCAGCCTCAGTGTCAGCTACTTCCTGTCCTATGCGGCGCTCGCACGCACGGGTCTCTGTTGGATGGGGATGGCTGCAGACACCTCCAAGAGAAAGCTGCTAGTCTCTTCCCCTTGCCAGACAACTCTGCCTTTCCCCAAATGTGCCTGCACACCAAAAGTCTAGCCCAAGGTTGTAAAATAGATGGTTTCCGGAACCAGGAGACAAGTTTCCAGGGGCAAGTCATGGGTTTGCGCGACCCTTGCGACTAGGAGCCTCTGCCTCCCGCGCTTCCAGGGTGCGTCCCCCGGACCTCGGACCTCGCCTGGCACTGGGGAATCTGTGCAGTGGGACATCTCCACGTACCCCGGATCTCGGACCTTGCCTGGTGCTGGGGAGTCCGTGTAGTGGGACGCCTCCGCCCTCCCCGTAGGAGAAATCCAGCCGGGGGTGCTGCTCCAGCCCCAGCCCAAGCGCGTGACCAGGACGGCTCCTAACCTGTTTCTGTCTGAAAGGCTGCGCTCCCGCCGCTCCTGAGTCTCAGTGTCCCACCTTTACTCTTATTAGTGGAGTTTTCATTCAGCCAGCTTTCTGGCGATTCTGGGTGCTGTCTGTTCTGCTGTTATGTTGTAGTTCTTAAATCATTGCGCGGGGCAGAACAATAGGTGTTTACCTATGCCGCCATTTTGGTGTTCCCCAATAAAGTTAAAATTTTAAAAAAAACAAGCACCACCAACAAAATAACACTTGTGTGCTAAAATGCACCTCATTTCATATTTATCTAAGCCCAGAGAGCACATCTTGGTCTACTGTGTCTTGGTTAAATGGTTAAATGAATGAATACCCAGATTCAACAGAGATGGGCATGCTTTCAATGTTCCTACCCTAGAAATATGATTTTTTTAGATTGTTGGCAATGATGCTCCTTTGTTCAGTACAAGATAAAACAGAGTTTGTCTCTGAACAGGAAGAGCACTGTAACAATTAGTGCTACATAGTGATGAGATGGACCGCCTCCATAATTCATAAATTCTATGTCTCCAGAGTTGTTTGACAATTCCCAACTGTAAAAAATGTGGTTGAACAAGGTGATCGAGTGTCTTCTCTTATTTTTATTAACTTTCACCATGCCTGCAGTGGGAGGTAGAGAAGATAAGGATAGGATTTGTGCATCTAACAATCTCACTTCATAAATTCAAAGGATTTACACTCTTGCTTGGTAGACAAGGTAAATAGAGGGATAGGTTCAATGTTAATATCATTGGTACTGACCAGTGTTCTAGGAATTCCAAAACTAAAGAGAAGTGAAGCAATCTGGTTAGACATTAAGTAGAAACTACTGCAACAAAAATGATATAAATTCACTGGACCAAGTTGAAGAAACCATATTTCAGATGGAGCAACACAAAGAACCAAAAATAAAGGAGGAAATGAGCTTTGTGCTCAAGAAAACCTGTTGGGGTATATTGGGAAGACATTGTACATGAATAATTTTTACTTGTATTTATCTCATCCTAATAAAAGAGGCAATACAATTTACACGATTCTCAAATATCCACTTTGGGGTACTTTCCCAAAGCATTCCTTATGGGTAAATATCTCTCTACATTCCACCCTTTGAACTCCCCTCCCCAGCCCCAAAGTTGTAAAGGATGGAACCACCATTGCTCATGAAAGCTAGTTGTAGAATTTGTTAAAAAGATTCCTATACCAGTTCATCTTGTCATTTTCATTGTATAGTCATGTACAACATAATTGAACACACAAAAAGCAAAAACAATAAATAATTGTTGGATGGGTAAATAAATTTTACTCTGTTTACCAAAGGAAGTCTTTGTCCCCTATCTAAATATGATCAAAACACAGAAACCATCATTTTCTATGATTCCTTGTTATTTGAAGGATTAATTAGCTGGAAAATGGTACGTGCATATTTTAAATGCAGGAAAAGGGCTGCATATCCGATTATGGTTTGGTTTGTGGTGCTCATTTTCAGCTTCAAAAAAATAGGTTGTGTTTCTTAAAGTAACTGGTCTTTGAAATCATATTTTGCCGACCACAAATTGGTGTTAGTTTACAATGCTGACTTCAGAGGTTAACTATTGAAGGGTGATTCAATAAAAATCTGTGTATAAGAATACTATAATAAAAAGTAAGTCACAGAGATCAGATTCTCATTAGGAAAATCTCCGTCTCTATAATTTCTGTGAAATATTGTTTGGAGTAACCTTTGAAATCTTGATGGAGAAAAAAACAAACCAGACTTTGGCTGACATTTACAGGAAAATCAGATCCTTCATCACAAATAGAGTGTGTATAATAAATTAGTGTGTTAGGGCAGACAATGGGGGGAGTTCTTCAAGTCTGTTTTACATCAGCTAATGTTGGCAGGTAATGCCCTCATTGCTGCCACTGTTTTGTTAAGAAGGAAGAATGTGGTGTAAATCCCCTTAAAATTAAAAATAAGGTCCCAACCCTCCTAGCCCTCAACATGAGTTCATTCCACTAAAATGACTTCTTTTAGAATAGTTAAGGAAGGTCTCAGACCCACACCTTTCTCCACCCAATTACTGGAAGTCTTTTATTTCTTTCCCTCTGTGGGCTTAATGGTGACAGCCACAGAGTGGAATGTGAATGCCTTCTCTATAACCTAAGTAATGAATCATACCACATTGGTGAATAATGCTCCACATGAGACAGAGGCAAACAAGTCATGGAAAACAGTGTGAAAAGAACTTTGACTGAATCAGACAAGGTTATTTACTGTCAACATTTGAATTAAAGGCAGCCAGAAATCCAAGGTGAAAGCATGCTGCCTCTAAGGATTACAGTTAGACACTGAATCAAAATCAATTTCTAAGTCAAGGTCGTTGTTATGTACCTGTTTGATTTTTGCAAGTGGTTGGCTAGTTGCAATTTGGAGATGATATGTTTGCACTGAAAATACAAGAACTAATAATCAATAGATTTTGAAATGCAAAATGAAATCCTCTAGACAACAGCCATCATTCTGTAGCCACATATGAAGAATTTCAACAAAGATAAGTAATTGGCTTTCAAGGCAAATACAATAAATTTCATCCAACTGCTTTTAAAGGGCTAAGAAAGTCCAATAATGATCTCTTCACATTAAACAAATTTTAGACTAGAATTTTTTTATGCTAAAGTAGGTGGTGTATAGATCCTTGTCTTCATTTGAAATATAGCCTAAATATACAACTTTCTGGAATGATCATAAATCTAAAAAGTGAATGGATGGAGATAATCACTAACTTATTACTATCTTCCAGTGCTTGTATTTTCTGGTCTTTTGATGAATTGATAAATTACCAAGTTCTTATCATTCTAGGTAAAATGAAAGACATGCAGAAGTGGTCAAGATGCCAAAGGAAAGAATATTAACCATTCCCCTATATCTTACTCTGTTCTCATAGGTATTTTTGTTATTCTGGAGAAGATATTTGTGAATTAGTTTGTCTCAGGTATCCTTAGACCATCTCAATAGGATGGGAAGCCCCCTGGAACAAAATCACTAATAATGACCACCATTTATTTTAGCAATTTTTAACCAGTTTGCCACAAGAATTTTTAAAACACACAACAGCTGACTATTTAGTCAGGGGCAGTGACCTTTTCTTCCTTCAGTTGTGAAACTTAAAAAATTATAACAGGCAACACAATGATCACTGGCCAGTGTGAATAAATCAAAATTCTACCTACTTTTTGTCAGATACGCAAAAATATAATTTTGTGTGTACTGCAGAATTTTAATTATTAGTTTATGTATATTGTGAGATGAAAAAAGTTGAAAATCGTTCATCTATCAGATCCTTAATATATTCAAGGCAAAGTATGAGCAGTTTACATACAATGTTGCATTCGCTTTTCAGAATGCTAATAGGTGGATCTTATTTTTATCCTTAATGGATAATAAGGAAACAGGGATAGAAATCCTAAGTAAATAATTCAAGAAAATAATAACACAAGGTGATGAAGTAAGAGGTAAAGTTGTTACGATTCAAATCTAGGCCCAGCTGGCATTAGGGTCCACAAGGTTTAACTAACTACAACAGTGGTCGGCAAACTGTGGCTTGTGAGCCACATGCAGCTCTTTGGCCCCTTGAGTGTGGCTCTTTCACAAAATATCACGGCCTGGATGAATCTGTTTTTAAGAAGTGGCATTAGAAGAAGTTTACGTTTAAAAAATTGGCTTTCAAAAGAAATTTCAATCATTGTACTGTTGATATTTGGCTCTGCTGACTAATGAGTTTGCCGACTACTGTGTTAGAGTATTTCATTGCTTGGGGTAAGCACAAAAGTGGTATATGTGAAGGCTATATTTGAGGATATAAAGATAATCCAGTTTGACTAGAGTGAAGGTAATACGTAGTAACATAAGAAGAAAGAGAAGAAAATGTTTTGATATCTCAGGTAGAAAATTATTAATGCATAGGACTGTGAAGAACTGAACATAATTCATCTCTCCATTATTTTTCCAACCACAAACGAGTACCTATTAACTACTACACACTGTAAGTCTCCAGGAAAGGCATGGGGGGTAAGTCTAATGGAGTCACTGCCTGACCCATGAGTGCAAGGCTACAGGAGAGAATTTGCTAATGTTATGAGAGAGGAAGCAGCAAACTGATTGCAAGAAAAACTCTGAATGTGACTCATGATGTAAGTAGCCTCCATGGAAAGGACAGTAGTTAAGAACGAAGAGACTAGAGGCAAAGATAATTCATACAAATCAGATTGAATGAATTCAAGCATGAATGGAACTATGGACCCAGAGCAGTTGCTGGAAAGAGAACAACTTCAAATAGAAGTCATGTGCCAATAATAGGGGGACTCGGAGAAATGCTAGAAAAAAATGAGTAAGTCATTGTCATGTTATCCCTATAAAGGCTGAAGAGTATATCTTAGAACAGAATAATTTCTAAGCTGTTTTTACTAATGTCTTATTTATAAGAACCAAAATAAATGAGGAAGTAGATGGAATTAGTTTTTCCAACATTTCTTTTTTTCAAATTTATCTTGATTGTTGAAAGTATTGCAGATATGCCCATTTCCCTCATCGACCACCTTCATCCCACACCTGCCCCCCTCTCTGCTCCACTGTCTGTATCCATGGGTTATCCAACATACCTCTTGAGCACATTTCAGGGCCCTGTGGGCTTTGCTGAAAAGAATACACCTTCATGTCTATCTTCAAGAGATTTCCACTCAGTGAGAGAGAGATGGACACACTGGAGAAAATGCTGCTGACAGGTAGAAAGTATAGAGATTCAGGATTACTTGCCAAAATGACAGGAAAATAACATCACATGTCTAATGATTGAACTATACTTGAAAGAGAATGCAAAATTAAAACAGTGTAGATGACCAGAGAGCTCCAGAAAGAAGAATTAGGAAAGGCAGAAACACCAGTGAAAAACGTTATTTTGATTGAAGCACAATTCTAAGAACATAGTGGAGAAAAGAAGGAGTCAATGTTGGAAGAATATGGTAGGAACTGATCTGGAAGGACCACAAATGTTAACTTAATGAATTTGGATTTCCTTTGGAGAATAGGTAACTTCCTTAAGTTCTTCCTTAGAACCTGCTGAGGAAGAGCTAGTGTATCAGAGAACAGAAAAACACAAATCATGCTTGCAATTAATTAATTCAACCAAGATGTGCTTTTCATCTTAAGGCACAATTTTGAGTATTTTTATTTGGATGGATGTGGGAAATTTAAATGGATCACAGTTTATGACAAGCAGATAATGATAACCAGCAACTTAAATTAGGTTTTTAAGAAATGTAAGTGTGAAAAATACATTTATAGAACCTGAAGTGTGTTAATGGCTACATCAAATTTAGTGTCATGTAATGCATAGATTCACAGAATGATAAAAACTATTTGGTAATAAAGTAATTCCCCCTAAACAAGCTGAAGAATATTTTGTTTGTTTTGAGGGGGAAAGATTGCTTTTGAACTAAAAGAAATAACACAGTCCTCAGATTGCTTGTTGTTTAAGTCCCTCTCCTTCCAGGTCTTGCAGTGCTCTGTGTGCAGAATTTAAGCAGCAAAGGACAGTAAAAATTAACCAGACTTTCTCAATCTCTTTTCTGAACCTCCAGCTTCAATTTCACAAGTTTAAGTTATTTTTATAATTTAAAAACATTCTCTGAAAAAGAAAGTTATAATTTAGAATGATGTTGAAGGGCTCACAAATGATGGACATTTTAGACATGGAGAGTCACTATGATATGTTTGCCATCGCAAAGGACCTGATTGGCAAACAGCTGGTCTACCAAACAGACTGTAGATACAAAGTGAATAGACATTTTTTAGGTCTTAAACTAATTTTATTCAATCCTAAACTTACCTGATGCTGCTACGAAGTCAAATCCAGAGTATTCCATGCTCAAAAGCTCCTGTGGTGAAGATATTTCACTTGACACTATTGCTTGGAAGGACACCAGGAATCAGTATGATCTGGGCTTGATAAGAATGGAGCTGAAAGTCAACATGCATTTTCTTTTTTACTGTATTTAATTTACCACAACATAAAAGAGAAAAAGAATGTCCTAAAGGTTGCAAGCAGTTCACATATTTTTGGCAGAGGAAAGAGAAATAATAGAATTATCCTACTGTATCATGGGTATAATACATTATTAAAATATTGTTATATTTTTCTCAAACATATGAGTTTTTAATAAGCTCTACTAATAAGTGACACTGTTAAACTTATCTAATTATGGCTTTGTTTGAATAATTGCATTTAAATAATAGAAAAGTAAATAATAAAAAGTATACATAATTTCTAACAAATGTCCATTTTAAAACACATATATGCCTAATTATTTATTATATGTTATATGGTAATCTTCCTTTTTGTTTGGTATGGGTGTGCCCCAGACTGGCTTTCAAACAAATTGGCTAACCTTATATCCAAGTCTGAATTCTGGTCCAGCTATCTACTTGCAATGTAGCCTTAAGCAAATTACTGAACATTTCTCAGTAAAATAGTCTTCACCTTAAAAAATAATTATAAATAATAATAACCTTTTAAAGATTTTCAAGATGATTAGAAATGTTGGAGTGTCCTATAGTAAATGATCAATAAATATTAGCTTTCTTCCAGTATAATTATCCCTTCTGAAACTACAAATCCATACCGAGCTATTCTATGGGGGTTTTGTTTTCCATTTTAAGTTCATTGTTTCTTGGCTCTCTGGCCTCACAGTCCTCAGATTGCTTATTGTGTAAGTCCTTCTCCTACGAGGTCTGGCATTGCTCTGGGAGCAGAATTTAACTTTAGGCTAAGTCATTTTGATTCCAACTTGGTCAATTCTTGAGTCCTAATCAATTTACTTCTGTTTAACATTTCTTTTTAGCACAAACAGTTACAGAGTATGTGTAGGGTGCTTTTCATTTACATTAGTTTCTTGAAAGAAAAAGCTTATCATCTACTTCTGATCCCACCACGTTGCATAGAGAGGCTTACTCTATAGTGTCAACTAAAGCTGATACAAAAATTGTCCACACATCCTGGGCAGGGAAGCACTAAAAACTAAGAATGACTGAATGGCTTCTTTTCAGGAAAAGCAATATTTTAAAGAAATATTTTTTAAAGGATGGCCTTTTCTTTCTTAGTCTAAGTGTGCTAGCAAGAAAGACTTCTCAGTAGAGAAACAGGAAAATACCAGAGAGAAATTATCAGTTTGTTTCTTAAAGGAATAATTTTCCAGTGGCATTGTGCCAGGAGCTGGTCTTTCCCAATATCCATCCTTTCCTACCCCTCAAGCACAGTTATAGAATATGTGTAGGGTCAAGTACGAACTGTGTCATCAGTCAGAAAATCCAAACTGGAGTGAAATGTGAGATTTTGTTTGTGGTTAGTGTGACCATGAAGCCAGACTGATCGGTGGTGCCAGGAGGGTCAGTGTGGTGTAATCAAAGGAAGACAAGGATGTGGCCAATGTAATCATTTGCCTCATGACCCTCCGGCCAACATGGGCCCTTTAGAGTATGAAGTATCCTGAAACCTCTTCTAAGGGAGGATGTGGACAATTTTTTTTAAAAATAAACTTTGGAGAGGTCAGGTCAAATATCCTGCCCAATACAAAATCTTAAAGAATTGGAACAAATAAAATTAAGAAAAAAAAGTAGCAAATGAATTACTACTAATCCAAGAAAAAAAAGTAGCATATGAATTACAACTAACCCATAACATCTTCCAAATTTAGAAATGAACAAGTCAATAGAGAATCCCATGATGCAGGAATGAAAGCCCTTTATAATGTTGTCACTATACACTGAGAAAAAAAATAGGTTCTTCTAGAAGTGTTGGCATAAGGACTTATGAGACCACTGAGTGACCTCCTCCAGGTGTGGAAGACAGCAGTAACAGGTCTCATTGCAGGGACTACTAGATTCTGTGTTTTTTTAGGACATAAATTCTCAGGCCTTAGGATCTGCATTTTTGGGGGTGGGAAATAAGATAGAGAATCTCAGTCTCTGAGATACCAGATATTTAGTAATTGTTCCGGAGCCAGCTACTTCATTGAAAGTTTGGTTGTTGGTGTGGTGTTGAGGAAGATAAATGTGGGGACATACGTAATCTAAAAGAGATAAACATTTAAAAGTTGGATTTAATGAATCCAAGTATGGAATGCTTTGTTTGAATTTAATCTTGAGAGGGGAGAGAGAGAGAGAGAAAGGAGCAGGAGCCATGCGAGCAGCCCACCCCATCCGAGGAGCAGCAGATGTGTGAGCAGCCCGCCCCAGTCTGAGGAGCAGTAGCTTGCAAGCAGCCTGCCCCCATTCGAGGAGCAGCAGCCCCAGGAGCAGACCACCCACGTTTGAGGAGCGGCAGCCCTGCGCAGCCCACACTGTTCTGAGGAGCAGCAGCCACACACAGCCCATACCCCTCCGATGAGCAGCAGCTGGATGAGCAGCCCACCTCCATCCGAGGAGCAGTGGCCACACATGCAGCTCACTCCTGTCCAAGGAGCAGAAGTTCCAGGAGAATCCCACCTCCATTCAAGGAGCAGCAGCTGCCCAAGCAGCCCACTCTGGTCCAAGGAGTATCAGCCACACGAGCAGCCTGCCCCAATCTGAGGAGCAGCAGCTGTGTGAGCAACCCGTCCCGACTGAGGAGCAGCAGCCATGTGAGCAGCCTGCCTCTGTCTGAGGAGCAGCAGCCTCATGATCAATCCACCCCCATCCAAGGAGCAGCAACTGTGCAAGCAGCCTGCCCCCACCAGCCAGAGGAGCCACCACTGCTGCCAATAGCACCAACCAGAGGAGCCACTGCCAACTGAAGAGCAGCTGCTTCTGTGACCACCCAAGAAGCAGTCACAGCCTGATGAGCCACTGCCACCCAAGGAGCAGCCCCTGAATAACTTGACATCTAGATCTGTCAGTGAGATAAAAATTGGGTAGACAAAGAAACCCCCAAAGAAAAGGAAAGGAGGAATCACCAGAAAGGCAGCTTAGTGAAACAGAGGCATGAATTATGTCAGAAAAGGAATTCAGAATAAGGGTCTACAGTTTATAAACTGGATGGATGAAAAAATCAACAACTTATGTAAGAATCAAGAAGAAATAAAGAGTGATATAGCTGCAATAAAAAAAAACACCATGGAAAGTTTCAACAGTAGACTAGGAGAAGCTGAGGACTGAATTGGCAAATTAGAAGACAGGGAAGTAAAACACATGCAAACTGAATTGCAATTGGAGAAAAAAAAAGATAGGGGGAGAGTCTAAGGGAGCTATGGGACAACATGTAACAAAGCAACATATGAATAATAGGGGTGCCAGAACAACAGGAACAAGGGTAGAAAACCTATTTGAAGAAATAATGTCAGAAAACTTTTCTGATATGGGGAAGAAAAAAATCACAAAAACACAGAGAGTGCCAAACAAGATGAACCCAAAAAGACCTATACCAAGACACATAATTATGATAGCAAATATTTAGGACAAAGAGAGAATCTTAAAGGCTGCAAGAGAGAGAGACAAAAAGTTATGTATAAGGGATCTCCCATGATTTCTCAACAGAAATATATCAGGCCAGAAAGTAGTGGGAGAAAATGTACAAAGTGATGCAAAGCAAGGGACAGAATACAAGAATGCTCTATCCAGCAAGGCTATCATTCAAAATTGAAAGGGAAATCACGAGCTTCAGACACAAAAAAAGTCTAAGGAAGTTTATCACTACCAAGCCAGCAATGTAAGAAATGCTAAAGGGAATGCTGTAAAAAGAAGAAATAAAAAGGTCAGAAGGAACACAGACACAAAAAATAAAAATGACTACAAATGAGTAAGTACCTTTCAATAATAACTTTAAGTGTAAACAGACTAAATACTCCAATCAGAAGACATCGAGTGGCCGAATGGATAAAAAAGCATGATGCATATATATGCTGTCTTCAAGAGATCTACCTCAGAACAAGAGACTCACACAGACTGAAAGTGAGGGAAGGAAAAAATCTTTTAGACAAATGGAAATAATAAAAAAAAAAGCTGGGGTAACAATACTTATATCTGACAAAATAGACCTCAAAGTGAAGGCCATAACAAGAGATAAGGAAGGCCACTTCGTAATACTAAAGGGATCGATACAAGAGGATATAACCCTGATAAACATATATGCACCCAAATACATAAAAAAAAACTCCTGGAAAATATCCAGGGAGAAATTGACAACAATACAATCATAGTAGGGGACTTTAATACACCACTGACATCACTGGATTAATCCTCTAGACAAAAAAATCAACAAAGAAACAGCAATCCTAAATGACTCGCTAGATCAGATGGACTTAATTGACATCTTCAAAACATTTCACCCCAAAGCCACGGAATATACATTCTTCTCAAGTGCACATGGGACATTTTAAAAAATAGGCCATATATTGGGTCACAGGCAAAGTCTCCCAAAATTCAAGAAGATTGAAATCATATCAAGCACATTCTCAGACCACAATGGCATAATATTAGAAATAAACTACAATAAAAACAATCCAAAAAATTCAAACATTTGGAAGCTGAATAGCATGCTATTAAACAGTGATTGCATTACCAAAAAGATCAAAGGAGAAATTAAAAATATCCTGGAAACTAATAACAATAAAAACACAACAAACCAAAATCTATGGGATACAATGAAAGCAGTCTTGAGAGGGAAGTTTGTAGCTCTACAGGCCTACCTCAAAAAATGATAGTAAATCATCTAACTCTACAACTTAAAGAAATAGAAAGAGAGCAATAAGAAAAGCTCAGAATGAGCAGAAGGAAGGATATAATAAAGATCAGAGCAGAAATAAATGACATAGAGACAAAAACAAAATACAAAAGATCAATGAAACCAAGAGCTGGTTCTTTGAAAGGATAGACAAGATTGATGAACCTCTAGCCAGGCTCATCAAGAAGCAAGGAGAGAGGAAACAAATAAACAAAATCAGAAATGAAAGAGGTGAATAACAACAGACCCCACAAAAATACAAAGGATTGTTTTAAAATACTATGAACAACTCTATTCCAACTAACTAAACAACATGGAGAAAATGGACATATTCCTAGAAAAATACAACCTTCCAAAACTCAATCAGGAAGAATCTAAAAATCTTAATGGGCTGATAGTAAAATTATTTCAAAAACCCTAACTATGGAAGAAATTGAAACAGTAATCAAAAAGCTTCCAACAAACAAAAGCCCGGGGCCAGACAGCTTCACAGGGCAGTTTTACCAAACATTTAAGAAAGAACTAAAACCTAGCCTCCTCAGACTATTACCAAAAATTCAAGAGGAAGGAACACTTTCAAGCTCATTCTATGAAGCCAGTATCACCCTGACACCAAAACCAAATAAAGACAACACAATGAAAGAGAATTACAGGCCAATATCCTTCATAAATATAGATACCAAAATCCTTAACAAAATTCTAGCAATCAGATCCAGCAGTACATCAGAAAGATCATATACCTTGGCCAAGTAGGATTTATCCCAGGAATGCAAGGATGGTACAATATCTGAAAATCAATAAATGTGACACAAAATAAACAAATTGAGAGATAAAAATCACACAGTCATATTAATTGATACAGAAAAAGCATTTGACAAAATCCAACACCCTTTCTTGATAAAAACTTACAACAAGGTGGGAATAGAAGGATTATACCTCAACATAATAAAAGCCATATATGACAAACCTACAGCCAAAATCATAATTAATGGGCAAAAACTAAAACCGTTTCTCCTAAGAACAGAAACAAGACAGGGATGCCCACTATCAACACCCCTGTTCAACATAGTACTGGAAGTACTAGCCATTGCATTTAGACAAGAAAAAATAAAAGGCATCCAAATTGGAAAAGAAGAAGGAAAACTGTCCTTATTTACAGATGGCATGATACTGTACATAGAAAATCCTAAAGACTCAATAAAAAATCATTGGACTTAATAAATGAATTTGGCAATGAAGCAGGAAACAAAATTAATGCCAAGAAATCAATGGCATTTCTATACACCAATAGTGAACTTATAGAAAGAGAGACTGAAAAAGCAATCCTACTTACTATTGCACCAAGAAAATTAAGATACCTAGGAATAAACTTAACTAAGGAGGTTAAAGACCTATATGCAGAGAACAATAGGACATTGAAAAAGAGATAGAGAAAAACATAAACAGATGGAAGAACATACTGTGTTCATCAACATAATTAAAATGTCCATACTACCTAAAGAAATCTATAGATTCAATGCACTCCTCATTAAAATACCAATGACATATTTCACAGACCTAGAACGAACTCTCCAAAAATTCATCTGGAATTAAAAAAAGACCCCAAATAGCTGCAGCAATCCTGAGAAAGAAGTACAGAGTAGGTGGGATGTCAAAACCAGATATCAAGCTGTATTACAAAGCCACTGTTCTCAAAACAGCCTGGTACTGGCACAAGAACAGACATATAGATCAATGGAATAGAATAGAAAACCCAGAAATCAACCCAAACCATATGCTCAATTAATATTTGACAAAGGAGGCATGAACATGCAATGGAGTCAAGACAGTCTCTTCAATAAATAGTTTTGGGAATATTGGACAGATACATGCAAAAAAATGAAACTAGACCACCAACTTATACCATACACAAAAATAAACTAAAAAAGAATGAAAGGTTTAAGCATAAGACAGGAAACCATCCACGGCAGCAAAAATTTCAGACGTATGCTGAAGAAATTTCTTCTTAGATACCACTCTTAGGGCAATGGAAACTAAAGTGAAAATAAACAAATGGGACTACATCAAAATAAAAAGCTTTTGCACAACAAAAGAAACCATCAACAAAACAAGAAAGCCCACTGCATGGGAGAACATATTTGCCAATGTTATCACCGATAAGGGTTTAATCTCCAACATTTACAGGGAACTCATACAACTTAACAAAAGGAAGATAAACAAACCCAATCAAAAAATGGGCAATGGACCTAAATAGTTACTTTTTGAAAGAAGACAGAAGGCAGGCCAAGACACATATGAAAACATGCCCAAAGTCACTAATCATCCCAGAGATGCAAATCAAAACAACAATGTGGTATCATCTGACACCTGTCAGAATGGCTATCATCAACAAATCAACAAAGGATAAGTGCTGGTGAGGAAGTAGAGAAAAAGGAACTCTCATGTGCTGCTGGTGGATATGCAGACTGGTGCTGCCACTGTGCAGAACAGTATGGAGTTTCCTCAAAAAACTAAAATGGAACTCTCATTTGACCCAGTGATTTCACTTCTAAGAATATCCCAAGAAACTAGAAACATCAATCAAAAAAGACATGCACCCGTAGGTTCACAGCAGCAAAATTTATAATAGCTAAAATTTGGAAACAGCCTAAGTGCCCATCAACAGATGAGTATATTAAAAAACTGTGGTACATCTACACAACAGAATACTATGCTGTGCTAAAAAAGAAGAAATTCTTACCATTTGCAACAAAATGGATGGAACTGGAGAGCATTATGCTAAGTGAAATAAGCCAGGCAGAGAAAGATAAATATCACATGATCTCACTCATTTATGTAATACTAGGGGCCCGGTGCACGAAATTTGTGCACTGGGGGCGGGTGGTCCCTCAGCCCAATCTGCCCCCTCTCACATACTGGGAGTCCTCAGGGGATGTCCTACTGATGGCTCACCCCCACTCTGGCTGAGGCTTTCTGTCCTTGGGCATGGGATCTCAGCTAGGGGACCCCAGCCAGCGATCACCTTGTGATTGGGCTGATTACTAACTGGTTCCACCCCCAGCCTGGCCTGGCCTGCCAGAGGCCAGAAAAAGCCTCTTGGCAAGGCTTTTTCCCAGCCTTGGGCACCCAGCGAAGCGATCGCCCTGCACTCAGGGCCCATCGCTGACTGGCTCTGCCACAGCCCTGGCCTGCCATGGGCAGCAGTCATCTTGGTTTGGTGTTAATTTGCATATCACTCCTGATTGGCTTTAGGGGTGTGGCTTGTGGGCGTGGCTTATTGGGTGTAGCAAAGGTACATCAATTTGCATATTACTCTTTTATTAGATAGGATAATGAACAACATAAACTGATTAACAAAAACAGATCCAGAGACAGAGAAGCATTGATCAGACTGTCAAACATCAGAGGGAAGGTAGAAGAGGGTCTGGGTAAGGGGGAAAGATCAACCAAAGGACATGTATGCATGCATATAAGCCTAACCAATGGAGACAGACAACATGGGGATGAGGGTATGAGTGGGGTGTACAGGGGGGTACGGGGGGATAAGGACACATATATAATACCTTCATCAATAAAGAAATTTTTTAAAAAATGAATTCGATGCTATGTTTTCAGAACCTGGAAAGATAGTAGGCTACTATTAAATACTAATTGTATAATGAATAAAAGATCTCTTTATTATAGTATTTTCAGTTTCATTAATAATTAAATATGTCATTAAAAAGAACAGATTGATTTTGATTTTGTTTAAATATGTGAGATAATTATATATTTTAAATTTATCTAGGTCTAACTAAGAAAATAAAACACAATTCAATTAACTTTATTTAAACATTTATTGTATGTTTATATTGTACCATAAACTGTGCTGGAATTTAATTGAAAGACCAAGTTTCTGTTCTTAAGCATCTAGCAAAGAGATGTTACAATGGACTTTAACAGTGGTATATACACAGTATCTTCAAAGACTGAAGCAATTTATGTAATGCAAACTAAAATGAAGGATCTTCAGACAGGCTCTATGGAAGTGGTGACTGAGCTTACCCTTAAACAATGGGACAAAGAACAGGAAAACATCCAGGCGTGAAGTCTATTTAAATCATGGATAGACAGAGCAGCTAATGTTTTAAGAGACCTAGAAGTAGTTTGATGTGGCAAAAGGAAACCATGCTAGGAAGGGTATATCATCCAGAAGCAGAACCACTCAGAGTTAGATGATGATGATAGATGATAGATAGATAGATAGATAGATAGATAGATAGATAGATAGATAGATACATACATACATACATACATAGATAGATACATAGATAGATAGATACATAGATAGATAGATAGATAGATAGATACATAGATGATAGATAGAATACTTATTATAGTAGCTTAACAATATGCCAGTATAGGAACTGATTAAACAGTTTCTGTAGTACTGTTGTCATTTCCTCGCACGTATGCTGGAGATCTACTGTTCTATCACATTTGCTGGCCTTGCTCAGCAACTGGATTCTACCTCATTCAGCCGTAGCCAATCTTCCTTTGCAGCTCATGTCATTTGTCTCAGCTCTATTCTTCCCAGCCCCTCCTCCTGCTTGTCTACTTTTCCAGCCCGGAATGCCTCTTCTTTGAGTTTGCTGCAGTTGGGGAGGATTCTCATTAGCCACAGTTCTTTATTAACAGTCACAATGGTTCCTAATGACTTGGTAATATATTCTGCATAGGATAAAATTTGTCTTTTTATTATCCTTATTGTTCAGTTTATTAATTACATTGTTCCCTTTTTTTTCCCCTATAGCTCCCCTCCACCTGGTACTCATCCCACCCTCCACCTTCACCCCCCTCCACTGTCCTCTCCCATAGTTGCATGATTTTTGTCCAGTCTCTTGCTGCACTTCCCACACCCCTTTTCTCCCCAAAAATTGTCAGTCCATTCCCTCCTTATGTCCGTGATTCTGTTACATTCACCAGTTTATCCTGTTCATCAGCTTATTAATTCACTTGATTTTTAGATTCATTTGTTGATAGATGTGTATTTGTTGTTCATAATTTACACTTTTATCTTTTTCTTCTTCCTCTTCTTAAAGAATATCTTTCAGCATTTCATATAATATTGGTTTGGTGGTGATGAACTCCTTTAGCTTTTTCTTTTCTGCGAAGCACTTTATCTGACCTTCAATTCTGCATGATAGCTTTGCTGGATAGAGTAATCTTGGTTGTAGATTCTTGCTGTTCATCACTTTGAATATTTCTTGCCACTCCCGTCTGGCCTGCATCGTTTTTGTTGAGAAATCTGCTGACAATAGTATGGGTGCTCCCTTATAGGTAACTAACTGTTTTTCTCTTGCTGCTTTTAATATTCTCTCTTTGTCTTTTGCTCTTGGCATTTTAATTATGATGTGCCTTGGTGTATTCCTCTTAAGGTTCCTATATATTGGGGTTCGGTGTGCTTCTTGGACTCCTATATCTATTTCTTTCACCAGGTGTGGGAAGTTTTCAGTCACTATTTCTTCAAATAGGTTTTCATTGTCTTGATCTCTCTCTTTTTCTGGCACCCCTATAATTCAGATGTTGGTATGCTTGAGGTTGTCCCAGAGGCCCCTTACACTATCTTCAATTTTTTGGATTCTTTTGGTTTCTTGCTTTTTCAGCTGAGTGGATTTTACCTCTTTGTATTTCAAATCTTTAACTTGGTTCTTGGGGTGCTCTAGAGTACTTTTAGGTCTTTGTATAATATTTTTTATTTCAGTCATTGTATGCTTAATTTCTGGTTGGTCCTTTTTCATATTCTTGAGAGTCTCCTTCATATCCTTGAGGGTCTCATTCATATCCTTGAAGCATTTCTTTCACATCTGCTTTCTTTCCATGTCTCTGCATGGTGGCTGCTTCCCTGAGTTGATCAATTAGCTTTTTGTGGTAGATGTCCTACAAGGGACAGTGGCTCAGCCTCCCCAGTTACCTAAGGTGGATATGGGTTGCACAGTCTTGCTGAAGTTAAGCTCAGGTTAATCGTTGTTAGCATTTGGAGGGGTTGACCTCCAGGCCAATTGTCTGTGAAGTTCAGCTGTGCTCAGGTTGGATGGGCAGAGTCTCCGGGCCAAGCAGACAGCATTAGCTCGCCCTATGCGGCCCCGGGACTCTGTGCTGGGGGCAATGGCTGCCAGCACCTCTGAGAGAGAGTCGCTGCTGAGCTCCACTGGCTGCCAGGGATTCAGACTCTCCCCAAATGAGTCTGCACACCCAAGGTCTCAACGAGGGTCGTAAAACAAAGCAATCTGACAGTTTCCTGAATGAGAGAGCAAGTTGAGAACACTCTCTACGCAGTCACGCAGCTGCACTGTTCCCAAGTTCACGGCGCAAGCTTGCCTTCTCCACAAGCCGGCAGACCCCTGCAGCACCCGAGCTTCAGCGTGCCCTCCCACTGTCCAGTTTTCACCCCGTATGATAGTGGGTTCCCTGGACTATACCCAGAGCTGCAGAATCAGTCCAGTGGGATGTCTTTGTCTCCCCGTTCGAGATAACTGGCCGGTTTTCAGCCGCCCGCCCTATCCGTTGGCACGTGCGCTCCTCCAAACTTCTCTCTGCGTGAATCTTTATAGCTGTCCGCTGCCGCTCCTCCAAGTCACAGTGTCTTATCTTCACTTTTATTTGTGGAATTTTCACTCGGCCAGCTTTCCGGTAATTCTGGAAGGTGTTTGTTTTTTCATTAAGTTGTAGTTTTAAAATTGCTGTGTAAGACGGCAAGATAAGTGTTTTACCTATGCCGCCATCTTGGTTCTTTCTCGCATAGGATAAAATTTGAAGGAAGACATTTGAGTGACTAAAAGCCTTTATTCCCAATGCTAATCATTAGTGATATACTAGTGGTCTTAAGTGTTTCTGGTTTGTCCATGCAGTAGGGAGAATATCATTCTTTGTTAAGGCTTTTCTCTCCCCATCTAACCCCCTATCTTCCACCCCACTCCTGCCAGCTCTGCTGACCCTAGCGTGGCCATCTGTCCCTTTGCTTCAGGATCCTAGTTCCAGCACCAAAGGTCTGTGATTTTCCCCGAAATCCCTTATATACATTCAGTGGGTCCTTCTGTGAGTCCTTGGTTCCTAAGGCAAGTAGGTAGCAGATTAATTCAGGTCTCATACCACTCACCATCTAACATCACTTGACATTTAATGTGCTTGTATTTCCATTAGCCCCCTAAACCTTTGTTCCTCTAACCAGACCCCAATATTAAAATAACAACTACTCTTTTGTATATAACCACTAAATGCCAAAACTTTTGTACTTTTAGAATTCCCTTTCAGAATGTAATAAAATCACTCTATTTACTCTCTTTCTCCATTTAGTTTGTTTATCTTCAAATGCTAACCATTCCAGAATAGAAAAACAAGTTGATTTCCCTATTATCACGTATTGAATTTTACTGCTATGGATTTACTTTAGTATCCTGTTATATTGTGCTACTGTAACAAATATTATTTTTCAGTATTTTTTGGCAAATGTAATTTAGCCATAAAACATAATCCAGTAAAAGAAATCTTTGGGGAATGTTTCAATATCTAGAAAACTCTAACAGGCTGTCCTAATAATTTTCTTGTAATGTGACTATTTCCTAAAGTCTTTTTGAAAATTTTGTAAAGTAACCATTGAAAACTTTAAAAATATTAATACACACTGAAATTCTTATTATCAGATCTTTTTAATTGCTGGTATTTTGAGAGCAAAGGCAAGGTTTGAGGACAAATTAGAACAAACAGAGAGACAGTTTTATAAGAGACTAATGTCATGGAACTTTGGAATTGCAGAAAATTTCAATCTAGTTTATTCTCTGTGTGAAAAACAAAACCTGTCTTTAGCATATAAAATATTCAATTGATTGAATGAAAGAACTATGTTGAATATGAACTGAATTAATTGATTCTATTTATTTATCTGTTATTTTGCCCATATCTTATTCTATTTTATTCCCTGAACAATTTTTCTGGTTCTTATAATATGCCTAAATACATACATACACACATACACAACTAAACCTATGTGTAATAGGGAAAAAAATGCCTCTTTTTCAATCCAGTGAATAATTAGTTTAAAGATATAATTCTAAAGTCTCCCTGATTAAAGTCAAATGAATCCTAGACTGATTTTTATAAAGGTAAATATGACCCTTGACTGTAAAAATATTTTAGATTATAGGAATAAAATATTTATTTTTTGAAAGAACTAGAGCCTTTTAATTTCTTTGAACCCAGAATTTCAACTGGATCAAGAAAAGGCATCCAATGTATAACACAAATAATTTTTATATATTCATAGCCATTTTAGCAATTTTCTTTTCAACTTTTCAATATACTATTCTTCTGGAATGTGCAGTCAGAAACTCATTTTGACATAGATATAGGAGGTATTATATATTCTAGATTAAAATGGAGTTAAAAGCCTTTGATACATCATCAAGCATTTCAGAATCTTATACCTCTTCTGTGAACATTTATTTCAAACTTAAAGTAGTATGAAAATAGCTTTATGTGTCTTACTATAACCTCAAAGTCACTGCCAACAGAAAACATGTTAAAGAAAATTTGAAAAATAATTTTAGTTTTTGTATTTGGACTTGTATCCTTTCTTTTTCACCTTTCTAGGTGTAATCCTTATCCCAGCCAGACAACAGTTTCAGCAGATTGCTATATAAGAACTATGAGAAACCTGAGAAGTTAACTGCGACTACTTGTTCTCAATAATTAATGGGATCTTGAGTATGGTATGCCAGTTTCTCAGAAAGATCTGAAATTATAGGCTTAATTTACTTACTTCCTATTTTTTGACAGCTGGAGTCAAAATATTGGGTGATTTTCTTCATTTGCTTTGCAAGAGGCACAAGTAGAAAAATAAAAGACATGGGAAGCTTAATCCTATAAATAGTTACTATTTCAACTTGCTCTTTTAAATTCATTTAGTGTATCTATGCATGGAGTTCACACCACTTGGTCTTCAAAATTGTGTAATTTATTTTGAATACTGGCTTATTTTTGGACATTTTAACTTGTGATCCTGGTGGGACATTCCATGCCAACTGTGTTCAAAAGTACATTTGGATCCTAGTATGTTGCCAGACAACATTTTAGAAAACTTTCGTTCAATTTTCTTTTTCCTTTGGAAAAGCTTTTTGGGACAAATATTGTCACAGTGAGAACTTGGGTGAACTTTGATTTTGTATTGGGATATAATATACTATAGATCTAATATTTCCTTAATTTTGCTCACGTACATGGAGGTAGGTAAAGGTGATAATATATTCTTTAGTGTTCCAATTTGTACAATAATTCCATTTCTAATAATTTAGCTTAAGGAAAAGAATATAAATAAGGATTTTTCAAGTTATGTTTATCATAACATTATTAATTATAGAGAACATTTTTTAGTAATCTAAATATCCAATAAAAGAAACAGTTACATAATTTAAAGTAATTCTATAAAATAAAATAGAATGCAACTATTAGGAAATTATGTTTTGAAACATATTTTGTGACATTAAAATTATATAAAATTTAACTGAAATCACCAGGCTATGAATGTATGATATGCAGTATGATCCCTGAAAGGTACCTGGAATTTAATTAATAAAGATTTGAATAATTTAAATATCTTATTTGAAAGAACTCCGCCCCCTACACACACGGACATCTATAATATATAAAACCCTAATATGCAAAAAAACTGAACCAAACAACCAGTCGGTATGACATGCACTGACCACCAGGGGGCATGTGCAGAACATGGCAGGCGGCAGAGCACGGAATATGGTGGGCATCAGATGTGGTAGGATGGTGGAGCAGGTGAGCAGAGGTACTAGACCAAGACGATATGCCAGTCACTGTCATTGGGGCGAGTCTCTGGTGTTACTAAAATCCTTTGCTCCCCTGTGCCACAGCCCTGCCCAGTGTTCACACCTGTTGCTGGTGCTGGCCCCATTTGTACCCATTGCCAGCGCCCAGCACCAGCCCTGATCACTTAGCACCATCAGCGGATGCAAGAGGTGGCTGCCAGCCCTGAGGACTTCTCCACCTCCCCCTGCTCTCAAGGTACGATCAGGGCAGCAACCACCACTCACACCCTCTGATGGCACCAACTCTACTCACACTAACTGCTGGCACTGGCCCCAATTGCTCTGTGCTGTCAGGGGGTGCAAGTGGCATGGGCTCCATCAGCACTGGGAACGGCGGCAGGAGCGGGGGTGCTGGTAGACAAGGGACTGAAAGTGGTGTCAGGAGGGGCAGAGTAGGTATGAGGAGGATGGACTAAGACCTGTCTGTGCCCAGCCTCGTGGCCCATAGTTCCTTTCAAGGTGCACGAATTTGTGCACTGGTATGAAATAATATTTAAACATGATCAGTAGAAATAGTATGAGCTCTAGGAGGTGGCAGAGAACTTAGTAAATGTCAAAGGTTGATATATGTTGGGACACATTATAGGATAGGAGATCTTGGGCAACAAGACTGAAGAGAATCATGTAGGGAAAGGAAGGCAGGTGGACTTCAGAGACAAACTTCCACTTATTCAGATTCTGCCAGAGTCAGGAGAACAACACTAGGCTAGGAGAACATTTGAAAATATGGCTACTTCTCCAACTAAGAAGGAAAAATTAAAAATTCACAATTTTTTTTGAGGAAAGAACACAATATAAGGAAATAATGGTCTACCAACGAGAATCCACATGAAGCTATAAGGAGATTATCTCTCCTCCTTTCTCATGAAGAAACATTTATAGTGCCTTTCTCTGACATAAACAACAAAACTCTCTTTAATTGTATAAATGTAAATAGTGTTAATGTTCTCTCCAATTCAGAAAGAAAAATGAAACCAAATATTCTTTTGCTAACCTTCTGTGTTAGGGTTCTCCAGATAAACAAAACCAATAGGACATATATGGAGATGATAGATGATAGCTAGATGATAGATAGATAGATAGATAGATAGATAGATAGATAGATAGGCAGATGATAGATAGGTATAGAGGAAAGTATTTATTATGGGAATTAGCTCACATGTTATAGAGGCTAGAAAGTCCCAAAATCTGTGTTCAGCAAGTTGGTGAACCCAATTGTATAACTCCCAGTTCTGGCCAAAAGTCTGAGGACTGGGCAGCTATTGTTAAGTCCCCAAGTCCAAAAACTCAAGAACCGGGAGCTCTGAAGTCCAAGGGCAGAAGAAGAGGGGCATTCCAGCTCAAGCAGATGGAGTGGATTCCTCCTTCTTCATCCTTTTGTTCTATTCAGGCCTTAACAGATTGGATGATGCCTGTCCACATTATTAAGAGTGAATCTTCCTAACTCAGTCTACAGATTCACATGCTGATCTATTCCAGAAACATCTTCCCATACATACCTAGAAATAATGTTTTACTAGCTATTTGGTCATCCCTTAGCCCAGTCAAGTTGACATATAAAATTAATCATCCCTTACTTTTATTTTACCTATTCTCCCTCTAAGCTCTCAATTTTTACTTTTCCAAATCATAGTATTATTTATTTACTTCAAAATTAACTTTCCTATTTTTTTTTTTACTTCAACATAAAGGGAAGAAAACTGATAGTCCACATGACTCAACAGCAGATGAATTGTAGCTGTCTTTTATTTGCCTTACCTAAATGTCATCATGACAATGCATACAAGCATGAACTCTCTTCTGCTACAACCTTCTGTCCCAGGAACACTCTTCAGTTCCAAAGAATCTGCTGGCGGGGCCAACATTGCTGTGGGAACAGGCCACACATTAAGGCTTTGGGGACACAAACTTTCAGAATCAAAGTTTAAGAATTTCTGATGTGGGTGGTTTTATTGATTTGAGAACAGGTGATTTTATCTAAAATGCCTGCATTTCTCTTCGCCTGCCAATGTCTTATCAGTCCAAGAGAAGTCAAACTTTCAGACACAAAAGAAGAAAAATACTTTGCGCTCAACTTGTAGCAACCCTAACTTCCAGAATGTAAAATGATTTACTTGATATGGTAAAGTTGGCCAAAATATCAACTACATAATAGAATTATGGAAGGAAGGGATTCTGCATTTTTTTGTGTGTGTTTGTATTTAGGCATGAGTTGTTGTCATTAAAGATCATTAGAAGCCTACCCAGTGTGACTCAGTGATTGAGCACTGAACCTATGAGCCAAATGATCATGGTTTGATTCCTAGTCAGGACATATGCCTGGGCTGCAGGCTTAATCCCCAGTAGGAGGCATGCAGGAGGCAGCTGATCAATGATTCTCTCTCATCAGTGATGTTTCTATCTCTTTCCTCCTCTGCCTTCCTCTATGAAATCAGTACAAATATATATTTTTTAAATCATTTGAAGACACTTGGATATCAAAACATAGTTGATATAAGTACTATGTCCAGTAGTAAACATAGGACTACTGGACCATTTGTGAATGTCAAGCATCTGTTTTGACTGGTTGGTGTTTAAGCCATCAAATGTTATCTTTGCATATAAATCAAATTCAAATCATGTTTGAGGATACAGTTTAGCAAAGTTCTTTACGGGACTTCTCTGAAGCAATATTATGTGATTATTTTGGTCCCAAAATATTGCTCCTTAAATTTATTACATAAATATTTGACTAGATATGTAACACTTGGTAGTTTAAAACTATGTGGCTTGGTGCATCACAATTTAGAAATAGCTCTGCTCAGAAACCCTTATTTAATTGTATATTATTTGACAGAGTGAGAAAAATGAGTTTAATTACCAATTCACCTTTACTCCATTTTGCTTTCCTAAAAGGCATTTAAGTTTATTTGCCCCATTACGAAATCAATAACAATCATTACTTTATTTTGAGAAACATCTCAATCGATTTGATTTCTTACCTCTCCATACTTCAGTTGCTGTGAAGATATAAATTTGATGCATAAACTAAATTTTTAAAAGGCTTTTATAAATTATAATATAAACTGTGCATGTTGTAAAACAACCTTACACTCAAATACACACACACAATAGTACTTCATTGTATAAAGAAAGCAAAATCCCCCGTTTTTCTATTCATAATATATTCACCAGAGAAAGCTTTTGAAGGGAAAATGCAGTTATATAATGCTTATAAAAGAAAATGCACAATTAAGGTTTGGGTAGATATTGATTTCCCTGTATTTGCAGGGGCACACAGATGGCTTTACACACATCCACAAGGACACACAAGCCAAGGCTGAAGCACCCTACTTTAGCCTTGGCAGGACCCCCTGGGATTCCTCTAGAGGCTTATAAGGAGCCACAAGGAGGCCATTTCCCACTCACTCTTCTCTCTCCCCTGGGAGACTGTTATGAAAGTTTCTCATTGCCTTTCATGTCCGGAAGTAGGAACTTTTTCCCCCCACTCCCACCCCCTTAAAAGTATAGCCACAGACTATCAAACGGGTTAGCAGCAGTCCAGAATTGAATCCTCAACAATTAAGTTCAATAGGCAGGTGAGCAATTAGGAGCCAGCAGTCCAGGATTGTGAGAGGGATGTCCAACTGCCAGGTTAGGCCCATTATCCTCATGAGAGGGGAGCCCATAATGGAATTAGCACCCTTATAAGACCTGAAAAAGAGACCAGAACTGTAGCTCTTCCTCTGTGCAAGCACATTAGTAAAAGACGTTACATAAGTGCTCAGTGAGACGGTGACTATCTGCAAGACAGGAGGAGGGCTCTGACCAAGAAACAACTCAGTTAGCACCTTGCTCTTGGGCTTCCTAGCCTCCAGAACTGGGAGAAATAAATGTCTATTGTTTATGCCACCCAGTCTATGGTATTTTACTATGACAGCCTGAGCAGGCAAAGGTAATGAAATGTAGAGGTAATATAGGTCATCCTAGTAAGTAATAGAATCCCAGTTTAAACCAAGATGGTCTTGCCATAGGGACTGCATTCTTAATCACTGCACTAAGTTGATTTTTAATAGCTATCCAAAACTGTGTACTTAAAAACCCAATCAACTAGGATGGCTATAACCAGAGACACAGGTGATAATAAACATTGACAATCTGTAGAGAAATTGCAACCCTCACACACTGCCTGCTGATAGGAATTTAAAATGGTGCAGCCACTTTGTAAAACAGTCAGCTATCTCTCAAAAGGATCCAGAAATTCCACTCCTAGATATATGCCCAAGAAATATGAAAACATATGGCCACACAAAATTTATGCATGAATATTTATGGCAGCATTCTTCATAATAGCCTAAAATGTGGAACATAATTCAAATACCCATGAAATGATGAATGGATAAATAAAATGTATCATATCCATACAATGAAATATTATCCTCCTATATAATTAAAAGATAATATGCAAATTGATCATCACACACTCACAAGATGGCTGCCAATGACCAGGTCAGCAGGGGAGTGAGGGAAGACCAAACGACTGAACAAGCAGGCTGTGTAGGTCAACCAAGCTGGCAGGGGAGCCATGAGGGGCGAACAGGCCTATGGGAGTTAGGGGGTGCAGTTGGTCCTGGATTGGAGAGGGTGCAGGATGGGCTGAGGGGTTAGCCCCATGCACAAATTTTGTACACCATGCCTCTAGTCCTATATAATAAAGAGGTAATATGCAAATTGACCCTCATGCCCTCACAAGACCAGGCTAGCAGGGAGATTAGTGAAGGACAACCAAATGATTGAACAAGCAGGTTGCATGGGGCAACTAGGCCAGCAGGGAGGCCATGAGGGGTGACCAGGCCAGCAGGTTTGGGGTGACCAGGCCAGCAGGGGGGCAATTGGGGGCAATTATGCTGGCAGGGGTACAGTGAGGGGTAACTAGGCCAGCAGGGGGAGGCAGTTGAGGGTGACCAGGCAGGTAGGCAAGTGAGCAATTAGGAACCAGCAGTCCAGGATTGTGAGAGGGATGTCCAACTGCCAGTTTAGGCCCATTATCCTTAATTTTTTCTTCACTTCCTTCCTTGGACCTGCTTTGCTCCCTCCCCCATTTTTGCCTTCTTCCCATTCTCCATTTAAGCTATACTAGCTCTCTTTAAAGCTTTTCTTCCCTCCCTCTTTCTCTCTCATCCTAACTTTCCAATAGATTCTTCTTATTTCCACTGTTTTAATATCTATCTTTCCACCTGCCTAATTATTCATTATTCATTATTATTGTCTTTTTCTTTTCTGACTCCTACTTTTAAAATCTGTCCCCAGTACACAACTATACTTGATTTTCATTATAGCTCCTACAGTTCATTCATACATCCTCTTTCCTTCTTTAACTCTGCTCTCTATTGACTCCTTTATAAAATTCTTGCCTCCCTCCTTCTCTTCTTAAAGCTTCTACTGAGAAGTGGGGGGCATTTAACCCCCAGCCCAGCAGTCAGCCCCAGCCAGGTGTTCGCCATCCCCCCTTCTTCGGTCTCCCTGCCACTGTCCTGCTCCTATTCCCTACTTTGGATGCCCAGTCCAGCGAGGGTGGCCAAGGCTCCTGTGGCCCAGGTGCTGCTGCTGGGAAACAGGAGGGCCTCCGCCCAGAAGGCCTCAGGCCGTCCTTCACTCCATCCCTGACCAGTGGGCACCTTCCACCAACAGCTGCCATTACCCTCCTCCCACATCTGGATGGGGCTCCCCACTCCGTGCCGCCTGAACCCCGCCCTTCGCTGGGCGCACCTGCTCCACACCTCCTCGGTTACTACCCCCTCCTGTGTGCAGCCCCGAATTTCCTTCCCTTCTTCATTCTTGAGTCTTTTTCTTGCTCCCTTTTGATATTTCTGTTTCTCCTCTTGGTCTGTCTGCATGCAGGCCTGCCTTCCTCTCCCTCTCCTTTCGTATCCCTGCCTATCATATCCTATCCTGCCCCAGGCCTTCCAGCTGCCTGAGCAGAGGGTGGGAAGGCAGCCTGCTGATCCATTCATAATGTGACACTGTAATAGACAATTTGCATATTCCTCTATTTATAGATAGTGTCATCAGCTATAGTCACATGATACATCAGTTCCTCAAACCTTATTCACCCTACAACTGAAAGTTTGTACCTTTTTACCAACCTCTTCTTATTTCCCCTATCCCTCAGCCCCTGAAAACCACTCTTCTACTCTCTGTTTCTATTACTTTGACTTTTTTTGGCCTACCTTAGTGTACAATGACGTTTTCTGCTTTAAAGTAAGTGTCCTGGGATGGTTCTTCTATTCCAGACATACTGTGGTATGTGTGAGGGATTAAGAGTTGAGTGTGAGGTTAGGCTACAACTTCCAACAAGCAAATACTCAAAGGGTGGTGGCTGCAGATAGACAGTAAAGGCACTCTGGATCTATAATACCTGCACACCTTCCTTTTAAGTATTTATGAACAATAAAACAGTATGAGAGATTCTACTTTCATCTTGCTTTCAGTGTGTTGCTTCTTATTTTAAAAATTAAAACTCTTGCCCTGGTTAATGTGGCTCAGTTGATTGGAGTGACATCCCATGTCCCATGCACAGAAAGGTCACTGGTTCAATTCCCGATCAGGGCACATACCCAGATTATGGTCAGGCTCTATATGGGAAATGACTGATGGATGTTTCTCTTTCCCAATGAAGTCTCTTTCCCTCTCCCTTCCACTCTAAAATCAATTTTAAAATATTTATTTAAAAAAATAAAACTCTTTAGCATTACCTAGGGTAGGATGAGTTGAGAACTCTACGTGACTTTAGTTATGATTATGTTCATATCACTATGTTTTCCAAATAATATGTTACAAGGAAGCAAATGACAGCAGTTATGCTATAGGAAATCTTCTACATATAACCCTTTATAGGCCCTTAAAGAAATGCTTTCCACTTAGTAATGATGTCAATCAATATTAGGAATTTGAGGTCTTATTAAAAGATTTTCTAAAAATAAAGGCTCTTAGAGATAAATCTATAACCACATATTGAAGCAAATAATGTGATGTGACAACCACATAATGGGAAATTCACTATAAATTATCCACATGACACAATACAACAAGGAGGAGGCATTATCTTTTACCATAAAAAATATATATGCTTTGTTCAGTATTGCCACGTAGAGTGCTTTATTGGCAGAAAAGTAAAGACTCTTGAGTTCTTCCCAGCTGTGTACTTAACAAGGCCCCACAGCTGCCTTTTTAGATCCTTTGTGGTAAACCATTTAGGAAGAGAGTGTTTTATCATAAACATCCTGATCCATGCTTTCTCAAGTTCTTTCTCCACCTCAGACTTCTTTCAAAGTTCAGAACTTGGCCCATTATCAGAAAGTAAAGAAACCAAAGTTTTTGCAACTAGAATTTTAATAAATAGTTTAGCCCTTTAAGTCCATCAGTAAACCAGAATCCAGTGACCAAGGGAACAGAGGGAAGCATTAAGAAGTCCTCCTTCTGGAGGTAGTACATTGTCCAAGGACCCAGAAACATAGGAATGAAGGTTGCAATAAACTTAATTGTTTTTCCCTAAAAAAATGGTAGCTCCTTCTGGCCTACATCACATCCTATGGCACCTCCAGTAGAAGATATTCAAGATCTTGGGGAGACATGCAACCAATCACATAAACTCTCCCTTTTCACTGTGCAGGAAATTGTTTGATCAATGGTTTGGTGACATTGACTGAGCAGTGACAGTGATGAAAGAGAATTGATAGTAATGGCTAAAATACATTTAAAGGGTTATTGGTGAACGTCTGTCCTTCACATCCTTTGCTAATCACAATTGGATCTCAATATTTCCAATTAATCCCAATAGTAACTATAGAATGGCTCAAAACAGATTTAAAACCCCTTTTTATAGAGAGAAACAGAAATTAACTCAAATAGCACATACTCAGAGTATAATACCACCGAAGTATAATACCATTCCATCTACTCAGCATGTCACCATGAAGTGACCCCATAGCTCATGATTCAGAAATGACTTAAAAATTTATGGCTGAACTTTCTGAAAATGAGGCTTATAAGAATAGAACATTACTTTCTTATTTAGTTTGATTTTTTTCTGGATATCAGCTTGTATGGGGAAAGTTAAAGTGGGTTACCTACTTATCTATAAAATTATGGCAGCTAAATAAAATTTTCTAAGCTATTTACCAATCTCTTATCTATTTTTGCACTGTGTTTCCCTTACTTTGTAAAAGTATATAACCTTTTCATAGATTTTCAATTGTGGATTTAGTAACATGAGAGGTGACACCAAGGACTTGTACATTGATTGAGTGATTGATTAATCTACTCATGATTTATGTAACATTGTATATTCAGAATTATAGGAAATTGTTGATAAATTAGGCACACATTCTTACTTCAAGAAGCTGAGGGACTAGTAAAGGAGAAGACATTTGTGTGAATAACTATGGCCCATAGAAAGGAATAAATGACTAAAAAATGATATACATACTATTGTATTTATGAGAGGATTTTTGCTACTTTATGCCTCTAAATTATTGGGAAAAGACTACTTTACCATAGAATTATATAATGGGAAAAGGGGAGTTTTCTCAGTAGAGTGGCAACTTGAAAGTCTAAGTTTTTAAAACCATATAAAAACCTCAACCAAAGAACCTAAAGCAGTCATATTTGTGTGCAAAAATTAAAATTTAAAGTTACCAAGATTGCAATATAAAATTTCCAAAAGCCCCCATTAATCAAAAAAAGGGGGGATAGTGGGGTAATATCATGTAAGGAAAAATATCCTGCAAGTAAATTACATCCAGAAAATTCTTACTCCAGAAAAATAGCTTCCATTTGTAATGCCAACAGCAGGACACCCATGAAAAACATACATGGTGTCAAAATAAGCCAAAGGAAAATCATTTGGGCAAAAATAAAAAGAATCCCAAGTCTAATTTACAGAAAAGATCCCTTTATTAACTTTTGGTCGAGAATATGTTTGTATATTTTCAGGAAACAACTCCAAGACCATAAGGGTTCCTGCAACAATGAGGAACTGACAGGTCTGTTCCAAATACGAAGTACAATCCAGAGATGGAAGACACTGATGATACCTTGCCATGCTAGCAGTCAGCAGCTGTGCATCACTGCAGGCGGCCCAGGACCAAACCAGAGAGGGTGGAACCTGCATTGCCACCATATGTCCACCATCCAGATACCATCGCTGACATGTACACATAAGGAACTATTTGACATTGAAACTGGGACTCAGAACAGTTGGACATTGAAACTGAGACTCAAACATTTTTTGTTCTTATACATTTATTTCCAGTATGCATACGCAAGATATTTTTAAAGAAAAGAAACAGGGGGAAAAGATTGATATAGAGGCAAAGAAGCACTGAACACACTGTCAAACTACAGGGGGAAGTCTGGAGAGGGTGAAGGGCGGGGGCTGTAAGAGATCAACCGAAGGACTTGTATGCATGCATATAAGCATAACCAATGGATACAAGACACTGGGGCGGGGGGGCAGGTGAGGACATGTGCTGGGGGATAGGGGACGCTGGGGGGAGGATAATGGGGGGCAAGGAAAACATATGTACTACTATTTGTAATACTTTAAAGAATTTTAACAAAAGGGAAAAAAAAGAAATTAGAGCATTCATAAAAAAACAACAACCTCAAGTTACATGTATTCATCCAAAGCTTTTTAAACTCATATCTATATTTCATATAAATTATTCTATAATGCATAAATAAATTTTCACAAAAATAGTTGTAATAAAATATATCTTTTAGATGTCTGTAAGAAAATTTTTATTTTGATAAATAAATATTACAAGATGAATAATTCTTTACAAAGCTCAGAATATAAAGAAAGATTTTGTATGAGAGGCATAATTGGAGCAGTTAAAAATGTGTAGCCTCAAAGTATAGGAAGGTCGAGGAAATATGGTGTTGGTTGTAGCACACAGAACAAAGACAAGGAGTAGGGAAGTAGGGTGTATGTGGGAATGCTGGGGAGGCTTTTTCATACCAGAAGGGGAGCTCTGGTGGCTTCAATAGGTAGGTTGGGATCACAGTGCAGAAGGACCAACTTCTGGGCTGTGTAGTATGGCTAGTATATTCCTGGGATGACAATGGGAAGCCATCGAAATGTTTGAATAGATGAGCATTTAATATCCATATATTCAAATTGTTCTTCAGGATGACTAAACTGATTGCAGTGTTTTGAATGCAATGGCATTAGGAAACATATTAAAATCTTATATAATAAAAGTGTAGTATGCGAATTATCCCACTTTCAGCTGGAAAGTAGGGCCGGCTGGGGGAAGGGAGGGAGGCCCTGGCCAGTGGCAGGTGGCCGGGGGAAGGGAGGGAGTATCTGGATGGCTGCTGTCAGCTGCTAGGGACCCTACTAATGCATGAATTTTTGTACACTGGGCCTCTAGTATTACTATAATAGTCCAGGTGAATATTGATGATTAAATATTGAGGGACTGAATAAAAGTAATAGCAGTAGGAATACAAAGAAGGGGATGATGCTTGTGACAGAATTAATCATACATCAGGCATGATTAATGTGACACACTGGATCCCCTTCAGTCAGTGTCCCTTAAAATATAAAAATGAACCTTACTTTGGAAGACTATTACACAACACTATACAAACTCAAATCATGGACCAAGATAGTCATGAAAATAGCTATAATTCTAACTATAGTTAGAATAGCACATTCGTTTGAGTTTCTTCTTGTTTTTTGTGTAAAAAGTTCAATATCATGTACTCAGAGTTCTTTAACAGTACCATGCATGTGTCAAGTTCACTAAAAGCACATATTTCCATCTGATGACAAACACACGGCCCCAAGTTTTAACTTCATAATACAACTGCAGAATGCCAAATAAAAAAATCAGGGCGCTGCACTTCCTCTGAATTGAAATGGACCCATTGACTTGCAAATGCATATTGTCCAAGTTCGGAAATTACAGAGGAGTCTCCCTGAGCTCACTTGGCTCATGAGGGTGAATAAGCATGTGTATGTGATCTGATATTTTTATATCAGTGATTTACTTGACTGTCTCTTCAAATTAAGCTTTAACTCTCTTACCTTGTTATATGTCAGCTATTCTTGCTGGAGTCTAAATAAAAGAAATTAAGTCCAATCAATTCTATAGACTGTAAATAAACATTAAAGATGCAATGTAAGCAGAATATGTTCTTAGAATTCCAAGAGCTTTTTTAGTTTGGCCAACACTCCTATTGGGGAACCTCCAGTGGGACCCATGGTAAGTGCATAAACAAAAAGCTGAGTATTATCAGGTAATTGTCTGGCAATATCAGAAAGTTTCCATCTTATTTCAGAAGAAAGCACCCATTGGTGTCAGTGAGCATAACACGAGAGGGAGGAAATCCACATTGGCATGAACTGGCTTTTCCCCATTAAGCCAGAATGGGCAGGCAGAGTTCCGTTCAAGCCTTGCCAAATAAGTTTCAGCTAAAGTCAGGAAAATGGAAAATGCCTGGGTATTTCATTGTTTAATGGAGAACACCAGATATCTTGAGAGACAGGCAAGAGGCAGCAATTTATTGACTGACAAACATGCTCAAATGGAAATAGGGAACCAGAGGTCTGGTCATAAAAGAGATTTTCCTATAATGGTTTGCAACTGGGTTCCTAGAAGGACCACCCTCCCAGAGAATGGAGAACTACTCATGTGTGCATGGCACAGGCAATCTGAATGGCCCAAATTTTCAAACCAGACAATCTAGGAAATTATATGACTGGAATTTTACAACCTGCATTTCTACTTTGTATATTACAAAGCACTGTGTTTCTTATCCTGTAATGTGTTAAGCATGAAATTTCACAAGCAAAAAGTTGAATGGAAATTGTTCTTTTTCAACTTTTGAAATCCTTTCTTATTAATTTGAAGTAATTAGTAAAATTGGGATTTATTGAACAGTTTTGATCATAGGTTGATTCTAAAGCCATTATTATCTTGATAGAGAGAGGAAAGAGAGAGACAGGAGAGAGAGAGAGAGAGAGAGAGAGAGAGAGAGAGAGAGAGAGAGAGAGAGAGAGAGAGAGAGACTTCACTTGATGGAAGATGGAGAATTTGCCAGTTCTTCGCACATGTAATTAATTTATTTCTCAGAATATTCCATTGTGGGTAGGTATTTTGAACCCTAATTTATAGATGAGGAATGGGAGATTGAAAGAGTTAAATAAGTTGTCCAAGGTCATACAGAAGGAGAAAATCAAAGGCAAGATTTTTATTTTCACTAGGAACCTCTGACTCCTAAGCCCTGAAGCCCTGATGTTCTACATAACACCCTCAGCATCCCAAGAGTTGATAAAGAAAGTTCCCTGAGAATTAAAGACCAGATGGCATTTATTTCTCACTTTCATTACAATGGTTTGTTTTCAAGTGAATGATATTAAAGTACTTAAAAAATAATATGTTTCACAATTCATCTTTCTCAGTTCTGCTACAGCTTTGCTGTGTGACCTTAGGCAAGTTACTTAACCTCTCAGAGACTCACTTTCTTCACATATAAAATAGGAATACTAAAACCCATTTCATATGTCATTATATTAAACTAGAGGTCCAGTACACAAAATTTGTGCACTTGGAGTGGGGGCCCCTCAGCTCAGATTGCAAGTGGGTGCAGGCCAGGCTGAGGGACCTCACTCGTGCATGATTGGGGCCGGGCAAACATGCTCGGGCCAGGGAGGCACCCTGGGAAGGCTCCAGGATGTGTCCAGCTCATCTCACTCAGTCCCAAACTGCCACACCCCAGCAGCAAGCTGGTGGTCAGTGTATGTCATAGTGAGTGGTTGATGCCTTAGCATATCATTAGCATATTACTCTTTGATTGTTTGAACAGATGACCAGACAACTGGACACTTAGCATTTTAGGCTTTTATTGTATAAGATGAGGTCATTCAGGTAGATAGCACAGTGCCTGACTTGTAGTGATGCTCTGTTAGGGTTAGTGATGATGCCAGATAAGTTATGTTTTCCTAACCAACAACCACCAAAATAGCAATGGTTTTACAACTCAGAAAGGATATATGCACTTCTGTGTTCATAGCAGCACAAGTCACTATAGCTAAGATTTGGAAACAGAGGAGAAACCAAGATGGCGACATAGGTAAACACCTAAACTGCTGCCTCAAACAACAATTTCAAAATTACAACTAAAAGACAAAACAGACAACATCCAGAACCACGGGAAGGCTGGTTGAGTGGAAATTCTACAACTAGAAGAAAAAAGCACACTGAGACTCAGAGGAGCTGCAGGAGGCAGAAGTACTAAGATGTGCATACGAAGAAGACTGGCAACTGATTGCACAGCTGGCTTTCTCAAGTGGGAAGGTGACAAAATGATCCTGACTGTGCTGAACTCCAGTTCCAGGTGAGACTCTGGGGATCCCAACTCATTTGGAGAGAAACGGGACTGTCTGGCAGCAGGCAGAACTCAAGGGTGGCTTTCTCTAAGAGATGCTTGCAGCAATTACCACAGGACACTGATACATAGGGGCCTATTAGGGCAGCACTGATGGTAAACCAATGCTGTCTGCTTCACCCTGAAACTCCACCCCATCCAAGCTGAACACAGAGGCTTTTGCAAGTCTTGTCTCATAAGGATGTCTCCAGCACAGAACTTCTCCCAGCATAGACACCACTGATCTTCACAGCCAACTGGCCTGGAAGTCAATTCCTCCCAGTGATACCAACAACAATCAAGGCTTAACTACAACAAGACTGTGCACACAGCCCAAAAAGAGGTGCACCAAGAGTGTCCACCTCAGGTAACTGAGGAGGCTGAGCCACTGGACCATATAAGACACCTAGCACACAAAGCCACTCCATCAACTCAGGGAACCAGCCAAAATGTGGAGACAAAGAAACAGATCATAAATAAAGGAAATGGAGGAAAGCAAATGACTGGAAATAGAGTTCAAAACCATGGTTACAAGGTTTTTCAAGAATTTTCTAGAAAAGACTGATAAATTTAGTGAGACCCTTGAGGATATGAAAATGGACCAACTAGAAATTAAGCATATACTGACTGAAATAAAAAATATTATACAGAGATATAATAGCAGACTAGAGGATCACAAGAATCAAGTCAAAGATTTGAAATACAAAGAAGCAAAAAACACTTACCCAGAAAAGAAAAAAGAATCCAAATATATGAAGGTAGTGTAAGGAGCCTCTGGGACAACTTCAAGTGTACCAACATCAGAATTATGGAGGGTGCCAGAAGAAGAGAGAGAGCAAGATACTAAAAACCTATTTGAAGAAATAATGACTAAAACCTTCCCCCACCTCGTGAAAAAAAAATAGACTTAAAAGTCTATTTTAGAGAGAGAACCAAGTTGGTGGCATAGGTAAACACCTATTGTTCTGCCCCACGCAATGATTCAAAAACAACAACATAACAAAAAACAAACATCACCCAGAATCACCAGAAAGCTGGCTGAGTGAAAACTCCACAAATAAAAGTAAAGGTGGGACACTGAGACTCAGAAGAGTGGCAGGAGCGCAGCCTTGAAGACAGAAACAGGTTAGGAGCCGTCCTGGTCATGTGCGTGGGCTGTAGGTCTGGAGCAGCAACCCTGGCTGGATTTCACCAACGGGGAGGACAGAGACGTGCCACTACACGGATTCCCCAGTGCCAGGCGAGGTCCGAGGTCTGGGGGACGCACCCTGGAAGCCGGGCGCGGCAGAGGTCTCCTAGTCTGCAGAGAAACCTGGTAGCTGGGAAAAGAAGTTTGCGCGCAAGTGTCACATAAACACGCGACTTGCTCCCTGGAAACTTGTCTCCTGGTCCTGGAAACCATCTATTTTACAACCCTGGGGGAGACTTTGGGTGTGCAGAGTCATTTGGGGAGAGGCAGAGTTGTACGGCAAGGGAAAGAGACTAGCGGCTTTCTCTTGGAGGTGCCTGCAGCCATCCCCATCCAACAGAGACCCATGCGTGCGAGCGCCGCATAGGACAGGAAGTAGCTGACACTGAGGCTGCCTGCAAAGCTCAGACACTCCACCCATCCAACCTGAACATAGTTTCCCTTCACAGCCAATTGGCCTGGAGGTCAAACCCTCCTAGGGCTAACAACAACAAGCTGGGTTTAAATTCAAAAATACTGTACAACCCATAAAGGATTGCAGTCAGAGTACCCATCTCAAATAACTGGGGAGGCTGTGCCACTGACCCTTAGAGGACATCTACCACATAAAGCAGCCACCATGCAGAGATATGGAAAGAAATCAGGTGTGAAAGAAATGGAGGAGAAAAGACAACTAGACACAGAGTTCAAAACCACGGTTATAAGTTTTTTCAAGAGGCTCCTAGAAAAGTCTGATGAACTTAATGACAACTACGAGGAAATAAACCAGATCAACAAGGAAATAAACAAGACCAACCAGGAAATGAATGAGACTTAGAAGGAAATGAATGAGACCCTCAAGGAAATGAACAAGACCTCTGAGGATCTGAACCAGACCCTCACGGATATGAAAAAGGACCAACTAGAAGTCAAGCATACACAGACTGAAATAAAAAATATTACACAAAGTCCTAAAAGCAGTCCAGAGGGCCACAAGAACCAAGTCAAAGATTTGAAATACAAAGAAGCAAAATCCACTCAGCTAGAAAAGCAAGAAACAAAAAGATTTCAGATAATTGAAGATAGTGTAAGGGGCCTCTGGGACAACCTCAAGCATGCCAACATCCAAATTATTGGGGTGCCAGAAAAAGAGAGAGAGCAAGTTAATGAAAACCTACTTGAAGAAATAGTGACTGAAAACTTCCCCCACCTGGTGGAAGAAACTGACTTAAAAGCCCAAGAAGTACACAGAACCCCAAAATATAGGAATCTAAAGAGGACCACACCAAGACATATCATAATTAAATTCCCAAGAGCAAAAGATAAAGAGAGAATATTAAAAGCAGCAAGAGAAAAACAGTTGGTTACCTACAGGGGAGCACCCATATGATTGTCAGCGGATTTCTCAACAGAAACGATGCAGGCCAGACGTGAGTGGCAAGAAATATTCAAAATAATGAATAGCAAGAATCTACAACCAAGATTACTCTATCCAGCAAAGCTATCATTCAGAATTGAAGGTCAGATGAAGTGCTTCGCAGATAAGAAAAAGATAAAGGAGTTCATCACCACCAAACCAACATTATATGAAATGCTGAAAGATATTCTTTAAGAAGAGGAAGAAGAAAAAGGTAAAAATATAAATTATTAACAACAAATACACATCTATCAACAAAAGAACATAAAAATCAAGTGAATTGATAGGCTGATGAACAGGATAAACTGGTGAATATAACAGAAACATGGACATAGAGAGGGAATGGACTGACAATTCTTGGGGAGAAAAGGGTTGTGGGAAGTACAGCAAGAGACTGGACAAAAATATTGCAACAATGGGAGAGGACAGTGGGGAGGGGGAGGTGAGGGTGGAAGGTGGGATAGGTACAGGGTGGAGGGGAGATATAGGGGGATAAAAAAGGGGAAACAATGTAATTAATAAAGTGAACAATAAAGATAAAAAATAAAAGACCACAACTCTCAAAAAAAATAAATAAAATAAATAAAAATTAAAATAAAATAAAAGTCTATTTTAGAACCCCAAACAAAAGGAATCCAAAGAGAACCACACCCAAGACACATCATAATTAAAATGTCAAGAGCAAAAGACAAAGAGAGAATATTAAAAGCAGCAAGAGAAAAGCAGTTCGTTACCTACAAGGGAGCACCCATATGGTTGTCAGCTGATTTCTCAACAAAAACTATGCAGGCCAGAGGGAAGTGGCAAGAAATATTTAAAGTGATGAAAAGCAAGAACCTACAACCAAGATTACTGTACCCAGCAAAGCTATCATTCAGAATTGAAGGTCAGATAAAGAGCTTCACAGATAAGAAAAAGCTAAAAGAGTTTATCACCACCAAACCAGTATTATATGACATGCTGAAAGGTATTCTTTAAGAAGAGGAAGAAAAAAAAGGTAAAGATTAAATTATGAACAACAAATACATATCTATCAACAAGAGTATCTGAAAATCAAATGAATAAAAAAATCTGATGAACAGAATAAACTGGTGAATATAATAAAATCAGGGTCATAGAAAGGGAGTGGACTGAAAATTCTTGGTGGGGAAAGGGTGTGAGGGGTGTGGAAGAGACTAGAAAAAAATTGTATACCTATGGATGAGGATGTGAAGGGGTAAGGGCATGGGGTGGGGTGGGAACAGGTTGGAGGGGAGTTATGGGGCAAAAAGAGGAACAATTGTAATAATCTGAACAATAAAGGTTTATTAAACTTAAAAAAATTATTTGGAAACAGCCTAAGTGCCCATCAGCAGATTAATGGATTAAAAAACTCTGGTACATCTATACAATGGATACTACACTGTGGTAAAAAAAAGGAGTTATTACCATTTGCAACAACATGGATGGAGCTGGAGAGCACTATGCTAAGTGAAATAAGCCAGACAGAGAAAGATAAATATCACATGATCTCACTCATTCATGGAAAATAATGAACAACATAAACTGATGAACAAAAACAGAACCAGAGACAGTAAAACATCACCAGAACATCTAACCTCAGGGAAGGTAGGGGAGGGTGTGGGTAAGAGGGAAAGATCAACCAAAGGACTTGTATGCATGCATATAATCCTAACCAATGGACACAGACAACAGGAGGGTAAGGGCATGAATGGAAGGGGTAGGATAATGGGGGTATAAGGACACATGTAATACCTTAATTAATAAATAAATTTAATATATATATTAAATATATATATATATATATATTATATATGGGTGAAGCTTAATTTAATGTCATGTTCTTCCTTACTCACTTCAGTGAAAGAAGCAAAGGTAGTGACTCATGCTATTGGTTCTTCAAGCTTTCACCTGAAAATGGAACATGGTACTTCTGCTTACATTTCATGAGTCAAAGAAAGTTTCATGATTATGCCAAATTCATGAGTGTCAGATGTGCAAACCTACATGTGCCCAGAGCCTATCACAATAAATATTTTAAAACTTTTCTACCATTGCCTGGCTGGTGTGACTCAGCAGTTGAACATCCACACAGAAACTGAGATCAGTGGTTTGATTCCCAGTCAGGGCACATCCTCAGGTTGCAGGCTAGATCCCCAATGGGTTCATGCAGGAAGCAGCCAATTAATGTTTCTCTCTCATCAAAGTTTATCTCTCTATCCTTCTTCCTTCCTCTCTCTTAAAAAATCAACAAACATGTTTTTAAAATAATAATTTCTACCATTAATTATCTAAAAAAAATATAAACTTAGACCCACTTTATCAAAGAGCAGTTAGTCAAATCATTATTGATATTTTATTAAATTAATAAAGACAAGTATCTTCAGTGTCCAAATTTATTCATTTTCAAGTTCAACTACCAATGGGTTGGTACATTGATAATCAGAACCAAGTGAGACACTGCACTAAACTGAAGACCAACTTTCTTTTACATGCTCTCCATGCAGATATTCCAGTATCCAAATTCTATGTGTCTTTCTGGTTTTTTTTATCATTTTCTCCCCTTCATCTATCTATCTATCTATCTATCTATCTATCTATCTATCTATCTATCATCTCCCTTTTTATCAATGCTTGAATTTTCCTAGACTTGTCTGTTAGAAGCACAGTTAAAAATCTGACTTTTATATTATCTTCACATTCAACCCATCAGTCTTTGGAAAATTTCTATTCTCTCTCTCTCTCTCTCTCTCTCTCTCTCTCCCTCACACACACACACACACACACACACACACACACACACACACTCTCTCTCTCTCTCTCTCTCTCACACGGTCAAGACTGATATGTGCATTCCCTGCATAGGCTTGGAATCAGTTATTTGTCTATGGACTCCTGATTCCTTTAAGTGGATAATTGTATCTAGAAAACAGATCTGAATCTCAGAGTTGTCATTATTTTTCTGGGCCCTCTCAGAGGCTATAGCAAGGAAATACACACACTCAAATTCACTTATATGTACATCTTTCTTAAATTAATTTACCTATATATATTTTAAAAGCATGTATCCATATCAATACCCCCAATTCCTACTCAGTTTCACAGGGTTTATGCTGCATCCTTCACCACAATTAGTGTTGAACCCACCACTTTGCTTAAGGTTCTTTAGGTACCTCAAGGCCCTATTTTTAGAAATCAGAACACAATTTAGAAATTATGAGAATTGAATGGAAAAATATATCCTGTTTCATGTGGTCTCATTTTATTCTCAAAAAAATATTTATGGATTACCCATAGTCAGGACTGAAAAAGGCAGTGTTGGTGAAATATTTTATTATTTTGTTCCAGAATCACATATAAAAAGGTCTACCTATAAATGTAGCATATACATGAAGCTTTTTTATCAGCACTAAATTGATTTCATTGATTTTGGGGGTGTATATATAAATGTACATACACGAGAGAGAAACAAATCTATAATGAGAATTCTCATTCCAGCCAAGATTGAGTAGCCTCATTCATACCAGATTATTTAAAAATTATAAAAATGCTGGACATAACACACACACACACACACAAAGCCTAGGAAGACTCAGAAAGATGGAAGAAAAATAGATTGCCTATGGAAATCAGGACTTGAGGAACGACAAAAATATGAGTCATCTGGGCGTCCTTAATTGACTTCTATATATCCCAAACAGCATGACAGAAACCTTCAACCCTCAACTGCCAATAGTCACAGAAAAAAAATTTTCAAACTTCAAGAATATCCTATTCCCCTTACCAGAGGATGGAGAAAGGGTAGCGTGTCAACAGAAAACATTTTTACTACTGAGCCAAATGTTAATGGAAAAACCACACCATCTCCCTGTGGTTTCAGTAGGGCCAAGCGAAGAAAGGTTCTTCCACTCCTCCACCCTGGGCTTCCTCACTGGGTGATGTCAGTGTTTCCCAGCAGGGATCTGAGTCTCCACCTCCACCCAGTGTCAACAAGACTATAAAAGGGGGTGCAAGATCAATACTGCTGGTATTAGGAGGCCCTGGGGGGCGGGGAGAGTCTAGGAACCTATACCCACCCAGAAGCAATGAGACTGACTGAGGAGGTACAAAGCTGGGCTAATCTAATCAGTATTCCATTCCTCTATTCTGGTGTCAGCAGCGCACAGTGGGGAACTAAGTCCCCATCGCATATAGTATCAGTGAGGCAGAAAGAAATGGTGAGAGGCAGGTCTGGTTGGCATCTTTTTTTGCAATATATCTTATTGATTTTTTACAGAGAGGAAGGGAGAAGGATAGAGAGTTAGAAACATTGATAACAGAGAAATATCGATCAGCTGCCTCTTGCACACCCCCTACTGAGGATGTGCCCGCAACCAAGGTACATGCCCTTGACTGGAATTGAACCTGGAACCCTTCAGTCCACAGGCTGATGCTCTATCCACTGGGCCAAGCCAGTCAGGGTTCTTGTTGGCATCTTTACCCCTATTGTTATCAGGTTCAGTGGGGGAGCTGAACTTCTGGCCCAACATTGCAGCAACCACATAATGAAACTGAACATAAATGCCTACTTGACTCTCACACTACACATTAATTGGGTGACTGTCTCAGGGAAAAATAAAAGGCCAAATAGAATTCAGAGAGTCATAATCTCCAAAATTTCCAGCAGACAATTTTTAAAAGTCACAGGAAAATCTCAACTTGAATGAGAAAAGACAATCAACAAACACTTAACACCCAGATGAATCAGATGTTAGAATTAAATGACAATAATCTTAAAGCAGTCATCATAAAAATACTTCACTAAACAATTATATACTCTCTTAAAACAATTAAAAAATAAAGAAAATCCTAGCAGAGAAATATAGTTACATTAAAAAATGGATGACAATAGTTGATAGCACTGTATTGTATAATTGAAATGTTCTAAGAGAGCAGCACTTAATGTTCTTGCCAATAATAATAATAATAATAACAAAAATAATGTAAATAGTGAGGTAATGGGTGTGTTCCTTAGTTTAATAAGGGGAATCCTACATCAAATGATCATGTTGTACACTTTAAATATCATACAACTTTGTCAATTAAACCTCAATAAAGCTGGAAAAATAAAAGAACCCAATGGACTGGAAAAAATAATAACTAATAATAAAACCTTGCTGGATGGGCTTATTTATATAATGAAGAAGACAAAGGATAAAATCAATGAACTTGAAGACAGATCTATAGAATTTACTCAATCTGAACAAAGAGAATGATGTTTTAAAAAGAAATAAACATAGTGTCAAGAACCTATGAGATGATAACAAAAGACCTAACATTCATACCATCAGACTCCCAGAAGGAAAGGAAAGAAAGAATTAGATTGAAAAAGTGTCCAGGGAAATAATGACTGAAAACTCCAAAAATTTGATAGAATTTATAACTCTACAACATTCAAGAAACTAAACAGGATAAACTCAAACAAATACATGTCAAGAAATATTGAAATTAAATTTGTGAAAATTAAAGACAAAGAAAAAATCTTCACATCAGCCAGAGAGAAATACACATATTCTTTAGGGGAACAACAATTTGAATACAGCAGATTGCTTATCTGAAACCATGAAAGCTGAAAGGAAGTGACACATTTTTTCAAGTACCAAAGAAAAGCACTGTCAACCGAGAATTCTATATCAGGAAAAAATATCTTTCAGGAATAAGAAGTAAAGACATTCTCAGAAAAATGAAAACTAAGAGAAATCATTTCTAGCATGCCTGACCTTAGAAAAATGGTTAATGGAAGTTCTTTAAATGGACAGGAAGTAATAATGACTGTTTTGGGTTACAGATTAATTGGAGAAATGACATATATTCTTTTTGTATTGAATAATGGCGTTATCTGCAAATCTTGCCAGAGGTCTTCATTTAGGAACAAAGTTGGAAAGTATGAGCCTAGGTATGAACCTAGTTTTTTGCTGCTGATTTGTGACAGAAATGTGGTCCTACTATAAACCCTCACCGCAACTGCTCATGGATGGAGTATCAAAGACACATGAAAGAGCAGCTCAATATTTGAGTCTAACCTTGAATTGATATATGCTGCCAAGAGCAAAAGTCCAATTTCCCCCAACAAGAGAAAGGACAGTGCTTAGAAATATATCTGGGAGTATATAATTGTTCTAGCAAGAATGCCCGTGATCTGAGACCTTCTGAAACTAAGCCCAGGACTATTCTATTGCAGGGGGGGGAGAATAAAATTAAAAGAAGAGTTGGTCTTTGATTTTCTTCAAAAGGTCAGGGGTGAGGGTGGAGAAATAGTAATTTGGGATGTGGAGGTGCGATTTAAGTGGGGGAAGGGAAATACTTTTTCATTATTCCTCTGTCTGAATAGTCAAAGGCTGGAAGATATCAAAAACAGTTAAAAATAAAGAGGATTGTTTTACTTATCTGTCATCCCAAGGTAGTTTCCATATTATTTAAAACAGCAAGCTCTCTTTAGGTGACATTAGCCTTAGTGATGTGAATTGCAGTTTTCTTCATGATGTCAGAGCTTAGTTATTAGTAAGTGGGAGGAAAACTTTCTAACAGAATGTACCTTAATAAGGAAGAAAATCAATTGTACTGAATAAACTAGAATTTACATTCCTTCAATCTTTATGTTTCATCTAATATTACCCCATTTCACTGGAGCCTCAGCCAAGAATTGAATTTTATTCTTTCTGGCTTTGTGCTTTCCCTTCAGTTAGAAGTGTTCAGGCTAAGACATTTAATAAACGCAAATAAATTTAGCTAGTATTTGCTTGGCCAATTCTCAAAGAGGATCAAGAAAGGATGTGGAGAATACCAATGATAAACTATTCAAAGGGAAGTTTTGAAATTGGCAAAGTTGCAAGAATGATATTTTATGATTGTTCAGATATATAATATTTTGTAAAATGTTCAGAAAACAAAAAAGATCAAACCATAGCCTTTTAGACATAGATGGCACAGCAAGGGGGTTAGTCGATAGATAATAGATAACTTAAATGATTTCAATTCACTTCAAATACAGTACAGGATAAGGTTTGTTGAAGAACAATATTATAAAGTACATGCAGGTATTTGGAGTTAGATTAGATTTCATTTGTGATGTAAAGAAAAATACCCAATAACAGTGAGGTAATATCATGTAAGGAAAAATATCCTATAAGTAAAATACATGTAGAAAATTCTTACTCCAGAAAAGAAAATTCCATTTGTAAAACCAGCTGCAGGACACCCATAAAAAAAAAAAACACACACATGGTGTCAAAATAAGCCAAAGGAAAATCATTTAGGCAAAAATAAAAAGAATCCCAAGTCTAATTTGCAGAGAGGATCCCTTTGTTAACCTTTGGTCGAGAATGTGTTTGTGTGTTTGCAGAGAACAACTCCAAGACCATGTGGGTTCCTGCGAAAGTGAGGAACTGACGGGTCTGTTCCATCCACGAGGATGGTCCAGAGAGGGCGGACGCTGACGACACCTTGCCATGCTAGCAGTAGGCAGCTGTGTGTGGCTGCAGGCGGCCCAGGAACATACCAGAGAGGATGGATCTTGCATTGCCACGATGTGTCCACCTTCTGGATACCATTGCTGACATGTACACATGAAGAACTATTTGACATTGAAACTGGGACTCAGAACAGTTGGACATTGAAACTGACACTCAAACTTTTTTTGCTCTTATACGTTTGTTTTCAGTATGCAGAGGCAAGATATTTTTGAAGAAAAGAAACAGGGGAGAGTGATTGATATAGAGGCAGGGTGGCCTCGAACAGGCTGTCAAACTACAGGGGGAAGGCTGGAGTGGAGGGGAGGCAGAAGCTGGGGGAGATCAACCGAAGGACTTGTATGCATACATATGAGCATAACCAATGAATGAAAGACTCTGGGGTGGGAAGGGAGGCAGGTAGGGACATGTGCTGGGGGGTAGGGGAGGCTGGGGGGAGGATATTGGGGGGGGAAGAAAACATATGTACTACTATTAAATATAAGTTATATTGTAAATAAAATTTAAAAAAAGATTTTAAAAAATACCCAATATTTCTTTTAGATATTAAGGAGTCACTTAATTACCATACATAGACTGCTGCGCTAGTGTCTCACAATCGCTGAGCTTATATTAAGCATGGCAATTACATGTGTTTTATTAAATAACTTACTAATATTGCTATGCCCTCCCCCCTAAACAAGGATTTGTGGTCAGAAATGAGTACCTCTAGAAGTGGATAGAAGATACGACTTGTATCCTGAAATTCTGCTGCTTACTAGTACTGCATGAAGTTGCTTTACCATAAGCACATTTTTAAAAAGGAACACATTCAAACTCAATATTAGTATAGAAAAAAATAAAATACAAGCCTGAATATAAAATGTATTTAGCAGAGGGAGGTTTCAGATGACCAGTGTTTTTATGTTTTTGTGTATTAATCCGATTCAGCTTTTTCATTTTATTTTGCATTGTTTTAATTCTTTCAGTCTGCCAGTCACAATACTGAAGTCCTAAAGAAACTAACTGGCATGGTTTCCAGGTTGCCCAAGAAGAAAAATGGTGAAATGCTTACTGATATTCATTAGTGAGGTTTATTTTCCACATCAAGTAACTTAAGCCAACTGAGGGAAATGTCACAAACATGAACTATGAGCATTTTACAGGAAGTGGATGTAGTGAAACACCCAATCGCAGGGTGTTTTGTGTTTGTCTCTTAACCTCAGAGGTAATTCTACTTATATAGTTAACCAGTGACATACTAGTAGTTAGGAATTCAGAAGAAAATAACCAATTATGCTAGGATTATCTTTAGATGTTTGAATTCAAATGAACAAGAAAAACAAATGACCCAGAGACACTGGCCTTCCAGAGTATCATTAGAATTCAGGAAAGCCTTTCCTTTAAATAGTGCTATTTTGGGACTAGCTGTATCACCTTGGAATTTGAGTTAATGAGGAAACAGTTCAACGTACGTGTTCTCATTTGAGTCCTTTGTAGTTTTTGAACTAGAGGGACCTCACAGGAGGTGATACTGGTGGAATTTTTCTCTTTTTTCTGATTGATGTGACACAGCAGCTTTGTAGGGACAGTGACCTTGGATTTAGACAGCCTAACTGCAGGTCAGGTGTTCCTGCCTACCTGCATCATAACCTCACGAGTCCTTTCTCTTGTAAGATCGTGAACAAAAGGAGGCCTATAACGCTTTGTTTACTTCACATGATGAACTAATAGTATCAATCTGCTTTATATAAAGTAAATCATTATACAAGGAAAATGTATTCTGTGTTTTTTTATAACATAAAAGTGAACTAAATTAAAACCATCCTAGTTATCCAAATTGGTTAAACATGGCCAAGCAGTGATCTCTGGTCATTTTTAACACTTGCAAATGAAAAACTCATTGTTACTATATCAATATCATGACTGAATCAAATGGCTTTGAGGTCTTAGAAGAAAGTTACAGAATACAGATTGACTTGCCCTTGAGATTTAAATAATGTGCTCTGTGGAACTAATAATTATATTAGAAATATTTACTGAATGAAGTAATGAATGAACAAGTCATGTCTACAGAAATAAATCCAACCCAGTGCCAGAGTTGCAGGGAAGCTACTCACTGAAAGGTCATTGCCTTTTTTACACAAAATGTCATCAAAAGAAGAGCCTTGAATTTCCATAATTAAAGAACTTTATATTAGTTAAAGTATTGTCAATTTAAGATTCAATGAAAATAGCTATTTGAGATGGTATATTTAGGTTATTCCTGATGTATGCTTACTATTTTTAATGTTGCAAACAGGAAAAACTAAGTAAAATGTTTCAAGGATCCAATCACTCAGATGCCTGGATTTTGATAACCTAGACAGATTGCATGTCCGAATGGATTTCTGAAGATCATGTAGGAATAACTACTTTGGACACTTGTTTTTCTTAAAACAACCTCTTTTTTTTTTCATAGAAAAATTGGTAGTTTTAAATGCTTATTCATGTACCAGTAAAGACTTGTGAGTAAGGAATTCAAAAATGCATGTAATTATACCCTGATCTTATCATTCTTCCAAATGGGATATTCAGGAGATCTGTTAAGTAGCAAGATTTAGTAAAAGATTTTGCCATACAATAGTTAAAGTTGGCTTTTCAAATATGAATAAATTCTGCTAATAGATCATTAAAAATAAGCAGAAAAGTCTTAATACACTTCATTCTGCCAGCTCTGCAAAATAGCACACCATTTTGTCTTTCAGACTTTAAAAAATGGGTCATTTTTAAAGAATGTAAACTTGGAAAGTTTCTAAAAATATAAAATTAGTAAAATTTAGCTCAAAATGCTTAAATACATACTACAGATGTACCTAGCCTCAACACTTACACTTAAAGATTATTGTCAATGTGACAGTAATCTGTTTAGAAAAGTCTTGAGAATATTTTTGCTGCTGATTTTCTTTTTTTCCCCTATGTATATTGCAAAATGTCATTATGTCTCAAACTAGGTTAAGTTCAAGATACAAAGTGCATAAATCATGTATTTGATGCCTTTTAACCAGCAATATTTGGGGCAGCCTATATTCCTTATAATAAGCCTCAGTATCAGTGGTTATGGTAAGCAGTGTCTTGGCAACCATCTTTATTACCCATGAATAAGAACTTTTTCTGAAAGAAACCCCTGCTTCCTGTCTCTTTGTGATTCAAGTTTTTTTTTAATATATTTTTTATTGATTTCAGAGAGGAACCAAGAAGGAAAGAGAGATCAAATATCAACAGTGAGAGAGAATCACTGATTGTCTGCCTCCTGCACGCCCCATACTGGAAACAGAGTCCACAACCTGGGCATGTGCCCTGAGTGGGAATTGAACCATGACTTCCTGGTTCATAGGTCAACACTCAACCACTGAGCCATGCCAGCTGGACAGTGACTCAGATTTTGACTTTTCTATCTCCCCTGATCTATGGGCTTTTTCTTTACTAATTCCATTTGGGATGATCTCTACCACCATAGAAGGCCTCTAATGGTATGTTGATCTGAATAGCTACCCACCTTTGTTAGAAATTGAACCAACTCTTCCCTGCTTGGTTGGAAGTATTGAAAAATTCTTTATAAACAAATAAAGGAAAATGTGATACCTCTTTTTGTATTAGCCATTTTCTTTTGCCCAAAATGTGCTCCTTTTTCTCTTATTGGATTTTGCCCCTAATTTCAAAGATGGACATGTAACCCAGAGAAGAAAAATCATCTTTGAGGTTTCAGCTACTGTTTCAGGAAGAGACATAGAATCCAAGCTACATTACTCAAATGCTTCCAGGAATTTTATATCTAGAGTTTGGGGGGAGAGAGGGACACTTTTCATCTCTGGGAATGGAAATCTTAGGGTGTGAAACCACTGCTGCAGTAAGTCATGATCTACATTCAATATGGCAAAAAGGGGGGGGGGCAGGAAATCCCTCTGTAGAAAGAGAATATGAATCCAAGTAGAAGACACAGAGAGAGAGAATTCTGATTTGTTTCAGCTCTTTGGTAAGCAATAAAGTCTTCCTTTTAATTTATTTGTTTGAGATTATTTCTATCACCACTTGCAACCGAGAATTTTGACAAATAAGCATGAAAACCACCAAAGAGGAAAGACTACAGAGCATAATTTCTTTATATGAGAATAACATAAGTATGCCTATTTGTTAAATTTTTTTAAATTTTTAATTCTCACCCAAGAATATGTTTATTGACTAGAGAGAGAGAGGAAATATATATATGTGTGAGAGAGAAACATCAATTGGTTGCCTTCCCTGTGCACTACAACTAGGGATCTTACCTGCAACCTAGGTCTGTGCCTTGACCAGGAATCAAACCCACCACCTTTCGGTGTGCAGGATGACACTGCAACCAACAGAGCCACCTGACCAGGACATCTGTATATTAATATAAAGAGTATGGTTGCCAGGTTCACAAGTTGTTGGGTTTTTAAAAAATCTCTAATTCACTCAGACCTGATTATTCAACCAGACCACTCACTATTTGGTCTAAAAGGGGGTTACTTTGCCATCTTCCATTAATTGGACAAAGAGAGTCCAACTACTTTGTCGATTTTTAATTCATTTATCAGTTTACTTTTTGTGTAAACATTGCTAGACAGTTCCACTGCATTGAGATCAACGTTCTAGACATTGTTGTTGCAAATAAGAAGCAGAGAGGAACAACCCAATCTAGGAGCTCAGAGTGTAGTAGAGGAATAACACCAGAGAGGCTCATGGGAACTCAGAGCAGAGCCAGCTAGTACTCTGGAAAGGAGGGAAGTCCTTCATGCAGGAGAAAACATTGGAGAAATGTCACAAAAAATGAGTGGAAAATGTCCTGCAGTGCCTTTTCTAGTTGTCAGTTTCTCACCTGTCTCATATCTGCATTTGAAAATGGAGACACTTAGAACATTGAAAGATGGTCTCAGTGCCAGCAATTGGACTTAATTTTTTTTATTTGAAACATACAGAAACAGGTGAGAAAGACTGCAGTGCCCAAACAGATACTGTGTTGTAAAAATTGGAATCAGGTGAAGAAATATGAAAAGCAAGATGAGTAGGGAAAAAATCTGTTTTGTGTTTCTGTGTAGAATTTGAATTTCTTGTTCCAAGACCACTTTTTAAACATTAATAATTCTAAAGGCCTTGCATATGGCCAGGAATGTTGCCAGCATTTCAGAGCATGAAAACTATGAATCTCTTCACTGCTGATTTTTAATCATTTTGATGCTGAAATTAATTTTCCACAGACTTTTTATATTAGTGACTAGTAATTCATATTAGTTGATTAGGAAAGGCATGTTTCCTGATGATGGTGTTGTTTTTCAAGTGCTAGCTCTTCCCAAGGAAATAATCATTCATATTATTCATACTAGTAATCAAAATAATACTCTAATTGTTGGGAATTTCACAACTGTATTTTGGTTGTTTCTTGTAAACCCAGAAAACTATCTATACATTTTAAATAGATGGTCTTGCCTTTAATTTTTTTTTATTGGATTCCATTCTATCTAGAACTAAATTTAAATAATGTCATTTGAGACCATGTGCTGTCTCTTAGGCCTGCATGTTCATGAAACAAAGACTAGTGTACAAGTGACTTGGGTGTCTGCTAATTATTAAAATTGTCCCATACTGATACTTGAAAATGTTTTTTCATTGTCAAAGGTAAGATGATTACTGTGTCTTGTTGCATGAGGTCCAGGAGAACCTCTTCACATACAAATTATTTTTATGGCACATTCATATTAAGAATGGAAGGAAGCCAGGCCAGCATTGCTCATTGGCTGAGCATGGACCCATGGACCTAGATGTCATGGTTCAATTCCCAATCAGGGCATGGGCCAGGTTGCTGGCTCTATCCCTAGAAGGGGATGTGCAGGAGCTGGCTGATTGATGATTTTCTCTCATCATTGATGTTTCTCTCTCTCCCTCTCCCTTCCTCTCACTAAGAATCAATAGAAATATATCTATATCTATATCTATCTATCTATATCTATCTATATATGATTGGAAAGGAAAAATATGAAGCTGGATACTAGTAAAGAAGTTGACAGAACATTGTGGAAAAGTAGCAAAAAAGAAATAACAAAAGACAAAACAACAGAAAAATGGGAGCACATTTTTATTTATATACAAAAACATGAAGAAAGCCTGAGCCCTAGGAGTCCATATATTTTTATGGTGAAAAATAACATGAGAAGTCCAGAGATTATAATCTGCTATTTCTAAAACAGAAACACATTCCAATATCAAAAACTTTCCAGTACCAACACCAACTTATCAAATGATTTTGTACAAACATATATTTTGGAAAAGTGCTATATTTTAGTACTGATCTTGTCTGAACTAACAAGTCATCTTTTTATGCCCACTGAACCCCATAGATCTAACAAACGACGCTATGCTAGTGGAGTAGGTTCTTGTCACAATCATTCCCACTCAGTCTCATGTTATCTCTCTTCTCTGTGCTAACCACTTTTTTTCTGGAACACCCAGATGACTGTTAAGTGTTACATAAGGTCACAAGCTCTGCCAGTGAGTGGTGAAGACCAGAGTGACCTTGCCCTTTTCTTTAATCTCAGGATTACATGGCATGTTTGGCATATTGCTAAACTAAATAATGTCACATATGCATATTTTTCTAATTGTTGGCTGTCTGGAGTCAGATTACTGAAAATGTGATTTATTGGATAATCTTCCATCAAGATTAAGCTAAAACACTCTTAATCAAGTATTACAGCTAACTGTGGTTCTAGAAAATCCACCAGTGTTTGCCTCAGCTTGATGATTAGTAAAACCATGATTTACTTTTTCTGTAAGATTAACTTTTTTTTTAGTATAATAACTTTAGGGCCTAATCTCTTCATGTTTTTCAGAGTAAAGATAGCTTCACATATTTCAACATAGACTATACCTAGATATCATTTCTAATATGCATAGAAACAATGATTTAATATGTATTTGAACCCCACTTTCTACCTTTTTTTATTGTCAAGGTTTGGATATTTTTGGGTAGCCACACAAAATTCAGGCTTCATTAAAACTTTCATAGTGTTAGTAAATGAGTATTAGGTAGTTTACTATCAATTAATTATTTTCTACATTTTTGTGGGGATTAAAAAAATCATTCTCCTTCAAGAAGACTCATTTTTTCCATGAACATGAAAATACAGTTATGTAAGTAGATTAGTCAGAAGAGGAAAGAACAAAAGAAAATAAATTTTTGAAAGTTCTGTTTGCTTTGGAGATTCTGAAGATAGCTGAGAAATTTAACTTGGGAATTTTTAACTTTCCACAAGGATGCCTTAAATTATCACAAGATTATCACTTCCACATGTATGGCTAGTATTCCTGAAATAATATTTTAAGAGACTCATTTCAGAAAACAATAGTGATTGTGGATTAATGAAAGGTTTCAAGGTCAGAAGTTAGGAAATTATTACTTTTCTCTCCAGCTCTATTGTTAACCTGATATGCAGCCTTTAAGAAGCTATTTCAGCCTTCCCTCTCTTTATTGGTAAAAACTTTTAGTGCATTCAAAGTATTGTAAAACTAAACATCGGGTTGATATTGCTAAATAAAAGCAAATTCACACTGGCAACTCAAAACACATTCTCATGTACAGTTCTTTATAATCTTTGTTGATCGGTTACATAAAAACAGTTTACGTATTATTTCTGGCAGTATTCACTGGTAAAGTCATTTTCCCACTTTTCAAAATCTTATTTAGAAAAGTTGGAATATCAGTTCTTCAAAAAGTGGATAAAGCTTGCCATCACGCCAACCAAAACTAATATGTGGGATAAGCATGGCGCTTTCCGTACTTCTTTCTTTAAAGGGCACTTTAACTTATCTTGGTATCTTATATGTTCTGCACAATGAAAATGAATGTCTGATCTCTGGACTAGCACCTCTTCTCTCTCAAAAGCAGTAATGTCGTTGCTCTTGGCTGCCACAAAGTGGCAGTGTGCCCACTAACTTATCCATTAATAAACCCAACGTTGGCCTTCAGAATGAACTGGGGCAGGAGAACTACACCTCAAGACTAGGGCTGCAGATAAAATTTAAATTTTAGAAAAATGACAACATACTTATACTAAAAAAATTATTCGTGTTTATCTTAAGTTCAAATTTAACTGAGTATCTTGTGTTTTTATTTTGTAAATCTGGGAATTCTACTTGATAGATTTGACCCTTGTAATCATGTAATCTTTTTAGGTTGAAATATATTTATCCTTAATGTCTTATTTAGGAATCTGTATTTATGGAATCATAGAAAATCTTTAGTTAAGGAATTTGGATTTCTCCATTCCATGAGACTTCTGTTTATCATATAGTTCTAGATTCACATTTTTAGTCTCATAATAGAAGGCTAACTACATTGCCAATATCAATACATACTTTTATTATAATGTCTTGTGTGCAAAAGAAGTTAGAAAAGGCTCTAAAGAAAGGGCAGGAATTGACCTAAATATTGGGGCATGGAGGTGTGGGTGGAATGAAGATACAAGAACATTGTGGATTAATGAAAGGCTTAATCTCTGTCAACAGATATTTAAAGAATTGAACATGCGAACATGTTTTGAATTGCCAGTATGAATTTGTCTTTATTTAGCAATATCAACCTGCTGTCTAGTTTTATAATATTGAAGTATGGGTGGAATGAAGATACAAAACAATCTGTAACTGCTATGTTTTATATAGTAAACCAGTAATTAAACCTCCTTTGAGCTAGATACTGCATAGCACACCAAACTAGAAACAAATGCGTTATCCATTTATGTTGTAGCTGGGAAGTATGCATGTACTGTAGCTATTTAATGGGGGGGGGGGGAGGAAGTACACTATACTTTACCATTTTAAGAGTCTTCTATATTTAGGTGACATTTTCCTACCTTGAGAAAAGTATTATAAAAATCTTATCCTTTTATCATCAGCATCTCATTTTTTTATTGTATGTGCTAGCTTTTCTGCTGAGGATATTCCAATATATATATATATATATATATATATATATATATATATATATATATATAATATGCCATTTCTTTCTAAAAGACTTTAAAGTAGTTTATAATACAGAATTAAAGGGGTTAGGGTTATTAATAAAGTTACAGTTATATTATTAGGAGGTGAAGGGAATTAATGAGCTCATGAGGTTCAAAGTTCTCTCACCAAGAAAGTATAAAGAAAACGTGACTGGTTACAGGAATGGCAGAGCAGTGGTTATATTCTCTAGCATGAAACGTGATGTATTCCAGGTGCTAACTGATGGCAAATCTGCATAACTTGATAATACTCAGAATAGAAAATAAGAATAACATTTTCTTATGGAAATCAAGTATCCTTACTAGTAAGTGAGTACATGACAAATCTACCTTGGCATGAAGAAGGACAGGGGAAGAAGACCTGGGCATGAGGATGCCTGCACCTCACTCGTGAACACTGTAATAGAAGCACAGGGTATTTCAATAGTAGAGCAAATAGAGAGTGCTTGATAGGAAGCAAGGAATATTTAAATCTGAATGAGACTGACTAAGTAATGAAAGGAAAAACTACTGTATGATGGTAAAGTGCATGTCCTAGGAAAAAGACCTAATTTCCTTAATACAAGCGTTCTTTTATGAGAATGTTGTTTTATGAGAATAAAACAAAAATCTAATTTAAAAGTAGGCAAAGAATATGGAAGATCATAAAAATATCAACAAACATCAAGTGCTGGAGAAGATGTGGAGAAAAGGGAACACTAGTTCACTGCTGGTGGGAATGAAGATTGGTGCCACCACTATGGAAAATAGTATGGACTTTCCTCAAAAATATAAAAATGGAACTTCCATTTGACACAGCAATTTCACTTCTGGTAATATATCCTAAAAACCACAAAACACTAGTCAGAAAGAATATATGCATCCCTGTGTTCATAGCAGCATTATTTCCAACTAGTGGCCTGGTGCACGAAATTTGTGCATGGGAGAAGGGTGGCGGGGGTGTCCCTCAGCCCAGCCTTCACCCTCTCCAATCTGGGACCCCTTGAGGATCTAAAGTGGCAGTTGGACATCCTTCTCACAATCCAGGACTGCTGGCTCCAAATTGCTCACCTGCCTGCCTCCCTGATTGTCCCTAACCGCTTCTGCCTGCCAGCCTGATCACCCCCTAACTACTACCCTGCCAGCCTAATTGATGTCTAACTGCTCCCCTTCCAGCCTGCTTGCCCCCAACTTCCCTCCTCTGCTAGCCTGGTCACCCCTAATTGCCTTCCCCTGCAGACTTGATAGTCCCCAACTGCCCTTCCTTGCAGGCATGCTCCCTCCCAAATGCCCTCCCCTGCTGGCCATCTTGTGATGGTCATCTTGTGTCCACATGGGGACAGAATCTTTGACCACACGGGGGCAGGCATGTGTGTTGTAGTGATGGTCAATCTGCAAATGACTCTTTTATTATCGAGGATTCAAATTTTAGTGGCCATAAAGTTTTGTTGGGACACAGCCATCCCGTTCCTTTGGGCTTTGCATGTTAGGACTGCAGAAGTTGAGTATTCGAGGCCATGTGTAGCCCACAAAAACTGAGCCCACTCTGGCTCCTTACAGCAATGGCATTTTGCCCCTGCCCTAGATAAATTCTGGGGTGTTATTATGTGATATGTGACTACTGTAAAATATAGGCTTATAAAATGAAAGCATTTTACTTCAGTGTTCATAGTCATTTTAAAGGGCACTTTTATTTGTAGTTCCCTTCCTTCCCCACCCCTTATCCATCTCCTCACTTCTTTCAGCCACCCTCCTTCCTGCCACCACTGCCTGTTCCTCCTGAGGCCCAGCCCGCCCACCCCGCCTGCCTGCCCCGCAGGGAAGCCACGAGGCTGGCAGGTCCTGGACCGAGCTTACAGGGCGTGGGGTCTTGGGGGGCCCTGTGCCCCCTTCTCCACCTGCATTCAGCATGCCGGGATCTGGAGAGACTGGTCCTGACAGAGAAGGAGGTGGCAGCAGCCACCAGGGGGAAGAGGCATAGGCAGTCCTGGCAGGCTGCAGTGCCCTGCGGAGCTGACTGATGCTTGGCTCACAGCCCCGCCTTCCACTGGCTCCCATTACCCAAGGTGCCCCTGGAGCTCATTTGCATGTCCCACGCAACAGGTAAACCCCACACCTCAGTCACTGTCTAACAGAGCAACATACATGCGAGCCTCATGAAGGGATATCTTGGAATAAAATTCCCCTAACCATCCCAAGGTCACCACGCAAGGTCGCAATTCAGTCAACAATAAGTGTAATGAGGGAGGGATCTCGCCAGCCCTTAAGTATCATGTGGGCAGCTTACAGCATGGTGCTTGCTTACTCAGCACTGTGGCCACACCCCTGACTGCTATTTACACCCCTGCCTGCTGGCCATACCCATCCATGTCTGTTGGCCACACCTGCTGGCCATGCCCCCTGCTCCTGATTGGCTAGTAGCATAGTGAAGATATAGTCAATTTGCATGTTACTCCTTTATTAGATAGGATACATAAGATTTGGGAACAGCCCAAGGGCCCATAGTAGATGAATGGATAAAAAGCCTATGGAATGTTTACACTATGGAATACTTTGCAGCTGTTAAAATAGAGGTATCTCTTACCCTTTGGGATAGCATGGATGGACCTGGAAAATATTATACTAAGTGAAATAAGCTAAACTGAGAAAGACAAATGTCACATGATCTCACTTACTTGTGGAATCTAGTGAACAAAATGAATTGACCAATAAAATAAGACTCGAAGCATGGAAGCATGGGACAGACTGACATACGTTGATGTGGAGTTGGCAGGACAAGAAAAGATAAACCAAAAAACTTACATACTTATATGTGTAGCTCATGGACAAGATATGGAAGATAGTACATTAAACTGGAAATCTAAATGGCTCCTAAACATCTGAAAAGATAGTAAACCTCATTTATATTAAGAGAAATGCACATGAAAACTACAGTGAGATAGTATTTTTTCCCCATCAAATTACTAGGAATAAAACAGTTTCTAAGACAATAGGCATGAGAGAGAGGGAGGAAGACAGGATAAAATGACAGTGACAGTGGAGTAGGGGACAGCTATTATAGAAGGTGTGAACCATTCTAGTGGAGTAGCGGGGGAGGAGTGTTAGGAGGAAGGGGGAAGCAAGTAAAAGACAACAGTGAGGATAGATGACTTGTTTGAGATGTGTTACTATTAAAGAGACTAGATAATGAGAATAGTACTGAGAGGAGAATAGGGAGTAAAAAGAGAAGTGCGGTTTGTGTATTTTGATTTTTACTGCATACATTTGATAGGTTGATGATAGATGATAGATAGATAGATAGATAGATAGATAGATAGATAGATAGATAAACAGATATTAGATGCTTGTATATGAAATATGCAAAGAATATTTATAAAAGAATTAACAAAATACTAATTACTAATTACAGTGTTTGCTCCTTGAGAAGGAAATCAGATGGCTGGAAGTTGATTTCCTTTTGTGTTTTTGGACTTTGTACCATGTACTTGAGTTACCCATGCAGAAATAAACAATTCATTATTTAAATACCATATAAATTATGCCCGAATCTGAATAGGATTTAATTGTTCTCTATTTAAGTTGTCATAACCATAAAAATAGTTTAATTACAAGAAGAAAACTACAATCAGAAAAATATTGCATTAATCTTAGTGTTTGTGTGGAATTTATTAATCCTGTATAATAAAAAGGTAATATGCAAATTGACCTAACAGGGGAACAACTGGTTGCTATGACATGCACTTATCACCAGGAGGCAGATGCTCAATGCTGGAGCTGCCCCTGGTGGTCAGTGCACTTGCACAGGGGGAGCGCTGCTCAGCCAGAAGCTGGTTCAAGGCTGGCAAGCACAGAAGTGGTGGCAGGAGCCTCTTTTGCCTCTGCAGCAGTGCTAAGAATATTCAACTGATGGCTTAGAGCTGCTCCCTGGGGGAAGTGGTCCTAAGCTGTCAGTTGGACATCCCCTGAGGGCTCTCAGACTGTGAGAGGAGGCAGGCCAGACTGAGGGACCCTCCTCTTTCCCCCAACCCCCCAGTGCACAAATCTCATGTGCAAGTCTTCTAGTTCATAAATATTTTTATCATAATCTGTTAGCATGAATGAAAATATATGTTCACAATTATTGTGTATTGAATTGTGGCCCCCAAGAAATGTTAAAGTGTTAAACCCTGCTATGTGTAAATATGACCTTATTTGTAAGTAAGGTCTTGGCAACTGTAATCAAGTTAAGATGAGGTCATAGTGGATTAGGGTTGACTCAAATTTAATGACTAGTGTCCTTATGAGATGAGAGAACTTTGGAAAAATATCTATCGACAGAGAGAATATCTATTGACAAATGGAACCAAATTAGAGTGATGTATCTATAAACCAAGGAATACTAAGGCTTGCCAGCAACCACCACAAACTAAGAGAGGCAAGGAAGCCTTCAGAGGGAACATGGCCCAGCCAACACCTTGATTTTGAATTTCTAGCATTCAGAACCGTGAGAGAATAAATTTCTGTTGTTTTAAACTACCCAACTGTGGTATTTTGCAGTAACTGCCCCAAACTAACACAACAATAAAGCAATAGTTCATGATGATGTAGGAACATGTTTCTTGAAAAAAAAATAGGTGAGATTTCAGGAATATGAGATTATATGTACTCATAGAAAACTGAGATTAGAGCAGTGCATAATATTTCTTAAAGGAACAAGATAAACTAGAGCAAATTTGTTTGAATAGGGAAGAGATAATTGATATAATCAGGTCTCTACATAAAAGTAAAATAGGTATAAATGTGAATAATTCATTTCTCACTTGACAAAGATGCTAAATGGATAAAAAGAAAGAAAAGAGCTTCATAGTATACATTTAACTGTGATTCAGACTCTATTGTGCAAGTTTATCAAACAATCTAGCTTAAAGAAAACATTGATGTCTTTATTCAGGTAGAAAAAAAGGAGTGTGTTCATGTTGGGAAAGGTGTTGCAAACACAATACTGAATACTTCACAATTTTAAATAACTGCAACTGTAATTGCTCAGTGCTATACGCAGGGCATTGAGTAATGGCTGTTCGTTTGCTTACTTTTAGATAAAGGATCTCCAGCTATAGAACTCTTCTCCATAACATTGTCACAGAACACACTATTTAAAGATTTATATCATTTCATCACTCCAGGTAATTTATTTCTTAAGAATGCCATAAATTCTACTTAAGTCATTTCCTGTCTCCCAGTGAAATGAAAGGCATTGCTAAAGAGATTTCAGTGTATCTTTTTGAGTGTGTGTTTTATTTTTTTTTTTTTTCATTTTCCCAGGAAGAAAGGGAGACAGTGACTCAATTAATACCTTATGCTTATCCTCTCATTATTCCATTCTGGGTTTGGGAGATCATTTGAAATAAATGGAGGGTGTTTGCTCAAACCCCTCAGGCTGGTACTTGTTAAGTTACAGTCCTGGTCTGCCCTGTGTTGTTTTTGTAGCCCGTCATGAATAATAGGATGCTAGTTCTCACTGGTCAAAGGAACCTTTAGAAATGATTTTTTTCCTCTTTCCTATTTATTTCTGCTAATATTTTAAAGGGGGGGGGGAATGTTTGAGACTGATAAAAAGTTGCAGTCTTAATATTTATTTAAAAGGGAAGAGCTGTCAGCTCTTCAGACACTAGGCTGGTACTGATGAGTTACATGACCCCCTGACTGAATTGTAAAGCATTCTTTCCTAAGCTGTTCATGAAATCTAGGTTTCTCACTCCTTTTTGTTTGTTTGTTTTGGTAACTGTAGATTCATATGCCAATGCAAAAAAAAAGTAATAGAGAGAGATCATCTCCTGCCTCCACTCAGTTTCCTACAATACTAACATTATGCAATGCAGTGTGTCGGCACTGGTACAATCCATTGCTCTTATTCACATTTCTCCAGTTTAACTAAAACTTGTTTGCGTGTATGTATATGTGCATGTGTGAGCGCTCCTGTGTGTATAAGTAGCTATATACAATCTATCACATGTGTTGGTGCATGCATCTGCTATCATAGATAAGATGCTAAATGATTATATCACCAGAGGATCCTTCAGGTTGCTCTTTTGTAATCAAACCCGCCTTTTTCCTGACCCCTCCTCCAGACCCCGTCCCTAATCCCTGACAACCCCAAATCTGTTCTCCATTTTGACAATTTTGTCATTTCAAAGTGTTGCATTAACTAAATCATACAGTATGTAAACTTTAGAGATTTTCTTTCACCCTAGAGATTTAACTAAGTTGTGCATACGTATCAAAAATATGTTCCTTTTTCTTGAAACTATGGGTGTGCCATAGTTTCTTTAACTGTTCACCCATTGAAGATCAACTGGGTTATTTCCAGTTTGGGGGTGTTATGAATAAAGCTGTTATGAACAACCATGCATAGGTTTCTCTGGGAACATGCTTGTTTCTCTGGAATAAATGCCCAGGAATGCAGTTGCTGAATAATTCACAATGGCACATATCCTATATAATAAAAGCCTAATATGCTTTTATTATATAGGATATATATAATGGACCGAACAGCAGAAAAACTGATCACTATGATGCACACTGACCACCAGGGAGCAGACGCTCAATGCAGGAGCTGCCCCCAGCCCACAGGCCCCAGAGCAGCCAAGGTGGGTGCGAGTGGGGGCCCCCTCGATTTCCCCACTGGTTTCCCTGCAGATCAGCCCTGATCACCGGCCAGGCCTAGGGACTCTACCTGTACATGAATTTTATGCACCAGGCCTCTAGTAATTTTATAAGAGACTTCCAAACTTTTTGTGCATTAATCTACCATTTTATATTCCCATCAGCAATATGTGAGTAACCTAATGCCTGCTCATGATTGCTGGTATACAGTGTTGTCACAATTTTTTATGTGAGCCATTCTGTGAGGTTGGTAGTAGTATCCTTTTGGCTGGTAATTCCAATACCTGATTTATTTCCACAGTGGCCTTACCTTTTGTTGCTGGTTGTCTTTTCTCCATCAGGTTTATTATAACTGTTTCCTGTCAGATTATTTTATTGCATTTTGTTTCTTCCATTAGCAGACCCCAGATCTTACTTAAATCTTTTATTTTAGCAAGCAGTTGCCCTGTCTATGGTTAGCCCAAGGTCCTGGCCTCCTTTTGTGGTTTCAAGGGCTGTTCAGTTTCAAACCATGTGCTTTGTTAATTTTATCTGCTTGGTTTATCAGGTGCTACTGAGGCTCTTGTTGGTGCTGACACTGCCTGAGAGGGTTAAAGTCGTTTCTACAGGCCAGAACATGGGGTGTCTCTTCATATGGAAGAGGGGTCTCGGGCCCATGAAAGCAAGTCATTCTCAGTCTTTATCTTACACAGCCTTTCCAAAAACTCTTATAATAGTTGATTGTGCCATTTTTTTTAAAACCCTGTACTAATTTGACTTCTGGAATAACTCTTTTTGTTTTATTCTCTACTTGATCTTTTCAGTCTTGTTTGCTATTATTTCTCCTCAGTTTCTAAATATTAAATAGCATTGAGGATCAGGGATCAAAAAAATTGTCCCTTCAGCCCAGCTGGCATTGCTCAGTGGTTGAGCATCAGCCTATGAACGATTTGATTCCTGGTCATGGCACATGACTGGGTTACTGGATTAATCCCCGGGGAGGGGGGGGGGGCAGGAGAGACATAGGAGGCAGCTGATCAGTGATTCTCTCTTATGATTGATGTTTCTATCTCTCTTCTTCTTCTCTGAAATCATTTAAAAAAATCTTCACATTACAGGTGATTTAACAATGCTTAATACCTGTAAATATTATCTTTATGCTCAAATTTGTATCTTCAGCCCAGGCTCCTATTTGCAATGGCCTATGCAACATCGCATTGGGATATCTAGTAGTATTTCATTGTTCCAGTTGCTTAAGTTAAGTTTTAGAAAGTTTACTAGTTTATTTACATTGTACATCCAATCGATCATCAAAATTCTTGGTTCTACCTTCAAAATATATACAGACTTTGGCCATATCACCACCTCATTGCAAACATCTTGGTCCAAACCACTAGCAGCTGTTGCCTTGACTGTTGCAACATCCTCCATTCTGTTCTCCGTTTTCACTATTGTTTCTCCTGCAGTCATTGTCTGCAGTAGATCATGTGTTTCCTCTGCTCAGAACCCTCTAATGCCCAATGGTTTCTCTTTTTACTCAGAGACAAAGCCAATGTCATTACTATGCCCTACAAATAAAAATGGTATGACCCTTGACTTATTTTTTTCTACCACTGACCACCCCACTCACTTGGCTCCAGCCAATTTTTCTGGAGCATGAGCTGTTTGCCTCAGCCTCCACACCACCTTTACTTTTGTTGCTACTTCTGCTTGAGACCTTCTTTCCCTAGATGTTTATATGGCTCACTCCTTCATCATCTTCAATTGTAATGTCAGATATCACAAAGTCTTTCCCAGTTATCCTTTAGGAAATAGTTGCACTATCACATACAGTATTCTCTATCCCTGTACCTTGCTATAATTTTATCCACAGCACATAACACTGGGTGATAAAAATCATATATCATATAATTACATATTATATTTAAGAATAAAATATAATTATATATTATATTTCACTAAATCCTCCCATTAAAACAAAAGCACTATGTAACCAGAGACTTTGCCTATTTTGTTCATTTGCTATACCTGGTGCCTACAAAAGTTGTTTGTTTAATGAACAGTTGATGAATGACTAAAAGAATAAAGAGTAAATGCATACATGAATAATGTATTTGGAAGAAAAAAATATATAGAACATACACCCTCTCACCAAAGAACTAGTGACAAAACTTGACCTTTCTGCTGAGATTTTGGTTTCTCACACTGTTCTGGGTTTCTTACTTTGTTCCAAACATTATTGTTCTCCCTTTAGACTCTGCTGGAAATCCACGCTTCTTTTCAGAACCTTTATTCTAATCACAAAGAGTCTTGACAAATCAGTTTGCTTTCTGCCCCAAATTTTCTTTCCTTTCAGTACATACCATTCATTTTTGGCTGTCAGATTGATTTCTTCACAGAGAATGCATTTATTCATTTTATCAGACAAATATTTATTGAGAATCTGTTATGTGCCAGGCAACGTTCTGTGTGTTTCCCTCTCTCTAAATTCAGTGCCTTGCACTGTTCTTCCTGGCAACTATGCACTCTGTATGGTATCAGCGTTCCCTGAAAGATCAGTATTTTTCACATTCTCTATTGATGAAAGGCACTTTCAGGAGGAGAAGAAAATCATTTCCAGCCTAGAGCATATGATGAAAATAGATGCCCCATTTCCCAGAAACATTAAGAGCCTACACTTCCTATGTTCACCATTAAATAAACTGAAAACATCAAGTGATGTACATTATTGCTTCTTCATAGCCAAGCAGATATCAGTTAGAGTATCATTAGATTTATTAAAGAACAAAAATAAAATTCTTACATAAGCCAAATATTAAGAATGATAGGTTTGGAAAGAATGAGAATTAAACAGTGGAGAAAATAATGTGTATGTAGAAGTAAATTTGAAAACAAGACAAAAATAAAATAGGACCCTCTACACATGGCTGTGTTGACTCTCTGTCAAATGTCTTACATCAGCAGAGTTCTGTTTTCCTAGTGAAGTAAGGCTTCAGATTACCAAGCTACCACTGGCTTCTTGGTGTTGTAAAATTTAAGTGTGTCGACAAAGCAACTTCTGAAGATATATATATATACGTTTTCCCTTAGAAGATAAACAGGAACTATATTAAATTGTAACTGGTATTCAAGTCTACCAACAAGTTAGTTGGTCATTAACTAATATATTGTAATCAATTTAACACCTCTTTTATCGCCTTCCTCCACATTAAGGACTCTTGTGATTACATTGAGCCCATCATATCATCCAGTATAATCTCCATATTTTAAAATCAGCTAATTAGCAACCTTAATCCACCTGCTGCTTTAATTCCCCTTTGTCTGGTAACCTAACATATTCACAGGTGATTAAGAAATGGACATCTGTAAACAGCATATTATTTTACTTATATGTGGAATCTAATGTACAAAATAAGCTAAAAAACAAAATAAAAACAGACTCATAGAAAACAGATTAATAGCTGTTAGAGAAGAAGGAAGATGGGGGCTAGGTGAAAAAAGTGAAGGGACTAAACAAAAAACTCATAGGCACAGACAACAGTATGGTGATTACCAGAGGGAAGGGATTGTGGGTGGTAGAAAGGATAAAGAGAGGATAAATGCTGACAGAAGGAGACTTGACTTTGAGTGTCAAACACAAAATACAGTATACAGATGATACATTATAGAATTGTATACCTGAAGCCTATATAATTTTATTAACCAATGTCACTCAAATAAACTCAATAAAACTTTTTTTTAAATGACATGGACATCTGGGAGGGAGGGAAAAACTCTATTCTGCTTACCAAATATAAATTAAACTTTTGATGTTTTACTATCATTTTTCTGCTTTTATTTTTATTGTTTTCGCCTGCTTCCTTGATGTAATTTTATTGCCATTTTAAAAGTTTTAGTTAGTAAACTTGCTTTCTCTCCCCTCACCCCACTTTTTAACAAAAGATTTTATGTACAGCTTTGATTGTATCCTGAGATTTTATTAATCCTGACTAGATCATTTCTAAATATTAGATATAACAGATTTAAATTCACATGTGTTTGCATTATCTTTAAATAAAGTTTTATTATTCATTTGTTTTATTGGAAATTGGTTTGTTCATTTTTTCTTTAGAGATTTTCTTTGTTCCATAATACAGGAGCTATATTTACAAATATTTCACCCAAATATGGAATAAATGAATAGTTTCTGTTTGTAGTAGACAAGATTTTTCTTACTAATAACAATAATGATCATATCATTTTTAAGTTTACCTGAACTGTGCTATGTAATTATATATATTATCTCCTTTAATATATATATAAAGAGCCGGGGTCCATAACATCCAAAATGACCAAAGGCTCGACTGAACACTGGAAGTCAATCGCTGTGGGAACCTCATCGACCCAGAACTGACTGCCAGGGGGGGCTGCGATCAGGCCCAGAGAGAAAAGCAGGGTCTGATCGCAGCCTCTGTGGCAGTCAGTGCTGAATCAGCATGGCAGAAGTCAGTCCTGGCACTCCAGCACTGACTGCCATGCTGCGGGCGCCTCAGTAACCCAGCACTGACTGCCAAGGGGGCTGCAATCAGGCCAGGACAGAGGCCGGGAGAGAAAAGCAAGGTCTGATCGCAGCCCCCATGGCAGTCAGTGCTGTGTTGGTGTGGTGAAAGTCAGTCCTACAGTGAGGGAACATAGGGTCAATTAATATCTTTTTGAGAGAAGTTGAGAATATAAAGTACAGTGTAGAGCAATTATTATTTCACATAAAACTCTTTTCAACTAAGATTTTTCCTTTAGTTAAAATCTGTCTTTATTGTTGAAAGTATTACAGATTTCCCTTTGTTTTAGGTTTTCTTTTTTTCCCCCATTGATCTCCTCCACCCTGCACCCACCCCTTCCAGGCCTTCGCCAGACTGTATCCTTTGGCTATTCCTATCTAAAACATAAAAGTCTAGAAAGATGTGGAGAAAATAAAACAAAAGATATGCCTGATAAATACTGAACAGAAGAGGTGAAGTTGCTGCATGAATGCTAGATACAGGCTTGAAGCCAAAACACAGCTCATAAGATAAAGTTAGTCATTGTAACATAACAAAAGGTTTCTTTCACTGAAGAGATAAGATGGTTCCCAATACTTATACACATAATAGAACAGTGTGGGGTTCAGAATGAGCTTCATTAAGATGTGTCTCAGTGGTATGCAGATTTTTGAGCTAAGGGCAATTTTAGCTTCAGGTTCAAGTGAAAATTCTGCCCCTCCCTTTAACCACCTAAAAAAAATTGAATTAGAAGCCTTGCCCATAGACATTATTCTATATAATAAAAGGTTAATATGCAAATTGACCAAACAGCAGAACAACCAGTCACTATGACATGCTCTGACCACCAGGGGGCAGATCTCAATTCAGGAGCTGCCCCCTGGTGGTACTGTGCTCCCACAGGGGGAACACCATTGAGCCAAAAACCAGGACTCATGGCTCGCTAGTGCAGCAGTGGTGGTGGGAGCCTCTCCCACCTCCGTGGCAGTGCTAAGGATGTCCGTCTGATGGCTTAGGCCTGCTCCCTATAGAGAGTGAGAGGGTGCAGTCCAGGCTGAGGGAACCCCCCTCCAAGTGCACGAATTCCATGCACCGAGCCTCTATAATACTGTGAGTAGATGTTGTTATTTTCTGCAGTTTATAAAGGGAGAAACAAAGTCACAAAGCTAGTAGACAAGAAAAATAGCATGGATTTAAATGGTTATATCTATTATTCGGTTTCAAAGAAATACATTATCATGTTTTACTTTCTTAATTTTTTATTTGTTTTCATTCTTTAAATGTAAAGACTAAGTAAACTAGTAAAATTTTGCACTATTCTGTTTCTATGATTCTTTGAACTTATGTAATTTTTGTTTTGCATAGTTTTAATGTTAGCTTGGTAAACAAATGCTATCTCTGACAATTATATCTGCAATTGTAAAGATACACTTTTCCTCTGCTTTTAAAAATTTTCAAATGACCCTCCTCTCATTTAATACCTTTTCTACTCTTCCTATAGTTAAAATTGTTCTCATACTTCCTCATTATCCTTACTTTTTGTATTTTGTTTTTATCGTCACTTTCTGTTTTAAATATCTAACGTCACATTTATAATATACACTGAGATTGAGTGGCCAGATTATTATGATCTCTGAATGCATAATAATCTGGCCACTCAGTGTGTGTGTGAGTGTGTGTGTGTGTGTGTGTGTACATACGCTTCAGGCTCAGGTGAAATATATATATTTGAGGCCTGGTGCATGAATTTGTGCATGGATGGGGTCCGGCCAGCCTGGCCAAGGGGAGGGGACATGGGCAATTGGTCGGCCTGTCTGCTGGTCGAACTCCTGGTTGAGGGAACAATTTGTATTTTAGTCTTTTATTATATAGGATATACACTGAGTGGCCAGATTATTATGTGTTCAGAGATCATAATAATCTGGCCACTCAGTGTATTTGCATAATTTTTAGTTGGGTTTTATTTAGTAACTCAAACTGAGAGTCTTTTTTTCTAAATTGCTTTTTAAAGTAACTTACATTTGCCTCCATAATTGATTATTTCAGCCTCACTTTATTAACTTATTTTATACTTCTGTCTACTTTCTATTGTGAGCTATGTGAAGTATTGTGAATGTTTTCTAAGCTTTTGACTTCTCTAGTGTTTTAAAAAATAGTCAATCTATTTTTAATGTACTAGTGGTTATTATTACTTTTCAAAGATGTTCTGATGGTATAGTTCTTTATCAAAGTTTTATACAGATACCTTCAGACTGCCCCATATAAGACCTTTTGCTTATTCCCATTCATCTCTATTCCACTTGGCAGTCTTATTCTTAAAATCTAGGTAGATTTTCAACTCAGATTGTTACTAATAAATCTATATTCTTGCATTTCTGGACATGCAAAAATGGTCTCATTGAACTTACATTCCCATGGAGACAGGCAGAAAATAAATTCAAACATCAACACAGGTTAGTGATAAGGGCTATGAAGAAAACAAAATAGAATGATGCCAGTAGTTGGAGACCCAGGAAGCTATTGTTGCTAGAATGTTCAAGAAACATCTTAGGATATCAGGAAAGATGAGATCAAACCAAAGAGAAGAAAATACCCACACGAAGATCAGGAAAAATGTTGCCCAGGCAACAGGAAAAGCAAAAGACAATGTCCTCCAATACAAATAAGCTTCTCTTCTAAAGACCAGGAGGGACAGGATAGTTGGGGCGTACTCAGGAAGGAGAAGAGCGGTAAATGATAAAACTATCAGAGTTGTATGTGAGAATGAGCCTGGAAATCCCAGGAGCAAAAGAAGCAGAATGGAACTAACTGGAGCAGTGATAAGGGGGAAGTTTGGAGAGGATCAGTCACAGTTCCAAGTACTTCTTCTTCTAAGTGCTAGACATTCTTCTGAGCATTTTTACCTGCCTTCTCTCATTTAATTCTCAACCATGGTGATTATCACTTAACTTAATGAATGAGGAACTGAAAATTCCAAGAGTTCAACAACTTGCCAAAGATTCATCAGATCATGTGTGGCAACCTTATCATTTGTATGCCTGCCTGACCACCAAGTGTGTGCCCTTAACCGCCATCCCATATCCAGTGTCACTTAGACAGACAGACCTGTTCACAGTGATCGGAGTAAAATACATCATATGACCTGGACCATAAGATTTGAATCTTCTCTCTGACCCCACTCCTTAGTTCTGCATCCTCTCTACTGGTGCCTAGCATAAAAATGTATTTCCATAGGACTTTCACCTTCCATTCAAGCAAGAAGACCAATTTACATTTAGCTGATGAGTAAATGTCTCCAACAGGCACAACTCTGTAAGCCTCTCTGCTCAGGCTCCAGTGAGCTAGCAACAGTTGCCATAGTAAATCACTGTTGTCTCAGTCCACATCACTCATTCCAGACGGGCACTGAATAGTGGGAATACTACCTGATAGCCTTGTTAATCTCTTTAGGTTTAGCTTGTTCACAGGTGTTAGCAAAATCTTCTACACTAAACAACATATACAGTCAGAATGCATACGAGGAAATGACCAATGAGTTGCATTTCCTTTTGCATCTTTCCGATTCTTTTGTTTTACTTGTCACCAGAATGCCTCCTATTCTGTGGCTCAAACACTGAGATTTTCTTTGAGACTAGTTTGTCTTGAAGTAACTAAGGAAAAGTAGGTGATTATATTGAGAAGTGATGAGAGAAAAGGTTTACACTCCCTCTGGCTTCAATTATGAGGCCATGTTACTTGTTTAGAAAAATGTCCTGAGTAAATAAAGTTAATCACTCTTATTTGAGTAAAGCTAACCTGAGAAATCAGTGTATTTATTTATTAACTTTTTCACACTATCCTTTTCTTATTATCCATTGGAACATCGTATATTTTGCATATTGTTATTAAAGGAGAAAGACTAGATTTCTCAAGGAATATCATTTATTATAAAATGAAACATTAAATATACATTTTCTTTCAGGATACAAGACATCAAATCAGCTCATTGATCATGAAAGAAACTTCATCTCCAAAACAAAGACATAAATCAGTCTAGTTGTGCTCCATTTATGAAGTATCATACAAACTACGTTTGAGTTTTAACATAGCCCTATGTATCAATCTGTAAGATTCATGTGAGAAATAATGTCAATGTCATTGAGTTTTTAGCAGTGATATTGCTTCTGTTGAATCCCACTGACCCTGTAAATAGCCCCAGAGTGATGGAGTGATGGGACAGAGTGGACAAGGAGCGAAAGAAACAGTTCTTATTGGGGCCTTAAAACACCCATTTGTAACATCATTTACACTCACAACCCCTCATCTTACCATTTATTTTCCATGGCCATATTCCAGTTGACCATGTGTTCCCACTTAAAGTGGCATGTTAGCATTTTAGTTTCCAGTTGCCTGCTTGCTCTTCATTTTTAATAGCTTATATATTTCACTCAGTATCTCATTTTTGGAAGAATTTGAAAGAAACTATAGGCATGCTATAATTGGTACCATTAGTTTCAGCCGGCTGACTAGGTACAGGGACTCTGACTCACATTTTTTATGTGGTCCATGTTTTTGGTGATACTTCATGAAACATCTCTTTCTGTCCGTGATGACAGCATCATGGGAGACAGCGCTCTCCTCTTTGCACAATATTCTGATCAATGACTCTACTGTGACAGTTATTTTAGCTATGTTGAAATTTCCACTTTAAAAATGAAGTGGTTCCATCTTATGTTTAAGAACCTGAATGAAGAACTTAATGTGATGCTTGTTTTCCCAATGAAATCATAGGGATAAGTCCTGATCAAATCAGGATTTTTATGGTTTGAATGGTAATGGGACTCTGGAATCCAGCTTCCTCAGTCTGTCTTTCACTACCTCATCTCAACTCTGTAACTTAGTGAAATACAAATATTGACTCAAACACTTCTATGAGTAAGTCCATCTGAAAACATGAGGTAGATCTAAAAGGTAGATAGATTTGAATCCCTAGCTGTATCACTCTAGGCCTGTATCACTCAGAAGCGTCTCCTCTACTGCTCTTAAACAAGCATTATGAGTCTGGGTTGATAACCCCAAAAAACTTTCTGGCTCATATCACTCTGAAACATTTATATGATCACATCAAAATGGGAATTTCCATTTCTCTACCTGGACTGGACTTGACATTAGTACTTAGAAGCAGTAGTTTCAAATGCAAGAATCAAGGAAATAAAACTTGATGCTCTGATGCAGGAAAGTCACATCTGCCCCCTTAGGGCTTTCCTCTCCAGTCTTCCCCATTGCTTTCTACAGGTGCTGCCTGCAAAGACCCACAGAATCTAATGAGTTATGTTAACATATTGTCGAGTGATAAAGGCTCTTAACAAGTAAAGGCATTTTCTTACATAAATACTCAGGAGAAATGGACATTTTTGAAGAGACAAAGGACAGAAGTCTCGAGCATTTTATGTTTGGAAATAACTGTCAGAATCTCTTCACAAGGATCCTGAGAACTTATACCATAAATGAGGATCTGTCAAAAGTTCTGCGGGTTCAGGAGGAAAAGGCTTTGCCTTGGGTCAATCTTTTTAAATGTACACAGATAATAAGTCATTGGGAATGTCTTCCTCAATTACAACAGGCAGCAATGCCCATGTAAGCAAGTGAAAACAGACACCAACCCAGCCCTCAGGGGATTTTAGATTCTCCTTAGTATATTTATAAGATGGATTCAATGTAATTTTCCTATAAAATGAGTATATGGGAAGTGATGTTTCCAAGAACACACAGTGACAATGTAGACAAGGAGTCTGAGAACCAGACCAAGTGTCATAAAACATGAAATCTGTTCTCAACCCTTTCACTCACTAATGTGGCTTAGATGAATGTAGTCAATTTCCAATCCTTTTGTAAAAACAGTATTTTCTGTTTATTTTTAGAATAATCCGCTCAAAAAATTTATGGTTTTTTTTTGTCTTTTTTGAGTTAAAACGCACACAAAAATTTAGAACTTTATTTCAGACTATCATGATATCCACTGAGCACAATGAGAAGAATCATCATACTGAGATAGGCTACCATTATGCCAGATCAAACGCTATCACAGAGCATAGGTGTTAAATATATACTCTCCTGACTGCTTTCTAGAGGCACACACTGGGACACAGTGAAAGTCTTCATCAACCAGGGGACAGCTATCAATAGTAAATATCTAATGAATCTGGACAAATTTCAGTTGTGCTTTGCAGATGTTTGCTAATGAGTCTGAGTGTATAGCATTCTGGGTCTGGATAACGACCCCTGAAAAAACCAGAACTCTCCAGGTGTAGATACCAATATAGAAGGTAGCTTCTGATATATTCATCCTCAGCCAGTTTTTCCACCTAGAGATGAGGCATTGTCAATTTTAGATCAACTGCTTTTCTAAAATGTGCTAGGTTGACACAGGGAATGAATATTAGCATCCTTGAGATGTTTTCATCATGATTTCCCCAATCATTGATCCTGAGATTAGAGAGTCTTTTGATAATGTGGATACTTAACCAGACTGAGCTGTGCCCATGGTGTGAAATACCTCAGCATCCCAGAATAAACTCATCAGAGATGTCTGACAGCAGCATAATGCCCCCAAAATTAAGCTGGAGTTAAGTTTAAAAGCAGTGAGCTTTAAGTCATGATGGCAAGCAAGATAGGAAAGCTAAAAACACAGGACGCCTAATTTTAAGTTCAAAGATGAAGATGAAGATGAAGATGAAGAAAGGCAGTCACTACACCCAACTACCAAATCCCTTTTCTGTGACAATTTACAGCCTTATGCTAGAACCAGAGAATAGCCCAGAGCAGGTTCATAATGAATCAGTTGCCTTGATTGTATACTTTTAATCTAACATTAATAGACACACTATCATACTTTTCTCCTGTTTCTCAAGACCAATATGTTTATACATGCAAGATAACATCAATAATATTATTACAACCACATGTTTTTGATGCTTGCTTATCAGAGTCATACTAAAAGATGCATGGGGCCATTGCAGCCTGTCTTGGGAATTCTCTAGTTTGCGGAAAGGAAATTTAAGACCTGAATCGAGTAAAATGATGAAAATTGCAGTGGCTGGAAGCAATATTCGAAAGTTGCTCACAAAGGAAAAGAAACAAGCTGTGCAGGTTTGGGAAAGCAAGGAATTTGTAACCACAGATCATTAAGAGAAGCATCTGTATGATAAAACAAACGCAATCCACAAACCCTTTAAGTTTTAGTCAGAACAAAGTGTGATTTCCAAAAATGAAATATTTGAACATTTGTAACCAGATGATTATACTTTAGAAACCACTTGGATTGATTTTTATTTTTATTGTTTCTGCTTTCTGGGGTGTTTCCTCATATTCCAAAACAAAATCCTACCTGAATTATTTAAAAGAAATTGCCCAGATGTGTCCATTGGAAACTAAACTCATTAGAAGAATAGGAGTGATTTGTAATGTCTTTTAATTTAACATTATTCACAGACAGAATTTAGCATTAATTGCTAGCTTCCAAATACTTAGTTACATTGTGAATTCATTATTTGAAATATTTTCTTATTGGAATGGCACAGTTTGATAGCTAAATATAATAAACATGTTTGCTGGGTTGAGAGTAAATAACACTAAACATGTGATTAACAATCTATACTTTTCATATATTTTTTTTATTTTTTATTTTTACAGAAAGGAAGGGAGAGGGATAGAGAATTAGAAACATCGATGAGAGAGAAACATTGATCAGCTGCCTTTTGCACACCCCCCACAGGAGATGTGCCCACAGTGAAGGTACATGCCCTTGACTGGAATCGAACCCGGGACCCTTCAGTCCGCAGGCCGATGCTCTATCCACTAGCCAAGCCAGTCAACAATCTATACTTTTTAAAGTGCTGCGAGATTGACATTTTCTCATGGTAGTTGTAAGAAAGGTAAAGGAGCAAGATAAGATTTGAATTTCATTTATTATAATAGATGTGATATAGAAATATTTAGCATTGTGCAATAAGGAATATTATTCAGATTCAAATTACCATTTTATATACATTTTTAAATAATTTAATGTATTTCAAACATAAGATAACTTTATTTTTAAAATATGTGATTTTTCCATAAATTTTTCATTAATTATTCCTTTTTCTCAAGGTAGAGTCAAGGAAAGATTTCATAACGCTACTTGGTTAGTATAACACAATAGTCATTTTGATTAAAAAAAAAACATTATGGAGTAAGAATTATGGCCAAAGAATGTATTTCCCTTTTTTTTCATATAACCTTCCATTGTCATTTGATAATTCAGAACATTTTCTGTTTTTATTTCCTGCACACTTAACAAAACAGAGATACTTTCTTCTTTGTTGATTTATACTTAAGGTACCTCCCATTTGCAATGCTTTTTTCAAAGTGTATGATTAATAATTCTACACTTTTTCAAGAATTCATGCTAGTGTATCTCAGGGAAACATTCCTATATTTATGATGATAAAGATTTTGAATTTTGTAACAATGAAATCAGATGAGATCTCATAGTTTCTTCGCAACATTTGACTCTGAATTCTAATCTAAAGCAAGATATAAACTGTATCTAAAAATTGTAAGCAAGTTACTTTATTATATTGAAATTTTCTTATAGTTTACTCATTGATTAAGTATTCATAATATCTCTTTGAATTCATATCTTAATTTGGGTTCCTTGAGAGTAGACTGAGGCAGGGATTTGCATGAAATAGTTTTATTGGGAGGATGTGGGGAATACAGGACTGGCAAAAGGGAAAAGCCGCTCACAGTGTGGTTGGAAGTGAAGTCTCCATTTATCAATTCTGCAGGGGCTTTGGACTTAAGAAGGACCTTCTGAGTTGTACTACATCATGACTGTGGGCATCTCCATGGCGGGGATGAGAGGATGCAACATGAACTTGGGCAAAATGGTTCCTTGCAGGTCAGAGTGACTTCCAATGAGGGCATAGTTGTGAGCCTTCAGGGCTGAAATCCTGGAAGCTGGAGGATGGGCACACAGGCCCTGAAAAGGAGATCAGGGCCAGGCAAAAAATAGGTTTTGGTTAAAATCAGTTATATATACTGAATCATTGAGGTAGAGCTCAGCAAACGGGGTAGAATAATAATAATAATAATAATAATAATAATTCTTAACCTTACATCAGGATGATCTCTACATTTGTTTATCTATAAAATAACCCTTTTTGTCTTCTCCTTAAGGGTGGTCATGCATCAGATAACTTTCCAATAAAGATAAACATGCTCAAATTACCTTGGAAAATAGGGTAACTTGTCATTCTTCTTCTTCTTAAAATATATTTTCTTCTTCTTCTTACTAGTCACATGGCTACCAGCTAGAGATAAAATTTCCCAGCCTCCCTTGTATATACCTGTCATCATGTGACTGAGTTCTCAACACTGAGTTGTAAGCAGAATTGATTAGGAAACTTCCAGATCCCTTAAAAATGCTTTTATGTAACTGTTCTTCCTTTTCCTTTCTCCTGGTGGAAATTACTAGACCAACCCTGGAAATGTCAAGTTAAAGTTAGCAAAGATGTCCCCACTCTGTGGAGAAAAGCCCACCTATCTGCCATAAACTGGTACATATGCAAGAAATAAATGTCTATTTTTTGAAAGCTGCTCTATTTTAAAAATCCATTTTTTAGAAGAATTTAGCTTTTTACCTAATTAAACAAAGATATTACTTTAAGAAGATACAATAAATAAGGGATATAGGAATATCCATGTTTTATAAATGATCAAGAATGGCAAGTCCATTCATGATACAAATAGCTCTAGAAACCAGATTATCTTGTTTCGGGGGGAGGGTTGTTTTGTTTTTCAGTGTAAGATTTCCAATACTCCCTCCTCTGGTTCTGTGCTAATAGTGGTAAAGTTAAACCTTGTCTTAGCTGGCACTTATTAATTTCGCTTTACAGTCCTAGGTCACAACATTTGCTTAGAGATATCTCCTATCATGTGTGTGTGTGTGTGTGTGTGTGTGTGTGTGTGTGTGTGTGTGTGTGTGTATGTGTGTGTGTGTGTGTGTTTTCTGATCTCCTACTCTTTGTGTACTTTACAGCTAAAAGAACCCCAAATAAAATACTGACTCTCTCTAAGTCACATGTCAACGTTTTAAGAGAAAAGGTCTAACTGGTTTCCATGGTAATTATCATCCCTGTTGGGCAGAGCACTCATTCCAGACCACTTATGGGCAGCCCTTGGGTCAAGTATTGTAGGGGATTTTGCCAATTTTTACTTCTCTGCATTGAACATTCTTCCTATTTGTTTAGAGTTTCCACTGGGTGTGTTTTTGGAAGCATCCACAGGAAGCCAAAAACTTCTCCTTGTTCCTTGACTTACAGAATGGACACATGAACTAGGCTCAGAAACTCAGGTGTTTCCACCAGGAGAAAATGACAAAGTCCTGGGGACAGTTAAGAGACTACTTGCAATGGTGGTAATATAGCCAAGAGTCCAGTAGGCTTAGCAGTGGTAACTAAAGTAAACTGTACCTGAGATATTCATTTGGCAATATCCCCTGCTGCTCCTTTACTCCTGTTTCCAAGAAATACTGTTTAAAATATATATATATATATATATATATATATATATATATATATATTATTTTTTACAGAGAGGAAGGGAGAGGAAGAAAAGTTAGAAACATCGATAAGAGAGAAATATTGATCAGCTGCCTCCTGCACACCCACTACTGGGGATGTGCCCACAACCAAGGTACACGCCCTTGACCAAAATCGAACCTGGGACTCTTGAGTCTGCAGGTCAATGCTCTAATCACTGAGCCAAACTGGCCAGGGAAAGGAATACTGTTTTTAAACTTCCTATAAATTCTGTAAGCTTTCCCATATCTGTTCCCTTTTCAAAAATATCTTTTCTGATAAGTTAGCAATTTATCTTTCTTGTAACCAAGATCCCTATTGTAGTGGGTATTGGCACTCACCTGTGATCCAATTAGCTGTAGCCCAGTTGGCAGGGCCATATGATTGGCTTTCTTCAGAAATGGTGGCATGAATAATGCAGGAAACCTGATGATATTAGATTTCATTCATTCAAAACTATCTCTATATATAAAAGGCTAAATGCTAAGTGTCCCTCCTACCATCCAACTGGTTGTTATGATGCACACTGATTACCAGAGGGCAGATACTCAACACAGGAGCTGCCATGATGTGCACTGGCCGGCACCATGGACCTAGCGCCGACAAACCAACACTTGGCTTCCCCCAAGTGGGACACAGGCCCCATCACTACCCCAGAGGGACACCCCACCAAATTACAGCCAATTCTGCCAAGACTTCGTGGCACAAAATTCAGCCCACAGCCCAGCCCAGCCCAAATGGTCACTGTGGGCTCCAGGTAATGACGTCAAGTAGCAGTGCCTGGCTTTCTCTCTCTAGCAACTAGCCTCCTTCCAGTTTCTTCAGCCCAGGAACACAGGTGGAAACATTTTACACTTTAGCCAAATGTCTGTGAAGCATTTTCCCATGTCTCATTTCATTTGGTTCTCACAGAAGTCCTGGAGTAGGTAGATAGGAGACGCGGTAAAATCCTATTTTCTTTTCATTAGCTGGAAAACAGAGATTTAGAAAGTTTAGAAACTTAACTAACTGAAAAGAAGAAATGATGGAACTTGAAAATGACTTCAGGTTTTCTCACTGCACAGAATATAGTCAAACACTGCTGCAGTTAAATATTTTACCCTTTGTTCTCCCTGCGTGATCTATAATAATAATCAGCTTCATGTTGATATTTACTGCTGTGTTGCTGACAATTACCTGAAAGAGAAGTTGGGGTGCTTCACTGGACTGAAAAAAGTTTAGCTAAATCAAAAGCAGGTCTAATTAAGCAAGTTTATTATATATGTATATGTGCAATACATATAAAGCTCTCACTGGCACCAATTGCACATCTGTGTTTCCATCTGTCATCGATTGTGAATTTGGTTGACACTTTTATTATAGAGAAAGGACAAATAGCAATATTAAAATATTTCTTCTAGTTAATTTTCTTTCCATGTGCACAAATTTATGCACTGGGCTACTAGTTAAAATATAAAAACATAAGAGAAAAAGAAATGTCTTTTTGAACATACTAGTTTACTTCTGTAAACAAAGAGCAAAGGTGCAATAACTTTGAAAACACATGAATTCATTCAGTTATGAAAAGTTTTATCTTAGTGAAGCCTCAAGTCCAGGAGAGGAAAGGAAAGCCAGCCCCTCTTCTGCTTACACTCAGTGACTCTTCCCTCTTCACTGGTGACTGGGGGTGAGCACTGTGACTCTAGCTAAGCTTAAACCCTAAAACAGAATTCAAAATCCATTGTCTGGAAACTCCACATTAATTTACTTCAGTTTATTCTTCACAAACATTATAACCCACAACAAGTATTATTATATTGCTTCAATTAGAAGCACAAAATCTATTCTCTGGAAAATAAATATAATTGAGTATTAAAATAAAATATTCTACATTTTAAATAAGTATAATGGCCATTTCAAAGTACTCTTCTTCCTGAGATTTCTGATAATCATTGCTATCAAATTGTGTTGCTCTAATGTGGGCAAGTGGTGGATATAGCTCTTTCTAAAAGCTTTAGATAAATGACATGGAATGTATAAAGATTTTTAATGACTGATTTTCTGAGTCTTAATGTTATACAGGTAATTGAACTAATATCACACTGATCAATCAAGATCCTCTTTTTATTTCCCCTTATCAGTCCTTTTATTTTTCTCTTTTAAGATTTATAACAGTACTTCACTAAGCAATGGAAAACATATATATAGTCATGATAATGTAAGCACTATCGATTTTCCATTTTCAGAATCAACCCATGTGTAAAAACATATAGGAAATTTGCTAGTGGTTACAAAATGGAATATAACAGTCCTGACAACTATGCAATAAAAGTGCAACTGCCAGAAGTTGAGAAAATATAAAGGTCGTGCAATAATAAACTATTTTTACAAAATAGAAATGAAAGGATACTGAAGAAAATTGATAGAACTCAGAATAGATGTTTAAATTTATCAAAGAGCTTTAAAGTTACTGAAGAAGGACCAACACAATTATGAAAAAGGGAGACTAAAGTATTCTAAGCACATAAAATGTTCATATTTAACTTAATGGTCAAGTAATATGCAATATCTAAAGTTGACAACTCTAACTTTGATTTTACTTTGCATTTCAACATGACTTGGTAATAGATGTTGATATGTAAGATATTCTGCTGATCACCCATATGCTTCCATAGCACAGTAGGGCCCATAATATGTCATTGGGCTCTGCTGTACTACACCTAGGTTAAAATAGTACAAACTAGCAGTCCACTATTTACAGTTCCTTTCATACTTTTTTATTTTCTCTTTGTTTTCACTTTTTTTAAAATTCCATTTTACTGCAAACACATTGACAAGAAATGGATTATGGATTGTGGTTTATGGGTTATGGGTTATATTTCCCCTGGGTCTAGCATGGTGGAGAACAAACCTCTGGAAACTGAGGTCCTTGTGGGTTGCTTTGTTTGTTTGTCTGTTTGTCTTCTTGTCTGTCTTATTATCCCCTCTTTCCCATTCCTATGATGGTGCCTTCACAGACAATGAAAGTGCGGACAGTTCTTTCATAGCCATCTTCATTTCCAAATGCAGAGAGCATTTCTTTCTCCTCCCACTGCTTCACTTTTTTTTTCTTATTCTTCCTTTTTCTCTTCCCTTCTCTCTCCTGACTCTCCTCTTGCTTTTCTCAGTATTTTTTGTAAGAAGGCTGATTATGTATATGGATGTATATATGTACTTGTAGATATACATAGAGATTGCATACATATGTATATAAATGTACTAGTATATGCACACACATATACATATGTACATATTGCCCATGTACTCTTGTAGACAACAAATATAATATCCATCTCTGCATATCATTTACATTCTTTTTACTTCAGTTTTGTAATAATATTGCTGAATATTCAGAGTAAGTTTCTTTATGGTCAGAGACATTGGACTGGAGTTTTAGAAACTATTAGCAGTTTTTTTTTACTCCAGTAAATGTTTGAGAGTGAGAGCATGTTGGTTTAAAAAGTAGTAGAGTAGATCCTTAAAGTAAGGGCTACATTTTTTCCCTAGAAAAGAAGTATGTTTACCATCCAATGCACACATTGTTGGGCAATCTACTAATAAGGCCTTTTTATAATTGTCAATAAAGAATGTTATATTTCAACAAGATAGAGACATCATACAAAATATACTTAAGAAAGTCAGGATTACAGATGTATGATAAAGTTAGATCAGGACAGAAAAATGTAAGCTGATACATCTGGCAAAGAAAAGTTGTAGATATAGATAATTTATGAAATGGATAAACTTGGCAAAATATTAAAAATGAGCTTCAAATGTAATCATCAGACAAAATATATTAAATGGTTTTGATGTGCGCTTTCAATAAAGTATGTTGAAACTAAGGTGCAGTTTATAGTTCTGGACACCACATAGCAAAATATTGCTTTTTCTGATAATGTGTAATAGTTGAAATTATACAATAATATCAAGATGAGCTTGTGGTCATCTGAATGATTTAAATGATGGCTTTAAATTTTTTACTCTTGGAAGGCTGAATTTGTTTAGCTCACTCTGGGATGCTTAGCATTTCAGCATGTATAGGTTAGGTCCTTTACTGATGCTTTGAGACAATGACTATATCTAATATTAGAAACACTGCCTATATTATAATAGCAGGAAGATACACTAGAATATTTCCTTCAGGAAGGATAAAACCATCATTTTCCATTGTCTTCAAAGTCAGACAGTGCTACTATAATACAGGTACTACAAAGATAGGTAACAAGTAGGAACAAGGAAATTGAAAATGTAAATATAACAATTATTTACTTGAACACAAATGTTGAATTGCCTTTAAAATATTTTTAGTCTCTTTTTAAGAAGAATCTGCCACATAAGAAGCAAATCCTTGGACTACCATCATGGGGGACAGTGGCCTCATAGTTGCTAAGGACTCCATCAAGCAACCACCTTTGCAAACTTGGCGAATGTGTTTGAAATTTTCACATCACTATTTCCTCATGAAAACACAGAAAGATAGTTCCCTTTCTTCCTCTGCAAAAGTTTTTATTGTTAGTGAATTTTCTTAGAATGGCTGATTTCTATGAATTCATCCTCCTGTCTAACCACTCCCTGAATAGCAGGCCTTCAATGACATCTCTTTGCCACCTACAAAAAAGCAAATCCATGAATGTTCTTTCATGGTTTACCTATTATCTACATCTTCTACTTCTTTCAAGCAATAACTCACCATTTATTTATTTCCAGGGGCTTTTCCTAGCAAGTACCACCATAAAATGAGTCCTGAAGGCCATTAAACTATGAGAACTATGACTTGGACCAGATCATCATATATGCTCATATGTTGCTTTAGATTAATCTATCATTCTTTTTCATATAAGTGTATCCTGTTTCCCCAGCTAGACTATAGGTCCCTCAAATGAGAGTGCACTGTATTTTATATATTCTTGAGCTACTCCAGTTTTTTTTTTTTTAAACAATCTGGGTATTCCATAGGCACTATTAGAGACACTCAATAAATTAATATAATCTATAGATTTATTTGGTCCATTTATATTGTCTGCTCTGTTTCCCTCATCATATATAACACCTAGACCTGGGCTAAATTTTTGAACAGTTTCTGGACCAGAAGTGCTTGATACATATTTGTTGGAAAGAAGAAATAATATATACTTTAAATAATATTTTTAATTTTTAAAAGATGCATTTTTAACATGGACATTTTCCTTTCTCTTTTCCTGGTCACATTAACCTTTACAGACAAATCAGAAGGATCTCTCTCAAAAGAGAGTTCATTCTACATATAGCCAGATTTTGGGGGGTAGGATGCTCTCAATTTAAATTGAATTTTGTGCTGAGATTTGGACATGATTTCTTTGGCACTCACTCCTCAATGGCGCTCTGGATAGACTAAAGCATATAAGGTGAGGTTTCATTTTACATATTCTTTTATTTTTCTGTTGAAGGTATCTAAAGCCATTTCTTTGTAGGAGGCAGCTCTCAAGACTTCGCTATGAAATACATAACATTCCATGTTTGCATATCACATTTTTGCAACCCCTCCTGAGAGCCTAGAAAAGGTACAATACCAAATCAGAGCTGACACAGCCTTGGGGTGGTTTCTCTACCCTAGATTCTAAAACTTTAACAAGGTGGAAAAAAGTATACGATTTCTTAAACCTTTCTCTGACTTGAAGACAATATCAGAGAAAGAAAATAAGTTTATACCAAAAAACACTACTAAGTTAAGTGTCCTTTTACTTCTAATTGTAACAGGTATGTGGCTCATGTGATTTATAAAGTTGTGGTTTCATTGGGTGACCCCTTTTCATCTTGCTGGTAATTAGACTCTGGGATATCCACTTACCCTTCTGGATCCTAAGTAAATATTTTGATTGCATACCAGACTGTTTACAGTGCTTTTAGCTGGTACCCACTGTGAGGACATAAAGTTAAACCCACTTTACAGCAATTATGAAATTAGAGATTAATTACTCCCATTGGATTGGAAAGATTTTATTCCTATAAGATGTAAATTGTCCAGAACTAAGAGTCTCAGACAAACACGTTTTATGTGGCAATCCAATAATCCAGAGGAAAAAGTGATTACATAAATTAGACATCATCGTATTCACTAAGGCTTTGTTTGACTCACGCACCCAACTGATGCCGGTAAAATGCATCAAGTGATTTTAAGGAGACAGAAAACTATTCAATCCCAATAGCACCCACGACCCAGAAAAGCAAATGCTTTGCCCTAGAGACACTGCAGAGACTGCCCAAGCCAGTGAAGACCAACATGCTAGTCTCCAGGGCAGCTTTCCTTCTCGGGGCACCATGCTGCCTCCTGCTGAGGGAAAACAACTGTGCTTGTTTCCATGCCACACCACCCATCCCCAGCATCAGCTTCACCCTGATCCACTCACAGGCCCTTTTTAATCAGACATGCTCCAATGAAAATCCAGCACATCCAGCCAGGAGAACTCAGTCACTGCCTGTCAGCTTCCTTAGTTCCCCAGGACCATTGGCAGGGTTCCTGCATGAGGCTTAAGATTGATTACGTTCAGGAAGCCACTGCTAAAACATTTAAAGAAGAGAAGTAGGATAACGTTGACATGAGAACTTGCCAGGTCTTCTTGGAAGACACGATGTTACCGAGAACATTGTGTGTGTGTGTGTGTGTGTGTGTGTGTGTGTGTGTGTGTAAATTTATCTTTATTGTTGAAAGTATTACAGATGTCCCTATCCCCCCCCCCCCCCCATTAACCCCATCTACTCCACTCCTGCCCTGTCCTCTCCCCAGGCCTTCAAGGCTCTATTGTCTGTGTCTATGGGTGATATCTACATTTATGCTTATAAATTCTTTAGCTAATCTCTTCCCACCCCATCCCCCTTATCTCTAGGATTCATCAATCTATTCATGCTTCCATGTCTCTTGATCTATTTTGTTCATCAGTTTATTTTATTCATTAGCTTTCACATATGTGTGATCATATGATACTTATCTTTCTCTGACTGGGCTTATTTCACTTAGCATAATGCTCTCCATCCCTCCATGCTGTCTCAAAGGGTAAGAGATTCTTCTTTTGTATTTTTAATTCAATAAACAGCCATTGAATATATTATATATACTAGATCCTACCCTTCTGAAACCCAAATATTTTTGGGCCCCAGTAGCCTGTGCCCACATCTGAGGACATGTTACTGTGGTAACTCAAACAGTGCCCTCCTGAGTGACTATAGGATGTCAGTCCCTATTACTGGTTCCCCAGCCCTTTACTCTGCAAGGAACTCTCCAGGAGAAATAGGCTGTACTTCATCCCTGTCTACTCTGTCCTGGCACTGCTAATTCTACAGTTTTGTCGTGTCCCTTCTCCATAAGTCCCATCAGTGACTTCTCATCACTTTTAGAAAGGGATTCTCAACATTTTGCTCCAGCTTACACACCCCTACGTAATCATCCCCAGCCTTCCCATCTGAGGTCCCCTATCACCACTGCTTTGCCTGCTCTGCTCCAAGGCTGGCCTGCTAGCTTTCACTCACAGGTGGTTCTGATTACTGCCTCAGGCTCCTGCATTAATGGTTCCCTCTGCTGAAGACATGCTTCCCCAGAGATTCCTTCATCTGAATAAATTCCTTTAATCTCAGTCCAATATCACAATCTAAATTAGCAACCTGGTGGTCTAGTGGTTAGGTTTCAGCATTCTCATTGCTGTGGCTTGGGTTCAACTCCTGGTCAGGGAACGCCTTTCTTTGCTAATCAATGTGTATAAAATTTCAGTTATGTAAGTGAATAAAGTCCTAGACATCTGCTATACAACATAGATGATGAGATAGTATGTTACAATGAAAAACCTACTAAGAGAGCAGATCTCACATGAAGTGTTCTTGCCATCATAAAATAAAACTTACATTTAAAAGTAAATTAGCTACCCAATACCCTTCAATATATCACCCATCATTCTATTTTCTTCATCACACCTATAACACAAACCACAAAGGTAATGTTAAAGTTTCTAAGAGTAGCTTTTAAAAAGAGAAATAAGTGAAAATATTTTTATTTTACTTTATTTTATTGAATTTATTAGGGTGATATTGGTTAATAAAATTATATAGATTTCAGATGTACAATTTGATAATTCATCATTTGTATATTGTATTGTGTGTTCATTACCAAAAGTCAAGTCTACTTCTGTCACCATTTATCCCCGATTTACCCTCTTCAACCTTCAACCACCCACTTTCCCTCTGGTAAATTAGCATACTGTTGTCTGTATGTATGAGGTTTTTTGTTTAATATTTTTGCTTAATACCATCATTTTTTTTACTAAGCCACCCAACCTCTCTCCCCTCTAACAGCTGTCAGTCTGTTTTCTGGATCTATGAGTCTATTTCTATTTTGTTTGTTTATTTTGTTCATTGGATTCCACATATAAGTGAGATCATATGGTATTTGTTTTTCTCTGCCTAGTTTATTTCACTTAGCATAATACTCTCCAGGTCCATCCATGCTGTCACAAAAGGTAAGATTTCATTCTTTATTACAGCCAAATAATATCCCATTGTGTAAATGTACCACTGCTTTTTTATCTACTCATCTACTGATGTATAAGTACTTGGGCTACATGCAAATCTTGGCTATTGTAAATAATACTGGAATGAACATATGGATGCATATATTCTTTTGAATCAGCGTTTTGAATGTGTTCAAATATATTCCCAGAAGTGAAATCACTGGGTAATGAGGCAGTTCTATTTTTAATTTTTGAGGAAACATTGTCTTCACAGTGGCTGCACCAATCTGCATTCCCAGCAGCAGTTCACAGGAGTTTCCTTTTCTTTTCATCCTTGCCAACACTTGTTGATTTATTGATGATAGCCCTTTTGGCAGGTGTGAGCTAATATCGCATTGTGGTTTTAATGTGCCTTTCTCTGATGATTAGTGACATTGGGCATCTTTTCATATGTCTAATAGCAATCTGTATGTCTTCTTTATAGGAATATCTATTTAGATCCTTTGCCCATTTCTTTTTTTTATTTTTATTTTTTTGCAGTATAACTTATATTTAATAGTAGTACATGTTTTCCTTTCCCCCTCCCCATTATCCTCCCCCTAGCCTCCCCTACCCCCCAGCACATGTCCCCACCCACCCCCCTCCCCACCCCAGTTTCTTTCATTCATTGGTTATGCTCATATGCATGCATACAAGTCCTTCGGTTGATCTCCCCCAGCATCCACCTCCCATCCACCCAAGCCTTCCCCCTGTAGCTTGACAGCCTGTTCAGTGCCTCCCTGCCTCTATATCACTCTCCCCTGTTTCTTTTCTTCAAAAATATCTTGCCTCTGCTTACTCAAAATAAAGGTATAAGAACAAAAAAATGTTTCTGTCTCAGTTTCAATATCCAACTGTTCTGAGTCCCAGTTTCAGTGTCAAATAGTTCTTTATGTGTACATGTCAGCAATGTTGGGTTATTTTGGGGGGGGTTATTGGTGTTCAGTTGTATCACTCCCTTATAAATGTTGTATATTAAACCCTTTTCAGGTGTACCATTTGCGAATATGTACTCCCATACAGTGGGTTGTCTTTCATTTTTTTGATGGTTTTGTTTTCCTTTAGTGTAAAAACTTTTTACCTTGAAGTAGTCTGATTTGTTTATTTTTCATTTTGTTTCCCTTGCCCATGAAGACATATCAGAAAAAAATATTGTTACAAGAAATGAAATTTTACTGCCTATGTTTGGACATGTGTGTAGGGCAGCTAAGTCATGACAGGTGTGTATGACAGCCACAGGAGCCGTTTCTCTCAGCTACTGATTAGGGACTTTGCCAAGACTTCTCTCTCTCTCTCTCTCTCTCTCTCTCTCTCTCTCTCTCTCTCTCTCCATGGATTCTCTCCTTAGAGCTCCACAAGCTTCCTTTATTTTTTTTTTTTATCTCTATTCTCCTTTGTTATTTAAGGTTCTCTAGAATAAAACAGAACCGATAGGATAGATATAGATATAGATATAGATATAGATATAGATATAGATGTAGATGTAGATGTAGATATAGATATAGATATAGATATAGATATAGATAGATATAGATATATATAGAGAGAGATTGAAATTATAAGGAATTGATTCATACAATTATGGAGGCTAAGAAGTCTCATGAGCTGCTGTGTGAAAGCTGAGGACCCAGGAAAAGCAGTGGTATAATCTCCAGTCTGAGACAGAACACTGATATTCCAGCTCTAGAGTCAGGCAGTGAAAGAGAATGTTCCCTTTCTTTTTTATTATTCTGTTCAAGCTCTCAACAGATTAGATGACAGCCACCCCCATGAGTAGGAGGTGGAGGAGGATGGATCTGCTTTACTCAATCCATTGATTCACATGCTGATCTCTTTCAGAAACACCCTCAGGAAATAATGTTTGACCAGATATCTCCATATCCTGTGGCCCAGGTAACACATAAAATTAATAATCACACCTCCCATGTTTGTGTACATCTGAATTCTAATTATTGACATTGCCTAATTTTTTTAAAGGAAGGAAGGATGTTGGCAGTTGTGGCAAGATTAAGAGATCATTGAGAAACATGCAGCACATATAGTATATGACATATGACACATAGCAGGCACTCAATAAATATTTGTGAATTGAAAGAATAGATGAATAGATGATGTTCCTTAGGCCAGGTATAAATTAACTGGGAGAGGGGGAGGAGAATGACTATATTCTGTCCTCTTTTAGGCTCAGCCTCACACTGACACATGGTATCATGAGCATTTCAAAAGTAAGAACCTTAGCCCTAGCTGATTTGGCTCAGTGGATAGAACATTGGCCTGCAGGCTGAACGGTCCCGGGTTTGATTCTGGTTAAGGGCACATGCCCCGATTGTGGGCTTGATCCCCAGTAGGGGGTATGCAGGAGGCAGCCAATCAATGATTCCTTCTCCTCATTGATGTTTCTCCCTCTCCCTCCCTCCCTCCCCCTTCCTCTATGAAATTAATTTTTAAAAAATATTTTTTAAAAAGAACCTTAAAGCCCTTGTCCTCAATTAAATTATAGCTGGTAGAGGTGATAGACATATGCATAGATTAATATACTACATGAAGTCCCACAGATAAGCCATGTGGCCCAGGAAAGCATGGATTCTGGCAGTGAGTAAAGCAGGAAGGACACAGGTTGGGACAATACAGAACTAAGTTCAAATCCTACCTCCAAGGCTGGGTAACTCCATAACCAAGGGCAAGTTATTCTCAGCCTTTCTTCATCTATAAAGATAAAGTTTACTACAGGATGCGTTTCCTTCTCCCTCACAATTCTCTGGTCATTCTCAGTTCTCCTAAATTAGGAATGAGCAGGCTGGTTCTCAAGAAACAAGCACAGAACTATTCTCCCCCTCTACCCTCCAAAACAGCTCTGAGAAGGATGTTTTTACAGGTGCTGCCTTTAAATATCTCACCATAAAGGAAAGCTATTTTGGTAGGGTTTCTATGGGGATTTATTTGTTTATAATCTGGAATAGTTCTGAAAAAGAAACCATCTATGTGGTTTAAAAATGGTTTACTCTACAGCAGACTTAATAGCAGAAAATTACACTTGAATTACACAATACAAACTTCTCTTCATGTTTTAAGACTATGAAATTTTAAAATAAATAGCTTCTTTGTGTTTTATTCTTTTGCACTATTAGCAAAAGCATGTAGAAAGAAATATATGCTATTTGGATGAGCCATGAGGAGTGATATCTTTTGGAGGAGTGAAATTTTTTGTCTATGGCAGCGAAGCAAAGTTACCAACATTATTTTAAAATAAAAACTAAAGCAACCAATAAAAAACAAGTCTAATACAAAAGCAAAAAACAACAAAAACACCAGTATCTGTCACAATGAGTTCTGAGATGACCAAACTGACAGCAATCTCATAAACATTGTGGTTGCAAACCTCAAGTGGACCCTTGGAGCTGCCAGAAAAGCTTACCTTACGACTCAATCTCCTCTCCAAGCTATTTCATATTTTTCTGTTATGAGTTGAATTGGACCCCCCTAAAAACGATATGTTGAAGTCTTAACCCCAATACCTCAGAATGTGACCTTGTTTGTAAATAAGATTGCTGCAAATGTAACTGGTTAAGGTGAGCTCATACTGGTGCAGTGGGGGCCCTGAACATGATATGACTGCTGTCCATGTATTAAAGGCGGGGGGGGGGGGGGGGGGGGGGGGGGTGGCGCCACACAGAGGAAGGAGAGAAAGTGTGTGAGCCAAGGAGTGTCAAGGATTACTAGCAAACCACCAGAAGCTGGGAAGAGGCAAGGAAGGATTCCCCTATAGCTTTCAGAGAGAGCATGGCCCCGCTGACAATTTTTTAAATATATATTTTCTTGATTTTTTTACAGAGAGGAAGGGAGAGGGATAGAAAGTCAGAAACATCGATCAGTTGCCTCTGGCACACCCCCTACTGAGGATGTGTCTGCAGCCAAGGTACATGCCCTTGACCGGAATCAAACCTGGGACCCTTCAGTCCACAGGTCGACGCTCTATCCACTGAGCCAAACCAGTTTCTGCCTCGCTGACAATTTGATTTCAGAGTCCTGGACTCTAGAATGTGAGAAAATACATTTCTGTACCACCCACTTTTGGTACTTGATTATAGCAGCCCTAGGAAACTAACGCATTTTCCCCTCACTCTTCCAACACCCATCATTCCTTCAACTTCTCACCAGCTATTACAATCAGCTAATATACTTCAGTGAGAAAAAGAAAGTAAAAGTAATCATAAAGTTATCCACATTACCCCTCCTCACCCCAACCAACTGAGCTACATTGATGTCTTCTCTCCTGTTGTTAGGAACGCACTGCACTGTCCCTGCTCCATCTAAGGTTAGCCTACCTACCCTACCCTTGCCTGTGCACTGGGCCTCTCTCTCTCATCTACTCTAGCACTTCACTCTTGCAGTTATATCCATCTACTCCTACATATCTAAATTTTCCTTCCAACTGGATAATTCTATCAGCAAAGAGACATACTTTAAAATGTGGAAGGCAGGAAGGAAAAAAAAGAAGGAGGGAAGGAAGGAAGGAAGGAAGGAAGGAAGGAAGGAAGGAAGGAAGGAAGGAAGGAAGGGAGGTGGGAGGGAAGAAGGGAGGGAGAAAGGCGGTCCTTTACTTTTTATAATATTTTTTATTAATTTCAGAGAGAAAGAGAGAGAGAAAAATATCAATGATGAGAGAGAATCATTGATTGGCTGTCTCCTGCATGTCCCACACTGGGGATTGAGGACACAACCCAGGCATGTGCCTAACCAGGAATTAAGCCATGACCTCCTGGTTCATAGGTCAACCCTCAACCACTAAACCATGCCAGTGGGGTAGGATCCTTTTCTTGATCCCACATTCTCTTCCAACAATAGCCCCATGTCTTGTGCCAATCTCTAGAGAAATATGTCAGTCAGACTCCACTTCCTCAACACTTATTATCCACTAAAATAATTCTTTACAAGGTTTAAAAGGACCTTCACCTTGGGCCCTTACTCCTTATCCTACTTGACTTCTCAGATATTTTTCCATAGTTGATCACTCTTTATTAAACTCTTATCATTTGGCTTCCAGAGATACCATATTCCCTAGTGTCCATTATTGGCTGCTCTTTCTGCAGATCTCAAAGTTTTTGAGTCCTCAGACCCCATACCTTATGAGATTTCATCTAATAAACTAATAACTAACATTTGTACCTCCAGCCAAACCTCTGCTTTTACCTAAGATTTATAGATTCAGCCACCTGCTTCACATTTCCATGTGGATCACTAACAGGGATCTCAAGTAGAGCATGCCCAAACCTGAATCCTATTGACTACCAAACTTTTCCTTCAGCAGCATTTCCCATCTTGTAAATGGCACATTTTTATTCCAGTTGCTCAAACTCAGAAATTACCTTTCTTTCCTTCTCTTATAATCTCACAGTCAATCTGAAAAAAAAATTTGTGTTGACTCAACCATCAAAATGTAGACTAAGTCTGCTGCTTATCACCTTCACTGCTTATACCATAGACCAAGCCACCATATTTTGCCTGGATTGTTGCCATAGCCTTTTAAATGGCTTCCCCACTTCTCTTTTCTATGAAGAAGTACTCTTTTTACTCCTAATCTCTCTCCTGCCTCTCATAGCTTCTTATCATACTGCAAAGAAAATCCAAAGTTCTTTCCATGGTCCAGAAAACCCAACATGACTAACCAGTGCTCACGTCTTTGATAAAATTGCCTAAAATTCTCCTCTTTACTTACTCAACTCCAGCTGCTCTTGGAGACATCAAATTCATTCCTGTTCTAATACTTTGGAACGTCTCAGTCCATGACCCTGGAAAATGCTTTGTCCGGAGATTCTCATGTCTCATTACCTCATTTAATTCAGGTTTCTAGTCTTGTACCACCTCCTCAAAATAAAACTTTCCTGGTTATAACCTGAAATCCTCCATTCCATTGTCACTGTCTCTGACACTGCTTTGTTTCCCTTTCTGGCACTTACCACCAACTGGCATTACACATTTGTTGTCTCACTTGTTTGGATTGTGGCCACATGTCCTAGAACATAAGCTTTACTAGAGCAGGGACTTGGTCTTCATGTTGTCTTATCCCTAATAAGGAAAGCAATTCTTGGCACAGCATAGACAATCAATATGTGAGTGTTGAAAAATGAATGTTTGAGTGACTTTTCTTCCTTTTGATACTTATTACAATTCAAAGGGATGTTCCCTCAGGTAGAAAAAATATATCTCATTAGTTGTGATTACAATAATTAATGGAATCTTATGAAGCTGTATAATAAGCAGAGGCCCTCTTTTACTGTGTGTAATTATTAGGGAGATAGTTTCAATGTTTTTCAGTATGAGGGTGAAGAAGAAATGTATAGTTTTGCTTGATGCCAAATCAGCAAGGGCCATGTGTGGTAAAGTTGTTACTTAGAATAAGATGTTAAAATGCCAAATTAAAATATATTTAAAAAGCAAGAAGTGATAGAAGAAAATATATGTTCTTTGCTTTGAATGTACTGTAGATTAACTGAGATACCATTTGTAGGACAAGGCTTTAATAAGCAGTTTGTTTCTAGTGACCTTACACTGAAACTATAATCATTTCACAAAGGACTCAGAAAAAGAGTGTGTGAACACCATCTACTAGCATGTACACTTCAGATTTTTTCATCTGTTATGGGAAAAGTATGAATATATATTCATAAAGCACTATAGCCCTAATATGTTAAAAAATTAAAATTTAATTTATGTATAAAATTTGTAACCATAGTCTAATGCTAAATAGGGTTAAAAGGTTTGCACAAACTTATCCATTTATGAGCAAGCACATATGTTCATTCAGTTTAAATTGAAATTTTTAATCTTAATATTGCCAGGTATGGTAAGATATAACCAACTCAACTGCTTGGCGGGGAATTTGCAGATACCAACTTCTTTTTGTCCTAGGTTCCATGTTTAGTGTTGAATAAGAATTGGAGTCAGTGAAAATTTTTACCTTTATAAATTGCATAATATTCAGCTTTCAAATTATCAGTGGATTCTTTTAATACTTCCTAGATATCACTGCTGTCAAAGTCACCATTATCCTTTATTAGGCCTGTATGACTGCATCACTTTATTGGAAGACATCCATCACTATTGCCTATTCTCAAGCCCATTTCACTCTAATTGAACCTAGCCCAGTGGGCGGCAAACTACGGCTCAGGAGCCACATGCGACTCCAGAGCCGCAGTTTGCCGTTCTGTTGACTAATGAGTTTGCCCACCACTGAACCCATCAGTTGGAGTTTGGTCTTCAGTGCTATGTGAAAAACAGCATCATTTAGTAGAAATTACTTTGACTTTAGAGCCAGACAGAAGTCTCTGCTCAGCCATTTGCTGCTAAAGCTCAGTTATTTCATTTGGAAAAGAGAGATAATAATCCTGACAGAAAGACATATCAGAAATATTTGAAAGGCCATATATAAAGTCTCCGGAATGATATGTGCTCAATAAAGGAAAGTTGTTACTTATTTTTTTAAAATCATTTTCCACTCCACAAGTGGAGGCAAGTGCACTTCGGTCCTATCTCTAATAGTTCTGGGCTGTTTCTGAGATAATTGGAGCAAACAGATGAATTAGACACTTGAAGCTTGCGGAGGTATTTACAGAGCACCTGAGCCATTCATTTCAAAGGACCCATCACCATTTCATTGCTGCTGATGATACAAAATGTAATAGAGAGCTTGATTAAATGTCAAACCGCTTTATCGGTTACTGTAGCATTTCTGAAGCCAGATTTCTCGGTCATATTTTTCAGAAGCACAGTGAGGATGAGATGCACCCAGCCCCCGTGAAAAGAGTGCTTACTTCCACAAGGACATTCACGTAACTTCAAATTCTCTGTCCTATCCAAGAAGGCAAATCACAGTGCTATTGAGACAGTAGATGATAGTAAGGGCAGTGTTTACTTTTTTTAAAAAGACACCATCATTACAACCATGTTATTCATAAAATAATTACGTTTGTTATTTCACTGCTGATCAAGACACGTTAGATTGTGGCCACTTATCCGTGGAGAATGCTGCTATATACCATCAGAGAACATAACAACAGAGGAACAGACACCCTGGAGGTGAACAGATAAGCAATAATATATGAAATATATCAAGATAAAAGAGACAGATAAGATCATTTAAGCATCGATGATCTGACTCAGGGGCTATGTGCTTCACAATGCAAATTAATGGCTCCTGAAAGTGGCATCCAAGGAAGGAACTCATGAAAATAATCTATGCCAAGGGGAAAAAAATTACTATCTGTAAATTCATCATAATGTTCATCCTGATGAACAGCCGTAGCTCACACACACACATACACTGCTTAGCAGCTGCTAAAGCCAGATAACTGGACTCAGATATTTTTCCCTAGTTCCTTCAGACACTCTTCAGTTCATTGGCTGACTCCAGCAGTGCAAGAAATAATTGGCACCTTTATTATGCAATCTTAATGTTGGTTGGCAAAAAAAAAAAAAGATTAATTGTATTTTGTCAAAGATATGTGATCTATTGTTAGAAAAAGAGAATTCAGAACAATTTTTTTTTTTTTTGTCTCTGGTCATTTTCTACCTTAAAGTAATGTATTCACATCTCAGATTTTCAGTCATGTAAAACTGAAAATCTGAGAATTGAATACATTGAAAATCTTAGCTATCTGTTTATTGGTTTATATCTTTGCTCGCTTTTAATTTTAACCTCATACAAACTCTAAGGATTCAGTTCTCATCTCATAAGATTGTTTAACATATCATTTATCACCATCCTCTTCAAACATAAATTCCCTACCTTATTTAAAAATGTCAGATGCAGTAGTACCATGGATCCAAATGGGAAATCACTCCTGAATGAGATATATTTTCCTTCATGCTTCAGAAAGATTCCCACTTGAGGTGCATGTTAAAAAAGAATATAGCCTCAGGTGTTCATTTATGAAAACTTTCTTTTCTGGAGGGCAGAGGTTTTTTTTTTTTAATGATTTTTAAAACAGAGAAAGCATCACACATTATCATCATCAGTAATTGGACCATCATTTTCTTCAAACAGTTAAATCAAATTTGCTTCTGCAAGTCTGGAGTAAATAAAACTGTCATTATTCCAACGGTACTCTACTGTCGGCTCTACATTCTTTCTAGGTGCATTCCTCAGGTATTCGTAAAGAATTTCTGGTATATTTGAACATTTGAAACATTTGGAATGCATAGTACTTTTTTAAAAAATGTGCTTGAACTTCATGTCCTGCCCTTTTCTCTTGTCTCAACTCATGTCTTCTTAAAATCAGAAATGTATTTATTTGATTAAATGAGCCATAAGCATATTTTAATAATTTTCAGTAACTCCATAAGGGTAACATCTGGCTGTTTACATCAAAAGGCAAAATCTGGTATTCATAAGAATTTATAAATAATATATATATTAGATCAGATGAATTTCCCATCTGTGAAGTTTTTACTCTGCACCTACTGTGAATATATAAACTTGAAATGTTAATCTAATCTTTTTTTTTTTTTTTTTTTTTTTTTTTTTGTTTGTTTGTTTTTTAAATCTTTATTGTTCAGTTTATTACTTACATTGTTTCCCCTTTTTATCCCCCTATAGCTTCCCTCCACCCTGTACCTATCCCACCCTCCACCCTAACCTCCCCCTCCCCACTGTCCTCTCCCATTGTTGCTAGATTTTTGTCCAGTCTCTTGCTGCACTTCCCACAACCCTTTTCTCCCCAAGAATTGTCAGTCCATTCCCTCTCTATGTCCATGTCTATGTTATATTCACCAGTCTATCCTGTTCAACAGCCTATCAATTCACTTGATTTTTATGTTCATTTGTTGATAGATGTGTATTTGTTGTTGCTAGTTTGCACTTTTATCTTTTTCTTCTTCCTCTTCTTAAAGAATATCTTTCAGCATTTCATATAATGTTGGTTTGGTGGTGATGAACTCCTTTAGCTTTTTCTTATCTGCGAAGCACTTCATCTGACCTTCAATTCTGAATGATAGCTTTGCTGGATAGAGTAATCTTGGTTGTAGATTCTTGCTGTTCATCACTTTGAATATTTCTTGCCACTCCCGTCTGGCCTGCATCGTTTCTGTTGAGAAATCCGCTGACAGTCGTATGGGTGCTCCCTTATAGGTAACCAACTGTTTCTCTCTTGCTGCTTTTAATATTCTCTCTTTGTCTTTTGCTCTTGGCATTTTAATTATGATGTGCCTCGGGGTGGTCCTCTTAGGGTTCCTATATATTGGGGTTCGGTGCACTTCTTGGACTCCTAAGTCAATTTCTTTCACCAGGTGTGGGAAGTTTTCAGTCACTATTTCTTCAAATAGGTTTTCATTGTCTCGGCCTCTCGCTTTTTCTGGCACCCCTATAATTCGGATGTTGGTATGCTTGAGGTTGTCCCAGAGGCCCCTTACACTATCTTCAATTTTTTGGATTCTTTTGGTTTCTTGCTTTTTCAGCTGAGTGGATTTTACCTCTTTGTATTTCAAATCTTTAACTTGGTTCTTGGGGTGCTCCAGGGCACTTTCAGGTCTTTGTATAATATTTTTTGTTTCAGTCAGTGTATGCTTAATTTCTGGTTGGTCCTTTTTCATATCCTTGAGAGTCTGCTTTATATCCTTGAGGGTTTCTTTCATTTCCTTGTAGGACTCATTCATTTCCACGTTGGTCTTAATAATTTCTTTGCAGCTCTCGTTTATATCCTGGAGGGTGTTGTTCATTTTCTTGTAGGACTCACTCATTTCCTTTGTGGTCTTGCTTATTTCCTTATAGGCCTCGATCTTTTGTTGGAACCTCTTAAAAAACCCTATAACCGTGGTTCTGAATTCCATGTCCAGTAGTTTTTTTTCCTCCATTTCTTTCACATCTGATTTCTTTCCATGTTGCTGCATGGTGGCTGCTTCCCTGAGTTGGTCAATTAGCTTTGTGTGGTAGACGTGCTACAAGGGACAGTGGCTCAGCCTCCCCAGTTACCTGAGGTGGATATGGGTTGCACAGTCTTGCTGAAGTTAAGCTCAGGTTAATGGTTGTTAGCACTTGGAGGCCAATTGTCTGTGAAGCTCAGCTGTGCTCAGGTTGGGTGGGCGGAGTCTCCGGGCCAAGCCAACAGCGTTAGCTCCGCCCTATGCGGCCCCAGGGACTCTGTGCCGGGGGCAATGGCCGCCAGCACCTCTGAGAGAGAGCCGCTAAGGAGCTCCACCGGCTGCCGGTTGCCGGGGAATTCAGACTTTCCCAAAATGAGTCTGCATGCGCAATGTCTCACCCAGGGTCGTAAAACAAAGCAGTCTGACGGTTTTCCGAATGAGAGACAAGTCGAGGTGTGCTCTCTGCGCCGTCACGCAGCCGAGCTGTTTTCGCGAGCTGCCTTTCCACAGGCTGGGAGACCCGCAGCCCCCGAGCTTCGGTGTGCCCTCCCACTGTCCAGTTTTCACCCCGTGTGATAGTGGGTTCTCTGGACTTCGCCCAGAGCTGGAGAATCAGCCCAGTAGGACGCCTTTGTCTCCCCGTTGGAGAAAACTGGCCGGTTTTCAGCTGCCCGCCCTCTCCGCGGCGTGCGCTCCAAACCTCTCTCCGGGCGAATCTTTCAACGCCGTCCGCCGCCGCTCCTCCGGGTCACAGTGTCTTATCTTCACTTTTATTTGTGGAATTTTCACTCGGCGAGCTTTCTGGTGATTCTGGAAGGTGTTTGTTCTTTCGTTAAGTTGTAATATTAAAATTGCTGATTATGACGGCAAGATAGGTGTTTTGCCTTTGCCGCCATCTTAGTTCTCTCTGTTAATCTAATCTTAATAAGTAAATTCGAATCATAAATAAGTAAATTCTTATTACTTAATGCCGTAAATAGGTTTCCAAATTAACTTCACTTTGCATTGCCATTCTGCGGAATTCCATCTCCATCATACTAACAAGTACACTTTGTATTGAATGGCATCTCTTCATGACCAAAACTACTTCTCAAGGTAAAGTACGAATGTAACACAGAAAATAGTTCTGAGTAATTGGTCTGTGGTCTAAAACAATTACTTCATTTTCTCAACATAACCATATCTGTGGGAGTTTTACTCCCCTGGGACATGAAGTCTAACAAGTTTTTATTAAAGTTATTTGGGTCAGTGTTTTTTTTCCCCAGCTTTTATTTTATTTGTGTTGAAGCTCTTTTATGAACATACCATTGTGCATGTGCATTAATTAAAACTAGATGGGAAAATGGCATATATTCATACCTTACATCAGTAATTACAATAGTCAAAAATCTGACAAAGATATTTCTAACTGAAGCTACTGAACACCTCCTACAATTATTGATTCCACACGAGTTACATGAAACCCCTACCAGGAGACTAGCCACATTAGAACACTTAAGAAAAATTAGTAGGGAAGCCTAAAATTTTTTAAAGGCTGTATTGAGGCACCAATAGAGGTAGGAAACCATAAGTTACAGTGGTAAAAACCTAAATGATGGTGGTATCTTTGCTTATAAATTATGGAAAAGATTGACAGATAGGGTTTTTGCAGGGTAGGGGGTCTGCCAGCAAAATGCTACAGTAAACAATGAAGTAAGGGATGTGAGGATACTGGCTAAGAAGTGGTTGAAATTATAGATGATGAAATGTAACCTGGATAGAAAATGACGGCATGGGTGATAGACTTGGAAACAGGTGAAGGAGATCTTTTAGCCCAAAAATAGAGCCCTAGGCTACTTGGCTCAGTGGATAGAGCACTGTCCTGATTCCTAGTCAGGGCACATGCCCAGGCTGCACCCTCAATCCCCAGTAAGGGGAGTGCAGGAAGCAGACGATCAATGATTTTCTCTCATCACTGATTTTTCTATTCCTTTCTCTCCCTTCCTCTCTGAATCAATAAAAGGATTTTATAAAAAAAGAAATAGGTACAGTTAGTGAGTTGGTGTAGCTGAACAGAATGGCTAGAGTGCTCTTAAAAGCATTTGACTTTGATTTTCATGGTGCACAGTTTCAGGAAGTGGCATACTTCAAAGTATGGAAATGGAGTTGAAGGAAATGTTAGTCAAGTTGAGAAGGCCCTGAATATGAGAAGCTAGGGACTAAAAGGTCACAGTGACCCAACGTGATGGAAGACCCAGCACATGAAGGAAGATAGTGAGCCAGGGGCAGAAGAGGTCAGTACATACAGGAAATGACCTAAACATCCATACTGGGGGTGATAAGGAAGAAAAGTTCTTTCTGTGCATGGATGGGAAAAACCCTGCGAGAGCAGTGGTTTCACAAGAGCGTTGAGGAGGGATGAACTGCCTGGCCATAGTGTGGCGAGGAGTGCCTGGCACCTCCTATACCTGGGATGGCGAACCTAAGACACACGTGTCAGCACTGACACTCATAGCCATTTTCAATGACATGCAGCCATATGCAGTCACATACGGCCAGGTGCAGTAGCCGAGGATGAAACATTTGCTGTAGTGTAGTGTAGCCACTCTGTGCTGGAGGTCTGTAGGCCAAAACAACAGAACTCCAGCACAGAGCATCTAGTTCTGGGACTTCCAGTTAGGCCATTAGGGGATCTTTGACCTCACTTCTGGCCAGCAGAGCAGGGAGCAGTGGAATGCCATGGGGGACGCATCTCTGTGGGCCCTGTGATCGCCATTACCAGCAACCACATAACCACAGCAACCATCATCCAATCTACTGTTCTGGGATGTCATGGATTTCTAATTGACCATCATTACTGAGATAAGTGAGGGGAAGGTTGGGAGAGGCGAGGGCCTGTGCTATGGGTGCCATTTCCCAACATTAGAAATGGCGGCAGCCATGTTAATTTATATAAGGAACATCATTTTGCAGCAAAGTACAGACTCCATTTCACCATTATTACTGTTGTGCATCCTTATTAACCCCTATTTCTGCTTATTAAGCCTGCCCTTTCCTAAAAGACAGTTACATATGCCATCTTGTGGTCAGTTAGGCTAGTTAACCCCTAATTACCTGCAGGGCTAAAAGGTTATCTATAATTCTATCTTCTGTCACTGCATCCCTGATGGAGAACCCAAAAAATAAAAAACCAAGGTTAAGTAAAGGAAGTGGTAGTAGCAGTAGTTGACCCTTTCAAGAGACATGGACAAAGATATATGGCATTATAGAAAAAAACGGCAGATCATTTTGCGATCTATATTCTGAAATGGTAGTAAGCAGAACATGGAATATAAATATACATTTTGAAACTAATCATTCCCAGCTCTTGAAAAAAAGTGAAGATGAAAGGAAGGAATGCATTTCCAGGCAGCTATGCCTTTATAAGAACCAATCTAATTTTATCCTTAAATTTATAAAAGGCTCTACAAATTTAACATCTGCAAGTTTGAGCATTGCTCACTCCATAGCTCAGCATGGAAAAGCACTAAGTGAGGGAAAATTTATTAAAGAAACTTTCCTAAGATGTGCACCAGTTCTATTTCACGATATGCAGAATAAAGATGCTATTATTAAGAGAATATCTGAATTACCACTCAGTAGAAATATCATAAAAGACTGAATAATGAGACTGAACAAAAACATACAACATTGATTAAAGAGAGACATAAGTAATTATAAATATTTCTCGATATCTCTTGATGAAATTACTGATGTCACATCACACATGCTCAGTTGGCCATTATTGGTTGATATTCTGATGGTCTTACAATGAGAGAAAGTTGATAAAATTAGTATCAGTGCCAACAAGTACATCAGGAAGCAAAATATGTAAGGTTGTTATACAAACATTCTGTGATCTAAGCATTGACATCTCTAAAGTTGAGTCAGTGATGACAGATGAGGCACCAAACATGGTGGGGGGAAAAAGTCGGATTTGTCAAATTGTTTACGGAAGCTATTGGACATCCGATTGTGCCTTTTCATTGTATTGTCCATCAGGAGGTTTTATGTGCCAAGGCTGGATTCACCGACTTAAACGACTTAATGTCAGTTGTTACAAAAATAGTTAATTTAATAGCTGCTTGTCCCCTTCTTAAGCGGGAATTTTCTGCATTTTTACTGGAGGTTGATTCCACCTACAGTGGATTGCTGATGTACAGTAATGTAAGATGGCTGAGCCGAGGCAAAGTTCTTGAGCACTTTGTGGAGTGCTTTGAATAAATTAAGGTATTTCTTAAGGATAAGGATCTGGGAAACTTTCCTAGCTCAATGATGATAAGTGGGGTCAACACCCTGATATTTTTTACATATCTCTCTGTTCATATTAATTAAAGTTACAAGGTTTTGGCAAAAGTGTTGACGTTATGTTTGGATACATAAAAGCTTTTGAAAGTAAACTTAAAACTTTCAAGCAAGATGTAGAAACTAAAACTTGTAAGTATTTTCCTTGAGTAACAAAGTATTTTGAGAAGGCCAGTGCAGCTGTACAAAATGAAATGGAACCTTTGCATATAAAGTACCAGCATGTTTTAGACTCGTTACTTGATCAGTTCAGTGATAGATTTAATCAACTTAGAAGCCTAGAACAGACCCTAAAAATAATTAAGTATCCTGATGTAGTAATCTCCAGTAGTTTGGAATTAAATGGTTTCCAATGGATGCAAATTGATGATTTGGAGATGCAACTTGCAGACTTTCAAGACAGCATCTGGACTCAGGTATTTGTCAACTTGAGGTCAAAACTTGAGAATCCGGAAAGGTGCTGCTTGGAGAATCAAGAGGAGTGCCACTACGAACAGGAAATTTGGAGTGTCTGGAACCCATTACCAGATACTTTTAGCACCCTGAAAAATATAGCAATGGTTTTACTCACAATTTTTCCCTCTACATACTTTTGTGAGACCTTATTCTCAGCATTAAATAATATCAAAACCAACAAAAGAAACAGATTGACAGATGAAGTTAGTAGTGCTTGGTTGGGCTTGAAGCATACAAAGTACCAAATTTCAATTGAAGGTTTAGCCAATGAAATTCAGCAACAAAAAAGTCACTAATAGGCAGGTTAGTTGAAGAATTCCCCCTCCCCCTCACTTATCTTAGTTCAGGGCACCCCAGACAAGTTAAATAATATCAAGACCAACAAAAGAAACCGACTGACAGATGAACAAAGAAGTCACTAAGCAGGTAAGTTAAATAATTAGTTTTTGGTTTATTAAATACAGTTATATATTACAATTATACATTTTTTAAACTATAAATATTGCAAAATTATGTTTTGTTTTGTTTTCTCAAAGTAACATACCACCCTAGTTTTGTTTGGTTTTTTGGCGAATTTTGACACACCAAGCTCAAAAGGTTGCCCATCACTGCCCTACACCCTGCTACCTGTAGGAGGAGTAGCCCTCCTGGGGAGACGGAGCACTCCCTTCAGGAATGCACTAAGTCTGAGCACCAGGAAGGAGTTTGGGGGTGGGAGAGATTATGTATCTATTATGTGTAAATGATCTTTGGTACTAGTGTCTTTTGCAAAACAACTCTTTTAAATACTTCTTATCTATTTGCCTCGAGGAAGTTCTACGTGCCAATAATCAATCTAAAGTTCTTTCCCAGAAATAATTTTCAAGCTTTATTTATTGTTTCTGTGTAGCTGTGTTTTTCTCTTTCAATGTAAAGCCTGCCACTTCGAGGTTCTCTGATTTCTAAACATGGGTGAAAATGTTGTAGATGGTGGGAACAATGCCAGGTATCTGGTCTGTGGAGTCAGATCAAACCTGAGTACAGCAACCTTGGTACTTGGGTTCTGGCTAGGAAAGAATTCAGAGCAAGACCCAAACTATAAGAGCACATTTATTTATAAAATTAGAGGTAGAAGCAGTAATTCCTAGAAGAAATGGGCTTAGCAAACAAGTTAATAAATGTAGGGAAAGGACCCTTGTTGCTTGGGAGTGAGGAAGCTAATGGCAATGTGCCTGGGGGAGCTGGGGAGGGGAAGCACGGAAGTGCTCCCTGGAGGAAGAGTGCACTGGGTCCTCCCTGCTAAGGGCTTTAAGAGGGGAAGACTCTTAAAGGCCCCAGGGAAAGATGTTTATAGAATATTCAGCAGTTATCCAGGCGTGTTCTTTCTGGGTCTAGGTCTCCACTGATTGATTGGCAGGCACCCAGGCAGGAGGTCATTATTCAGTGCAGCTGGTCCTGATGTCAGCTGTGGCTGGTTTTGTTGCTTATCTGGGCCTGGAGCTGAAGTACAGCTGATACCTACAGGTTATCTCTAGGGAGGAAAGGTCAGAGGGTCCAAACTATGTGACCAGCAATAAGCAAAGGGAGGAAAATTCACCCTAGGGGCAAGGTCCCACCCCATAGTTGATTGCTCATTACTAGGTACCTGGCGCTTTCTATCCTGGCAATCTTCTGAACCTCGCCCACCATCCTTGCTCTGCTCTCGCGTGTCTATCCACAGAAGAAAAATTGTGGAGGGAGAAAAATTGGGTCCAGGAGAGGCCATAACTGCATGATGGGAACCATCACGTCCCTGACCAACTAGAGGTGGGTGCTCATCAGTTTGCCTTAATGTTCCAGTTAGAACTGATTCTGAAATTGCTCTGCCATTTCATGGTGATTCGCAGCGGAAGGGAACCCATTTCCTTTATTTTATTTGAACTTCTAAGTAAGAGATAGGCATAAAACACAGCTAGAAAGTTGTCTGCGATATCATAAGCACCCTTTTCCATATTTGCACCTTGGAAAACAGAAACCGTTTCCATGCAATGGTTGTGATGTGCAATGGGCAGAGCACAGCAGCCTCAGAATCGCTGCACTTTGGCGAACCTGTTTTATTCCTCAGGGTTGCATGTCAGCCACGCGTGCGTTGGTTTCAGAAGTATGTTTTAAAGAAACAACATTAATTGATGAATTTACTTAAAAGTTTTGTCAGTAATAATCCTAATTGTTGAATTTCATTTGTATCACGAAGGAGTGCTAAGTGTCTAAGAAGTCACTCTGTCATTTCTCACCATATACTTAAAAAATAAATGAGGACTTCTCAAAGTCCTTTACATACTAAGGATTAGATTTTCCCTGAGAAAATTCATGGAATCTAAAATGACTTTTCGTAAAGGAATAAGTTCCAAGAGACTCAGATCAAATTTCATCAACAAAGAGAAAGACCCGTAACAAACATATGTGTATCTGTGTTTGTTATTTACTTATTATAGGTCTAGCCCTTCTGTTCTTAATATACCGTTTGGATAATAATCGTGACTAGGAAGTTTTCTTTGCTCCCCAAGTTGGAGAGAGAAAATTCAGAGCTCACAATGAGAGCCTGTCAGGCTTATCACTATTCTGTTTCTTAAAAAACAAGCAATCAATATATTTTTAACATACATTATTTGGTATGGTCCTGGGCTTTCTAAATTATGAAACAGAAATGAGTGCAGACAGCTTTTAGTTTCTTTCGTATGTTTTTTTGTTGTTTGTTTTAACATTGGCCGTAAAGTTAAGTATAGCAACACAAGCATCTATTCTGTGAGGCTCAGTTATCTTTGCCACATATTAGCTTTGTGCTTTCCCCCACCTCACTAAAGAAAAAATAATAATAATAACAAACTAAAATAATAACATGCTCACCAAGCCTGAGAGGGGGCAGGGGAAGCTGCTAGGAGAATGAGCTTTTGTTAGTTAGCTTTTTGTGTTGTTTGCTTACAGGCTGTCTTGACTATTACTTCCTTCTTTGTGCCTTATCTGTGGGCGAAATAATCCTTTGGAAAAATGAAGGGTAGCTTGACCTCTCATTTATCTCTGTCCAGAGTTACTGTCATTAGGCTGATGAAAAGTAGGGAAAAGGGCCCATCAGCAGAGCCTGTTCATTCGAAGTCCTCTGACTCATTTTGTTTGGGGAGTATAGACTTTCTTTCTGCTAAATGAACAAATTATTTTCTTTCTGTCCAACTTGGGCTATAGAATGATCAGGGCCCCTGAAGAGTAAATTAGACTGATGACTGGTAACAGAGAAGTTGGAAAGTCAACAGAGTTGTTAAAAAAGACTTTCTTCCCAAATGGCATTGGGTGTGCCAGAGCCAACTGTTCATGACAGAACTGGATGGATAAGTCTCAGATTTTCCCGAATCAAGGGAGAAAGATATGGACAAACCAGACGACATAGGTACCTGGAGACAATCAAAGTTGGCCTCTGACTGGCATGCCTAAAGCATACTTTACCCAGAAATTTGACTTTCTTTCCTAAGTTCCTTTGCTTTTCTCCAAAGGTATTTTGTGTTTTCATAATGCACATGATTTCCAATATTCTCCTTCCCCTTAAACTGCAAGCCCTGAGTATCTGTGAGTTCACACAGATAAAGAAAAGGAAACATGTGAAAGTATTTGTTATCTTAGAATGTGTTCAGGAGAACCTTATTTTTTAGGCCACATTTGATAACAAAGGAGATTGTGCTGAAATTGTTGAGGGCGTTACTTTTACCCTGATGGTAGGGGATGAGGAAGAAAATTATGAGTACAGAAAAAAAATGAATTCCAATAATTGAAATGAGAAAAAAATGCATACAATACGTTATTCTTTGTGGGGTGGGAGTCCAAAAAAAATATGATTCCAATTTGTGATATACATACGTTTCCATACCAAATAACAACACTGGCTATTTGTGAGCGGCAGGATCATGGAAGATTTTTAATTTTTATGTATTTATTTTAAAATTTTACAGCACAGTTAACAATATAACTGGCACTAATTGCTTTGTAGATTATGGTTTTGGGGGGCAATACACCACATACTTCCCCATCTGCAAAACAGGGCAAGAAATATTTCATGGGATTGTTGTGAAGACTGGATGAGGCAAATTGTGTTAACAGAGTAAATAATTATTCAGCAGTATTCTAGGAATCTGGGTAAAGCCAATGGGTGTGGAAAAGAGCCTAGTCGAGAAAGATAAAATGCAAGAAAAGAGAAGGAAAGAGCTGAAATCTGATTATAGTGTGTGTGGGATGAGGCAGGCAGCTGGGAGAAGAGCCTGAGGTTGTTCCAGGTGATTCTGCTGAACCTCCTGCTGCCACACTCCCTGAGCACCACAAAACTCTTCTAACTTCTTGTGACAGAGGCTAGTGAGTTCAGTGACTGCCCACAGTCTCGTCTTTCGGCACCTCCTCTAGTCTTTATTCATGACCCACGCTGTGACCAGCTGGTAAAAGTCAGAGAATACCACCGCAGGCCTTGCTGGGCTGCTCCTGTATCTCTCATTCTCTCATCATCTCTAGATTTTACTTTCCTGCCATCAACCTCAAGCTCCATGTCCATTTGAGTGTGCCTCCCCTCACCTGTCTTCTTGAGCAAGGATGCTCCAATTCTCGACTCATGGCATGTCACCCTGTGTCACGCCAGCACTCACATCTGCTCCACCAAGCCAGAGCATGATTTCAGCAATACTGGATTAAACAAAACTCTAGCACTTGAAACAGATTACAATTCCGATTTGTTTGTCACTTTAAAATGTGAAGCTTTTTCTCTCCATTGCATTTCCTTGTTTTGATAGAGTACTTAGATACAGACAGAATGGTTATTAAAAGTCTTAAAGAAGTAGTTTGGTAATTACTATTTTGGGGAACATGTGGTAGAAAAGTAAAATGAGACATGAAAGATAAAAGCCATACAAATATGTTTGCTCTATAATTTTCTTTTCCTGAAATATTAATAGCTAAAATATCTCTTACCTAAGTACTTTCACAAGCATATGTAAAAGTAATAAAAACAGAAAATTTTATTATAATGTCCTTAATACATGTTAGTTCATGCCCTCATTTTCTTGAAAGTTTATATTTTTAACTTTTGTTTTGGTATACATGACTGTCAGTGACATGGTTGCCAAGTTCAAGAATGACAAATAACCTAAGTTTAAAAATGTTTTTAAAGTATATTGATGATGTTCAAATGTGGAAAGACATTTTTATACTTACCTGAAGAAAACAAATTTAGTTTACTTAAACTTTAAAATGAGAGTAAAGCCAAAAAGCAGTAGCAGTTTGTCTTTAAACACAGCCCTATGAGTCTATGTTTCCAAGAAACAATTTTCTCTCTGGTGACCACTGCAAAAGAATAAAAATTTCTGTCATAAAAACGGTGTACTTTGTGAGTCCTTTGGGTAATTAGTTGAGTCACTGCCCTAAAAAAGAGACCAGAATTCTCTTAAAAATCCAGGGTTGGCTCACTAACTATTTGATGGCTGGACCATTCTCATGTATGTTTTCTTAAGAAAAAGAGAAACTTTTGTAACTATCCCATCTATTTCTAATTGATAGAAATCAGGATCTTAAAATTAAAGAAAAAGCCTCTTTAAAAATCATGTGGACAGTATCCATTCTGAAATATTAGGTTTTATTAGAACTCTGGTTTTGTCCATGTTTTCCAAGGCACAGTTCTAGATATTTTATGAATCATACCCAAAACAATCAATAAGGTCATTTTCCACAGAAGCATTTGTAAGAATCACCTAATGAATTTCTGTCCTTTTTTATTTTAATGGTATTTCTATCTTCTCACCATTAAGCAAATTAAATAAAATTTCAAGGAAACTCTGTCGTTAATTGAATTACATGTAAGATAGCACACATTGGGTTGCAAACAAAGGTAAATATTTCCACTCGGGATTTTATTATTAATGCTAATTCAGTATCAGTTTTATTTTTAAAGTTCAGTGTCCATTTATAATAGGAGAATATACTTTCCATCTGTCTGCTCAGCTCCTGCTTTATCACCCCTGTGAGGAAGACCTATCGATCAGCAATCACCTGAGCACCTGCGTGTATCTTGCACTGTGTTCAACACCAGAGTGATACAGAAGAATATTTGATGTGGTCTTGAACTCGAGGAAGTTCAAAGCTAATTGGGGGAGCTAGGAATAATGCCCCTTAAGTTCATTAAAGAGCATTGCCTCTGATAAACTCTCTAGATGTTCAGTAGAGAGAACAGTCTTTATAACAGAGGGAGCAGTTGGTATAACTTGGAGCTCTTTTTCCTTGACATGTGTTCTAGCATGGTCAAGTTCAGAAAACTCCTTTACTTTCACTATTTAGGATGTTAATATGTCTTATGAATGATAGAAAATGTAATATTGTATTAACCCACCTATTCAAAAAAATGTTTATTGGATGCCCAATATGGAAATTTAGCAGTAAGAAAAATAAGCATGTCTTTTTTTAATCCTCTCCCAAGGATATGTTTTTACTGATTTTAGAGAGAGAAGAGGGAAAGACAGAGAGAGATAATCATTGATTGCCTCCCGTAGGTGCCCTGATCAGGCCTTACAACCTAGGTATGTGCCCTGACTGGGCGTTAAAACTGCAACCTTTTGGTGTGTGGGTCGATGCTCCAATCAACTGAGCTGCCTGACCAAGACAAGATGTCCTTTATATGGAGTTTTTATGTCGGGTAGGCAGCTAAGTCCCCACCAGCAATGTCATATCTGAGCTGAGACCTGAGCAAAGTGAGAGCCAGGGCCAGTGGTTAGGTGGGGGAAGGTCTTTCAGGGCCATGAAACCAGTGAGTAGCCAAAGCAGGAGCACATGGGTCTTGTTTAAGGAATGGCAAGGAGGTTGTGGACTAAAATAAAGGAGAGGAGCCACTAACCTACCTAAGAAATGGCAAGTTTCCACATGAACTGGACCATTGAACCCTCACCTCTTTTCCTGAGAGGATCTTACTCGGCAAAGCAGAACAATGTGGCCAAGAATAGTTAGGGGAGCAGAGGCTGAATGTGCTCTAGGCATTAGAACCTGAGCTGGAGTTTCTGGTTGACCATGTTGAGAAAGACATTCCAGGAAGCAAAGGCCCAAAGGAAGTGGGGAAAGTAGAGCAGGAGGTGAGATAAGAATGTCTGCATGGAATCTGATACCAGATAGTTATTTGTCTAGTTTATTTGTTCATACTGATGTCTGGAACATGGAGTGTGTTACTTGTATATTTCAAGCTGAAAATATATTTTTCTGGAATTTGGTGCAGCTTGAATTCACAAGAAACTGGTTTCATTTCTCCTTCTGACTTTGAATGACTCTACATGTCTCTTTCATTGAATAGGACAATTTTAAGTCATGATGTCTCTCTTGGGAGTGAAATGCCAGGCATTGTTCTCAGTGACTTGTCTGGAATTATTTATTGAACTCATGCAACAAATCACTCATTTATTCATTTAATCATTCCATTCATGAGTCAGTCAGTTAACATTTATTAAACATCTACTGTTGAGAAAACACTTTGTCAAGGACTACATGAGTCAAAACAGTTGGATACGCAGACACACAGTCACTGCCCTCAAAGAGTATTTGGTTTTCTGTGAATTTTAAAAAGACTGACATTTGTTTTGGGGGAACAAATCGTTTTAACACTCATTACAGAAATTAATACCAGGCTGGCTATCATTCTAGAAGTCTCAAGGATACGCATCCAAATGAAATATCCAGGATTGTCAAGCAACTCAGTGCATATTAAATTATTGCCCTGGGGTGAATGTAAGATAAGTTGGAAGAAACTAAAGATTTGATGGTGAGCTGAAATTTGTCTACTAAGTTTTTATAATAGCATTTGTTTTGATGCAAAAACTAAGAGTGGAAACTATGAGCGGAAACTATGAGCGTTTGATGTTGACAAATGTTGGAAAACAAACGTGTTTATGTGCTTGGCAACATGTGCTCTGCAATCTGCTATGGGGTTGAGCTCGTTCGGGAAGGCTTGTTTTCAGGAATACACATTGCGAAAAACACAGCCGTTGATGAGGCCACATTGAATTCACGCCTTCCACATTTTCCACAATTAAAGACATGGAAACATATGAGACATGCTCATTTCACTGCATGAGTAGGCTGTTCATCCTTCCTTTTAAACATCTTTGCTCCATTTGCAGACAATATCTCTTACTTGCATTGCAGGAAGAGACAATATCTCTTACTTTTAGAACATTTTCTTTGTCATGAACAAACTCCTTCAACTTCTCTTGATATACCACTGTTTGGAGGAGGGAAAATATGAAAGAGGATAAATGAGTTTTGTCCAACAGGAAAATTGTTTCCATCATAATCTTGTATATTAAGTGCACAGTATGTCTGGCCAGCATGCCTCAGTGGTTGAGCATCAATCTATGAACCAGGAGTCATGGTTCAATTCCCAGTCAGGGCACATGCCTGGGTTGCAGGCTCAATCCCTGGTTGGGGGCATACAGGAGGCAGCCAATCAATTGTTTTCTCTCATCATTGATGTTTCCGTCTCTCTCTCTCCCTTTCTCTCTGAAACCAGTAAGACATATATAGTTTTTACAGGTGCACATTAAATCACCAAGAGAGGAGGACCTCAGGGTAACAAACTAATTCAATATTTTCTCTGTCCCCTGGACCTGCCAGAGTTCCTCATTCTTCCAGAGCTGATGCATGTAGGACACCACAGGAGTCAGTATTTAAAATTTAGTAATATAATAATCTCTACATGAAACTTCATCCTTCTCCAATGATCAATATTGCTCATTTAACATGAAATATTTAGTGCCTAATGGTTTTAAAAATTTAGTTCTCAATTTATATGTCTCAACTATATTGTAATCATTTTAAAGGGATATAGCTGCAAACATCGTCATGGACATGGATCTAGTAGAGTACTTTGAACACATAGGTGCTTGTTTCCTGTCTAGAGTCTAGTTGCTGATTGCACAGAAGCAACATGCTACTTATTCTGCCTGTGACATTGGCACGAAACCTAAGCTCTTTCCCTGCTCTGCTTTTAATTAAATATTGGCTCTCTGGGAAGTGACTTCATGGCTTCTGTTTTGGTGTCCTTATGTATAAAATAAAATAAATCTACATTCATATCCCATCCATAATAGTTGAAACTCTATAAATCCATAATAATTCTATAATTCCACAATAGCTCAAAATAAGGACTATTAGCACATTGATTTGGCTTTACACTAGCAAACAAAGTGCCTTGCACACAATTTTTTCTATTGAACTGGTTGGGTGTTTTCCTTCTTTTACATTTTATCTTGAAATAATTTTAGGTTTATAAGAGTTACAAAGATAATACAGAAAAAGTTCCTATATACATCTCATCCAGCTTCTCCTAATATAAACACTATGCATGATCATAGTAAAATGATCAAAATCAAGACATTAACATTGGTACAAAACTATTAACTAAACTGTAGAATTTTTTCAGCTTTTACTAGTTTTTCCACTAGCATCCTTTTTTTGTTCCAGAATCCAATCTAAGATTCCTAGATTGGTTATAATTTTGCCTTAAGCTTCCCCCTAACTAGATATTTTGGCTGTTTGAAATGAATACGTGTGGACTGTTCTAGTTTTGAAAGGATTCTATTGCTGCACATGGAGAAAGCCCTCCTCTGATTCTTTTCCCATGAACAATGCCATTGTTTTTACCTTTTTGCTCTTTATCTTCTCATAAAAAGTCCCTCTTGAATCTCATCCAACTTTCTCAAGATTTCAAAAGGTCACCCTGAATCTGCAAAATGGAATTTTACATTTTCTTTTTTGCCCCTTAAAATCATTCCTACCTGGGAAAACTTCCACATGCAAACTGAAGTAGGTCTTTGTGCAGAGTAGCTTGATGGATCCTGCGTTAGAGCCAGGAGAGGTTTCAGAAGGTTGACTAAGTGTAATGAACTGAGGTGAGTCCTGAAAAAGCAATCCTTATCTGCAGGAAACATGGATCTATGGCATTATATGATTTTCATTCTTCTATTATCAGTAGAAACGTTAAGATCTTTGGCACGCTACTCAACACAGGCACACTTCACAGTGGAGAATTTCACCTTGAACTTTAGGAAGATTATCATCTCAGAAGTTTAAGTGCACAAAAGTTAGGTCTGGGGACATATCCTGGCACACCACCAAGGGCTTCCAAATAGAAACTTAGTGATTGGCTTCTAATCAATCCATTGGCCACTCTAAGGCCAACAGTAATTGTGAGGCACACCTCTGGTCTTCTGTGTGCCAGGTTTTCATGGCTAACTGCTGAGCAGATGTCTCAAGTGAGACATTCAGCCTGGATAGTAATTGGGAACTGCTGAAAGCCTCCTCCTTCGGGGGAAATTCTGGAAGACATGTCTTTCCCTCCTACTATTTAAACACTGCAGACTGTCAAATTATACATGGCAGATGGATTATAGTTTGTCCTTTTAGTGACAGGAAAAGCTGTTTCTATACCCTGGAAAAAGCATCCACTTACATCAAGAAATTATTCTACTGCTCCTCAGCTATATTTGGGAAAAAGTGTTTTGTTCTGTTTTAACAAGTAACTATAAAAGCCTTTCATTATATTATGCCATAATGAAATAGCTGGCTTTCATTAATATATTATACTAGAAATGCTATAGGCATCCTATAATTATATGTAAGACTTGGCTAGTCTTATTAGCTCAACTGTGTTGTCTTTGCACTGTGTAGGAAAATTACAAGATACATAAAATGTGCGTTGTGAGTCATCTTGGCATTATTGGGGAAAATGCTCTATTTATTTAAAAGTAAAAGGCAAGTGTAGCATTTTTTTTCTGTTTGAGCATTGGGCAAACTTAGTGCCTATTCTTTCAGTGTCAGTGTCTTTCTTTCCATGCCTCGTTTTCTCCTTGAATTTTTATGTCCTCTTGTCTTTCTTGCTCTTTCCCATTGCTCTTCATGTTTTTTACATCTTAGTTCTTTCTGTAAATGTCATTGATTTCCTCCCCAGAAGCTGTTCTTCAGGGTCTTTTGACCTTGCTCCAATTTGGATGGATAAATTTCAAAGAATGATTGTCATTAAGTTTTGTCATTGATGAATGAATAAATGAAAGAGAATATCAAATAGAAAATCATGGAGAACACCAAGATGGCGGCATAGGCAAACACCTATTGTTCTGCCCCGTGCAACGATTTAAGAACTACAACATAACAGCAGAACAGACAAGCACCCAGAATCGCCAGAAAGCTGGCTGAATGAAAACTCCACTAATAGGAGCAGCGGTGGGACTCTGAGACTCAGGAGCCGCGGGAGCGCAGCCTTTCAGACAGAAACAGGTTAGGAGCCGCCCTGGTCACGCGCGTGCGGGCTGGGGTTGGAGCAGCGACCCAGCCGGATTTCTCCAACAGGGAAGGGCAGAGGCGTCCCACTGCCTGGATTCCCCAGCGCCAGGCGAGGTCCGAGATCCGGGGTACGTGGAGAAGTCCCCCTGCACAGATTCCCCAGAGCCAGGCGAGGTCCAAGGTCTGGGGGACGCACCCTGGAAGCAGGGCGCGGCAGAGGCTCCTAGTCGCAAGGGTCGCGCAAACCCGCCACTTGCCCCCTGGAAACTTGTCTCCTGGTTCCAGACTTTTTTTTTTACAGCCCTGGGCTAGACTTTTGGTGTGCAGGCACATTTGGGGAAATGCAGAGTTGTCTGGCAAGGGGAAGAGACTAGCGGCTTTCTCTTGGAGGTGTCTGCAGCCATCCCCATCCAACAGAGACCTGCGCACGCGCGCGCGCGCGCAAGCAGCGCATAGGACGCAGCTGCCGCTGCCGCTGCCGCGCAGCTCAGAGAATCCGCCCATCCAACCTGAACACAGTCTCCCTTCACAGCCAATTGGCCTGGAGGTCAAACCCTCCTAGGGCTAACAACAACAAGCTGGGTTTAAATTCAAAAATACTGAATACAACCCATAAAGGATTGCAGTAAGAGTACCCACCTCAGGTAACTGGGGAGGCTGAGCCACTGTCCCTTTGAGGATATCCACCACATAAAGCAGCCACCATGCAGAGACATGGAAAGAAATCAGGTGTGAAAGAAATGGAGGAGAAAAGACGACAAGACATAGAGTTCAAAACCACGGTTATAAGGCTTTTCAAGAGGCTCCTACAAAAGGCTGATCAACTTAATGAAAACTACCAGGAAATAAACAAGACCAACCAGGAAATGAATGAGAATTACAAGGAAATGAATGAGAACCTCAAGGAAATGAATGAGACCCTCAAGGAAATGAACAAGACCTCTGAGGATACGAACCAGACCCTCACGGATAAAAAAAAGGACCAACTAAAAATCAAGCATACACAGACTGAAATAAAAAATATTACACAAAGTCCTAAAAGCAGTCCAGAGGGCCACAAGAACCAAGTCGAAGATTTGAAATACAAAGAAGCAAAATCCACTCGGCTGGATAAGCAAGAAACAAAAAGAATTCAAATAATTGAAAATAGCGTAAGGGGCCTCTGGGACAACCTCAAGCATGCCAACATCCGAATTATTGGGGTCCCAGAAAAAGAGAGAGAGCAAGTTAATGAAAACCTACTTGAAGAAATAGTGACCGAAAACTTCCCACACCTGGTGAAAGAAATTGACTTAGGAGTCCAAGAAGTACACAGAACCCCAAAATATAGGAATCTAAAGAGGACCACACCAAGACATATCATAATTAAAATGCCAAGAGCAAAAGATAAAGAGAAAATATTAAAAGCAGCAAGAGAAAAGCAGTTGGTTACCTACAGGGGAGCACCCATACGATTGTCAGCGGATTTCTCAACAGAAACGATGCAGGCCAGACGCGAGTGGCAAGAAATATTCAAAATAATGAAGAACAAGAATCTACAACCAAGATTACTCTATCCAGCAAAGCTATCATGCAGAATTGAGGATCAGATAAAGTACTTCACAGATAAGAAAAAGCTAAAGGAGTTCATCACCACCAAACCAGTATTATATGAAATGCTGAAAGATATTCTTTAAGAAGATGAAGAAGAAAAAGGTAAAAATATAAATTATGAACAACAAATACACATCTATCAACAAATGAACATAAAAATCAAGTGAACTGATAGGCTGATGAACAAGATAAACTGGTGAATATAACAGAAACATGGACATAGAGAGGGAATGGACTGACAATTCTTGGGGAGAATAGTGTTGTTGGAAGTACAGCAAGAGATTGGACAAAAATCTTGCAACAATGGGAGAGGACATTGGGGAAGGGCAGGTGAGGGTGGAGGGTGGGATAAGTACAGGGTGGAGGGAAGATATAGGGGGATAAAAAAAGGGGAAACAATGTAATTAATAAACTGAACAATAAAGGGGGAAAAAATAAAAGATACTAATAAGAAAAAAAAAAAAGAGGGCAACACAATGCCTATTTTAAAACCCCCCCCAAAAAAATAAAAATAAACATAAAACAAATAGAAAATCATGTTTTGTAATTTTGAATGAAGCACCTAAATGTTCTCATTTACTATCTGATTTCTCCTTTATAATCTATTCCATCTTGGAAAATAATTATTTCCCGTGTGAAAATTGACCTACACTTCCCTTTGCAGTCTACAGTTTAATCTCCTTTAAACTGTACTGATCTACAGTTTAGCACAACCTTTGGGGGAATTTCCTGTTGTATTTCTGCTGTTTTCCTCAAATGCAAAACATTCAAAACCAAAAGAATCTTTCTCCACCATACTCTAATCTATTCATCATCTCAGATGTCAGTAATGTTGTCATGTCACAGTACCCCAAGCTCCAAACTTCTAAATAAATCTTTATTCCTCCATCACCTTTGTGTCTTGGGAAAGAGTTACCGAGACCTGCCAGTTTCCATTGAATTATCTCTGGAGCTCATCCCTTCTTTTCTTTCCTTTCTATCATTGCCAAATGCATGTTCATACCCAGACAAGTAGACCCTTGCAAGCCACAAGTGCTTAAGTGTTCCACCTACTCCTGACTTTTTCTATATGCCTGCATCCCTCCACCTGAGTTGCCCTCTTAAATTCCTGCTTTCATCATGATACCTGCTTGCTCAAAAACTTTCATTACTCCCCAAACCTAGTTAAGCCTTGTTTACAGGCACAGTTGTTGCAGAATATAGGAAATCTCCTGCCAATTAGATAAGAGGCCCATTTTTCTGACTTAGACTAGTGGTCAGCAAACTCATTAGACAACAGAGCTAAATATCAACAGTGCAATGGTTGAAATTTCTTTTGAGAGCCAAACTTAAAACTTAAACTTCTTCTAACTCCACTTCTTCCAAATAGACTTGGCCCAGGCCATGGTATTTTGTGGAAGAGCCATACTCAAGGGGCCAAAAAGCCGCATGTGGCTCGCGAGCCACAGTTTGCTGACCACGGACCGAGACTATCTGCCAATGTTCTTTTCAAATTCAGCCTGCTTCCTCCTTCAGGTCAGAGTTTCTACTGCTTATCCATGTTTCTGTGTCCCATCCCAACATCCACCAGGTATGACTGAGACACAGTTGTCATCTCTTCAGAGCTCTTTAAACTGGTTGTCTCTCAAAGTTGAACAGAGACCATTTTTCTTTTCCAAAGTTGAATTTTGTGCCTTCATAGAAAAATATTAATAATAAAATTAAAATTAAGTATAAGAAAATGTAGCATTATTGGAGAGTGCTTGCTATTTCTCCTCAGATCTCAGCTTCTCAGGATGCAGATGCTGTAGATTTTGCACTCTGATGTGACAGCGGTCCCATACTTTTGAATGTCACATCTCAGGGAAATTACAGAGAAGTCTTCACTTTGAATGCCACACCTTTCCTCCTGGCTATTTTGCATTTAACAGTCACTTTTGGTCATTTACTAACAACACTCTGATTTCAATTTACCTTTGCAAGCATGCCTACCAATAATCCAAAAGAATCCTAACAGCACACTTTCTAGGTATGCTAGCCCTCTCATTGTCCCCATTGGTTTGATACTCATTACCACCTCTAGGTATCTGCTTCCTACTAGGAATGTCCTCATTCCTCCTTTCTGCCTAACCAATGCTTATTTATATTTCAAGTCTCAGTTTCTGTCCCAATATTTTCTGTAAAATCTGTCACCCATGCTAGCCCCTGATAGTCTATTTGTTAATGTTATTGCCCTTAGTGTTTATATCATTATTTGCCTTTTAAGTCACTATACTATACTTTAATTTTGTATGCTGATAGGTTTCTCTTAGATCTGTATCTTATCATACAAATATACTATAAAATCCTAAAAGGCTGGTCATCTAAGCCAATGTTTACAACCCCTTTGTTTCACTCACAGAATTATTGAGGGAGAGTGAGACTGAGGAATTCCAAATTTTTGTGGAGTCCAAGAATTCATTTAAAAAAAATCAAGATCTTTAAATACTAAATTGATTATATCTGGTTTATGAATATGCATGCTGATATTTTATATCCATACTATAGGCCTGGTCCATGATCTATATCTGCTAATTTTGGGACCCTTCTTGTGCTGTGATGCTTGTGTTGGGTAACTTGTGCTAAATAAACATCAGAGCACCTAGCTTTTTCTAAGAATGATTTCATACAGGCTGTAAAGCAGAGATATTAGCCATTAGAGATCATTGTTTCTCTATTATGAATTAAAATCTATTAGGATCATGACTGCATTAATTATTATTGAATTAACAAAGCATTTCTGTTGCTGACAACTTAATTAGCTCATTATGTTTTAATTGTCCATTGTTTGTATCCTACAGCTGTCAGCAACTAAATTTTCAGTCATTGATATTAATTACATATTCTGCAATAACTTTGGAATCAGAGTTTGGAGCAGTCAGTACAAATTAGCCAGTATAACAAACCAGTGATTTACAACCAATTCACCCTCGTGATAATGACTATAATGACTACAACTTACACACTTATGGGAATTACTCTAGTGCAGTGGTTCTCAACCTTTTTAATGCCACCACCCTTTAATACAGTTCCTCATGTTGTGGTGACCCCCAACCATAAAGTTATTTTAAATGCTACTTCATAACTATAATTTTGCTACTGTTAATGAATGTAATGTAAAGATCTGTGTTTTCTGATGTTCTTAGGCTCTACAGCAGCGACCCTGCTAGTGGTTCTCGATCCACAGGTTGAGAACCACTGTTGTAAAGCCTAACACCATCGGAAAACATAGATATTTACATTACAATTCATGACAGTAGCAAAATTACAGTTATGAAGTAGCAACAAACATAATTTTATGGTTGGGGGTCCCACAACATGAGGAACTGTATTAAAGGGTTGCAGCATTAACAAGATTGAGAACCACTGCTCTAGTGAGTAATGTAGAAAGTGGATTTCAGCTAAACATTGCATGATTCTTTTTCCCACCCAGTTTTAGAATTATAGGGATCCCACATTAAAATCATTCTATCAGAAATTTTGACTATAAACATTCCATTACTGTAAAACAAAACAAAACAAAACTTTCTTAAAATATTGTATCTCCCTTAAGTGGAATCTTTGCCAATCAAAAAAGAAATAATTGAAGACTTATACTGCCAAACGTCCAGAGGGCTAAACCTGTCCTGGTCCGCCATGCATGTGTTTTGAGAAGGTCCAGGAACTCTCCTTCCAAAAGTATCTGTAAAAGTAACTGTTTCAATTACCTGGGCCTTATTGCTAAGCCAATACATAAGAACAGTCTGACAAAGGATTTTTTGATTTGCTTATTTATATATGACAAGATTTGCAAAGGCAATAAAATTAAATTACATTTGGAAGAACTTTTAATGAGTTCTTTTTATTGAAAAAGCTAAAACCCTCATAATATTTGCACTGAAACTAGAAAACGTAGGACATGTGGTTTTTAAAGTTGTTTGCAATTTCTGCATTAGAATGTTATTTCTTAGAGCTTTGAAAGCATTGGAATTCTTTAGAAGCCCCCTTTAGGATTTATCAATGAACTAGAGGCCTGGCACACGAAATTTGTGCACAGAAGGGAGTTGTCCCTCAGCATAGCCTGCAACCTCTTCAATCTGGGACCCCTCGAGGGATGTCCAACTGCCCGTTTATAGGGGCAGTTAGATATCCCTCTCACAATCCAGGACTGCTGGTTACAAACTGCTCACCTGCCTGCCTTCCTGATTTCCCTTAACTGCTTCTGCCTGCCAGCCTGATCATCCCCTAACCACAACCCTGCCAGCCTAATTGATGTCTAACTGCTCCCCGGCCAGCCTGTTTGCCCCCAGCATCCCTCTTCTGCTGGTCTGGTCACCCCTAACTGCTCTCCCCTGTAGGCTTGATCGCCTCCAACTGCTCTCCCTTGCAGGCCTGGTCCCTCCCAACTGCCCCCCACACACACTGTTGGCCAACTTGTGGTGGCCATCTTATGTCCACATGGGGGCAGGATCTTTGTCCACATGGGGGCAGCTGTCTTGTGTGTTGGAGTGATGGTCAATCTGCATATTACTCTTTTATTAGGTAGGATAGAGGCCTGGTGCACAGGTGGGGGCCAGCTGGTCTGCCCTGAAGAGTGTCCCGGATTAGGGTGGTGGTTCCCTTGGGGTGTGGGGCAGCCTGGGCGAGGGGCCTGTGGTGGTTTGCAGGCTGTCCATGCACTCAGGGACCCAAGCAGAGGCCCTGGGATCTGCAGGGCACTATAGAGTTTAGAGCTGCAACCGTCAAACATACTCATGTATAACCTTTATCCTATTGGATGATGAACCTGAGCCCTCCCTGGCTAGATCGTTTCCCAGTGTTCCAAATGTGTGGAAGCTTATGGTTGAACAGAAGCCTCTTGCTTTCTAGAGAAATATTCATGCACTCCAGCTACCCCCTTTCAATTGTGAAAAATTGTTAGTTTTTCAAGTTTTAGAAATTTTTGTGCTTTTCTTGATGTTTTTCCAGTTGTCTTATTTTATCCTCTAAGCTTCCTATATTAATACATCCATAAGTGATTCATCCTGTAACGAGCTTAAGGTGGGTTAAGACTTCATTTTCAATGAGCCAGAGCTTTAAGGTTTTTGGATCTGTCCCCTTCTAAATGGCTTGTTTTTAATATAAAAATTATGCATATGGCTTCTTAAACCAATACATAGATATGAGTGATTTTATTTCATTGTATTACTCTGTAAATGCAGTTATATTAACTTGGATTATTTGGTGACTTGACAATTGTCTGCTGAAAGCAAGAAATTTAGGAAAGAAAAGTAGATCTCAGAAAGCATCCTGTGTAAGTATTCTAAAGTTTTCTCGTGGAGAGTAATTTTATTATAACTCAGTATCTCCAAAAGCTATTGGAGAGACAATTATATCTGCAGTCTACCTTGTCCAGCATCCCAAGAGAAAGCAAATTAAATAGACACACTTGATAATCAGTTCTTGCTGAGAAATCTAGCAGGTTTGGGTTTCTCATTTCATGCTATCCAAACTGCACCAACATTCAGCTATGCATATTCAACTGTCTTCCTCTTACTCCCTCCTTACCAAGTTAGCACAGAGTAGGTGGGAAATGTTTGTTTGATTCTAGGATTATTTAAATACAGCCTATTCAGTCACCTAACCTTGGCTCATAACCTCCTTTGCTTGGACAGTACCTAATAAAATGTAACTAGATTTGCCAGAAACTGTGCTCTCCCCTGGCAATATACCCCATGGATAGCACAGTGTGCAGCTGGATTATATAATGCTGTCACGCTCAATCAGTGAAAGTATTTTGTGCTGTGGGACACTCCTCCCAAATTATGTAATGAGTATGAGAAAGATACTTTTACCTGACAAAGTTACGTTTTTCAGCTTGGCCAGATATGATCTTGTGATGAAGGCCATTTATAAAAGCAGGTGAACAAATCCCAGAATTCTGACAACATGTGTCTCAGTTATCATCATCTGCCTCTATCAACTCCACTCTGGCATCTTCTGGAATTTAGAAGTTTCACTTTGCTTTTCTTTTAAAGGAGAGTATGATACACAATGCAAATGGCAACTGCAAATATAATTAATTTTTTTAAACAAGTTATTTTTGCATTTACTATTATATACCAAAATAATACTCAAGAATCTAATGTTTAAAAGAGTAATAGAGCAATTATAGTATCTTTTCAAAAACTGTTAAGCATTAATTATCTCCAAACATCAGAAGTCCAATATAAATTTCCTTAAGTGGACTTAGTGTGATACATTTTCATAGCATACACAAAGTTTCATTTACATCCTACCTTCACATATGAGAATAGCAACCCTTGCTCTACTCTGTGACTTGGGTTAGAATTAGCCACTTCATTCCCCTAAATCTTCCCATGAAAGAAATGGTGTTTTTTTAATTTTTTTAATTGGTTCAAAACTCTTGGTGTATGTAGGACTCTGAAACAGAGCAGCCATTTGGCCACAGTGCTGTTGCTGAGCTGATGAATGGAAATCGCTTATTCACCACCTGTTGGAAAATGTTAGTGTTCATGTTCAATCATGTGCCTAATTTAGTGTGTAATTGAAAATGTAGCGCTTGCAAGGCAGGCAAATCTTTTTGAAGGTTTAGCTATTTATATGGAGCGTATTAATTACACTGAAATAGAGGAGAACACAACACTATCAGAAGAACAGAGACCACTTTCAAAGTAACAGCTCAACAGGACACACACTGGCTACTTAGAAAGATAAAAGCACTGTGTTTGTTGTTTGAGTAAGTGTGAAATACTTCAGAGCTGCCATATTATCACCATCACAAATTGTGAGCAGATGTTTCTTCTACTCAACTCAAATGGGCACTGGTTCTTGCCACTGGAAAGAAACATACTCCAGTGGCTTTTAAAGTCCTGGTGTCTTTTTCCTGCCCTGTGTTAACATTAAAATTTCCCTATTGAGTTTACCGATAATTTGAAATATTATATAATGCTCTACAGCCACATTGCATTGTTTCCAGTTCTTGAATGTTCTTGAATTTTCCACTGAATCTAAACATTCAATAGGTTGGTTCTTGGAACTTTTGAGTGAAACTTTTAGTTAATGTGGTCTGTTTGCCCAGCATCACCATGAGAAGGATAAGGGCCCCTCATGCATCTGCTTGAACCATTTTGTCCGCGTCAAGGAGAGGTTAGGACTTCAGTGATAAAGGCTAACTAAGGAAAAAAGAAGAAAGTATCTAAGTGTGAATTTCCCAACAGTAGGGGTTACCATTGTCTTTATTTATTTTTCTTTATTAAGGTATTACATATGAGTCCTTATTCCTCCTTTACCCCCCACTTCCCATTTATGCCCCCACTCCTCCTGTTGTCTGTGTCCATTGATTAGGCTTATATACATGGATATAAGTTCTTTGGTTGATCTCTCCCTCTTACCCCCACTGTCCCCTACCGTTCCTGAGGTTTGATGTTCTGATTGATGTTTCTCTGTCTCTGGATCTATTTTTGTTCATCAGTTTATGTTGTTCATTATATAGTCCTTAATGTTTTCCTGATAACTTTAGAAAATGTCTTCAATCAGAGGAAACAGTGAAGGTATGAGTGAGGCATGACAAGGATAGGCATCATTTTAAAACATCTATTAAATCTAAACGTATGAGCTTTGGCTATTAGTTTCTTTTGCAATACATATTTCTTATCTATTTGCCTCAAGGAAGTTCTTTGTGCAAATATTCATGCTAAAATTCTTTCCTAGAAGTAATTCTCAAGCTTTATTTGTTTATTGCTTCTGTGTAGCTGTATTGTTCTCTTTTAATGTAAAGCCTGCCACTTTGAGGTTCTCTGACTTCTACGCGTGGGTGGCAAGGCCACACCTTTAAACTGATCTTTGCCACGGGAGTAGATCTTATTGCGACTTTGTCAACATTTTTCTCTGGATTTTCCCTTCTAATTCCAGATCTATAAGCAAGTGATTTTTTTAAACTTTCAAGGCCCCAAATTTCTAAACTCTCTAGTTTATCTTATTTTCACATGCAAACCAAACAGAATTTTATCATCTGGATTGCCTTTCTTGGAAGAGCACCTTAAAAAAACAAAATAAAAGCCAACACACCTCACTTCGATTCTGTTGGTTTGTAACCCTACAGGCTCAGTAGGAACCTGATATGCCTTCCAAGTTATTCAAGTGACACTTTTGCAAGTTTCATTATTGCCTAACATGAGTCTCAAACTTTCCAGGTTGGCTTGCACTTGATATCGAAGACAAATATATATTTTTGTTCTGGTTTGGTTTAGTTTTATTTATATGACAGCATCTCACTTCTGGTACCAATTTTGGTGATAGTTAAAATAATGCTAGCTGTATTAATAAATAAATCACCATATCCCTGTGGCAACACAATTGAAGTTTATTTTTTACTCTCAAGTTTAAATGGATTTTCCATCTTGTTCCTTTGCTGTTCTCCAAGGACCTCAGTGTCTTCTGCATTCATCTGGCTGGTGGGCAAGAAAGGTGAAATCTCACACAGTGTTTTATGTTATTTTTATGGCATTTCAGTCTTATAAATACATTATTTTCAAGATGTCAGTTTCATTTACTATTGCACTTGAGAAGGAAAATTTGTGCAAAACACACAGGGTGTTTTTATCGGCCAGGACTCGAAATGACAGTCATTATGACCTTTACATGCCATTGGCTAGCCTTGAGTCACATGGGCCCTCCCTTTGCTGAAGACTAAAAAAGGTAGTCTAGTTTTGTGCACGCAAAGAAAAAAAAGTGACTTTGGAGACCAGATAGCCAATCTCTGGCACAAATAAATAAATAAGTAAATAAGAAAGTCTCCCACATAGCTTGAGAACCAGGGCTCCACAGTCAGAAACAATTCCAGATTATATTTCAGAACTGGTACAGTAGAGACACCATTACCGCCCTTGGGCAGAGTGCAGCCAGCAGCTAAACAGCTGCCATTGTATCACTGAAAACTGGATCAGCTGCTGCCACCTACAACTGATTTAATTCTTTGAAGTGTCTACTTCTTTCTGTCAAACTATCAATGTCAAGAGAAGTGAATCTGCTTGGTGGGGTCTTGGTGAGACTGGCAAAGCAAGTTTCAGCTTCAATGAAAAGTGTCATGTTCTTCAAAATCTAAAGAAACTCCCTACACATGGGGAAAAGTTTCAATGAGTAGCCCTCCCTCCCCTTGCCAAAAATAGGACAGATGTTCACCACGCCTACTAGGAAGACATAAGGTGCCTAGAATGTTCGAAATCATTGCATGAGTCAGAAAAATATTCTGAATTTTTGGCTGCAGACAAAAGTCTGGCAACATTTTGATCCATCTGGCATTGTGAAAGTATAGTCTCTTTTATAAGCTGTTGAAAATCAAGGTGAGACCTGTCATAGTGATATAAATATAAAAAAATGAAAGGTGCCCAACTTAATGGAATTGCCTCCTAATTGTTAGGTGGTTACTCTATGCATTTTAAGAATGACACGTTTTCTTTTTTTTTTTTATACTTTGAAAAAGTACCCTCAGCAATTTCAGAAGAATATAATTTAAACAGATCTCCAAAAAGATTTGGGTGTCACATTGGTAGTGAAATTCTTTAACACTGCTTGAGGGCCACACACATGAAGCCAACACTATTCATGCACTGAAGTCAGCATGTCTTGCTAATGACATGTCCCTGCCCATTGCTATATGATGCTCTGTTATTCAGGATGAAGCTTTATGAATCTGGTTGTGTCCAGTGACTTTTTGTTTTAACTCTTACGGGAAATAGTGACTGAACTAATCAAACTCACATAAAGACCTCAAGATGAAAAAAACTGATAAAAGTCATCACTTATGAAGTAACATGAAAATGCCCAACCCCACTGAGAAAAGTCTACCCATCATTGACGTTGACTACATGGTTGGCCCAAATAAAAACACCATCAGATGAGTGCATGAAAATACATTCACCTATACATATTTCATAGGTAAAAAAAAAAAATTCTTATGACTGAAAATGATGAAGCTGATAGTGGTATGACCATGAATATTGTCAGTTGCTTTTATTGTTGTTTTTGCTTATCTATGAGAGAATGTGAAGAATGTTGAAGAACATACTCTTGATTCTCTTAGTCACGACTTTATCAACTTGCACAATTTGCTTAGTCTCTCTACATGCTTGTTTTGTTTCTCCATCTGCAAAATGGGGAAGAAATATTATATCTCCATAGAATTGTTGTATTTCATGTATTTGACAAATGCCTACTACATGCCAGAGATTACTCTAAGTGCTAGAGATGTCTGAATGACTAAAATAGGCAAAAGTATCTCTGCCTTCATGGAACTTACACTCTAGAAATGAATAACACATATAAAGCATTTAAAAAGAGTCTTGGGTACAAAATGAGAGTTCAATAAATATCTACTATTTTTTTCTTTTTGTTCTCTCTTCTTAAACTATTGATTTGCAGTACATGCTAATGTAATATAGAGAGCAAAAAGTAATACAGGGAAAGTGTCAGAACTTTTTAACCTACTAGATCAGATCTCCTAGTCTTTGTTTTTTATAACAAAGTTCATTTCAACTTTAATGTCTCTGTATTGCTCTTCAGGTCATGGAAATCTAATAAGCAAATAAAACTATAGGATTTGTTGTTAAATACTATTCCTTTCCTTTACTGATTAAAATTTATTAGTGAATGATAGCATCGCACTTCTGGTACTAATTTCTGATAACAAAATTCAGAAGAATTATACAATTATATACTAATAAAATAGTTTTAAACTACTTTTGATTGAATGCTAAAAATTCATCTTTTTAAAAGTCAACTTTTCCTTTGCTATTTTTATTTTTTTTACTATATTTTTATTGATTTCAGAAAGGAAGGAAGAGGAAGAGAGATACTGTAGAAACATCAATAATGACAGTGAATCATTGTTCAGCTGCCTTTTGTACACCCCACATTGGGGATTGAGCCCACAACTGGGCATGTGTCTTGTCTGGGAATCAAATCGTGACCTCCTGGTTCATAGGTCAACACTTAACCACTGTGCCATGAAGCCCTTTTACTTTATGACTAATTATTGTGGGTGGGGATTAAATACCCAAACAGTACATAAATCAAAGTGCAAAAATGCTTTTCGGATACAGAAGAGTGATATCTATAAACTGTCAGACTGATGAATTTCAAACTGTCCAGGAGATTTGGTGAAATTGTCTGTTATCTTAAACTAGAGGCCCGATGCACAAAATTTGTGCACAGGTAAGGTCCCTAGGCCTAGTCAGTGATTAGGGTCAATCAGGCCCTCTGGCTCCTGGCTGGAGCCTCCTTTCCCTGCTGCCGGCTGGGGCCTTCCTTTGTTCCACATCGCCGCTTGAGGGTCAGTGCACATCATAGCAAATGATAGAACTCCCAGCTGAACTCCCGCAAGGACACTTTGCATATTACCCTTTTATATATATAGATTACATGTATTTTATGTAACATCACTACCTTAAAGAGATGCTTATCCTTTCATAAGCTTCTATACTTTTTATTTTTAGTTAAACATCTCCCCTCTAATTTATTGTGGATCCACAGAAATAGAATCGGGAATGAGTGAGTGTCCTTACTTTGGCACAGAAGAGTAACACATGCCAGTGTCAAAATGACTGGTGATGTGGGAGCTTTTCAGAACACTCTGGAGGAGACTTTCATTCGCCTCTCACCTCCGCTTATGGATTCTTAGGAATCCAGATGAGTAGCAATTACTTCTCCCTCAGTAGTTGGTTTCTAGAGCACTAAGTGTATTCTTTAAAATGAATTTGGTTTTGAAAATTTGATGTGATAAGTCTTTTGTGATTATCATGGAAAACATTTTCTTTATTGTTCATGCCAAGCAATAATACACACAGATGCATATAGATAGATAATAAAGAAATTTAAAAGGTAATATTATATAAGCTTATGTATTTCTATAGGCTCTAATGAGGGAGGATTCTAAGAGTTTAAAATCAATTTTCTATTTTACAAATATGAAATTAAAATTGGTTAGAATAAGAAGAAAATAATTCTAATTCATCATCTATGATTGCAACCACAAGGACATATTAATAAGAAAGTGTGCCAAGACCGGTTTGGCTCAGTGGATAGAGTGTCGGACTGCGGATTGAAGGGTCCCGGGTTCGATTCCGGTCAAGGGCATGTACCTTGGCTGTGGGCACCTCCTCAGTAGGGGGCGTGCAAGAGGCAGCTGATTGATGTTTCTCTCTCATCGATGTTTCTGACTTTCTATCCCTCTCCCCTCCGCCCTGTAAAAAATCAATAAAATATATTAAAAAAATAAATAAATAAATAAGAAAGTGTAATTTTTTTATCTTCTTAATAGTTCTGGAAATATCAACTTCTTTCTTTTCTCAATTTTAGTCACCATTAACTTTCCCTATATTATCTCAGTAGCCTTCTCCCTATCCATGTCTTGCCCATGGTCACCTTAAGTCTACAGTCTACTATTAAAGAACAAATCAAATTTATGCAGTTGATTATTACTATAGCACAAAACTGACTATGGCAGTCTCCTGCGATGGCTTTCCACTTCAAATGTCTGCTACAGTCTTTCATGATCTGCTTCTTGCTCATCTTTCATCTTATCTTTCACCCATTACTCAGTCTTCCTTCCTACTGTGGGCTACATGCAATCTTGTGAAAATGCTGTATTGTCATATCACTGAACTCTTGTATATGCTATTCTTTCTCCCTATACGACCCTAAGCTCCCAGATGAGGATCTGAATCTTGCTCTCCTTCTAGTGACTAACACACTATGACTTCTCAATACACATTTACTGAGTAAAGGATTTGTCAGCTATGTACAAGGCATGGCACTGGGTCCTGCAAATGTTTGTAAGCTCTGCTGCCCATGGCACTACATCTCCTAGTATCCAGCTTGCAGATCATGGGACTTCTCAGCCTCGATATCCTTATAAATATGCATCCATAGGTTCTGTTTCTCTGGAGAATCCTAATACTTCCTCTGCAAGAGTTCAATTTGTTTTTAACTGCAATCAGGCAGGTAGAATTTTTCTCTCCCCAAATAATGTAATGACTAAAAGGAGAAAAGAAGGCTCAATACCTTTGTAAACTCACTGATATGTAGAATTCTCTCTTTCTCTTTTTATTTTCAAATGATAAAGTCGATGAAATAAGTAAATTGTTATAATAGAGATGAAGACTATACTATGAAGAAAACTCTAATTCAGTTACCAGAAAGCAGCTGTATATTGAGTGTTGTGCAGGAATCAATGAACTTCTTCAATAAAGGACTAGTTATTAAATATGTGAGAGTTTGCAGACCATACATATCACCGCTACCCAACTGCTTGGTGGTGTGAAAGCAGACACTGGCACTATATAAATAACTGGGCATGGCTGTGCAGTGATAAAATTTTATTTGCAAAAGTAAGGGGCAGGCCCATTTTTGCCTATAGGCCGTAGCTTGCTGACCCCAGTGTAGCGGTTTAGAGAGAGCACAGAGAAAAGTTAGAGAGCAAAGGTTCCGGTTCTGACTTCACCAACTATCTGTTTTGTTCCATGTGCAGGCCACTTAAACTCTATTAAGTACCCACCTCCTAGGTTTGTTATAACAATTAAATGAACTATGGGCTTCAATTGCTTGATGAAACATTTGAATTACAGTAAGCATTAGAGGTTAGTTATTATTTTCAAATCATTTTCTTCGACACTTAAGTGTTAGAGTTTTATATACACCACCTCTTTAAAAAAAATGTAGCCTGGAATAAAGTTGTAGTCAGTTTTGTAGAAGAAAGTTTTCATTCCCATTGTTGATGCAATCTGGAACTTTGGAACATGTTATTGAAAATATTTCATCATCTCGTTCTGAGTAATGTATCCTCTTTGCAACAGAGAACATCTCATTCCAGTGAAGCCTGGGAGATTGTCTTGAGCAAAAAACAGTTTAGATAAGACTGGGGTAGGGGAGAAAGAATTTTTAGTGCTTACAGCTCCTTTTGAATTTGTTCAGCAGGTCTTCCAGCTTTTATCGGAAAGCCCTCACTCAAAAAAAAAAAAGACGGGGGGAAAAATTTTAACTGCTCCAGTTTTCTTGGCTAATTGTTAAGCTTCTTTGTATAACTTCTCAAGACTTTAACATTTAGTTTTCCTCAATTACCCAATTTTTTCTTTTCTAATGCAATTTCAACTAATGAAAAAAAATAACCCAGTGAAAACATGGCCATATTTATTTCTCCTTAAGGTCAGTCATTAATATTTCACCCCCAATTATCTTTTCTTTCTGCCACTTTGATCATTTTACACTCATCCTGAAAACCCTAATGTAGCTTTTTATTCTCTTATATGCATATCAGGACCAAGTGCTTCAACTTGGAGTTCACAGCTCCCTTCAGGTTTCTCAGGACCCTCTGGCACTCTCCCTGACTCCCCCACCTACCAGGGCCCTCCACCCAGATAGGAAAGTAAGTTAGCCCTTTCATCTGTGCATTCCCAGGACTGAGTTATGTCTGGAATGCTTTCTCCCTCCCCTTGATGGGTTCCCTCCTTTCTATCATTTATGGAGCTTATCAGAACACACTGTCTTCTCAACCTTCCCCCCAAATGGAAAACACCAAAGTAATTCTCTGCCTTCCACTCTGCCTTCAGAAGACAGAAAATGTTGCCTGAGTGTAAGAATACATGCACAATATATTTTACCCCTTTTTACTGTGATGCTTTATCTAATCTCTGCATTTTGTATGACTTGAATGTTATTCTTTCAGGTAGTGCTCCCTGTTACTGATGGTTATTTTCAGTCAGATGATTCGGGAATGTTGCTGTGGCTCCTGGCAGAAGCGTGTGCCTGTAAGGTCCAGGCCCTCCAGACAGACAGAGGTACAGGACAGGAGACACAGATCCCCATGAAGGTCACTGGGAGTTAAAATAAATGACAGTGAGTAGTAAGCAGAAAGGCTCCCAAAGGTGTCCACAACCTAATCCCTGGAACTTTGAACATGATGTTACAAGGCAAAAGAGACTTTGCACATGTAATTAAAATTATGGGCTTTAAAATAAGAGGAGTTCACCAGGTCAGCATGGCTCAGTAGTTGAGAATCGACCTATGAATCAGGAGGTCACTGTTCGATTCCTGATCAGGGCACATGCCCGGGTTGTGAGCTCGATCCCCAGTGTTCGGTGTGCAGGAGGCAGCTGATCAATGATTCTCCTGTCATTGATGTTTCTATCTCTCCTTCTCCTTTCCTCTATGAGATCAATTAAAAAATATTTTTAAATAATAATTAATTTAATTAAATAGGAGAAGTTCCCTGGATTATTGGTGTAGGACCAATCCATGATTATATACAGTCATATGAGTCCTTGAAAACAAAACTTTCTCTGCCTTGAGTAAGAGAGTATGGGGCTAATAATAATAATAATATTTGTTCTCCTACCTTCTAAGTTCTTTTTGCTGGGCTAATAATCAAATTAACAGAGACAGGGAAACAGGAGAAAATAAAAATTGTAATACATGTGCATAGGGAAGCTACATGTGAATAGGGAAGCCATATAAGCATGAAATTCCAGAGAGTGAGGCAACATTATATATTTGACATTTTTGGACAAAGAAGAAAGGGAGAGGATGGGAAATTAGATTTCTGAAGTGGGAATGGTGATTTACAGGTAGTTGAGGAAGAATGAACACACAAGGCTGAAAAATTCTTGTTAGGTAACTCAGAAACAATGAGACCTGGGGTACCTAGCTGACAGGCTCCTGCCTGAAGCCTTATTATTTAGCACTAGAGGTTTGATGCATGAAATTCATGCAAGGGGCTTGGCTCTCACAGCCACAGCGGCTTGCCTTGGCCCTTGCAGCCTCGGCTTCATCTGGAAGGTCGTCCAGAAGGTCGTTCAGCTGTCCGGTCTAATTAGCATATTACACTTTTATTATTATAGATACTTAATTCCAGTTAGACTAAGGAGAACACCCTAAGCAAAATGTTCTGTCTACATCTCTTGGGCAGGAAGTAGATGGGGGAGAGGAAGAGCTTCCGAGGTTCTTTCTGAGTCTTATTTCTGAATAAACAGCTTAAAATTGATATCTCAAAAGGGCAGCGTAAGGATGGCAAACTGGTTGCCTTCAAGAAATGCAGCAAAGGAGGTCAGAGAGATGCAAAGTATAAAAGGGACTGGTTTGTGGGAGAGCCACATGGGAAGCAGGAGAAGGAGTGTAGGCAGCCACCAGCAGTGGAGCCCACCTCCAGTTAACAGCCAGTCCTAGGCCTGGAGACAACTAGAAACAGCCCCTGGGCCCCACAGCCCACAGACATTTTTCAATCCAGCCAATCCTAAGCCTGTTTATCACGACTCACCCATTCCTTTCTTCAGAAATGAAAATAAAGGCTCCTGCTCATGCTTTCCTCCAGCCCCCTGCCTCCTGATTGACCCTGGTGTTTCCTCACGTGGTCCCTCCTGCATGGCTTCCTGTGAGTGCCTCCTGCTCCAAGTGTCATTCTTGACTTAACTGTTTCCTTGTTTAGGGAAACTTCCTTCAACTGTACCTTGTTCATTTATTCTTCCTCCCTCGCCAGGATCCCATCCCCTTTTCTCATACACACATTACCTCCCTATCTTGAGTGAACTGAAAATTAAATAAGATCCAGTGCTGGTTTCAGGGAAACTGTGTTGAATAAAGTAGATAAAATTCCTTCTTTCAACCATTTCATAATTCCTTGGGGTGGTAGTCCCTATCGTTCCACCTGCATAGCTGATATTTGATACCAGGGTTTCACAAGCCACAGCTGCCGTCATGTCTCCAGGCCACATTCTTCTAGTGGGTCATTGTCACCAATGACTGCTTCTGTCACGGTCACCCTGCTGTGGACAACCCCAGCTCAAAATGGACAAGCTCCTCCTCTGCTTTTAGAAAAGGCACAGTAAGACAACTTAGAATCAAATTTGGTAATTTTTTAAAGTCATTCATCTTCTCTCATATGCTTGTCATCAGGATGGTAAGATGATGTGGGTTCAAGTGACTGTTGTAACACTGTACCTAAAACTCCCACTGATTCTGGAGGCTGAATCTAGCTATTCATGCCAACCACTATTCATTCAGGTATGATTTTCTCCAAGGCACTGAATGCCCTTTTCTCTTCCCTGGAGAGAATCTAAATGTAATTCAATTGATACAAATAGTAGATACATCAAAGGCAGGCAGAGAGAGGCCATCCAATTTTCCTTGGATTCAGCTGGGATACTGGGTGACTTACATCATACTCAGTAATTTAGATAATCCTATAAAGAATGATGAGCTATTATTTAGATTCAAAGAGAGAGGAGGAGAGGGAGATGGGTAAGGAGAGAAAGTGGGAGAGGAAGAGATGTATTTTTCTGAGGAATTTGTAAGTATTCCTGTTTTGCTTTTTAATAAAGTAAATTATCTTCTGGGAAATGTTGACACTGAATATAATGTGACATAAAAGACAGTAGTCTCAAATTGTTCATCTTATCTTTCCCCAGAAAAAAATTAAAAATCATCGATTTTGGTGATGGTTTGTAGTTCATAGTTAGATGGTTCAAGCTTATGAACGGAAATTTGTCCAAGGGACTTTCAGATGGAAGGTTTAAGCTATGAAAAACAACCATAATTGTTGATTTCCTTCTAGTAAGCACAAAACTAGAGTAGACTCCCAGGCCTTAATGGGGTTAATGGGATGTTTAGTCAGGATTTACCCTGGAAACACATAAAATCCAAGAGTCTGTTGAAGGTGGTCATTTGGGGAAGATCCTTGAGACAAGCATTATTAAGACACAGGTCTGAGAATTAAGTATTAGGCTTAGATAAAGTGAACGAGGACAGGTTAAATGATGACATCTTTTGCATGTTGTATTTATTTTGCTCCAAGTTTGTGTTTTTGAGTTCTGTACCATCCATTTCACCAAAGCTGGTTATTTCATGCAATGGCATAGATCTTCAATTTTGACCTGGCATGCCAATCCCAAGGCACCTCTCTGACAGTTCCTTCCAATTGTGATCACACAGCCAGCCTTTGCCTCATCTTAAAATGCACATTTTCTTCATGTTTGTTTTATGTTGACACCGTATTTCCCACCCAAGTCTTGGTTTATGTTTTAAAAATTATATTGCCTATATATCTTCTTTCAAACGTTTACAACCAAGAATCCGTCAGAAAGCAGAGCTTCCACATGCCATTCTGGTATAATGACAATTCCAATTAGAAATTTAATAAATGGATTTTGATGGAAGATGAACATAGTACCCCCAAAACCTTCCCCCTGCCCTATATCCGATATTCCTACATGTCCTGACCTAGAGTAACACAGGAATTTTGTCTACATCAACTCCCTTGTATCAAATCTGTCCTGAATGGACCCCTAGAACCATAATCAGTACTATTTTTCTGTTAATTTTCAAATTATTTTAACACATATTTCAGTTTCCAAAGTATGAGTAGATAAAATTCTGGTAAGTATTTTAAGGGTTTGTTTTTTTAAGACCTTTTATTTCTCTCAATAATCTTGAGCTAACATTCATGTTTTTATCTTTTGCAATTTGGTCATCCTCAAGGTCCATTAAGCCTATAAGATTAGAATATTTTTCTAATAAGATAGCAAGGAAATAAATCAAGATTCTTTTTCCTGCTGAAATGATAGCCAGCATCATTTCCAAAGGCCTTAATCTATAAATGTCACATGCCTTTTGGTGGAAATGAGAAGTTAAATAAAAACTAATTGATGATCATATTTTATTTGCAAGAGTTATAAACTTTTCATGAACACTGATACTTATCAGCACTTTCATTAGCAGCATTAAAAATACTCTGCAATTGAAATTTTATCAAATTAGTTTAATAACAAAGGCAAAAAGATTTTAATAACTGAGGTTTGGTTTACTTGAAAATTGAGCATAAATTTATTCCTAAGTTTTGTCTTCCATTCTTGCTTTTTCTTTCCCCCCCCCCCTTCTTTTTAAAAATGTCGTTTTCTTCCTCACCAATGGTTCATAATAACAGCTTTGTCTGGCCTCTGAATTCTTCCTTGTCATTTAATGCCAGTTGGAGTCTTGAGGAGCCCTAGCTTCACTTCTAGCTTTTAACTTCTCCAGACTGTAGGTCATTAGTTCAGTAAAAGAGCTGAAGATCAGATAAAGTTGCTTAACCCCTCCCAAGCCAATGGCCCTACAGCCTGTGATGTTCTCTTTGCTTCCCTCAGAGCTATTATATGGTCAGCTCTGCAGGGTTTCAGATGGTACCCTTTTGTTGAACTCCATGTTCCTTTTCCAGGGCCCTAAAAGGGTTAAATAACAATAAAATAAAAATTTGCTTGCCCTTGACCCTTTTCATCAGTTGTGCTCTACTAGAATGCATATGGCCTTTCTCTTTCCTTGCTCTCCCTCACAGAGCTTATGGGTAATGGATCTAATAAAGAGGAGGGCTATTCAAGAGGAGGGTGTTACATACTTAGTCTGTAATTTAGTAGAGCTCTTTTGTTTACTTAATTAATTAACTCATTAGCTGCCTCTTTCCCCAAATTGTTCTTGGTGCCTTATGAAGTGTACTCTACAGAAAACGACAGAGAGTGGGTATGTGTATGTGTGTATATGTAGAAAATACACAACAGAAAAAAGGACAAATATAGGACACACACTACAGAAAGTAGGAGGCAGAAATATATATTTTATATGGAACCAAATGTAATTAATTATTAATATTAATGTAAATATAATAATTATAAAATATAATTGGTCATATAAAATATATTTTATATATAATTGACATGTTAAATATAGAGTATAAGAAAACATAATAAAGCTTACACAAACCAGTTCTCATATAAGAAATTGAAAATCAAGGTATTTGTTCTACCTAAAGTAGATTTTGGTATTTATATTAGTTATTTTTTTAATAAAATACTTAGGAAAGCCTACAGAGACAATAAAAAACATTAAACATGCAAAGCTGTCAGATTCTTGCTCCCAGCTCCCCTTCACATTTAATTTTCTTAATGGTTTTGCTTTAAAAAAAAAAGAAAGAACTTTGTAAAGACAGGGGTACATACATTACAGACCATTAACGCTATCAGGGCAAGTGTCTTAAAGAAAATCTGTTCAATATAACAAAAATGTGTAATTTCCTCTCTTTTTGGTGTCCTTTTTTTCTTCTTTTTGTCATTTAGCTCCTAGGACTACAGCCAGGTGCAGTACATTTCAAAGCACTTTCATACCATTTATATTTTACTTGTAGAATATTATGACCACAGATAAACCTGGGGAAGACAGACCGTTTAGTTAAACCTTGCATTGGGCCACGTGATATAAACTGCACACAGACGGCTTCCAGCTGGGAAAACACTTAAGTGTCATTTATAGCTCTAAACCGTGGTCCTGTCTTTGAAAGTTCTCACTAGATGCTCGCCCAGCCCAGTGCTTGGTGGGTTACCTATATGAGAACTACGGGAGACCTTACCTTTCCTTTTACTTCTGGAAAAATCGCATGGAGGCTTAACCAGTCTATTGTAGCATCATGAGGCTACTGTTGCAAGGCTTTAAAGGCAACACAATTAAAGAAGGAAAATACAGTTACATAAAGGGAACTACTGTAGTTAAATTCTTACTTCTGGTTACTGCCACATCCCTCCTTGTTAAAAACCAGACAAAAAAGTATTCTTTTTATCTCTGAGGAGGCACTTACTTCTAAGATGACTTATCTCATGTCTATGAGGATTTTGAGGTTCAAGAGTAAGAAAGGAAATTTTAAGAAAGAAGACAATTCCTTTCCCCACTGACAGGAAAAAAAAAATAGTTCATGAGAGTTTGCACTTCCTTGAATAGTTAAGAACTGGCCAGGTTTATTTTAACCCTAACATATACCTTCACATCTTTTGTTGTTTGGCTAGGTTGGTCCTGTGTTATCGCTTTTGTATCTGTTATTCTTTCAGCTGTAAAAGTCTTATTAATCATTGATAACATGTACAGTTTACAGTAGTTGTTCACAACCATTTTCCAAAGATTCCTCATAAAAGATGAGGTTTATATGCAGGAAAAATTGCTGTGTAACCATCACTGACTCCTACATATACCCATCACTCTTATATAACCCCTCAAAAAAAAACTATCATAGAAATTAATGAAAGAGAGGGATAACCTTGAATACAATCTGCTGTCTTCTTTTTCTTTTCTATCTAAAGCTCCTTTACTTTTTAAATACATCTTTATTGTTCAGATTATTACAATTGTTCCTCTTCCCCCCCCCCCCAATAGCTCCTCTCCACCCAGTTCTCAACCCACCTTCTGCCCTTACAGCCCCCACTGTCCTCAGCCGTAGGTGTAAGATTTTTGTCCAGTCTCTTTCCACATCCTCCACAGCTCTTTCCCAACAAGAATTGTCCGTCCACTTCCTTTCTATGCTCCTGATTCTGGTATATTCACCAGTTTATTCTGTTCATCAAAATTTTAATTCACTTGATTTTTAGATTCACTTGTTGATAGATATGTTTTTGTTGTTCATAATTTTTATCTTTACCTTTTTCTTCTTCCTCTTCTTAAAGAATATCTTTCAGCAATTCACATAATACTGGTTTGGTGGTGATGAACTCCTCTGGCTTTATCTTATCTGCGAAGCTCTTTATCTGCCTTTCAATTCTGAATGATAGCTTTGCTGGGTAGACTAATCTTGGTTGTAGGTTCTTACTATTCATCACTTTGAATATTTCTTGCTACTCCCTTCTGGCCTGCATAGTTTCTGTTGAGAAGCCAGCTGACAATAATATGGTGCTTCCTTGTAAGTAACTAACTGTTTTTCTCTTGCTGCTTTTAATATTCTCTCTTTGTATTTTGCTCTTGGCATTTTAATTATGATGTTATGGTGTGGTCCTCTTTGTATTCCTTTTGTTTGAGGTTCTGTGCACTTCCTGGACTTGTAAGTCTACCTTTTTCACCAGTTGGGGGAAGTTTTTGGTCATTATTTCTTCAAATAGGTTTTCAGTATCTTGCTCTCTCTCTTCTTCTGGCACCCCCCATAATGCTGATGTTACACTTGAAGTTGTCCCAGTGGCTCCTTACACTATCTTCAAATTTTTGGATTTTTTTTTCTTTTTTGCTTTTCTGGTTGGTTTTTTTTTTTTTTTAACTTCTTTGTATTTCAAATCTTTGACTTGATTCTTGCGATCATCTAGTCTGCTGTTGGATCTCTGTATATGTTATTTTTTATTTTAGTCAGTGTATGCTTAATTTCTAGTTGGTCCTTTTTCATATCCTCAAGGGTCTCACTAAATTTATCAGCCTTTTCTGGGAAATTCTTGAAAAACCTTATAACTGTGGTTTTGGACTCTATATCCAGTCATTTACTTTTCTCCATTTCTTTCATTTGCAACCTGTTTCTTTGTCTCTGTATTTTGGCTGCTTCCCTGAGTTTATAGAGTAGCTTTTTGTGCTAAGTGTCTTATAGGACCCAATGGCTCTGCCTCCCCAGTTACCTTAGGTGGACACAACTGGTGCACCCTTTGTGGGCTGTGTGCAGTCTTGTTATAGTTAACAAGACTGAATGATAGCTTTGCTGGGTAGACTAATCTTGATTGTTGTTGGTATCACTGGGAGGAATTTACCTTCAGGCCAATTGGCTGGGAGAATTTCTGTGCTGGAGACAATCTTATGAGACAAGACTTGCAAAAGCCTCTATGCTCAACTTGGATGGTGCAGAGTCTCAGGGCAGAACAGACAGCATTGGTTTCCTGTCAGCCCTGCCTAAGAGGCCCCTGGGTCTCAGTGTCCCGCAGTAATTGCTGCAAGCACCTGTGAGAGAAAGCCACCCTCGTGTTTCGCCCACTGCCAGACAGTCCAGTTTCTCCCTGTATGCATCTGGGTCCCCAGAGTCTCACCCGGAACTGGAGTTCAGAGCCATTGGGAGCTTGTATCTCCTTCTTGCTTATAAAAGACAGCCATGTACTCAGTTGTGAGCCATCTCCATACATGTGCACCTTGGTACCTCTGCCTTCCGCATTTTCTCTGAGTCTCGGAGTGTTTTCTCTTTCCTGACAGTCCTGTTTCTCCCTGAATGTGTCTGGGTCCCCAGAGTCTCACCCAGAACTAGAGTTCAGAGCTGTTGGAAGCTTTAGTCTCCCTCCTGGTTGAGAAAGCCAGTCGTGTACTCAGTTGCCAGTCCTCTCCATGTGTGCCTCTGTCTTCTGTAGCTCCTCTGAGTCTCAGTGTGCTTTTCTCTTTCCTTCTAGTTGTAGAATTTCCACTCATCCAGCCTTCCTGTGGTCCTGGATGTTGTCCATTTTGTCTTTTAGTTGTAGTTTTGAAATTGTTGTGTGAGGCAGCAGTTTATTTGTTTACCTATGCCGCCATTTTTGTTTCTCCCCCTCTGCTGTCTTCTTGTAAATCATTCACAAACTTTATTTCTCTCACTTGTAAATATAGCCAAGGTAGTAAGACAAACCCACCATATCATGAGAGAAGTGTTAAGAGTACAGAGTAGTACTGACCAATCCTTGGTCTGAGAAACACCTATGCCATTTACTAGCTATGGCACCTTGGGCAAACTACTTAACTTCTCTTATTTTTTCAATCTATAAAATGAGAGCAATAATAGAACATACATGATAAAATTTTTGAGAAGACCAAAGGACATAGCACACATAAGAAGCTAAACACAGTACCTGGCACATACTAAATAAATATTCTTTAAGCCCTATTAGAGAAGTCCTAGCATTAAAGTCCTTCATTCTAAAACATTAGTTTAGGCATTGAAAACCTTCTGCTTTTAACCGTGAATGAACAGCATGATCTAGACGTACCTTTCCACATCACCAATGAAAAAACTGAACAAAACATGTGAAACACCTATTTTCACACATTGGACAATAGGCAGGGCAGGACTGTGATGATCTCTCAGAGAGGGGAAGCAAGTGAGGTGACTCCTATGATTGGCTGAGCTTTTTACCTAGAGATATTTTCCAAAACCATAGCACAATTAGGGAGGCTATGTAAAAAATGCTGAGCTGAGAAGACAGAGCTTAGAGTTAAGTGTCAATGTGGCTGAAATTTATGGGTCATATTACTCGAGAGGAAGGAATTATTTAAAGAAAGAGCTTCAGAATTCTGCATGGTGTTCACTTGACTCTTTGGCTCACTGCCAATCTGTGCGTGCATAGAGAAAAATTCTATCAGGCTGGACAAAGAACAACATCTGGTGAAAGAATATTACCAAAAACCAGTAAACCAAACAATTCTCAGAGCTCACACAAGCCCAGGAATCATTCAAGTTTTCATCATCCAGAGTGGACAGACCAAATAAAATATATAGGACATTCTGTAGTGACTCCCCACAAAGTCAAACTATAGTAGTGGGACAGAACTAGACCTAGAGTAACATCAACCCTAAATCTGCCCTTGGCCTCAAAATGATCAGACTAATTGGGAAGTCATTTAATTGTATCCCCAACACATTAAAAGATCTTTAAAGATATTTTTTTAAGTCTAGAACTAAAAAATGTACAATTGTAATTTTAGCATCCAATCAAAAATTAATAAGCAGGAAGCAAGAAAACATGATTCAGGACTAGGAAAAAAATATAAAAATAGAAATAGATGTAAAGATATTAGAGACTGTGGAAATATCAGGACACTAATGTTATAAATGCTATTATATGTAAATATGCTCAAATATTTAAACAAAAAGATGATCTTAATGGGGACAGAACCTAGTGGGACAAATGTAGCATTAAACATAAAAAATAAAGTATTTGTAATAAAAATTTATTGGATGGAATTCATAGCAAATCAGGCACCTCTAAAGAAAAGGTCACTCAACTTGTAATTGTAGCAATAAAACTACCTACAATGAAGCACAGTGAGAAAGAAAAAAAAGACTGAACAACAACAACAAACAGAATCGCACTGACTTCTCAGCACAATATTAAGCAATCTAACATTAGTGCAACTTGAGTGGAATCCTAATAGAAAAAGAGAATGGGAAGATAGGAAAAAAATTGATGAAATTTGATTAGTTATAATTCTACAATTGAAATAAGCTCAGTAAACCCCAAGCTTAATAAATTGAAGATATACTAGTAAACAAACAGGAACAAGTCGAGGTATCCTATGTAATAAAACCCTAATATGCAAATCAACTGAACGGCAGAACGACTGGTCACTATGATGTACACTGACCACCAGGATAGACACTCAAACCAGGAGCTGCCCCCTGGTGGTCAGTATGCTTCCACAGGGGGACCACTGCTCAGCCAGAAACCAGGCTCATGGCTGGTGAGCCTCTCCCACCTCCGCAGCAGTAATAAGAACCTCTCAGTGGACATCCCCTGAGGGGTTCTGGACTGCAAGAGGGCCTTGGGCCACCCTTTGTTTGCATCGCCCCCTATTGATCAGCACACATCATAGCAAGTGATCAAACTCCCAATGATAAGTTGAACTGAAGAGACTTTTTGCTTATTAGGCTTTTATATATATAGATTAGTTAAAGATCTTCAAAAAGAGAAATTTAGAGGCAAACATGTATGGGGGAAGAAAAGGCATTCTATATAATAAAATCCTAATAGGCTAATGGTCTGGTCATCCAGTTGACCATTCAACCAATCAAAGAGTAATATGCTAATGATATGCTAAGACCGCTCAATCACTTGCTATGACGTGCACTGACCACCAAGGGGCAGACACTCCAACGAATAGGTTAGGTTGCTGCTGGGGTCTGGCCGATTGGGACTGAGTGAGACAAGCCGGATACGCCCTATAGCATTCCTGTGGTCCCTCCGCAGCTGGCCAATCTCCTGCATCCCTCCCTGGACCCATTTGTGAACTGGTGGGGTCCCTTGGCCTGACCTGCACCCTCTCATAATCCGGGACTCCCCAGGGGATGTCAGAGAGCCAATTTCAGCCTGATCCCCCAGGCCAGGCTGAGAGACCCCACTGATGCACAAATTCATGCACTGGGCCTCTAGTATACCATAAAGATATAAGTGATACAGCAGATTTTCCATTAGAAACTATGAAATACAGAAGATAACGAGACAGCAATATTAAAGTACTGGATGAAAGAAATTGTTAATCTAGAAATCTTTTGAATATGAAGAACAAAAAAAGTACTGATTTATCACTAGCAGACCCACATGATAAAAAATGTGAAAGGAAGTTCTTTAGACAGAAAGAAAATGATACTAGGGGGTACTTGGACCTACAAAAATGGTAAATACATAGGTAAATGTAAAGTATTTTTTTCTAAATTTTAACTAATTGAAAAAAAATAATTGCTTTAAAAAGTCAATAGATGTATAGAGGGGTTTATAACATAGAAACAGAATATATAATAACTAAAGCATAAAAAGTAGCAAAGGTGAAATGGAAGTATATTGGAGTTTCATTATATGTAAAATGGTATAATGATATTTGAAAAGTATTTCAATTAGATAAAGTTGCATATTATAAACCAAGGCAAAAACCAGGGATTAAAGAAATAAAATAGAGTGATAGCTAATAAATTAATAGTGAAAATATAAAGGATGTATAAAATATACTCCATTGAAAAATGAAGGAATAAGAGAAATGAGAACAAATAGTACAAGTGAGGAAAAAAAAAACAACAAGTACCCCCTAGTATCATTTAGAATCAAACCATATTGATAATTTTAACTCTAAGTTTCATTTAAACCAAACTTTAGTTATTATATATTCTGTTTCTATATGTTATAAACCCCTCTATACATCTATTGACTTTTTAAAGCAATTATCTTTTTAAATTAGTTAAAATTTAGAAAAATATTTTACCTATGCATTTACCATTTTTGTTGGTCTAAGTACCCCTCGTATCATTTAAAATCAAACCATATTGATAAGTTTAACTATAAGTTTGGTTTAAACCAAATTAAAAGAAAAAAATATCAAATGGGACAACAGAACAAAATCCAACATAAACTACTTGTAAGAAACTCATTTTAAATGTAAAGACACAGGATAAAAATTAAAAGATGGAAAAATACATGTTATGCAGCAAAGACTAATGATTAGAAAGGTAAAGTGGCAGCAATATTAATATCTGACAAAGTAAAATTCAGAACAAGGAAAGATTCTAATGATAAAGATGAACATTTCATAAAGATAAAGGGAAAATTCCTCCAGACAACAAAGCCATCCTGAATGTGTACATACTTGGTAATGGAGCTTCAAAATTTTTCCAGCAAAAACTCACAGAATTGATATGAGTACAACTGGATATTTAGCCATTCTTTTCTCAGTGCCTGAAGGAGAAAAAATAGAAAATTTAAGTGGCTCTAGAAGATTTAACCAACTTGACCTAAGTGATATATAATGGCACACTGTAACCCAAATTCAATTATATAGAATCTATATAGAATATTCACTATGATTGAACATATGCTAGGCCATAAATACCATATTTTTCCATGTAGAAGAGGCACCCATGTATAAGATGCCCCCCACTTTTCCAATCCAAAATTAAGAAATCAGTATTTTAAACATTTTGCTGGTTTTCCTCTTAAGGCCTTCTTCTAAAGTTGTTCTTCCAGTTTTTCTCCACTGTCTGATCATACACTCAGTAGGAGGAGGTCCAAATTGTCTCTCTGCAACTCTATTTCCATACTCTTTTGCATAGCTGATTGCATTCCATTTGAATTTTGCAGAGTAAGACAATCGCTTACCAGTATTATATTTTTTTGACATCTTTATGAGCTCAGAACGCTTAGATCGCTGTTGCATCTGCACATTCTCCACCTCCACTTCCACCTCCATCTCCAATTATGTTATCAGTTGATGTCAGTAACAATAAGGCTCATGATTGGAGGAATCCTGTTTGACAAGTATGGACAACTACGTATCTGTGGTTTCCCTCTTTGGCTGACTTCCATGTATAAGATGCCCCTCGATTTTCAGTCCAACGATTTAATTTAAAAAATAGTGTCTTATACAGAAGAATAATTTTTTTAAAAAGGCCCAGTGTATGTACTTCACCTTTGTGATATATACTTCACCTTTAGGAATCTCTAAATTTAAGTAGAATGAAGGAGGTAACAAAGGGGGCAACAAACAAAAAAAGAAAATGGACAAACAATATAAAGAAATAAACAAGCATCTTAAGATATAAATACCAAAATATATTTAATAAGAAATATAAAATCTGAATAATTATATATTTTAATAAAATTAATTTGCATTAAAACCTCCTCTCCCACCCCTGCCAAAAAATAACATTTAACACCTAGATGGCCAAAGAAACATGGCAAAGTGATGCCATTTCACTGCTGTGATTCAATTTTGTTATATGACTACTCTTTACATCAGATTCTCTTTACAGAAAGCGTAGCTCTCCATTTATGACTTCTAAGAAGCAAAAGTCAATATCTTCTACAGCCTCCAGGAAATGAATTCTGCCAAAAGCCTGACTGAGTTTGGAAAAGACTCTTTCCCCAGTCTAGCCTCCAGATGAGAACCCAGTCCTGGCCAACAACTTGATTGCAACCTTGCAGAGGACCCGGCTGAGCTATGCCCCGTCTGCTGACCCAAAGATTCTGTGAGACAACAACTGTGTATGGTTTTAAACTGCTAAGTTTGAGTCAGTGCACCAAACAGCAACAAAAAACTAATATAAGCCCTCAAAACAACCTAAATATGCAACAAGTACATTGGTATATGATATAGCAAAAGGAAAAATTGACTAATATACGTAACAAGGATTAATTTCAAAAATATACTGAGTAAGAAAATCAAGAAATGAAACAGTGCATAGATGGCGGCATAGGTAAACACCTAAACTGCTACCTCACACAACAATTTTAAAACTGCAACTAAAAGACAAAACGTTTATCACCCAGAACCATGGGAAAGCTGGCCGAATGGAAGTTTTGCAACTAGATAGAGCATTGAGTTGAGCACAAGTGCTGAAAAGCTAAAGTATGGAGGTGTGCGAACAGGCTGTCAGCGGGCGACCAGGTGCTACTATTTTCAACCCGAAGGAAAACAAGCTCCTGATTACTCTGAACTCATTTCTGGGGAGACACTGGCGATCCAGACTTCTAAAGGGAGAAGCTGGATGGTCTGCCATCGGGTTGGAAAGTGAGGGTAGCTCCCTTGCAGAGGTGCCCACAGCAATTACTGTTCACAGCATGGAACATGGGGGACTTGGAAATGCAGAAAGGCAGAAATGGCTGAGTGTCAGCCATAGCTGTTTGCCATGCCCTAGCGACTCCCTGAGACTCCGCCCCGCACAATCTACAAACCTGCCCTAGCTGTGCACAGAGGCAGTTGCATATACATGGCCTGCCCTATTGCAGCTTAATCTACCAAACTGCAGCTCTGGTCAGCCCAGGAGAAATCTGCACACCTTGCTGTAGCTCCTGCTGGGTTGCCTCAGACAGTAACTGTACCCCACTGGAGATCCAGAAGCTAGTGTATCTAGAGGTCAATGTGAGACGACACCAGAATTCAACTTCTCACATCCATAAGTGACACATTCAAGAGGCAGACTCAGTGAGCACCAAAGCCCCACTGAAGCAAGTCCGGCCCCATAGGCATGTCTCCAATACAGCAGTTCTTCCACTCCATCAGCACAGGGAAGCAGCAAAATGAGGACACAAAGAAACATGTCACAAATGAAAGAAATGGAGGACATAGAGTTCAGGACTACATTTATAAGGTTACTCAAGAATCTTCTAAAACACCAAGAAACTTGATGACACCTTCAAGGACCTAATTGAGAATGTCAAGAAAATGGAAAAGGACCAGTCAGAAATTAAGCATACACTGCCTGAAATAAAGAATACACAGAAATTCAACTGTAGATCAAAGAACTCCAAGAATCAAACCAAAGATCTGAAATATGAGGAGAAAAAAACACCCAACCAGAAAAAACAAAAAGAAAAAAGAATCCAAAAATATGAAGATAGTGTAAGGAGCTTCTGGGATAACTTTAAGCGCACCAACATCCATATTATTGAGTTTCCAGAAGGAGAGAGAGAGCAAAATATTGAAAACCTATTAGAAGAAATACTGACAGAAAACTTTCCCTACCTGGTGAAAGAAATAGACTTACAAGTCCAGGAAGCACACAGAACCCCAAAATATAGGAATCTAAAGAGGACCACACCAAGACACATCATAATTAAAATGCCAAGGGCAAAAGACAAAGAGAATCTTGAAAGCAGCAAGAGAAAAACAGTTGGTTACCTACAAGGGAGTACCCATATGACTATCAGCTAATTTCTCAACAGAAACTATGCAGGCCAGATGGGAATGGCAAGAAATATTCAAAGTGATGAACAGCAAGAACCTACAACCAAGATTACTCTATCCAGCAAAGCTATCATTCAGAATTAAAGGTCAGATAAAGAGCTTCACAGACAAAAAAAGTTAAAGGAGTTCATCACCACCAAACCAGGATTATATGAAATTCTGAAGGGTGTTCTTTAAGAAGAGGAAGAAGAAGAAAAAGGTAAAAATAAAAACTATGAACAACAAAATGAAAACAAATACATACCTACCAACAAGTGAATCTGAAAATCAAGTGAATGAAAAATCTGATGAACAGAATGGACTGATGAATATAATGAAATCAGGGACATAGAAAGGGAGTGGACTGACAATTCTCAGGGGGAAGAGGGTGTGAGGGGTGGGGGAAGTGATAGGACAAAAATCTTATACCTACGAATGAAGACAGAATAAGGGCATGAGGTGGAGTGGGGATTGGGTAGAGGGAAGCTATTGGGGGAAATAAAAGAGGAACACCTGTAATAATATGAACAATAAAGATTTATTTTTGAAAAAAGAAATGAAAGAGTGCATGCTGCATGATTCAATTTATATGATACTAGTGGCCTGATGCATGAAATTCATGCACTGATGGGGTGTATCCCTCAGCCAGCCTGCACCCTCTCCAATCTGGGACCCCTTAGGGGGTGTCTGACTGCCAGGTTAGGCCTGATCCCTGTCATGCAGTCGGACATCCCTGTCCCAATCTGGGATCACTGGCTCCTAACCATTCATTTGCCTGCCTGCCTGATCACCCCTAACTACTTCTGCCTGATCGCACTTAACTGCCCTCTCCTGACGGCCTGATCTCACCCTTAACTACCCTCCCCTGCCATGCTGGTTGCTCCCAACTGCCCTCTCCTGATCAGGCCCTCCTCTGCAGGCCTGGTCTCACCCCAAACTGCCCTCCTCTGCCAGCCAATTTTGTTTCTATGCCAGTCAGCATCAAAAGCTCTGCCTCCTAGGCAGCCATTGGCTCCTCACAGTTCACCCAGATTTGGTTCTGATTGGTCAGTTTCTATGCCAGTCAGTATCTCCAGGCCCATCTCCAGGCCTGATGAGAGAGGTGGGGCTGATCAGCAGCACCCCGGAGGCCCGGAGAGTAACAGGCACTACTGCTGGCAAAGCCCGGAGATAAAGAGAGAGGCAACAGCTGAGCAACAGCTGCCATGGGGGCTGCAGATCAGACCCTGCCTCTCTCTGGGCCTGATACACAGCCCCCTTGGCAGTTAGGGTGACCCAGCACTGCCTACAGGACTGACTTCTGGTGATCAGTCGAGCCTTCGGTCATTTTGGACATTACAAACCCTGGGTTTTATATGTTAGGATTATTCAGAGAAAACTAATCTATAGCACCAGAAAGCAGATCAAAGCTCATCAAATGGCACCCATAAATTATACTTCAATAAGCATGATTTTTAAAAACTTCAGGAACTTAGTACATGCACATCTGTATCTAAATATTTAAACTAATAAAAGGAGAAAAAAATTATGTTATTGTATGATATATCTGGCAGCAGATAACATTTTCAAGACTGGAAATCTTGCTCCTGATATGGACTGAGTACTTAATAAATAATCACCATAAACGAATTTTAGGAGTGTAGATAAAATTCTGTATTGGCTCTAGCTACACAATATCAAATATTTAGAACTCTCAGGCCAACTATGGACTTTCACTAATTTCATAACTAATAATGTTCAGATGATTTTTCTCCTGATTGCTTATTAATTGCAAGGCACATCAGATCTTTTGAACCATGGAAAAATAAAGACCCTGTACTCTAGAAAGAAAGAGTATTAGGAGATCAAAGACAGTACTAGAAGTCACTAAAAGGCCATGTAGAACATTTGGTTATAAATAAAGTCCTAGGTACATACACAGAAAGTAGTGCTTGCTTTGGAATGGGAGCCCAAGCCAAACTAATGTAGAATGAGATTTTTTTTATCATGATGTAGAGCTTAAAGGATATATGAAATTTTGGTGTTTACAGAAGGAAAGGATACTGAGATTAACAAAGTTTCATTTTAAGGATCAGGGTATACATTTTGAGAGATAATGCAGATTTTGGAGGGATTTAAGGATACAACTCTAAATAAACTCACTCTGGGTGATTTTAGCCAATCTCGAGCATTAAATAACACATTTATGCCAATGATTCCAAATTATATCTTTGTTTGGCCTCTCCCTTGACCTTCAAATTTGATATCTAACTGCCTCCTTGATGCTGATTCAAATGGCTAATAGTAATCACAGCCTCAACATTGTTTACCTATTTGTTAAAAACAAAACAACCCTAGGAATTCTCTTTGAATCCTTTCTTTACCTCATTTCTATTTCAAATACATTGAAAATTCTTGCTTACTTTTTCTTGAAAATATATACTGCCTATCTGTCTCCAGTGCTGTTGACCTAGTCCTGGCAGCTCTAATCTCATGCCTTGGCAAGCTAACTGATCTCCCTGCTCTCATTCTTCCCCTCTCCAATCTCCTCCTACATAAAAGCCAGAATGATATTGTGTAACACTCATTAAAACTTTTCATCAGCTTCACATTGCAGTTAGAGTAAAATCCAACTTCCTGCTAATGTCTGCAAAGCCCTTCATAGCTGGGCTATTGGCCACCTCCCTGTCTCAGGTCTTACCCTTCCCCACCTCACTGACTCAGCTTCAGACACACTGCTGGTTCAAGCTCATTTGTGTCCAGGCCTTTGCCTCCCTATTTTATCTGTCTGGAAAATTTTTTCAAATGGTTACTCTAAGTCTTTGTATTATCATTCAGTAATGCTCTTTCTGATCAACACATCTGTTAGTCCCCTACATAGGGTTGACTCTATAATCATAAATAATTCTAGGGATCCTCTTTAGAATCAGAGTGGAATGAAACAACAGTGTTAACCTCCTAGGGTTAAAATACCTTACTCTGGTAAATATGATCATGTGAACTCATTGCAGGGCTCTCTGTGGCTTGGGGAAGGGTCTTTGACATTGAGGATCCTTCAGCTTTAGCTTTTTTAGCTTCACAGTGAACCTTTCCTTAGTCCCACCTTGTCAGTTTTCATATCAGTGTTTCATTCTCTTCATAACACTTGTTACCTTTCAAAATTAGCTTTTCATCAATCTGGCTACTCTTTAAAGATCTGATCTTCTTTTACCCATTAGAATGTAAACTCTCTGAAAGCAAGGACCTTGTTGAAAATTTATAACTATAATCCAAGAACCTGGAAAAGTGCCTGTCACATTGTGGATCTCAATAAATATTTTTAGAATGAGTGAATATTAGAGTTTGAACTTGAATCTTTAGAAAAGTGGTTTTTAAAATAAATCTTAAAAGGTAAAAATGAAAGCAAGGATATCATTAAGAGGCTATTACTATGGTTTTAACCAGAGAAAAGTAGGACATAAATTCAGGTCGTGCAAATGGAAATACGGAGGAAAAGAAAATGCACAGAATTTGTTGGCTTAAATGAGAGTAGCAAGCGGAAGGAAGGAAACAAATATAGCTGTAATATTTTAAGCCTAGACAATGGGAGGATGATGATACCATTAAAAGAAGAAGAAGAAGAAAAAAAAATAGTTTGTCTGAAAAAAAAAATTCCAAGATTAGTGTCCAAAATGGAATCAGAGATGAACTAAAATATTGCCTGTAAATTTGTGAATATCTTCTTTAAAATTCTATTTCCCTATTGATTTTTTTTTACAATATTAGTATTATTTACTCTTAGGAAATGTTTTGGCCTCTAGTCTTTAGAAAATTATATGTATTGTTAGTATATGCTGAAATCATATCATTACAGGGAAAAGTTTACTTTTCTGAAATCATCAGTGATATTAGGAATAAGTTAAAATATAAATGTAAAGAAATCTGGTTTTATCTTCATATTTGACCTACTTTAACTTCCAAAGAAAGCTTGTCAGTGAAGAAAGCATGTCAGTGTCAACCAGACTGAGCAAAACACTGGGCAAAATCAGCCACCTTCTGTTTAATCATCTCGTGAAGCAGGGTAATAATGCTTGCTGCTCTTGCTGACTGCCCAAATGTTTGAACCTAACACTGCTGTGCAACCTACAGGCTTTTAGAAACTGGAAGAAAGTCTAGGATTTGACAGGGAGCTGTGGAGGAGTCTCAACAGGAAACATGCTAATGAAACACTCAGCTAGGTAGTACTAAAATGTTGTAAAGTAAAAATTAAAATGACATGCTTTCAATCTGTTCCCAGGTTTAAAATTTGTCATTATGCAGTGTGCTGAGAAATTCTGATTTCTCTCCTGATTACATTCTCCACCTACCACCAGAAAGAGGAGACGGCATTAGCATAAACATAAAACTAATGATTCTGATTCAATAAAAGCAAACTTGTATGTTGATAAGCTATAAGAGATAAATAAGAGATGGAGTTTTCAACAGGTTCTCATATAATTCATCATTCACCAGTGACATTTGAAGGACTCTTGTTCTACTTACTCTTCCCAGGTACAATTATGACTATACTAGAGGTCCAATGCATAAAAATTCATGCAAGGGTATGCCTTCCTTTCCCTGGCTGCCGGCACCGGCTTCCCTCTGGCACCCGGGACCCGGGCTTTCCTCCAGCCCCAATAGAAAAGACATCCAGAATGACGTCTGGAAGTTGTCTAATCTAATGAGCATATTACCCTTTTATTATTACAGATAGTGACTCTAGAAAAGAGTCTTGCAGACCCTACTTCCACAACACATTGCAAGTCGAAGTGGTTTATTTTTCCATCAGATGTCAACCTCGAGGGACTACAAAGCTAGTTTTTGGTGCCCCCTCATGAGCTTCCATTTTCCTTGATGTGAGCCCCTCCTCCTTTGAGATGCATTTTATCTGTGTACAAAGAACCTGCCAAATTCTCTCCCCATCTCCTCCTACCTCCATATTGAATCAAAGACATTGGCACTTGTCTACAATCTTCTGCCCCAGGAAGGTCCAAGGGTCATCATGAATGACCTTTGAATTCAATGTGAAAGTCGCCCAACTCCCAGGTCACAAACTTCTTGCTCTTCTAGCAGTCAATGAGTATCAACTTCATTTCACTTTAGCAACCTATTTTCTTGTGCTAGGATGTCAAGCATAATTGCAGTTTCACTATAACTCCCTTCCCTTCCACCTTCTCACCCTTTAATGTACAGTACATGAATATTCACAAGACATATAACAAAGCATTAATACCCCAGAAGTCAATGAGGAAAGGTCAAACCACAAGGAGAAAATGGGCCAATTGTAAGAACAGGCAATCCTAGAGAAGAGGACTTCAAAAGACTTCCAGGAGGAACCAAGATGGCAGCATAGGTAAACACCTATCTTGCTGCCACACACAGCAATTTGAAAACTAAAACTTAACGACAGAACAAACATCCAGAATCACCGGAAAGCTGGCTGAGTGAAAATTCCAAAAACAAAAGTAAAGATAGGACACTGTGACTCAGAGGAGCAGTGGAGGGCAGCATTGAAGATACACTCGGAGTCAGAGGTTTGGAGCCCTGCACGCGCGTGCAAGTGAGCGGAGAGGGCAAGCAGCTACAAAGACAAAAGCGTCCCACTGCACTGATTCCCCAGTTCCGAGGTCTGGGGAGCCCACACTCATACAGGGTGAAGCTGGACAGTAGGGAAGCATGCTGAAACTCGGGCGCTGCAAAGGTCTGCAAGCTTGTGGAGAGGGCAAGCTTGGGGAGAGTGTGTGTAAACTTGGGAACAGCAGGAGGTGCGTGGGTGCACAGAAAGGACTCGTGACTTGCTCTCTCATTCAGGAAACCACCAGACTGCATAGTTTTACAACCCTGGGTGAGACTTTGGGTGTGCAGACTCATTTGGGGAAAGGCTAACTTGTCCATCAACAGATAGAGCTCGGCAGCAGCTTTCTCTCAAAGGTGCTTGCAGCCATTACCACCTGGCACAGAGACCCAGGTGCCAGATAGGGCAGAGCTGATGTTGCCTGCTCAGCCCGGAGATTCTGCCCATGCAACCTCAGCACAGCTGATCCTCACAGCCAATTGGCCTGGAGGTCAAACCCTTCTAATGCTAACAACAATAAGCTAGGTTTAACTTCAACAAGACTGTGCAACCCATAAAGGGCTGCAGCAAGAGTATCCACCTCAGGTAACTAGGGAGGCTGAGCCACTGTCCCTCAGAGGACATCTACAACACAATTGGCCAACTCAGGAAAGCAGCCACCATGCAAAGACATGAAAAGAAATTAGATGTGAGAGAATTGGAGGGAAAAAAAACGACTGGACATAGAGTTCAAAACCACAGTTATAAGGTTTTTTAAAAGGCTCCTGGAAAAGGCCAATGAACTTAATGAGACCTATGAAGATATGAAAAAGGACCAACTAAAAATTAAGCATACACTGACTGAAATAAAAAATATTATACAAAGTCCTAAAAGCAATCTAGAGGACCGCAAAACCAAGTCAAAGATTTGAAATACAAAGAGGCAAAATCCACTCAGCTGGAAAAGCAAGATGCCAAAAGAACCCAAAAAATTGAAGATAGTGTAAGGGGTCTCTAGGACAACCTCAAGCATACTAACATCAGAATTATAGGGGTGCCAGAAAAAGAGAGAGCAAGATAATGAAAACCTATTTGAAGAAACTTCCCCCAACTGGTGAAAGAAATTGACTTAAAAGCCCAAAAAGTACACAAAACCCCAAAATACAGGGATCCAAAGAGGACCACACCAAGACACATCATAATTAAAATGCCAAGAGCAAAAGACAGAGAGAATATTAAAAGCAGCAAGAGAAAAAAAGTTAGTTACCTATAAGGGAGCACTCATACGATTGTCAGTGAATTTCTCAACAGAAACTATGCAGGTCAGATGGGAGTGGCAAGAAATATTCAAAGTGATGAATAGCAAGAATCTACAACCAAGATTACTCTACCCAGCAAAGCTATCATTCAGAATTGAAGGTCAGATAAAGTGCTTCACAGATAAGAAAAAGCTGAAGGAGTTCATCAACACCAAATCAATATTATATGAAATGCTGAAAGGTGTTCTTTAAGACAAGGAAGAAGAAAGAAGTAAAAATAAAATTTATGAACAACAAATACACATCTATGAATAAATGAATATAAAAATCAAGTGAATTAATATGATAAACAGGATAAACTGGTGAATATAACAGAATCATGGACATAGAAAGGGAATGGACTGACAATTCTTGGGGAGAGAAGGGGTGTGTGAGGTGCAGCAAGAGACTGGACAAAAATCATGCACCAATGGGAGAGGACAGTCAGGGAGAGGTGAGGGAGTCGGGGGGAAGTGAGGGTGGTGGGTGGGATGGGTACTTGGTGGAGGGGAGCTATAGGGGGAAAAGAAAGGGGGAACAATGTAATTAATAAACTGAACAAAAGATTAAATTTTAAAAAAAGACTTCCAGTTACTGATTCCTTTTTTCCCCAATTCATCATCTTCACCCTGTAATTTATTTTTTAATGTATATATATTTTCAATTATAGTTTACATTCAATACTATATTGTATTAGTTGCAGATGTACAGCAGAGTGTTTAGACAGTAATATACATTAAAAAGTGTTCCCTTTGATATTTCCAATATCCAACTGGCACCCATACATAGTTCTTACAATATTTTTACTATATTTTTTTCTAGGCTATACATTATATCCCCATTACTTCTCAATCCCTTCACCTTCTCACCCTGTCATTTAAATCCTTCCCATTCTCTTATTTGTATCCTCAGCACTCTCACCTCCATCTTTTCTACCATTCACCACATTTTCTATTAAACCATCGATCATTTTTCCCAGTTCACCACTTCTTGCTGCTGGCTGCTGGGCACTATTATAAAACTTGGGGTTTGGTGCTCCACAAACTTAAGGCTTTTAACCTCAAATGTGGCCTTAGCTCCCAAAGAAGCCATTCTAAACTTTTATCACCATACTAATCATATTTATTTGCAGTCAACAGACTATATTTCATGTTTCATAGGAAAAAATGCAACTATCAGATGGGAATGCCCTCCATTTCCTTATCATAAATCAGTATTTTATATCCATTCAATAATACAAAGCGGTTTTTCTTAAAGAACCCCACACATTCATAGGCTCTGCCTCAGAGAAAACCATTTTTTATTGTGTCTTGAAACACTTCTCTGTGCATTTTTTAAAAATATATTTTATTGATTTTTTACAGAGCGGAAGGGAGAGGGATAGAAAGTCAGAAACATCGATCAGCTGCCTCTTGCATGCCCCCCACTGGGGATGTGTCCACAGCCAAGGTACATGCCCTAGACCGGAATCGAACCCGGGACCTTTCAGTCCGCAGTCTGACGCTCTATCCACTGAGCCAAACCAATTTAGGCTCTCTGTGCATTTTTAAATGTATACATTTGAAATATACTTTATCTGTTTATATTTTAACATAATTAGTATTTGTCTTAGGTCATGTAGGCTGCTCACCCCTTCTAACAAAGTAGCACAGACTGGGGGTGTAAGCAACAGAAATTTATTTCTCACCATCGGGAGGCTGGAAGGCCAAGATCTGGGTGCCAGCATGGTCAGGTTGTAGTTGGCGCCCCCTTCCGGGTTGTAGACCTCCTTTGTCTCTTCACATGGCAGAAGGTGGTGAGGGATCTCTCTGATGCTCTCATGACCTTATCACCTCCCAAAGGCCTTACTTCCCAATACCATAGGTTTCCACATAGGAATTTTGAGACACACCAACATTGAAACCATAGAGGTATTCTTCAATCGTCACTTTGCTTCTTCCTCTTTTTTCTCACCAAAAAGGATAGAGATTTTTCCATTTCAGGGTTTTGTAGCACCTGCCTTATATTTCACCGTATAAATACATCACAACTAATTTAGCTCCTATTCTATCTGTGGACATGTAGGTTGCAAACAACCTTATAATATCCTTTTATATAACTCCCTGTGCACATATGAAATTGTTTCTCTCTGGTAAATATCTAGAAGTGAAAATGCTAGGTACAGGTTATGTGCATTTTTAAAACTTTATTTTCTACGGCCATTTGCCCTCTACAGTGCTACATAATTTTCACTCCTATCATCTATAATAATAAAAGTGTAAATGTTAATTAGACCAGATGATCTGTGGATGAGACCAGGGCTATGAGGGAATCCCAGGTCTTACACAAATTTTGTGCTTTAGGCCTCTAGTCAATAAATAAGATTAACAGTTATTTCATATCTTCAATAGCACTTGATATTTTGTAGCTTTTCCTAATCTGATAGGTGAAAATGGTATTTCATTACTTTGACATTTTTTCTGATTACTAATGGGCTAACTTCAAGTGTTAATTTCCTGTCCTATGAAAAGCCAGTTTGTATGCTTTGTGCATTTTTCTTATGGAATGTTCTTTTTTATTTGTTGTAAATGTATAACAATATACATATCTTTTGATTATTTTCAATATTATAAAGTCTTCACTTCAATTTGTCAATTTTCTGTTTAGTAGCAGATCTTTAACTTCATGTATTTAACTTTGATATGACAGCTATATCAATTTTTTTCCCTCTAGGACTCTGTTACCTGTTAAAAGGAAGCTTTCTAGATTAAGGTAAGAAGCAAAAAAACTATATATTTTCTTCTAATTCTTTATATATTCACACACACACCTATGCACATACTTGCATAAACATATTAGGCTACATCTTTACTTGGAATTCATTTAATTAATGGTATACGGAAGATATTTTACTTCATTTTTTTTTCACCAAGTTGTCACCTTTATTGAAGAATCCACCCATCCCACAGTGAATATATCCATATTCTAATTTCTATTTGTCTTCTCTATGCTGTTCCATTTATTTATTGTTATATTTTTACCCACCTTCCATAAAGTTTTGATTATCATACACTTATTGCAGTTTTTGTAATCTCACATTTCAAAGTTTTCCTAGATAATTTTGCTTATTATAACATGAACATTTTAAGTGTCCTTATCATGTTTCTGTAAGAAATTCTGAAGGGTTTTTATTTGGGCTCATTGTGGTTGATAAGTACTGAAATACTTAAATATTGTGTCTTCCTATCTAGGAAAAAAAAGTATTCTTCTCCATTCAGATTTTCTTTTGATTCCTTGGTTTCATCCTTTTCTTGGGTATTTTTTTTCTCCAAGATGTTTTATAGTTGTGCCGGTTTGTGAATGAATGTGCTAGCTACCACTGGTTTATAAGAATATATTTCTAGTAGAACCCAAGAGGAGCATCATGACCCTATGGTATCACTCTTCCCCGGAACCTGTCTCCTTCAAGAAGCTTTTGCTGCTATTCTAACACTTACCTTTCTTCTCCCCACCCCTTTTGCCCCACTGTACCAACAAGTCCATATGGGTCTTTCAGTTCCTGTCTCAATACTTTAAGACATTTTCATACACATACCTCCGATACTAGACTCTGCCTCTGTGTCTAGCCTATGCCTGACAAATAAGGAAAATCTTATTCATTGAAATGTGTGTGGATGGACCCATTTCATAGTACATTATTGTTTGTAAGATGTTTTCATATGTAAAACTGATATGGTCAAAGGTCTTTCTACTACTTAATGAAAACAAATCATAGTTATCATAATAAATTTTAACATTTCAAAATTACTCACAAGTTACATGTTTTTCTTGACATTTGACTTTTTTACTCGGTCTGAGAATCTTCCATTGGTGCAAATGTGCCTGAACCAGAACCGGTACTGGTTCCAGGGGATGACTGTTTCTCTAGCAGAGCTCCTCATGGGAGCAGAGAAAAGCACGCTGTCTCACATTGAGCAGAGTCCCTGTCTGTGGGTTCCAGATCCTCCTTCTCAGTAGACCACATTGCTCTGCACCACAAGTGGATCGGCATCCTGTTCACTGCAGGGGTCTCCAGACTCCCATCCCTGGTAGCCACCTCCTCACTCACCCAAGAAAAGATTTCCCCTTTGTGAGCTATTTCAGATGGAGTTTCCTCAATAGAGCTATTTGACATTATCTTTTTGAGTGACATTATCTTTTTCCGTATAGCATAGGCATGTTTCTCCCACCACATGTGCTTCCTAGAGACAGGGTAAGGTGAGAAAGAGAAAATGATATCGGTGTCATGATTGAGCACAAATATCTTCCTGCATCTCACTCCTCACCTGTACAGACCAACCCTTCAACTACATCCCTTCTTCCTCCTGATGGTTTTCTTAGGGACCTGTATGTCCTTCCAGATCACCTTTCCAGTCTATCCAACAGATCTGCATGGACTTGAATCCTAGTTATGGACAAAGCTCAAAATCTTTGTCCCAGAACATCCAGGCTCCTTGACAGTCTTTTTTAATTGCACTGGACTTACTAAATTCCCTAAATATTCATAAAAGGGAAATACCTGCATAGTATGTGGGGGACCTCTACGGGAGAGTATTCCCCACCTCCACAAACCCATCTAAATGACCCCACTGAAGCACCCGGCTACAGAGGGACTTTTTAATTATGACCCTCATTACAGCCATGACAGATATAACCGATATCCACAGAGTTTAAATGATTTTCTCCAAGACTGGTAGTCAGTGATAGACAAAGCAGAATTGAGAACCCGACAATTAAGCCTTATAAGCATTATAAGTTAAAAGCATGGGTTTCATAATCAGATTGGCCAAGGTTCAAGTCTCAGATATGCCAGTTACTGTTCAGCTGGCCCTGAGCAAGACAATTTTCTTTATCCTCTACTTTGTAGGATGGTTGCTTTCACAAAAGAAGTATGCAGAGAACTGAGCCCAAAGCTGGTCACAAAAACATGTATTTAACAAAATTCAACTATTCGCATTTTAAAACTCATCCTTTGATTTTACATCATTTCTTAAAGTTAAGGAGTCAGTGAACACTTATTGACAAATATAATTTTAAATGGAACCCTATTAAAAATCTTCAGCATAAGGAGCTATTTGACATTGAAACTGGAATTCAGAACTGTTGGACATTAAAATTGAGACTCAAACATTTTTTGTTCTTATATGTTTATTTCTAGTATGCAGATGCAAGATTTTTTAAAGAAAATAAAGGGGGAAAATAGATACAGAGGCAAAGAAGCATTGAACAGACTGTCAAACTACAGTAGGAAGGCAGGGGAGGTTGGGGGGTGGGGGCTGTAAGAGATCAACCGAAGGACTTGTATGCTTGCATATAAGCATAACCAATGGATACAAGACACGGGGGGGGGGGGGGGGGGGGACTTGAGAGCATGTGCTGGGGGGTGGGGGAGGCCGGGGGGAGGTCAATGGGGGAAAAAAAGGAAACATGTACTACTATTTGTAATACTTTACACAATAAAAAAAAAGAAAAGAAAAGAAAAAAATCTTCAGCATAACTTTGGGGTTTAAAGATAAAGTGGCAGAAGCCCATTCCTGTTGTCAAGTTGTTTATCAGCTTGGGAGTGCATTGGTCAGATTGTGCCATTCAACTATTGTTAAGTATTTGCTGTGACACACACTCAGTGGCTCCAGAAGTTTTTCTTCACAGGTTGTATATACTTGAATTTACAAATTCTTTTCTCAAAGCCAAAGAAAGTTTTGGAAAAGGTGCTCAAATTCTGGACTGGGCTTTGAAAAACCTTGATAATGTAATCTGATATCTAAAAATACAGAAATTACTTTCTATATAAATGCCTAAAAGTATAAACAATAATTATAATTATCCACTTATTTGCTCAAAGTAGAATTTACTAGATGCCTACATGGCACAAAACACTATAATTTGACAAGAAATGAATTCATAGAGAAAATGTTATCATCCTCTAATTTATATATTTGAAGCTAGGAGCTTCATAATTCAGAGAATAGTGATTGCACTTCAAACCCAGATTATTTATTTACTTATTTATTATTTATTTCTGTTTACATAAACTAAGATTGAGGTATTGGGTCCCAAATTCTGTTTCTACTGATAACTTGCTTGGCGGTCTCGGGACAAGTATTAATCCTTCTAAAAGCTTGTTGTTTCTTTTAATCTATAATATGCAAAAAGCATGTTAGGAAGCTCAACCTCATCATGTGTAGTGAGGCTCAAATGAGATAGTGTGCATGCTGTGGTTGATGGTAGGTAGTCTGTCGTGCTGGTGTCCTTGTTTGTTTTAATAACATTGTTGTCCTTAGTGAGATGAGATGCTTGGGACAGGCTGGAAACTCCACCTGAGGTTCATTTTTTTTTTTTTAAGTTTCTCTAAAGATATTTTTAAAAGATCTAAAATTCCAAATCCTATTCTGGACATATTTTCAGAATGTGGCAATTATCCAGGAAGCAACTATGGGGCAGACTTTACCTATTGTCCATATGCTTTGGAAGATATATATCTAATAACCTCTCAGCACACACTATGGCACAAACGCAATGCCCTTCACTACTTTATGGAATACAGTATTGAATTAGTCAAACCAATATTTTAAAATATCAAAAAAATTTAGTTCTGACTATAAAAGCAATTCAGTCCTTTGAAATAAATTTTAAAGTTTATTGAAACAAGATGACTATCATCTGCCTGGTTGGTGTTGCTCAGTGGTTGAGCCGCAACTTTGAACCAAGAAGTCACAGTTCCATTCCCAGTCAGGGCACATGCCTAGGTTTCAGGCTCGATACCCAATAGTTTGCAAGCAGGAATCAAGCAATCAATGATTCTCTCTCATCATTGATGTTTCTATTTCTCCCTTTCCCTTTCTCTCTGAAATCAATAAAAATATATATATTTTTTAAAAGATTATTATCGCCCTAACAGGTTTGGCTCAGTGGATAGAGAGTCAGCCTGTGGACTGAAGGGTCCTAGGTTCAATTCTGGTCAAGGGCATGTACCTTGGTTGTGGGCACATCCCCAGGTGGGGTGTGCAGGAGGCAGCTGATCAATGTTTCTCTCTCATCGATGTTTCTAACTCTCTATCCCTCTCCCTTCTTCTCTGTAAAAAAAAAAAAAAAAAAAAAAAAAAAATCAATAATATATATTTTTTAAAAGATTACTAGCATCAAAATACTGTATTGATTAAAAGGAAAGTAATAGGTATTTACTTATTCCATACTTAAATCAGGAATTTCACATAAAATATGGATTTTCTTTTCACTGTTTGTTAGTTACAAAATAGTCATGGGGATATGTAGTCAATAATATTCTAATAATTATGTATGGTGCCGGATAGATAATGGTAATATTAGGGGAACACTTTGTAAAGTATATGACTGTCTGACAACTATGCTTTACACATAAAAGTAATACAAAGTAGTATTAAATGTACATACTACTTTTTTAAAAAAATTTTTAAGAAATTAAACTACTAGTATTTAAATATATATATATATTGATTTTCATAACTGTCCTATGGGTTATGAAAAACCACTATCTTGCAAAACCCAAAGGCCATTTAAACCTTAGACCATGGGTAGACACCCTGGAATATTCCAGTGTGCAATCTGTTGGGCATATATAAAAGAATATTCCTGAAATATTATGATAAATAACATTTTAATTTATCAAATCCAATTTTACTACTGTTTTATAAAATTAAAAACTCTTTGTAGAGAAGTTGTTAGTAATAGAAAATAACATCATTCTTATAAAGATGACAAATAGTTTTTATTTTCCCAAACTAAATGGTATGTTTTTAATTAAAATTGTGTATGGGTGTTAAGGTAAAGACTGAAAGATCTCTGGAAGTCAAAAATCTGGTAGGTCCTTCCAGGCCTAAACATTTCTCCAATTCCTTCTCTGGTAGAATTTTGAAAAAAAAAAAAAAAAAACCACCAAAGGATGAACTAAAAAGTAACCTTTTTCTTTAAACCTATTGAAATGCTTGGACGCAAATAAGTGAAAATAAACTAAATTCCAGAGAGGGAATAGCCCTTTCTAGGTTTGCGGAAACCATTGCTCACTTTTCTTTCCAGGGGCATTAGCCTTGAAAATGTCCAAGGAGACAGGTAAGGAGAGCCAGGAGCCTATAAAGAGTAGGGCTTTTTCTTTAACGCGCAGAATCCAGTCAAACTCCTAGTGGCCATACAGGTACTGAGAAGATGATTGAAATATGAAGAAGAATAAAAACTTACTATTTTCCTGCCTTCTATAAATTCTTCCTTATGGAAATTTTTCTGTGTCTGCAGCATCATGGAAAGTGAGGGTGGATTTAAAAACAGAGAGACAGGCTTATAGTTCTTGGGCTCAAAACCCTATTGAAGAGAGAAACTAATTCCATCCTCCAAACACTTAAAATTAGAGCTGAGCTGAAACAAACTAAAGTTGTAATCCAGCTCCAAAATAGCTCTATTTTTTATTATAGTGAAAGAAATTGTCCTTCACCCTACCTTCCTCACAGAAGAAAGGGATATTCCCTTTTGGAGTAAAATTAATGTCTATTTCAGTTTTTCCTATGTTTTGTATATAATGTCTGGTATACAATAAAAAAAATGTGAAGCAAGAAAATATGACCCATAACCAATGAAAAGTAACAAATAAAAGCATATTCACTGATCACTCTCATGTTCAAATTACCACACAAGTAATTTGAAATTATTATTAATATAAAAATAGTTTTGGGAAATTGATGATTTTTATAATGGAGAATTTCTACAGAAAATAAATGGAAACTAAAAAAATAAATTTAGGATTATAAAGTATGATATCTGAAATAAAATAAATGAACAATCACAATATTAGACTGGATACAATAGAAGAAAGAATCAGTGAAATTGAAGAGAAGTAAATAAAAATAATCCAAACTGAGCCACAAGGTATGAAAATAATAATTAAAAAATAATAATAATAATAATAATAATAATTTTAAAAACCAGTAAAGTGTATCAGACATCTGTAGAACTCTGTCTATAGACATGTGGAAGTGGAGTCTTATACCATGTATCATACCATATACTAGGGCCTAGTGCATTTAAAGCTAGTCTCAATAAATTTTTAAAAACTAAAATTATAGAGAATATTTATGACAATAGATTTAAGCAAGAAATCAATAACAGAAAGAAAGTGAATAAAATCCTGATATTGGAAATAAAACAACACAATAAATAACCCATATGTCAATGAGGAAATCATAATGGCAATTAGAAAACATTTAAAACCCAATAATAATTAAAAACAGAACATATTAAACTTAGTGAGATACCGTCAAACACTGTATAAAGGGAACTACTAGTATACAAATATTCATACTAGATACAAATAAAGATTTTAAATCAATAATCAAAGTTCTTGTCAGGAAGCTAGAAAAAGAAGAGAAATGAAATACAATATAAGTAGAAATGAGAAAAAGTAAGATAGAAATTAATGATATAGAAAACATAAACAATAGAGAAACAACAATAAAGCCAAACTGTGAATCTTTAAAAATAAGAATTTAATTTCTCAATCTGAAGATACAGAGGAGACATGAATCACCAATATCAGAAATGAAAAGGCAAACATTACCACAAACACTAAAGACCTTAAAATGAGAATAAAAAAAATATTATGACAATACATTTGACAACTTAGAAATAAGGATGAATTTAGTATAACCTTAACTTTTCAAAGACGACATTAGAAGACATAGAAAATATGAATTTTAAAAAGTATGACTACTTCTATGCCTATTAAAACAATTGAATTTATTACTTAAAAATTCCTACATAGCAAACCCTAGGTCCAGATGGTGAAAATGAAACCAAACCCTTCAAAGAATAAAAAAGAATTTCACAAACACCACTCTTCAGAAAACCTAAATTATCCTCTTTCTTCTCACCCATTGACTCTTATCTCAAGAATTATATTTCTGTACATTCTTTTTTACTTTTTTACTTTTTCTCCCTTCCAAAACGAAACATATACTTTTATATATGACTAAGGGCTGGGTACACGAAATTCATGCACTGGGGGTGGGTGATCCCTCAGCCCAACCTGCTTCTTCATACACACTGGGAGCCCTCAGGGGATGTCCTACAGACCACTCACCCCCAGCTTGCCCCAGGCCTAAAGCCTCTGGCCAATGGCATCCAGCCATCCCCTTGCAATAGGGCCAATGGCTGGCTCCGTCCCAGCCAGGCCCCTCCCCCCCTCATCCCCTGGCCCAGGCCTTCTCCCTGGCCAGCACATGCTGGCCATCTCAACCCTGCCCCCCCAGGGCTCTGGCCACCATAGCCCTGCCCCCCGCATCTCGGATCGCCTCGGCCCCACGCCCCCAGGATCCAGGCCGCCTCAGCCCCACCCCCTGTGGCCCAGGTCACCTCAGCCTCACCACCAGAGGACCCAGACCACCTTGGCCCTGCCCCCGCCAGCCCTGATCACCTTGGCCCCGCCCCAGCTCCTGATTGACTGGTGGGCATGGCTGGTGGGCGTGGCTTATGGGTGTCGTGAATGTATGGTCAATTTGCATAATACTCTTTTATTAGATAGGATACTTGAGGCCAGGTGGATGGGTGGGGACTGGCCTGCCTACTCTGATCAGGCCAATCAGGCCAACTGGGGGAGGGGCCACTGACAGTTGGCTGGCTGGCTCTGCCCACTGGTAGAACTCCTGGTAGAACTGGTCAAGGAGACCATTTGCATATGAGCCTTTTATTATATAGGATTCTTATTTCATGCACTTAACATTTTCTTTCAAACAATTCTATTATTTTTCCAAGTGATATTGTTAATAATTTATTTATTACTTACATAATCATTTTGTCTTCATACGTGAGTTTGGGTACTATAATTTCCTAGTTTTATAAATGAGGAAACTAAGACTCAGGGTTCACTTACTTAAAATCTCAGAGAACTGAAACTCCCGTTTGATTTCACATCCCACACTCCTTCCAACACACCACCTTCTCAATAAGAGTCAATGATTAATGGGCTATTCCCAACCAACCTGTCAAGAAGTAGTGCCACATAAGTTCTGTATTTGGTAGTGTTTTAATTATTAATTAAACCAGAAAAAAATAATTTCAGAGGGAATATTTATCCAGCTGCTTTTATTCTTGTGAACCAATCTGCCATGTTTCAAACTACGGGACTTGTCAGAGGGTAAATAAACTCCACTTATTCTATCATTTGTAAACTTTTAGGAATTGCTGAGTGAGGATATTCTAGCCCCATATGTTTTTATGTAAAATACTGGGTTAATTTAAAACAGACACAAGTGAGAAAACCTGCCTCTTCTAATGGTGTGACTTCCATCACAGAGCCTCTGTTGACTGCCTACCAAAATCATCTCCACTACCACTCTGGGTTTAATATTATTATGATTATCTCCTCCATCACCTTGCAGTTATCCTTTTTAGAAGCATTTACAACACTACAGTCAACAGAAAACTCCTTGAAGACAGAAATTAGGTTTTGCTCACTACTGTATATACCCAATATGCCTATCACACAGTAAGCACTTGATAAATATTAGCTGTATGAATACACATTTTATAATCATTGGGTGGTTTAGAAATACCTGAAAGACTAAATAGAGATACATAACTTACAAGCATTTTCACATGACAATACTAATTTCAGAGATGGCAACGTCTGGCTCTGACAGTGAGGCGTGTGATATCTTACAGTGAGTACCATTTTATGTCAATGTGATGCTTTAATGCTCATTTGAAAACCACACTCTCCCTTCTATTAATTTTCAAAACAAGTTAGTCTACACTGATTTCTCTCAAATCTCTTGAATTGTGTTTAATAATGAGGAGTCTTTGCTTGGCTTCAGCATCTGGGTTTCTAGCAACGTGATTTTTTTTAAAAATATGGTTTCTCTTACCCTGGTATCCATTGCCATAAAGGTCAGTTTGTTAACTCTGGTGACAGCCTGCCCTTCATGGCATATGTTCAATAAATGTCTGTAAGTGAGCAAAGACAAGAGATACTGGAACACTCTTAGCCTTAATAAACTGAAAAGGTAATAGGGGACTTAAATTCATTCAGAATAAAGAGACCTGTAGAGTCCATTTTTCTGGTTGAGAGATCAGAGCAAATGAATTGAAAACCTAAAATAGAAGTTGTTTTGTTCTCAGGGGTTCTGACATTTTCTTGGTGAGCTGCAAGTTATAAAAAGTCCTACTGAACTCCAAATTGCTAGCACCATATGGGAAAAAAAAATCCTGCAGTATATCTCTTATCATTTTAATACATATGTGTAGACAATCATTGCAGTTGAATTATTTCAGAATGGCTTTTTAAAATAAGCACCAAGGGGAGGGTGGAAATATTGGGAGGCCATGCAGACTATTACAGATAAAAGACCTCATGCTGGCAGTCAATATTTAAGCGTGCTGTCTTTACCTGATACTTGAAGTTGATGAGTTTAGGAAACCTGCTACATCTCTTAGTCAAATATCTCCTGGTTGACTTGGGTTAGGTTGCTTACCTCCATTTAATTTAGCTCTTTTTCTGGATATTTCTCCTATTCTTTCATATGAGGCACATTTCTTTGTCTTCCCATCTTGGCTGCCTCTTCGTGTTTGTGTCTATTTTAGATAGATCTATATGACTTCTGGTCTTGTGAGGTGGCTTTATGTAATAGGTATCCTGTGAGATCCTGTGTTGTAGTCTCCTTGATCAGATGCGTTGAATGTTCCAGGTATATCCCTTGTCTGGGTTATGTGGGCCTTCCACTTGTAACTGAGCCTTATTGCTATTGGCCCATTCATGTGTGGGATCAATCCTCGGGCTGGCTGACTGGGAGAATACTCTACCCCAGTGATCAGCAAACTGCAGTTTGCTAGCCACGGTTTGCCGCTCTGTTGACTGAGTTTGCTGACCACTGCTCTACCCCAACCACAGTGTGCAAACTCTCATGTAGGTTAAGCAATGGTATTTTTAAAATATATTTTTATTGACTTTAGAGAGGGAGAAAGAGATATAAACATCAATGAGGAGAGAGAATCATTGATCAGCTGCCTCCTATACATTCCCTACCAAGCATAGAGCCCACAACTTAGGCATGTGCCCTTGACCAGGATCAAACCTGAGACCCTTCAGTCCCCAGGCCAATGCTCTATCCGCTGAGCCAAACTGGCCAGGGCAAGCAATGGTATTTTTTAAGAGCTCTCAAAATGACTCCAATTTGCAGTATAGATTGACACAGACTAGTTAAATTACATTATCAAGCCATCAATTAAGACAGGAATAAATAAAGGTTTATGTCTCAGCAAAGCCCTAGCTTTGCCCTAAGGATTATCCATAAAAGTTTCTTGGGTACCTTTGGGACTTGGACCCACATCCCTGGGACATGTACAGAACCATTACACATCAGTAGCTACTGGCCCAGGAGAAAAATAGAATGACTTGTTGTACCATCAGTTTCATCATCCATATCACACAGTAAAGCAATGTCTGGGTCCATTTAAGGCAGTATACACCATATTTCCAAGAGTAGTTTTCTAATAAATGAGGTCATCAGAAAATGCTTTGTACACTAAGATTCTACCATATCATGTACTAGATTCTTTTCTTCAAAAACATTTGTTTATCATTGTGTAGGTATTGCCAGAGGGATTCTGTGTGGTGGCTAAATGTTCCTAACTTAAAAGCTTATTATATTCAGGAGTGGCAGATAGCTTCCATGGGATAATGCTAAGAATGGAAAAGCTGTAGTACTTTTATGTAACTAGCATAAAACTTTCCATATGATGGAAATTCAAACTCAGGCATTCAAATTACTAATGGATGAAAACAATAAATCTAATTAACTTTATTTGTTTTAAGAGAAAACAAGCTATACCATTTCTAGAAAATAGTTTTGTTTTGAAATATTTACTCTAAAGATTATTATGGCTGGATTTAACAAAAATTCTCGATATTAATAATTTTACTGGCTGATAGTATAAAAATTAGCTGAAGAAGAATGCAAAAGAATTAGACAAATAAACTTATTTATTGTGTAGGATCTATTCAAAGGAAATTATAAAATTTTGATAACAGATAAAGATGTAAGTAAAAATCCATATGAATGGAAAGAATAAATATTGAGGAGCTATAAATGTTTCCCAAAATAATTTTAGTTTTACAATATAATTCTGATCATAATTCCATTTTGATATTTTTAGAACAAGAGAAATTATTTTCTGAAAAAGAAACAGATGAGCATATTTTTCAAAACTTCAAAGACTAATAAAAGATGATTAATTATGAGAAATTAAAATCTTCATTCATTAAGACAGTATTGTACTGACATAAGAAAAGACACACAAATTAGTAAATAAAACAAAAGCCCAGAAACAAACTTGAATTAGTATTTAATAGTATTTGTAATTAAAGCATACAAAAATCAAGGGGAAAAATAATAAAATTATTTAATGATTAATTGAAGTATTTAATTAACTAATGTTTATATCAGCCTAGACACCCACCATGTGAAAAAAATTTAAATTAAATTAGAAATGTCTAAAAGAAGCATAGGTTAATATTCATCTTATTTCTATATGAGAAAAGATTCTTTTAGCATAAAAATAATGAGTTTTCAGGAAATAAAGAATGATAAATTTGATTGCCTACACATTTTAAACTTTTACCTATTAAAAAACTCAAAACTAAATCCAAAGAGAAAATTGGAGGAAATATTTGCTAAAAATACAACAAAGAGTTAAGTAAAAAAAAATCCATTTCACCCATAAGGAAAACATTACTGTCATAATAGAAAAGTAGCAGGAGATAAGGACAATAATTCACAAAAGAGGAAGAAATACAAGAGCATAATAAGCAAGAACAAGAAACACAACCTCATAATAGTCGAAAAAGCACAAATTAAGGGAACAAGATGATACTTTAGTTCCACCATCAAGTCAATATTTTTATAAATCATAATATTTAGTGGTAATCAGAGTACTCTGAGATTACTACATCCCAGAGTGCTAATTTAAATAGGACTTACCTAGAAATTAATTTAGCAACCTAAAGACAATGAAATGGACCAATGTTTATGTACCATGATGTTAATCACATTATCGATACCAAAAAATGTGGGTGTTGTTTGAATCTGAGTTTTTTATTGTCTCACGAAAATCGAAGAATGAAGTCAAAGACAAAAACAATGAACGGGAGCATAGCTTATTAGAAGCCAGTCCTGGAAAAGATGTAGCTGGAGTTCCAGGAGCGGGCCAGTGTCTGGAGCTTCCTTTCCATGCTACAGTTGGAAGTAGTTTAGCTCCAAGCTAATTAATGGAGTCTGATAGTCCATGTGTGGAGGTCCACATGGCCATAAACCACATGGGCACAGAGATATGTTTTTAATTTAGAGGGTGGGTAATCTTGCTAGCTCCTTATTGGTCTTTTCAAAGAATTCAGCCTTAGCAATATCCTTTGATATTGGTTTATATGCCTTACTGCCTTGTGATTGGTTATCTCCATGCTGCCTGTCTTAACAATATCCATGCCTTGTAAAGTTCATGCCTCTCTCCTGAGTGCCCTTCCTTCCCTGCCCAGTTGGGGTGCATTAGTAACTCTGCCTTCCTTCCCCATGGTCCCATCTCTATCTACTTGGCTTCCTTCTGTCTCTACATTATTCCTGTAATGATAATAAATCATACCCTGAAAATATTCACTAAATTGAAGAATGGATTAAAAATATGAAACCAGAGAAGCCAAGATGGCGGCATAGGTAAACACCTAAACTGCTGCCTCGCACAACAGTTTCCAAACTGCAACTAAAAGAAAGGATGTGGATCACCCAGGACCACTGGGGACTGACCTAGTGCAAGTTCTGCAGCTACAGGGGATGAGAAAGGAGCATTGGGACGTGCACAAATGCTGAAAAGCTGAGGTGTGGAGGTGCGGGAGCCGGACTGATGACGGGCGACTTTGGGGCTGCTTTTTTTCAACAGGAAGGGAAGCAGGCTCCTGATTCAGAACCCGAGTTTTTGGGGAGATGCTGGCCACCCAGACTCCTACTGGAAGAAGCTGGTCTGTCTGCCATCAGGTCCGAGAGTGAGGGTGGCTCCCTTGCGGAGGCGCCCACAGCAATCAGTGTTCATTGCACAGCAGCACAGGACTTGGGGACTTGGAGACACAAAGACACAGGGATGGCAGAGCAGCGGTTTGCCACACCCTAACCTAGTGACACCCTGAGGCCCCACCACGCCCAATCTGCAAACCCGCCTGAACTGTGCACAGTGGCATTTGCATATAAATGATGTGCACTTTCCCAGCTTAACCCAAATTGCAGCTCTGGTGAAAACAGGAGAAATCTGTAGACCTTGCTGTAGCTCCTGCTGGATCGCCTCAGACAGTAGCTTAACTGCACCCCAGTTCAGTGTGAAACAACACCAGAATTCAACTACTCACACCCATAAGTGACATTCAAAAGGCAGACTCAGAGAGCACCAAAGTCCCACTGAAGCAAGTCTGCCCCATAGGCATGTCTCCACACAGCAGCTCTTCCACTCCATCAAACAGGGAAAGGACAAAGTGCGGAGACAGAGACACGTCAGGAATGAAAGAAATGGAGGAAAGCAGACTATCGGATATAGAGTTCAAGACCACATTTATAAGCTTACTGAAGAATCTTCTAAAAACCTCCAAGAAACTTGATGAGACCTCTGAGGAGCTTAGTGAGACCATCAAGGACCTTAATGAGAATGCCACGAAAATGGAAAAGGACCAGACAGAAATTAAGCTTACAGTGTCTGAAATAAAGAATATATAGAAATTCAATGGTAGATCAAAGGACTCTAAGAATCAAACCAAAGATCTGAAATGCAAAGAGAAAAAAACATCAAACCAGAAAAACCAAAAGAAAAAAGAATCCAAAAATATGAAGAGAGTGTAAAGAGCCTCTGGGACAACTTTAAGTGCACCAACATCAGAATTATTGGGGTGCCAGAAGAAGAAAGAGAGCAAAATATTGAAAACCTATTAGAAGAAATAATGACAGAAAACTTTCCCCAGCTGGTAAAAGAAATAGACTTACAAGTCCAGGAAGTGCAGAGAACCCTAAATAAGAGGAATCCAAAGAGGACACATCAAGACACATCATAATAAAAATACCAAGGGCAAAAGGCAAAGAGAGAATCTTGAAAGCAGCAAGAGAAAAACAGTTGATTACCTACAAGCACCCATACAACTGTCAGCTGATTTCTCAACAGAAACTAAGCAAGCTTGAAGAGAGTGGCAAGAAATATTCAAAGTGATGAACAGCAAGAACCTACAATCAAGATTACTCTACCCAGCAAGACTACCATTTAGAATTGAAGGTCAGATAAAGAGCTTCACAGACAAGAAAAAGCTAAAGGAGTTCATCACCATCAAACCAGGATTATATGAAATGCTGAAAGGTATTCTTTAAGAAGAGGAAGAAGAAAAAAGTAAAGATAAAAGCTATGAACAACAAAATGACAACAAATACATACCTACCAACAAGTGAATCTAAAAATCAAGTGAATAAAAAATCTGATGAACAGAATGGACTGATGAATATAATAAAATCAGGGACATAGAAAGGGAGTGGACTGACAATTCTCAGGGGAAAGAAGGTGTGAGGAGTGTGGGAAGAGATTGGACAAAAATCTTACACCTGTGAGTTGGGGGAGATAAGGGCATGGAGTGGGGAGGGGAATCGGGTGGAGGGGGGCTATGGGGGAAAATGGGAAACACCTATAATAATCTGAACAATAAAGATGTATTTAATAAAATAATAAAAATAAAAGTATGAAACCAAGAAATGTAGTAATGCAGTTGTTATAGACTGAATGTTTGCTTTCCTCCCAAATTCATATATTGAAATCTAATTTCCAATGACATTAGGAGGATGGGTCTTTGGGAAGTGATTAGGTCAGGAGGGAGGAGTATTTGTGATTAGGATTCATGCCCTTGTAAGAATGCCTGGGGAAGAGGACAGGTGCAGGGTGGAGACAGTCAATGGGGAAAAAAGGGGGACGTATAAACAGTAAATATAAATTTTTTTTAAAAAGGCCAGAGAGCTAGCAGGCTCTTTTTCTACCATATGAGAATACAAGGAGAATTCATCAATCTGCAACCTGAAAGAGGAGTCACTAGAACTCAACCATGTCTGCACCATGGTCTCAGATTTTCAACTTTCAGAACTGTGAGAAATACATTTCTGTTTTGATAAGTCATCTACCTTATGGTGTTTGTTATAGCAACCCAAACTGATTAAGATAGCAATTAATAAAAATCATGTTTTTGAAATGACATTAATGATTTACAAATAAACCACACAGACTGTAAAGTGAAAGAAGCAGGGTGCTCTAAAAGCCATGTACATGAGTCAGAGCCATTATTGCTAAAGTGTGTGGGGTCCTTCCGGGTGCAGATCTCATAAAATGTCCTAGAAAGGAACTTCACTCGGGAGGTAGAGTTCCCTGAGAGGTACAATTGGAGATTTTAATTTATCTTCTTATGCTTTTCTGCAATTTACAACGTTTTGCTATGAACATAATTAGGTTCATTGTAGAATATAATAAAAATAAAAGGCATTCTTAAACCACAGAAATCTTGATAGATTTTTCTCTTGGTATAATCCAACTAAGGAGTCAGAATGAGAGTGGCCAATGACATCAGCATTAGTTAAATGCCTGAAAAGCAACCATTTTTGGCTTCTTTTGTATCACATAATTCATACCTGATATGAAATTAAAAGGGAGCACTTTCTTTCTAAGTCAAAAAGCACCTCCCACCCCACTCTCACAAAACTCAACCACTGAGCGTCTCCCAAAGAGAAGAGATCAATGTAACTAAGTTGTTAAACATGGGAGTACGTAATAATACAACCAGCGTGGTTTATTTTATCTCTGTGCCAATGCAATCGTAAAAGGTAATCTTTGATTTTTTAATGAAAAAAAAGGGGGGCCCCTAAAAGCAAAAGTGCCTAAGACCCACAGAATCATCATATAGCTCTGAAAAAGACATAGAAGGCTGCATACTGACAACTTCTGAAATAAAGCCATCATACTACTCCTGGACTATCTACCTAAGAATGATTATTGATAACCCCATAAATGATCCCCTGAGAAATGCACCCCTAAACACAAATGTTATGTTGTTATTGTTTTTTTAAAAATAAACCAACCTAAGTCCTCACAAATTCTATTACATTTCCAGGCATTTCAAGTATATGTGAAGAACACTTACAAATCAATAAGTAAAAGAATATCCCCTTTATTTTTTTTTTTAAAAATGTACCAATTGACTAAGAAAATAAATGTTCAGCTTCACAATCAATGAAAAGAAAGCAAATTAAAAATGTAATATTTTTTGCATAACAAGGATGTATTTTTTCAAATAATTACATGCAGTGTTTAAAAACTTAGGGGAAAGAAATATTTTTGACATTTTGGGGGTTATCAGTGGACACACACCTACTTAGGAGATTTTAGTAAAATATTTCAAGAAATGTAATGTCTTTTAGTTTACAAATTCTCCTAGAAATTTATCCCATAAGATCTTAAATGTGGGGAAACTGACTTTAGCATACAATCATGACAGCGTTAATTATAATGATGTAAATTGGAAGTGAGCTAAGTGTCCAACAAGAGGAAGTTGATTAATTTCATCCAATAAATCAATAAATTGTACCAGGCAGTGTTTTGGGGGGTCACTTTCTGTGCCACCCCCTCCTGTGTTGATTCTCATAGCACAGGGTTGGGTTTCCAGATGACAGATATAATCTGTATGAAGTCATTCTTAATTCTCACATGCGCCCTAACCCACAGCTTCTGTACTGACTCCATTATGAGAGAGGCAGTGGGCTTAATGGTGTCATTTCAGATCCATTTCTCAATTGTGACATTGATCTCTTGATGGAGGACTTGAACCCCAGTCATGTCAAGATCACCAAGATGTTAAGAAGATTCCACCTCCTGCCTTTTGATAGTTTGGCTTTCTTTCCGAAAATGTCCCCCTTGCTCTTCCTTCCTCCTCCTGGGATGATCTTGTACATCTTGTGCTTATTGAAGCATCTGAGGCATTTGGCTGGATGGATGGGAAATCAGGAAGCTTTCCCAGGACTGATCTGTGATCCTCCTTGCTCTGGGTTCTCTCTTATTTAGCAGTCTTTAGTGTTTGATTTGTACCAGGCTTCTGGCTATTTCTCTGTTTTTCCATGTGCACTGACAAATTTTACAAGGTACTAGCTACATAATTGCCCGCCGCTTTTATGAGCTCAGTCATAGCATTGTTGGGGCCAGGTGCTTTTCTCGGCTCACTTTTTTTTTTTTTCTGTGGGTTTCAGATGTGGTTTCCATTTCTTCCCCAAGGCTTCAGAGGCAGGGCTTCTTTCACTGTATTTAACTGCCTCATTATTGATCATTTTCCCTGGAATATTTAATATCCTTTTCTAATGTCTCTAGGTTTGAACCATTCTTTCTGGGGCTTTCTTTTTTAAAATAGAAAAACCTCTTTGCCTTTAGATACAGAGGTAAAATTTATAGAGTCTGAAACTCTGCCTGTCTCAGGGATGATGGCCATCCACTCCTAATTGCTCTTTCCCTGGGTCTCACCTATAATTGGAGAAGCAAATCTAATGAGAATATGTGGACAAATGGAGAAATATTTTTTTATTGGTAACATGTTTTGTAATTGTTAATATATAAATATACAGACCTTCCATGTGTGATGTGACTTTGAAAAAAGGGAAAGTTGTGCTTGAATAGTTACTCTTTTTGAGGATGAAGTATTAAAGAACACCTTAATCTCTATGAAGCCAACCATCTCTCAAATCTCCTTTGTTGGATATTAAAAATAGTCAGAAACTGTATCGAATTCTGGAAATTTGCTAAGAGTAGATTTCTGGTGCTCTCTCATCACACACAAAAATAGTAACTATGTGAAGAGAAGATATGTTAATTAGCTTGACTACAGCAATTATTTCACAGCCCAAATGTATAGTAAATCATTATGTTGTATACCTTAAATATATACAATTTTTATTTTTAAAATAAATTAAATAAATAAGGGCAGGAGAACACTTCTACAGAGTTCAGAATTGGGAAGTCATTGATAGACTCAATGTACAATAACAGAAACACAGAGACACAAAATTGTGCCTCAAAATATGCTGACGTGCCAAAACTAGTTTGGCTCAGTGGATAGAGCACCATCCTGCGGACTAAAGGGTCCCAGGTTCTATTCTGGTCAAAGGCATGTACCTTGGTTGCAGGCATATCCCCATTGGGGGGTGTGCAGGAGGCAGCTGATCGATGTTTCTCTCTCATCGATGTTTCTAACTTTCTATCCCTCTCCCTCCTCTCTGTAAAAAATCAACAAAATGTATATATTTTAAAATATGTTGACTTTACTTCATAATGTTAAAATACCAATTGAATTTTAAAAGTTTAGTCCTATAGAAATAAAAAAAATATTTTATAATTTATGAGAAATAGAAATTTTAAAACAAAAGAGCATATGACATTAAAATTCTCACACTCTGCCGAGTAGACCTCTGGCACATTATTTTTTAACTGTCTAGGTGATTCCAATCTATAATCAAAGTTGAGAATTACATTCTCCTGAAAGGAAGGAGGAAAGGCACTTAGGAAGAGATACAAATGGTCCAAGGAAGTTTCAGTGTGGAAAGTAATGCATTTAGGGAAATATAATCCCAATCACATTTATAAGATGACAGGTTCTAGACTATCCATTTTTACTTTGGAAAATGCTATGTTCCTCCTGTGTTTGTATCTATGATAGCATTTACACTATTTAATAATTGCATTTTTTTGTTTGTTTCTCTCACTCTAGCCCTCTGAGATGGCAAGAACTAGACCTTTTCTACCATTGATTTCTAGCTGTCAACAGAGTACCTGGTACAGAGTACTTGGTAACTATTCAACCATGAATGAGCTCATGGTTGGATAGTTATCAGGTGCCTTCCCTGATGTCAGGCACCGTGGTAGACAGTTTGTCTATGTCAAGAATTCAAACAAGGTCTTATTCCTGGTGGGGAGGAGAAGGAAAGAGGCAATACACAACTAAATAAATAAACAAGTAGTTATCAGGTATTAAGAAGTATGGGGCCCTAACCAGTTTGGCTCAGTGGATAGAGTGTCAGCCTTGGGAATGAAGGGTCCCAGTTTAGATTCCGATCAAGGGCATGTACATTGGTTGCAGGCACATCGCCAGGAGGGGGTGTGCAGGAGGCAGCTAATTGATGTTTCTCTCTCTCTCTCTCTCTTTTTTTATCTTTATTGTTCAGTTTATTAATTACATTGTTTCCCCTTTTTATCCCCCTATAGTTCCCCTCCACCCTGTACCTATCCCATCCTCCACCCTCACCTCCCCCTTCCCACTGTCCTCTCCCATTATTGCAAGATTTTTGTCCAGTCTCTTGATGCACTTCCCACAACCCTTTTCTCCCCAAGAATTGTCAGTCCATTCCCTCTCTATGTCCATGTCTTTGTTATATTCACCAGTTTATCCTGTTCATCAGCCTATCAATTCACTTGATTTTTATGTTCATTTGTTGATAGATGTGTATTTGTTGTTCATAATTTATATTTTTACCTTTTTCTTCTTCCTCTTCTTAAAGAATATTTTTCAGCATTTCATATAATGTTGGTTTGGTGGTGATGAACTCCCTTAGCTTTTTCTTATCTGCGAAGCACTTCCTCTGACCTTCAATTCTGAATGATATCTTTGCTGGGTAGAGTAATCTTGGTTGTAGATTCTTGCTGTTCATCACTTTGAATATTTCTTGCCACTCCCGTCTGGCCTGCATCGTTTCTGTTGAGAAATCCGCTGACAATCGTATGGGTGCCCGCTTATAGGTAACCAACTATTACTCTCTTGCTGCTTTTATTATTCTCTCTTTGTCTTTTGCTCTTGGCATTTTAATTATTATGTGCCTTGGTGTGGTCCTCTTAGGGTTCCTATATATTGGGGTTCGGTGCACTTCTTGGACTCCTAAGTCAATTTCTTTCACCAGGTGTGGGAAGTTTTCGGTCACTATTTCTTCAAATAGGTTTTCATTGTCTTGGTCTCTCGCTTTTTCTGGCACCCTTATAATTCGGATGTTGGTATGCTTGAGGTTGTCCCAGAGGCCCCTTACACTATCTTCAATTTTTTGGATTCTTTTGGTTTCTTGCTTTTTCAGCTGAGTGGATTTTACCTCCTTGTATTTCAAATCTTTAACTTGGTTCTTGGGGTGCTCCAGGGCACTTTTAGGTCTTTGTATAATATTTTTTGTTTCAGTCAGTGTATGTTTAATTTCTGGTTGGTCCTTTTTCATATCCTTGAGAGTCTGCTTTATATCCTTGAGGGTTACTTTCATTTCCTTGTAGGACTCATTCATTTCCACGTTGGTCTTGATCATTTCCACGTTGGTCTTGATTATTTCTTTGCAGCTCTCGTTTATATCCTTGAGGGTCTTGTTCATTTTCTTGTAGGACTCATTCATTTCCTTTGTGGTCTTGCTTATTTCCTTATAGGCCTCGACCTTTTGTTGGAGCCTCTTGAAAAACCCTATAACTGTGGTTTTGAATTCCATGTCCAGTCGTTTTTTTCCCTCCATTTCTTTCACATCTGATTTCATTCCATGTCGCTGCATGGTGGCTGCTTCCCTGAGTTGGTCCATTAGCTTTGTGTGGTAGACTTCCTACTAGGGATAGTGGCTCAGCCTCCCCGGTTACCTGAGGTGGATATGGGTTACATAGTCTTGCTGAAGTTCAGCTCAGGTTAATCGTTGTTAGCACTTGGAGGGGTTGACCTCCAGTCCAATTGTCTGTGAAGTTCAGCTGTGCTCAGGTTGAATGGGTGGAGTCTCCGGGCCAAGCAGACAGCGTTAGCTCCGCCCTATGTGGCCCCAGGGACTCTGTGCCGGGGGCAATGGCCGCCAGCACCTCTGAGAGAGAGCCGCTGCCGAGCTCCACCGGCTGCCGGGGAATTCAGACTCTCCCCAGTTGAGTCTGCATGTGCAATGTCTCACCCAGGGTCATAAAACAAAGCAGTCTGACGGTTTTCCGAATGAGAGAGCGAGTTGCAGAGCACTCTCTGGCCGTCACGCAGCTGAGCTGTTCGCGCAAGCTGCCTTCTCCACAAGCCTGCAGACCCGGCAGCACCCAAGCTTCGGCATGCCCTCCCACTGTCCAGTTTTTACCCCATATGATAGTGGGTTCTCTGGACTTCGCCCAGAGCTGGAGAATCAGTCCAGTGGGACGCTTTTGTCTCCCCGTTTGAGAAAACTGGCCGGTTTTCAGCCGCCCGCCCTCTCCGCAGCGTGCGCTCCAAACCTCTCTCCGCGCAAATCTTTCAACACTGTCCGCCACCGCTCCTCCGAGTCACAGTGTCTTATCTTCACTTTTATTTGTGGAATTTTCACTCGGCCAGCTTTCTGGTGATTCTGGAAGGTGTTTTTTCTTTCATTAAGTTGTAGTATTAAAATTGCTGAGTATGACGGCAAGATAGGTGTTTTACCTATGCCGCCATCTTGGTTCTCTGTCTGATGTTTCTCTCTCAATGATGTTTCTAATTCTCTATCCGTTTCCTTTATTCTCTGTAAAAAAAAAAAAAAATCAACAAATATATTTTTTTTAAAAAGAAATATGGGTTTGGAGAGAGGTGCAGAAAGGTATGGGGGGATTATTGATAATGGATGAAAATTTGGCTTGGGGTGATAAACATACCATATTGTGAACAGATGATGTGTTGTAGAATTGTGCACCTAAAACCTGTATAATTTTGTTACCAGTGCCACCTCCAATAAATTAGATAAAAAGGGGCATCAGGAATACTGCCAGAGAATTCAAGCCTGGATTAACTGCATCTACAGTGAATTGAGACTAAACTCAAACAGAGAACTGAATGACAGAAAAAAAATAATAAAGCCATTCATATGAAGATCTAGAAGACCCAATATTCAGGCTCATGGGCAGAAAAATACCTTAGTGTTCAATGAATAAAAAGAAGTGAACAGGAGAGTTGTGGAAAAGAGAAACATGGTAGGAAATATGATTCAATATATAGGTAGACAGAGGCCAGATTCAAAAAGATTTTATAGGCAAAGGTAAGAATTCTGAACTTTATTGTAAATGCAATAGAGAACCATTCATTGGAGGGTTTTACTCAGGGAAAGAACATCTATCATTTATGTTTCTCAGAGATCCCACCAGCTGTTGAGGGGAAAATAGATAGGAGAGGAACCTTTATTGGAAGCAGGAGACCAGCTAAAAGGCTATTGCTGCTGTCCAGATGAGAAGGATGTCATTTTTTAAGATGAGAAAATGGTAAAAATATGGGAGAGAAGGGAAAAAAAATCAAGAATCCTGCTTTGACTAAGTTTGAACTGTCTAGTAAACAAACAAGCAGAAATAACCAAGAAGGGGGTTTCTTATACCAGTCCAATAACTAGAGAAGAGCTGAAGGCTAATAAAAAAAATCTGGGAAAAATTGGCACAAATAGAGTTTCTTATACCATGGGGTGGGTGACAGTCCATCAAGAAAGTACACAAAGATCCCAGTAACGAGCCTGCTGTGATGGTCTACTGGGGAGAAACAGGAAAGCCATCAAAGGATGAAGATAATAAGGAGAGTGCAGTTTCATTAATAACTAAAATACTGGAGAAGGAGCATTTCCCCAGACTAAAAGTATTTCTTATGTTTTCATCACATAATATTGCTATTTCTTCCTTCTTTTAAGGTGGCTTTTCACTTATAGATCACTGATACTCTAAATTTTGTAGAAGAAAAAATTTTCATTCCAATAACCATCCTATCTAATAAAAGAGTAACATGCAAATGTGACTGTACCTTGGCTCCTGATTGGCTATGCTACCAGCCAATCAGGAGCAGGGGGCATGGCCAGCAGGATGGGAGGCGAGGCCTGTGAGGCATGTGGGGGAGTGGCCGAAGTGCAGCATGTGCTCGGAGGTGGGACTGGGCAGGCGCCGCAGGGTATTGGGAACAGCAGGAATTCTGGGAAATGTAGCTTTGAGCTCTGTGGTGTACATGTTGGGCCTGTGACCTGGGTTTAGGCGAAACTTCAATTAAAGCTGTGAACTCTCTGTAGGAAGGATTTTGATGTACTGAGTGTGGAATGCAGAAGCGGGCAGGTGGGGTGGCTCTTTTTTTTTTTCTTAGTTCACAGCTTTAATTGACGTTTCACCTAAACCCAGGTCACAGCCCCAACATGTTTACCACAGAGCTCAGATTATTGGGCAATTCAGTGAAAATGGGACAGAAAAACTCTCTAAGGAACAACAGCTTCCTGAATCTGTTCACTCATAGCCTATCTGACCCAGAAATGCAGAAAATTACCGTCAAACACATCACAGGATCAAAGTCTTTGCATCCAGGGGAGCTTAAAAGGACACAGACTTTTCCATTTGCTCTACTCTTCCATCCACAGGATAATCTTCTGACACAGCGAGTTCAGAGTTCTCTGGTGATTGCAAGGACCTAGGTTCTCATTGCCTCCTCCTCCACCCTCTGCTGCTCCTTGAAATAATCGATCATCCCTCTTTTGGGGGAAAGGAAGGGACACATTAAAGAAGTCTTCTCTAAAGGGATGCTTATGGAAAAAAAAATGTAGAAAGGACTACAAGAGAAGAGTGTTTTCTTTAGTAGACAAAGCAGCTCTATTAGGCAGGTTTGGGAGGCCTGACAGCCTGAGCCCATGCTGGCTACCTACAGGGGCACTTGCACTTCCACCAAGCTACTCTGCTTTACATTGTAACATGGTCTTCTTGGTGAACCCAATCCGTAATGAAAAACTCCTGAACTACACTGTGTTTTATAGATTTTTTTTTTTAAATTGAGGCTTTAGACCTTGGGCAGGCTGGTGGTGAGCCATCAGTTGGACATCCCATATGTGAGAGGGGGCAGGTTGGGCTGAAGGACCACTCCTACCCCGTGCAAGAATTTTGTGCACCGGGCCACTAGTTACCTAATATTTTTGTAGGTGGAAAAATAATTCATGTGCTTCAATATAAGAAAAGTGAAAACGGTTCTAAGAAAAAAAGGTGGATATTTTCATTTATGGTTTCATATGAGATGGACTTGTTTGTATGCTCCTGCACCAAGGAGCGTAAGGCAGCGGTTCTGCTCAGAGTAGGAGACAGGCAGGGCTTCTGCTGAGGGTGGCAACTCAAGATCCCTCAAGGAGTGGACTTCTTCTAGCTGCGCTTCCTCTGGTAGAGACCCCTCTCATTCCTGGCTCCCCTGGTGACTCTGCCAAATGGGTTAAGGAAGAGAGCAGCTAGTTGATAACCACTGCCTTCAGCATTAAAAAGCAACAAAGCCTACTCTGGTGCCTATTGTTAAATATCCAGAGAAGGACTGGAGGAGAGGGGGAGAATGGATTTTAATTTTTAATAAGCAGACCAAAGTAATAATAGAGTCCTTATGTTCTTAATTTGTATTCCATGTAAGGATAAAATATATTTTCAAACTCTTACTCACCTAAACCATTGTTATAATACAAAATGCACAACAAAGCTCAATAAAGAATAACTGAAAAGGAAAACTTTGTGTTGTGGAAAAAGACAGAACATAGTGCAGTGTTTAAGCAACAACAACAACAACAAAAACAAAACAAAAAAAAACATGAATGTGGGGAGGTGTTAGGTTGAATGATGTCCCCAAAAAGATGTATTGAAGTCCTAATCCCAGTTACCTCTGAACTCAAACTTATTTGAAAATAGGGTCCTTGCAGTTGTACTTAGTTAAGATAAGATCACACTGGGCTGGGTGAGCCCTTAATTCAATATGACTGATGTTCTTAAAAGGAAAGAGACATATGAGGAGAAGACAGCCATTGAAAATGGAGGTGAGATTGGAGTGTTGCCTCTATAAGCCAAAGAATAACAAGAATTGCAGGCAACACTGAAAGCTACAAGAAACAAGGAAGGATACTGCCATGCAGGAGAACAGGAGAGAGGGGGGGGGGGGAGAGAGAGAGAGAGAGAGAGAGAGAGAGAGAGAGAGAGAGAGAGAGAATGAGAATGGTCCTTACCCACACCTTGATATTCTACGTCTAGCCTCCAGAACTGTGAGCAATTTGTTTTAAGGCATCCAGTTTGTGTCCCTTTGTTACAGCAGCTCTGGGAAACAAATACAACCTAGTTCTGTCACTTAACTAGGTCTGTGGTTGGGATGTTCCTTTACTTCTCTATGCCTCCATCTCTTCTAATGTGAAATGGGGATCACAATAAAATGAAGTATAGGATTGTGGTGAAGATTGAAGGAATTCATATAAGTAAAGCAGTTAGAAAAACGTTAGGTGCTCAGCCAGGTTCATAGAAACTTGTATCTCATTCATTATGAATATGTAAAGGGCCTACACTAGCACCTGAGCCACAGATGGCATTCAGTGAACAGGTGTTTCCTTGCTACATTATAATTTACTAATCGTTATTAATGTGAAGACATGGTAGCATTTATAAAATAATAGGCAATTTTTTACTGTCTCATAAATCTTTTGTCTCAAATAAGTCTTTTGATATATATATATTGTTATTATTGTTGTTGAAAATATATATATATATATATATATTGTTATTGTTGTTGAAATATATATATATTGTTGAAATATATATATATTGTTATTGTTGTTGTTGAAAATTTGGCATCCTGAGCTTATCTATGAAGACTGCCTTCAAACCCACACTTCACTACCACTTCTTCGGTGCAGGATCATGGAATTTAAACCTGACTACCAGACAAAGAAAGCTTTACCAGTAATTATATAGATTACTCTTCAGCCTCCCTCCCTCCACCATCTCCAAATTGCATTCATTTCAGAGTTTAAATCAATAGAACCTTGGAAGTCTGATTTTGAACTTCTGAGTTTCCTGATCCTTCATTGCAGACACTTAAAAGTTCATGGAATTCTTCAGTTTTACAGATGTTGACCTAATTTTGACCAGACATTAATATTTATTAAAAGTTCTATAATCTCCTAAAAATTAATTGCCTTTTTTCAGAAAGTAATTTTATGTTACACATGTCAGTGACTAGTACGTCTCTGTACTCACATACACCCACTGTTTCTTGCCCCTAAAATGTATTTAATGTACATTTATTCAGAAAACATTTATTGAATTATTTTGTACAGATCACTGTTGGGAAAAAAGAAAATAGAGAAATGTAAGAAACTAATAATACAAAGAACAATACATATAATTGGAACAAATATATGAGCCTTCAGTTCCTCTTGGGGCAATCTATAAAGACTTTAGTGGATGTAGCATTTGATGGAACTCTTGGAGGATACAGATTTTAAAACATAAATTTTTCTTTTAACTTTTATGTTTTCATAATGATTTCACTGGCTTGCCAGAACTGCAATAAAAAAAATGGAATCATTGATAATCCAAAGTAGATGAAAATTTGTCCAGGGTAAATTTAAAACATTTGTCAGAATTCCATGGAGAGCATTTGACTTTGGAGCCTAAAAATAAAATCTGTTTCTTAAATGACTGAGTTCCTCAGAGTAAAGATGGTGGGGTAGGGGGATAAAGGAGAGGGACTGGTGCCGGCATGTGCCTGTGAAACAGAGGAGGCCCCTGAAGAGTCTTCTGACATGTCTTCACATACCACCTGCAATAGTTATGAGATCCAAAGAAATGGGGAAAGTTCATCATTGTTTTCATCCTAGTGGTGTTTGAAAACTTAATGTAAAAGCCACCATTTTAATACAGTCTTCCTTTTAGAGTTTGGCAAAGCAAACCCATAAGAGAGAGATTGGATTTGTTTTCCTTGGCAAAGAGGTGCAATCTGAACTTCTTTCATCTGAAACTCTTTACCATCTTTGGAGGAAGAGCAGCTGAACTCATGGCCGGCTGTGCATTCTCCAAGGACCCCAAAAGGAAGCTGGAACTATCTAGAAAATATTAATGTTCAGCAAGAGGCTCCAAGAACCATCATCAAAAGGAGAGCGGGAGAAAATGAGAAAGTGTATAAATATATGCATCCAGATATATCGCTATATTGATAAAAAGCCTTTAGATGTCAATATTAGTCATCTAAAAATGCCCAAAGTGAAGTATAATGAAACCGCAGAGAGCTGCTAACCAATCTCATCAGTTGCTTGAATTATGAATTCACGGCTAACCACAATACCCTCGGGGAAAGCACATAGTGCTCTCACAGTGCCTACGTTCTACAAAGGCAGGACTGAGTCATGAATTAAGACAATTATATGGATAATTAAACAAATAAAACCCAGCTAAAGTGTTTCCTAATCTGAAAATCCCATTTTTATCTACCCAGATTTATCAAGATATACTGTTTGTTGTTGTTCAGCTTTCCATCTCATTTTGGGTGAGGTTCCGATGGAAGACCTTCACCAAGCAAGGTTCTAGGTGCATATTTCAGAGGACAAGTCCAGAGACTGTAAGGCCTGCTGATGAGAATAGGAGAACGCGGGCCCTGGTATCAAACACAGGCTGTTCCTTCCAAACCCTGGTACCCAGCTGATGTACTGGACTTCTCTGAGCCTCCATTTTCTTGTCTATGAAATGGAGTAAACACCACCTGATCCTTGGGGTGCTGATAAGGGGTAACACACATGGCAGTGCTTAATACATGAGAGTCATTATTATCCCTGCATGCTCAAGGAGCTTTTCAACATCTTAACTTAAGTACTGCACACTTTGAGTTGGAATTAATGTCATTTTTTTTTTTTTTTTGTCTGAACTGACTTCAATGGGAAACAAAAGAACATGTTTCAGCTACTTTTCTAACCACCCCTAAAAGCCTTGGAGAGGTCTCTCAATTTTAGGCTTGAGAAACTGGCATGAGGAAAGACCTTTTTTAAATAATAGAAATTACATGAAAAGCAATCTTCTCTTGCAGTCTCACAGGCTTTTGCGGACACTAATGATCCTGGGAATGAACACAAGCTAGCACCTGGACTTTCTGCGATGCAATCCAGCCACCCTCCAAAGCGAGCCACAAAGGCTGGGAAGAACTGCATAAGGTCGCAGTAGGATGTATACATGAGTGCCTCTCAGACGCGCTATTTCCTTTGGATGGGACATTAAAAGTCAGAATCTAGCCTTCTACCTGGAGACATTGGAAGGCTTCCACAGGCGAAGATTTTAAATAACCTTCTATACAGATTTTTAATGAGAAAGCTAGGCTGGTTTGAATAAAATTCCCTGAGAAACATACAGTAAGGAGTTGGGTTACTGCTTATTCAATCTTTCAATACATCACTCCATAAATGTTCTTCAGATCTTTCGTGGGCTTATAGTATAGCCTTAGACCCTTCCCAGTGTTCTCTTCCCAGGCCTGTACTAGGGACAGCTGGGTATATGTGACTGTCCATTCCTCTGTAGTACCCTTTGACTTAAAAGTACAGTGGACAGAGACCAGCAGAGTAGGCTAAAATAATGCTACTCACCTTGGGGACCATTGTAAATAGTAACTCATGATATCTTCTTACCAATCTTGCAGAAAGTGGAATTGCCTTTAAATTTCCACATTAACCACCCCGCCCCATCAAAAAAAAAAAGTGCACAAATCCAAGGCCTTATTAGTGATAGGGTTATAATGGTGAACAAACACTTCATCAGCAGATTCAGCTCATGCACTGAAAGAGCAGTGAACCATGGCCATCTCCACAAGACCAGAGCATGCTCTTCCACGTAATTGCTGCACTATTTGGATTTATTCATTATTGTGGTGAATCGGGAATGAAAAAAGGACAACCCTAGAAAGTCAGACCAAATTATTTAGAGCATTCATATTTCAGTGGGGAAATATTTTTAATGAGGGACAATTCCTAATCAGCATGGATTCTGTTTTGCATAATTAGAAAACTCTAGATTTGATTAAGGAGAGTACAATGTGCCATTCTACTGTAAAAAAAACAACAACTTTGATTTAAAAAATAGCATTTATCGAAAGTTTTATTTAATGATATGCTATATTCTTCTAAAAACCTCTCAATAAACATAAATTTAAAAAAATTAGCCCTGGCCAGTTTAGCTCAGTGGATAGAGCGTCAGCCTGCAGACTGAAGAGTCCCAGGTTCGATTCCGGTCAAGGGCATATACCCGGGTTGCGGGCACATCCTCAGTGGGAGGTGTGCAGGAGACAGCTGATTGATGTTTCTTTCTCATCCATGTTTCTAACTCTATCCCTCTCTCTTCCTCTCTGTAGAAAGTCAATAAACTAGATTTTTAAAAAACAGAATTAGTGATTTCACTGGCTTTCTTCCCAGTCTTAATACTCACACAAATGAGATGTGTATAGTTCTAAGCATCTGCATTTTATTCATATCTCCTCCCAACTAGAGTGTGAGACAAGATAAAAGAGTCACTCTTTGCCTATGGAATCAGGGCACCCTGGCTTGAATGGGCCAAATGCCTCAGAAAGTCTGTCCACTGAGAGAAAATCCATAAACCACACCTCCCACTTGTGTGTAGTCCTGTGTCTCTTCCTACTCAGCAGATTGTCCTGGGGAACTGTTTAAATTCTCTAGATTTGGTAATAAACAGTTGCCATTTTGACCATTTCCTTTTGCAGAGCCACAAACTGCAGCATAAATGAATAGCTCCTTTCCTTTGATGGCCTTGCCCAGGGGCTGTTTCAGCAACCCATAAATCCTGTAATTGTATAGGATCCTTTGGCAGCGTGTGGATTTTTCTGCTAAATCACAGTGAGAAGAAGATCAGGAGGAAATCTGAAAAATAAAGTATTAGAATGGCATTAGGAGATTTACAGTGGGAGGGAATGGCACTGGCAAAACCCCAGTAAGGCCCTTCGTCCTGGTACAGAGAGGGCATGGCTAAGCTTTAAGCATCTTCCCTGTTGGCTAGGAGTAAAACGGAGGGTTAAATCCACTTCTTTTTCTCCCCTGCACATTGCTGGTGTCAGAGGGTGTGGTGAGATTCCAAAGCCGGCTTAGCTGTCAGGGATATCGACCCAGTGCATTTATGTTCTTTTATATAGATGTTCTGTAATGGACTTACTGCATGACGGTGGGGAAACAGGCCTGGGAAACAGCACATAACCATTTGTGCATGCCTTGTTTTCTGTTTGGTGTATGTGTGTGTTTTTCCCCGAGGGGCTCTATCAAACCAGTGTGTGTAAAGGCATTGTAGAATTCTGCCAATATTTTATAAACTGCATTTTCATGTGTCAACAAGAAGTCAGTGTGGAGTAAGCTAAACCATGCCGGTGCTTGGGGGGTTGTTGATAGTGGGTTGGAAATCCAAAAAAAAAAAAAAAAGTACCCTGTTGAATAAAACCTGTGCTATTCCCTGGATCAGAAACTTCAGTTGCTGTGTTTATGAATGCTTCGTGAACAGGGAAGTCTGAAAAGACACAGAAAGCATTTCCCCTAATGGTATCAAATTTAAATGTTTTCTAGCAAGTTGAAACCAGCAGGATGCTTCAGTAATTAACAGATTAAGATCTATCGACAAACTCTTCACATCAGAAATGCAAAGGAAAATTACAGGTCTTTTAAGAAGTTAGGCTTCTCATAAAGCAATGGCAAGGAATAGTTGCATATCTTAACGGAAATTTTTTTTTTTTTGGCAAAATAAGCAGTGCTAAATTATATGGAATGTGCAATTCTTTTGAACTCTCTGGGACTGGGAATCCTATAAAATAGAAGTTTCAGGTTTTTTTTTAAGTGGTTGCTGATATTTGAAGACATGCATTGGAAATAACAGATAATAAATGTTGCCTGCATTACTTCTCCAGGGCAGGGCCCAGGGCCTTCTCTCTCTCTCTCTCTCTCTCTCTCTCTCTCTCTCTCTCTGTCTCTCTCTCTCTCTCTCTCGCTCTCGCTCTCTCTCTCTCTGCTCTTTCCCCAGATGATTTCAAACGCTCCTGGGCCTTTGAAAGTCGCATTTGTGCTGGTGAATCCTCTGAGCTCCAAACTGGTGTGTTTATTGCCAACCTGACATCTCTGATGTGTGATTTCTCATGTGGCTCAAAGTGAACGTGTCCAAAGCAGAACTTTTGATTTTTAACTTCACTACACATATGTGTGCTTGCGTATACACACACACACACACACACACACACACACACACACACACACCAAAGCAACACTGTTTCTGTCTTGGCTTTACCCATTTCATTAAAGACATTAAAGACTAACACCTCTTCGCAGTTGCCCAGACTAAAACCTAGGAATTTCCATGAACTGTTCTCTTTATGTCCAACATAGAATCCTTCAGCAAGGTCTGTTGGCCCTTCCTCTACAACATAAATCAAACAATTCCACTTTTCTTCTTTTCCACGGCCAGTAGTCTATCTTAAAGCACCATGATCTCTATCTCCTTAGAGCTCCTTCTGCTTCTATTCTTGGGCTCAGCACCAGAAGATTCGGACAGTCTCTTTTTTATGCTCTAAATCTTCTTAAGTCTCCAGCTCAGAAGCATTACACTTGATGCCCCCTAGCCAATCACATATTGCATATTGATTGTACCTGCCATGTTCAAGGCGCAGAGCACGGGGGTACAAAGATGTATGATTCAGCCACTGCCCTCAATCAAGTCACGATTTAAATAAGCCATCCAGAACAGCAAGACAAATTAGAAAGAAGTCACCCTTTTCTCCCAGATGTAAAATATTACCAAGTTTAGAGGGAACTGATTAATTTGTGAATTAAAGATGTATAGCATGGTGAGTTAGTAAGAAAGAATTGATGGATGCTAACATCTTTGCCCTAGGAAAGAGAGCGAAGCATTATGCTTTTAGAGCAGGTAAGGGAACAGGATGTCAGTTTTGTAGCTCCATCCTGCTGCTTGCTCTCTGCATTGCCAGAGGTGATCCCACCTCCTCGGACCAGGGGAAATGTATGGAGCACATGGTGAAGGGAGTTGCAGGGTCATAGGTGGGTTCCTCAAGCTCTGCACAGAAAAAGCAGAGAAGCAGCCCCCAAAACTCTGGTAGCCTTGGAGCATGAGCTCATCAGACATGATCAGCATGAACTAACACAAGATTGAATATTTGTTGGGCTCTTAACTATTTATCCTCCTCATAACAACCCTGTGGGGTAAGCACTAATATTATCCTGTCTAATATAAAAGAGTGATATGAAAATTTGGCAGTACCTTCACCACGCCCACCAGCCATGCCCACTAGCCAATCAGCAGCAGATTATGCAAATAAACCCCAACCAAGATGGCTGCCACCACTGAGAGCAGGAGGGAGGCTTGGGTTTCCCCAGCAACAGAGGAAGCCAAGCTTTCCGCCTGCCGTTGCCAGTCTAGGACTCCACTCAATGCTACAAAGTTTCAATTATAAAACATAGAGAAATGGCGGCAGCAACTGAGCTGGAGAGAACAGAGGCTTGGTTTCCCTGGTAATGGAGGAAGCAAGCTTTCTGACTGCCATTGCCGGCCTAGGCTTCCACTCTAGGCTACAAAGTTTCAAACAGAAATGGCTTCCACCAATAATTAATCCCAGATCCCAAGGCCTCCACTTGGGTCACTGGGGGGCATGGCTGGCCTGCAAACCTCCACAGGCCCCTCGCCCAGGCCGCCCCTTGCCCCAAGGGAACCCCCACCCTAATCTGGGACACTCTTCAAGGCAAACCAGCTGGCCCTCACCCATGCACCAGGCCTCTATCCTATCTAATAAAAGAGTAATTTGCAGATTGACCATCACTCCAACACACAAAGAGAGCTGCCCCCATGTGGTCAAAGAAAGGATCCTGCCCCCATGTGGACCCAAGATGGCCACCACAAGATGGACAACAGAAGAGGGTCGTTGGGAGGTTCCAGGCCCTATAAGGGAGGGCAGTTGTGGGCAATCAGGCCAGCAAGGGAGGGCAGTTGGGAGGGTGCAGGCCTGCAAGGGAGGGCAATTGGGGGCGATCAAACTTGCAGAGGAGGGAAATTGGGGGCAAACAGGCTGGCAGGGGAGCAGTTAGGCATCAATTAGGCTGGCAGGGTAGTGGTTAGCAAGTGATCAGGCTGGCAGGCAGAAGCAGTTAGGGGCAATCAGAGAGGCAGTCAGATGAGCAGTTTGGAGCCAACAGTCCTGGATTGTGAGAAGGATGTCTGACTGCCCGTTTAGGCCCGATCCTCTAGTATCTACCCAGCCTCTAGCATCCTCATAACCAACATGAGGAAATGGATGCAGAGAAGGTAATTGATTTGCCCACTGCTTCCCCACTTTGTTAGTTTTCTGTGGCTGTTGTAACACATTACCACAAACATAGAGGCTTCAAACAGCAGAAATGTCCTCTCTCACAGTTCTGGAGGCCTGAAGTCTGGACACAAGGTGCCGACAGGGCTATGCTCCCTTCACAGTCATTATTGCAGAAGCCTGCCTTGCCTCTTCCAGGTTCTGGTAGCCCCACGGGGTCCATGGCTTATGGCGGCACAGCGCCCATCTCTGCCTCCACCTCCATTCCCATGCTTTTCCTCTGTGTCTTCTCTTCTTCTAAAGAGACTTGTCTTTGGATTTAGGGACAGGATGGTCTCATCTCAAGATCCATAGCTAAATAATATCTGCAAAGATCTTTTCTTTTCAAATAAGGCCACATCCACAGGGTTGAGGCAGTAAGACACAGGCATTCTACCCACTAAACCTATCAAGAGGTGGAGCTAAAGTTGAAGGCCTAGCAATCTGGCTGCAGGGTGTTTGCCTCCCAGCCACCCCAATGTACAGCCTTTCAAAGACCAAGAATGGGGTGGAAGGATTGGAGTCCAGGGAACTTTGATGATTGTTCCGTGATAAGACCCTTCAAGGCTTCACTTGACTCTGGCAATGACTGTTTAATTATTTGACAGCCCGAGAGACTGGGAAGTTGTAACAAATTAAATTTCGTCTTATATAAAGGTAAGATAATGTATCTTTTACCTAGTTTCATGGAGTAAAATTCATGCCCACATGCCCTAGCCGGTTTGGCTTAGTGGATAGAGCGTCGGTCTGAGGACTGACGGGTCCCATGTTTGATCCCAGTTAAGGGCATATGCCCGGGGTTGTGGGCTCGATCCCCAATAAGGGGCATGCAGGAGACAGCCTATCAATGATTCTCTCTTATCATTGATGTTTCTATCTCTCTCTCCCTCTCCCTTCTTCTTTGAAATCAATAAAAATATATTTTAGAAGAATAAATAAAATACAATAAAATTCATGCCCACAGCTACAGAGGTCTAACGCATAAAGCTGGGCCATTTTCACCCCTTTCTAAAGGAAACCCAGTAAATGTTTTAAGAACAAAATTCACACCATGTTTCCCAGGCAGTCCAAGCAGCTAAATGATATTGCCAACCTCAATAAAAGGGCTTCTCTAAGATGATGGAAAAACAGAGCCTTTAGAATTAGGAAGAATGCTTAGTCTCCCAAGGATGTTGGAAGCTGAAATTATTTAAGGGCAAGACTTCTAACTTGGGAGTGGAGGCCTGAATAAATTTCTTTGCCTTGAATAATTTCTTTGCCCTGGGGCCTCTGTTTCCTCATCTACAAGGTAAGATGGTTAGAATACATAACTCTAAGAATTTATAATCTGCTTAAAATTATTTACTTAAAAAGATTTTGTTTGTTTGTTTGTTTGTTTTAATTTCCCTAAGCAAAAAGATCTGGAAGAAAAACCATTATATTTGAATATCCATTAGTCCATTGAGTTATATCATATTCCCTTCACTTTTAGGAATAAACATTAAAAAGAAATTTTCTCTAGAAATTCTCTGCAAGCTTGAAGCTGATATTGGTGACATGACTTTCACTCTGCTTTGAAAGTTTGCTAGAAAATTCCCTTTTAATTTAATCATGTTAATGTCTCCTGAGAAACTTTAATCTTAATTTAGCACCTAAAATTACAGAATAATTGTAACAGTACAGTTCGTACCAATGACTGGTTTTCGGGGATACGAACTCCCCCTTCTGGGAAGTCATTGGTGATTCAGTTATAAGTTGCTCAACTGTTTGCCTAAGAAATTGCAGAGGATCCTGGAATTATATTAATAAATCCAAGTCACTTCATTTTTTGCCAAAGAGAGAGTGTACCTTGCATAAGTCAGTATGTCTGAGTATCAGCTTTTCATATTTGAAACTATAAAGGGTGCTTTCATGGGAGGCAGGTCACCAGCTTTAGGCAACAATTCCTGACCCTTCCCAGCACTACTGGGAAGAAATGCTTAATGAAATGGCCTTGTTTTACTTTACAGCCACCACCATCGTAGGCACTGATACTACAGGCATTCAGTAAAAGCAGTCGGTCATTAAACAGAAAATACAAAACCCTTTTACTCACAGGTAACAACATATTGATACTAAAACTCCCCCTTCCCCATTTTCTCTGGATGCATTCCGAACGTTCAAGCTCAGCCTGGGAGAAATGAGAAAGAACAGGTCAGCAAGGACAGGGAATATTTTTAATCCTAGGAATCACTTCTGAGCAAATGCCTGAAATACTAATAATTAGGGTTTCACCAGCTCTGTCTGCAAACACTCAGTGTTCCCAGCAATGACCAAAATTAACCAAGAAAAAAATAACTTCCTGTTTACCAGGAACTAATTTCTCTACTTATCTCACAGTAACATTTATAACTTCACCAGCATCTTTTTATATTTTACTCTATCTTTGTGCCCAGTGGTCATCCTGAGAACTTCCCTCATGTCAACCTCCTGGAAACACATTTCCACCCCCACCCCCCACCCTCAGCTTCTTCCGGAGGAAAGCGATGGAGTTTAACTCTCTGTTCACTCCTTTGCTAGTTTTGCTGTCTAGATATAGCATTCCTGCTTGTGTCTGGAAGGAGAAAACAAAGAACAAACATGCGATCATAAGCCATGGATTGGATCCATAGGGACACCTCTGCAGACTGATTTCTTTTTTCCCTTTATAGAATATACATCCCCTAGGGTCAGATATACCTCTATATCCAAAGCACCATCACAAGAATAGGGAGTTAGGAATTCCGCAGTGACTCACTGCTCAGTATCGCCACACTTGGAACTGTGGTCCTCTGCCTTTGAGAACCTCAAAATCTCGCTGTGAGAGAGAGCACACCTCCAAACCAGAGAGTGGTGCAGTGGGGTGTGCTTCAGAAAGCGGGGACAAGGGGACCTTGTGGCTGGGAGGGCTTCCTGCAGAAAACAGAGCCAAGTCTGTCTGGAAGAATAAGTGAGACTCAGAGGTGGTCTGTGGGGGGTCTCAGCCTATTCAGGAGACTGGACAGAGGGGGAAGGAGGTTGTAGGAATAACCTGAGATGTCACCCAGTCCCAAATTTAAATCTGTCCTCTGCCATTGTTTGTGCGACTTCTGCTAGTTACCATAAAACTGTGAGCCTCTGCCTCTTCATCTATTAAGTAAAGATGACATATTGATGTCATCATTTAAAATCCAGTAATGTTCCTCATTCCTTGTGTTTATAATCCTGGTCTGTCTGTGGCTTTTGATTTTGTAGACAGTAGTTCCTGTTTGGAATATTCTTTCCCTTTAGCTTTCCAGATACCACTATGCTTGATTATTTTCTTATCTCTAAGGTGGTGTCTTCTCTTTCCCTTAGAGATTAGAGCTCCCCAAAATATTGTCTTTACCTCTTTTATCATTCCCAGTAATCTCATCCTTACCCATGGATTTAAATATGATTCCTAGATTCCTAGCTCTGACTTAGTCCTCTCTCCTCCATTCCAAATTTATATATACTTCCTACCGGACATTTCCACTGGATGTTCCCCAAGCACCTCTACTCAACACGTTCAAATTAAACTAATTTCCCTTCAAACCTGTTTCTTCTCATTTATTTCTTATCTCCATGAATAACACTACTATTTATCCAAGTGATTACTTGTGTTCAAAGGTCCCCAAGACCACTCTTGGGCTCAAAAATTTGTGAGGACTCATAGAACCCAGTAAAGGTTTATTATAGTGAAAGGATACAGATTAAAATCAACTAAAGGTAAAAAACACACAGAACAGAGACCAAAAGAGGCCAGGCACAAGTTTCCACTGGTCCTCTTCCAGTGAAATTTACAGGAGTGCTAACTTCTCTTAGTGATGCTGTGTGACAACACACACAAAGAATTACCTACCAGGATATAGTGTGTGTGTGTGTGTGTGTGTGTGTGTGTGTGTGTGTGTGTGTGTGTTCCTTTCTCTGCTCTCTTCTATTATTATCATTTTTTTCTCAAAAATATGAGTGCAGAAGGGGAAGCAAAAACATTCTATATTTTGCATTTTTAAGATACAGACTATGTGTCTCTCATTTATTCTGTATGGTTTAGTTTGAAATAATCTTCAGAGGTCATGCTTTTGCCGAAACTGGTTTGGCTCAGTGGGTAGAGTGTTAGCCTGCAGACTGAAAAGTTCTAGGTTTGAATCCAGTCAAGGGCATGTACCTTGGTTGTGGGCACATCCCCAGTATGGGGTGTGTAAGAGGCAGCTGATCCATGTTTCTGACTTTCCATCCCTCCCCCTTCCTCTCTGTGAAAAATCAATAAAACATATTTTTAAAAAGAGAGAGAGATCATGCTTTTAAATTCCATAATGAGCCCTGTATACCTGGTACCAGATAAAATATGAGATATGAGGTCAGTTAATGAGATCACATGACTAAGCATTCTAATCCAGATAAAGCCATATCTAAAAGAGCTTGTGGATTCTTGCTACTGTTTGCATTATTTTTTACTGGTTGTGGGTCTAGAGTTGTTGCCAAGTATTGTAGCAACATTAGCAATAATAATAAAATTAAAAAAAACACACACACAATTTTTATCACCAAGAGCCAAGAAATGTATAGATGTCTTCAGTGGAGGCATGAAAATTTTCATTTGCCTCTTAAAAAACAAACAAAAGGATTCTGTTTTCGCTTTATTGACTATCTGGCAGAGCAGCCTTATAAGAATTGGAACAAAGAAAAAAGGGTATGTTTTTTAACCTTTTTGCATATAGATTAGTATTAATTACCATGTAATGAGTTGAAAATTCCTGCCAAGAAGCTGAGGTTTGTGGGTTCTTTAATGAGTATTTTCTTCCACTGAGTAAAGTAAAAATTTTTAAGTGTTAGAGATTTGCACTCGGAAAACATCTCTAAGCTATTTATACAAGCAGGTCAATAGGAAAAGCACATTTTCCATTTATAGCCTTTGTAGGGGATTCATGGGCCTGACGTGTCTGGCAGCGTGTTGCTCTTCGTGGTGGTTCTGAGCTGTGGCGGGGCAATGCAGCAGAGGTGGCTTCTCTACCCTCCAGCCTCAGGCTGGAGTCCTCACTTCCTTCCCATTTGCTTCCCAAACTGGGAGGAACCACAGAAGTGTGCTTTCTGACTCTCCAATGGGTTCAGCCTGTAACAGATCCCCCAACCACTGAGGGCTGCTGGTACAAGATGCCACCAGGGATGTAAGTGAAAGCCTTTCAGCCTCCTGACCAGAGGCAAATACAATTCTATATGACTTCAAAATTGCAGTATTGTGGTTAAAATCAAAAGAATGAGAAACCAATCCCAGCTCTTTTGTTCACTAACAGTGTGAACTAATGACCAAGCAATTAAGCCTTTCTGCCAACTAATCAGTGCTCAATCAATGTAAGTTAGCTATCAGTTTGATATTTTGACACAAGGTAAGGATCCTTAAAGTAAGGTGAGGCATTAAAAAAAACAAATCTACCCTAAAAGCTCTTTGATTTTTAACAGCTCATCCTAAACTCTATAGCCTAAAACACCAAAGTGATTTTTCTTAAGTTACAGGTACCTTTTCTGACACCTCTGTTTTAAATATTTCCTGTCCCTTTTCTATCTTTTTCCTAGGTGTTCTGTACACTCTCTGTGTGTATGTTTTTGTTTCTAGGAGGCTTTTTTCTGCCTGTTACTTTTTTCCTTTTTTATGTTCCCTGACCTTCTAAGATGTCCCCAGGTCGCCTTTCTAACTGCCACTAACTGTGCTGTGCTGACACCTCACACCCGGTGTCTTGGGGGTGGCACAGACCGGCGCAGTCTCAGGCCCTCCTGCCATCTACAGGTGCAGAGCCCACCGGCAGACAGGACTTGCTAAACGCTCTACTACCTGCATATTTTTAATCATTTCAGCACCCTGAGATTAGAATACATATTTTCATCCAATTAATTCAGAAACATCAACACATAGCAGTGCTTAGCCAAAGTGAATTTAAGTCTAGATCAGCTAATGAAGAGATTAGAAAATCTCCTTCTCTAAGCAGAAAAAGCTTATTGAAAAATCACATAATTTTAATAATCTCTAGGCTTGTAGGTGGAATGTTAACTACATTGCACTCTCTAACGAAATATAATCACTCAAAATTCCACATTCATTGGGCTATCTATGGTTAAAATTTCTTGTTTATCAATACATATTTCATCCTTCTCTACTGCTAAACCCCACTAAAAATCACTGGCCTGTGTATCAGAGTTTATAAGTTCAAAAGGTTTTTTAGTCTTTCTAGATCCCTCATAAATAAATTATATTGGAAATAAACAATACAGCATTATAGCTTTTGGCTACCTTCAAAGTTGGAATAACTTTACATCCAGGGACAACTCTCTAGCATCCTGTGCTTCTTCTTACCTTTCTAACCAATGACAAATTGCTTAACTTTCCAGGATTCTTCATTTGTCAAAAGGAGTTAATAATATCTAGCTGGTAGAAGTGTTGTAAAGATCAGGGACAATGGATATGAAACACTAAGCCAAATGCTCTCGTTTAATAGGGACTCCATAACAGGGGGCAACTGTGGTGGTGATGATACTGATGATGCTTATAAGGAGATTTGAAAATAGAGGAGATGAGGGAAATGGAGAAGGATATGTGGTTTTCTATTGCCACAGTAACAAATTGCCACAAACCTCATGGCCAAAAGGTCAAAATCAAGATGTCAGCTGGGCTGTATTCTCTTTGGAGGGCTTAGGGGAAAATCTGTCTCCTTGCCTTTTCCAACTTCTAGAGTCTGTCTGCATACCTTGGCTCATGGCATAGGGGTGTGTGTAAGTGTGTGTGTGTGTGTGTGTGTGTGTGTGTGTGTGTGTGTCTGTGTGTCTGTGTGTCTGTGTTTGCTTTTTTTTACAAAAAGTAACAGTTTCCCTGAATTTTTGTTCCAGGGCAACATGCCATGCTCATCATGTTGATTCATGCACCATCCACTCACCCTGTATCTTCACTCTACTACCTCATTCTGTTTTATCCCAATGAAGGCAGCTGCACCTGCCCCTCCTCTCTCCCAGCCCTATAATAAAACCAGAGCCAGAAAAGGCTTGCAGTGAGGTTTTGCAGATCATCATCCATTTCACATGGCACTCCCACCCTAGCTCTTTCCAGTACTCCATCCTCCCTTGTGGTAGAGCAAACAAGTAGGCCCTGCACGATGGTCCTGGCGGGTCTCAGGTGGAGAGTTACACTAAGCCACACGGCACTGAGGGACAATAGACAAAGCTGGTACAGAAGTGAAAACAGTTCCCATGAGTGGGAGAGGTGCCACGTGGGGAGCTCCGATTGGAAGTCAATGCTATGCAACCCATAGCAAAGTCCTTCCCAAAGTCCCCAGGCCTAGCCCATAATTTACAGCAAAAAAAAAAAAAAAAAAAAAAATGGCTGAGATTATAGACTGACACTTGAGTAAATAGATATCAAAGAGTTAGCTTGGTACATATACATTATTAAATGTATAGCTAAATAGCTCTTGCTTTCTTCCACCGGAAAAACCAAGGCACAGCTGCCTATTCTGTTATATTTCTTAACATCAACACTCCTCATAAGGCACCTTGCTTCTCATGGGCAAGCACTAGCTTTTTGCTCAACTATGAAAACAAGTCCCTGATTCAAAACTGAGAAAACACTCATTTCATACCCAGCTTTTTAAACATAAAGCAGAATCTTATCCAAGCTTATTTTTATAAACAAAAATATGCACAAGAAAGCAATTTGAATGAAATTAATTTAAATCCCACTGCATATTAAACATATTTAATCAACTGAGTTGAATTCATTGTAAGAGGAAAAGAAGACAGTACCTGGCTTTGATAGTCAACATATGTCGGCATAATTTTGTAATATTATTTTCATAAAGCCCAAGAATGAGTTACTAATCTATTTGCCTTGGAGGGAAATGGATGAATAGTTGAGTATGTTATAAGAGTTGACAGGGCTCTGGTCTAAGCATACTTATCATATAAAGAACAAGATGGAAATAATTCTACGTGGAAAGAGTTGCTTTGTGTTGTGAACTTAACATGAATTCCTTCTCTGCTTCATATATCAGTTTCTTAATTACCATGCTCAATTCTTGCCAACCCAAGTTACTTTGCCTTTTTTATATTATCTAGAACAAAAATTATATGGTGAACTTTTGCATTTTTATGTACTGTGTTAGTGTAATTTAACACAATTAATCTGACCAGTTATATTTTTCCTACAGTGTTCCAACTCTTTATGAATATTTTTCTTTTTCCTAATTGAGAATATTTCAAATTTAAAACCCATCTTTCTACAAGTTATATAATTATGCCATTTGCCATTTTAGTAACACACACACATAACTTCCTTAGGTTTTTATCCAAAAACATTTCATTTTCCCATTTGGATCAGTCAATGCTCAGTAACATAAAACCTACTTCGTTAACCATGAAAAAGAAGAAACATTTTAAGAACATTATGTCAATTTACACTAATTAAACAGATATTTATTTCACAATGTGGTGCCCAATATGTAACTCTATACCTTTATTTTGTTATGGATGAGTATCAAATTGGTAAAATGCACAGTCTTCTTTGAAGGGAAGAATCATGATCTCTCTAAAATTATATTTTGGTTTAGAGAATTACAGAAAACGAGAGCTTCAAAGAGAAAGAACAATCTAATGGAAGCAGTGCTACGCTTAGACTAAGGGAAGAGAGGCAAGAATGTTTTACAGAGCTCTGCATACCATAAACCAGGCACAAAACCAATTCATTAAATGACACATGCACACCTCTGTCATAACCAGTGCTGATTGATGGTTAACAATCTGCTCAAGGGGGTAGGGAACCTGATTTTGTAGCATGTATTGATTTCCAAGGTGTACATACTCCCACCCTTGGTGGATTTCAGGCTTCCAGTATAATGTCACTAAAATCAGAATTGGGAAAGGTGTCATTAATAGATTCACTTGAGCCTGAGCATTGCCTGTGACCTTGACTTTCCCCTCTAGTGTTTAACACAGCCGAGATATTTCCATATCTCTTACCCTGTAGCTGCTAAACAGAAGGTAACTGTTCAAATGACATGAAGTTTTCTGTGTTTAGTTTCTGATGCTATTCAAGGTAATCCCTGCATTGTAATGTGGGGAAGATTTGAGAGGTGGAAAGTTTTAGATAACAAAAAGGACAAATTAATTAGCCTGTCAAATCTTTCCTCTCTGGAGGTTGTGAAAGGGAACTCTTATACATTGTTAGTGAGAATGTAAATTGGTTCGAAGACTATGAGAAAAAAAATTTAAAAATAGGTCTACCGTAAGATTCCACAATTTCACTTCTGGGTATATATCCAAAAGAAATGAAGACAAGATTTTGACAAGATATCTACACTCTCATGTTTATCACAACATTATTCACAATAGCCCAGCTATGGAAACAACCTGGATGCCCATCAACAAATGAATTAATAAAAAAGATATGATACATATACCTGATGGAATATTATTCAGCCACGAGAAAGAAGAATCTCCTTCCATTGTGACGACATGGGTGGACCTTGAGCACATTATGCTAAGAGAGATTAGTCAGAGAAGGCCAAGTATTATGTCATATCATATCTGGAATCTAAAAAATGTTAAACCTACAAAGAAACTGAGAAAATGGTGGTTATCAGTGGATAGGGGGAAAGCAGATAAGATTGATGGTGTTTAAGGGCACCAACTTGTAATGAGTAGCAAATAAGCCCTAGAGATCTAATACACGATATAATGAATATAGACAATAATACTATAATTATGTAATGTGGTAAATATCTCTACATTAGGAATTACATCACAATATATAAATGTATCACAGTAATATGCTATATACCTTAAACTTACACAATATTACATGTCAAATTTATTCAATTGAAAAATCCTCTCTGATAGCTCAAATGCAATAGATTCTTACATAAAGGCATTTCATAATTGGAGCAAAAATAGCATAAATTAGTGATTTTTCTCAAAGGAAAGAAAAAATAAGTAACATGGATCAAGTTTATAATAACTAATAAAATGTGTATTTTTATTTGATCATTCTTCCAAATATCATTAGCCCATCAACAGAACATTTAGAAAAACACAAGCAAAAAATTTGTCATCTTTGATATTTTGCCTAATTTCAATCATACTAATAAAGTAACTTGACACATACATTGTTCTATTTATCAAGGTAGAATGCTAGAATACGTTTTACTGGACAGATTAATAGTTTCATTTATAATTTTAAATACTTGGACATTACTAATTAAACAGCTATGTTGTTTATAAAATTGCTTTTTAATATTATTACATCCAATATTATATTTCCTATGCAAAGAACTACAAAAAAATCATTTTAAGTTTTTTTAACTAGTCAAATATTATGGAAATGTAGAATAGAAATATAGAAATTTGAATTTTTAAAAATATTTTTTTACAGTATAACTTAGATTTAATAGTAGTACATATGTTTTCTTTTTTTCCCTCCATTTTCCTTTCCTGAGCCTCCCCTACCCCCCAGCACATGTCCCCACCTGCCCCTCCACCCCAGTGTCTTGCACCCATTGGTTATGCTCATATGCATGCATACAAGTCCTTCGGTTGATCTCCCACAGCACCTGCCCCCCACCCTCCTCAGCCTTCCCCCTGTAGCTTGACAGTCTGTTCAATACCTCCCTGCCTCTATATCAATTGCTCTTCCCTGTTTCTTTTCTTCAAAAATATCTTGCATCTGCATACTAGAAATAAATGTATAAGGACAAAAAATGTTTGAGTCTCAGTTTCAATGTCCAACTGTTCTGAGTCCCATTTTCAATGTCAAATAGTTCTTTATGTGTACATGTCAGCAATTTTGTAGCATGTATCCGAATGGTGAACACATGGTAGCAATGCAAGTTCCATCCTCTCTGGTTTGGTCCTGGGACGCCTGCAGCAACGCATAGCTGCCAACTGCTAGCATGGCAAGGTGTCGTCAATGTCCCCCATCTCTGGACCATCCTCGTGGCTGGAACAGACCTGTCAGTTCCTCACCGTTGCAGGAACCCACATGGTCTTGGAGTTGTTATCTGAAAACACACAAACATATTCTCAACCAATGTTAACAAAGGGATCCTCTCTGCAAATTAGACTTGGGATTATTTTTATTTTTGCCCAAATGATTTTCCTTTGGCTTATTTTGACACCATGTGTATTTTCTCATGGGTGTCCTGCTGTTGGCTTTACAAATGGAAGTTACTTTTCTGGAGAAAAAATTTTCTAGATGTATTTTACTCAGAGGATATTTTTCCTTACATGATATTACCCCACTTCCCCCCCCCTCCTTTTTTGATTAATGGGGGCTTTTGGAAATTTTATATTGCAGTCTTGGTAATTTTAAATTTTAATTTTTGCACATAAATATGACTGCTTTAGGTTCTTTGGATGTTAGGCAATTTTGCAGTGAGATGAACTACTAATAGATATTTTACTTAATGTTTTAGGAACAGCTTTTTGTCCAGTACACTTAAATTTTCTTGAGTATTCACTTATTTCACTTGGCCAATTTAAACTAATCTGAAAACTTGATTACTTTTTTACTGTCAAATTTAATACTCAAGCAAAAATCTTAGTTTACCCTGTAAATATTAGTGGAAAGGACTATTTGCATTCTTGAGTAGGCCCTGAGCATTCCTGTTACTAGACTGAATTTATATATAGAGCAGCTGTTGCTGGCCGAGTCTCTGTCTGTAACCTGGGTCCCGGTCTGAGCTGTGCGTGGGAGGCGAAGCAGCCATGGGGGCCGGAGACTTCCCTCAGAAGGGGTGAGAGTTCAGGCCCCTGCAAGGTTTATGGGTGAGGGCCTGTGCCTCACCTCTGTTGACTTTTTAGTTCTCTCCTGTTGGCCCCTCTGCGACTGTGCCTGTCTTAGGTTGTTCCTTCCCTGAGAAATCTTACCCATCTCTGGCTAACCAGCCATCCTCAGGGGCCAAACAGGGTGATGTGAAGTTCAGTTCTGTCTCCTTTGTAGTCTATGCCCCCGTGGCCTCCATGCCCAGCACCTGCCTTGGGGTCCCCTCGCCTGCTGGCAGGGTCCCGGTACTGATCACATATCTCGGTGGACCCAGGTTTCTTCTCCAGAGAGGGCCCAGCTCACACCATTGGGGGAGAGACAGATCCATGGTGCCAGCCGCCCAGGGGCTTCCACAGCTTGAACTGAAAGCTCAGGCAACAGCTGTGTGTGTTTGGATTGTAAGAAGAAGGTCCCTCTTGGCAAAAAGAGCAAAAGGAGCCAATATAGAATGATTGAGTGCCTTCCCAGTGCCTTAGAAGTTTGAATTTTTAAAGGAAAAATTATTCCCCCTATAGTTAAGCATGGTTATTTACTATAAATGCAGGCATTGTAGCATTTTCATGCTGAACACTTTGATGTCTGCAACCAGGTTAAAGACATGAGGACAGTAAGTAGTATTTTCATTTTTTTTCAAAAATATTCTGAAAGCCCAACTCTTTACTCTTGAAAATGTTTTTACGAAAGCCCATGGATTTTGTTAATTGAACCTAAGTCATGACTGCTATAAGATTCAATAAAAAACTGAGGCTCCCTGAGTCCTAAATATCATATTTGAACGTGGGAATTTAGAGTAGTACATATCAAGCACACCTCCATTGTGGTTTTTGGAGTTTTGTGAGATAATATACTGGAGCATCTAGCACAAACTGTATCTTCATTAAATGTTTGTTCCCCTTGCCTCTCTAGAATATAGTTTTTACAACAATCATTTAGTATATTTATAATCCCATGTTACTATTTAATTCAATTTTAATCCAGGGAAGACAGAGACTATGCTTTATTCATTTTTAAATCTTTGTCCATCAGCTTGGTGCCAGGTCATTTCTTAGTGTTGGACAATATCCATACCCTAAACCTAAATCTGTTATGCCCATGGTGGGCAAACTGAAGCTCGCGAGCCACAAGAGGTTCTTTGGCCCCTTGAGTGTGGCTCTTCCACAAAATACCACAGCCTGGGCAAGTCTATTTTGAAGAAGTGGCATTAGAAAAATTTAAGTTTAAAAAATTTGGCTCTCAAAAGAAATTTCGATTGCTGTACTGTTGATATTTGTCTCTGTTGACTAATGAGTTTGCTGGCCACTGTGTAGTTATGCTATCTGTTCTGTTGTGGAACCTGAACCATCAACCGACAGAGCAGAATTAGTGTTTACCTAAGGGTGATGTGACTTTAAGTAGTCCAGTTTTTATGAATCCCATTTCTGCAATGTCTCACATTCTATCATTAGAACTTAATGCTCCCTTGCATTGGTCTCCTTTTAATATACAAGTAATTTTAAGAACTTATAAAACATTCATTCTCAGAGCAATAGCACCAAAGGCTGATGGAAAACTAAAGCAAAGAGAAGATGTTGCTAGCATTTTACCAGAATTAGCTCTAGATACTTATGATGATTGCAAATAGCCAAACACAGATCTTTCGCAGTTGCTAACACTGAAATTTAAAAATAAACAGATATTGCACTTTGGAAGTCATAGTATTTTCCAGCATCTTAAACCAAAACAACACGTTAGTATTCTTTATTTTTATTTCCATGCTGCAACCCCCATATGCTGCCTCTTCCTTCCAAAGTCATAAAAAAAGAGATGAAAGGAAATAATTCTTCATCCTCACTCATCACGCACACTCTCATCCTGTTTAGAAATGCAAATCAAACAGGAAGATAGAGAAGAATATCTGCCAGGATCTGGAAAATGGCATAGGTTAAGTAGAAAATGATATAATAAATGGAGTTAATGCAAAGCTTCTTTGTCTTGGTGAGGAAGAGGTAGGTGATGTGGGGAGCAGGGAAGCGGTGGAGAGGGGCTGAGTATTAGACACACATGTTACAGAAAGAGCCAAACATGACTGAAACCAGTTCATTTTAATTCATCTACTCAAGTATGTTTGCTCCTTTGTCTTTTAAGTTGATGTTTATCAAGCTGTTTAGGGCAAAGTCATTAAAGATAATCCTTGGTGTGCTCTGCACAACAGGAGCAAAGTTTTGGCAGGCGATGGGGAATGAAAGTGTCTTACCGCAGGGCCATGCCTAGTCCTCCAAGTGGAGTCATCCTCAAGTGTGGAAACCCAGAGTGACTGCCATCTAGACTGTGGCTCTTCTGTACCCATTTCTAGTTGGCCAGTTTAGAGTTTGCCAGTTTAGAATCTGTCCTTCTGTTTGCTAGGTCCCCTTGCTGTGGCCTAGTTTTAAGAGCTTGTTTCAAGCCCAAAGGCCACTCTCTGGGGGTAACTAGGAACAGAACTATAGAACTTGGTTCCATACCACCCTTTGATTTCCTTGTTTGCGTCATGAAAGCAGATGCTCTAGGAGGGCAAGCTGGGAATCCCCAGAGGTGGCAGTGCAAATGCTTGGTTTAAAATACTGGGTAAAGTGAAAACTATAGTGCATCTTTATGATTCTCAATGCACGTGGACACATTGCCTCATGCAGATCTAGCAACCTTGTGAGGGATCATGAAATGCTTTATTTTGCCGATAAGGCTTGGCCGAACTGCACAGGTATTAAGATCTCAGCCTAGCTTCTTTGTCTCTCAGTCTGTGCTCTCTCTACTATGTCACCATATCACACTTAGACAAACCCGAGTCGTTCTTCAACTTGTGAGCTTTTGGGAACTTTGTTTATAGGCTTTCTTTTGCATTTTAAAATCAACTCCAAAACCTCTCTGTTTTATGACCCCATTAGTTGCTCGTCTTTTCATTTCCCTGTTTGCATGCCTCCTTCATATGCTCCATCTAAAACAGTTGTCACTGTATCAGAGATTTTCTGAGGGGACTGTGAGCTGGTGAACAAAGAACAGGCAAGCATTGTAAAGGCTTCTATCATAGTTTACTCTGATTTTTCTTTCATTAATAAGTTTTTGGAACCAAATAATAAATGCACTTTATAAATTAATTTCTTTTCCAATTATAAATTTATATACATATTACATTAGTTTCAGGTGTACAACATAGTGATTAGACATATATACACTGTACAAAGTGATTCCCTCAAGAAATCTAGTACCCATATGACACCACACATGGTTATTACAAGGTTATTGACTATACCAGAGGCCTGGTGCACAAATTTGTGCACGGGGATTGGGGGCAGAAACCACGGGAGGTTGGGTGGCCGGGGAGGGACCATAAGCAGTTGGCTGGCCATGGGAGGTTGGCTGTGAGAGTGCACTGACCACCAAAGGGCAGCTCCTGCATTGAGCATCTGCCCCTTGGTGGTCAGTGCATGTCATAACAACCTGTCGATCACTTGACTGGTTGTAACGAGCTTAGCTTTTATAGAGAGAGATTCCCTATGACAAGTACATAGGCTGAATGTGCAGAGAGAGAGCATGGTTATACTTCCCATAGGGCAGTCATAGGCCTGAGCAATTAGGAGCAGTGAGTCCCTCTCACTCTCACAACTGTCCTGACTTGAACAGTAAATGATCCCTCAGGACAAGCAAAGCAAATCACCTTCTTCACAAGTAGAAGATAAGGGAAGATATTTCTTTTTTGCAAAATTGCTCAAAGAACTTGCCTTCAAAGATTCTGCCAGCCTCCCAATAGCCAGGATGCCTAATAATCTGAAGCTGCAATCTGGATATATTGCAATATGCTTGTTTCCATTTGATTGACTGCAACCAGGAGGAGTGGGGGTGCCCATCATATAGAATGGTATGTTTTCCAAAGGTCATTTATATTTGGCTGGAGAACTGCAGAGCTATTTTCATACCATATTTCTTTGGCAAAAAAATATCCTAGACTCTATTCCAGGATCCAATAACATGTTCATAGCTGTTCTTGGAGAGCTGTTTCTTCATTAAGCTTGGGAAACCCCAAGTTAAACAGGTTTTTAAAATAAATACTTAGACAAGCTTTTAATATTCTAATGTGCTTTGTGCATCTTTAGAGGTGGAGAGATGGGTTATAAGGAATGTTTACCAAACTGATTCGACCACAGAAGACAATTTGGGAAAACAGTAACTTAGGCTTAGATCTGGGACAATATTAAATGGTTTTAATAGTGCATTATATGTGATAGTAACTAATTAACATTTTAATTAATTTTCATTTCCCACCCACACACTAGCTTAGTGATGAGAAGTTGCAAATTAGGCCGAGTAACAGTGTTTTCAACTAAAGTAGAAAGTCTGCCCTTTGTACTCCTCTTAGAAAATTTTAGGAAATCTTACCAGGAAGAGAAGTCATCTAAAAGTCACCACATGAAGAATGAATTGTTTAGCTTTGTATTTTTAAAAAATACAAATTATTCTCATGATATTATTTGCAATATATAGAATAGTAATTGGCTGAAGGTATTGTGAGAAAAAATCCTACTGTCTTACCTTAAAATTTGGAAATAAGGTTAGATTCAGAACCAATATAATTTATTTGTACATATATGTGCTTTTGTGTATGTGTGTGTGTGTGTGTATGTGAGAGAGAGAGAGAGAGAGAGAGAGAGAGAGAGAGAGAGAGAGTCTATGACACTGTGTACCTGCTTCAGTGTTATAGCATTTACCATACTTTTGTAACTATTTGTTGCTATTTTGTTATTATTTTCAATAAGTTTGGAATAAAATGTGTCTTTTTTTCATCTTGGCATTTCCCAATATCTACAACAGTGTCTTCCACAAAAGCACATACATGATATGGATATGCCAAAAATCTCACAGCATTTTTAGGATAAATAAGATCACTCATCCTTATTTGTGTTTTTTTTTTAAATAGTACTCTGGTTACAGGTGAAGATGACACAAGTCTTTAATATGTATGCATTGGAGTTCTTCTTATCAGATCTGTTTTTATTCATTTGGTAAAGAAAACTTGTCTTTCACAAATATTTAGCACATTGATGTCTCACTTATCTGAGAATTAATAGTGAAGCATTTTGGTACAATACTGAATTTTCTTGGCTCCCAAGAAAATTGTGTCTTGTTCCAAATTAAATTTTACAGCTACAAAGCTAAGAAGGCATTATTAAGATAGATACTTCTTCAGTTTTTGTTGTTTTATTTTTATAATTTTATAATTTATAATTCCACCTATTTTATCCTAAGTGAATTAGAATTTTTCATTAGTTATATTCCTAATATATTTTCCTTATTCCATCCTTTTTATGTGCAACATATCATTTCTGTTTTCATTGGTTATTAAATTTAACTGTCCACACTTTAATCTTTATTTACTGCCTCACATTATTTTTAGAATGAGGCTAGACATAAATAGATATATAAACAAACAAAACAAGTAAATACACTTAAATAATTTTCTTATTAAAACATTTCCAACCAGTTACATAACTACCCTTTCTCTCCCTATCCCAGATAGTATATGATTTTTAAAATTTTCTCCAGAAATTCACAAAACTTTGTTCAAATATAATAGGAAATCTAAGTGTGAAACATTGACTCATTTATGACCATTCTAGATATTTTATCATAAAATAAAACTATTGTGTCCAGCATATATTCAGTTTAGCTTGAAGAGATTACTTTGAGCTTTGATTGCCTGGGTTTTATAACTTGCCTAATAATTTTCTGCTTAAGATAATAAGAATAATAGTCAGGAGAGTTGCATTAGAGTTGTAGAACTTTTTATGTGCTAATTACATACATGTTCTATTCTACTTAATTCTCAAAACAAGCCAATAAGATAGATACTATTATTATCTTTCTTTGATATATAAGGAAAATGAATGAGACTATGAGAATTTAAGTAACTTTCTCCATGTCACTCAACTTGAAAGTTATGGAGCCAGAATTTGAATCTCTGACTGAGAAGCACATAATAACAATCCTAGTAAGTTATATTTTCATAATGATTTAAATTTCAATATTTATACATTTAGTACTCTTTTAAAGAAGAATTTGTTAAGCTTAATTTTTACTCTAAAAAAAATGGGATTTTTGTCTCCTCTAGAAAAAAACAACAGTTAATATCTATAAATTTGAAGGTAACATTTCTTTTAATTAGAAAGACCCTTTTACTAAACAAAGAAACCAAAGTGGAATTTCTCTTCCCCAATAAAAAAAGTAAGAAAACTGAAAAAGTATTTTTTCATAAAAGATTAAGAATAAAATGGCTCATAAGAACTTTCTTAATACACTAGAGGCCCAGTGCATGAAATTCGTGCACAGGGGATTGGGGGGGAGCAGGGGATGTCCTTTAGCCCAGCCAGCACCCTCTCTAATCTGGGACCCCTCAAGGGATGTCTGACTGCCCTTTTAGGCCCTATCCTAAGATCGGGCCTAAACGGACAGTCGGACATCCTTCTCACAATCCAGGACTGCTGGCTCCAAACTGCTCACCTGCCTGCCTCCCTGATTGCCCCTAACTGCTTCTGCCTGCCAGCCTGATCACCTGCTAACCACTACCCTGCCAACCTAATTGATGTCTAACTGCTCCCCTGCCAGCCTGTTTGCCCCCAACTTCCCTCCTCTGCTGGCCTGGTCACCCTTAACTGCCCTCCCCTGAAGGCTTGATCACCCACAACTGCCCTCCCAATGGCCCTCCCCTGCTGGCCATCTTGTGGTGGCCATCTTGTGTCCACATGGGGGCAGGATCTTTGACCACATGGGGGCAGCCCTCTTGTGTGTTGGAGTAATGGTCAATCTGCATATTTCTCTTTTATTAGATAGGATAGAGGACTGGTGCATGGGTTGGGACCAGTTGGTTTGCCCTGAAGAGTGTCCCAGATCAGGGTGGGGGTTCCCTTGGGGTGAAGGGCCGCCTGGGTGAGGGGCCTGTGGAGGTTTGTAGGCTGGCCACGCCCCCCAGCAACCGAAGAGGAGGCCTTGGTATCTGGGATTAATTTATGTCTACAATTGAAACTTTGTAGCCTGGAGTGGAGCCAAACCTTCTGCTCCCTCCGTGGCACCAGCCATTTCTGTTTGAAACTTTGTAGCCTAGAGTGGAGGCCTAAGCCAGTAACGGCAGGCTGAAATCTTGGCTTCCTCCATTGCCAGAGAAACCCAAGCCTCTGTTCTCTCCAGCTCAGTGGCTACCACCATTTCTGTATCTTTTATAACTGAAACTTTGTAACATTGAGTGGAGGCCTAGGCAGTCAATGGCAGGTGGCTTGGCTTCCTCTGTTGCCAGGGAAACCCAAGTCTTCCTCCTGCTCTCAGTGGTGGCAGCCATCTTGGTCAAGGTTTATTTGCATAATCTGCTGCTGATTGGCTGGTGGGCATGGCTGTGGGCGTGCCTTGTGGGTGTGATGAAGGTACAGTGAAATTTGCATATTTTTATTAGATAGGATTGTTAAATCAGTTGCTAACAAGATATATTTTTCATTCAGCTGAAAACAATTTTATTTTTCCATGAAATATTAATGCTGGCTAAGTTTGAATTTCTTTCCTTTGGAGAGGGAATTGGATGAATGTATTAGATCTCTAGTGTTTGGCATTAGGTAGATTCAACATCATGTTCACACATTAGGCCCTTGAATTTTATTTTGCAGGAGGGGTGGGGGGAAAAAAAACACTAAGATCTGGAAAACTCCTACAAATAGAGATAGCCCAAAAAATCAAGTCCATTCATATACTAGTAAAACCAAAATCTTCTATAATCAAAAGGTACTATTTTAATTCCTCAGAAATATTGTTGTATCAAAGTATACCTATGACCCTCCGCTGTATCCCAAAGTGGACAGTACCCTGTGTATCAGAAACATGGTTCCTTGTTTCTTTTTGCATTTGGAAATGTTATACCTGCCAATCTGTGACCTAAACATTTAAACTTAGGAAGGAAATGACAGAAGAAAAATTTGTCAGACTATAAAATGTATCAATTCTTTCACCAAATTCTGATGGAGTCTCCCACATTATTTATTATGCAGTTACTTTTACTGACTTATCAAGGTTTCTTTTGGGATGTGAGACTTTTGGCATGGGTGGAAAAGACAGGAGTGGAGTAGGGGGAAGGTGGAATGTCATGATATTTGACACTTTTTAGCCAATATTTCATTCTTAAAACTCTCTGATATTTTCTAATTGGGAACATGAAATCTACGTGTTCTAAGAGAACTTAGAGTTTATCACGTCCAACCCCTTATATCCCACTGATAGCCTAAGGGAAGTGCCAAAGTCAAACAGGAAGTGACAGAATCAGATTTAATTCCAAATCCAATCTTCTTTCCACTCTGCTGTTTTTCTCTGATTATTCTGCCTCTTTTTCCATTACTGGCTTCTCTTCATCTTTATATTGCCTCACTGGGGCTGGCCTGAAAATGAGCTTCCCAAGTCTTTTCTTCAAAGATGATTAAATGAGCCTGGGTGTTTGCGTTCACCCCACATCTCTACTTCTCATGCCTTTTCATGTCTGCGTCATACTTCATATGAATGGAATATACCAAAATATGGAGGCCAGCATGTGGGAAGTTTCTCCCCACATCAGCATTCCTTCCTACCACTTTTTACTGCTAATTTTATCACTGTTTCCCTAGTCTCTTAAATTCATAACCTGGAGATCTTAAAAAGTGATGCTATTTGGGGAATCATAGCCTCAGTTAAGTTTTCCAAGAGTAGTAAGAGTTTAGTCTTTAAAATGTTATGTTACAGATGACTGTGTCTCAATAAAATGGAAATGGTTTTCCGTTATACCTCAGCAATAATTCTGTAATACAGTGTTTCCAAATGTTTTCCATAATGTCTCTTGGATTCAACCAAAAGGTTGATCTTTTTTTCCATTCTCACAGTCATTTCTCCTGCCTTTTTAGATTTTCATGCCTAGCTTATGACATGAGATGATTATCTTTAAAATCTCTTTCATTTCATCTCTCCTTCATTCAAGAACTTCCCCTGACTACATCTTGCCCATCAGATCAAACGTAATTGTCAAGGCTGAAGTCTAACAATTGTTTCCTCCATGCATATCTGATAGTTTCTCATTTATCTCTAACATGACCCCTTCAGGTGGAAATCATTAGAAAAGAAAGAGTTGCAGGTGGGAGCGAGCAGAGCAAGATGAAATTATTTGCAGAATGAGGACAATGTGTCCCACCAGAAAGAGTATAGGGTTTACAGCCAGGCAGACCTGAGGGACAAATACACAGTTTTCCCCTCTTATTTACCCACTAGTAGCCCTGCGCATGAATCCATGCTCCAGTAGCTCTCTGTGGGGCCTGGCTGCTCCTCGCCTGCTGCCCAGAGGCTCTCCGAGGCCCAGAGGCCCATCCACGGCCTGGCAAGGAAGACTTGCTTCGTTGCCTCAGCAACTAAACAAGCATTCTGCCTGGCCGCTCATGCTGCCTACCCTCCGAGGCCACCCGCCCCCACCCCACCCCCGAGGGGGCCGCTATCTTGTGGCTATAGGCACCACCCTCTTTGTGATTAATTTGCATATTACCCTTTAAATAGACAGGATGCTTTCACTTTCCATGGTTTCAATTACAGTCAACCACAGTCTAAAAATATTAAATGGAGAATTTTATACATAAATAATTGATATGTTTTAAATTACGGCATTGTCCTCGGTACTTGCTGTCCAGGCAGGAGCAAGCGTGGGAGGAAAAGGGAATCTGGATCAGAGTCAAGCTGGGAAGAAGTGAACTTACAAGAATTTGAGAACAGTATCTGCTCATAAACTACCACCTCAGGAGGAGAAAAGAGAGGAACCAGAGACTGGATAGATAGGTTCTAATAGCTAATTTGTTTACAAACAAACAAAATGTTGTGAATATAATGTTGTGCCGTTATATACACAACATTTTGTTTGTAAAAACAAAACAAAAAGAACTCTGTGAATTATCCCTTCCCCCACCCCCCAATGGACCATAACTAATACTAGGTCTTTGCTACTGTCATTAAGCATGACCTTTTATTGCTAGAAGCCCCCACAGGATGGATGCCAGGAGCAATTTGATACATGTTTGTTCATTCACTTTGGGGCAGAAGAGGTATATTAGGATAGAATACCCTCAGTTACCAGAACTATGTGACCTTCTTGGGAACTCTTCAAATACAGTTAGAGCCGATCCATAGGAATAATAGGATATGAATATAATACATCCATTGGAAGCAATTTGCATAATATCTGCTCCCTTTATTTTTCCTATCCTTCGGTAGACTTTCTACTTGGAAAGATAAAATAAAGAGTTCAAGTGATAGTGTCTCTGCTGACCACTCAAGTCCCCAGGAAGCCATCTTTATCTCAATTTTCAAGACACTCCAGGTGAAAACTGAAGCTTACAGATCATAACCTCAGTTTAACACTTCCACATATTATTATCAGAGCATGAGAAATTAGAAAGTGTGAAAGGAAGCCTCACACAATATCATGTTTTTATACGGGAAGGTAGCATCAATCTTTGCAAAATGGTTATTTGCTCATCTATGGAATGCATGTGAAAACTAAGTGATAGTTTTTATGATAAAAATTTAATCATTGAGCCTGGGAATGTCCCCTAATGAAAATTGGCATTTTCTCTATTGTCTTATTCTAAGTTGTATTCATTTCCTGTTGCTGTGGTAACAAATGACTACAAACTTAGTGGCTTGAAACAGCACAATGTTATTATTTAACAGCTCTGTGGGTTAGAAGTCAGACAGAGCTTTCACAGGGCTACCACCAGTGTGTCAGCGGGGCCTCACTCCTTCCTGAAGACTCTCAGGGAGAATCTACATCCTTTCCCTTTTCCGCTTTTAGAGCCATGGTTCTCAACCTTCCTAATGCCGTGACCCTTTAATACAGTTGCTCATGCTGTGGTGACCCCCAGCCATAAAATTTTTTTTGTTGCTACTTCATAACTGTAATGTTGCTACTGTTATGAATCGTAATATAAATATCTGTGTTTTCTGATGGTCTTAGGCGACCCTGCTAGCGGTTCTCAACCTGTGGGTCACGACGATGCTAGCAGTTCTCAACCTGTGGGTCTCAAGACCATCAGATAACAAAGATATTTACATTATGATTCATAACAGTAGCAAAATTTCAGTTATTAAGTAGCAACAAAAATAACTTTATGGCTGGGGGTCACCACAGCATGAGCAACTGTATAAAAGGGTCGCAGCATTAGGAAGGTTGAGAACCACTGTACTTGTGGCCTCTTCCTCCATCTTCAAAGCCAGCAACTATGGCTTGAGTCTTTCTAACAGGGCATCACTCAGGCCTTCTCTTGTCATATCGCCTTCTGACTCTGTTTCCTCTACTCCTTCATCTTCCTTTCACTTTTAAAGACCTTTATTGGACCCAATCAGAACATCCGAGATGATCTCCCTATTTAAGATCAGCCAAATAGCAACCTTAATTTCAGCTGCAATCACCCTTCCCCTGTGCCATGTATCCTGACATATTTACAATTTCCAGGATTAGGACATAAACATCTTTGGGGAAGTGAGGGCAGTGGGCATTATTCTGCCTATTATTCTTTTCAAAATAGCAACTAAAAACGCCTTATTTCCTAAAATTAAGTGGTCCCTGCACAGAGAAACAGTTCATAATAAAAGAAAAGCAAGATCAATGCCCACTTCTAACCACAGGTCAGGCAGAAAAAGACTAGAATCCAGGGGACAGTAGAGCATTCCAGGTCCCATGACTTTAGGAAGAGGTGATTGAGGGAGGCAGCGTAAGCCCTGAAAGATTCTGGGCCAACTTGTTAAGGGATTGAAGAAATATTTCCTGTGAGTACAAGCCAGACTCACACAACTGCCCGGGCTAGAGGGCCAGTCCTGTGAGCGCAGGCTTGTCTCCGGAGCCTCGGCTTGATGTTTATGGCAGGTTCCTCTGAGCTACTGGAGAGTGGCCCAGCAAGAGGGATGGGCTGCCCATTCCCAACTCACTACTAAACCTTGGAAATTATACACCTGAAAATCAGTTATATCTTTGCATGTCAAAAATATATTCCTGTCTGATTTTATACTTATTGTAACCAATCTTTGTTATGGCCGACTGGCTTTGAATCTACTAGGAAACAGTTTAATAAGATATGAAGAAAATTTTGTAATAAAATATATATTTGGAAGTCATGACTCCAAAGGGATATTGCCCCGCAAACTTTTCCAAAATAGTAGTTGAAAAACCTTATAATCTGGACAAAAGAAAGTAATCATGGATACTACTTAGTTTTGCATGTATCTCTTTTTTTTTAATATATTTCATTGATGTTTTACAGAGAGGAAGGGAGAGGGAGAAAGATTTAGAAACATCGATGAGAAAGAAACATCAATCAGCTGCCTCCTGCACATCCACTACCAGGAATGTGCCCGCAACCAAGGTACGCCCTTGACTAGAATCAAACCTGGGACCCTTGAGTCTGCAGGCCGACGCTCTATCCACTGAGCCAAACTGGTTAGGGTGCATGTATCTCTTATAATCAAAATATAACTGAAAATTTTTAAAAAATAAATCTTTATTGTTCAGATTATTACAATTGTTCCTCTTTTTTTTCTTCATATCTCCCCTCCACCCAGTTCCTACCCCACCTTCTGCCCTTACTCCCCTACCCACTGTCCCCATCCATAGCTATACAATTTTTGTCCCGCACCCCCCACACCATATCCCCCCTGGAGAATTGTCAGTCCAATCCCTTTCCATGCCCCTGATTCTATTATATTCACCAGTTTATTCTGTTCATCAGATTTTTAATTCACTTGACTTTTAAATTTACTTGTTGATAGATATGTATTTGTTATTCATAATTTTTATCTTTACCTTTTTCTTCTCCTTCCTCTTCTTAAAGAACACCTTTCAGCATTTCATATAATACTAGTTTGGCGGTGATTAACTCTTTTAGCTGTTTCTTATCTGTGAAGCTCTTTATCTGCCCTTCAATTCTGAACCATAGCTTTGCTGGGTAAAGTAATCTTGGTTGTAGATTCTTGCTATTCGTCACTTTGAATATTTCTTGCCACTCCCGTAGGGCCTGCATAGTTTCTGTTGAGAAATCCGCTGACAGTTGTATGGGTGCTCCCTTATAGGTAACTAACTGTTTTTCTCTTGCTGCTTTTAATATTCTCTCTTTGTCTTTGTCCTTGGCATTTTAATTATGATGTGTCTTGGTGTAGTCCTCTTTGGATTTCTTTTGTTTGGGGTTCTGTGTGCTTCCTGGACTTGTAAGTCTATTTCTTTCATCAGGTGGGGGAAGTTTTCAGTCATTATTTCTTCAAATAGGTTTTCAGTATCTTGCTCTCTCTCTTTTTCTGGCACCCCCATAATTTGGACGTTGATATGTTTGAAATTGTCCCAGAGGCTCCTTACACTATCTTCATATTTTTGGATTCTTTTTTCTTTTTACTTTTCCAGTTGAATGTTTTTTGCTTCTTTGTATTTCAAATCTTTGACTTGATTCTTGGGATCCTCTAGACTGCTGTTGGATCTCTATATATTATTTTTTATTTCAGTCAGTGTATGCTTAACTTCTAGTTGGTCCTTCTTAATATCCTCAATGGTTCACTAAATTTATTGGCCTTTTCTAGAAAAATTTTGAAAAACATTATAATTATGGTTCTGAACTCTGTATCCAGTTGTTTGCTTTTCTCCATTTGTTTCATTTGTGACCTGTTTCTTTGTCTCTGCATTTTGGCTGCTTCACTGAGTTGACAGAGTGGCTTTGTGTGCTAAGTGTCCTATAGAGCCCAGTGGCTCAGCCAGTTACTTGAGGTGAATACTCTTGGTGAACCCCTTTGTGGGCTGTGTGCACAGTCTTATTGCAGTTAAGCCTTGATTGTTGTTAGTATCACTGGGAAGAATTGACCTCCAAGCCAATTGGCTGTGAGGATCAGTTGTGTCTACAATGGGAGAACTTCTGTGCTGGAGACACCCTTATGAGGCAAGACTTATAGTTTTAAATTTTGCTACATAGTAACTTTTGCTTCAGTGGGGCTTTGGTGCTCACTGAGTCTGCCCCTTGAGTGTGTCCCTTATGGATCTGAGGAGTTGTAATCTGGATGGTCTTACTCTGACCCCTGGGTACACTGGCTCTTGGATCTCCAAGGAGATGCTAATTTAGCCTTTGCCTGAGGCCACCCAGCAGGAGCCGCTGAGAGATCTGCAGATTCCTCTTTTTTGTTTGGGTTTTGGTGGTGCTCATATGAGGCCCAGCTATGAAACAATTCAAGCTGCTGCAGAGCCTTGGGCCTTCTTTTGGATGTTCTGAGTCTCACTGACTCAGCCACAGTTTGTTAGGTAAGTTTAGATTTCAAAGGACCAGGCCATTCATATGCAGAAGCCTCTGTGCACAGCTGGGGTGGGACAGAGTCTCAGGCAAGAACAGACAGCAATAGCTTCCCATCAGCCCTGCCCTAAGAGGCTCCAGGTTCCTTGGTAATCACTGCAAGCACCTCTGAGAGAATGTTGCCCTTAAGTTCATCCCGCTTCAGACAGTCGAGTTTCTCCCCATATGAATCTGGGACCCTGGAGTCTCACACAGAACTAGAGTTTAGACCAGTCAGGAGCTGTGTCTCCTTCCCGCTTGAAAAAGCCAGCCATGTACTCAGTTGCCAGCCTTTTCTGTGTATGTGCCTTCATACCTCTGCCTTTACTTCCACACTTCCTCTGAGTCTCAGTGTGTTTTTCTCTTTCCTCCTAGTTGTAGAATTTCCACTCCAGCCAGCCTTCCTGTGGTTCTGGATGATGTCTGTTTTGTCTTTTAGTTGTAGTTTTGAAGTTGTTGTGTGAGGCAACAATTTAAGTGTTTAGCTATGCCACCATCTTGAATTCTCATAACTGAAAAATTTTAAATTCCAGTCTGAGCCTTAACTTTTACTTAAGTAATTTAACCCATCTATGCTCATTGTGATGATTAATATGTTTAACTACAGATGTATCACATTTTTATACTTTTTGCTTTTTATTCTCATTTATCCTTAACATTATCTCTTGTGTCTTACTATAACGATATTTTTCCCTTTAGTTGAATGAGTTGTACACTTATAGTTTTAAATATTGCTACATAGCAACATTTTTATTTTATTTAATTTTTTTAATATATTTTATTGGTTTTTTACAGAGAGGAAGGGAAAGGGATAGAAAGTCAGAAACATCGATGAGAGAGAAATATCGATCAGCTGCCTCTTTCACACCCCCTACTGGGGATGTGCCCACAGCCAAGGTACATGCCTTTGACCAAAATCAAACCCGGGACCTTTCAGTCCAAAGGCCAACGCTCTACCACTGAGCCAAACCACTTTCAGCACAACATTTTTATTTTAGAACCCACATATTAGGTATGCTTCTCTATCTTTTATTTAATATGGGGTCAAAGTTACAAGAGAGAACAAGATGAGATCCTACCTTGTAAATCTTGCCTTCAAGGAAGGGATATACATGGATGTGTATTAAACAAATGAAAAAGGAAACAAGATACTATGGGAGCTAAACAAAGTAATAAGATAGAAAGTAAGTAATGGTGCCATTAGTTATTATGGAGAGCACTGGAAGAGGAAAAGGTAAAGGTAGACATGGAACAAACAGCTCTGCATTGAGCATATTATCCTTGATATGCCTTGTGATTTTCAAGTGGAGTTACTCATTATCAGTCAGATATCAGGTGAGTAACTCAAGGGAGAAGCACACACAATACATAGAAAACTTGGAAATCATCAGCTATTTGATGCTACTTAAAGCCCTGATACTATCCAAAATCATCTTGAGAGAGGAAACATAAACGAGAGGAGAGGGGAGGAGAGAAGGTAGGAAGAAGGAAAGACAAGATGGCTCAAGATCAGGTGTCAAGATGCCTCAAACTTTAAAGGTTGTTAGAGGTGGAAGAGCCACCTGATTAATATGTTGGGGGCACTAGAATGTCCATTCATGCTAATGGAAATGATGCAGTAGGGAGGGGACAGCTGATGATTTAGGGGAGAGGAAAATAAAGTCACATGCCTTGAAAGACAAGAAGGTATGGATCCAGAACAAAAGGTAAAATTCTCGTTATTTAAATCAAGTTTAAAAAGGTATCTTCAGTAGTCCTAACATAAAAGATATGTTAGCTGCTTTCCTTAACCTATCCCTTCCATCACCTTTCAAGTCTTTCTTAACTTGATATATGACTTTAAATGCAATATTGCATCACCTAACATTATAGGTATTTGCATTCAAGGGACAATTTTTTTTGTTTTGTTTTCATTTATTTTTATTGTTTAGATGCAATCTCAAATTAAAATAGTTTTAGTTATCACCAACACTAAAGGAAGTGCTTTACATTTATTGCATCATTAAATACTAATTCTATTCATATGTATTTTGTTCTTACTAGGACAGTGGAAATGCTGAAAATTAACTCAGCTGTTTTTCTTTTATCTGATAAGAGTCTCTATCCAGCACATGGAAAAAATTCTTACAATTCAACAGTAAAACCCCTATTATAAACAGGCCAATGGACCTGAATGGACACCCCTCCAAAGGAGACACACAAATGGCCAACAAACACATGAAAAAATGCCCAACAACAACACAAATCACCAGGAAAATGCAAATCAAAACCGCAATGAGATATCATCTACATGCATGTCTATAATTTGAAAAAATTGAAAATAAATATTGGCAAGAATGTGGAGAAATCAGAACCCTATGCATAGCTAGTGGGAATGCAAAATGGTGCAGCCTATGTAGGAAACAGTTTGGTGACCTCCCAAAAAAGTCAAACATAGAGCTACCATATGACCCAACAATCCCACTCATAGGGACACTTCCACAAGAATTAAAAACAAGTGTTCAAAAAAAGTACTGGTACACAAATGTTCACAGCAACACCGTTCCCAGCAGCAAAAATGTAGAAACAACCCAAATGTCCATCAAAACACAAATGTGGTATAATACTAGTATGTGCTCTGTGATAAAGTCATAAGCAAAATGTGACATATCCATACAGTGGAACATTATTCAGCCACAAAAGAGAATAAAATACTGATGTGTGCGACTGCATTGATGAACTAACTGAGCTGGTTTTATTTTACTCTTTGATTCATTCAACCAGCACTCTCTACTTTTGGCTTACTGATGAGTAAGAAAGAACTTAAAGGAAAATAAATTATGGGTTGCCTTATCTTCCCCTTTTCTCTGGGTCATCAATTTCAACATAAGTAACTGGCCAACACAGATAATTAAGATGGTAAGTATATTATTGTGCTAGAGCTGCCATCTAACAAAGTACCATAGACGGGGTGACTTAAACAACAGATACTTGCCTTCTCATATTTCTGGAGGCAGAAGTCTGAGATCTAGATGTTGTCAGAGTTGGTTTCTTCTCAGCCCTCTCTCTTTGGTGTGTAGATGGGTTATTGTCTTCCTGTGTTCCAGATGGTCTTTCCTCTGTGTGTCTCTGTGTCCAGATTTCTTCTTCTAATAAGTTATTGGATTAGGGCCCACAATAATGACCTCATTTAACATAATTCACTTTTTAAAGACCCAATCTCCAAATACAGTCATATTCTGCAGTATTGGGGGTTAGGATTTAAACATGTGAATTTAGGGAAACATGGTTCAGCCAATCACAGTAAGAAAGGATATAATAGTGTTTCCTTGGTTGTTCATTATTCTTAGAATGCTGTTGCCTTCTTTCTGCCTTCGAAGTCAACGCTGGGTCTAACAGAAAGTGTGGCTCTTGGGACTGTCATCTTCTCCACCCACTCAACATAGCACACTTACTTGTACTCACTCTGAGTCTCACTGAGCTCTAATTCCTTGTGGATCCACTGGAGTTGTGTGCTCCAACAACATTAAGAAGGCTGTATGAGAATGATACAGTAAGAAATAGCAGCCTGGCCAGCATGACTTGAGCATCAACCTGTGAACTAGGAGGTCACAGTTTGATTCCCAGTCAAGGCACATGTCTGGGTGGCATACTCAACACCCAGTGTGGGGTTTGCAGAAGGCAGCCAATCAATGATTCTCTCTCATCGTTAATGTTTTTTTCTCTCTCTCCCTCTCCCTTTTTCTCTAAAATCAATTATATATAAAGAAATAGACACATTGTATGTATTTCCTCTAGTCATACAAATGCTCCATTGTTAAGAATTTCAAGATGGCAACAGCAGAGCACCAAACCTAGTGCTGCAAGCATGAGGCCTTATGTGCAGTTGCACAGACTGCATGCCCAAGAAGCTGGCCATGAGAACTGATGTGGCCACCCATGGAAAGTACTGGCCATGTGGTACCGGGAAGGCCTCTCTGCTTAGCCTCATCTCTGAATTGGCCCAGGATATGGTATGGTTGGCAATCTTTTTCTCATCATTCCTAGGGTTGCCATGTGGTTTCAGCCAAAATACCAGACACACCTGATAAAATGTGTAGACTGAAATACAACCCTAAAAATGTGTAGATTGAAAATATGCAATCTTCAAACTGTGTTAATAGCAGCCCAGATGACAACTTCTATTGAAAATACTACTTATTACATATTATAAATATGTCTTACATGCTTATAAATATTAGATAAAATAAAACAATATGCTCTCCATGGCACGGAATGTAGGTTCTGTTATAATAAAATTCTCTTAATTTTTTAATGGTCATTTTTATATCTCATCTTTATTTCATCAGCAGAAACCTCAGACAGACTGTCAGCTTCCAAGCTGGACACCTGGGTGCCCTAAGCTTTTCCTGTCTGACCCTGCTGTTCAGCTTCAGCCATTTCAAAGTATGTGTCAACCACTAATGGCTCAGTCCAGCCCCATCTGTGTGGTGGTTACCCCCATTCTTCCCAGAGTCTGTAAATCCATTACTTGATAGTCCTAGTTTCCAGTGTTCTTGGAGCTCTGCATCCATTTTTCTGCCTCCAAGAGAATTTGGTGAAGTGGCAGGAAAGGCAAGTCACTTCTTTAACCTCATGAGTTGTGTTTTGCCATTTTGAAAAGTTACAGCACCAACAGCAACAAACTATCTGAGTGACCAAAACAATGGTCTGCATGTTTAGAAATCTCATTCACGTGGTATATGCAGGCATGCCTTTCCTCGTTAGTTCTTCTCAATGAGTCGTGTCCGTATGTGTACATATTGACATATGTACATCTTTCATTGTTTTATTTTATTTCTCCTTTATATTTATGTGATGGCATGATACTGATTTCTGTTCAGAATCAAAAAAGGGGTCTATTGGGAATTTTACATAATATCGGTGATAAAAAGAACCTGATGGCTCTGATAGGCAAAAGAATGGCTCCCATACCGAATATGCTGCCAAGTGTGGACCACCTGCATCCTCAGCATCACTGTGTTTCATTAATTTTCTTTCCAGGACAATTAACGGGCTTTAATTATTCCACAAAATTGCCACCTCCTGAGTTTTCACTTTTTAAAAAAATTACTGTCTACCCATCTGAAGGGTAGGACATAAAACCTGATTGTTATTTAATTTGCATTTCTCTGATATTAGAGAGACTGAGAAACAAATTTACATATTTGTGGGCCTCTTAGAGTTCTTCGGAGGATTTCTGGTTCATATCATTCATCTACTTTTCTCCAAATGCTTTTATGTATTCGAACTCTTGCCATTTTTTCAATATGTTTTACTAATGCTCACCACACCCTGGAAATGTTTTTCACTTTGATTTTGATGTCTTTTATTCTATGAAAGTTTTCCATTTTAATGAAAACCAATTCATCACACTATGTCTCTTTTGCTTTTTGCATTTTAAATTTTTTTCCTTTTTTAAGTTTAAACTTTTATCAAGAGTATTAACATTTTGCTTTTTACATGTATGTCTTTAATTTACCTGGAGTTTATTTGTGTGATTTGGATGAGGCAGGAATTCAATTTTCTTCCAATGAAATAACTAATTTTACCCAGGATTGTATATTGAATTATTCATCCTTTACCTAATTGTAATGCCTCTTCCATCGATTCTGCACAAAACCTTCCCTTCTGTTGATTAGTTTATCTTTCCAATCCAGAACCAATGTTACTATCTTACTTAATTCAACTTTATAACAATTGTTATTGGACGAATCCCCCTGTTCTTTCTACTACCCTTCTTCAAACCTGGACAGGCTAACAAAATCTCATCTTGTTAGCATGAATTTTAATTCTTAGTTCTTCCACAACAATTTTAAGGTCAGCTAGTCACATTCCACAAAAAATCCACAAGAATTTTCATTGGAATTGCATGAAATTGCTATATAATTTAGAGCAGTGGTCGGCAAACTCATTAGTTCCAGAGCCAAAAATTAACAGTACAACGATTGAAATTTCTTTTGAGAGCCAAATTTTTAAAACTTAAACTTCTTTTCTTTTAATCTTTATTGTTCAGTTTATTAATTACATTGTTCCCCTTTTTTTCCCATATAGCTCCCCTCCACCTGGTATCCATCCTACTCTCTGCCCTCACCTCCCCCCACACTGTACTCTCCCATAGGTGCATGATTTTTGTCCAGTCTCTTGTTGCACTTCCCACACCCCTTTTCTCTCCAAGAATTGTCAGTCCATTTCCTCTCTATGTTTCATGATTCTGTTATGTTCACCAGTTTATCCTGTTCATCAGATTATTAATTCACATGATTTTTAGATTCATTTGTTGATAGATGTGTATTTTTTGTTCATTATTTATATTATTACCTTTTTCTTCTTCCTCTTCTTATAGAATATCTTTCAGCAATTCATATAATATTGGTTTGACAGTGATGAACTCCTTTAGCTTTTTCTTATCTGTGAAGCACTTTATCTGACCTTCAATTCTGAATGATAGCTTTTCTGGACAGAGTAACCTTGGTTGTAGGTTCTTGCTATTCATCACTTTGAATATTTCTTGCCACTCCCATCTGGCCTGCATCATTTCTGTTGAGAAATCCACTAACAATCGTATGGGTGTTCCCTTTTATGTAACTAACTGTTTTTCTCTTGCTGCTTTTAATATTCTCTCTTTGTCTTTTTTTCTTGGCATTTTAATTATGATGTGCCTTGGTGTGGTCCTCTTAGATTCCTATATTTTGGGGTTCTGTGTACTTCTTGGGCTTTTAAGTCAGTTTCTTTCACCAGGAGGGGGAAGTTTTCAGTCACTATTTCTTCAAGTAGGTTTTCATTATCTTGTTCTCTCTCTTTTTCTGGCACCCCTATAATTCGGACGTTGGTATGCTTGAGGTTGTCCCAGAGGCCCCTTACACTATCTTCAATTTTTTGGATTCTTTTGGCTTCTTGCTTTTCTGGCTGAGTGAATTTTGCTTCTTTGTATTTCAAATCTTTGACTTGGTTCTTGTGGCCCTCTGGACTGCTTTTAGGACTTTGTGTAATATTTTTTATTTCAGTCAGTGTATGCTTAATTTCTAGTTGGTGCTTTTTCATTTCCTCATAGGTCTCGTTAATTTCCTCATAGGTCTTGTTCATTTCCTTGTAGTTCTCATTAAGTTCATCAGCCTTTTCTAGGAGCCTCTTGAAAAACCTTATTACTGTGGTTTTGAATTCTATGTCTAGTCGTCTTTTTTCCTCCATTTCTCTCACACCTGATTTCTTTCCATGTCTCTGCATTGTGGCTGCTTTCCTGAGTTGGTCCATTAGCTTTGTGTGGTAGATGTCCTCTAAAGGACAGTGGCTCAGCCTCCCAAGTTACCTGAGGTGGATACTCTTACTGCAACCCTTTATGGATTGTACAGTATTGTTGAAGCTAAGCCCAGCTTATGGTTGTTAGCACTAGGAGGTTTTGACCTCCAGGCCAATTGGCTGTGAGGGCAGCTGTGTTCAGGTTGGTTGGGCGGAGTCTCTGGGTTGAGCAGGCAGCATCAGCTCCACCCTATGCAGCACCTGGGTCTCTGTGCCGAGTAGTAATGGCTGCATGCACCTCCGAGAGAAAGCCACCGCCGATCTCCACGTGTTGCCAGACAACTCAGCCTCTCCCCCAAATGAGTCTGCATACCCAAAGTCTCGCCCAGGGTTGTAAAACAAAGAAGTCCGGTGGTCTCCTGAACGAGGGAGCAAGTCATGAGTCCTCTCTGCCCAGTCACATAAACTTCTGTTCTCAAGTTTACGTGCACTCTCCACAAGCTCACAGACCTCTGCCACGCCCCGGTTTCAGCCTGTCCAGTTTCACCCTGTATAAGTGTGGGTTCACCGGACCTCACCTGGAACTGGGGTATCAGTGCAGTGGGATGCCTTTGTCTCCCCCGTTCGAGAAAACCAGCTGGGATTGCAGCCACCCACCCTCTCCCTTGGCACGTGCACATGACTCCAAACCTCTGACTCTGCGCAGCTCCTTTGAGTCACAGTGTCCTATCTTTACTTTTATTTGTGGAATTTTCATTTAGCCAGCTTTCTGGTGATTCTGGATGATGTTTGTTCTGTAGTTAAGTTGTAGTTTTGGAATTGTGTGGGGCAGCAAGATAGGTGTTTACCTATGCCACCATCTTGGTTCCTCCAAACTTAAACTTCTTCTAATGCCACTTTTTCAAAATAGACTTTCCCAGACTGTGGTATTTTGTAGAAGAGCCACACTCAAGGGGCCAAAGACCCGCATGTGGCTTGCGAGCCACAGTTTGCCAACCACTGATTTAGAGGAAAGTGACAGCGCATTTGTATCTCCTTCTTTTTAATCAAGTCTTCATTTCCAGTATGGCAGGGTCAGCTCTCTGCCCTCCCAACAAACTCCTTCCTTTTCTTCCTCAATAACAAAATACAAATATTTTTTTTAGAGATGGCAGCACGCCTCATGTGATGAACAGGTATTCAGTAAGTGGCAGCCACTTACTGTCATCACTGTATGGTCCATCATCTCATAACCAAAGTAAAATAAAGCTCTACATAGCGGTTGACAAATTATGGCCCACAGGCCAGATCTTTCTCACTTCCTGTTTTTGTAAAGAAATATTTATTGGGGCCCTGGCATGATAGGTCATTTGGTTAGAGTAATAGGCCAAAGTTGCAGGTTCAATCCCTGCCCAGTTAGGACACATAAAAGAATCAACCAATGAATGCATAAATAAGTGGTACAAAAGATTGATCATTGCCTCTCTCTCTCTCTCTCTCTCTCTGTCTCTCTCTCTTATTTTCTTTCTCCCCCTTCCTCTCTCTCCCTAAAAGATAATAAAATCATTACATAAGTAAAAGAAACATTTATTGAAACCTAGCCATGCCCTTGCACTTACATGTTGTCTATGTTTACTCTCACACCATAGCCGAAAACTTGACCAGTTGCAAAAGGCCACTGAATCCTACCTGGCCTTTTTACAGGAAAAATTTGCCAACTCCTGTCTAAATTGGGTTCTTAGCCAGATATTGGCTTGGACCATTCTGTCCTCTTTTCCAGATGCTTACTATTCCATTCTATTTTTCAACTTAAAGTGTACATGGAGCTCAGAATTAGCTGGACACTTCTGGAAAGACTTTTAAATTCCCGATAAAGGTAATGGCTATAAAAGAAAAGTTTGCTGTCACCAACTCTTCCATCTTTTTCCTGCCGCCAATACAGACTTGGTGTCTGGAACTTTGAGAGTGATCTTGCAAATTATGGGGCAAGCAGTAAGCTGAGTGAGCCAGCTAAATAGGCAGACAGAGCCAGCTAAATAGTTTGCAAGGTCCAATACAAAATGAAAATGCAGGGCCCCTTGTTCAAAAAGCAGGAAAAAAGATAATGTTGAAGGTACTAAAATATAAAACTTTCCCCTTTTTTCCATGGTATCTCTCTTGATTTGTTATTTTTTATTTGTCATTTAATCGTGTTCTCAGTAAAGAAAAAATAAAACCTCAACTTGTTAGTATGAATTTTACCATTTTCTCTATATTGTGCGATGCCAGTTTTAAATGCAAATTAAGAGCATTCGACTCGTGTAGAATCTCAAAATTACACTTGTATTTCATACATGCATATGTATTTCATTCCTGGCAGAATTGTAGCAATGCTAATTCCATTGTCTTTATTTAGTGTCTTGATTTGCACACATTCAACCAGCACTCTGTACCAGGCACTTAGCGATAAGTAAGGAAGGACTGAAAGGAAAAGATACAGTGGTCGCCCTATCTTTCCCTTTCCTTTTATGTCATCATTTTCAGCATAAATAAAATGGCTAATATAGGGAAGTGACCTAAATGAGAAAGAATATGATAGGGTTGCTTGACTGCAAATGTTTCTTAGCATTTGCGCCTTCTTTTCTTATTTTAAGCAAGTTCTGATTCGAATGGGAAATTGTCATCTCTCTGGGCTGTCATCTCTCCGATTTCGTCATAGATGTAACAGCACCTAATGAGCACATACTGTGAGTCTCACTGAACACCTCCATGCATCATGGGTCCCCTCAATTCTGTACTTACGGGCTGTCACAAAGATGATAGGTAAGTAGAGAGGCAGGGAATGACAGACACACACATTGCCTGTGTCTCCTCTGCCCACATGCATGGCCCTTTGTCCATTTACCAAACACAAGTTCAAAGATAAATTTGTCAAGATTTTCAAAACAGCTATAGTAGAACACTAAGCCAAGCATGGTGCCCTCCTGAGTGTGGAGGTCTGTGTGACTTGACAGGTCACATGCCCATGAAGCCAGTCCAGATGGCAGAGCAAAAACAGTGCAAAGAGCTGAGGTCGTTGCCTCATTGTTGAGCTGCCAAAACAAACCACCTTCAGACATTTTCTTAACTAAACAATAAATGTCCTCATGATTTAAGTCTTGTTTTCTTTCCTAACAGCTAAAACCACCGCATGACTTTTGTAAGATTTATTCCTAGGCACATTAGAGCTTTTATTGCTATTAAAAAATATGACCTTTGAAATTATATTTTCTAATTATTTGTTGCTATAGTATGTAAATATAATTGATTTTTGTCATCAGAATTTTTGCCACATCCTCTTATTAGATCTAATAAGATTTTTTCTGAATCTCTTTAGAATCTTTTGAGTTTTAATCACAAATATATAAGCATAACAGATAAATGTTAAAAGTGTTGCTTTATCTTTTCAATCTTTATGCTTTTTTTCCTGGTCTGACCACGAGTGTGTATGTCTAGTACAATGATGAGCAAGGCTCCTGTTCTTATTCCTGGCTTCAAAGGGCATTCTCTGTTCAACACTAAGTACGCTAGTTGCTATAGAATTTTGATGAATTCTTGTTACCAGATAAAAGAACTTTACTGTTGCTACTATTTTGCTAACGAAAGGAAGTAGACTTTTATCAGATGATTTCTTTTCTATATCTATTGAGATAATCAAATATTTTGTATCACTTAATATCTAATGTAGAGAATCACACCAAATCTTTAATTTTAAGCTTTCTTTATATTTCTGAGCGAATCCCACTTTATCACACTGCATTGTAATATTATAACCACATACATTCATTTGCACCCATACACAAATTTGCATGTGAGTCTAATATGAACATCTATTTTATAAATCCTTTCTCGTCTGGTTTTGTTATCAAGATTATATTAGCTAAGCCCTAGCTGGTTTGGCTCGCAGGGCACATACCTGGGTTGCAGGCTCAATCTCCAGTAGGTGGTGTACAGGAGGCAGCCAATCAATGATTCTCTGTCATCATTGATGTTTCTATCTCTCTCTTCCTCTTCCTTCCTCTCTGAAATCAATACAAATATATATATTTTTAAAAGATTGTATTAGCCTCATAAAAGGAGATGGGAAGCATGCCTTCTTTGCTTATCCTCTTTATTCAGGAATGCACTTATTTAGACAGTACTTATTTCTAATGTGCCATAAAATACAGGAATTATTTCTTAAATGTCTAGCAAATGTGCCTAAAAATGAACTAAATCTTGTGTTGGGTGCTTTTCTTTTTCTTTTGAATATATTTTTATTGATTAAAGAGAGGAAGAGGGGGAGAGAGAGAGAAACATCAATGATGAGAGAGAATCATTGGTTGGCTGCCTCCTGCACGCCCCACACTGGGGATCAAGCCCACAACCCAGACACGTGCCCTGACCGGGAATAGAACCATAAGCTCCTGATTCATAGGTCAATGCTATGGTTTTGTTATGTTTTTAATTACTGATACATACAATATATTTACTGGTTTGTTTCTTCTTGATTCTATATTAGTAAGTTATATATTTTTTTAAATATATTTTATTGATTTTTTACAGAGCAGAAGGGAGAGGGATAGAAAGTCAGAAACATCGATGAGAGAGAGACATCGATCAGCTGCCTCTTGCACGCCCCCTACTGGGGATGTGCCCGCAGCCAACGTACATGCCCTTGCCGGAATCGAACCCGGGACCCTTCAGTCCGCAGTCCGACGCTCTATCCACTGAGCCAAACCGGTCTTGGCAGTAAGTTATATTTTTCCTAGAAACTTTCTATTTCACGTGTTTTTAAATGTGTGAATAAGATTCTCTATAACTGCAGTGTATCAAAGATAATGTTTCCTACATTTATAAGTTTATAAATTCATATTCCCACTAGTTTATAAAGTCCTTCAGGCCAGGCACTGGACCTATTCTTTTTTTTATCTCCAGTTCATCCACTGTTTTGATATACATTTTTATTTCTGTTATTTACTGTCTTTTGTTACCATGCAGGAATGAAAAACATCTAATTTGAGCAGCAGATTAAGAAAGATTTTACTGCACTTAAAGAATAATTCAAACTCATTTTAAACAACCATTTTATTACTTTATGTGATTTTTTAATATTTTTAATAACTTAATACCCCAGAACCAAATTTTGCTGCAGCACGTTCAGAAAGTTTTTTTTTTCTTTCTTTCATGAAAATTGAAGCTTTTTAACCAAGTACCAGTTGCTAAGGGATTTGGAATGGAGATTAGCATAGATTTGGGTAGCACAAATGATCCTTTGTACACGGTAAACAGTCCACTTTTTCATTTAAAAATTAATATCTCTGCCTGTGATGCTCACTAAGAAGACTTTGAAAATAAGCTAAATATAATCCCCTTCTCTTTAATTTCTCTGAGGCCAGCACCACTTGATCTGATTATGTAAAGTCAAAAACTCAAGTTTACTATCCAGACCAGAGCGCCTCTGGGTCCTGATGTTCACAGAGTCTTGGACAATATTTAAACTTCTGTCTCTTTAAGGAGGTTCTGAAAATATTCTCAGGAGTAGGCAGTCCACAGAATATTCTGTGGAAACATTTTAATTTTTTGCTTCCTAATTTTGGAAATAACTCGAATGGATTTATCATTTGTTTTATATACTTCCCACCAACTTCCATCACTTTAGATCCTTACCACCTTTCTCCAAGGAAGCATCTCCACCGGCCCAGGCCCAGAGTAGCAGCAGGTAGATCTCCCTGGCTGCCTGCTCTCCAGCTCTTTCAGACATTGGCTTCATGACAAGGCCACCTGTGGTGCAGCCCATGACTTCTCTCTGGACAAAATCCCTACGGTCCATAGTACTCCTCTGACTCTCATGTGCTGGGGATTTCCAAGCTTATCACTAATCTTCAAATAAACAACTCAGTTTTACCAATAAGGCCATTTTGAAATGCTTCTTGAAAACTGCTTTCCCCTAAGCACGAAGGACAGTTATGTGAGCCATCAAACTTTATAGTGTCAACCATAAAGATAATAAAGCTATCCCAAGATGCAGAGCAAGAACTAAGAATGCCCAGCAAAACACTCGTCAAATAAAGTGCTTATTAGACAGTGGCTACTCTATCATATATGTGTGTGTGAGAAGAACAAATGTGGATATAAAAACATTAGATCTTTGCAAATTTTGTGATTAATTTATTCCGCAATACTTATGGAGTAGTGGGCTATACAGTAGGCACTCTGGCTTACTGATAAATAAGGAAGGTCTAAAGAGAAAAATGTTGCCTCTTTTCTTTCATGTAAGAGAAAGTCTCCATGTAAATAAAGTGGCTAGTATAGGGAAGTAACAAAAGTCAGAAAGGATATAAGGTTCTTTGGTCATTTGTAGCTCGTAAAATATCAATGCCCTCATTCTGTGTTTGAAATAATTTCTGGTTTGAATGGAAATAGTAGCTTCCCTGGCCTGTCATCTTCCCCAGTTAGTTGAGGATGTAATGTATACAACAACAAAAAAGAAAGAACATAAGATAACTTAAATGTCCAAAATAAGAAAATGATTATATAAATTATTGCACATACATATAATAAATTATCATGAAACTGTGTGTGTGTGTGTGTGTGTGTGTGTGTGTGTGTGTGTGTATGTGTATGTGCTGACCTAGAAAAAGGTTCCATGACATATTGTCAAGGAAAACACATTTCAAAACTATGTTATTTATAGGAACTCATTTTTGTAAAATAAAATAAATCATCTATATATCAGTGTACATATAAATAGGCTAAGGAAAATATCTGGAAGGATATCAATTAAAATGATAATTGTTAGCTTTGAGTAGTGAAATTTGTATAACTTTCACTTTTTACTCTATACATTTCTACTTAATTCAGTTACATATTAACAAAAAATAAGAAAAGAAAAATTATTGTGGGAATACAAAAACAAGTCATTAAATTGGGATTCCAAAAGAATAATATATAGTTGAACATTTGTTTTCTACAGATTATTTAAAAAACTCAAGTTGTTTATATGCCTTAGTTTCTCCATCTGAAAAATGGGAAGAATGTTTTATACGTTTTACTTTTTAGATGCAAATGAGAATATTATGTTCTGTTCAGAGACTAAATGTGAACCAAAGCTATTACTATTGCAAAAATTTAGTATGCATCTTAGTTTTAAAATAATACAATAATTTATAAAACTATTTAATAAGCTCATTTGGGTTTCCTAATTTTGCCCTCTGACAAAATCAAAGCCATACCTCTTAGGCAAATGACACCTTCAAAGGCCTTATAATTTATAATGAAAAAGCAGAGGGATGATATTCTAGGATATTTAACATGGAACAGTCTGACTCAAGTCCTTGCTATTGTTCCCAAAGATGCCCTTATTCCTTCAGAAAAAGATAAATGGTTGCAATTGTCCCTGTTAGGGTGGAGAATAATCAGAGGAAAGCACTTCCTCACTAATTCCCATCTCCATAGAAACCACGCAGTTCCCCAAGCCTCTTGTCTACAGACATCAGTCCACAGTTTTCTGAGGTTAGGCAGTCTGATCCCAAAGGCTGCATTCTCTCACACTGTGATACCTTAAAGAGGGAGTTGAAAGAACAAAAAGACATATGCCAAATTTTTAAAGACCCCACTACATCAAATTTAAATCCTTCCGGTATATGTTTTTTCAGGTGTCTTGTGAACTGGCCCTAACGTAAGTTTAAGAAGTCCATATGAAGTATGCCTGTTATCACAGTGCCCTTACTCTAATATCCCTTTCTGGGCATTGATAACAATTTCCTCCCTTCTTTAACTTTTTTTTTTTTTTAATATGTCTATTTTCAGAAGAGTGAGACCAGGCTGTGGGAATTTCTTTTTTTTTTTTTTTACCAACTTTTACCTAAAAGAATAAGTCACTTTAATGTGGAAGTGATAGATGAGCAGTATTTACTCTGCCTGTCCCTTTGTTCCTCTTCAAGATCACAGGTTGGGAGATGTTATGGTAAATAGCCTAAGGCTGATTGAAAATAATTTAACTCAGTGGCTAATTGGATTTGATAATTGCACCAGAGCCTTCAGTGCATTGAAGTCCATTGACCTGAAAAAGAATTATAAAACTAGAATTCTGGGGTTAGTTGAGTTGATAGAATTTCAGAGATAATTTAAGAAAGAATTCTAAGCATAGGAACTTGAAAAAACAAACTGGAACACAGAATCATAGACCCCGTTCCATATCCACTAAGTCAGAATCTATAGGAGTGGGGCCCAAGAATGAGTATTTTTATTGATATACCAAATTAGTTTTATAAGCAACCAAATTTGGGAACTACTTTTCTAATATCACCTGTCACCCTCCCTCCCCAAGCCCATTTTTGTAGGTAATAATATGTCATGCACAGATAATGAATGGGTGGGGCACAAGGGTGGAGGGTAGGATAAGACAGCAGAGAATGGTGAGGACAGTGGTCACCAAAATAGCACATGTTCCAGCTCAAGGTGATGGTACTACTCAGCTTCTATCAAGCATCATGGAAAATTCAGGCCCAAGATCAAGTTTATTCTTTTTATTTTATTCCTAAGAGAAACTGGAAATTCAGATTTTTAGGTGGAATCTTCAGTTTTCTAAATGCTGTTAGAGAGAGAAAACATATGTTTAGACTGAATGTTGGCCTTTAACTCCCAGCTTACCATCCCCTGATAGCAAAAAGTGATTCATCTAACATCATGTCAATGGGAGTTTGTCAACAGGAGTGCAACATTGAAAGGATAATTGAGGTGTTTTATTTCTTCTACCTTGTGCTCCCATTTCTTTATATTACAGCAACTTGTAAAAGTCAGAGGAAGGATGATCTTTCAATTTCCTCCCAACTCTAGATCTTATTATTTTTATCCTCATCAATGCCTAAAGGTCTTTTGATAATGATTTGCTATAAGGGACTTGCTTGGCATTAAAGAAGCATAGTTTACACACTGGTCAAAGCAAAAGTTAATGTCTTAATGAAAGTGTGGGACCCTTCCCTAACTGTGTCCTCTGCCCACAGTCCGAAGCTGACTTCTCGGTGTCTTTGTTTTCATTGAACCTTCTTGGAAAACAGTGGTTTCAATAGTTTATATTAATAAAAATGTGTGGGAGGGAATATTATTCATGAGCAGTGTTGGTGAAAAGCAAACACTGAGCAGGTTAAACGCTGCAGTCCTCTCTGGGATGTTGGCATTCCCTAGCACTTGTGTATAACCATTTGTAGCTAACTTGGGAGCTTCTTCTTGCCTGGGTGTCAGTTCCACTCAGGCTGACTTTGGAACCATGTATTCCAAATGTCTGGGGCTTTTTTCCTTTTTTTAACTTGAAAAAAAAAACAAAACACTATGGGTTCATCTGTTATAGTAAAAATGAACTCAATAATAATAACTTCATGCTTGCTTGCTTTCCTTCTTTCTTTTGTTTAAACATAATGTATTGGATGCCAAAGACATGCCAGGCATTGTTCTAGCTCCTTGAGATGAAAAGACAAATAAAACACTCTTCTTGGTTCTTAAGAAAATAGATGTGTTGATAAAATCATCAGGTTATTTGTTCGTTCCAGAATGAAGGCATCAACAAATGGCTACATCAGAGAAGAGGAGAAAGTGATGAACTCAGTCCCCACTGAAGTAGTCAAGACAGTCTGCAGAGAACACACGAAAGCCATGCTAAATGATGAGAAGGGTCTGCTAAGGAAAAAGAGAAAGGGACTTAGAGTAATCAGGAAGAGTAGGCTGTGTCGAGGCAAAGTGTGATCAAGGAATTGTGAATTGGTTCCATGTGACTGGAAATTAGAGGGAGAACATGGGAAGGTGAGTTGAAATAGCAAACGTAGCCTAAAGAGATAGGGGTGCACAGCTAAGCATGCCATGCTAATGAACTTGGACTTAATTCAGGAGAAAATTGGGAGTCGTTGAAAAATGTTAAGTGGAACCAAAAGTGTTCTTTACAACATTCCTTCTAGATTGGGGGTAGGGGACAGAGACAGACTAAAGGCATTGTTTTCACACACATCTCTTTTAACACAATAAAGAACTCTGAAGAAGGTTTCCTTATCTACTCTGTACAGATACAGTTCAGGGTAAAAAAGGTTAAGTTTCTTGCCCAAGGCCAAATGGTAGACAGAGCACTCAAACCGGATCATCTGCTTCTCATTCCGTTGAAAATCCACTGGTCCCTACTCACTTCTACATCTCAGTGGGATAGCAATAGCTTTTACACCAAGGACACTTCCAGTTGGCCAGGCACTGTACTGGGCACATCCCCTTCATTATTTCTTCTAAATCGCAATAATATGAGAGGTGTAAATTGCCATCCCCAATTTATAAACAAGGAAACTGAGGCCTAGATCGTGTGAACAAGGACTCGTTAGTTGGTCACAAAGTTGGGACTCAAAATCAGCTCCCCGCTACTATGCTAGAGTTCATCCACACATTTAAGAAGAAAACCAGCGACATACCATCAGTCGGCCACATAACAGGCATTCGCAAAGGTTGGATAAATATTGATTGAAAGTTGGAATCACATAGCAAATTAGTGGCAAAGCTAGACCTAGAGAGAAACCAGGTCTTGCTACCAGCATTCTTCCCATGACCACACTTGGCAACAATCTACTTGGGACCTAATTTAGCCAGACAAAGTTGTCAAACTCACATGAAGAAAAGTCACAGAATGTCTAATGTTGGGTGCAAATCTCCAGTCTCTGAGATAAATATTTCAAAACCTCATCTCCTTTCCGGTGCGCTGCCAGCTCAGTGGGGTGGCTCAGGCAGGAGCTGACCCTTTAGATGGCCTTGTAATCAGACCTTGAAAAGTCCAACAGTAGCCTCTGAAAGCCAGATGACACGAGAATCGGTCCTGAAAATAAAGAGCCTAAACCAATTTTTTGCATAAAATGAACTCAGCAAAATAACAATGAAGGCACTTTGCAGAGAGAGCCCTTTTATTTCATGCCCGACTTTGAACATTACCTAAAACACAATTTCTCTTAAAAAATGATCTGGAAATATGTGATTATACCAGAAAGAAAATGAAGGTGTATACTAGTGTCCTGAGGAGACCATTTATCTTCTAGGATTTTAACTATGAAATAATTAAATTCAATGGAGTGCGTAATTATACAAAAATGAAACCTGATCGCCCTAGAAATTTCCCCTCTGCTGCTACCTCAAGGGACTAAGCCAGATCCCGTGTTTGTGCTTGTGTGCATTTTCTGTATTAATGTTGTCATGATTTGGGGGAAAAAAAAAAAAAAGGATCCTGGAATACTCAGATGGGTTTCCCATTTTCTGGAATTCCCACGTAGGGGAAAATCTCTTCTGTGTGGCTGTGTGATGTGATGGCTCCCAGCAAGCAAAGGTGTCCAGAGGCACAACAGCCCCGTCTCTAACCCCTGAGACCGTGGCTCTTTGAAGAGCAAAGACCTTTCTTATTACAGGTGCAGAACTGATAAGAGTGGCCTTTTTAAAAAACCAGAAAAAAATTCAGATGAATCTCTTTAAAATGCTCATGGGCTACACTCTTGAACTAACACAGAGTGTTTTTTTGAAAAGTATATTTTGTGATAACCTAATTTAACATTTAGCGGCTTATTAAATCTGTAAGGAGATAAGAATGGAATTCATTTTTCAGATGCCAGTCTGAATTTTTATCCTTCTACAAACTATGTGATCTGTGGAGATTTGAATGGTTTTTAAAACTAAAACTTGACCTGCTTTTTTCTTTACATTTTCATCAGTACTTTGAGCAAGAGTCTTAGTCAGTATATGATATCCATGATTCTCCTGCAGCTAGCTGCTTTGAGTTAGTTTATGGCTTAGGATTTATATTTAAACTATTTATATTTTCCAGCTAAATTTTCAGTCACCCTGTCAGGACATAACCATTTCTCTACAAGCCATTCTTGGTTTAAAAAGAGGAGATAGATTCACATATGCTATTTTCTCTGCTTATTTATTTCCCTATTCCCCCTCACTTTTCTCTATTCTTTTTTGGGGAGCTTTAAGACAAAAATAACAACAAACAAACAAACAAAAACAAGAAGAAAAACCCACTATGAATTATAACCCAAATTCAATCAATAAAAAACTCAGGTACTGCTTTTCTTGCCTGGCATGCCTGCCTACATCTGTCTGTCTGATTAAAAGATTGGTCATATAGCCCTGGCCAATTTATTTTAGTGCTGTTGGCCCGTGGACTGAATGGTCTCAGGCTCAATACCAGCCCTGGTTGGGGTGCATGTAAGAGACAACCAATCCCTCTCTCTCTCTCTCTCTCTCTCTCTCTCTCTCTCTCTCTCTCTCTCTCTCCCCGCCCCGCCCCCCGCCACCCTCAGTGTGTGTGTGTGTGTGTGTCCTCCTCCCCTCCACTCTTTCTAAAAACCAATGGAAAAAATATACTCAAGCGAGGATTAACACACACACACACACACACAAGTGATGTAGGGAAAAAAGCATTACAATAATTTCCTATCTCCATTTTCCTGGTTTTCTTGCTGAAAATAGTACAGCAATTTTGGGGCTCTAGAGGCTGCTGCTCTCAAATGCTAAGTTGGTTCTGCTCTTCTCCAGAACTTTCCTCTGCTGAACCTGCACCAACTGCTTATCAGGGCCATAAATTGGCCAGGACAGCCCTGAATCAGAGGTTATAAACTCAGAAAAGCATAAATAAAGCTTCCCATGTTCTCTTCCCTCCTTTAAGAAAAAGCAGCATCATGGAGAATGCTATAGCTCCCCAAGCTAGCTGCTCATCTGTTCCAGAAGAGCCTGATTTTTTAAGAAGTGTTTTGATATATATTTTAAGGCAAGACTTGGGAGTTCTCTCGAGCGGATTTTACATGGGTATTTAAAACCCAATAGAAATGCTGATTAACCTGCACAGCTGAGGATATGCTACGACAATGAATGCCCAAACCAATATCTGCCTTTCGCCAGGAGTCCGGTGGAGTGTACAGATGAGTCCAGTAGCAGTTAGGATCTTTACTGCCATCCTCTTTATGGAAATGAAAAGGCTTGCACTGTCTGAGTAGGAACAACAGGTCTTAAATGAGGTTCTTTTTTTGAATGACTCCTTTTTACTTAAATGCAGAAAGTTTTCTTGAAGGACAAGGAAAAACATTCTTGTTTTAAAAACATTCCTTGTTCGGTTGGTGTATGAACAATTTGATTTAATAATTGTGGATCAAAATATATCACAAAAGTTTTGTCTTTGAGGAAGGGGCTGGGTTTCAGTCTAGAGAAGATGGTTAAGAGACAGAGAGGTGGCCCACTGCATCATTCTGCTCAGTTTTAGGTTTTCAATCCACTCCCCCTTCTCAAGAGATTACACCTCACCATCTTCACAGGCTGAGCGCATGAGCTGGTCTCTGAGCTTCCAGCAGGAAAAACAGGTGTGTGTTTTTTCTTGTCATTTTCCCTTGTCTTTTTTATATACATATAAAAGTGTGAAAATCATGAGTGAAGTTTCCAGTTTACAACGGTTGCTACATAGGTATCAGCTGACTTTTTCTGACTACAGGATATCTGTGGGCTCCCAGCAATTTAAATTTCAGTTCCTCAGTGCATAGTCCCTACCTTACAATGTCTACATTTACCAGACTCAAACAGAGAATTCCTTATGCTGGTTTATGGTTTTCACACCCATAAATGTATCTATTAACTATTTTTCATTCATGAGCATCTCTGGCTAGAAACAAAATTTTCATATAAAGCTGACGAAGCTAAACATTAAAGTTAAATGATTTAAAACTACATGAGCAAAATCAGCAATAAACTAATTTAAAATTATTTCACTCCTGGATACTCTTCTAAACATAATAATTTTCTTTCTCAATGTTTTCAGATTCTGAAACTATTACATTTCATTTCTATTTTCATAATTCCATATACAAGTGGTAAAACTTATGGTCAGAAAATGAGGGTCTGATGTAAACTTTAAAAAGTAAGTTGTAGATTTTTCAATAGAAAGTATTCACATAGAAAAAAAATAATAAAATTTTTTTTTCTTTTTCCTTGTTCAATCGAAACCTCTAAGGAATTCTGTAAGGCTGATTTAAATCTCATACATTTGGAGTCATGTTTTTCTGGTATTGATATTAATTAAACTGAAGAGGAAGAAAAGGAAGATACAGATTTTAGGATGTAGGAATGTGCTGTATGGGCAATGGCTTTCCGTTGCCATGGGATGAAGCTCCTCATTGTCCTCCACAGAGCCCCCTGTGGTAACTGTTCACTCCTCTCCCTTTCCCCTAACACATTCTTGCCTGCTCCTCTCCAAGCTTTTCCTCATATCAAAGGACACTATGTTTACCTTATACCACACAAGTTTCTCCTACACACCACCCTACTGAACTTTCAAAACAACCCTCGGACATAGGAATCTTTACAGATTCTATTCAGACTCAGAAAGGTATACTTACTAGCCCAATATCACAGAGCCAATAGGTAACTGAAGGGAAAGTTTTAAAAATGCAATCCAGTAGTGTAGCTACTGTGTATATACAGTATATGGTGGGAATGCAATGGGGGTGGTCCAGTCTGCCTGGTGGGAGGAGAAAGGAATGAAGTGTTAATAAAGACTTCATAGAAGAGATGACTGGAGAGAGCTCTCAAGATGAAGAGAAACAGGAACAAAGAGAATGGAAGAGAAATTGACAGCTACCCGGTGCCAGAAGCAGAAAGCAGAAGAATGAGTGACAACTGAATTAAATTAGCAGCTCTAAGAAAATCAAATCCTTAACCAGCAGGTTAAAATCAAGAATTATGCCAATTTTCACCACAACCAATCCCAGAAAATCTAAAGAAATGAAAACATCATGTATTTCTGGAACTAGTGATGAAGTAGGACTGAAAACAGCAAGATCAGTTGTAAGTTTGCTATAAAACCAAGTCCTGTATCTCCTCCCCATTTTATGGGGCAAGCATTAGTCTTTTCTCCACTGCAGCAGAAAACTAGAGGTACAGTGTCTAGAAAGATGGCCTGACGAGACCAGGAACAACAGAGTCCAGGGATATCATCAGAAAAGGGGGAGGGGGGCTCCCTGTCTGCTTTCTCAGTGGTTAGAGCATCTATCCAAGGACCAAAGGCTGGCAGGTTAGATTCCCACCAAGGGCATGGAACTTGGTTGCAGGTTTGATCCCCGTAGGGGCTAAAGTAGAAGGCAACCATTCGATGGGTCTCTCTCACATTGATGTTTCTCTCTCCTCCTCCTCCTCTCCCACCTATCCACTCTCTCTAAAAAAAATCAATGGAGCCGAGACTGGTTTGGCTCAGTGGATAGAGCGTCGGACTGCGGACTGAAGGGTCCCGGGTTCGATTCCGGCAAGGGCATGTACCTTGGCTGCGGGCACATCCCCAGTAGGGGGCGTGCAAGAGGCAGCTGATTGATGTCTCTCTCATTGATATTTCTGACTTTCTATTCCTCACCCTTTCTGTAAAAAAAAAAAAAAAAAAAAAAAATCAATTAAAATATATATAAAAAATATTTAAAAAAAAAAAAGAAAAAAAAATAAAATAAAAAAATCAATGGAAAAAATATTCTTGGGGGAGGGGGGATAAGTAAAATTGTACCTACCATGGGTAGAGACTCTTAGCTTTCTTCCCCACCTTACAATAAAGCTGTTTATAATATCCTTTTATTATTTTACTAGAGGCCCAGTGCATGAAATTCATGCACGGGTGGGGTCCCTGGGCCTGGCTGGCGATCAGGGCCTGACGGGGCCATCTCACCCAGTCCTGATCAGGGCTGGGCTGGCTGCCAGATGGCGCCTGCTGGATAGGGAGAGGGACCACAGGAGGTTGGCTGGCCATAGGAGATTGGCTGTGAGAGCACACTGACCACCACAGGGCAGCTCCTGCATTAAGCATCTGCCCCCTGGTTGTCAGTGTGCATCATAGCGACAGTCATTAGGTCATTAACTGTCACGTAGGCTTTTATATATAGACTAGAGGCCCGGTGCACGAAATTCGGACCTAAACTGGGATTGGGCCTAAACCAGCAGTCAGACATCCTTCTCACAATCTAGGACTGCTGGCTCCAAACTGCTCGCCTGCCTGCCTCCCTGATTGCCCCTAACTGCTTCTGCCTGACAGCCTGATCACCTGGTAACCACTACCCTGCCAACCTAATTGATGTCTAACTGCTCCCCTGCCAGCCTGTTTGCCCCCAACTTCCCTCCTCTGCTGGCCTCGTCATCCCTAACTGCCCTCCCCTGCAGGCTTGATTGTCTCCAACTGCCCTCCCTTGCAAGCCTGGTCCCTCCAAACTACCTTCCCCTGCTGGCCTGATCACCCACAACTGCCCTCCCTTGTCAGTCCTGGAACCTCTCAATGGCCCTCCCCTGCTGGCCATCTTGTGGTGGCCATCTTGTGTCCACATGGGGGCAGCCCTCTTGTGTGTTGGAGTGATAGTCAATCTGTGTATTTCTCTTTTATTAGATGGGATGATATTTGTAGTATCAGATAGATTTGTCCCTGTTTCATTCCTAATGCAGGTCATTTAGTAATTTCTCTCTTTTTTGATGTATACTAATTTTTATAATATTTTCAAAAAATCAATTCTTGGCTTTGTTTTGTTTGCTTTTTTTAGTATTATATTTCTACTCTATTTAATTGATTACTACACTTAATATTTTCTGCCTTCCACTTTCTTTGAGTTTACTTAGCTCTTTTTTAACTTAACAAGATAAAATAATAGTCAATGGTTTTAAACCTTTCTTTTTTCTAATATCTCTTTTAGAGCTATAAATTTTGTTCTGAGCACTGCTTTAGCTACATGAGTTTTGATAGGTAGTGTTGTCACCTGTTGGCCTTCTCTGATTTATTTTTTTCTCATAATTGGCACTCACATATTACTACTTCTTAGTATGTCAAGGAATTCTATAATAGAATCTAGATAGATAGATAGATAGATAGATAGATAGATAGATAGATAGATAGATCTATATAGATATATATATAGAGAGAGAGATAGATATCTATATAGATATATAGATATATATATCTCAAAGCCTAAGCAATTGTTTGACCAGTAGCTATAATGTGCACTGACCACCAGGTGGCAGATGCTCTATGTATAGGCATGTAAACATGGAACAGATTGATGAATCTCAGGCCTAGGAACCCCCTCCCCCCCTCCCAGTGCACAAATCCATGCACCAGGTCTCTAGCTGTATATAAAAGAACAGTAGAGATTTCAGATAGCTGATTTCCTCAATTCAATAAAAAAATTAACTGGTTCAAGAAGGAATTCCAGCCTTAGTAAGACTCATTTTGCCTCTGCATATTATCTTTTCTTGGGTGTGGCCCATAGCCTCATGAGTCTCTGTTTTATTAGCCCTGAAACTTCAAAAGAGATTTAGTTCTGTTCTTTAGAGGGTTTGACCTTAGCTCTTCCTATAGACTGAATATCTTGTCCCCACCAAAATTCATATGTTGAAAGCTAATCCCAAATATGAGTATAATGGAAGGTAGATCCTCTGAGAGGTGATTAGGTTATGAGGACAAAGCCCTCAAGAATGAGATTGGTGTCCTTACAAAATGAAATCTCAGAGAGCTCCCATGTGAAAATACAGCAAAAATATGGCCATCTTTGAATCAGAAATTGACTCTCACTAGACACCAGCACTTAATCTTGGCCTTCTCAGCCTCCAGAACTGAGAAATGAAATAAATATCTGTTGTTTATAAACAGATAAATCTCTGTTGTGTTTTGTTATAGCAGTTTGAACAAACTGAGACAAAAACTAATGGACTAAGCCTAAGAAGGGGCATGTTGTTATAACAAATGACTAAAAATGTGGGAACAGCTTTGGAACTGGGTAATGGGTGAAGATTGGAAGAGTTTTGAGATGCATGCTAGAAGAATTTACATTGCCATTGTTATGGGAAAGGGGAACAGGCCCGGAGTGGGTCTGCCTTGGGCTGGCCTGCAGTGTGTGGGTCCATGCAGGAAAGATTTCACAATACTGGTCCAGGTGACTTTGAGAATACATTTATTGAAGCTGAGGAGAGTGAAATAAGGAAGGGACTAGGATAGAAGAAGCAACAGGAGAGCCAAGGCAGGGTTGCTTTGGCTCTCTAGAAATGTTTTGGAGAGCAGCTATCAGCTCACTGGAAAGTCAGAGAAAAGGGGTCCTTAGAGACAGGTTCAGGGAGTTAGCCTAGTATGAGCTGCTGCTGCCCATTGCTTCCCTGGTTGCAAGTTTCATGGGGACCCACAAATTTTAAGAGTTAGAAAATTCACTCAAAGCAGAGATTCAAGCGAGGGTGTCCTAAGGTGTTCGTGCCACTGGCTTCTTTGTCTTGCAGGCTTTTATCTACTTTCCAATGTGAGAATTTTAGGGGAGACCTTAGGGGAGATTTCAATAGATTATTCATCAGCTTTTCCAGTTGTGCCCTTTCAGAGTCCTGGTCTCCATGGATTTGGTCAGCACCAGGGCAGAGGATCATTAATCATTGTAGCTGATCCTGGCATCGCCTGCCTGGTTTTACTGCTTTTCTGGGCCCAGAGTTGAAATACAGCTGAGGCCTAGATGTTATTTCTAGGAAGGAAAGGTCAGGTGGGTCTAAATGGCATGATCAGCAATATGCCAGAGGCCAGCAACAGGCCACCCTGGGATAATGTCCATTACCAGTTTTGCCCATTGCTAGGCACTCGGGGCTTTATGTCCTGGTGACCTTATGTATCTGGCTGTAAATTGCTGAGCCAGTTCGTTCAGCTATCTGTCTCATTTTCCCCATTCCATTTGCCAAGGAATTTTCTTAGCTTCTTACTGTCCTGCCTCACCATGAACAGACCTTCTGGTGAGGTCTCAGAAGGAAAAGAAAGGTGCTGTAAAGAAAGCTTCAGTCTTCTTTAGAATACCTAAGTAATCCTGAACAGAATTCTAAGGACAAGTTTTCTGAATTGGTTCTGGGGTTTCTGGAATTGGTCATCTGATATGATTAGATTTGAAGTAGTTTTAACCTATATAGGGAGCACTAATCCATGGTGTGATGAAGTGTTTATAGAGATAATGCAAACTATCTGCATTGGATCCTCCTAATCAACCACTTATAAAAAAACAAGGGAGAAGAGAGAGAGAGGGAGGGAGGGAGAGAGAGAGAGAGAGAGAGAGAGAGAGAGAGAGAGAGAGAGAGGAGTTAGGTGACTCTATATATGATACCTTCAAACATTAATTGAAAATGAGGACTACAGTAACATTTACTAGTTGCTCCTAATGTTGTTCGACAAGGAAGTAAAAGAAAAGGAGGTCAGAGATGGAATCCCAGCTCAAGGGCATTCTGAGTGCCCTGATGAAGAGCCTATCTGCTGTAGCTGCAGGGCTAAAATTGCTGAAGATCAAATGCAGAACCTTATCCCGGGAATGTGAATTACAACCAAACTTGAACTCCCAGCCAAAAGGCAATGAGTAGGAAAGAATGGGAGCTGGTAAGATGGGATGGGAGGCAAGTGGTAAGACCCCGATGAAGCCGACCCGGACATTGAGCCCCTAAATTTTGAGTCCTCTTTGCCAATGGAAGATGCCCTCCCCACCTCCAGGAATCCAGTGATATGGGCCTCTCCACCTCAGTTTGAGAGGATTCATCCTTCATTGCCTCAGGAAACAATCATGGCTTCCCCTGAGGCTGCTGCCAAGCAAGACAATGCTGATTCTCCTCCAGACCTCCTCTCCCCCATCACCCCTCTTTGCTTCTAGAGCTATAATTAGACTCAAGTCCTAGCAGGTTCCACCCTAACCAGTCCTTTCGCTGGTTAATCTTGACTTCAAGGCCACAGCAGGCAAAGGGTCAGAACAGCCATGTCTCCAAAGAGAACGTGCCCAGGGCTGCCAGGCAGGTGACAAGATGCCCCACATCACGACACTGGGGACCCATGTGCACAGGAAGCCCGTGCGGGCCGCACTGCGGGGTGGACAGGAGACCAGCAGGCAGCACCTGGCCTCCAGGCCACCCGGACTCACACCCAGGTACCCAGCTGCAGCTCCCCAGGTACCGCCGGGGACGGAGTGAGGTCAGGGTGCAGGCGGCCGGCACCCCCCTCTTCCTGCAGCGGAGAAATTCTAGAACTCCCAGAACCTTGACCTGAGGCAGGCCACTTGCTGCCAACCTGAATTTCCAGATTCTAAATGTTGGCACAGGCCTCGGGGGAGACAGTTTTGGTCAAACCAGAGATAACATCCAGGCCTCAGTGGTGGGTCAGTAGTGACCACAACCTGCGGGGCACTCTGGAACGCTGACGACTATTGCATTGGGGCCCTCCCCCGAGGCTTCCCCTAGAACAGCGTTCCAACCTGTGGGTCGCGACCCCTTTGGGTGTTGAACGACCCTTTCAAAGGGGTCGCCTAAGACATCCTGCATATCAGATATTTACATTACGATTCATAACAGTAGCAAAATCACAGTTATGAAGTAGCAACGAAAATAAACTCATATTTGGGGGTCACCACAACACGATGAACTGTATTAAAGTGTCGTGGCATTAGGAAGGTTGAGAACCACTGCCCTAGAAATCCTGCCTTTGACAACAGAAACCTTTAAGACAGCCCTGGCCAGGTTGGCTCAGTGGACAGAGCGTTGGCCTTCGGACTGAAGGTCCCAGGTTTCTTTCTGGTCAAAGGCATGAACCTCTATTGCAGGCTCCTCCCCAGCCTGGTCCCTGGTCAGGGCTCGTGCAAGAGGCAACCAATTGATGCGTTTCTCTCACATCGATGTTTCTCTGTCTTTCCCTTTCTCTTCTACTCTCTAAAAATCAATGGAAAAATATCCTGAGTGAGGGTTTAAAAAAAGTCTTTAAGACAAAGAACCCCTCACGCCCACCTTCCCCCTTCTTTTTTTTCTAAGGGGGTATCTTGGCATCCTTTCTCCAGGGCCCTTCTCTGTGACTTGTCTGCAGGGTGCACGCAGCCCAGCTGGCTGCTGCTTGTGCCTCTCTGCTTTTCCTTCTAAGAGCCAGCCAAGACAGGCTCCTTCCTGCGACTGTGACCTTACCTCTTCTCCTCAAGCCCCTCCTCCGTGCCGCTATCCCCACTTTAATAGATGTGCTCTTCAAGTAAAAAAAGAGAGAGAGAGAGAGAGAGTCTCTTTAATAAATGGTGTTGGGATAATTGGACAGATACATGCAAAAAAATGAAACTACACCACCAACTTACATCATGCACAAAAATAAACTCAAAATGGATAAAGGACTTAAATGTAAGACAGGAAACCATAAAAATCCTAGAAGAAACCATTGGCAGCAAAATATAAGACATCTTATATGTCAGAATTTTCAGATAGGGCAAGAGTAAAAAAAAAGGGGGGGGGAACAAATGGGACTACATCAAAATAAAAAGCTCCTCCATAGCAAAAGAAACCTCTCTTCTTACCCCTATTGACCTCCCATTTCAGCTACTTTATTTTATAGCTCAGTTTAGCCACCAACTAGGCTTTTTCTTGAGGTTTTCCTTTGCCCTCCTCCAGCACATGGTTGCACTCAAGTGTTTGTTGAATTGATTAATTAATTAAACAATGATTGAGAAGAGCGCTCTCCCCAGCCTCACATTTTTTGCTGTCCCCCTGTAAGAGATTGGTGCCTCTTATTATTATAACAAATAAGAGAAAATGACAAAGTTCTAGGTTCTTAATAAGTTTGCTTCATCACTGTCCCTTATTCTCCAGTTCCTGAAATTTATTTGTTACCTAGTATTCAGTAGCACCTCTCTGCTAGAACCTTCTCTCAGTTTATCTCAGATTTGGAGCAAAAATGTTTACATTCATCTCCATCCCAAAGCAGAGCATTAATGCTAAGACTGGCCATGATCACCTGGAGAAAGTACTTGCCTCACACCACAGATTCTTCCCCTGTTCTTTAGACCTTTCCAAACAACTTTATAGAAGCTTGTCTCACTCCTCCCTGATACCTGAAGATACTACATTTGTGGCAAATTGTCCTTTCCCCACAATGGCTGCAAAAATAATTTCCCTCCCTACATGTTCTTCTGACAAAACCATTCTGACTCTTCTCCTAGGTGGGGTGTATGTTCTCTCCCCTTGAATTTGTAATTGTGGTGGAAGTGATGTCATGTGACTCCTGGAGCTAGGTAATCAAAGGTGATAGAGCTTCTACTTGGGTCTCCTGGGTTGCTTGCTCTTGGAAACCATGCTGTGAGGCAGGCCAAAATGACTTACTTGGAGAGACTCATGGAGAGGCCGGCCAGGTAGAGTGTTCCAATGACAACCCCAGTGAGGTCCCAGCCAACAGCCATTTCTGGACATGGGAGTGACCACACCTCCAGATGATTCCAGGCTCTACCACCCCTTGAGTCATCCAGACTTTGATATACCATCCCCACTGTGGCCTATGCAAATTCCTAATCCTCACAATTCTTGAACATAATGATTGTTTTATCCCCCTAAGTATTAGGAGCATCTGTAATGCAGCAATAGTTACTAGATCAGCTGCTCATCCATTAAAACAAAAACTGTATTGAGTTCTTTATATGTTTTTGATGGGCATTTTTAATTCCTACCAGGACCACTGATCTGAAAGGCTCTCTTTCTGGTCCTCAGAGGACTTGCAGCTGCCTCTACCATTGCTGCAAGTCTATTTGGGTCTAGTCCTCAGAAAGTCTTTCCCTGGGCCCAGTTCTGTCTTAATATGTGTTGTTTGTTTGTAGCACAATAGCTATGTGGTTGCTAAGGCTGACCCATCCTCCAGTGATGCTGGGATTCTTCACCTATTGTTCTAAGTTAATGTCTAAGCCAAAGCTTTCTGGTTGCCACTGGGTCCAGATGGGGAAACTCTCTTCCCAGGAATTTATCTGTCCAGTGTGCTGTTTCCACATGCTCACTGCTTTTTTTGGCTACATTGAGGCGATAGTTACAACTACATTATAGGATGATTTTGAGGGGTCAATAGGACACACATGTCCCCTATAACATTGCCCAGCACACTGTAGGTACTCAACACATAATAATTTTTGACCCCCTTCATCTCTAGTTCAAAAAGTCTTAAGTTCCCAAAGGATGTTCCAGAATATCCTTGTTTCTAATCAGAGTAATAAGTTCAAAGTCCATTTTCAAAACCAAAATGACTATCGTGTTCTGTCACTAGTGTTGGATCTGGATAATTTTTTAACCTGGTGTAGGGGGAGGGATCTTAAGACATATTTTGAAGATCATCACAAGTTTACCCACATTATTAAATATTGTATTATCAGCACTATGATGCTTTTATAAATCAAATTATTTTGCAGTGTTAATGCAGAATTCCGAGAAATTTTTATACAGTTGATTTTCATTTCTTCAGATGCCTCTTCTCTTATAGGGGACCAAAAATCCATAGACATGTTCTCAGGGTCCTGAAGGAATTGTTGTTATTATGTATTGTTGTCATTGATGTTGTTTATTATTGTTATAAAATAGACGTGTCTCTTTAAATATAATTTTAATGCAATGGTTTCAAATCTGTGCTCCCTAACCTTGAGAAGGGCCATGTCAGGGAAGTTCTTGTATGTTTGTAAGTCCATCAAATTTTTAGACTAACTAATATTGCAAACAGCTTTTCTTTTATCCCTCAAGTGTATAGCATTATAGTTATCAATTTATTTTAAAGTGCTACTGAATTCATTCATATAGATTTAGCAAAATTTATTTTTTCAACCAATGGCTATTGAAAGTGTAATAACTATAATATAGGAACACAGTAAATATTTTCTATATGAAAAGGGTGCTGCTGCTTCCAAAAGATCAAGTGTCATTTGTACCCTTCTCCTCCTTCTGGTGTTAAAGATGATGGATTCAGTCAGTCACCTTAGGGAACCAGGAAGATTTCAGAATTACAGCTTTTAATAGAAAGATTGCTTAACTATACATAATACTCACAATTTTCACCAAGGGAAAGCAAGAGTTATTTCATAACGGGCCACATTATATTGCAACAATCCAACTTGTGCGACAAGGGGGGTAGGGTGTTTCAAAAGGGCAATGGCTATGTTTTTGTACAGATCTCTAATTTAACAATGTAAAATTGGTTAAATGACAGGGACACATTAATCAGTCTGTGACAACCACCACAACGCTGAAATGAGTAAGATATTCTTCATAGGAAAATATTCATTTCCCTGCAAAAAGTATTACTATTAGAACAAGCCTGAATTTCAGATAGTTTTTATCTTCCCACACTTACATGACAAAGAATAATGTAGCTAATCTTTTTCTATGAAATTTCTGGCTTAGTTCTTAAACAGAAGGATTCCTGTTTCAAGAAAAATCTATAAATGTCCACTCTTCATGGGGGTGGGGATGCGGGGAGGAGTGGGTGATGGGAATCGCTTAAAAGTTATTGGTTCACTGCCATTATAATGAAAACCATGTGTCCGGGAAAATTTACAGCCATAAATCTCTCAGTGCACATAACTTCTAATTAAAACCTTATAACAATCTTTTCCAAATAATGAACACAATTTTGAGATCTAGTTTAATTTCATTATTTCAGAAATGGTCGTGAGAAATGTGTGTCTGGGAATGTGTTGCTACAGTACTGTGACTGGGATACTAGAGAGAAAGTCATAGCTACTATCTCTCCAAAAATGTGGGAGGAGAAAGGTTCTTCGCTTTTTAAAAAAAATAGCACTTACTGGACAGAATTTACATCTAGCCGGGCTTATGTTTCTATTCGGTTAGAAAGCTACCAAATTTAGATAACTAGTCTCTCCAGGAAGTGAATGTGTACACTCTAGTCAAAATTCATATTATTTTGAATAAAAATTATCTGAGCTACGCCTGAAACACAGCTCAGAGTATATGGTGTTTTCTTGGTCCAAGGGACAGAGTGTGTTGATGAAACCATGATTTCATTCTTGGATCTTGACATCTCATGCAGCCCCGTTTGCCCCTTGGCAACCCCTTAGCAATTCAAAGAGTGTTCACAAACTCCCAGGAGGACAAGCATTTTCCCCGAGGAAGACATTGCAGTGAAGGGCACTCAAAACCAGGTCAGTGATGCCAGCATAAGCCAAATCTCAACATCAGCCCATGAACAATGAAGAAAAGATTTCTTTTCCGTTCAAATCAGAAAGAAAGAACAATAATTTGGCCCTTACAGAATAATATTAACTGCCTTCTTTATTGGACATCATTTCTTTTCTCAGTTGGATGACATTGATAATAGTAATAAACATCTTTAATCTATTAATTTAAATGGAGCACTTACTCTACCCTGAAGATGTCTCTTTGAGCTCCTTTTCTTTCTACTGGAAGTCAACAATAGTATAAGTCACTATTCAAATACAGTAAATCTAATGGGTGTATTAACATTAAGTTAATTCAACTATGAATATGCCCTAATAATAGTTGATAGATATTATAAATGGTACTTTTATGGAGGCAAAATACCATTTAAGCATAAGTAATACAGGTGATAAACTTTGAGCACCAGCCCAACTAGAAAACATATGCACAGCCTCAGTGCCAACTCAAATAGAGTTTTATTGAATGCACCTGAGTATAAGCCTCTTTTTAGTATTCCCTTTTAATAGCTTAATAAGAACCAGTTATAGCCTCGCTAGCTAGTGCCTATGTGTTTAAAATTCAGAAGGCTACATCAGACAAGCTTATCAGTTTATAGAAACTCATCAGAGGCAGCATAACATGGATTTAATGTTTTTTCAAAAACCCCATTTTTAAATTAACCTGGCCCTTTGTTGTAAATTATTTGCACAATCTGCTTAGAACATCTAAAGCCTGGCCTATCAAAGCTTTCCCAAGACCCTTAATTCAGGCCCGGCCTTTATGTTAAAGAGCTCGAGCTGCTGTTTGCATCAAGGGCTCTGGGATTACTACTGAAGCAGGCTACCTAAGAGTGGTCATTCTCCGAGAACATCTGCAGCCATTGAGATGGCGGCCGGTTCAGAGGGCCGGGAAGCAGACCATTACGGCCTGGCCTCTGCGTCCTCGCAGCTGCAAGCCCACACGAGGGCCAGGTGCAGAAGCCTTGCTCAAGAGGAGACTTCTAGGGGTAATGGTCACAGCGATTATGAACTGATAATTATTCCCTCCCTATTTCCACATTTCAACCAACTGGTTGCTTCACTAATTATTTTCTCTTTACTACTGAAAATGGTATCCTATGGCTGGAGGCTAATTGCACTTTTCTTTCTGGCAAGGCTTTTATTTCAAAATTATGTAGCATGTAATTTGTTAGATTGTACCATTAGCCACAAACCTGAAGAAATCGCCCTATTGAAAGTGTGAGGGTTAATGCAAAATATTATACTCTCCGTTTTTTTAAACTATAACTCCATATGTGGCCCACTTGATTTTTTTTTTTTTTTTTTTAGTCTGTTTCTGTTGAACAAGTGCTCAATTTATCCTTTGTCGAGCTTTCCTCGTTTTCAGGCGCAGACTTAAAAAGCTATAGTTGTATTTCCACCTACCAACTATAAAGCACGCCACTGTGCCTGCATTCACCAGCGTGGCACAAATTTTATCCGATACAATAAAATAAGCATTTTTATAGTTGTGTGCTATATGGCCAAACACTAATTAAAAACAGGATGGAGCTTTTATTTCCCCCATTAGAGATATGGGGGCCAAAGTGTCTTTAGTAGAAACAATGGTTTTCATTGCTCTGCAACATAGTTTTTAAAGGCTGAACATGAGAGTTTCAAATGAATATCTTGCAAATAAAGGGAGCTCCTTACTCCATGATGTTAAACTAAGTAACTGCCACAATTGAGTGCTGAAAAAGAAAGACATTTGGAATGAGATGTTTAAAAACTGAATAATTGAAGCAGTTGTAAAGTGGGCACAATGCTCTCACACAAGTGGATATAAATCTTTTCATCCAGCCTCACAAACCTCACCAACTGGCCAAGTTTTCATCAGTACAGGAAAACCCCAGATCTTACAGACAGCTGCAACCAATGCCAGTGACATTGTAAACGGAGATTGAACATTTCTGGACATTTTGAAGCTATGAAGGGAAAACAATATTTCCATCTTTTGTTCTACCTCTCACTGGGGAAGGAAGGAAGGAAGGAAGGAAGGAAGGAAGGAAGGAAGGAAGGGAGGGAGGGAGGGAGGGAGGGAGGGAGGGAGGGAGGGAGGGAGGGAGGGAGGGAGGGAGGGAAACAAGCTAGTGGGAATACTTTTCTAAATCTAAGATAACTTTGCTACTTCATGAATATTACCTATATGATGTGGAAACTGGTTAGCTTACAAAATTATATTTATTACATTAAATTTTAAAATCAGTCTTATTAGGCAGCATAAAGTTACTAATTGAATTTATTTTCTTCTTTCTCTTTTTTTTAAATAAATAGAAGCTCATGCTGTTGAACATTATAGAATCCAACACTTCTTTCTTACCTAACTTTTTCTAGAATATGAGAAGCAAACCAAGACTGTAATAGAGAAGAATCAATATTTTTTAATGAATCCTACAGTATCAAATGAATTCAGAAAGCATATTTTAAGATAAATAAATGGATTTGATCTCAGACATTTCTCATAGCAGTGTCTTTTTCTGATATATCGTCTCGGGCAAGGGAAACAAAAGATAAAATAAACAAATGTAAATAGATGAAAATAAAAAGATTTTGCACAGCAAAGAAAACCATTAACAAAATGAAAAAACAACCCACTGAATGGGAGAACATATTTACTGATATATCTGATAAGGTCTTAATATCCAAAATTTATAAGGAACTAATAAAACTCAACACCAAAAAAAAAAAAAAATGCAGGCAATCCAGTTAAGAAATGGGTAAAGAACCAAAATAGATACTTCTCCACAGAGGACACACAAATGGTCAATAGACATATGAAAGAATGTTCATCATCGCTAGTCATCAAAGAAATGCAAATTAAAACCATAGTGAGATATGACCTCACCTGTCAGAATGGCTAGCATCAATAGATCAACAACAACAACAAAATCAAAAACCACAAGTCTTGGCATGGATGTGAAAGAAAGGGACCTGTTGGTGGGAATGCAGATTGGTGCAGCCACTGTGGACAGCAGTATGGAGTTTCCTCAGAAAACTGAAAATGGAACTGCCTTATTACCTAGAAATTTTACTTCTGGGAATATTTCCACAGAAACAGCAACACTAATACATGTGCACTCCTATGTTCATTACAGCATTAAGTACAATAGCCAAGATTTGGAAGTAGCCCAAGTGCCTCCCAGCAGAGGAGTGGATAAAAAAAGCAGTGGTACATTTACCTATGGAATACTACATGGCTGTAAAAAATAAGGAAATCTTACCTTTTATGTAGCAAAAGAGTTTTCTGCTACATGAAATAAGCCAGAGAGAAAGACAGGTACCATAGGATTTCATGTATACATGGAATCTAATGAACAAATTAAACTAGCAAAGTGGAGACAGACTCATGGATGCAGAGGATAGAGTGACAGTGGTCAGAGGGAGTGGGTTGGAGCTGGGTAAGAAGGGTGAAGGGATTACGCAAATTAAAAAAAGAAAGACTCATGGATAAAGACAACAGTATGGTTATCACCAGAGGGAAGAAGGGGTGGGGAAGGTAGGACAAGATAAAGCTGGGGTAAATGGTGATGGAAGGAGACCTCAATTGGGGCGGTAAAACACACAATATAATATATGGAAAATATATTGTAGAGTTGTATACCTGAAACCTATATCATTTGATTAAGCAATGTCACCCCAATAAATTCAATAAAAAGTGAACAAACAAATAAATAAATGGGAGAAAAGGGGGAGAGATACAAACTTTATTGACTATTACATTTGCTATATGAAATATTACCTAGGACTCTCCATTGGAATTGTATATTTCATATGACATTATGTCAAAATCTCATTCTTTTTCTCTTGCAGTGCGGAAATGTTTCCTTATGTTATAAGTTGGTCTCCCAATTTTGCTAAGAAATCAAATAAAACAAACAGCATTTTGTGGCCCATTTGAACATGAACACCAAGCAGCAAATATTGGGGACAGATCCTGCACTTCCCCAGGCTCTGTCTCAGCTAAGACAAGCTTGTGAATTCTCTATACAACACCAGAATTGGAGAGACTCTACTGGCACTTCATGTAACCTGTAAAATACTTATTATTGAATTTCATTCATATATTGTAATGGTCGAATTCATATGCTATCTATAATAATCTATACTAATAAAAGCATAATATGCCACTTAGATCTGACAGCTGAATGACCTTCTGGATGAATCTGGGGCTGCAAGGGCCAGGGCAGCTACCGCGGGTGCGAGGGCCAAGCCCTTTGCAGGAATTCTGTGCATCGGGCCTCTGGTATCCACTATAATTCAGATATCTAGATGTTTTCACATACCTATTAACCTAAAGTTGAGAGTGATTAAAAATTTGCCAAAAGCACTTACTTTTCCTTTTTTTAAGCATTCTTCTTTAAAAATAGAAAACGTTGTACAGTTTGCAAATACCATGTAGGTCACCAGGCCAGGGGTGATAGCAAGTTCCAATTTATTTTAATATTTGCTCTTATTTTTCTGCCCCAGTCATTTCCAGAAAACAAAGCAATATGTTTTTAATATTCTAATTTCTTCAAGAATATGTGCTTACCCTATCTCCAACTCTAGGCCCAAGATCACAGAATCTGTAAATGACTGAATTCTTGCTGCTTTCTCTCCTAGAACAATGTGACCTTCAATTCCGGGCAGAAATGCTTTGGCTCTGACCATCTGCACCTGTGCAATGGTGCTATCACTCACCTGAAGCCATAAATTATTTATGAAAGTGGCTTCTTAGTGCACACATTTTGGACATTTTTGTTCTTTTCTCTCACTCTTTTCTTACTTGCTCATTGGGAACCAAACTGAAGATAATAACATTGAATCTACTCATTTTGTCAAAAGTTGTTTAGCACAGTTACCCGATTACAGAACTGCATGCAAGTGCCTGGCATGCAATTCTGTAAGCAGGCAAACTGCGGCTCACCATGCCACGGGAGCCTTACACTCGAATCATCTACTTAGACTGAGTAAATTGGGCTCCTTTTGCTACCCACAGCTCCACTGCCTCATAATTGGACAATTACCCTTAACTACTTTTTGAAAGTAGTACGTGCCATATGTCACATTGTGATTTTCACTTTTGCTCTCATCCGGGAGATGCCAGAGTTGGGGGATGCTAACCACATTGAAGTATGGAAAAACTTAAGAGGCAAAGTCTATTTTCACTTGTTTGTTGGGGATGTGTTCACCAGTTAAGAATGCTAATAATATAGAAATAATTCCCAGAAGTTTTTGGTAAAATTCCAGTTATATAGGAGTTAAAGATAGTCAGTTGTAGGAGTCAAGTACAGGTCAAAAGCAAATACTGTGGCCTCGAATTTGAGTTAGCTGGTATTTAAAGGGACAATTAAGTGGTAACTCTTCAGTCTAACCTCTCTTAACCTCTACACTATGTGTGACTTGCAATTTTTTTAGTCATAATGATGTCACAGTGTATTTTCACTCTAAATTTCAGACTCAGATGCAAACTTAAATTACACTGCCTTCCCTCTCATCCTAGAAACACTCATACAATGCTTCATTTATGAAAACTAGAATAATTATTTTGTTTACTTTTTATGTTAACTTGATGTCCTTGGTTTTTCTCTGGAAATTCAGTGAGTTCTTCAGATTCATAAAATTTTCATTTTTTTCTGAAAAAGTGTGCATTAATATATTTGTTTAATAAAACATAAATTTTATCTTGTATATTTAGATGACCAAAATTAAAATGAACTTAAGATTCTAGTAGACATGTACACCCCTCTCTGGCAAACAAACCACTTCTTCAGGAACTGATCTTTTCCCAAATCCAACCACATGGACCCAAGAAATAATCCCCTCAAATACAGGGCCACAGGTGATTGGTCCAGGAGTGGGCATCTGACCTGTAATAACCAATCAGATTCCTTCTCCAGACCTTTTGTACTGAATGTAATGTGGAGAGTTGTTCTGTCTCTAGTGGTAGAAGCTACATAATGGGAAACAGTCATTATTAATGTTCATGTCCCCTACCCCATAGATGAGTCTGATTAGCTGTTAGAGAGGATGAAACTAATCCATAATAATAAAAGCATAATATGCAAATTGACCCAATGGCCAAACAGTAGAACCACCATTCAGACTACCATGCTATGACACCTGTTGGCTCCAGGCCAGCCAAGGTGGGTGTGATGCAATTGTTTGAGGGCTGGCCATTGCCCCATGATTGCTCCGCAAACGGAGGCCCAGGCCACTGGCAGCAGGGCGATCGATCAGGGGGCTCCACAATCACCCCAAAGAAGAAGGCCCAGGCCACTGATGGGAGGGCTGCAGCAGGTGGGCGGGGCCTCCTTCTCTGGGGCGATCAATTGAGAGGCTCCCGGATTATGAGAGGGTACAGGCTGGGCTAAGGGACCCCCTCCAATGCACTAATTTCATGCACTGGGCCCCTAGTCTATATATAACAGCCTAAGCGACCATTTTTGACCAAACAACCAGATGGCCAGCTGGTAGCTATAATGTGCACTTACCCAGACCTTGTTGCTGAAGCCCTGAAAGCTCCAAATCTGATTCACCCACACCCTAGACCCAGACAGCAGGGAGGAGGGAGCTCAGTTCTTTGCGGAATCAGCCATTGGTTAACTTACTGCTGGGACCCTGACAGCCCCCTGCACCCCGGACCCAGATAGGAGGGAGGAGGGAGCCTGATTAGATTGGCCCTGATCATCAGTCAGGCCAAAGGAACCCACCTGTGCATGATTTGTGCACCAGACCTCTAGTAGAGAAATAAGAAAGTAAGCAACTGTCCAAAACCAGGTCCCTAGTTCCTGATTTTCATAGGCCCCAGTTATATCTTTACCTTTGTGGTTTAGCTCTTAAACATTCTGGCTATCTATGCTACTTCAAGATGGCTCTGTTACTTAAAATTAATACAGAATTAACACACTGGTGCTAAATCCTAAGTAATATAGATTTTCAAAATAAGAAAAACTATAGTTACAATGGAAAAACACTTCTTGACTTTGGTGTTTATTTTAATTTACTATTTAGCACAATAATGGAAGAAAAGTTTATGAAAAAATTTCAGAATGTCAGAGGAGTCCAGCCCACCTTTCCCTTACCTCATCTCTAAAATCCTGTATCACATACAGTGAGAATCAATATATCAGCATTATTTGTTTTTGTTTTTTTCTTTTCTCAGCACTGGCAAGGATATAAGAAAAAAAAATATGTCTCATTTGATTACATTTGCCTATATTACTCACTTAGTAAGGAGTCACTGCCTTAATGATTTGGCTAAAGACACATGGGTAGCAAATTTAAATTTAAGCCAAGATTTAAATACAGGAATTATTTTTCAGATTCTAGATCTTTTAAAACTACTAACTACATATTATCTCTTTCGAACCAAGAACATTTTGCCATTCCACTTCAATTCCTTTCATTTTGACAAATTTCCAACTTAAAGAAAAGTTGAAAGAATAGGACAATGAAAAGTCCAGGTACCCTTCACCTAGATTCGCCAGTTGAGATACATTTACTCATTCTCATGAAGGTATTGTAGGTAGGTAGCTAAATAAATAGATTACTTGGTGCTAAACTACTTGAAAGTTGGTTGTACGTATGATACTTCACCCCTCAATACTTCAGTGTAAATGTCTGAAGAATAAAAAATTGTACAGAATAAAAATTCTGTACAATTATCCTGTTGGACCTGTACAATGAATTTAGCTAATCAAATTAGCTAATCAAATTGTTTACACCAAGTTATATGTGGTAATTCAGAGCTAGGATTAAAAAGAGTAAATATAGTAATTACTATATCTAAATTGACTTTACATTTATTGTAAGTAAAAATGATTTATATTCACAATATATAATTTGAAGATAGATGCATTTAAATTTTTTAAACATTTTGAAAATGTTTTAAATTCATACAAAAGTTTTAAATTTCTTAAAATTTTCTATAACTTTTAGTGTATAAAAATAAATCAATTAAAGTTTACATTTCAAAGATGTTACAAAAATTATCTATTTCAGATGCTGGAATATGTCAATTATATTTTTTTAATTTTTAAAATAATATGTGTCCTTATTCTCCCATTTCCCCCTACCCCCCCTCCACATACCCCACCCCCCTGTTGTATGTGTCCATTGATTAGGCTCATATGCTTGCACACAAGTCCCCCTGTCAATCTCTCCTCCTTACTCCTGCTGCCCCTCACTTACCCTGAGGTTTGACAATCTGATGAATGTTTCTCAGTCCCTGGATCTGTTCTTGTTCATTAGTCTATAACATTCATTACATTCCACAAGTGAGTGAGATTATGTGATATTTATCATTCTCTGCCTGGCTAATTTCACTTAGCATAATGCTTTCCAACTCCATCCATGTTGTTCCAAATGGTAAGAGCTCCTTCTTTTTCACCACAACGTAGTATTCCATTGTGTAGATGTACCACAGTTTTTTAATCTAATCATCTACTGATGGGCGCTTAGGCTGTTTCCAAATCTTAGCTATGGTGAATTGTGCTGCAATGAACATAGGGGTACATAAATCCTTTCTGATTCTTGTTTCTAGTTTCTTGAGATATATTCCTAGAAGTAGGATCATTGGATCAAATGGGAGCTCCATTTTTAGTTTTTTTAGGAAGCTCCATACTGTTCTCCATAGTGGCTGCACCAGTCTGCATTCCCACCAGCAGTGCACAAGGATTCCTTTTTCTGCACATCCTCGCCAGCACTTGTCATTTGTTGATTTGTTGATGAAAGCCATTCTGACAGGTGTGATAGTACTGCATTGCCGTTTTGATTTGCATCTCTTGGATAATTAGTGACTTTGAGTAGGTTTTCATATGTCTCTGGGCCTTCCTTTTGTCTTCTTTAGAAAAGATTTCATTTAGATCCGTTGCCCATTTTTTTATTGGATCATTTGTCTTTCTTTAATTAAGTTCTATAAGTTGCCTGTAGATGCTTGGAATTAAACCTTTATCAGTGATAACATGTGCAAATATGTTCTCCCATACAGTGGGTTTTCTTGTTGTTTTGTTGATGCTTTCATTTGCTGTGAAAAAGCTTTTTATTTTGATGTAGTCCCATTTGCTTATTTTCTCTTTAGCTTCCATTGCCCTAGGAACAGTATCAGCAAAGAAGTTCTTTCAGCATATGTCTGAGATTTGTCTACCTGTGGATTCCTCTAGTATTTTTATGGTTTCCTCTCTTATGTTTAAGTCCTGTACCAATTTTGAGTTTATTTTTGTATATGGTATAAGTTGATGGTCTATAACATTCATTATATTCCACAAATTAGTGAGATCATGTGATACTTATCATTCTCATTTTTTTGCATGTATCTGTCCAATTTTCCCAGCACCATTTATTGAAGAGACTGTCATGACTCCATTGTATGTTCATGCCTCCTTTGTCAAATATTAATTGAGCATAGTGGTTTGGGCCGATATGTGGATTCTCTATTCTATTCCATTGGTCTATTTGTCTGTTCTTGTGCCAGTACCAGGCTGGTTTGAGAACAGTGGCTTTGTAATAGAGCTTGAAATCTGGTATTGATATCCCACCTACTTTGCGCTTCTTTCTCAGGAATGCTGTAGCTATTTGGGGTCTTTTTTTATTCCAGATGAATTTTTGGAGAGTTCTTTCTAGGTCTGTGAAATATGCCGTTGGTATTGTAATAGGGATTGCATTAAATTTATAGATTGCTTTGGGTACTCGGGACATTTTAATGATGTTGATTCTTCCAATCCATGAACATGGTATGTTCTTCCACCTGTTTACGGCTTCCTCTATCTCTTTTTTCAGTGTCCTATAGTTTTCCGCAAATAGGTTTTTTACCTCCTTAGTTAAGTTTATTCCTAGGAATCTTAATTTATTTGGTGCAATGGTAAATGGGATTGCTTTTTTAGTCTCTCTTTCTGTAAGTTCACTATTGGTGTATAGAAATGCCATAGATTTCTTGGTATTAATCTTGTATCCTCCTACGTTGCTGGACTCATTTATTAAGTCCATTAGTTTTTTTATGGAGTCTTTTGGGTTTTTTATGTACAATATCATGCCATCTGCAAATAAGGACAGCTTTACTTCTCCTTTTCCAATTTGGATGCCTTTTATTTCTTTTTCTTATATAATTGCAATGGCTAATACTTCCAAGGCTATGTCGAATAGTAGTAGTCAGAGTGGGCATCCTTGTCTTGTTCCTGTTCTTAGGGGAAATGGTTATAGTTTTTGCCCATTGAGGATGATGTTTGCTATGGTTTTTATCATATATAACTTTTATTATGTTGAGGTATGATTATTCTATTCCCACCTTGTTGAGAGTTTTTATCAAGAAAGGGTGCTGGATTTTGTCAAATGTTTTTTCTGCATCAATTGATATGACTATGTGATTTTTATCTCTCAATTTGTTTATGTGATGTATCACATTTATTGATTTGCGGATATTGTACCATCCTTGCATTCCTGGGATAAATCCTACTTGGTCATGGTGTATGATCTTTCTGATGTACTGCTGGATCTAATTTGCTAGAATTGTATTGAGGATTTTGGCATCTATGTTCATAAGGGATAATTGGCCTGTAATTCTCTTTCATTGTGTCATCTTTATCTGCTTTTGGTATTAAGGTGATGCTGGCTATATAGAAGGAGCTTGGAAGTGTTCCATCCTCTTGAATTTTTTGGAATAGTCTGAGGAGGGTAGGTTTTAGTTCTTCCTTGAATGTTTGGTAAAACTCCCCTGTGAAGCTGTCTGGCCCTAGGCTTTTGTTTTCTGGAAGCTTTTTGATGACAGCTTCAATTTCTTCCATAGTTATTGGTCTATTGAGCTATTTAGATTCTTCCTGATTGAGTATTGGAAGGTTATATTTTTCTAGGAAATATCCATTACCTCCAGGTTGTCCAGTTTATTGGAGTAGAGTTGTTCATAGTATTTTTCAACAATCCTTTGTATTTCGGTGGGGTCTGTTGTTATTTTACCTCTTTCATTTCTGATTTTCTTCATTTCTCTCTTTGCTTCTTGGTGAGTCTGGCTAGAGGTTCATCAATCTTGTTTATCCTTTCAAAGAACCAGCTCTTGATTTTGTTGATCTTTTGTATTATTTCTTTGGTCTCTATGTCATTTATCTCTGCTCTGATCTTTACTATTTCCTTCCTTCTGCTTACACTGGGCTTTTCTTGTTGCTCTCTTTCTAACTCTTTGAGTTGTTGGGTTAGATAATTTATTAGCATTGTTTTTGTTTTTTTGCAGTAAGATTGTAGAGCTATGAACTTCCCTCTCAAAACTGCTTTCACTGTGTCCCATAATTTTTGGATTGTTGTGTTATCCTTGTCATTTGTTGCCATGATGTTTTCTATTTCTTCTTTGATCCCTCTGGTAACCCAGTCATTGTTTAATAGCATGCTGTTTAGTCTCCATGTGTTTGATTTCTTTGGATTGTTTTTATTGTAGTTTATTTCCAGCTTCATGCCATTGTGATCTGAGAATATGCTTGATATGATTTCTATCTTCTTGAATTTGGAGAGACGTTGCCTATGACCCACCATATGGTCTATCTTTGAAAATGACCCATGGGCACTTGAGAAGAATGTATATTTTGTGGCTTTGGGGTGAAATGATCTGAAGATGTCAATTAATTCCATCTGGTCTAGTGAGTCATTGATGCTTGATGTTTCTTTGCTGATTTTTTGTTTAGAGGATTTGTCCAATGGTGATAGTGGGGTATTAAAGTCTCCTACTATGATTGTATTGCTGTCAGTCTCTCTCTTGATATCCTCCAGGAGTTTTTTTTTTATGTATTTGGGTGCTCCTATATTAGGTGTGTATATGTTTACCAGAGTTATTTCTTCTTGTTGGATTGCTTCCTTTAGCATTATGAAGTGGCCTTTCTTGTCTCTTGTTACATCCTTCACTTTGAGATCTAATTTGTCAGATATAAGTATTACTACCCCTGCTTTTTTTCCATTTCCATTCGCCTGAAAAACCTTTTTCCATCCTTTCACCCTCAGTCTGTGTGCATCTTTTTTCGAAGGTGGGTTTCTTGTAGACAGCAGATATATGGGTTGTGTTTTCTTATTCAGTCCATTATGCTACATCTTTTGATTCGAGCATTTAATCCATTTACATTTAAAGTTACTATTGATAGGTACTTATTTGTCACCATTTTTATTCTTTATCCCTATGTTCCTTCTTCGCTTCCTATTTCTTTTTACAGCAGACCCGTTAGCATTTCTTCCATTGCTGGTTTGGTGGTAATGAATTCCCTTAGTCCTTTTTTTGTATGTGAAGCTCCTGCTTTGACCTTCAATTTTTATTGATAGCCTTGCTGGATACACTATTCTTGGATTCAGACCCTTCCTTTGCATGACTTTGTATATTTCATTCCATTCCCTTCTAGCCTGATGAGTTTCTGTTGAGAAATCAGTTGCTAGTCTGCTGCGGTTCCTTTGTAGGTGACTTACTGCTCTTCCTGGTGGCTTTTAAGATTCTTACTTTGTCAATTTAATTATAATGTGCCTTGGCATCAGTCTTTTGGGGTTCATTTTGCTTGGGACTCTGTGAGCTTCTTGGATTTATGTGGGTTTTTTCTTTCCTATATCAGGGAAGTTTTCTGTCATTATGTCTTCAAACAGATTTTCTATTTCTTGCTCAGTTTCCTGTTCTTCTGGAAGCCCAATTATACAGATGTTGTTTTGTTTCATGTTGTCCCAAAGTTCCCTTAGGCTCTCCTCCTGCTTATTAACTTTTTTCTATAAGCTGCTCTACTTGGTTATTTTTTCCTACCTTGTCTTCTAGCTTACTGATGCGGTCCTCTGCTTCTTCTAGTGTACTCTTGATGCTTTCTGTTGAGTTCTTTACCGTAGCAATGTTACTTTTCATTTCTTCTTGGCTCTTCTTCATTTTCTCTTGGTTCTTACTCATATTGTCAAATTTGTCTTCCATTCTTTTCAGCCACCTTATGACCATTTCTCTGAGTACTTTCTCTGACAGGTTGCTTGCCTCCATTTTGTTTACTTCCTTTTCTGGTGAGGTTTGTTTTTCTTTCATATGCGGGCTATTTCTTTGTTTCTCCATGGTCTCTTCTCCAGGTGTCTGATTATGTAGTTCTCTCTCTCCTTTCCATGGCAGAGTGCAGAGCTCCTCTGAATACATGTGTTTGCGCTAACTGGGAACTGGTGTTCCGGGGCTCTCAGCCATCCAGTGGGTGATACAGCTGTATATTTTCAGGCCCTTCCCCTTCTGCCTCTAAGCTGGTGGCTCCACAAGAGAACCCAGCAACACTGGGGGCTGCTTGGTCAGGGGAGGCCCATCAGGCAGTCTCCCACATTCTCCTGGAGCACAGCTGTCCCCCAACTCACCAACAAACACCCCGCATGATGCTCAGCCACTCTCTCTGTCTGCTCCAAGACAAAGCTCAGAACATGTCTGTCTATTCCAGCACCATTTAATCTTGGGCTCCAGCAGAGGGAGGGCAGACTGGACTGGAGCTGTGTGAGCAGAAGACAGGGTTGAGGGCTTTGGGGTTGCAGGTTGGAAGACAGGCACCCCTATTTTATGTGCTGAGTCATTCCCTCACACTGCAGAGGTCATCTTTCTCAGGCAAACTTTGCTATATACTTGTCAATTATATTTCAGTCTACTTTTTAATATATGTTAAATCACTAAATTTTAAGTAATATTTTTGTTTACAAATCATTATTTTTCTTTCATATTTAAATTAAAGTAAATAGCATGAGTCACATAAGAAATGCAGAAATTTTGAAATTTGCCTCAGTTTATAGATATTAAATATTATATTAAACAAACTTCATAAATACAATTTAATAAGGTGATATATAATATTTTTACCTAAAATAGTTTCTTTATAAATCACTTCATAAAAATTGTGAAATGATTATAAAAGTTCACAAAGGAGGTCTGTGAGATCATGATATTTTACAGTGAAAGGAATTCACTAATCAAAAATGTTGGAAAACTGTTCTAATCTACTTATTTTCCAAAGAGTTCAGGTATACGCAGTAGATACATTATTGAAGAAATAAGTACATCTACTGAGCACATAATACTATCCACAAACTATCACAATTTGTTTTATCTTTTTGAATACGTTTAGAAAGTTAAAATTTTAATACACATAAGCATATGCACCCACATCAGACAGTTGGTGAAAATGACAGTAAAAGGTCTGGCCAATCAATGGTATATGCACCTCAGTAAATAAAAATAACCTCTGGCCCTAGCTGGTTTGGCTCAGTGGGTTGAGCGTCTCCCTGGGAATCAAAGGGTCCCACATTCATTTCCAGTCAAGGGCACAGACCTTGGTTGCAGGTTGCAGGCTCCGTCCTGGCCTAAGCCTTGGTTTGGGCATGTCAATGTGCTTCTCTCAAATCAATGTTTTTCTCTGCCTTTTCCTCTCTCTTCCATTCTCTCTAAAAATCAATGGAAAAGTATCCTCAAGTGAAGATTAAAATAAAATAAAATAACCTCTGAATTTTTTTAAGGACAAAATCATCCAAGAAATTTTTAAGAATTTAAAACAGTAACCATAGAATTGATTTATCCTCCAAGTACTTAAGCAGACAAGGTCAAGGCCAGCCTTGATTGGCATGTAGAATTTTATGTATTTCAAAATGTGTAAAATTTTAATTAAGTTCTAAGTCACTTTAGATGAAAGTATGCAAAGAAAATTATTTTCCTATTACAGAATCTTAGGGATTTAGCTTGGCTCCCTGAGGTCTGTACAAATCACTTAATCCCTTTTCCTCAGTTTCCGGTTGGGAATTACATCCCCACCATATAGAAAGGGGGTGAGCAAATACTCTAACATCTATAACGAGCTTTGAAGTTTGGTAATGCGGATGTACTGGTTGGAGAGCAGCACTATTGTTTTCATTGTGTTTCATTACTTTCCTACCCATTCTTTCTGTGGATGGGCGCCTGCCTCAAAGCATTCACAGTGTGTGTGCTTCACACTGCCACACTGGTGGCTGCCTGTGTTTACACACAAAACATCCACTTACCCTTTGGTGAATTTCTCTGAACTACTATTACTGTTATTTTCCCATGACTTTAACTTACCTCAGTCACCAGAATTATTTCATTAATACAGGTCAGAACTGTTCTTACTGTGCACACTCTGCATTGAGTTACAACACTTATTTCCAGGTATAACTTGACAGAAAGGAAGGAAGAAAGAAAGAAAGAAAGAAAGAAAGAAAGAAAGAAAGAAAGAAAGAAAGAAAGAAAGAAAGAAAGGAAGGAAGGAAGGAAGGAAGGAAGGAAGGAAGGAAGGAAGGAAGGAAGGAAGAAAAAAAGCAAGAAAGCCAGAAAGCAAGAAAAAAGAAAGGAAGAAAGAAAGAAAGAAAGAAAGAAAGAAAGAAAGAAAGAAAGAAAGAAAGAAAGAAAGAAAGGAAGAAAGAAAGAAAGAAATAGTGTGATTTTTACAGCCTGCCAAAGAACTATGTCATCAAGCGGGTTGGTATTTACAATATATGTACATGACGAAGTAAAATATTGCTAAATTGATGTGATTTCCTGAGATCCCAGTAAAAATGAAAGCAAGAAAACTATTCATTGACATCCATGAGAATAAGTACCTTAATAAAATAAGATACATTTATCTTCTCCTTTGTCAATTTGTATTTCAGAGTGATATGAAGGTTTGTGTTCCAAACTGGAAACAAGAAACACTTCCCTATCACCATTGAAATTTTGCCAGACCTCTCTTTCTTAGGATTCACACAATGTCTTCATCTACAAAAAAATAAAAATAAAAAATTTAAATTTAAAATAAATTTCATTAAATGAGTTTGTCACACAAGTAAGAATTCATTTCAGGGGAGAACCAAGATGGCAGCATAGGTAAACACCTACTGTTCTGCCCCGCGAAACAATTTAAGAACTACAACATAACAGCAGAACAGACATCACCCAGAATCATCAGAAAGATGGCTGAATGAAAACTCCACAAATAAGAGTAAAGGTGGGACACTGAGACTCAGAGGAGCGGTGGGACCGCAGCCTTGAAGACGGAAACAGGTTAGGAGCCGTCCTGGTCACGTGCGCAGGCGGTAGGGCTGGAGCAGCAACCCTGGCTGGATTTTGCCAACGGGGAGGGTAGAGACGTCCCAATACATGGATTCCACAGCGCCAGGCGAGGTCCGAGATCCAGGGTACGTGGAGACGTCCCACTGCACAGATTCCCCAGTGCCAGGCGAGGTCTGAGGTCCGGGGGACGCACCCTGGAAGCGGGGTGCAGCAGAGGTCTCCTAGTCTGTGGAGAAACCCGGAGGCAGGGAAAAGAAGTTTGCGCGCAAGTGTCGCACAAACCCACGACTTGCTCCCTGGAAACTTGTCTCCAGGTCTCGGAAATCATTTATTTTACAACCCTGGGCTAGACTTTGAGGGTGCAGACTCATTTGGGGAGAGGCAGAGTTGTCTGGCAAGGGGAAGAGACTAGCGGCTTTCTCTTGGAGGTGCCTGCAGCCATCCCCATCCAACAGAGACCCGCGAGCGTGCGCGCCACATAGGACGCATAGGACGCAGCTGACGCTGAGGCTGCCTGCGCAGCTCAGAGACTCCGCCCATCCAAACTGAACACAGTCTCCCTTCACAGCCAATTGGCCTGGAGGTCAAACCCTCCTAGGGCTGACAACAACAAGCTGGGTTTAAATTCAAAAATACTGTACAACCCATAAAGGATTGCAGTCAGAGTACACATCTCAAATAACTGGGGAGGCTGTGCCACTGTCCCTTAGAGGATATCTACCACATAAAGCAGCCACCATGCAGAGATATGGAAAGAAATCAGGTGTGAAAGAAATGGAGGAGAAAAGATGACAAAACATAGAGTTCAAAATCACGGTTATAAGGCTTTTCAAGAGGCTCCTAGAAAAGGCCGATGAACTTAATGAGAACTACGAGGAAATAAACAAGACCAACCAGGAAATGAATGAGAATTACAAGGAAATGAATGAGGCCCTCAAGGAAATGAACAAGACCTCTGAGGATATGAACAAGACCCTCACGGATATGAAACAGGACCAACTATAAATCAAGCATACACAGACTGAAATAAAAAATATTACAAAAAGTCCTAAAAGCAGTCCAGAGGGCCACAAGAACCAAGTCAAAGATTTGAAATACAAAGAAGCAAAATCCACTCAGCCAGAAAAGCAAGAAACAAAAAGAATCCAGATAATTGAAGATAGTGTAAGGGGCCTCTGGGACAACCTCAAGCATGCCAACATCCGAATTATGGGGGTGCCAGAAAAAGAGAGAGAGCAAGGTAATGAAAACCTACTTGAAGAAATAGTGACTGAAAATTTCCCCCACCTGGTGAAAGAAACTGACTTAAAAGCCCAAGAAGTACACAGAACCCCAAAATATAGGAATCTAAAGAAGACCACACCAAGACATATCATAATTAAAATGCCAAGAGCAAAAGATAAAGAGAGAATATTAAAAGCAGCAAGAGAAAAACAGTTGGTTACCTACAGGGGAGCACCCATACGATTGTCAGCGGATTTCTCAACAGAAATGATGCAGACCAGATGGGAGTGGCAAGAAATATTCAAAATAATGAATAGCAAGAATCTACAACCAAGATTACTCTATCCAGCAAAGCTATCATTCAGAATTGAAGATCAGACAAAGTGCTTTGCAGATAAGAAAAAGCTAAAGGAGTTCATCACCACCAAACCAATATTATATGAAATGCTGAAAGATATTCTTTAAGAAGAGGAAGAAGAAAAAGGTAAAAATATAAATTATGAACAACAAATACACATCTATCAACAAATAAAAATCAAGTGAATTGATAGGCTGATGAACAGGATAAACTGGTGAATATAACAGAAACATGGACATAGAGAGGTAATGGACTGACAATTCTTGGGGAGAAAAGTGTTGTTGGAAGTACAGCAAGAGATTGGACAAAAATCTTGCAACAATGGGAGAGGACAGTAGGGAGGGGGAGGTGAGGGTGGAAGGTGGGATATGTACAGGGTGGAGGGGAGATATAGGGAGATAAAAAAGGGGAAGCAATGTAATTAATAAACTGAACAATAAAGATTAAAAAAATCCATTTCAAATATTAATCTATTTCGAATAATACTACCTTTTATTCCTACATTACATTTACTCTGAAAATTTTAAACTAAATATAATTAAAATTGTTTTAGCTAGATATACTTATTTATGAGAAATGACAATATACTGATTGCATTCTACACAGAAAAAAATGAAGTCAGTCACATCAATGTAATATTGTTAGGAAACTACACGTGTATTCTAATGGTATTATTTAAAACTAGAGGCCCAGTGTGCACGAAATCATGTGTCAGTAGCTCACGTCTACTTGCCTCAGCTCACTGCCCTGCCCTCCACTGCTTATAGCCCTCTACTACTTGTAGCTCCCTGCCACTAGTAGTTCACACCCTGCCTCACCCACCGCAAGAGCCACTGCTCATTGAGAGAGGAGAGGGAGACTGAGAGGTGCTCAATGCGCCTCCTGGTGACTGGTCTTTGGTCATTACAGTGTTACAACCACTAGGTTTTTATTATATAAACTAGAGGTCTGGTGCACAAAATTTGTGCACGGGGACGAGGGGGTGTCCCTCAGCCCAGACTGCACCCTCTCCAATCTGGGACCCCTCAAGGGATGTCTCACTGCCCATTTAGGTCTAATCCTAAATGGGCAGTTGGACACACTTCTCACAATCCAGGACTGCTGGCTCCAAACTAACTGCTCATCTGCCTGCCTCCCTGATTGCCCCTAACCACTTCTGCCTGCCAGCCTGATCACCCCCTAACCACTCCCCTGCCAGCCTGTTTGCCCCCAACTTCCCTCCTCTGCTGGCCTGGTCACCCCAACTGCCCTCCCTTGTAGGCCTGGAACCTCCCAACATCCTTCCCCTGCTGGCCATCTTGTGTCCACATGGCAGTAGGATCTTTGACCATATGAGGGCAGCCCTCTTGTGTGTTGGAGTGATGGTCAATCTGCATATTACTCTTTTATTAGATAGGATAGAGGGCTGGTGCATGGCTGGGAGCAAGCTGCTTTGCCCAGAAGGGTGTCCTGGATCAGGGTGGGGGTTCCCTTGGGGCATGAGGCAGCCTGTGGTGGTTTGCAGGCTGGCCAAGCCCCTCCAGTGACCCAAGTGGAGGCCCTGGGATCTGAGATTGATTTATGTTCTACAATTGAAACTTTATAGCCTGGAACAAGCCAAACCTTTTGGTGGCTCCATGGCCACCATATAATTGAAACTTTGTAGCCTAGAGTATAGACGTAAGCACTAGGGCTGCAGAAGCTTGGCTTCCTCCATCACCTGGGCAACCCTAGCCTCTGATCTCTCCAGCTCTGTGGCTGCCACCATTTCTGTTGGATTTATGTATCTTCTATAATTGAAACTTTGTAGCATTGAATGGAGGCCTAGGCTGGCAAGGGCGGGTGGAAAGCTTGGCTTCCTCCATTGCAGAGGAAACCCAAGCTTCCCTCCTGCTCTCAGTGGCTGCAGCCATCTTGGTTGGGATTTATTTGCCCCTGATTGGCTGGTGGGCATGGCTTGTAGATGTGTTGGAGGTGTGGTCAATTTGCATATTACTCTTTTATGAGAAGGGATAGTTTTGTAACTTTTGCTTTGTTTATATTAGGTGTTCATTACTTGCTAAATACTGAAAAGAATAATGAGTGAATGAGTAAGTGAGTTGTGAGGCTTAAGTAGCAGAAATTTGTTTTCTCTCAGTCTGGGGGCTGAAAATCCAAGATCAGGATGCCAATGTGGTTGGTTTCTGGTGAAGTTCTCCTGTGATTTTCTTGCTGAGTCCTCCATGTTGAAGAGAAAGAGATAGAGCACTCAGAGTTTTATGGTGTAATAAGATTAGTGCCCTTCTCATAAGGTCAGAGTCCCACCCTTATGATATCATGTAACCTTATTTATTTCCTTATAAACCCTATCCAAATATAGACACATTGAGGGTGAGGACTTCAATATATGGACTTGGGGGTGAAGGGGGCACAAATATTCAATTTATAACTATATATATATATATCTCATTATAGTATAGAATAGAAACAGAATAGTTTCATCTTATGATTAAAATCATACAATATGTAGCCTTTTCAGATTTGATGCTTTCAGTTATTAATATGCACTTAATGTTCCTTCATGTCTTTTCATGGCTTGGTAGCTCATTTCTTTAGCATGGAATGGTAGTGTATTGTTTGGATGTACCACATTTTGTTTATACATTCACCTCCTGAAGGACATCTTGGCTACTTCCCATTTTTGACAATCATGAATAAAGCTGCTATAAATATGTGTTTCCCAATTTTGTTTGGACATAAGTTGTCAGCTTATTTGAGTAAATGCCTAAAATCATAATTGCTGGACCAAATGGTATGACTATGTTAAGCTTTGTAGGAAACGGCCAAATTATCATCCAAAATGGCTGTGCCGTTTTTGCATTTTGATAAATGAGAGTTCCTGTTGCTACACATCCTCACCAGCATTTGGGTTTTAAAGTTTTTGCATTTTTGCCATTCTAATAGATGTGCAGTAGTATTTCATTGTTTTAATTTACAATTCCCTAATGACATATAATGTTTAGCACGTTTTCATATGCTTACTTGCCATTTGTATATCGTCTTTGATGAGATGTGTATTCAAATGTTATGCCCATGTTTTATTTGTTTGTTTGTTTATTGTTGTTAATCCTCACCTGAGAATATTTTTCCATTGATTTGTAGGGAGAGTGAAAGAGAGAGGGAAAGACAGAAAGAAGTATCAATGTGAGACAAAAATACTGATTGGTCATCTCCTGCATGAGCCCTGACCATGACCCCGGGCCAGGGAGGAGTCTACAACCAAGATACATGCCCTTGACCAGAACCCTTTGGTCCACAGGCTGACACTCTATTCACTGAGGGCTATTATTTAATTTATTAATTTATTTAAGATATATTTTTATTGATTTCAGAGAGGAAGGGAGAGATAGAAACACCAACAGTGATAAAATCATTGATCATATGCCCATGTTTTAATTGAGATATATATTTTTTCTTATTGTTGAGTTTTAAGAGTTTTTTTTTTGTGTGTGTGTGTGTGTAAGGGATAAGAGTGCTTTATCAGATATATGTTTTGCAAATATTTTCTTTCAGTCTATGATTTGGCCTTTCATCTCTTATATGTCCTTTATATTTTAAGAATTCATTATGTACCAGGCTTTATAACTAAAGACCAACATTACAAAAATAGATAAGATATACCACCTTTCTTCAAAGGGTCCATAATCAAGTTGGGGAACATACATTAATAAGAAATATCTACATTACAATGACATAATGCTTTAAAAATACGTATATAATGAATTTTTGGCATAAAAAACAAGGTCATCGATAATTCTTCACAGAGAAGGTAAAAAGATAAAGTAATATTTAAAGAATGAGTCAGCATTTCTTAAGAAGAAAAGGGAAATGAGCATTTTAACAAAGAGCACGTGCTAAGACATGGAAACGTAAAAGAAAGTGGGATTGTTCAAGATATTGCACATAGTTTTACAATCCTAGAAGGTAAAGATAACTCATATCATGAAAGTTTTTGATAGTCCTGATAGGGATCTCAGAATGATCTTGTAGTTGGCCATGAGTCTTAGAATCATGCACTTGTTATAGAGGAGGAGGGATATGGTCAAATATATGATCATGTGAAAGATAGGACTGTCAAAACAAAAGTAACAGAGAGGCCACTGAGGCATTAGGGGTTATGTAAAGAAAAGCAAAAACATGTCTCCCTTTTCTTGCCATTGTTAGTTTGAGGTTCTCTCTGTCACTTCCAATTGAAAGAAGGCAGGCTACTATGTGTATGTTGACTTTCATTAATATATAAAATTGTTTTCAAAATTGTATTTGAACTTAACCATTGAAGGTCTTCTGTCAATCCAAAGTTATATAAGTTGCTATTTTGTAAAATATATTTTAGTGATTTCAGAGAGGAAGGAAGAGGGAGAGAGATATAGAAACATCAATGATGAGAGAGAATCATTGATTTTCTGCATCCTGCACACCCACACTGGGGGTCAAGCCCACAACCTGGGCATGTGTCCTGACCTGGCATCAAACCATGACCTTCTGGTTCATAGGAGATGGTCAACCATTGAGCCATGCCTACTGGGCTAAGTTGCTAATTTTTTAAGAGATTATTAATAATTCTTGAGCTTTTTAATTATGACCCACAAGGCAAAATCCAAATAAAAGTCTGAACTAAGTGAGCTATCCTGAAACCAGGTTCTTTCATTCAAACAGATTTCATAATTTTTTTAAAAATGGAGAAAAAAGCATCATTTCAGAAAACATACACTACAAAATATTTAGATAAGTCTGTTTGTTTGTTTTCACACTTTTGTCATGCCTTAGGACCTCAACTCCTAAATAACACAAAGCAAGAAATGTGGTCATGAAAATTTGACATCATAAAATATCACTCCTGGAATATTTAAAAATTCAAACAAACTAGTGGCTCTCCAGTTTCCATTTGCTTTTAGGTTTTCAAAATGCAAATAGGATGGAATTGTTGATAGATTATATTGTATACTTTATTAATTTTTATATAGAATAATTCATAGTATTCCCAATTGAAATATAATACTTGATATGGCGGTTCTTTTGACAGCAGAGTTCCTCCAAGTTACAGAAATGTCTTTTCAATTTGTGGTGCACAGTTATTGCAACAGTATAAAAATACAACTTTGTTGAGTTATTTTTAACGTATGTATGAGATAGATGACTTTAAGATTTTGAGGGAGAGAAGGGTAAAATGAATGTTTCTCCAAAGATGTTTTTCTTCCAGCCTCATAGTGACAACGTTAAACCTGCCCTCTGTAGACTGTTTCGTCTGGTCCTGGCCAGAAGAGGCCCCTGAGTATGTGGCAGCCATGACCTTCTCCCCTTCACGCCAATTTTCTGGTTTGAGTGCACGTGCTCTGAGGCGTATAAACTGCTTTCCTTTCCTTATTAAGACGTTGACACACGTGTCCCCATAGGAGTGAAGAAAGACTTCAAAATTGAAATGAACCACCCTTGGGGTTCCATGTTCTTCTTCTCTTCTCTTTTTCCTTTCTTTTTATTTTGATGAAAACGATAACAGCAGGGAATATACAGACCCTGAAATCGCCAGAAAACAAAGTATTTCCACAGCACTGAGAGGCATTTAGTGCTAAGAGAGAAATGTGGTCCTTCTATTGTTCTGCTGTAAGGAGTTTTTAAAAAACACAAATAAAATAGAAATCACTTCAGGGTGAAGGGAGAGCCCATGTTCCAGGACATGCTGCTCTCTCATCATTCTCAGGGCATTCAGTGATAAAGAAAGTGAACAAAAGGGAAAATGACCTAATCAGAGTCCCATCAATTGAGTGGATAAACTAAAGAAAATGAAAATGATCCATTTTTTACTGATTAAAATGACTTTTCAAAAGAAGAGATTTCAAAATCGGTGACACTGAACACCTGAGGCTAAATCCATTGTTGATTCTTACTTGGAACTGTTTGTTTTATGCACTGTTTCATTTTCTTCTTCTGTGGCTTCATAATATATATGTACATAGACATATACATACATAGCTGTGCCTTTTTTTTTTTTACTTCTCTAAATTCAGATTGCTGATGTTCTACTATTATGGTAAATCACATTCCAAAGTAATTTGGGGGATTATAATTCAAAAAAGCAATGAATAATTCAATAAATATCTTATTTTAATTTTTAAAAAGGAAAGAATATGCTATTCCCTTTACAAATTTATTCTTTTTATTCTCAAAAAGTTCTTTGATATTTTTCAGGGGGAATAAAAGCAGGTTGTTGGTCTCCCTAAGCATAGACAAAAAAAAAAAAAAAAATCACACACAAAAAGCAGAAGAGCCCACAGATTGGTGTATTAGGAGGGATTGGGGTGAGGATTGGGCAGGGACCAGACGACAGGTAGCTCAGGAGGGTGAGGCATCAAAATTAAAGAAAGAAAGGTAGGCTCTGATACTTTTATTCATCTTGATTTACTTTTCCCAATGCCCTCTAACTCCTAAATGACTCACCTCCTGCTTTCAGGCATTTTGAACACATTTTAAAAGAACAATTTAAATTCTTAAGATGAACTTGTACAGAAGCAGGATTGCCTCTCTTGGTCTCTCAGCGTGAGCCTCTGACATCTGAATGGTGCTAATGAAAGACCTCACTGGCACCCTAGAGTGAAGAAGAAACCCTTCCCACTTTTGTGTGATATCCTGCCATGTCCCTGCTGATGCCTTTATTCATTCTAAGGACAGAAACGGAAAGTTCAATGTTTCAAGGGTCATCTGTGCTGTAGCATGTATATCAGTACTCTGTTCCTTTTAATGGCTGAACACTATTCCATTGCATGGATATACCACCTTTGTCCCTCCATTCGCCAGTTGATGGACATTTGGGTTATTTTTACCATTTGGCTACTGTGAATAGTGCTGTGAACATTGGTGTACAGGTTTCCACAGAAACAGAAATCAGATTAGTGGTTGCCAGTGGCTGGGGGAAGGGAGGGTGGAGCATGACTGCTTAATGCATTCAGAGGCTCCTTTTGCAGCAACGACGAAAAATTTCTGAGACTACCAGTGAGATTGCACAACCTTGTGAATCTACGTAATGTCCTGAATTGTGCACTTAAAATGGTTAAAATAGTCAACGTTATATTATGGGTATTTCACACTAAAAATGAAGGAGTAGTTCACCTTTCCATGTCTCTGTCAGAAGTCCCAGTTTCCTATTTGCTGCCACCACCTCTCACTCGCCCAGGCAACTTCCTCTTCCCGCCTTTGGTAAAGTAAAGCTTTGCTCCGGGCAACGCTGGGGCTGCACATCCAGCACTCGGAGCCCCGCGTGCTCTCCCTGTCCCCTGCTTTGGTAAGAGGGGGTTATCTACATGCTCCGTGTGTAGCCAGAGCTACCCATCTTCATCAGGGTGAGCAGCAAGGTAGCCTGGCCAGTGGCAAGATTGCTAAGGATGAGTGATGGCTTATGTGTGACTAGCAGAAGTGGAAGAGAGAGATTTCATTCCCTCGGTTATTGGAAATTCATATTACATCAGAGCTGGCAACCAGGTGTGGAACTCCTCCCCGCCTTCCCTCTACCTTCAGTTTTCTTGAAAAGTGACAGTAAAACTACTCCGCAGCTCACTGTTTCTCAGTGTTTGCCTTTATCTGCTGATTGGGTGCAACTTACTTTGTTTTTAAGGGGGTTTTGTTGGTTTTCTTTAACCACAGTGGATAAGATTTTTCACTGTGCCTAATAATTAGAACAATACTAGTGCTAACAATTGCAGAAGAATGTTTAGGCATTTAATATTAATAATAGATCATCTGCAGTTACCTGCTATGCACATACTGATAAATAAGTTTAAAAGCAGTCTCCAGAATAGGTTTGCAAGTCAAAAATATATACTAAACCAGAATTCAGAGGTCCCAGAATTAGGTAGAAGGAGAAAGGAGACTAAATATTGCCTTATAAGCTCATAGATTACTTGCACTGGTATTTTTGATAGAGAATTTTGTCTTTAGGAATTACAATAAAGTATTTTGAATTTTTAAATTCAGTGAAGAGCAATTGTAAATGGTCAGAATCCTCAACCACATTTATTTTTATCCATCTCTGGGGAAAATCTAAGAAACTTGATATAGATTTGTTTAGGTAGTCACCTCAATTTCTGAAGTAAAAGTTTCAGATTGCCACCTACACTATGACACAATTCAGTTGCTGATATACTTTTTCTTTTATCTCCATACCTCTAAAATGATTTCTTTTGTCCTTAATAAAAGACACTAAAGATACAGACATTTTGAGACAAGCTTGTTTTGTATCACAGAAAACTCTTAGAAACTTACCTAGAAACTGAATGAGTCACCATTTTGTTCTCAGCAACTCTTTCAACTAGCTTTTTTTAAAATAACAGCTTTATTGAGTTATAATCCACTTACAGTATAATTCAGCCATTTAAAATGTACACTTCAAAGCTATTTGGAATAGTCACAGAGTTGTACAAGCATCATCACAATAACTTTAGAAAATTTTAATCACCTTCAAAAGAAACTCCATACCCATTAGTAGTCATTCCTTACTCTGCCCTCCCCCCAGCTCCTGGCAACCACTAATCTACTTCCTGTCTCCTTGGACTTTCCTATTCTAGATACTTCATATAAATGGAAAAATGCAGTATGTGCCTTCCTCTGTGGCTGGCTTATTTCACTTAGCATAATATTTTAAAGGTTTTACCATGTTGTGGCATATAGCAGTGCTTCGTTTCTTTTTATAGACAATTAACAGTGCATTGTATGAATATTTTATTTATCCAGGCATAAATTGGTGGACAATTGGATTGCTTCCACCTTTGGCTATTATACAATGCTGCTCTAAACACTTGTATTTCAGTTTTTGTGTGGACACATGTTTTCATTTCTCTTGGGTTCACATATAAATTTTATTTATTTTTTTTGAAATTTCTTTTTTTATATTTATTGTTCAGTTTATTAATTACATTGTTCCCCCTTTTTTATCCTCCTATAGCTCCCCTCCACCCTGTATCTATCCCACCCTCCACCCTCACCTCCCCGCCACCACTGTCCTCTCCCATTGTTGCAAGATTTTTGTCCAGTCTCTTGCTGCACTTCCCACACCCCTTTTCTCCCCAAGAATTGTCAGTCCATTCCCTCTCTATGTCCATGATTCTGTTATATTCACCAGTTTATCCTGTTCATCAGATTATTAATTCACTTGATTTTTAGATTCATTTGTTGATAGGTGTGTATTTGTTGTTCATAATTTATATTTTTACCTTTTTCTTCTTCCTCTTAAAGAATATCTTTCAGCATTTCATATAACATTGATTTGGCGGTGATGAACTCCTTTAGCTTTTTCTTATCTGCGAAGCACTTTATCTGACCTTCAACTCTGAATGATAGCTTTGCTGGGTAGAGTAATCTTGGTTGTAGATTCTTGCTAATCATCACTTTGAATATTTTTTGCCACTCCCATCTGGCCTGCATCGTTTCTGTTGAGAAATCCACTGACAATCGTATGGGTGCTACCTTTAGGTAACTAACTGTTTTTCTCTTGCTGCTTTTAATATTCTCTCTTTATCTTTTGCTCTTGGCATTTTAATTATGATGTGTCTTGGTGTGGTCCTCTTTAGATTCCTATATTTTGAGGTTCTGTGTACTTCTTGGGCTTTTAAGTCAATTTCTTTCACCAGGTAGGGGAAGTTTTCAGTCACTATTTCTTCAAGTAGGTTTTCATTGTCTTGCTCTCTCTCTTTTTCTGGCACCCCCATAATTCGGATGTTGGCATGCTTGAAGTTGTCCCAGAGGCCCCTTACACTATCTTCAATTATCTGGATTCTTTTTGTTTCTTGCTTTTCTGGCTGAGTGGATTATGCTTCTTTGTATTTCAAATCTTTGACTTGGTTCTTGCAGCCCTCTGGACTGCTTTTAGGACTTTGTGTAATATTTTTTATTTCAGTCATTGTATGCTTAATTTTCTAGTTTGTCCTTTTTCATATCCTTGAGGGTCTCGTTCATATCCTGGTAGGTCTCATTTATTTCCTCGTAGTTCTCATTAAGTTCATCGGCCTTTTCTAGGAGCCTCTTGAAAAACCTTATTACTGTGGTTTTGAACTCTATGTCTAGTCGTCTTTTTTCCTCCATTTCTTTCACACCTGATTTCTTTCCATGTCTCTGCATTGTGGCTGTTTTCCTGAGTTGGTCCGTTAGCTTTGTGTAGTAGATGTCCTCTAAGGGACAGTGGATCAGCCTCCCCAGTTACCTGAGGTGGATACTCTTACTGCAATCCTTTATGGGTTATACAGTGTTTTTTAATTTAAGCCCAGCTTGTTGTTGTTAGCCCTGGGAGGGTTTAACCTCCAGGCCAATTGGCAGTGAAGGGAAACTGTGTTCAGGTTGGATGGGCGGAGTCTCTGAGCTGGGCAGGCAGCGTCAGAGTCAGCTACGCCCTATGCAGCGTGCGGGTCTCTGTGTTGGGTGGTAATAGCTGTAGGCACCTCCAAGAGAAAGCCGCTGCTGGTCTCCACCCATTGTCAGACAACTCTACCTCTCCCCAAATGAGTCTGCACACCCAAAGTCTCGCCCAGGGTTGTATAACAAAACAGTCCAGTGGTCTCCCAAACAAGGGAGCAAGTCACGAGTCTTCTCTGTGCTGTCGCACACTTTACGTGCAAACTGCTGTTCCAAATTACACGCACTCTCCTCAAACTCGGAGACCTCTGCCGCTCCTGGCTTTTAACGTGTGTATCCCGGACCTCGCCTGGCACTGGGGAATCTGTGCAGTGGGACGTCTCCACCCTCCCCGTTGGAGAAATTCAGCCAGGATTGCTGCTGCCAGCCCTACAGCCCGCGCCCACTCATAGCTCAGAACCTCTCTCTGGGCAAATCTTCAAGGCTGCACTCCGCCACTCTTCTGAGTCTCAGTGTCCCACCCTTACTTTTATTTGTGGAATTTTCACTCAGCCAGCTTTCCGGTGATTCTGAATGATGTTTGTTTTGTTGTTATGTTGTAGTTTTGAAATTGTTGCGGGGGACAGCACAATAGGTGTTTACCTATGCCGCCATCTTGGTTCCTCCCACCAGGTTCGCATATAAATTTTAAGTTAATAGAGACTAGACTTCATTCTGAATGACCAGGCGGATATTTTGAGTGTGGGAGTGAGTGAGTGCTTGAGAAGCATGAGAAGAAGGATTCAAAGGAGAGTACTAATGAACAAGTGGATGATACTTAGTTCATTGGTTTCCCAGTTTCCAAATCCCTGTAAAATAATAGCATCTAAAATCATATCTTAGAATTACAAATTTACATGTGGGAAACGGAGGACCCAGTAAAGTTAAATTGCTCAACAATTTGTTGAAGGCCAAGCAGGACCCTGGGCCTATGGTTTTTAGTTCCTAGAACACTGCCTTTTGTCCCATCTACCTTCTAGCAGCACTCTCTCTGATCCAGGTGGTGTCCAGTTAGACAAATTTGCCAAGGATCATCTTGAGGAAAAAGTGTGCAATTGGGTAAGATTGCCTTCATTTCATCAGGAAGAAAAATAACAATTTCTCTGTCAGTCGAAGATAACACTTATGGAAGGTTTACTATGTACCATGTATCCAGCAAAATGCTTTGCTTGCGCTACCATTTTTTAATTCTGAGTTGTTTATCGAGTTATAATCCATACAACCCCATTTTGCAAATGAGGAAACAAAGGGTTAAAGATAAGAATGTACACAGTTCATCATGAAGAAGAAAATTGATGCCAGAAGCACCTCACTCTACACAAGTTGGTTCTTAAGTATGCTGCTGTGCTGCCAGAAATTGGTCAAACATTCTCTGCCTGCCTTCCTGTCCTCCACTCCCAACTGCTGTTTCCATGGGTCATGGGATTTAAGCAACCTACAAATGGGACATTTGTAGATTGGGAATGTCTTGGCTATACAGTTGAGCAAAAATATGAAATCATTCCATTTCTAAATAAAATTACACATATCCTTCTTCAAAATTATCAACAGAAATGGAATGTTCTCTATCTAAAGCCAGATTAACAAATGTTTTTTAAACTCAAGGGCAAACTATAATCAATTGTTAATGTCTCCTGGAATATTGCATTAAAAAGGATTCTGAAGCCTGGAAGGAGACTGCAGCAATCTGTTTATAAAGTTCTGTTGGTGTAGGAATGAACACTCAAGACGTGTTTGCCTCTCCCGTGTGTTTAAAAAAATTCTCACATCAAATTAAGGATAGTAGAATGTGGTTTTGTATGTATTTCTTCTAAATGTTAATATTGCCTTCGGTATAACCACTTGTATTTTTACTTTAAAAATAAGGTTCTATTGGCATTTCATTTGGGGCATGTTGTAGTTAAATAAAGAAAAATGATGTCTCCATCTTACTCCCACCCTCCGTTACCTTCCCTGAGGTATGACGTTCTTTCTGATCTACATTTCTCAGGCTCATATGCATGCACACAACCAAGGGATTTGTGTGCATGCATATGAGCCTAATCAATGGACACAGACAACAGGGGGTGGGGCATAAGTGGGGGTTGGGGGTTATAGGGAATAAGGACACATATGTAAAAAATAAATTTTTAAAAAATTATAAGGAAAAATATATATTAAATTAAAAAAAAGAAAAATGAGAAAATCAAGGGTTGGAAATAGAGTATTAGATAACAATGCTTTCAATGAACTGTTTTAATAACTTCTTTGGTAATGAGAGTAACAGCATCCAATTAGTGAAAAATCTTTCTAGACATAGCTTGGCTGTCAAAGGAAGTTTGTGAACTAGTACAGTGACCATTTTTCCTAACCTAAATTGGAACATACAATCCCATGATTTTTAAGTGAATGACAAATGTATTGCTATAAAGATAGTTTGCAAAGATATTAAAAATAAATAGCATTCAAGGATATTTTAAGTAAATCACCTTTATAGTAAAGGTAATATTAAAAAGATATACAAATATATTCTATTTGGGAAAGGTACTGGAAAATGCAGGACTGTTGATTTAAATAGCAGAAAAAGAATTTTTAAACCACTAATCTCTGATTTCCCCAAAGAAAAGTCCTTACACCTTGCCAGACCCATCAACTCCCTGAAATTCACTCATCTCTTTTAACTTCTGGCTGAAATCCATACATAGAAAATCAATGTTCCGATTCGCTATAAATACACATTTCTCTTCAGAATGGGCTAATATACTTAAGAACATACCCTCAGTCCATTTATAGAGGTATAAGGACACCGCTTCCTATGTGAACTGTAATTTCAGGACCACTCACATCAAGATTCTAGGTCTTCACCCTTTCATAATCCTTAATTCCCCCTTTTAATCATTTGCTTTTTCTCCAGGTTTGCTTAGTTTTAGCGTCAGTTTTAATTTTCCTTTTATTTGGTGCCTAGGCAATCTGTTACTTTCATGAGTGGTCTAGGAATTCTTCAGTAGAGTATGAATTCCTCCAAATTCCAGGTCTATTGTCTTTGCTTATGACCTTTAACCCCTGTTTAAGTCTTTTTTGATAGTCATCTGCATTTCACTTCAGGACACTCTGCCAAACCCAAAGGCTACAAAGTCTTTCTAACTTAGGCAACCCCTGTCAGACTGACCCTGGATGTCTGTTTTTTGTTTTTGTCTTTGTTTTGTTTTTTGTTTTTTGTTTTTCCCCACAATAAATATAAAAATTAACTAAGTTGAACCTTAAGGTAAACCAACTATCTTAACTTGAGTGCCCATCAATAATCATTTTATTTTATCATGTTTTCTTGCCTCTTCCTAGCCTTTGTGCTTAAAGGTTAAATCAAGCTTCTCCACTCCCACTTTTTTTCTTCCTATTCTTTGATCCTGCATTAAAATCATAATGCTGGATTTGTGACGTCACTCTCAATTGTTTCCAGATGGTTTCTCGTGATCAAAAAGAAGGTGAAGCCAATATATGTTAGTGAAAAAGTAGATCTTCAAAAGGGGAGATGGTTGAGAAAAGAAAGAGTATAATAATAATAATGTTGAAAATACAAAACAACTATAGGTAAATTGCCTTTTCTCTCCATCTTAAAATAAAGTCTTTGATCAATTGTGCCAATGTATGAAAATTTGAACTCTAAAGAGGCTAGACAGCTTTCTAAGTGCAAAACATCAAAAGCTTTGCTTCCATTAGAAAAAATTAAATCCATGATATTTTGAATGGATTTGAAATTCTCTAAAATGAGCTCCTATAATAACCTTTACAAACAGAAAGAAAAAAAAACAGTAGGTTATGTGGCTTCATGCTACCATTTTCTCTGGTACATTAGTTTTCCAAAGATGGTATTTTGGCTTGTACCAAATAAAAGGGCAAAGGTTACCAAATGCAAGCCTGGGGAAGCCAGAAGAGAGAGCAGCTATTACAATGGAGGGGGAAATCCAAGCTGTCAGCTCTGAATGGACAAAAATAGCATGTGTGAAATTGACAACCAGCAACAGCATGGCACCTTTAGAAGGGCCAGGAAATGAATTGAACCAGAATTTCTATTTTCTGTTTTCGAGCAACAGTCTGGTAAAGATTTATTCAAGGTTCTGGGAGAGAAATGTCTGGGTCTGTAATAACTTTAGTAATATTCAGTTGTTCAGAAAGCAATTTAAGCAAATAAAATGGTAGAAAAAATGATACAGAGGAAAACAGCAATAAAGAATAAAAGTCATCCTTCCCAAGAGGCTCTGTTAACAATTTGGTACACTTGCCTCCTCTTACACCATGCCTTGTTTTACAAAGCTGAAACCAATTTGTATACATAATTTTGATTTATGCCTTTTTAATAAGTGTTATATCATAAATATTTTCCCATGTCATAAAAATGTCTTCATAATCATTGTTGTTCATGTTTATAGACTATTCTGTCATATGAATATTCAGACCTTAATTCATTTAGCCATAATTAATTCAGCTACTCTTCCCCATTCCTTTGTCCTATTCCAATATGTTTTCCACTGAGCAACTAGTGATCTTTTAAAAACCTGAAGTTGATCTTGTTACTCTCCTTTTTTTTTAAGCCATTTGATAACTAATTGCTCTTAGAAAATAATCACTATCCTCAGCAGCCTCTTTGGGGCTTTCTTTCCTTGTTACTTGGAAATGCAGAATCTATACCTCTTCCCAGACTTAATCAGCATTGCATTTTTACAAGACCCTGGCTGATTTTTATGCACACTAGGATTGAGACCTGTTAGTATTCATAATCTGGCTCTTCTGCCACTGCACCAGCCTCATTGAGATCAGCCTTCTCGGGGATCCCTCTGATACAGCAGGAGACATATTCCCTCAGAGTCTCACTCTCATGCATTTCCCAACAGAGCCTTCCCAGGTGCTATGGATTGAATGTTTGTGTGCCCCAAATTTCATATGTTGAAGCTTTACCCCTCCCATGTGATGGTATTTGTAGATGGGGTCTTTAAGAGATAATTAGGTTTAGATGTAGTCATGAGTTTGGACTCTTCATGATCAGGTTAATGCCCTTATAGAGCAAAGCCTCTCTCTCTCTCTCTCTCTCTCTCTCTCTCTCTCTCTCTCTCTCTCTCTCTCTCTCTCTCTCTCTCCTTCTTCCCTCCCCCCATGTGAGGACACAGAGTAAAGGCAACTATTTAAAAGCTCTCACTAGACATTGCTGGTACCCTGATCTCAAACTTCTCCCCCTGCCCATGCCCCAAACTGGAATAAAATAAGTGTCCACTGTTTCTATAGTATTTTGTTATGGCCGTCTAAGACAGCGGTATGCACTGTACTCTCTGCCCAGAAAGATCTTCCCATGACTCTCTATTGAGTTAACTTCCACTTTTCCTTCAGGGCCTAGTTTAAAAGGGGGAGGGAAGGACTAGTATCCTGAATATATAAAGTGCTCTTACAACTCAACAGCAAAAAAAACCTCAACCACATTTAAAAATGAGCAAAGAACATGAATACACGTTCAAAGGAGATATCAGTTGTCCAACAAACCTATAAACAGATGCTCAATGTCATTCGTTATCAAATCAAAACCACGGTGATACACTACTTCATACCCATTAGGATAGCTAGAATTTAAAAAAATAAAACCAAAGTACTAAGCATTACTGAGGATGACGAGAAGCTGGAAACTTTATACATTGTTGGCAGGAATATAAAATGTAGAAAGCAGTTTGGTGGTTCTGCAATGAGTTAAACAAAGAATTGCCATTCAGTCCAGCAATTTCTCTCCAGGTAAATGACCAAAAGAAATACAGAGATATGTCCACACACAAACTGTTACATAAATATTCAGAACAGAATTAAGCATAATAGCCAAAAGGTAGCTGACCCAAATGTCAACTAATTTATGAATGGATCAATAAAATGTGGTATATCCATACAATGTAGCATTAATTGGCCATAAAAAAGAATGAAGTGCTGATACATGATACATTTAACATGGATAAATCTTGAAAACAGTATGTTAAATAAAATAAGGCATTTATATGAAATATGCAGAATAGGCAAATCCACAGAAACAGAAAGCAGGTCAGTATTGCCAGGGGCTGTGGAGAGGGAGGAATGGAGAGTGACTATTTTGTGCTATTTTGTTTCACTAGTGAGAGGCTACCTCTTGAGATGATGAAAATGTTCTGGAACTATTTGGCGACGACGGTTGTAGAACATTATGAATGTAGTTAATGTCACTAAATCATACCATTTTAGAATGGTTGAAATGGTGTATTTTGTTATGTATATTATACAAAAATTTTAAAAAATAAAGAAGAGGGGGAGAAACAGAAAGGAAAGAAACAGGCTGGGGGACAAAACAACCACAACATAGATAAAAACAAACTTTATATATATCCTATCTAATAAAAGAGTAATATGTAAATTAACCATCCCTCCGCAATAAAATGGCGCCCATAGCAGATGCTGATGGCATTGCCCTGGAAATGGGAGCACAGCATCTGCTCCTTGGCCATGGAGGGAGTGTAGAGGCCTCTGGCCAGAGGACTAGGAACAGGACACTGAGCTCACATCGCCTGTAACAACACAAGCTCAGCGTACCTGCCTCACCAGCCAGCTGAGCAGAGGGAGAGAATGGACTGGCCGGGGCCAGGAGCACAGTGTTGAGAGCACAGCGACCATGCCCTGGCCACGTAGAGGGAGGGGAAGAACCAGAAAAATGGGTCTTTCCAGTTCCTGATGCTGATGGAGCCCTATGGGTGCTGGGCTCCCCCACCTGTAGCCCCCAGCCAAAGCCCAGCAGCCCCAGTCGCAGATTGGAAGCCCCCTACCTGCAGTCCAGATGCAACCAGCATAGCACAGAGTTGGGGGGGGTTGTCCAGTGGGCACACTACAGACATCAAATCACTGCTCCAAGGCCGCATCTGCCCCATACACACACATACACACACAAGTAGCATGGTCCAAAGGGGCTACTCCTGAGGGGTGGCTCCCATGGCAGCTGATGCGCACCACACCAGCTGGGGAAGCCAGACCTGAAAGTCCAAGCCCCCAAGTACCCAAGCTGCAGGACATCATGGGCTGGGACCCTGAGGAGGCCCCAGGGCAAGCATCTCCCCAGAGACTGTGTGGGAGGAGGAGAGGAACCTCTGGCTAGAGGCCATAGTGAAGGATGCTGGTGTCTTTGCAGGCCGGGCTGAGGAACACCACCCCCACTCCACACACACACACACACACACACACACACACACACACACACACCCGTGCATGAATTTTGTGCACCGGACCTCTAGTATATATATAAAAGGGTTTGAAAAAAATTATTTATTTACTGTGAAGCCCAACCATCCTCATTTTTTTTTTATAACTCTTAATATTTGATGCTATTGGTAATCAGGGTTTCTTAAAACTTTCCTATATTCTTCCATGTGAAAAATAAATGCTTCTTTTAATCTTAGTCTTTGGGCAGAGGCTTGCTTTTTCTACCTCACCTCCCTCAGAAGCGTCAGCTGTCTATATGCAATCATCCTTGCAGGCGTTTTTAGTCCTCACCTTTCTCCTGGGCTCAGAGATGAATATTTCCAACTCTCTCACCATCATCTCATGCTTAACACATTCATAATTTCTCCCTATAATCATCTTCCATCTGCTGCTTTTCTCTTGTACCATTTTAGCTAGTCATCTGAATTTACAGAATCCAAAACCCAGGAGATGTGAGTTGTTAAAGCCACATAGACAGCTGGTGCGCTCAACTCTGAAAGGTTGCAGTCATCTTTCACTCAGTATTTTCCTTCATCCAGGATCTCCCACTAGTCAGTAAACGGTGTTGATCTTTCCTTCAAATGGTCTTTGTATCCACCTGCACCCTTCCATCCCCACTGCCAAGTCCCAGATTCAGGTTTTCAACACCTCCAGCCTCATTGCCTGTGGTGGCCTCCTGGCAGGTTTCTGTAAATCCACCCTGCACTGTGTGGCCTAAGGAGCATGCCTGAAACCACAGAAGACTTGTGTAGAAAAGTTTTGGGAGATCATCAAATCTGTTTTACTAAACAGAGAGAATATATGAGCCAGAGCAAACCTCTGTATCCTGTCTAGGTCCATGCCGATTCCCTGACTATTAAGATACGGGAGGAAAGTGTAATAAGGAATGAATCTCAAGATAATAAGGACCCCAGACTGTCAGCAGGTCCAGTCTCTGGTTGAAGGGACTACACTGTCATAAAGTCCTATGGAGTCGCACAACAGGGAACTCAAGTACATTTCTGTGTGGTGTGAAGAACTTCACAATCCAGGCACTATCTGTGCTCCTCCCACCAAATGGGTCAGCAACAACAGTACAAAGGAAATATAAGATCTGATCCAAAGGGAAAGTTCCCAGGATTATTTGAGGGTCATTTGGGAGCCACACGATGGTAATAAATGGCTGCCTACTGGAGGATCCTTGAGTGCCACTGGGGTACTGGAAAACTTTAAGGTGGAACTTGAAGCATTCAAACATTCTCATTTTAAAATGCTAGAACCCTTTACATTTACCCTTTGGCTACTTTTAAATCTAATGCTTAGTTCCATAATTGAGTTCAATATAACAAACTATTATCAGATATCTTTTAGGGATTAGTACTCACTCCTGGTCCAAATGAAGCATCAATCATGATGTTGTCCTGAGAAAGTAAGGCATACAATTAAAATTCCCCTAGGATTAATGAAGAGTTGGAATGATTAAGAATGGGATTTAAGGACTGCCATGGGGATATTTACCATATTTTGAAATGTCAAATGCATGTGGTGATTAGGTCCTGTCAAAGATGTTGAAGCTTTGAAAAATGAAAGATGGCAAAAGATTTGATATAGGGAGTACATATGTACATAGGCAAATGTACTTGCCTCCACATTATTTAATATCACTTGAGCATCTTCTGTGTCTTAAATGCTTCAGTGCCCTTGTATTGGCTATGTGGGGGAATGAGATCCCTCTCATTAAGTCAAGAGATAGATCATTCATTATAAGAAAACTATTTTTAAGGTTGTTAAAAAAAACTGAATACATTTTAAAGTTCTTATTGGTTTCATTTGAAAATTAATGAATTGGGCAGCATCCAGGTTAACATATAGAAAGCAGCTCCAAGGGGCTGCAAAACGTAAGTATTGTTAATTAGGACCTTGGAAATAAGTGTTGTTAAGAGACCTTGTCTCTTTCCTCCCCTAGATGATGCCTGGTCATATAGGTCAGATCCTCCCCCTGATCTTTTCTCCCTTGGCATATAGCTAGTCATGCGGTAGACCCCCAAACCCTCTTTGAGAAGGACAAGGGGGCTAAAGAAAAGCCCCATCTGACTTCTATACAAAGATAGGATGATGGGACAGGCTTCGATAGGTCAGCTAAAAGAAGAAAGCAGAACTGCTTCTATTCAGTTCTGTATATCTGAAAACAACAGTGGCACCTTATATGAAAAACAAAGACTTATCACCATAAAAAAAGAAAAGAAGGAAGGAAGGAAGGAAGGAAGGAAGGAAGGAAGGAAGGAAAGGAAAGGAAAGGAAAGGAAAGGAAAGGAAAGGAAAGGAAAGGAAAGGAAAGGAAAGGAAAGGAAAGGAAAGGAAAGGAAAGGAAAGGAAAGGAAAGGAAAGGAAAGGAAAGGAAAGGAAAGGAAAGGAAAGGAAAAAAGGAAGGAAGGAAGGAAGGAAGGAAGGAAGGAAGGAAGGAAGGAAGGAAGCAAGCAAGCAAGCAGTTAACCCTCTCTAAGAGGTTAAAAGGACCCCTAGCCTAAAACACGGGGGGAGCTCTTTGAGACACCAGCTGGAAACTTTCTTTCCAGTGATCGTCTTTGCTTTCTGAATAAACTTTTTCTTGTGAGTTTGGGTCTTGTCTCTGAATTCTTTCTGAACCAGAACTCAAGTACCGAGGCCTACTTGGACCATTTACATGGGGAGTTATTTCTACGATTTATAGAAACCTCTCCTTGGATTAAGGTACTCTTAGACTTCCTAAACACATATAGAAACACAAGGGGACTTAGGCTTTAGCAAACTAATGGAGACTTTTGATGAATGACCCTCCCATCTTAAAATTCTCATAAATAGGTATTAGAAAGTTGAAACAAGGACAAAGTCATTAGTGATATAAACTCTGAATTTAGGAGTTCATATCCAGGATCTGCTTCTTGATGGATGTTTGACCTGAAGTAGAGCATTTTATATTTCTAAACCTCAGTTCCCTGTCTATAAAATACAGGTATTATAGGCTCTTCCTCATTGGTATAATGTGATGTTTAATTAAATTAACATGGTGAATATATTTTTTAAAAAAAAGCCTCACTGATAGTGAGTGTTCCAAGACTATTAGCTATTATTATTATGGTAAGAATTGGAAGAAGAAAAAACAAAAAAGAATTGGAAGAAGAAAGTCCTTTTAATGGTATAGATCAGGGGGAAAAGGCAAGTCTAAATAAAGAGCAATAGCTTTAAATGAAAAGATAGGTCAATGCTTGCAAGGTTTACTTTAACAGGAAAAAAATTAAATAAATACTTTTGAAAAATAAAGTCCTTTAAAAAGTATAGTTTTTTTAAATCATAGTAATAAATCTCTACAGTGTATTGTTTAGCTTCTGGCATTGGTGTTGTAATTGATGACATTAGAGGCAATTAAACCTGCATTGATGCAAATCGGAGAGGAAATAAAACTACTTCAACTTTAGCTTCTGACATATTTAAACTTGAAATCAAGGCTTTTGTTAAGTTAAACCAAAAGAATCACTTAGCATAACAAAGAGTTAACACTGGTTTAGGGATGTCCTATTTAAAAAAAAAAAGGTTTGTTGGAAAATAGTTGACAAATCTGCCTTTTAAAGCAACTGCAAAAATATTGTGACTGCTCTTTTGACAGTCTTCCTAGGAAACTTCGCCAATGTGAAAAAACCTTAGTTGTCAAAATAACAAGCAAACTACATTTTGCAAGAATCAAGAGAAAAAGAAGCAAGAGTTTTTTATTTTATACAGTTGTGGTTTTTGTATATCTATTGTGTGATAACTAAGAAAAATTAGTATTAAGAATGGATGAATAATGTCAGTTTGTTAGGTATATTCCTACAAAGGTCTAATAAAATCTAAGCTTTTATTTATCTTGCAGAAATTACATTGGCCTATTGAGTAAGTATCTGAACATTGAGGCTCATTAAAAAAAAAAAACACTATATATTTATGGAAATAAACATTTTTATTAACATCTGTAAGCTTTGATTTCTCAGTAAAGACTGTAATAGTAATAAGTATGAATGTGCAGCTGTTTACCAGCTGTCACTCAGAAACTCTTGCACAAGTACTTCCTTCCCAGTAATGTTAAGTGAGTACTAGAACCAAACTACCTTCCTTAAAATGAGAAAGACAGGTATACATTCTGTTTTTGAACAGCTATATACTCAGGTCTGGTTGTGTTCAGAAGGAAGTACCTTCAAGCTAACCACTTCATCTCCTTAGACAAATTGAGCTATGTTGTTCAAGCAGTACTTGGAAATTTTACCAAGACAAGCAACCCACTAGCATTGGAATCTTTTTTATTGAAGATCTGTTATCGAAGAGAGAGCATCCAACCTAAGATACGAGTTTACGAGTTTATTTGAGCCAAACTGACAACAATTGCCTAGAAGCAAAATCTCAACAGATTTACAAAATGCTCGGGAGAATGGCAGTTTTGTAGCCCATTTTATATATCAAAGTAGGATACGTGAAGATGGTTACGTGGTAGATTAGGGAGGCAGAAGAAAGCAAAGCCAGGAAAGCTCTGGGATTAGACAAAAAGCAAAACGAAGAGGCAATTGCTTCTTTACATTGATGGGTATAGAGTAGTTAATCATTCACATTTCCTGCACATAGAGATGAAATTCAGGGAACCAGGCAACAATGAGCGTTTCTGTGATCTCCTGCTCTGGTGAGACATCTGGCCTGGAAAAGAAGATTACTCTTAACATTTCAAAGATATGTTATCTTAGATGCACAAAGACATTAGGTAATTTCAAAGGTCAAGAAGCTACAGGCAGAGGACGTGACTACCTCCTATGCCTGGCTTTTAGTTAGACATTTTTACATCCACAGCACCCTGTGAAATGACTTTGGTTTGTAAAGCCCTCCACTCAGACCATCCTGGAGTTTGTCAGGTTCGATATGTGGCCCCTCTTTAGTCCACACTATTATTTATGTAAATGCACTGTGCAAAGCCCTAAGGAGAAGGGATGAATAAGACACAGTTTTTGCTCCCAAAGAATTTGTTATTTTTAAATGGATAGCTTGGGGACCTAAGAGAAGAAAACTCCTCCTCCCTTTTTTTCTCTAACAACAGTTATTTTTATTTTATGGAATTACTTTTGCCCTATGCATCTATTATTTTATTGTTTTCTGTTGTATTGGTTCTGTGATTACTATCTTGTCACTTCTTCAATTTGTTTGAGGCTCAGCTTTACACTTTGAAGTTTTCAAATAAATATCAGAAAAGGAATGAACTCTGCTTTTTAAAATATGATCCTGGTTTAGGACCAACGTGCCTGTGTTAATTTTCTAGACATTAGGATTGTCTAGAAATAAGTTCTAAGTCCCAATTGTCTTACGGCTCTAGCAAGGAAAAATTTCAATTCAGGAATGCCCATTTCTTCCAAAATCAATATAACATTAATCTCACTGACATATCCCCAACTCTCTAACCCTGTATATTGAGAAAATACACACCCAAAAAACATGAAAGTAGAAAATGAAGATGATGTCTTCTACAAGATCTATCTCACTTTTTACAATAAAGCATAACCACAAGAAAAATAATTTTCTCTAATAATTATTAAATAAAGGTCTGCTCCATTTATAATTATATCTACCTAATAACTCTCATGTGTTTAAACACTCTGTTAGCTTAAAGAAGAAATTCTGCATAACTAAAGGTATTTTATGCATATGAATTCACTGTAACTTCTCAAATTATGTAATGTAACACCAATAAAACTAAGTACTTCAGTTTAAGAAAATCTTTGCATTTTTAAATTTTGTCTCTAATAAAAGTGCTTGTTACTATGGAGAGAAAAACATGTGAACAAATAGTTTGAATCATGGGATTTATTCCCTATTCCAAGGACTTAAGACATTCCTTATCCTTCCCAAGCCTCATTTTTCTTAAATCGAAAATAGGGATTAGATTTTGGGGGTTGGGGGGCTTTCCTTTACCCTCCAAGGTACTTTTGGCTGGTCAAATAGTTAAATTTACTTTTAACAGATTCACAATAGAAAAGCATCAAATCTAATTGGCATGCATGCATGCATATGGGAACCCTACACACATGAGAGAGTCAGAGATCCCACATACATGAAAGAGCCAGAGATGGAAAAGGAGTGTGAGGGCTATGGGGCATTCTGAGCCACGGATGAGATAAGGCCCCTTGGGGCTTCAGAGGGGAGGAAGGTCATTCTCAGGATGTAAGAGCAGATGTTCAATAATTAGAAGTTTGCCCTGCCCTATAGATAGGTCATAAAAAATTATTTCTGATAATAACTCTTATGGGCAAGGCACCTAATTTATGAATTCTTTAAGGGACAAGTAAAAGTTTCTCTTGAGCCCACAGGGTCTTGATTGCCTTCAACTCAAAATAATCCAATGTCAAAGTGGCACATCTTGGGGAGGCAAGTTCTGAGCCCCTTTAACTTTGTCTATTATTCCTTCCAAAAGCAAAATTCTTCTGTACTCCCTGGACATAAGTGATGACCATCCCTGCATCCAGTTTTCTACCTTTTTTCACACCACTTACCTTTTTTTTTTTTACACTGGGAAATATACGTATTAAAACGGAAGATAATTATCTGTATTTGGCTCATTAGATTTAGTATATAAAACATCTGCAATCCTACCTCCAAGGAGACCAAACAACATCCAGTTATTACCAAAATTTACGTTTTTCTCATACTTGCTATCCATACTTTCTAATACTATGTCTCATAAATTTAATTATCTGCTCAAATGAGGACTAATATACCCAAGGCCCCAAACATTGATTTCCACAAATATATATACATATATATATTAAATTTTATTACTTTTTTACAGAGTGGAAAAGAGAGGAATAGAGAGTTGGAAACATCAATGAGAGAAACATTGATCAGCTGCCTCCTGCACAACCCCTACTGAGGATGTACCTACAACCAAGGTACATGCCCTTGACAGGAATCAAACCTGGGACCCTTGAGTCCTCAAGCCAATGCTCTATCCACTGAGCCTAACTGATTAGGGCCAAATATATATATTTAAGCAGGTTTTTAAAAATTTTGCTACTTTGTTGCCATATTCTATTGAATCTGCTATATTTTATTAAATTACCCTATTTATGAGTCACTGTTTTATTCTAAGTGCTTTAGCACTCCACATCATGTTTCTAGCATTTACAAGGCAGCTACACATGACTTTTCAGCATTCTCAGGCTTGTGCTTCCTGGAAGAAACATCACTTCAGTGACAAAGCCATGCATCTGGTATGATGGCCACCACTGGCTCCAGTGTCACTTCCCATGTAGCTTATTCAGTCATCAAAAGCATGAGCCAATCTAATGCTTGTCCCATAGCATGTGACTTCATTTAACAAGCAGTAATATATCCTCTCGTTTTTAGAAGTATGTGGTTCAATATGAGTAAAGGCACTAGAGTTTAGTGGAAGGACACTAAGTAAATGTGAGTGATTTAGAAGTGACTGATATTCCAAATGACAGCATTTGTTGTCATTTGGAATATATGATGTATGATATGAATAGCAATGTACTAATTGTTATAGATATTTTTAGCAGCGTAGGATTTTAGATGATACTTGTCATTTGTTTTAAAGGGAGAAAAATTGAAGGGAGTATTACCATCAAAGAATTCATCTGTACAAGAAGCCTCACAGATTCCCATAGTCTAGCAGAAAAAAACACTGGTGATCAGAACTTGTCTTTGACTAATACTTAGATCACAAATGACTTCAGGGTCAACCTGGGACACAGTTTTGTTTTCTGTATATATATAAAATTGATTTCAGAGAGAAAGGGAGAGGGAAACAGAGATAGAAACATCAACGATGAGCCCTAACTGGTTTGGCTCAGTGAATACAGTGTCAGCCTGCGAACTGAAGGATCTCAGGTTAAATTCCAGTCAAGGGTATGTACCTTGGCTGTGGACACATCCCCAGTGAGGGTTATGTAGGAGGAAGCTAATTGATTTTTCTAATTCTCTATCCCTCTCCCTACCTCTCTGTAAAAATCAATAAAATATATTTTTAATAAAAAGAAACATCAGTGATGAGAAAGAACTATTGATTGGCTGCCTCCTGCAAGCCCCCTATTGAAGATCGAACCCACAACACAGGCATGTGCCCTTGACCAGAATCGAACTCAAGACCCTTCAGTCCACAGTCCGACGCTCTATCCACTGAGCAAAACCAGCGAGGGCTCAGACATACTTTTAAGAATAAAGCATTTCACCAGAATTAGGAGAATCATATTCTCTAGCATTTTTTGTATGTCCCAACTGGTGTTGGAAAACTGGTGGTAGCAGCAGTAACATAAAAAGGAGAAATATTCTGTGACCATTTGATCTTAGTGTATCCACGATGGAACACGGCCATCACAAAAATGGGCTTCTAAGCTGTCGCTATCGTCTCAATTCTTGAAAGAGATGGTTTGCCTCAAACTAACACTGAATACAATTGAGTTGTGTCCAAATTAAAGTCAGCACAAATTATAAGAGCCCATGGCTTGCTGAGTTCTCACAATTCCAATCACTTACTGAACTCCCCCACCCCCTACAGCAGATCCTCCCCTCCTCACACTAGCTTCTGAGGACTCACAGCCCCATGGCACAGGCTCACATCACCTGCTCACAGCCCCATGGCACAGGCTGCCTGTGACCACCAGGATGCTGCAGATCCAGGTTGCCTCCCTCCTACCAAGTGAATGGCATGCTCTCAGCTTTGCTGATCACTTGTTTACTGCGCTAAGTCAGGATTCTTGGCCAACCGGCAGCCCAAGGGGGAACCATGGCGTCTTAAGTGCATTAAATCTTCGTATTAGCCCCCTGGCTTGATCAACCTTTATGTTGGCTTTGTTCTCTTTTTTTGAAGCATGACAAACAAGTGGTTTTTCTTTTTCACTTTAATGATTCTTTAAACAAAACGGGGTAGTTTAGGGCTTTCTCCAAGGCTGATAGGTGTGTCTGTTTAATGAGGTTTTTATTGTACTGTATTGGCTTCCCTGAAAAGAAATTACCAGCAGCAAACAGCTGATAATAGAACAAGACTGGAAGAAACAATAACCAAGAGGAGGGAAATTAGTGTGGCAGCAGATGCAGGCGGTGCAGTTTGGGGATTAAATGCCACTTGCATTCTCCCTCGGCCACCACTGTCCTAGTAATAAAGTGGATATGGGCACTCATATGCCAGTTATGCGTGCGCAAAAGATATGGCTATAGATATAGACCCAGCTAAAGTGCCATCTGTGGAGGAAGAAGGGTGGTGAGCTCAGCCTAGACAAAGATGAGTGAAACTCCGAGTGCGGGTTTACAAGGGCTGGTCGGTTACCATGGAAACTAATTGGCGCTAATAAGTAAAGGGACATTTTAACTGTGGGAACAGAATAGGAGGGCCTGTTTCTCAATATCACCGTTACCTACAATTAATTTTTTCATTTTCACAATTATCCTTACTTAATTTCTATGATGAAGCTCTTCCCTCCACACACAGTCTCACCCTCATCAACAAACATTACATTCAAATGCTGAATATCGTCTTTTAAAATGTGCTGCATTTCAGGTTTAGATCTTTCAAGACAGAATCAATTTCACTTTTTTTTTCCTTAAAAAATAAACTATTTGCAGATGGCAAGGAGAAAGGAAGGGAGGGAATGGAAAGTTCTTAACTTCTAAACTGACACTGCTGAGCACTGAAGCTGGCTGCAGGGAGAGGGAAGCTGGGACCTTATCCTACAGCACCAGCTTCAGGTTTTTCTTTGAGTTGATTTTCCCTAACAAAAGTATTTCAGAACTTCAACCAAGAAACACACACACACACACACACACACACACGCCAAAAAAAAGTGTCTTGTGGACTTATTTTACAAAGGTAATGTTTACAGACACTTGCAGAGAGCAAGAATTAAGATCATAGTAAATGGGCAGTAGCTATTGCTCAACTTGTACTTTTCTTAAAGCAAGTTTTAAGTAGAGCAAATAGCTGAGGTTCGCAAAGAGAAGTCGTGACTGAGATTTAATGAAAAGGTTGACAACTAAGTTAGAAGCAAAGTGTGTTAAAAAAAAAAAAAAAGCACTTTCAACAACAATGTGGGTCAGAGCCTGGGACACTTGGGAAATGTCTTTAAAAAGGTGTGTTACAAGCACAGGGTTGATAAAACACCTTCACAGTTTCTTAGATTTTACTTTTGTAAGTTAATTTCCAGTTTAAGAGAATGCAAACTACGTTAATAATGTCTCCCGGGTCTTCAAAATCTATGCAGTTGAGTTAGTCCAGATTTCCAGACGTGAGTCTGGTTGGATTAACAAATATCTATATATTAAAATGAAAAAAAATTGCCTTACAATAATTGGCACAATTAAAATTTTTATGGTGCCCGAGGGAAGTTTTAGCCCTGTGGTGCCCCTTGGCATTGGTGAATGTCTCTGTGTTGATTATGTATCTGGATTTAGCTGATTAGTTGTAGTGGTTCAGTGAATATACTATATATTGTCAAACAGACACCTCATAATCACTTCTGGGAAGAAATTAAGCAAATGAACCAGTACTTCAGCCTCTAGTTCCCTACAACCCAGTGACAGGAAAAATTCACTATCTGAAAATTATGATTCTCTAATCTTGTGCTTTAGAAAATTGAACCAGGAGTCATTTTTGAGTTATCATAACATATCACACAAAAATTACTGAAAAACAACAACATGCTAGTCAAATCAGTTTCGCTAGCTATTGAAATGCTTGTTTATGATACTGGCGCTCTGAATATTTGATAGCTATCTATAGTCTAGATTTTAATGCTTCAAGCATGTTTAAAATGGGGGTGGGGTTTTTTTTCCAGTAGTTCCCTTCACATTTCAAACAAATTTAAAATGTTGGCTTCCCACACACACTGTCAGGGAGTTGATAATATTTCAAATTCCTGATTTTCCAAATTCCTTAGAGGTCTGGTTAACTTTTTTTAAAGGTGAGATTTGCAGCAATGAGATTATTTTCAGATATCACCTAAAAGCGGTGTAACAAGTATAGCCATTTTCTTGTTCAGACTGCTATCAAAGTAATTAGTTCTATAAAACAGTTTAAAGAAAAGAAGAAAGGAAGGAAGGAAGAAACGCACGTAAGAAGGAGGTATTGAAATGACCCAAAATGGAAACCATTTCAAAGCAAAATTGTTAACGAGCTGTTGGAGTGATATGGACGTTATAAGTGCAATTAACTAGAAGCCCATAAAAATAATCAATGACAGAGAGCAGCTCTCCGGTACCGAGGGCTTTTACAAAGCGACGTCTGTGGGCGCAGCAAGTGATGCAGCGAAAGCCACCGCTACCTATGGGCGCGCGCGCTGCTTTCCACGCGTGGAAACCGAAATGAATTTCACTGACTGTTCCTGAAGTTGAGCTTGTGGCAACCAGTGAAGCCGTGTGTGGGAACCGAGAAGTTTCTCCTCCAAGCTGCGCCCCCACCCCCTTCCTCCCAAGGAATGCTGGAGGCAGCCACGATTTAATCAAGGGAAGGTAGGAGTTTAGGTTTCAAACTGTAGATAGATGTCACATTTCAGTCCAAGCCGCTCCTGCATGAACGCTTTACCAGGATGTCAAGGGGAATCTGTGATTTCGGGGGCGAGGAGGAGGGGATGTCCCCCAGTAGGTCGGCAGGAAAAGGTTTTGGGGGTTCCTGTGCGTCCCACGGAGGGTCCCCAACGTCCCCGGGGAGCGCAGGGAGTTGTGAAAAGTAACGCGCAGCTGGCCACCGGGGGAATCCATTCCCTCCACCTTCTCGCTGGCACCTCCCACTTCTCCCTTTATAGCCGCCCTTTCTCTGAGCCAATCTCAGGTTACCGGACCGGAGTTCGCAGACCTCCACTTTCAGCCCTGCCCTCAGCCGCCGTCGGGGAGAGGCACCAGCCCCAGCAATTGGATTGGGCAGCCCGTCTTGACACACCACTGTGCTGAGTGCTCGCGGACGTGTTTCACCAGATGGTTGGGGTTAGTGTGTGTCATCACGTTCGAGTGGGGATTAGGAGCAGGAAGGCTGCCTTGCTGGAGCTGTGTGGTCTCCTCCAAGGGAGAGCTGCAGGCATCAGAACGACTTTGCTTGTGGAGCAGGAGGAGGGATTCATTTTCTGCAGCCCCAAGACAAGCAGGGTTTTTCCCCCCAGGTAAAGAATGCCTCTCTCTCTCTCTCTCTCTCTCTCTCTCTCTCTCTCTCTCTCTCTCTCTCTCTCTCTCTCTCTCTCTCTCTCGTTTGAATGGAATGCTAGCACAGCGCACTTGTCAAAGCCAGTTGTTACTATCTTCTCAATGCTGCTATTGTGCGGCTGACAGATAACAAGGAGCGTCGCTCGGGCTTGGCTCCCTTTGCAGAACTAACACTCCTCCTGCCTCGCTCTTGAAGGTGCAGCTAAGGAGATGCCTGCTGGAGCCGTGCGTGTGCCCTTTCCCATCCTCGTGGCACACTCAAAGTGGGAGCTATGCATTGCTCCCACAGGATGGATGAGGCCAAGAAAGCGTCCGTGTTAGCTCTCAAAATGAAAATTAACTTCCAAAACGTTGCATTTTACCGCCCCATTTATAAAGATTCTTGTCAGGGTCTATTACGGAGTGGCTGGTAGAGATGAAATGCTTTCTGAACTGATTTTTGCCATGTTGATTGTGTCTGATTTTACGACGGGCCACAGTGTTTATAAACCACCTTGGGGATGGGGCTCTGAAGTTGGAAAACTCCTTAATAGCAGCCGCAGCCCCTCCAAGCAGCTGATAGAAGAGCTTTAAAACAAAAAAGCTTAGAGCTAGAAGAGAAACAGAAAAGGAGGAAGTGGGAACATGCTCTTTAACTTAACCGTCAGCAGCTGCAGGGAGCAGTGGGCGGTAATTCATTTGCAGATCTGTTTGTGAAAGTTTTACAAGTCATTGAAAACTGCTGCAGCATCTCTGTAATGGATCATTAAAGCCACTACATTTATGGGTTTTAAACGGGCTATCTGAAGTGTTAATTAAATGTAAATAGATTTTTTTTTCTGGCTTAGTTATAAACAAGCGTGTTTTCTTTGTTTAAGAATAAAAAAGGTCTTCATTATAAATTAATCATTGGAAATGAATGGCCATCCCAAAGCTTGAGCAACAGATAATGAGTTTTCAACTTGTGTATAATGTAACCACTGCCCAAAGCACCCACCAAAATTAAATCAAACTGAAAACAGTAGTGGGATTTCTTTACTATGCGTAGTCTGTGGTATAGAGAAGGCCTTCCGAATGGATGCCCTGTTCTAACAGGGATCAAGAACTAAATTTTCAGCGTTGAAATGTTTGATCAAGCTAGGGGAGTCTGCAGGGTACTCCTTTTGCGCCCTGGCAGCCTTGCCTCCCTCATCAATATTCATGTCCCGGTGGTGCTCGGGATTCTGGCTCCCAGCGGACTTCCACCTTGGGTGGAGAAACCCAACACCATTCTCACCCGCCACAGGTGAAGAGGCTCAATGAATAATACTGCATGCGAGCTCTTCTGAAATAGGAGCTGCTTAATAGGTTGCATAACAGGATTTATGGCTCGTGCTTTGTGATTTTTATATTCATCTGGATAAAGATGCCCATAAAGTTATGTTTCAGGTTGCATGATGTACACTTTTTACAACCAGACAGTCGATGAGTTGAATTCCCTTCTTAAAAAGTTAGGGTTCCAACATTATTTTAGTGCAGTGTTTACTCATGAGTCAGAATGTGCTCCGGATATGGTCTGAGCAGTTCAATGAGAAAACAGCCTCACACATAACCAGGCGGTTACTAGGACTGAGCATTATCCGATTCCCAATATTACATAACCAAAATTAGGACTAAGTTCGTAAGCTGGAGTCTTTTGGAATTCCAGTCATTCCATTTTGGCTTTACTGTGGAGCAGGGGTTTAGGAAACTGGCCCATGCTGCCTCAGGGTTAAGACTGCACACTGCCTGTGGCAGGGCTGGTGCTGACTAGTGATGCCCTTTTCCACCATCGCAAGAATATTTCAGGAGAAAAAGTTCCTCCTCACAGATGTGCTTCTCCGTGAGGTGCGGTGTGCTGGCATCTTACAAAGACAAGTAAGTCGCTGTTTGGCCACAGGAGGCCCACAAGCATATACTCCTGCTGTTGCAGACTGACCACCAGGCTACCTGCCCAGGGAGTCTGACAATATGGAACAATCACCAACCTTCCCACGCCTACCCGTCACCACAATCACCAAGTCAATTGCACATAGGACTAGGCAAGATGAGGACTAGGCAAGATGGAAACAAGAGCTCAGCCAGTGTGGCTCAGTGGTTGAGCATTGACCCATGCACCAAGAGGTATCCGGTTTGTTTCTCACTTAGGGCACATGCCTGGGTTGTGGGCTCATCCCCCCGCAAGGGGCATGCAGGAGGCCGACAATCAAGTTCTCTCTCATCAATGTTTCTCTCTCTCCCTTTCTCTTCCTCTCTCTAAAAAAAAAAAAAAAAGTCAATAAAAATGTGTTTTTTTAAAAGATGGAAACAAGAAAGGAAATGTTGAGGAATAATTAACTCACACCATGAGAAGACCAAATTGTATGTTAGTCCTCATAATATGAAGTCACTGAGCAAAACTTAAAAGGGTCTGTTTGAAAGAGTGCCCACAGGGCAAGCCTAGTCTCTTGTCACATTCTGAATCGACTGTTGCAGATGGTACACATGCAGAGACATATTTATGGTGACTTCTGCATACCTCAGTTTGACATTTGGATTCTTTGTGACAGCACTTGAGCCAGTAGCACACATGAATTTCCCATCAGTATTCCAACAGCTGTAAAAGTGTTTGAGCACCAGGGAGTGAAGAACTGGGTGCAGATCTCAGTTTGCACTATTGATGTGGCCCGCTATCCTGGCATGCAATAAGGGGATGCATCCTCAAGAGGAAACATGATCTGAAAGCTGGATTAATTAATTTACAAAATCCATGTTTATGGTGGGCTGGAAAACTAAGGTACATTAATCCAGGCAGTCAGTGAACTCAAGGTAAATTATGAGGAGGCACCTTCATCAAAGAATTAAAAGGGTCCTACTCTGTTTTTTGCCAAGGAAACTTATGTGACTTCATGGACATTGTTGTGGCCATTGCCATTGTAATAATAGAGACAAATGGCAACTGTGACACTTTGCGTTACTTTTCTTAAGTATATCTGGCAGGAGCTTGGTTCTTTTGTGTTTTATATTATTTTTTAAATATAAAATATAAAATAAAATGGTTTTATTTTTTAAAGATCCGTGAAGTGGATTTCTGATACTGAGTATTGGGCTTTCCCCAGCCACTGCCATGTGGATGCAGCCAACCAGTGGGTCAGGTCAAGACATCCGGTCTTTTTTGCCCTGTGCAATTTTTTTGGATGGAGAGCATAAAGCAAATTTAAGGGGGTTAAAAATTTTAAGAAGGTTGTTTCTAAATAGGGTCTTTTTTTAAAATCATAATTATTGATTTTGAAGAAAAAGAGGCTCATATATAAAATTAAGATTTTGGTCATATGGTAAATTTACCTACTTTAGGTTAGATCTATGGCAAAGAGGTAAGGGGGGAATTGGTATTTGAAAGAAGATTTTTTTGGAGAAAGTTTGTCCTAAATATGTTTCCTATTTAAAATACTTTCAATTCTATCTCAATATGCTAGGAAGAAGAATTAGCCTGGTAGCTTTTTTTTTTTTTTTTCCTTCTCACCCCATAGCTAATCTGTCATCAGATTCTGCAAGTCTTTCTTTTCAAACGCCTCCACATCTGGCTCACAGCTACTGCTCCAGTGTGATGAGCGTTTCACACGAGGCTCATTACAACAACCCCCTAACTGGTCCACGGTCTCTTCTGTCCACCATGGCAGACTGCACTTCCACAAACACTTCTTCTGTCAAAACTTTCCCAGCTAAGTCCCACATGGACCCTCGGTTTGAATTTCTCAGTCTGAGGGGCTGTCCCTCTATTATTTGGCCCCAACTTTTTGACCCTATCTCTCACCAAATTCCTATAGCAACAACAGTTTATCCTTGCCTGCAACTGAAGTGGCCAGATCAATGTCCTCCCTTCCTGGTCTCTCCTCTAATCCCTAACCATTCCAGTTTCCTATCTGGTTATCTGCAAAATGAGAATTTATCATCTTGTACGTGGTTTCTCCTAGTTCTATGTTACAAGACTGTGTGTAGAACATCCTCATTGTGTCTACTATGTCTATGTCCTGCAAAGTGTCAGCTTAAATTCCACCTCCTCCAAGAAGCCTCCTTTGACCACTACATCTCCTGGAGATGTTTTCCTTAGCTTGAAGATGACCATTAGTTACTATGATTTGCACTTAGCAAAATCACCCTGTTTTTAATCCTGCTTTCTACTTTGCCTTTTTATTCTTGACTCCTTAGGTAGGGTGAGGTCTCCTAAAACATGGACTGGCCTGGGCCACTTTGAGCTCCACAGAAAACATTCATAAATGTGTGTTGACAAGCTCACAGGGACATTCAAACATCCCAGGCACCACTTTCCCCTCTAGTTTTACCTATAAGAGGAAGGCAGGGCGGGGGGGGGGGGGGGGGGGGGGGGAGGGGCGGGGAGGGAAGGGCAGGAATGATGAAACATGAATGGTTATATTTTCGGGTAGCTTAGGAAAAATGCGTCTTAAGCAAAATATGATATTATTGCCCCAAATTAAGCATATGTATCATATGAAAAACCCTTATCTACTTCAGTTCTCTATAACTATGATATAAATTATACCTAGCTGCCCTTCTAAGTTATAAAATTTTGAATATGATTTGGAAGCAAGAAGCTACAGTCTTTGGGTTGAGACAGACTGGTGTTCTAATCCAGGCACCACCTCTCACTTGCTATGTGGCTGTGAACCAGTGACTTCACCGCTCAGTTCTTAAAGTCTGTAAAGCGGAGATAAGACTACTTTCCTCAGGGATGTTATGCAGAAAACGAATTAAGCACCTGGCTCAGCTGCGTGTGCAATAAATGGAAGAGAAAGAAGGCTGGTAGGTGCACATAGAGATACGGATCTAGGTTGCATGACTGTGTTCAACTTAGTATGTCAATCATTAATTCTATCTATTTATGGTGTGTCTTTAGCCATATCTTCTGCCATCAAAGGTGGTAGGATGGAGAGAGAATGAGAGAAAGGGAGAGAAAAAAAAGAGAGAGAGAAGAGAGGGAGGGAGCTGCTTTGGGCAGTTAGGGATTTGGAGCAACCCAGTTAATGGATCTGTAGGGACAATGGTGACAGTTGAATACACGTTGCTGGGAGGGGCAGAGACCTGGGTCCTCCATGAAAGGATGATAAAGAGCAGGCGCTGGGCCGCAGTGCTGGGGAAACAAAGGCCTGAGGGGTGGATCCCAGCAGGAAGTGGAATTCGTGAAGGGTCCTGTGCTCTTCTTCCTTCCTCCTGGCCCACTATTTAGAAAGAAATAATAACTTGACAAAACATTGTGGGGAGTCAGGTCAAGCTTCCAGAAGTAATTGGTAAAGCAAGATACCACTTAGACAAAACAAAGGGGCTTGGACATTTGCCGTCCCTCACGCCCAAACCAAATGTAACAAAAAGCTGAAAGCAATCAGCTTGAGCTGGTCTGTCCCCAAACTCGGCATCCACCATCCACTATTCACCATGCCTTCAGTCCGAGACCTTTCCCCACCAGGGCAGCTGGCTGAGAACTCACCTAACAAAGCCTGAATGCCACTGAGCAAATAGGTCCTTGGACACTGGTCATTCAGTTTCACTTTTCAGGATCTAGGGTTAGATCAAAGAATATTCTCTCTGGTCCCGATCATCTGGTCTGCACCCACCCCAGGCCCTAGAGAGGAAAGAAACAGCTCCACTAGGATGAAGGGCAAGGCAGTATTTCAGAAGATCCCTCCCTCTCTCCAACAAACGTTGTCTATAAACTTTTCAAAACAAAGCATACCAGTTTGTTGCTTGAACTCGTCTTCAGCTGTAGTATCTACGCTAGTTCCAATTGCCCTCAAAATGTTCAATCTTGCATTAAAACTTTATTAATTTAAAAAAAATGTGGCTCTCCACTTTACCTTCAAAGATAAATACTTTTTCATTCTGGTTTTTAAAACAATACAGCTATGAACCAGTAGGAAACTTTCTAAAATGTGAAGCTAAGGGACTTGGACATGTCACTATTTTACAGTAGTGGGTGCTATTGATATTAAATTGCAATGGTGAATAAATGATCAGTCACATCATGTTCCTGGGTAAGAAATCTTCATGAGGAAAGGTAGAATTTTCCCAAATTAATCTTCACCCATTCGTGTACTACTAATCAAATCCCCACACAAGATTAGGTGGCTACAAGGGAGCCAAGTTTGGGAACCAGAAGAGCCCAGATGGCTCTGGTTAAGTTTCATCTGGATAATAAACTCATGAGCAAGCCCAGAAACCAAGGGAAGAGTGCCATAGTAACAAGGGGACTTGTTTTATCAGATATCCGAGCATGTTATAAAACTGTAACTATTGAATTTTTTGTTCATTGGATGGCGATTTTCATTTACCTTTGTGTATTTCTACTTTTGTTGTATTCTATTCAGTCTCACTTCCATCATTTGTTGGAATTGCCATATCTTCAGTTCAGCTGCAAATTGCTGTTGCTAGATATGAATTATGTTGCTATTATTAACTGAAATCCTGAACCAGCCATTTATTACTTTGTGTTACCATTTTCCCCATCTGCAAAGAGAGCTACTAAACTACATGCAACTTGTCCACACGATAGAATACAGAGAAGGCCTGGGACAGATTTGTCTTAAGAACTAAAAAAAAAAAAAATCTTTCTGAACCCATTCCCTTGACAAAAGAGGCCCAAAATATAGCAATGTAAGCAGCATCCTATTTTTCTAAGCAATGACACAGCATTCCTAATAAACAAAATGGAAATCTGAATTACAGAGAGTTTTGTGTTTTGTGTATTTTGTAGTATGGCAGTGTAATTCAGAGACAATGCCTGCTACATTAATTTAAAATAAAACTGAAAGTTAGACCCTTATGAAATATCCCAGAGTCCTGGTGAGAAATGATTCATTGCATGCTGAGTGTGCTTTTATTGATAAGTTAATTTAGAAGTGTGCACCTGTGGATTTATCTTCAAGCTCATATCACTAATAAGGCTTAACACCAAAATCACCTTCCTATAATATAATATGTCCTCTGAATAGACTTCCTGCCAGTTTAAAGCCTCCCCCTTGACCCTCACCTGCCAATAATTAATCTTCCCTTAAATAGAATGTCCTAGTAAACAGATGTGCTTGCTTTTGCGTCCAGGTATTCTGGAAATCGCAGCTTTTAACTTTCATGTGAAAGAAATGCATCCCAGAAAAGAGATTCCCTTACATATCATATGCTCCTTTTTCCCTCCTGAGAGCTTCATGCTGCTAAAAGAAAGAAAAGTGTTCTGAATGTAGCAGATGAAGAAAAGCACAGGCAGGTAATATGTTTTATTTGAGACACCTGGAGGCTTCACATGTGTTATCACCTTTTTCATATATGACATCTATATTTAGTTACCGGGACTTAGGGGAAGCTACTCAATAGCAAACAGCTTAAATTACTTTTTAGCAGTTAGGTTGATGCCCTAAGGAATAACCATAATGCACCTTCTAAATATAATCAGAGGCCAAAGGGACAGGCTTAAGAAAGCTCCATCAATGTGTTAATTCATTTATTCCATGTGGATTTGAGCACTTCCTATGTAGGTATTTCTGTCCTAGTGCAGAGAGGAATACAAGATAATATAGGACACTCTCCCTGCTCTGAAAATATATCTAATTTAGCTGCGGGGGAAAGACATGAACACAAGACAATTCTTAGTAATTATGGAAAGGATTTTATGGTTAAATATCAATTATTAGTACTAATTATGTAAAAGGGATGTCAACAGAGCCCCCTATGGGAGGAGCTGGAACCTGAGCTGGGCAAGACTGCTCAATGTCCCTAAGCAGATGAATCAGAGCAGTGATTCATCTTCACCTATGCGTTTACCTTCTTTTTCAGTTTCCTTCCCTATGAGATGGATATATGTTTATCACAAAAGGCTGTTATAAAGGTTAAGTGAGATAATAAAAATAAGATGCTTGGTACAGAGCATAGAACATAGTAAGCACTCAAATAGCTGTATTTTTTTTTACAAGTAAAAAGCATGGGTGAGTTAGGGCTTGGAGTTAAACGGAGTATGGCATTTTCAAATAAAGACATGGTATTTTTTAATCAGAGATTTGGCAGAGATGCAGTTTGGGAAGGGAGGCACTGGGCAAAGAGAAGTAGGAACGGTAGGAGGATTGGGAGAAAAGAGTGATCAATGGCGAAAAGACAGAGAAGAGAAAGGAAGATGAGGAGAAAGAGTATGGTCCTCTTGTTATCAGGAAGTTGAGGTATCCCTTTCCCCAATAAGTGCTGGGAGTGGAGTTCTTACAATATCTGGGGAGAAAGAATTTTCTGAGATTCACATGGGAAGATGAGTGATTTTTATTTGTGTAGAATTACATCTCTGTGTTTCTAAAGCCTCATTTTCCTTAATCCAGTCCTGGAAGAAGTGCAGCTATGGATTCAGTGGAGCTAAAAGCAAACCCAGTGTCCAGAGTTTCCCTTCCATGTTGCAGCAGGGTCCAGTTCAGCATCAGGCTAGTTCAGCATTAGTCCATTGTGTGTGGGCTCCATATGGTGGTGGGCCATGTGGGTGAATGCAGGTGAGCCAACTCTCAACTAAGAAAATGCAACTTGTCCACATCATAGGATACAGAAAAGTTGATGGTGGAGAGGGATATATAATTTAAAAATATTCTAGAGACAAGAAGAGATGAAATATTTAAGTTGCTTCTGCTCATAAACCTTCAGCTTCTACTTTGGAAGAGATAGGTTGAGATTCATTTGTAGAATATATGAATAACTTATTTTATAAATGATAAAGGCACTCCCTTCTTCACTAACCATAAAGACAAATCATTCCTAATTTTAAAGTTTAAAAAAGATTTCCCTACCTCCCTGCTTTTCTTTCTATGACCTCTTGCTTGACTCTATTATTTCTTTAAATATATTTTTATTTCAAAGTGGAAGGGATGGAGAGAGAGAGATAGAAACATCAGTGATGAAAGAGAATCATTGATAAATGCCTCCTCACTCTTCCTACTGTGGATCAGGCCCACAACCCAGGCATATGCCCTGACTGGGAATCGAACCAGGATCTCCTCATTCATAGGTTGACGCTCAACCACTGAGCCAGGCCAGCCAGGCTATTCTTTAATGTTTCTTTCAGTCACACTTCATTTTAAGATTCTCTTAAAATGGGAGTCATTTTTTATTCCACCTCATTATACAATTTTATTAGAGGTCAAAGATTATATTTGCCATTTCAAACTCTTGCACTAGATATTGGGAGGCAGCATGATTGAAAGAATACACTGCTTGAATCAGCAAGATTTGGAATTAAGATGTGGTCCTATTTCTAGAAATGTGTGGGAATAGCATTGACCTGTGGAGACTTGACAGAATTTTAGTTCCTCGAAAGAGACTTGGGTTCTCTTCAAGTTTTCAGTGAAGACTTTGGCCTGATTTGTTTAACTCAACAGAGTTTTCTGAACCATGTTCCCTGGTTCCTGTGGGAGAGATGCCAGCCTAAGTATCAATACCTATAATCTATTTCTCATCTATGGTTTCCATGCATGAGGGTCTGGGAGAGGCAGGAGCGGGGTGGAAGGAGTCAATGGGGGGGAGGGAGGGAAGAGGGACATCTGTAATATTTTCAACAATAAAAATATACTTTTTTAAAGCGGAGAAAATAAGCTTCTGCTTCATGTATAATAACTGTTATTCTCCTTAGCCATTTTGCTCCCAAAACAGCAATCCACTGATGTGCCATTCTGGTCCACCCACAGGTGTCTCAGAAGTGGAATTGGAGGTGTTCCTGCAATTGCTTCTGCCACTGTCATAACTCCTTTGGAAGCTTAGGACACACACTGGACACCTCAGTGGCTTCAGGTAAATCATACTTCATGCTGGGTAAATTATAAATTAAAGTATTTCTAGCAGTGAAATAAAATGTTAAATAATGAGAGTTGTATTAGAGTTAGGAAAAAGAAGCAGGATGGTACAGTGAAAAAAAAAAAAAACATTGGAAACTTAGATTCCAGAACTTGGCTACCATTAATCCTATATAACAAAAGCCTAATGTGCAAATTGTCCCCTGGGTGGTCATGCGGGAGACCAAGAATTTCACTGCTCGCCATGATGTGCACTATCCACCAGGGGGCAGCATGGAACATGGCAGGCATCGGTGACTTGACACTGGCAGCAGGCACCAGTGAAGGCACTGCCTGCCCTGATGGGCCCCTATGAGAGTGGGACTGTGGTGGGATGGTGGAGCAGGTGAGCTGGTGGTGCCAGGCCAAGGCAGGTGCAAGCAGGGGCCTGATTGCCCCGCAGACAGCAACCAGTGGTGGTGGCAGGGATGGTGGGGCCTGGCCCTAATCAATCTTCATGCAGGCAGGATGGTAGAGCAGGTGAAGGGACAGTGCCAGGCCATGGCAGAGTGCCAGGCAGGGCTGTGAGGCTGGGGGTGTGACCTGGGGCCTTTCCCACAGGCTACCCCAACTGTGCACGAATTCATGCACCGGGCTTCTAGTAGTGTGATATTGAGCAAATTAGTTAAACTTTTGGGAACATGTCACCCACCAACCTCTTTACCTTTATTTTGCCATTCCCTCTACCTAGATTGCATTATTCTCCTCTATGTGGGGATTCTGTTCTTCCCTTAAGACAGGCCTAAATAAATACAACATCCCTTTGAGACTAAAAAGCATGGTGTAGGGGAGAAGGGGGAGGACTTGAAACCAATTCTGCATCACTCATGTTTCTAAATTGAGCTTTATACTTTATCTCTTTCTTGAGATAACACTGTTAAACTTACCGTCCTTTACCATTGTTGCATTCTGTCATTCTATTACGCTAAAACAGCCCTCTCCCAATTTCCTGCAGCATCCAGTCTAAATAAAATACCGGCATTTAAGAACCTGGATAATCTTTTCCACTCTAACTACCCCACCTCTTCTATAATACTTTTTGTCTACTCTTTACTAAGCTGGTCCAGTACCTCCTGAATTGACATCACTCACTCACACTACTAAGTGTTCACACTGTTTCCTATAAGGGTTGGGCTGCCCTCCCACCGTGGTTCTGAATGTCCAAATCTCATTCATCCTTAAATCAAAATTACTTTCATTATTACCTCCATCGAACTTTGTTTTCCTAACAATTCCAGCCATCAGTAACTTCCTTCTCACAGGTGCTCTCTCGCCATTTAAAATCTTGTCACATAAGTTTAGCTCTTAATCAGGTAGTTTTTCATTTATTGCTATTCTTCATAGAATTTTTAGGGCCACTGGGATAGAAAGTTGCATTTTAGTCACTGAGAAATTTTAGGAAACTAATCAGCAGTGAATCCACAACTACACCAGGCAACTCTATTGACAATGTGGGAAGCACTAGCTTATGCACTGGTTCTCTGGCTTACGTCTTTTTTTTTTTTTTTTTTTTCATCATCTGTCCACATTGCTCGCCAGGCTGAATTTGAGCCAGCTAGATTCCAACAGGTTCAAACAGACAATCAGCTAACTTAAATTTCCATCTTCCTTGATTAGATGTGAAATGGTATAGCTGGATGTCACTCACACGCCAGCCACTCAAGATCCTATGTTATCAATTAATTTCTCTTGAGAGCTGAACAAATGAGATTTTGACAGTTCTGTTGTTAAGGACCTGTGAAATTATGACTAGACCAGAATTTCAGAGATAGTGCCAGATTATAGATGTGAAAGAATATATTCACTGTCAGCTGCATAGCAAATATTAAATGCCCTATAAACTCCATTGTATATATCACATTTTTGTAGTGGGATTTGATTGTAGAAATTCTTTTGGCGAGGATTCATATTCTCATTTGTAGGACAATCAGCCAATAAGATGAGAGGCTTTATATTACTTAGAAGAAAAGGAAATTACCACACAATATGCCAAAGTTACTGGATCTTATTTCTTATAGTTTCCTTAAATAATTTAGAATTAGAGATGATTTTTCAGGAAAGGCATGTAAGATACCATAGAAACACAGAATGTTAAAGGTATACATTTAGAGGTCATGTAAGTAAAATCTTTCTTTTTTTCTACATCTGAGAAAACTGAGACTTTCTGGGGAGAAGAGGGGAATGTGTGTTCAGAGACCTGCCTAAAATCACAAAACTCATTCTCACCAGAGAGAGTTCTACAAGCTAGGCTTTATTTTAAAAAGTGCAAATCAGTGAAATTCTACCCGGACTAAAGGGAGTTCATGTGTCACTTGTATTTAGGAACTAATAAGAACTTGAAGGTATGAACCCAGCTCTCTTTGTGACCACGGACCATCTTGCTGAGTGCTAGGATGAATAATTAGGTACTAGAGCTAATTCTTGGGATTGAAACAAACATTATAAGAAGTATTTATTGTTCATATGGCTTCCTTGCAGAAAATCCATTCTAACACAAACACCTATGTTGCTATGGATGGTCTGAAAGAATGTGGCTTCATTACAGAGAAAATTCTTTGTAAAGGCATTTTTTTACTCATGCAAAAACACACACACACACACACAAAAAAAAACAACAACGCTACCCAAATTATGATGACAATATTGACCATTACTCATATGTCCCTTACTCATGACCATTACTCATATATGCACCAGAAAATTCAATCTTAGTGAGGGTGAGCTTGAGTCTAAAGAGCTAGTGAGTGGAGTAACCAGCATTACAACTATGTCTTCTAACTCTTACTCCTGCCCCATGCTTCAAGTGACTCAAAGTAGGTCATATCTTTTCAATGTTAGGGGAACCTCTTCCGTTAGAATAGTTCAGCTGTTTCTCAATAATGTCACCTTGTTGAGAAACACCTGAAATATTTCCTCAACTACTGTAATTCTCCCAAGAGAAGTATAAGAACAATACTCTTCATCACTTCATAAATTACATGAGTGTATATATCATTATGTATCTATATAATTTATGCTTAAAACAGATTTATTTGGTCAAGGAAGTAAAATCAATCATTATTGGATTATAGATGTATTTCATAGCCATTAACTTACATTTTCCATTTTGCACTAAAAAGAATAACAATTTAATAATTCAAAATCAAAGGTTAACTTAGATTACTTGTTTGATTTTGATTCTTTGAAAAATTGTTTTTATAACATGTTCTATATTTCCCTTTTTGTTATTATAATAAGTATCTAAATGAAGCCATTATGATTGACGGGGCCATGAAAGAAATATATCACAGGAAAAACAGGTTTTTCATTCATATGTTTAAAGTTATTGGTATATTTCAGTCCACTGGAGAATGTGATTATGAATCTGGTTAGAATTAGAACGAAATCAGGCTTAATAGTATTACCTCTTCTGATGAAAGGGAAAGATTCTGTTGAGAATGTGAAGATAATATAGCAGAAATACTATCTGTTTGTCATATAGCTAAACTTATTACAGTGAATGCTGAGAAAGTCTTCCATGAATAATCACATCTTTGGTCCATAAGAACACTTTGTTCATACTATTTTCTGCACTGAATGCTTTGTAGGGCTTGCTTTCCTATTTCCTATTTGTATTCTGGTTGATGTCTTTAATGAAAATAAAGCAGGACTCCTTCACTATGTCAAGGGAAGACCAGAAGGACAAGGCTGAACTCTTACTAAACTCTTCACATTGAATAGCAACTGCCCATCAGTTTCTATAACCTTTTCTCAAATATACTCAAAATTTACACCCAAAGTACCACATAAAATGGCAAGTTGTTAACATTTTTAAAAGCACAAAAAAAGATGCAAGTCCTGGTAGAGCAACATAACCTGAAAGGTATGACAGAGTCCAAGAGCATCTTTCTTGTCTTTCTCACTTATCACAGGGACTCCTATGTAGCTCTAATCTTGTTATGCACGGAACAATGGACTTTCTTAGTTTGCAATCTACTACAGTAATATGTAAATACTGTAAAGTTTTGTGTAATTTGATTTCTTCTAATTTATAAGCCTCACATCCTTTAAGTTTACATAATAATCTATACTTTCCAAAGTGCTTTCAAACATTTTGACAACCCGGTGGAGTATGTCACACAACTAAGTCCCTTTTAAAGGATAAGAAACAGGGACATTCTTAGGCAATACACACTGAAAAATATTTAGGGATATAAAACCATAATGAATGGTATATGAGTATTTTTTTCTTTTATTTTTGCAAGCTTCCTAGGTTAACTCCAAACCTCTGGGGTATTTTGTAATTATTTTCAAATACAAAATTAAAAAAAAAATACGGAGACACAGGGAAATTAAATAATTTGCATATGCTTATAGAGCTGATTATAGGCAAAGTAAAAAACCAGAACCCAGGTCTTCTATTTCTCCACACTTCCTCCAAGCCTGTAATACATTTCTGTAAAAACTGAAAAGTAATTTCTAGTTAAAAGTGTCACACCTTTTGCCATTCAGTCATCCATAATCAATACCATAGCCCAGAGGAAACTAATAATTACTATTTAACTAAAAAGTTTACTTATATATTATATTACCATTGCAAATCATTTTATAACCCTACTAGAGGCCCAGTGCATGAAATCAGACTATGAAGCTTACTTGTACGTTATTATTCATAGCTACCAAATGGCAGAGTATATTCTATAGACAGGTACTGAAGTATAAAATTCCAGCACTGGTATTTCCAATGCCTTTTCATACTCCTAATGGCCATATCTAAAACTTCTAGGGCTCATGCTGAATTAAGCAATAGAAAAAATGACTTTCTCTGCAAGAACAAAACGACCCAGGCTTCCAGCCACCCCTTTTGTGATTTCTTCCCTCTACAAAGTTTCTGATAATATTCATTTGTCTACATTTTTCAAATCAGAATGCTTAGGTGAGCTGAGAGGACCACACTCACTACCACCTTCCTCAGTTAGTAATATGGCCCCACCCTGCCCCGTGCATGCCAGCCCAGTAGACACCTGACGTGCACAGATTAACCTTAATGCAAAGTAAGGGAATTTCAGGGCAAAACCTGCATTCGTGGAAGTCGGTTGCACATCAGTCTCAAGTTACTCAGCTTGGCACCACTTTAAAGCATTAAAGCAATTCTTTTCAGACGCTGCCCCTTATCACCCTCTCGCTGTCCATCACCCTTGCCTCAGGCCCGAGCTCTTAGCCTCTGGTTCTTCTTACTAATGCACCTGCCAGCCTCCGACAAGGATACTTGCAGGTTCTGCAGAATGAAGCTTTTTCCTGTCTGGTCTCAGCACATCCTCTAGCAGCTGCTCAGTCCAGGGCCCTGCCCCCACACCTTCTACCTTCTCTTCATTTTCTCTGCCCAGTCTGTGCTCCTACCCATTGCCCAGCTTCTCCTCTCTGGCTTCTTAATTGTTGTTTTGTTTTGTATGGTTTTTTTTTTTTTCTTCATTTGCAATTTATTTCTTTACCTGCTAACTGGAGGGGACAAACCAGATTTGGCACATACATTATTTCTTAGATGATATTTCCTCTGCTCATTTTTTCTGTCTCTCTAACCCATTGTTTCCTAGTGAAAGCTTTATTAGGATTTCTAACACCAATCCTAATTTATCTGATTCTCTGAATAACTGTTCCCAGGGCTGATGTCCAGATTATCTATCGATCGATCAATCGATCTATCATATCTAATAAAAGACTAATATGCAAATTGACCATACCTCCAATACACATATAAGCCACGCCCACCAGTCAATCAGGAGCAAATAAACCCCAACCAAGATGGCTGTGGCCACTGAGAGCAGGAAGGAGGCTTGGGTTTCCCCAGCAATGGAGGAAGCCAAGCTTTCTGCCTGCCCTTGCTGGCCTAGGCCTCCACTCATTACTACAAAGTTTCAATTACAGAAGCTATATCCCAACAGAAATGGTGGCAGCCATGGAGCTGGAGAGAGCAGAAGCTAGCATTGCCCGGGTGATGGAGGAAGCCAAGTTTCTGCAGCCCTACCAACTAGGCCTCCATTCTAGGCTACAAAGTTTTAATTATAGAATTTAAATAAACCCAAACAGAAATGGCTATTGCCTCAGAACAAACAGAAGGCGTGGCTCTGCTCCAGGCTACAAAGTTTCAATTGTAGAACATAAATTAATTCCAGATCCCAGGGCCTCCACTTGGGTCGCTGGGGCCATGGCTGACCTGCAAACCACCATAGGTCCTCACTCCAGCTGCCCCATGCAACAAGGGAACCCCCATCCTGATCCGGGACACCCTTCAAGGCAAACCAGCTGGCCCCTGCCCGTGTACCAGGCCTCTATCCTATCTAATAAAAAACTAATATACAGATTGACCATCACTCCAACACACAAGAGGGCTGCCCCTATGTGGTCAAAGATCCTGCCCCCATGTGGATACAAGATGGCCACCACAAGATAGCCAGCAGGGGTGGGAATGCAGACTAGTGCAGCCACTGTGGAGAACAGAATAAAGTTTCCTCAAAAAACTAAAAATGGCGCCGAGACCTGTTTGGCTCAGTGGATAGAGAGTCGGACTGAGGACTGAAGGGTCCCGGGTTCGATTCCGGCAAGGGCATGTACCTTGGCTGCGGGCACATCCCCAGTAGGGGGCGTGCAAGAGGCAGCTGATCGATGTCTCTCTCTCATCGATGTTTCTGACTTTCTATCCCTCTCCCTTCTGCTCTGTAAAAAATCAATAAAATATATTAATAAAAAAAAAAAAAGAAAAGAAAAAAAAGAACAAGAGTTCTTTAAAAAAAAAAAAACAAACTAAAAATGGAACTTCCATTTGACCTAGTGATCCCACTTTTAGGAATATATATCAAGAAATTAGAAACATGAACCAGAAAGGATTTATGCACCCCTACGTTCACTGCAGCACAATTCACCATAGCTAAGATTTGGAAACAGCCTAAGTGCCCAAAGGCAGATGATTGGATTTAAAAACTGTGGTACATCTACACAGTGGAATACTACACTGCAGTAAAAAAGGAGTTCTTACACTTGCAACAGCATGAATGGAACTGGAAAGCATTATGCTAAGTGAAATAAGCCAGTCAGAGAAAGACAAATACCACATGACCTCACCCATTTGTGGAATATAATGAACAACATAAACTGATGAACAGGGACATATCCAGAGGTAGAGAAGCATTGACCAGAATGCTGGACTTTAGGGGTAAGGTAGGGGAGGAAGAGGGGAAGGAGGAGAGATCAACCAAAGGACTTGTATGCATGAATATAAGCCTAACCAATGGACATGAACACCAGGAGGGCGAGGGCATGAGTGGGGGGAGGGTTAGGGGGGTTAATAGAGGGATAAGGACACATATGTAATACCTTAATGAATAAAGAAATTTAATATATATATATTTTTTAAAAGGTGGCCAGAAGGGAAGGGCCATTGGGAGGTTCCAGGCCTGCAAGGGAGGGCAGTTAGGGTTGATCAGGCTGGCAGAGGAGGGAATTTGGGGGCAAACAGGCTGCCCGGGGAGCAGTTAGACATCAATTAGGCTGGCAGGGTAGTGGTTAGGGGGTGATCAGGCTGGCAGGCAGAAGTGGTTAGGAGCAATCAGGGAGGCAGGCAGGTGAACAGTTTGGAACCAGCAGTCCTGGATTGTGAGAAGGATGTCCAACTTCCCATTTAGGCCCGATCCTAGGGATTGGGCCTAAATGGGAAGTTGGACATCCCTTGAGGGGTCCCAGATTGGAGAGGGTGTAGGCTGGGCTAAGGGACACTCCCAGCCCCCCGTGCAGGAATTTCATGCATTCGGGCCTTTAGTATATATATAAAAGCCTAAGCGATCATCCAACTGTCCAACATCCAACTGGTAGCTATGGTATGCACTGACCACCAGGAGGCAGATGTTCAACGAAGGTGCTGCCAAGCTGTGGTGACTTGGCAGCTGTGGTTCTCAGGTGACACACCCAGATCCAGAGAGGAGGGTGCCTGATTCCAGGGTGCATCACCCGAGAACCACCCTCTCTCAATCCAGGACCCTTTGGGGGATGTCAGAGAGCTGGTTTTGGCCCAATCCCCTCAGGCCATGCTGAGGGACTCCACTGTTGCACGAATAGTTGTTAATAATTACCAATCACTGTCTTCTTTAAAAGACCCCTATTAGTTTTCTTTTATGCATTTAATATTTATATTTAAACACAGAAAGAAACCTAGGCAACTGTTGTCAGGGTTACCCTTTGGCTAATGCTCACTGAAAAAAAGGAACACATTTTTTACTCACTCGGGACAAACAGTCCTGTACTAGCGCTTAGAACATGAACGTCCCAAAGGACATTCAGAAAAGAAAGGAGAAGCTGAATGTCACTGAGCACCCACCACACGCTGGACACTGCTGTTCACCTTGAGACTCTGTTATTCCTGTTCTAGTCATTCTAGTTGTACCAGTAAGAAAAGGAATTAGATGAAAAACAGTCAGACACCACTGGGGCTAGGATATGAACCCAAATCACATTGTCTCCAAGAGTCAATGCCATGTCTCAGAAGAAAGTTCCATCTCAATGCTTAACAGTAAAACTCATTAATACATGGAGGCAGTTTACATTTTCCTGTAATTCACACCTTTTTTTTCCCCCAGACTAATTAATTTCCAAAGCTGGTAAAGTGCCTCTTCTCACCATTTACTAGGCTTTGGGGTAAAGAGCTAAATGAAGGTTGGCTGTGAAGCTGGTGAGCAGGAGAAGACGGAGACTCCAATAAAAACGTGTTAACTGGCGTACAACACGGTGCCCATTAAGCCAGAACAACCACTCCAGAACACAGACTGGTCTATACCATGCTCATAAAGGGCTGGCCTACACGCTCGTCTCTTAGACACGTCCCCTGGGCTCAGGCCCAAGCCAGCCCTGAGAGGGTGAAACCACCCCCCATGGAAACATGATTGGTTGTTGAGAATCTAGGGCAGTGGTCGGCAAACTCATTAGTCAACAGAGCCAGATATCAACAGTACAACAATTGAAATTTCTTTTGAGAGCCAAATTTCTTTAAACTTAAACTTCTTCCAATGCAACTTCTTCAAAATAGACTTGCCCATGGTATTTTGTGGAAGAGCCACACTCAAGGGGCCAAAGAGCCACATGTGGCTTGAGAGCCACAGTTTGCCAACCACAGATCTAAAGCATCACAGTGAACGGGCTGCTTGGTGTTTCCCGGGAGGCGTCATTACTGCTGCTCCGAATAAGCAAGGCAGGACACACACTTACTGTATGTGTTTTCCATCAATTTACATGTCCTTGCCTCTTAAATCATTTCCAGAAATTCTTAGGAAATGTGAAAGGAATGTAGTGAGTAAATGTGTTATCTTTTCCTCCAACAGAATGTCAGCTCATTTCTTGAAAGATCTTTTCCAAATTCTTCTTTGGTTTAAACTAATTCTTAACGAACTTGAATATCCACACCAGAATCAGGAAGCCAATTTATTTTGTTAATTTGCATCAGCCTAAAGAATTTTTCCTGTCAGATGACTTCCGTGCTGAGCGCCAAGTACTTTTTAATCCCAGTCAGATTATTGCTAAGGGATAGACAATTTCACATTTCTCATAAAGATGCCAGTCATTAAGAATATTAATACAAATTCCTTCCCCCTGAATGGAAACAAGCTGTCATTTCAGCACTGTTGCTGCGTCAGCTTTTCTATTGTTGAACACAACAAATGATGAGAAAATCAATTTACTCTGTCGAATTAGTCAAGTGAGGAATCCTTTGAAGTAGGGATGCAAGGTTTTGCTTGGATCCTATAATCACATAAAAGCCAGCAATGCATATATGTTGGTAAAATGTTGTGAAATTTAGTAAGAACTATTTGCTGCTATAGACCTTTCAAACAGAATCTATCTCTGAAAAAGAATTCCCCACTTCTAAAATAGATGTTTGATGAGTGGCTGATGTGGTTCAAATGAATCCTTGTTCAGTGGAACTAAGGATATATTTTTATCTGTATGAGGCAACAGTCTAGAAAAGAGGGGAAGTGACTATGGCATGACCTTGGTGTTGAGGTTGGTCGTGGAGTTTGAATATAGTTATTTACTCCATAATGCTTCTCTCAGAAGACAGAATGCAAATGAGCTTGTAATTAATAATTTCTAAGGGTTAGAGCATGCCATATGTGCTGCTTATGAAAAAATTTACAGTGTTTCTTGGTATAAGAGTGTGTAGAGAAAAGCAATTCAATGAATAGCCACAACTTTTCGAGTGATGTATGTCCTGCCAGTGATTTGCAAGTTCCACTACTTTGTTTCTCCACCCATTACGGGAAGATGAGATTATTGCTCAAGAATGACAAGCATTTAATATTTGGAAATGGCTAAATAATGAAGTGCCTGGACTCTATAGAAATTCTGAGGAAAAAATAAGATTAATTTCAAACCAGAATCTAGTACAAACATGACCTTCTTATTGTAAATCTCATGAGTAGGAAAAGAAATTACATCTAAAGCTTTGTTCCTAGGACTGAGAATTTGAAAATATATTAGGGTATTTGAAATGGAGGGGGGGGGGGTCTATTTATTATAATCTCTTGTCGGTGGAGATGAGAAAAATCCTTTCCGCCACCTTTAACTGAAAGAATGCAGTTAGTAAAGACGTATGTGACAGGACGGGAAGGGTCAGCTTTTCATTCCTTTGCCTTTAGGCAGGGCTACAGTTAAGCCATCTCAGGAAAGAGAACAGCGCTTTGCTCCCAAAAGTTTCCAGGTGAGAATGATAAAAATTAAAAAGAGGAGATGGGAAAGCCCAGGGGCCTTGAAATTAATAAAAGTTCCAGCTGATATAATTCCAGTTAAAATTCATTTTTATTTACAAGTAGCCTGAAACTTAGCAAACTTCCAAAGGATGTGGTGTTTGGCACTCATTCTCTAAAAATTCCATTGAGTATTAGTATTAAAGTCTGGTCATTGTTTGGTTCACCTCTGGTCATCTGGGTGGTGACAGAGGAGACCTGCTCTTGGGTTCTAAGATAACCAAACACAGGACACCTGACACTGGACACATGGGGTAAACAGCAGCTTCTTTTAAAAAAATATATTTTTTATTAATTTTTCACAGAGGAAGGGAGAGGGAGAGAGAATTAAAAACATCGATGAGAGAAATATCAATCAACTGCCTCCTGCTCACCCCCTACTGAGGATGTGCCCACAACCAAGGTACATGCCCTTGACTGGGACCCTTGAGTCCAAAGGCCAATGCTCTATCCACTGAGCCAAACTGGTTAGGGCTAAACAGCAGTTTCTTAGCCACCTATACTAACAGCCAAGGAGGGAGGACCCTCCATACCATGGAAGGCCACACATAAGATGAATTCAAGAAGAGTGTACAAAAAGGAGCTATTTTGAGCTTGCTTTGTAGTAAAAAGAGGGTGAAATGTCATCATTTTCAGGGGAGCATGTGATTGGTTCCTTTCAATGACTTTGGGTTGTCAGGGAAGTGAAATCTGTTTGGTTGAAGACCAGCTGGAATGCAGCTCCTCCAGCTGTAGAGGAACAAGCCAGGTGGGGAGCCTTTGCCACAGGGGTGTTAGGTAAAAGTGGGAGAAATCACAGGCCTTTAGAACTCTACGAGGCTCCAAGATGTAAAGGCAGCCCATAAAATCTTAGGCCTTACAAGCTTGTCATTCATACAAGCTATATGGGCTTATGAATGTTCGTGTTCCCTGCCTCTACCTGACTTCTAAGAGTGATGTCTTTGCACTCCTGTTGAAAAGAGTGAAAGGAGTACCTTTGACTGGGCTGATAAATATGGGGACTTAAGCAGTTTTGTAGCAAGAACACTCACCCGCCAAGGGTATGTAATTAGCTAGATGATTCATGCAGAAGTTTTGCTACTTGAATTGACATGAATGAAAACAGGGCAAGAGACCTAAATCATCTAGACAAATTGCATATTTAACTCTTTATTCAATTTTAATTTGTCACGGTTGTGAACGTTGACCAACTTCAGACTTACAGCCAAGGGCTATAAAATGGTCTAGCTTGCCTGGGTGAAGATATTCCTGCCTTCCACTTTAAAAAAAAAAAAAAAAACATTGTCAGGAAACACAACTGGGTCAGACTATCTCTCACTTTCCCTGTGATTTAACAAGTGAGGAGAAATAACATGGAGAGGCCAGGAGTTTTGGCAAACCGTGGACATCTGAAGTTAATGTTGGGCTTGTTATAAAATCTTGGGTAGAGCATTTAATCTCTCTGCACCCCAACTTCTGTATCTTTTTAATGAGAAAATTTAAACTAGATCATGAGTTTTTAAATAGTTTTTTAGTAGAAAAACCTTATTTCAAACAAAATTTAAAGTCATTCTATAAAACAGGGAGAAGGTAAACTTCCTTGTTTGAAGCCAATAAATAGAGCCCACGCCTGAATGACCTGGCATCCCCCTCACATTTGCTCCAATCCCATCTGCCCCTTCACTCCAAGATTCCTGAAACACTTTCTTGAAAGCCCAGGGCTCTTTGGAACCAGTTTGAAAGCCAGCAGGTGAGATACTATCCAAGATTCCTTCTAGCTTTCAGCAGAATGGAGAAAATCATAGACTGGAGTGAGACATATTTGTGTTTAGACCCTAGTTCTGTTACTTCCTAAACTCTATGTCCAGTTACCCCATCTGTCAAGTGAAAATATAAACATCTCTATTGTAGGACAATTGCTAGGTTAAGAATGTAGGCATCTATTCTCACCAGTGCCCGCGACCCAGTGGGGACTCATAAATGATAGCTGTAATAAAGGTGACAAACCTGACTTGAGCAGAACAAAGTGTGGGAAGATCCTATACTTGAACTACTACATTGCAATGAAACCGCTATCATTCCTGAAGCCCAGACCTCAAGAACTTAAGGCTAAAACTCCTCTTTAAAACCTGAGTTGGTTTTTATTGTTCCAAATTAGTGGGGGTGGGAAAATGCTCCTAATTCACTGAACATTCTGTATGCCTTGGAGAGCATGTACTGTATAGACACACCCTAAATCTTAAATGACACACTGGTCAATCCAACCACCACTGATGGAATTTAAAGCACATTACTTTCATCAAGTAATAATAGGGGAAATGTCAGTAAGAACCTTTTAATACTAAACCACAAGACACTCAGTTCCTAACAGCTCACATTTGATATTTCACTCCATGTCATAAAACAATTCAGCAGAGCAGCCGTTGTTCATTTGGCGAGCTTCTGCTGTGATAGTCTGCTTTTTTTCAGCAGCAGAGGAGTTCCCCCAGAAAATGCAATCCATCCCAGAAGTCTGTGATTTCTGAAAACCATACCTTTGGGAAATTTCCTGGCATTCTATTAAGCAATCATCACTTTACAGTCCTCTAATGTGCAGTACACTAAATACCAACATTCCTGCTATCCTTACCATCTTATATCCTAAAGGGAACTGACTCAAAGTTTAGAATTCCTTCAACACCAAAGTTTATATATTTATTTTTTTAAACCTTTATTGTTGAAAATATTATAGATATTCTCTTCCCCCGCTCCCCTATCAACCCTGTCCACCCAATATCCACCCCTGTCCAAGCCTTCACCATCCTATTGTCTGTTTCCATATATGCATATAAGTTCTTTGGTTAATCTCTTCCCACCCCAACCCCCTTTCCCTCTGAGATTCATCAGTCTGTTCCATGTTTCCTTACCTCTGGTTTTATTTTAGTCCATCTGTTTATTATGTTCATTAGATTTCTCATTTGTTTATTTTATTTTTAGATTCAATTGTTGATAGATATATATTTATTGCCATTTTATTGTTCATATTTTTTTTATTTCTTCTCCTTCTCCCTCTCCTTCTTCTTCCCAACTGCTTTTTCTTGCTGCTTTTAAGATTCTCTCTTTGTCTTTAACCTTTGGCATTTTAATGATGATGTGTCTTGATGTGGATCTCTGAGTTCCTCTTGTTTGGGACTCTCTGTGCTTCCTGGACTTGTAAGTCTATTTCTTTCACCAGGTAGGGAAAGTTTTTTGTCATTATTTCTTCAAATAGGTTTTCAATAGCTTGCTCACTTCTACTTCTGGCACCCCCATAATGGGAATGTTGGTATACTTGAAGTTGTCCCAGAGGCTCCTTATACTATCTGCATATTTTTTATTCCTTTTTCTTCTTGGTTCTCTGACTGGGTGTTTTTTGCTTTCTCATATTCCAAATCATTGAACTCAGCCTACATACATTAAGCACCAGCTTTAGCAGACCGCTGGTCTAGCCACCCTGGAGAATCACTCAGGTTCCCAAACCTTTGAAGCCAGACAACAGGTGAGGAATTACAACAGAAAAGCAGAGTCGGGTATTTGGGAGGGAAGGTATTTGGGAAGGCTTTTGTGGGAAAGATGGGATTTGAAATGAACTTCGAAGGAAGTGGGAGTAAGGCATTCCTGGCGGAGGAGAGGGACGTGAGGAAGGGTGGGAAGTCAACTGCTGGGCCATTTTGGAGACTGCCTCCTATTTGAATGTGCTGGGGTAGGTGAGGCAGCAGGAAGTCAGTGTGGAGGGCAACGGAAGCTTTGAATGCCCAGGAGGAGGAGGTTCCTTGCTGTTGGGGAGCAGTCCCCAGAACAGGCAGGACAATAATAATCTAGGGAAAACAGGAGGTCCACGGTTGGGGCGGGAAGGTAGCAGAGGTGACCCAAGGTCTGGGGTAAAGAACCCTTCTCCTAGATTGTTGCTGCCACCAAGAAAAGAGCAGAGAGGGCTGAAGGATTAAAATAGAGGGTTGGCCCTGGCCCGGGAACTCCCTACAAACCGTCATTAAGAAAACAGGAGATCAGGAATCCAGAGAAGCAGCAGAAGCACCTGGTCTGACTCTAAGAAACATCACTGTTTACTAAGCACTTGGTGTCTGGAAAGCCTGCCTTTCCAAATACCTCGTCTTCCTCATCTACTCCATCCTGCCATAGGCAGCTACTGTGTGGGGCACAGGGGCGGGGGCACAGGGGCGGGGGCGGGGGCCGGGGCCAGACTGTGTGCCCGGAAACCCAGCTCTATTCCCTCCTCCCCTCCCCCAGCAGCCCTCCCGCCTGTCCCCCCCTGCTGCTGTGGCCAGCTGCAGCTCCTTGTTTGTTTGCGGAGGTTTGCATACTCAGATTGAATTGCCTTTTTTCCAGTCAGTTCAGCAGTGTCCCGAAATTCACCCCCAGTGTAACTTCTGCCTCTGCTCCTCCTCTTCTTGGAACTGCCCTTTGTTTGGCTGCCTTGGTTCTACGGGGGTGTGTGATGATAATAATCCTCCGGCTTATATAACTCCCTTCATCTTGCAAGCACTTGGCAGACTGTCCCGCATCAAGTTTGGGGCCAGTATGGTGGCCTGGTGGCTATAGCGGCAGATAGGAAACCCCAGCCTCAGGCTCGGGGCCAGGGAGCCAGGAGGGAGGGCAGCAGGGGTCAGAGGCCAGACCTTTCTGGCTCCCGTTGCAGGAAGGTCAGGGGAGATAAGAACAATGACTCTGGCCTTCAGGAGGAAGGCGGTCCCACTGCCACCTTCTCTCTGCTGCTCTGCAGGCTGCCAGTGCCCGGAGCGTGTCCTCTGGAGAAGATTTTGAAGGCAGCCCTTGTAAGTATGATGCTCTGCTTTTTCTTTAAAAATGAAGGAAGCAGACTTTCCTTGCTGTCTAGTCCATTTCATATTATTTATTCACTGCAGTCATTCCCCTCATTCATATTCTTAGATGATGGAAAGTGTTTCAGGCCAAAGTTCTCCACCCAATTGGGTCTCTCCTAAAAATCATAGGAGGAGTATAATGTTCCTGTGATAATTCGTTTAACCAAATAGCACCCAGGCGAGGGGCTGGAATTGGCCCCTCTCTCCGAATCCTGGGGGTGCCGGACTGTTGTACACATGTCTGACCCTAGAGAGGAGCCTTGATTGTTCACCTGGCTGGTTAGGCAACGAGAAACAGTGCAACAAGTTTGATCTTCAGTTTCCCTGCTTTCATGCTCACAATTTCAGACAAGCTTACCATAACTGGTAGAAATTTCTTTTCACACTATGAAATAGACACCACTTCTTTATATATATATATATATATATATATATATATATATATATATAATTGATTTTTCACAGAGAGGAAGAGAGAGGGATAGAAAGTCAGAAACATCAATGGGAGAGAAACATCGATCAGCTGCCTCTTGCACACCTCCTACTGGGGATGTGCCCGCAGCCACGGTACATGCCCTTGACCGGAATCAAACCCGGGACCTTTCAGTCCGCAGACTCACACTCTATCCACTGAGCAAAACCGGCTTCAGCTAGACACCACTTCTTATAGGCTTGAAACTTGCACCAGGTTGTGTAAACGCTGTAATGCTAGTAGACCTGTGAATTGTGTATAAAACACTGTAACGGTAGTGGATCTGTGAATTGTTATGTTTTCACTGTCTAGTCGGAGGGTCTGAAAACTAAAGTTACGTGGACTGGCAAAACCCATCGTTTTTAGCTATGTGTCTGCAAAGGATGCTGAATTAACAGCAATCCTCTCAGAGATCATGCGCATTGCTTTGAGAAACTGTCTTCCAACAAAAGGAGGATTTAAAAACTCTTGAATAATACTAATCTTAGAAAGTATGATTTGCTAATTGAACAAGCCAAGAAAGTCAAATTCTGTTTTGGGTAGTTGTACAATTTGCCTTTATAAATCCACGATTGTAACTTGGTGCACTATGAGATATAGAAATTCACTTTCTTTATTTCAGGTAAGGAATATAATTTGATAATAATGTAGAAACACAAGACTTCTCACTTTTAGTAACATAAGTGCTATGATTAATGCACTGAACTTTTCTCTTTAAACAGATGTGCAAACTACATATAATGTGTGTATGTGTGTGTGTATGTGTGTATACATATATATATATATATATATTTTTAATTATCCTGACCTCTTCCATTTGCTGAATTTGTCTAATACTCAGTATTTTACATGATAGTATAATATCCAAAATGGACCAAATGGGAAGATTTCCAGTCAAGTTTCAGAATACAACAGTTATTTTTTTATTTATTTACCCAATAAACATGGGAAACTTAATAATATTATGTCTGTGTTTAAGAGTCTGTTTATGTGACATTTCCACTTAAAATTCTCTGGGGGCTTCCAAGAAATTCTAAGGCATAATTAAAGTTGAAAGCGAGCCTGGATTCTAGTTGGTTTTACTCCTAAATTTAAAAGTGATCTGTCAACACTAAATTCTATACTCTAGCTAATTTAATTACCAAGATCAGCCACATAATCTCAATGTTAGCCTTAAAGGCATGCTTGGTCATAGTAGAAAGAACAAAAACTCTGATGGGATCTGATCTGAAGCTTGTTTTTGCCATCATCTGATTATATGACCAGCAGTAAGATTTTTAAGATTTTCAGCCTCAAGTTTCACATCTGTTAAATAAGATGAAGACTATTGACCCCAATGAGAGGATTGTTGAAAGGAATAAAAGAAAGCAATATGTATAAAAATCCAGCACAGTGTCTGAAAATAGTCAATTTTCGGGCTTTACCATTAACTCTATTTTTTCATCTTTGGTTTTTTGGGTTTTTTTGGTTTTTTATTTATTTACTTATTTATTTTAAATTTTTTTCCTTTATTGTTCAGTTTATTAATTACATTGTTTCCCCTTTTTTATCCCCCTATATCTCCCCTCCACCCTGTAGCTATCCCACCCTCCACCCTCACCTCGCCCTCCCCAATGTCCTCTCCCATTGTTGCAAGATTTTTGTCCAATCTCTGGCTATACTTCCCACAACCCTTTTCTCCCCAAGAATTGTCAGTCCATTCCCTCTCTATGTCCATGTTTCTGTTATATTCACAAGTTTATCTTGTTCATCAGCCTATCAATTCACTTGATTTTAATGTTCATTTGTTGATAGATGTGTATTTGTTGTTCATAATTTATATTTTTACCTTTTTCTTCTCTTCTTCTTAAAGAATATCTTTCAGCATTTTATATAATTCTGGTTTGGTGGTGATGAACTCCTTTAGCTTTTTCTTATCTGCGAATGATAGCTTTGCTGGATAGAGTAATCTTGGTTGTAGATTCTTGCTATTCATTATTTTGAATATTTCTTGCCACTCACGTCTGGCCTGCATCATTTCTGTTGAGAAATCCGCTGACAATCGTATGGGTGCTCCCCTGTAGGTAACCAACTGTTTTTCTCTTGCTGCTTTTAATATTCTCTCTTTATCTTTTGCTCTTGGCATTTTAATTATGATATGCCTTGGTGTGGTCCTCTTTAGATTCCTATATTTTGGGGTTCTGTGTACTTCTTGGACTAAGTCAATTTCTTTCACCAGGTGTGGGAAGTTTTCGGTCACTATTTCTTCAAATAGGTTTTCATTGTCTTGCTCTCTCTCTTTTTCTGGGACCCCAATAATTCGGATGTTGGCATGCTTGAGGTTGTCCCAGAGGCCCCTTACGCTATTTTCAATTATTTGAATTCTTTTGGTTTCTTGCTTTTCCAGCTGAGTGGATTTTGCTTCTTTGTATTTCAAATCTTTGACTTGGTTCTTGTGGCCCTCTGGACTGCTTTTAGGACTTTGTGTAATATTTTTTATTTCAGTCTGTGTATGCTTGATTTTTAGTTGGTCCTTTTTTTATCCATGAGGGTCTGGTTCGTATCCTCAGAGGTCTTGTTCATTTCCTTGAGGGTCTCATTCATTTCCTTGAGGTTCTCATTTATTTCCTTGTAATTCTCATTCATTTCCTGGTTGGTCTTGTTTATTTCCTGGTAGTTTTCATTAAGTTGATCAGCCTTTTGTAGGAGCCTCTTGAAAAGCCTTATAACCGTGGTTTTGAACTCTATGTCTTGTCGTCTTTTCTCCTCCATTTCTTTCACACCTGATTTCTTTCCATATCTCTGCAAGGTGGCTGCTTTATGTGGTAGATATCCTCAAAGGGACAGTGGCTCAGCCTCCCCAGTTACCTGAGGTGGGTACTCTTACTGCAATCCTTTATGGGTTGTACAGTATTTTTGAATTTAAACCCAGCTTGTTGTTGTTAGCCCTAGGAGAGTTTGACCTCCATGCCAATTGGCTGTGAAGGGAGACTGTGTTCAGGTTGAATGGGCGGAGTCTTTGAGCTTTGCAGGCAGCGTCAGCGTCAGCTACATCCTATGCGGCGCTCGCGGGTCTCTGTTGGATGGGGATGGCTGCAGGCACCTCCAAGAGAAAGCCGCTAGTCTCTTCCCCTTGCCAGACAACTCTGCCTTTCCCCAAATGTGTCTGCACACCAAAAGTCTAGCCCAGGGCTGTAAAATAGATGGTTTCTGGAACCAGGAGACAAGTTTCCAGGGGACAAGTCGCGGGTTTGCATGACCCTTTCGCGGAAACTTCTTTTCCCCACCTCCGGGTTTCTCGCAGACTAGGAGCCTCTGCCGCGCCCCGCTTCCAGGGTGCGTCCCCCGGATCTCGGACCTTGCCTCGCACTGGGGAATCTGTGCAGTGGGACGTCTCCACGTACCCCGGATCTCGGACCTCGCCTGGGGCTGGGGAATCCGTGTAGTGGGACCTCTCTGCCCTCCCTGTTGGAGAAATCCGGCTGGGGTTGCTGCTCCAGCCCCAGCCCGCGCGTGCGACCAGGACCAGGACGGCTCCTAACCTGTTTCCGTCTGAAAGGCTGCGCTCCCGCCGCTCCTGAGTCTCAGCATCCCACCTTTACTCTTGTTTGTGGAGTTTTCACTCAGCCAGCTTTCTGGCGATTCTGGGTGCTGTCTGTTCTGCTGTTATGTTGTAGTTCTTAAATCGTTGCACGGGGCAGAACAATAGGTGTTTACCTATGCCGCCATCTTGGTGTTCTCTCCTATTTTTTCATCTTTGATTCAATTCCTTCATTTATTGAGCATTCTTTTTAATAAAAGAGTAATATGCAATTGACCATAGCTCTGCCATGCCCACAAGCCACACCCACCAGCAAATCAAGAGCGAATATGCAAATAAACCCAACCAAGATGGCTGCGACCACAGAGAGTAGGAGGGAGGCTTGGGTTTCCCTGGCAATGGAGGAAGTCAAGCTTTCTGCCTGCCCTTGCCTGTTCAGGCCTCCATACTGGGCTACAAAGTTTCAATTATATAATCCCAATAAAAAGGCAGCAGCCATGGAACAAGCAGAAGTCTTGGCTCCACTCCAGGCTACAAAGTTTCAATTGTAGACGATACATAAATCCCAGATACCAGGGCTTTTGCTTGGGTTGCCAGGGAGTGTGGCAAGCCTGCAAACCATCACAGGCTCCTTGCCCAGGCCGCCCCACACCCCAAGGGAACCCCCACTCTGATCTGGGACACCCTTCAGGGCAAACCAGCTGGCCCCCACCCATGCACCAGGCCTCTATCCTATCTAATAAAAGAGTAATATGCAGATTGACCATCACTCCAATAGATAAGATGGCTGCTCCCATGTGAACACAAGATGACGGCCACAGATGGCCAGTAGAGGAGGGTATTTGGGAGGGACAAGGCCTGCAAGGGAAGGCAGTTGGAGGTCATCAAGCCTGCAGGGGAGGGAATTTAGGGGTGACCAGACCAACAGAGGAGGGAAGTTGGGGGTGACTGGGCCTGCAGGGAAGGGCAGTTAGGGGCAAAGAGGCTGGCAGGAAAGCAGTTAGGCATCTATCAGGCTGGCAGAGGAGTGGTTAGGGGGTGATCAGCCTGGCAGGCAAAAGCAATTAGGGGCAATCAGGAAGGCAGGCAGGTGAGCAGTTGGGAGTCAGTAGTCCTGGATTGTGAGAGGGATCCCAGATTGGAAAGGGTGCAGGCTAGGCTGAGGGACCACCACTACCCCACCCCACCCCCGTGCATGAATTTCATGTACCAGGCCTCTAGCCTACTATAAACTACATGCTATGGTGAGCACTAGTAATTTGAAGATGAATAAGATGAATACCCCGCCCTGGAAGAGGAGACAGGATATTTTCTTAACAGCGTACTACCTGAAAAAACAGAAGAGAATTTAAGATTAAGTGACAGAGCCGAGACCGGTTTGGCTCAGTGGACAGAGCGTTGGACTGTGGACTGAAGGGTCCCGGGTTCGATTCCGGCAAGGGCATGTACCTTGGCTGCGGGCACATCCCCAGTGGGGGGCATGCAAGAGGCAGCTGATCGATGTCTCTCTCTCATCGATGTTTCTGACTTTCTATCCCTCTCCCTTCTGCTCTGTAAAAAAATCAATAAAAATATATTAAAAAAAAAAAAGATTAAGTGACAGAGATGAGGCCAGAGGGATGATCTCTCCTAGTGAAAATCAAGCGAACTTTGACAAAGATGATGTTGATTGTGCGCCTTTTAAAGGATCAGCGGGGGTGTCAAAGGACATTTCAGAGGGGAGTAACGTCGGGGAGCAGAAGGTGTGAGAAAGCCTGGGAACAGGACTTGGTTTCAATTGGTGCTCCAGCATTGAACCTAGAGGAGGCTGGAGATTTCATCAGGGACCCAATCTAGGATGTTCTGGGTGCTTAATGCTAGGATGCTTGGACCAATTTCTCTGGTAAAACTCAAACTCATGCTTGGGCCAGCTCATGATTCACAAAACTTTGTTTTATAGGTTCAATTCTATATCAAAAGCTTAGGCTGAAATGTAAGTCAACTATATCTCTAAGACATTGTTTGGTTCAATAGACTATGGTGTTATTTGATGGTTTGCTTGTTGCAAACCCATCTCAGTAATGGAAGCATTATAACACAAGCTCTTTACCTCACCTGGATTGGGCTCTTTCGGGATCATATATCAGTGGGAAGACCAGGGAGAACTTTGCATTGGGCTGAGCTGGTGCAGGGCAGATATTATTGATGTTTTAGGGAAGATTTCATATAGATCATGTCTGATCCAGTATGAAGTGTGGGTTTGGCAAAAGCGTGAAGGTGACAATACTATAAGTTAGGAGACCAGTCAAAAGAGGATTGTAGAGTACAAGTGATAAAAGCTGAGATCCTCAGCAGAGTAGGTCGACAATAAGCCACATCCACAGATATTTAGAAGGCAGAACATTCTTAACTTGGGAATGAAGGAAATGGAAACATCTGTGATATTAGTTTGGGCTTGGGCAACAGGCAGCTATAATGGAATACCATAAAACAAGAGGACTCACAAGTTTATAGAAGACAATTGAGTTAGTTGAGTTATTGTTGGGTTGAGGTGTCACTAAAAGATTGCAATATTGAGTAAAAATCAAAAATAGGTTTTTTAAAAGTATAAAATGGAATATGTCTTGGCAATTTTAAAGAGAAAAGCTAGGCTCTCCCCATTATGCTCAATGTCCCCAATAAATGTCAATATCCAGGCTCACTGGCCCCTGAGCTTTCATCTTGTATCCCTGCTATTGTCTAGATGATTTTCCCATTAACTTTTCAACAGGAAGGCCATGTCTGGGGCAGTTTTGACAATAACTGTCTACTTTCAAAAAAAGTAATTGTTATTTCCACTGAGCCTTCAGAAATGAGCAGAAAGTAGGAAAAATCTGTGGGCCAGTAAAGTATTTATTCATAAAGAGTACATATTCGTAGAGAATGAATATTCATCAAAAAGCAGCCCTTTCCTTAGCAGGCCTTTCTTGCTTCCCTTGAATTGGGGGACCCCGTCAGAGACTACAGTAAAGGAGGTAATTTCTAAGCCAATGCATTGCTTAGCCTACAACCATTTCCTCCTTCTTCAGTGTGAGTAGGAAGTTTTCCTTCCCATATGCTTGAATGGTGCAAAATAGGGAGTGAAGGGTGGGTAACATTTGCAGATTTCTAAAAGATGACAAATAGAACTTTAACATTTAGAATGAATAGAAAACAATCTCATTAGCAGACAGCTGTGACTTTTTTAAGTCTTTGAGGTCTGATTACTTGATAACCTTAGTTTTCTGATAACCTTATACCCATCTCCTCTCAGCACTAAATCGTCTATGGCAAAGCTTCTATCAGATTTCCTGGACTCCAGAGTTCTTACCCCACCTAAACACTTCAAAGCAAATACCATTTATTACAAAAGGGACTTAGCCCCAGACTTCATGGCTAGTCTCAAAAAGTCATGTGATATTCCTTTCTGATGGGTAAACTGTATCAACACATTTACAAATAAATTTAACAGCCTGTGTGTACCTGGAAATATAGAGAGTTTCATCCCTCATCAGATAGTATTTGGAGAAAAAGGGAAGCGGGGGAGTGGGGGGAGATAGTATTTGGTTAAAATGTGAATTCTATCTGGTTTCTGATGGCTCACTTCAAAATTTCCCAAACTCCAGAAGTTATCTTTGGCTCTGAAAAAGGTTTCTATTGTTGGTAAAATGCTTCCTCCGTGAAACAACAAAAAAGGAAGAGTCCCAAAAAGGCACTTTTGCTAGCTCAGTTATACAAAATAATCACCAAATATATACTTTAGGATAAGATGAGCTTGCATCATGGGCAAAGTTATTGTTTAAAGAAAGAGCAAGAGAGACTTGGGGAATTCCCATGAGCATAGCTGAGAGTAGGAAGAATGTACTGAGCTTCCATATATGGCGCTGGCCATTCCACATTTAAAGTCTTTGCTTCTTAAGCAAGTGCTGCAACTTCACAAGCTTTTTGGGATTACTGACGTGTTTCCCTCCAGGCTGGGAGCTGCCTGAGCCACTGTGCTCCCCACACAGTGAAGAGTGGATGGGTGCAGCCGCGCTGTCCCCAGACACCTGAGTTCATAGTAGTTTTGCATGTTGCTTTATTTCTGAGCTCTGTGAAAGCTGGAAGCTCCCCAACTCTCTTTTGGGTTTGGCTTCCTGTCCACATGTTTTCTGGTCTCATGTCATTGTGCATGAAGTAATAGTCCCACACGCGTGCATTGTCACAATGGCAAGATTCGTGTGGTTCAGTGCAAGTTTTCTAATGAAGACATTTTGCACCTTGCACCAACTCCTTAGGGAAGGCAGTTTGGAACCAGATATTTATTACTTAACAAGGACAAGGGAGCAAGGATGGAGCGCACTTCTGCAGCAAGACTGACACCATTTATAGGAGACAATTCAAGGACAACTGCCTAAGAAAAATAAACTTTTACTTTACACATCCATCTAAATGTATATGTGTGTACAGCATAGAAAAATGCCTCCAGTTCACAGTTTAAAAATATCAGTTACTGGTTCAGCATTTTCCTCTGAATGGTGCTAGTGTTTTACACTGAGGACTGTTATTTTAGTGACATTTTTTTTGCAGCAAAATCTGATGAGTTTATGAAGTTTGAGAGCCAGGAAATGCAGCTCAGTTTCTGAACAACCAAGAAAGCCAAGAGAGCTAAGTTCCGTCATCCCCTTGCTTTATGGCGTGGGTTTGTAAGTGCTAAGTGCAATAACACTAATACAGAGAGAAGCCAAACCAAACTTCTCAAGTGCGGCTCTTAACCCATCAAGCTTAACTCTTCACCCTATTATCAGCAGGTGAAATTCTGGCACACACTCACACTTGGTTATGGATGGTGATGTCAAATCAATGGGCATACGTGCCAAAGTTTTATAGAATTTTAGAACAGGGAAGGATTTGGAGGGCTTCCAATCTTATATTTTATTTTACCAACAAAGAAACTGAGACTTATGAGCTCTCTCTCTCTCTCTCTCTCTCTCTGAACACATACACACACACACACACATTTCTGAGTCATGCTCTGAGTCACTGCTTACAGAAAATATAGGTCTGGCTTAAGAGAAAGAAAGGGGGAGAGAGAGAGAGAGAGAGAGAGAGAGAGAGAGAGAGAGAGAGAGAGAGAGAGAGAGAGAGAGAGAGAGAGAGAGAGAGATTGAGAGAGAGAGAGAAAGGGCAAGTGACCCAGAGGTAGGCCAGAGGTCCCTTGATTCATTCAGGTTTGTGTGGCCCAGCTTCAGAGCTGGGGCTTACAAGTTATCCTTATTTCAAGAACTGTTCAAGGTCCCAGATTATTATTTTTTTTTGGCCAAAACTTGAGTAAACTCCAAAACAAACCAAGGATCACTGTGATTAGGTCTTGACTTTCCAGCGGTGCTCTGTCAGTTCATGGAGGTTACCAGGGTTGCATTATAATGAGCGTATGACATGTAGGTAAAGCCTGGGATACAGCCCTCACACTGAGGATCCCTAACACCTGCCCAGAGAGACAGGTCTCCCCTCATGGTGGGGCACAGATTTCAACTTCTTTCTACTAGCCTTGCATGCTTACAGTGTCACTTCCAAATGTACATTCAGTTTGGGAGATCAGGAAGTGCCACTCATAACTGTAAATACCAACATTTCTATGCCATCCTGGAACATACTTAAAAAGTGGACACCTGTGTGATGCTTATAATAATTTGTAATGCTATCAGAGACATGGAAATAGAGAATGTAAACAAACTAGAACTCACCCACTCCCAAGAGAGAAGAAGCTCAGGGGAGTGATCAAAGGGCCAGATGACAGAGGGTGGTGTAAGCGGGTGGAGGAGTCCTACTTCTGCTGGGAATGGAAAGAGATGTGATAAGAGTGATGTGGGAGAAAAAGTCCTGCAGCACCGAGCCAGCGCCAAGAGGCCCTGCTGCAGCAATCTGCCCTCAAGAGGGAAGCTTCTGGAATAGAGGGAAGGACCTGGAACCGCCCATATGTATCCTGAATCCCAGGGCCAGTTCAGAACAAGAGGAGATTCCAAGTCTATGTACTGAAGAAAACAATCTCCATCCATTACCTCATTAACTCTGAGATTCCCCTCGCTGCATACCAACAGTGAAGAAGTAAAAAATAATAAAAATAGATGCTCTGAATGAAATGCTTTAATATTTACATGGGCAAGAGAAATATTTTTTAAATGTAAAAGAAATTTTGAGTTGTTAGTATTTGTCATTTTCTTGTTCTTGTATCTTATATTTCTATATATGAAATGTTATATCTCTTGTATTTCCTCTTCTATCTCATATATCTACATTTATATATTATGTGTACATGTTAAAATGGGCTATTTGTGGTAGCAAGATTGCTTCATCAAATCCTTAATGCATTAAAAAAGGTGTTTTCTCTTATTTAAACTAAGTTGGCTTTAGTCACTTACATTTTTTTCAACTGCCATAAATGCAAAATAGAAACAAATGTAACCACCTGCAAATCTTAACATTTCTGTTCATCAAATAATAGCTTGCAGGCACTTTAGAAGATTTTATTATTTAGCACATTTTCCTTTAAAATAGATCTCATCACCTAAAATGAGACCTCACTCAACTTTTAACCCTGGAACACTTCTTTGTAAACTTTCAAAAAGAAACTCTTTTTCAATTGTTTTTATGAAATCCAGTCAAAGAATAATATTAAATGAATCTAATGGCTAGTCTTCCCCTTGAAGAGAGAGTCCAATGGAAACTTCTACAAAAGGACTAAATTACCCACAATTCTCCAAGGTTTCTGTCAAGTGATTGTAAAAGAAATCAGGTTGGATGAAATTTGGAGAATATTATTCCTACTGATGTCCACCCTTGAAGTTGTGAAAGGGCAATAGCTGAAAGATAAGAGAAATCATTGATAAAATGCACTGATAGCACTTTTGTATTTATCCATTGCAGGTGCAAACGGCCACCAGCCATCATCTGAAGAAGGTGGATTTGCCAAATGATTTGCAGGTTTTCCAAGACTGAGTAATTACAGAAAACTTTCAGAGGTACTTGTATCAAAGATTTATCTCTTGAGTAATTGACCCAAGGCACTGACTAAACCTGAGCACTCCATGTCCCTTGACTAGGGGAATGGTTCACAGGGGGCAATTTCTAAAACACTGACGAGTCCTGCACCTTCCTGTGGTGTCTTCCTTCTTGGGTGAGAGCTAAAAGGGACCTTACATGTGACAGAGCGATTTTGTGAAATCAGTCTTCAGGAATAGCAGAAGAACCATCTGAAAAATGGGTATCTAAAGAATCACATTACTTTATTAACTTGTCATGAGCTGTTTAGGAAGCTTAAGGGAATTCGAGGGACAGTGAATAGAGACCAGCTACTCCCAATCATTGGCATTCACAGAGTGAAAACTGTACAGTAGTTACCTGTCTTGTTCACAGGTTGCCTTCACAGTTTCTTGGCTTGGCCATGTCGTCAATATTAGTGCCAAGACTGTTGTGGGGCTGGGGAGAGTTATAGAGAGCCACCTCAGCAATACAAACCTTCTTGAAGAAATGTTTTGAGGGTTATTGATTCACATGACTTTACGCCCCCAAGAGTCTTGTCTCAAATATTAACGTTGAAAGTAGTTCCCTTCCACCCCCTACCAAAACTAACCCAATGGAAGCTGTTGAGTGTCTCTTGATTTCCAACTGCATCTCTTCAAAATATTTGCCTTTGCTTGATTTTATTCAAACCTTGTATTGGCTCAGGTTTGCTTGAAAAACTCCCCTAATCACTGAAAAGTTCATGAACTTCCCACAACACAATGAAACAAAACCTTTAACAAGTCTGGCCTGAATATCAGGTTTGTCTTTTAAGAATTTAGCCAACTTCTCTTTCTAATGCTTATGGAATTAAACATTGTGTCTTCAAACTACAACTGGCAAGTGATGACAGGAAATTGCTGAAAGTGTATGGGAGACTGTGGTTAGTTCCTTGACATAAAATCATGATCATTGGCAGTTTTTCCATAACTCACTGAGCTTTGTCTGTAGGTGGTTTGAGGGATCACCAATAATGTATTGGACGCTGGTTATCCACAAACTCAAAAAACAGTAAGAGGAGATAAGTCGAAGTTTATGTCTCCTTACTTCAAAACTTTAAACAGGAGAGGAAAAACTTCCAAAACAGAAACTAAAACAAGATACTTGCTTAGGAATAAGGTCAATGAACAGAAATGTGATTTCTTAGGAGTTCTTCATCTTCTACAGTCAGTTTTCCAAACCTTTTCTTTGTGAACCTCTAGCCCAACACATGACTTTTTCTGTAGGAAAGGAAGAAATTGCCCTTCAAAATCATGCCATTCAAGATGAACTACACAAGAGTCTGGAACACCCTTCGTAGTGGAGCTCCCCTATGTCTTCTCAGGAGGTCACTGAAGACCTGATTTCTCAATGCCATCTGCCTTAGTTTCTTCTGTGTGTGAAAGGCCACTTTTCTGGGATGCCATGTTGTTTATTACCTGGCCAGTCATCTTTTGTTTCACACTTTTCTCCCTTCAATGGGTAATTTCACCACTTTAAGCATTATGTGCTTTTCCTTCCTCAGCATGTCCTTATTTTGAGAAAATAGAAATGTGTTTACTCTAATTCTGGATCAAGTTACAATCCCTTGTTCAAATTTAACACACCTGACACTTTTTTTTCTCTTAAAAATCTGTGCGCCTCCTTATGAGAACAGACTCCAGTCTGTGTTTTCTGGTTTTGGACTGGAAAATTCAAAGTCCAATCAGCTGCCACCATCAGAGGTCTCTGCCCCTCATCATCTCTCCTTTGAGAAAGATTGGATAGGTAGCCGAGTCCCTCCCCACCATCACATCTGTATTTATAGATCTACAGTCCTCCCAGTTGATCAATTCTGTAAAAAGAAGTCAGCCTTTCTCTGTGCATACCAATAGTCAGCTTGTCAAATAATGACCACTTTAATGGGCCTTCGGGTTTCAGAATGCTGCTCTGTGCATTTTTGATTGCCTGTCTGCTTGTGTCATCTGGGTATAAAGTTCTTTCATTTAATATGTTCCCAGCTTTCAAAACTGCTTACCTGCAGTTCATTGAACTTGGCCTCATCTCCAAAATATATAACACAAAAAACAGAACCAGGAGATGTTACAAGCAAATCTCAGAAGCTGCTCAAGGACCTCGTAACTGTTCGACTTCCAGAGATACTGTCTTGTTCCAAGCAGAAATAGATTGTGTTCACAGAGAATAGGGCACCAAAAGGACAATTAAATTTCACAGCTTGGGGGAGATTTTGAAGGTTCTTGTCAAAAATGTTCACACCTGTGGAGCAGACTGCTATTTTTGTGGAGCCTAGTTGTTGGCTTGAGATACACCTGCCAAAATCTGAATGGCTGCTATTGTACCTTCTGGACTCAAACATGGCCCTGTCAGACAAGGTTAGGTGTACACAGATGTATAACCTAGAACAGCGACTATGTTGTTTATAAGGAAATTAGGACGTTTCCTAGCCCTGTTGATGCCTACTTGGGATGGAAAATTTTGTTCTTAGGCCGCCTTAGCTATGCCTCCCTGATACGTTTTCTTTTTTCTTTTATGTTACTTTAATTATTTGTTATACTCAATACATTTATTTCAATTTAAGTGATTTTTAAAAAATAGTTCACACACTCTAATAATAAACTAAATGTCATCAAGGAATTGATTTCAGATGTGGACCCTAAAACCCACTAAAATTATCTTCCTTTTGGTATCCAGTGAGCATTCAAATCTTGGTGCAGAATATCAGGAGCTGAATTGGTGTGCGCTAAGAAGCAGTCTCTTAACTTTGTGATCACTTCTCGTTAATATTTCTTATTAAAGAGGGCAATTTAGTACACAACATCCTAATGTTAGTTAAGATAATGTATTTGGTGAAAAAACAATATAGTATCCACCTAATACGTAATATTTTTAAGAGTTCAGAAAATCACACACACTTAACCCAAGCCCATAATTCTTTCCTATATGATTATATGTTAAGTAGAATCATAGAAAATTGCTGCTATCAGACTATTTTGACCTACAAAAGCAGTAGTCTCATATGGTACCACCAAATGAAAACAATTTTATTCTGATTGTTTTCATTTATCTTTATTGTCAAACCTGTGTCATTTCTTCATTGTCTACATAATTCATGGTTGAAATTCATGTGTCATGTTCACAATGGATATGGGACATAATAGTTGCTTTGGCTTTTTTCCTGTAAAAGTTAACAGAAAACTCCACATTCAATACCTTCCTTCACACAGCCATTCTCCCTGATTGCTTCTTAATGCCAGTTTTTAAACTAGAGAAAACCAGTGTCTTCTCCTGTATCATTCTTTCATCCCTCTGCACCTAAATACTTTCACACACAAACCTAAGTGACAGAGCAAGCATTGCCGTGCACAGGCCTCCGACTCTGTGCTCATGTACAGACACAGTTAAATGGGTCTGTTTAGACAATACAGCCACCAAGCCAGCCAGTTTGTGCTTAAAGAAAATACCAAACTACAATGGGATGAGAAGCATTGTCCTCACCAGGCTGCATGCCTTTACTAGGATCCTCTCCAGTCTTCTCTGACTGAGGCCTGCCCCAGCAGATGGCCCTCTCAGTATGCTCAGGCTGCTGATAGAATAGTGCTTTGTCTACTAGGGCGAGGGAGCAAACTCCAGGGATGTGGATCGACCAGAGGAAAACCCTTTGCTCTTGCCATAAGGACACATTCAGGCAGGAAGTGAAGAAGAAAATAGCCATTCCCCTGGGGATGAGGGCTGGGGAGTGGGAGGGAGGGAGCCAGCAGTTTAATTCTGCTGAGAGTCGGGGTTTGGGGGCTGGGTTAGTCACAAGTGAAGATCAAGAAAAAAGAATGGGATGATGTCATTCTTTATACTGAGACAGTCACTGAAATGAAACCAGGTCACACACAATGGTCTTATTCTATGCCCTGAACCATAGTGTTACAAGAGATTGCTTCATGGTAATGCTTTTTAGGAAGAGTCTAAGGACCCTGCCCACATGAAAAGGGCCCCGAGGTGCCTTTAAGAGCCCTATGAAGGACAGCAGGGACATCCAGGGCTGAGTGGGCCCACACTAGGTCCACATTTGTTTAAGGTCTCTAAGCCAGAGTTTAGGATAAAAAAGGGTGTCTGGATTCCTATAACACAATGAATTTCAAGGAGCAGAACTCAACTGCACAGCATGGTATCAGGTCAACCATTTTAAAATGGTGCAATTTTTTTTTTTTTTTTTTTTTTTTGTGGGATCATTTTGAATGACAATCTGAAGTTAAGGCAGAATATATTTCTCAATACAAAGTGGGCACTTCCTGGGGGGGGGGGGGGAAGGGGAGAAATATTGCCTTGTACCACTTTTAGGGCTAATTAATTCTGCTGAAATGAGGAAGCATTTGATCTGTGTTGATTAGAGTTCTTAGAGCCACTGGAGGAAGATATATTCAATTTTAGGTTCCTTCCCCCAATGGTGTCCTAACTTAACCTCATTCATCTACTTAGGTTTCACAAGAGGGCATCATCATTACAAATGAAGACTTTCTAAAAAGTTGTCCCTGGACTATTTAAGTCACAGGGTCAATTCCTGGTATTTAGATTCTGTTGTTTTTGCATTAATAGTGCTTAAAACAAGTAAGTCATTGATGGAGGCTCTCTTAAAGGACATTTTTGCTGTGTGAGCCTTTATAATTAGTAGAACTGTAACAGTGTAGGATTTTTACATTGACATCTGCAGTTTAGAGAATTTGCAAAACTTAATGTGCAGTTTTGGGAAACCACTTTTCAGGTGCATTCAGGTACCTAGCCTGGCCCTTCTCTCTCTTGTAGACGATACAAAAATATAAAAGTAAAAGTGTAATATAGTAGAAATTCATATTTGTTCTATGATTTCCTGTCAAATTATTAGGAGATTTTGTGTGATAATCAAGGGTGAAGAGGAAGGAAGTGGTAGATTGTGGCTATCAAAATAGAAAGAGGCATATTTTGCAGGAGTGTTTTGGGGAGCAGATTCTAACATGAACTTCAGTGATTTCTGCCTCCCTTCTAAATTAAAGGTAACTAGGCTATAGGGCATTTAAAGTAGAATAATTATTTAAAAATAAAAAGGTAACCAAAATATTTTCAAACAAATGGTCAATCCCATCAGAAGTTCCCAGGTTTTTAAGACAGTGTTTAATTTTCTTTTCTGTTTATTTTCTAGTAGACTTTAAAGAAATCTAAGTCCATTGTTCACAGCTAGTTGATAGTAGCATCTAAAATGCAGGTGTTACTGTAAGCAAATCCATTATATACAAAGCAAGTAAGTCAGGCACGACTTCCTCCAATGGGATTCACCATAAAATTAATTTTAAAATTATTTGCTTTTAAATTTTTACTCTCCTCCAAAAAAGATTTGATATATTTTCTGCATTAAAGTGTACTTATTTATTACAGTAAGTAGGACTGTCCAGCAGATTCAGTCCATCCTACTTAATCCTAGAAGTGGGTCTAGCATTAACATGGTGGTGCTCAGCAAGGCCCCATAGGCCTGGGAGAAGGGCTGAAGGGCTATAAGAATTTTGAGCTTCTCTCCTGGTGGCCACTATGCCATAATGAAATCAGTCCAAAGAACAATGCACTGCGCATTGGCTCCAATTTTAGATATTTTATTTACTATGTGACTTTCCATAAAATTAAAATGTACTTGTTCCACTGCCCTCACCAGGTAAATGTCAGGTAAAGAAAGTAAGAGTCCATTTGGAGGGAGCAGATGTGTGGAGCCACTCAAGTACAACCCATCGCTCTTGTAATATTACAAGGCTAAGGTATTCACGGTAGTCATTAGTTCCCATCACACTGTGTTATTCCCAGCACCTCATTTCTCCCTCATTATTTTTTTAGTTTTATGTCTCTGCCAGTAAACTAATCCCAATGTGTATTTTTGGTGGTTGGCAAAAATTCAAAAATGTTTTGCAAAGAAGGGAGGCTATGGAATCACTTAGATGATGGCTATGTGTTCAGTGCATTTTAAAGAAAAGCTTCAGCATGAATTTTCTTTACTGGCGGAAGCATTAAACATTGAAATGAAAAAAATTAGCACATATTGTGGCATACACTTGTAGATGTTGGAATTCAGCTAAGGATTGACTCCAAATAATCTTTATGACTAGAAAAAAGATTTGTAAGATTCACTCACCACAGATGGGTGCTGTTGCTTTTAATGTCTTACTGATTGTCTCCTTTTTGTCCAACATGGATTCAGACATTGTCATCATCTGTGCATTCCCCAGGCAGAGGCCAGAGAAAGAAGTTGACATCACGCCGCTCACTGTCACAAGACAGATTTTCTCATAGGGAAGTCTTCAATTTTCTGGTTGCTTTTTCCACCCTCAAGCATTAATTTATAGAGGAATTTCTTTCAAATGTCAGCTACAGGATCAGCTTAGAGGTTTGTAAGTGCTGAAATGTCCCTTCAGGGTGAGAGAAGAGGAATGTAATTTACATTTCTCACTTGGAAGTTCTTCTTCATGTAAAGAACTTTCAGGTTTGGAAATATTAATACAGATTTATATGGTGAGACTTGTGTATATATGTATGAATAACTATTCCAATGACACCAGTTCCTAAAAGTGACAGACAATAATTCTGACAATAAATCAAAACACTGATTTTTTTCCCTCTGTGACTCATGTAAGTTCATGCATATTCCTGGCTAGAATGAGGATGAGCCACTGATCTCTGTAGGTGTCCGAAAACATACTCCGTGAAGTAAGAAGAGCCTTTCCTACCTTAGGGAACCTTTGGGAGAAGTTCAAGTGCTATTATCAGTAAAGTCTTCTTGTCTTCTTAAAATGGAAGACTTTTTTCTTTATTTTCTAATTTATAATGACACATGAAAAAAGTGTAGCATAGTGGTTAGGAGCAGATATTTGGGAGCCAGACTGCCTGGGTTTGAGTCCCTGCTATGCCATTTGTTAACTGTGTAATTTATTTGTACCTCAGTGTCCTTATCAGAAAAATGGGTGCTAGTAATAGTACTGACTTCATTTACCTGCTTAGGGAGTAGATGACTTCATATGTCCGTAGGGCTCTGAACATTGCCTAGCACATAGTAAAGTACTTTATGCATGCTGACTTAATTATTATTTGTGGACATTTTTTAAATCCAGAAATGTACAAAGTAGGTACGTTTTCATAATGTTATTCTGCCTAAAATTCATACACACATGCGCACAAGTCAGTGTACCAGGCACTGTAGAGAAAACAGTCACAGGCCACAGTACCCACCCTGTGGAAACGTGCTGGTCACAAGCAGGACATACATGCTTCACACAACAGCAGTAACAATTTTAAACTGTAGTGTACCACACACTTAAAATGTACAGTTGCATACTTGTTCTCATTTTTGAGAGAGTTGATGACAGGATGAATGGGAAAGTATTTTGTAGTATCTTATCAGTATATATATGGGAAACTTTTAAAAAAACAGCTCTTAGTTTTCTAATGCCTGATTTCCCTTTAGGTTTATTTAGCTGTAGGTTCAGTTTTCCCTACCATTCAACCATGATGTGACTAACATTAACAAATAAAAACTAATAATCACTAAATCCAGTACAAAGATTCTTCTTATAGAGGCTCTGATGGTCCATTTGGCCCAGATTCCAATCCCCACACAGGCTGGACATGTCATCATTCTCTAGTCTTGACTCTTCTTATGGCCGCTTCATGGAGCTGGATGCTGTGATCCACAGAAGTGTGAAATGTGGTTTGTCTCATGAAAACGTGTCGTACATACACTAAATTACTTCTTAAAGCTATCACTTTTTAAATGATGATGTCATTTCAAAGCTCCAGGTTGACAACTATAAAGCACCCTACTTTTTTTTAAATTTTTTATCTTTATTGTTCAGTTTATTAATTACATTGTTCCCCCTTTTTTTTTTCACCCTATAGTTCCTCTCCACCTGGTACCCATCCCACCCTCCGCCCTCACCCCCCTCCACTGTCCTCTCCCATTGTTGCATGATTTTTGTCCAGTCACTTGCTGCACTTCCACACCCCCTTTCTCCCCAAGAGTTGTCAGTCCATTCCCTCTCTATGTCTGTGTTTCTGTTACATTCACCAGTTTATCCTGTTCATCAGCTTATTAATTCACTTGATTTTTAGATTCATTTGTTGATAGATGTGTATTTGTTGTTCCTAATTTACAGTTTTATCTTTTTCTTCTTCCTCTTCTTAAAGAATATCTTTCAGCATTTCATATAATATTGGTTTGGTGGTGATGAACTCCTTTAGCTTTTTCTTATCTGCAAAGCACTTCATCTGACCTTCAATTCTGCATGATAGCTTTGCTGGACAGAGCAATCTTGGTTGTAGATTCTTGCTGTTCATCACTTTGAATATTTCTTGCCACTCCCGTCTGGCCTGCATCGTTTCTGTTGAGAAATCTGCTGACAATCGTATGGGTGCTTCCTTATAGGTAACCATCTGTTTTTCTCTTGCTGCTTTTAATATTCTCTCTTTGTCTTTTTCTCTTGGCATTTTAATTATGATGTGCCTTGATGTGGTCCTCTTAGGGTTCCTATATATTGGGGTTCGGTGCACTTCTTGGACTCCTAAGTCAATTTCTTTCACCAGGTGTGGGAAGTTTTCGGTCACTATTTCTTCAAAGAGGTTTTCATTGTCTTGGTCTCTCTCTTTTTCTGGCACCCCTATAATTCGGATGTTGATATGCTTGAGGTTGTCCCAGAGGCCCCTTACACTATCTTCAATTTTTTTGGATTCTTTTGGTTTCTTGCTTTTTCAGCTGAGTGGATTTTACCTCTTTGTATTTCAAATCTTTAACTTGGTTCTTGGGGTGCTCCAGAGCACTTTTAGGTCTTTGTATAATATTTTTTATCTCAGTCAGTGTATGCTTAATTTCTGGTTGGTCCTTTTTCATATCCTTGAGAGTCTCCTTTATATCCTTGAGGGTCTCCTTCATTTCCTTGTACGACTCATTCATTTCCACGTTGGTCTTGATCATTTCCTTGCAGGACACATTCACTTCCTTTGCGGTCTTGCTTATTTCCTTATAGGCCTCAACCTTTTGTTGGAGCCTCTTGAGAAGCCCTATAACCGTGGTTTTGAATTCCATGTCCAGTCGTTTTTTTTCCCTCCATTTCTTTCACATCTGATTTCTTTCCATGTCTCTGCATGGTGGCTGCTTCCCTGAGTTGGTCCATTAGCTTTGTGTGGTAGACTTCCTACTAGGGACAGTGGCTTAGCCTCTCCAGTTACCTGAGGTGGATATGGGTTGCATAGTCTTGCTGAAGTTAAGCTCAGGTTAATCATTGTTAGCACTTGGAGGGGTTGACCTTCAGGCCAATTGTCTGTGAATTACAGCTGTGCTCAGGTTGGATGGGCGGAGTCTCCGGGCCAAGCAGACAGCGTTAGCTCCGCGCTATGCAGCCCCAGTGACTCTGTGCTGGGGGCAATGGCTGCCAGCACCTCTGAGAGAGAGCTGCTGCCGAGCTCCACCGGCTGCCGGGGAATTCAGACTCTCCCCAAATGAGTCTGCACGCCCAATGTCTCACCCAGGGTCATAAAACAAAGCAGTCTGATGGTTTTCCGAATGAAAGAGCAAGTCGCAGAGCGCTCTCTGGGTGGTCACGCAGCTGAGCTGTTCGCGCAAGCTGCCGTCTCCACAAGCCGGGAGACCCCTGCAGCACCCGAGCTTCGGCGTGACCTCCCACTGTCCAGTTTTCACCCCGTATGATAGTGGGTTCCCTGGACTTCGCCCAGAGCTGGAGAATCAGTCCAGTGGGACGTCTTTGTCTCCCCGTTCGAGAAAACTGGCCAGTTTTCAGCCTCCCGCCCTATCCATCTGCTGGCGCGTGCTTCAAACCTCTCTCCGCGCGAATCTTTCAACACTGTCCACCACCGCTCCTCCGAGTCACAGTGTCTTATCTTCAATTTATTTGTGGAATTTTCACTCGGCCAGCTTTCTGGTGATTCTGGAAGGTGTTTCTTCTTTCGTTAAGTTGTAGTATTAAAATTGCTGAGTATGATGGCAAGATAGGTGTTTTACCTATGCCGCCATCTTGGTTTTCCAAGCACCCTACTTTTCTACGTGTGCTATTATTAGGTTCCTCATTGAAAGGAGAGAAAAAAAAATATCCTTAGAAAATGATGGTATCTCCTTTGTCTTTTCACAGAGACAAGGGAGATACCATCAAAGAGAGATTTTTTGCATATTTCGTAGTTTTTCCCACAGTGGAAAGCACTGATTCTGCCTGTATTTTATACTTCTTAAAAAGACATTTCAGCCGAAACCGGTTTGGCTCAGGGATAGAGTGTTGGCCTGCAGACTGAAAAATCCCAGGTTCGATTCTGGTCAAGGGCATGTACCTTGGTTACGGGCACATCCCCAGTAGGGGGTATGCAAGAGGCAGTTGATCGACGTTTCTCTCTCATCGATGTTTATGACTTTCTATCCCTCTCCCTTCCTCTCTGTAAAAAATCAATGAAAAAATATTTTTAAAAAGGCATTTCATATATGAAATTCAAAATTCTAATTGACACAATCTTATAAACTTGGGCTTTGGTTTTTTTCCACTTCTCTGTCTTTATTTCGAAGTATGTAGTTGTAGCAAGAGCTGGCAAGCCCCTGCTGCATGGAAGACAGTGGAGAAAGTGCTTTGTGAGTATTGTGCATCCCATCATCTCCCCTCAGCAACCCCCAAGTGAACATTAAAGGTGCTCGTTAGCATGTACTAACTGAGCAGCAGGGCAGAAGTGGCTCATTGTGTAAAGAATCAGGTGTAAACCTGTATCAGGCCATCTCAGTAGGAGAGAAGAATATGGTGCTGTGAAAAGACAAGGGATATATGCCGCCTTTCTACTATCTTGTGGAACTAGACAAGTCGCAGAGCCTTTTGAGTATCAGGTTGCCTTTGATAAAATGTGGGTAACGGCATTTAACTCCTAGTGTTGTTGTGAGGGACCCAAAGAGAAGATATGTGCAAACACCAAGCCCAAGGTCACATGGATAGCATGTATCCAAGAAGCACTCGTTTCTCTCCTCAGCTCGTCTTGGCACATAGCCTTCTTCCTCCTTCCTCACTCACCACTTAATCTTGCAGAACTTCCAGCTTGTCCCTTCTGGGATCCCTGTGCCCTTACTTCCCACTCAGACTGCTCATGCTTCCTCAAGCTTCATGGATGGAGCTCTGTAATTTACACAGAACCAGAATGCTCTTTCCTTCACATTCTAACAAAGCTAAAATACCATTAACCTTTAATACATAACCTTTGTAAAGCATTCCTTGGTTTCCTCACAGCCAGAATTTTTTCTTTTGAACGCCTGTGGACTTTATACTTTAATTATGGTTCATATTTATTTAAATCTTATCTGTACCATACAGGCATTTACATGTCCATTTCTGTCTGCTTTTAGCACAGTTCTTTGCAAGTTCAGCACTCAATAAAAGCTTGTTTTTAATTTTAAAAACTTGCAACTTCAGATTTAAAAAAATATTAAGCTTTGTCAAAAGGAGACATCCATGCTTTGGTTTAGGCCAAATTGTAAAAATCACTTTTACATTTTTCCCTTCTATTTGCTTAAGTATCTGAATACTTACAAGGCTCTTGTGCAAATAAACCTGGAATTAAATACTGATTAGGAGCCTGTGGCCTGGCATCTGTCTCTTAGAGTTTAGTGAAAGATACTGGGTACACATGGAGCTGTTATGAAAGGCAAGAACCTTGTGGAATAATGAATGGATAATCCCCCAAATCTCTTTGCCATACATCAATGTCTCTTAAAAGTAGCTTGTTACAAAGGCTCATTCTGAAAGACCAGAATCCTTTGGACACGGAACACTACAGAGACAACTACAAGCCTAATGGTACCACCATTCATGGCTGAGAAACACCACGTGGGAGGCAGTAGAAAAGCCACATTGGTGGTGTCTGCAGTGGGTGATTTCATGTGCACAAAGCACCTTTCCTTTAAGGCTTGCCCTTTCTGATAGCTCCAGTGAATGCTGCATATGTGTTCAGCAAGTTCTTTCCACTCTGGCTGGTCAGAATTTGAATATCTCCCAACCACATGTAATGCGAGTTGTTCATCTTACAGCCCCACACATCTGTAGCTTAGTGTTTAACTGAGGAGCTTTTTCTCTGTGTTGCTCTCTCCTCTTATATTCTACCCCCACAAATTCCACCTCACACCCCCAAATTGTACTCCATCTTCATCCCTACCTGGGTTCCACATTCTGTGTCATAGTCCAGAAAATGTCTTTTGTGGAACACATCTCACTTGTGTCATTTTTCTCAGGGGTCATAGCCTGTTGTCCCATGTCTGAGATAGTTGCTTCATATACTTTGTTTTCTGGCTCTTTATACCAAGAGGATTAGTGCAATACCCGTTACTCCGTCTTGACTGAGAATGGAGTCTCACATGCTTATTCAAACTTTGTTTCTTATTCTTTCCCCCCCACTAGTCAGTAAGACCTTTCCAGGCGGTGACAGGGTCTCATTCAACTCTGTTTCTAACGCTTTACATAGAGTTTAGCACATAGAAGACATAATCAATGTTGCTGAATGAAAGAATGAGTTGACTATTGTTTAATTGATCCACAGTATGTAGGGTGTCTATATTTAGTTGAGACATTGATGTAAATATTGAAGAATGTGAGGTTTTTTAAGAAACATAGAAAGATCTGTTAAACAATTGAATTCATAGGCACTAGCAATCTATGCTAGGGTAGACTAGTTCTATATTAAACCTATTTAACATTCCTTTCAACTGTAAAATGCCAATATTCAGAAACAGAGATCACAGGGTTTCAGGTACCCATAGGACAGTGCTGACAAGTTATTCTAAAATTACTAGTGTTAGCTGATTTTAATATTCAGTCCATGAAGTTGACAAATGCAGTTATATCCGTTCAGAGTATATCCCTCTACGCATATATCAAAATTATAAACTTTTAGGTTATAGTTTCACTTACCTTAGTCTTTTGAAAGGACTGTGGTGGCTTTTCATTTATGCAAGAAGTGCATTGAGTTGGTCTTTCTAAATGTATCTAGTTTTTTTTCCCCTATGTTTGAAAAGTAGATTTACAAATTAAAATTACAACCAAACTGCTTTATAATACACAAACTGAGTGGGAAAGAACTCCTGCTTTTACACGGTAAAGATTTCTCTCTGAAATCTTAATGCAAAATCTGTAGAGGAAGTTGTGCATAAAAAGTATCTGTATGTGGAAGTCTCTTAAAAATTAATGATGCTTAAAATCTTTGAATATGGCTACATTTCTTATAATTAAAATAATTTTACCTACTTATTTAAAGAGTTCCAAAATTTTGAAGTACTGTAGCCTCCCTCTACCCCATACATACACATGCACATGCACACAAATCACTCTTACCAAACTGATAAATTATTCCTACTCTATATGTCGGTTCAGTATTGCACAATATTTTATCAAAAATGGTCATTTAATACTTAATCTCATTTGATCCAAAGGATTCTTAAAATTCCCTTTTGTTTCTTTTTGAGTGTATTTCTGGTTTCTTTCAATGAAAGGCAGCAGTTTTTTTGGTTAAGGAACTCAACTGTGAATGAAATAGCAAATCGGTTGGTTCATTCTTCTAGTTACCTTCGGCAAGTCACCTTTTCATCTTTGTTCTTTGATTACACAACCAACTAGGTGGAAATAATAATTTGATCTCCACGTGAGAGTGAAGGACCCCTGAAATTCTAATATAGGATAACAAAAAACTGGTTCATTATTGAAGGAACGTTTTCAAAATCTGATTATACTTATTTAAAGCTTGAGTGAGGTGACGTTTAAAGCGCAGTGATTTAAGTTTGTGGTCCCAGAGCTGTTCAGAACGAAAGGTTTTATTTCACTTTGTTTTTCTCCAGCATTTACCCCCTTGGTTTACATTCCCCAGTTAGGAATTTAAAGTGAACCCTTGCCAAAGCCTCAGGTTCCACCTGGTTTGGGGTTGAAACCACATGAAGCCACTGAATTTTGCATAGTTTCCATTTGAAATGATATGTCAGCTTAGGTTTCTTTTCACTCTGAGCCAGGTTTGCAGGAAACTTGGCCAAGCTTTAGTTGAACCTGCTCTGAGTTTCAATTTTTATATCAGACCCTAAAATGAGGCCACTCACCTAGTTCAGTCTTTCTAAAAGCTTCTATTATAATGTCCCCAGAGTGTGTATAATCATTACTAGAGGCTGAGGTGTGGTAACACCTTGTTTCAGTATAATGTGGGGGAGAATTTCTCAGCTACTTGGAACCCATTCTAATTGGGAAACCAGACAGACTCAATAATAGAGGCTCTAGTGTCGGGCATAACATTTAGGGGAAAGAATTTCTTTTGAAGTTTCAACAAAAGGGTTTTCAAGTAAGTAGCTCAGAGAGACCAGGTTAATTCACTTTTTTTCTTTGTCTCTTCCTTTACTTATGCATTCATTAATTCAACAAATATTCACTGAGCACCTACCGTGTGACATGCCAAGCCCTCTTCTAAGGTATTCACAATATATCAGTGAGCAAAATATGTAGCAATCCCAACCTTTGTGGGTCTTACCTTCTAATAGCAGAAGACAGAAAATAAAAATAAGCAAAATATGTATGTCAAATTTATGTAGTATATTAGAATGTAGTAAGTATTCATTTATAGTAAAAATGGGAGGGAAAATGAAGTAACATTAGATATCAGGGTAGAGTGCAGCATTGAACATAATTCACAAGGAAAGCCTCATTCAAAGGCTAAGGTTTGAACAAAGACTTGAAAGAAGCGAGGAAGTAGCAACCAGATATCTTGAGGAAGAACATTCTAAACAGAGGGAACAGCTAGAGCAAAGCCCCAGCATGGAATTATTCCTACATATTAGAAGAACCACAGTGAGACCATTATGGCAGACAGAAATGGAGTGAACAAACAGAAGTGTGGTAGAACATAAGGTCAAACTAGTAACAATAGGTCTGCACATGACCTGTAGGCCAAGAGAAGGATTTTGACTATTTCTCTAGATGAAAACACAGCCATTGAAGGATTTTGTGTAAAGAAATCCTGCCTTTTGACTTATATTTTAAAACGCTCTCTTTATCTGTCATTGAGAGTAGAATATAGATGAGCAAAGGTAAAAAGAGAAGATTTATTACAAGACTGAGAGGAGAGTGGTTCATGTTTAGTGATAGCAGTGCAAGTAGCAAAAAAGTAGCCAGATGCTAGCTATTTTTGAAGATAGAGGCAACAGCATTGACTAATTGATTAAATGTGGCAGGTGAGGTGGAGGAAAGAAAAGGAAAGAATCAAGAATTTTGAACCAAGTAATCGAAAGGATTGAGTCACCATCGACTGAAATCAGAAAAGCTAAAGTTGGAAGAGTTCTGGGGAAGAACTTGATCAGGAGTTCAGTTTTGGAAGTCAAGTTTGATACATCTAGACCTCCAAGTGGAGATATCATTGAGCAAGTTGTTGGATTGATGAGTCTGGATTTGAGATTAGAGGTTTGCATTTGGAATTCATTAATTAGCATGGTATCAACAAAGATGTGCATGTAGACAGAGAAAAGAAGTAAGGTCTAGCCTCTGGGGTACTCCAACATTTAGAAGTCAAAGAGAAGAGGAGGGATCATTAGCAGACAACACTGAGAAGGAGCCTAGTTAAATTTTAATGGGAACACATAGGGGTGGGGGAGCTGAATGAAGATAGGGTTTCAAGGAGGGGAGAATGACCAACTCTGTCCAGTCTGATGAGGATTGAGAACTAACTGTTGGATCTGTCTCTTTGGTAGTCAGTGCTGAAATGTGTAAGAGTAACTTCAATAGAGCAGAGGGAGAGAGAGCCTGATAGTAGCAGTGGGAATAGAGAATGGGAGAAGAGAAAGTAAGACAGAAATATGATGGCTCTTCCAAAGAGTTTGCTGTATTGGAGCGAGGGGGCAGCTTGTGAGAGAGAAGCTAGGTCAAGAATGTTTTTGAAAGGTGGGAGAAATAAACAGTATGTATAAATGCTTAGGTAATTTTGGAGGAAAATTATGATCTGAGCAAAAGAGGGGAGCGCTACTGGAGTATAGTATTCGAATGGATGAGAAGAAATAGAACCAAGTACATAGGTGGGAGAATTAGCTTCAGACAGAGGGAATATGAGTAATTCACACACTTAAAAAGTTAGAAGGCAGAATATAGGGGAACAGATGCTGGAAATTCTCCTCCAATTGCTTTTATTTCCTCAGAAAAGCATGAACTGAGATTATACCTTGCAAAGTGTGAAGGTCAAGGAGGAGTGCTGTGGGCATAAGAAGGGAGGAGGTGGTGTGAAATGGACATAAGACAGGGAGAATGGAGGAGTAACAGGACTAGGGATAGCAAGTGTTGTTGCCTGCCAGCACATAGAGACTCCTTAAAGTTAATAGCACTGAATATTACATAAGAACATTTTGGGTGATGTGTTTGTCTCTGGACATGTTCACTTGCACAAGTGCAGCTGTGGAGTAGGCAGGGAGTTAGATTTAACTAGGGTTGAGGTATGCCAAGCAAGGATGGCAAAGTGGTGGAGGAGGACCGGAATTGAGAGTATTTACAAAGGACTGATCATAATGACTAACTGTGGGATTTAATCTGATTAGGAGGGGAGTGAGGACATTAAGGGAGTAAGATCTAGTAAAGGAGTGGTAGGATCAAAGGCCTGAATCGCCCTGCTGTGTCAAATAAGTGTTGGAGTTGGCACATGGAAAGACCAAGAATAACATCAGAAGACAGGATGCCAGAAATTGAGATGATGGGAAGGGTGGCAGCTACCAGTATTGCTAAGAGCCAGGGTTTGACTAGATTAGCCTAGAGATTAGAGGAAAGGTAATCCAGGGTTCAAAAAGGATGAGGCTATAGGGCTGGTGAGCTCACATCCATGAACTTTGAAATCTCCAAAAATTCAGACAGGTTTAATACAGTATTGGAGAGAGGCAGGAGCTAAAGTCACTTAATAAATGAAGAGAAATATCCTAGGGTCAGTCAATAACTATGGAAGTGGTAGTTATGTAATCTGATGACACAAGCTAATATTTTTATAAGGCAAGAAATAAGAAAACACACAGATTCAAGGAGGAAACTAGAGAGAGGGAGGGGGGCTAAGAGGGAAAGGATGGAAGGGAGGAAGGAAGAAAGGCAGGCTGACTTTAAGAAAGATTTTAGCATAACACTGATTTAATGGATTACCCAAAATTCCATTCCATTTTCTAAAATTATATTACTTAAACATAATTATACACAAACCTGGATGAATCGTTACATTTTGTGTAAAGAAATATTCTGCCAAAATGAGATTCTTTCCTTCCCCACCAGAAGCTATCAAGATGCTGCTTCTTGTTTTCTAGTGAAATAAATAAATAAAAATCCTTAGAAAAGTGTCAAACAATGGTGTAGGAGAAGGAATCCATTGAAGTATAGATGGTCCAGGCTTGCTTTATAGCAATAATAAACCAAATATCTTCCCTGGGAAAAGATCTGAACTCTCTGAAGGACGATGAAGAGTGCTTCAGACATATAGTGGTGGCTTTATTACCCCTTTTATGGCTTTGTGTCTTGTCCTTAGTTTGACAGAAGATCATTCCAAAGTGAATTTATTTTGGTGATGATCCCTGTACAGACTTTAGGCCTGCAAAAAAGTAATTCATACTATTCATCCTGATGATGGTTAAGAGAAGATATTCAAATTTTTATATTTTCATAGTTAAGAAACATTTCATTCTTGCTGCCCTAAGAATATTTGAAAAAAATTTTTTTCCTGGAAGTCAGGAATGACACCATGGCCAGATTCTGTCCCAATGTGACCCCACAGAGACTCAGAAAGTGCTCAGTGGCACTAAATCACTTGCCTGTTAATCCCATTGTCAGTTCAGTTTTGTAGTGGAAACGAATCCTACTTTCTTTGGACTGAAAACAAGAAAGATAGCCAGGTAGAATTCCCCGGGAGTAATTTTCCTTTTCACACCTTCAAGTCATCTCTTTGCCTGTGGTGAGTGATGGCAAGGATGACACCAGGTATGCATGTTATGTGATATTGTGCTGGCTTCGACTCCTTGAATGACATCCACAGTGTCCTGATCTCAGCAGTCCTGCTCAGCTTCTGTAGACTCGTTCCTCTGGCTTCTTTCATGAAGTTGATCCATCTTGTATTTGCTCTTCCTCTATTCCCACTGTCTTCTGTTTTTTTTTCCAGCATTATTGTCTTTTCCAAAGACCTCTTCCTTCTCATGGTGTGCCCAAAGTAGGACAGCTTTGGTTTTGCCTCCAGTGAGCTTTCAGGCTTAATTTCAGGCTTCATATGCTCTACAACCCACTTGTTTGTCTTTCTGTTGATTCAGAGTATCCAGGGAGCTCTCTTTCAACACCATATTTCAAATGAATCAATTTTTTCCAATCAACCATCTTCACTATCCAACTTTCGCATCCATACATAGGAATTGATATTACAAGGGTATAGCTTTGGTCTGTAATGACACATCTTTGCTCTTGGAGATCTTCCCTAATTCGTCTATTGCTACCTTTTGAGTCTCAGCCTTGTCTTGATTTCTTGCTCTAGTTTCCTTCTGAACTGATGACTGAACCAAGGTAAGCAAAATCTTTAACAATTTCAATGACTCATTTTGAAAATCAGTCAACTTTTCTAAGCAATTGGTGGAGAGAAAATAATATTCAAATGGGAAAAGATAATTCAATAGGGGATTTTTAATGAATTAGGATCTTGCTAATACTTTATTGTAAATAGCAATAACATTATAAACTGCAGTGCTCTTCCCAGGCAGCCGACACTATGTAGAATGGATTTGGTGGGTTTCACCTAAAATGGCCATTGTCAATCATTCACTTAACAGATATCAATGCATGCTTTACACATGCAGGATATTGTTCTGAGACCAGTGACCTGCAGGCTCCATTCTCAAGGAGCTTACATTCTAGGGTGACCATAAGATTAAAGCTTCCTGTCAAATTGACTGCTAAAGACCAGGTATATTTAAAAGGACAATGAATAGTCTTTAGTACATATTTTTTAAAACTCTTCAGTGGATGATAACTCCAACTCCATTGTTTGCTAGAATATACTTCAGAAAATGATTAGATTTAATAATGAAAATTTGCCAAATCCTGCACCAAACTGTAAAGTTTGTAAGTACAAACTGCTATATAACCAAGCATCAAGCTCCTGCCCACCCTTACCAGCTTAGGGATGCTTAGGAAGTGGCTGAAGCATTTCCCAGTAACCTCACAAACCAGGTGTTTTGAGTCTAATGACATTCCTTTCCTCAAGTGGCCATGTTAGAAATACCAACAATATTCTGTGCAGAGAGCTCTCCTTCAACTCTGCAAACATAAAGGGCTTCCCCTCAAGGCTCTTGGCTGTGCTTTAGTACAAAGGAGAGTTTAAATTTATGGACTTTGTTTCCAAAGATCAGCCTATCTTTTATTTTACCAGTCAGTCTATTACAATGACTAACCTTTTTTAAAAAATGCTTCTAGGCCCTGTCCAGATAGCTCAGTTGGTTAGAGCATCGGCCCAATACTCCAAGGTTGTGGGTTCCATCTCTAGTTAGAACACGTATAAGTATCAGCCAGTGAATGCATAAATAATTAAGACAACAAATCAGTGTTTCCTCCCCTTTCTCTTCCCTTTCTTTAAATAAAAAAAAATATTTAAAAAAATTTTTTTAAACTCTTCTATTTCAAAATATTTGTTTCCCAAAGCTTATAGAGGCCTCTTGAGTTTCATTCAAGTTTTATGGGTTTGCGTAATGAGAAAGACAGAAAAAGAAAGTTTCTTGTAAGTATCTGAAAGGTAGGACTAATCCAAGAGTATTTGAAATGCTCTAGAAATACAAATAATAAAATGTCAATGTGACCAGTTCTGTTTGGCTTCGGCTGTGACTGATGTTCTTGAGAATCCCCATCTGGTTCTTGGGCCCCTCTGCTTTTCCCAGGACTCCATCACAGACAGGAAGAGCGTGTGAGCACTCTTAGGACAGGCACTTCACACGCCAAAGTAGCTTGTATTCAGAGCTTTATTTTAGCAGTTTACAGCCATAGTCTCAATCTATAAATTGGCTGTCCACAGAAAAGATATAAAGAGAAAATAAAAGGGAGAAAACCTCTAGCTAGCCGATTGTTCTTAGAAGACCTTGTAGTAGAAACTAAAATAATACAAAACCTTACAATAGCTATGCCATTGAGGGCAAGTGAAAAGACAAGGTGAATGACCAGTGGAACAAGAGGAAAGAACTGGAGGTCAGAAAGACAAAGGGCTCTGCGCAGAGAGCAAAAGACTTCATTCCAGATGCTCCGAGATCAGTGATGGCTGGTGGCAGCTTTGTGACTAAGCAGGCACAGGGTTTTATTTTACTTAAAATACCAGTTACAGGGGGGAAAACAACACAGAATTGCAGGTGCTGCCAATACATGCATTTCTCCACACATTCCTAAGTAGAGGGTAGACAGAGGATAAACAGATTAAACAAAAAATAAACAACCATTATCCATACAGATTTAGATACTTAAAAGTGAATGAGATTCTCATTGTGTGGTTTCTGACTCTGTGCGTGTGTGTGTGTGTGTGTGTGTGTGTGTGTGTGTGTGTGTGTGTGTGTTTCTTTAGAATTGCAGGAAAAAATGCATGATGAAAAATGATGGTTGACTAACAAAATCCTCATGTGTTTCATGGGGGTGGGGTGCCAAGAGAAATATGGATAAGGGAAATGAGAAAGAGGGAATTTGTAAATAGTTTTGTTAAAAACTCCCCACCCTCAGTATAATGCAACCAACTAAAGAAAGGCTACTTTTGAGAGGATAACATTTTAAAGATAAATAATAAAAAGGTGATGTATCCAGCCAATTTCTTGCTTTCTCCAACTCCTTGATTCCTCTAATCCTTTCAGTCATCTTGCCCTTTGCCCCCACATGACCTTTGGCACCTCGCCTCCTGACCTTAAAAATGAGGATTTCAGAGTTTCAGGGATGAAACCACCTGCTGCTCTACTCTACCCTTTTCCCTTCCCCAAACATGGCATTTAAAGAGAATGACAGAGTGTATAAATATGCTAATATGCTGACCCAGCCTAAATCCCCAACTCAGCAATTCCCATAAAACAGCTGCAGTGATAGGTTAGATTTCATAATTCTCCCACTACTGCCCACATAGGAATGAGAGTGAAAGATCTTATAGAAAGAAGTGGATTCTCTTTTCTTCTCCCCTAGAAAAAGTGAAAAAGTCAGACCAAATTCTCCAAAGATAAGTCAACTTAATATTCTGTTTTAGAACGGAAGTGACTTGCTTTTTTTTTTTTTTCTTACAAATACTGAGTAGAGAACTGAAAAGAGATTTGGTTATGTAAAATTTTCTTTCAAAAACCCAACTTTGGGTGCACAGCTGTTAGAAGACAGTCATGTCAGTCATGTCACCATCCTGAGAAATGGTGTCCTTTAGGTAAGGGACTGAACTGAGACAACAGCATGGCTTTTGAGCTATTGATGAGATGTACTGTCAGCGGGGGAGGCAGCGGGGACAACAGCGAGATGCTGAGGAGCCACAGCAGTTCTCTCACACAGGACTTCCTTGTCCATTTCGGTTACAAATTTAATTTGGAAGATATTTTAGCTGACTAAAGGACGCATGAATTCAGCTAAAATATGGACACATAACCTGGTCCCTTTATCTCAAAAAGAGGAAAATCTAACTAAACCTCAGTACTGGCATAGAGCCATAACTGTCCTCTTTAACCAACATATTGAATTAGACAGCTGTACTTTCCCAAAGGGTTGAAACTTTTATCCTGCAGAAGTGTGCTGAGATGGGGGTGGGGGGTTGGGGGGAGTAGAGCCAGAAAAGGAGAAGGCACTTCTTGAGGGTTCCCTGTATGGCAGGCAGAATGCTAACTCCTTCATACCCATGCCAACTCTTTAATCCCTACAGGAGTGCTATTAGGTAATAGGTGTGATTATTATCCCATTTTACGGAAAAGAAAACTGATTAGGACACTTGGGGATCAAGAAGCAGATATGAGACTTAAATCCAGGTCTGCCTGGGCCTGTGTTCTTCCCAAACTGTCCAAACTCAGGTGTCCCCTGCTTTCCAAAAGTAGAAACCTATGACCCTTCCGTAAGCTGAAATGGCGTAAAGCACAGAAGTAATTACCATAGAGCACATCTTGCCAACGGATGTGCAAAAAACATGGAGATGAGCACAGATGTTCATAGACACTTAGAGGTCTGGTGGTTTGATGCTGAGAGTTGTTCCCAGGAAAGGAGCTTGGCTCGGCCCCCTGCTCTGGGTCCATGTTGCCTCTGTCACAGCTCACTGCAAACAAATGCTGAATACGACTTTATTACTTTCCGCCTTTTACTTATTTGTTCATGTATCTAATATTTTTTATCCATTTCAGAGAGAGAGGGAGATAGAAACATCAAGGATGAAAGACAATCATTGATCAACTGCCTCCTGTACACCTCACTCTGGGGGGTCAAGCCCCTAACCTGGGCATGTGGCCTGACCTGAAACTGAACCATGAATTCCTGGTTCATAGCTCGATGCTCAACAGCTGAGCCGCACTGGCCAGGCTTTGCCTTTTATTTCTAAAAGTGAAAATTCTCTCCAATTTTCTTTTTATTAGGGAAAACAGGCACTAATGAAGGGTCTTTTTGTAAAAGTAAAGTGGTTTAAAGTGAAATTTCAAAAAGTGGGAGATACTTGTACACCCCAAAACCGACTTCTCATCAGACAGGCCCAGTTCCCTCCTATGCACTCTCTTCAGATTGTCCCTTGTGGCTTTGTAAGTGCTGGACTTTAAAAAATGATTTTGTCTTCATATTTGCATGCGTGTCTAAATGAAGACTTTGCAAATATATTGCCTTCTCCTTTATATCAGTATTCCTTGTTAATTCCCCATTTTCCTCATTTTTTTCCACCAGAAGGGAACACTCCATGGGTTGGGATGGAGATGGATGGAGATGGCAGTGGCTTGGGTAAAAATTTGCCAAGAGAACAAATACTATCTTCAGAGCTCACTGTCTGCTTCAGAAATGTGATTACAGTAATTAATAAGAAAGCTGAAAATTCAATTCTATTGTGACCAAGACAGATCCCTACGGAAGGAACCCTACATCTTAATGTCATCTTAGGAGTGTTGTTTATTCTGGAATCACTTTTTAAGTGCAGGCGCATTATAATCAGTGCTTTCTTTTTCTCTCTGTCTGTAATTACCAAGAAGACCTTTTCTTTGTTTCTGTTTGTGTGGTGGCTCCATAGCTCAGCATCGCCACAGGAAAGGGAACTTTAAGCTGATTAAGTGCACTGCCACCCATCTAGGGGGGTATTCTCACTGCCAAGCTCAGGAATTCGCATCCTTCATGGCAGCGGCCGCTCCCCAGCTGAAGACCTGGGATGCATGTGCCCCCTGATAACCAGTGACAGGATCTTTTTTAGTGACTTCTGTTGAGACTCCAAAAGGGACAAGTTGAGGTTAGGAAGTAGATCCATTACTGAAGTTACTGCTTCTCCATTAAAGAACATTGAGAAATAAGCCCTTAAAAGAGCTCATCCATTTAGACTACAAGATTGGTCTTCAGGTTACCCTATAACCTCAAACTTTGTATCTTTCCATTAAAAAGTTTCTTGCCTGAGGGTCTTGCAAGGGAACACGAGTCATTTCTGTGTCTTAAAATAATTGTTTCAAAACAAACAGATACGTGAGGAAGCATTAAGCTTCACTGAACCTTAAAAGAATTTTTTCCTATTTAGGGGGAAATAAAAAATCTGGGCAGCAATATGAATAGAATAGATGCATTAGCTTTGTGAAAAACAGGCCACTAACTCCTTCCTATTTCCCCCAAACAACAGATACTTTGCTGCTATTAATAACTGTCATAAACAAAAGACCTAGTGCTTTCACAACCATCTGAAAGAAGAAAATGCAGGGCAGGATCTTTAAATGTATACTACAGTAAGCAAATGAAGAAAATAATAGAGAGGAAAGTGGACAACTACTTATTTGACCCGAAGCCATCATAGATTAATTAGTAATTGTGAGTACAAATATGACTTCAAGTGTGCAAATTGATTAACTGGGATATATAAATATTAAGAAAAAAATCATGAATTAGATCCCTAATTGGCCAAGTGATTAAGAATGCTTATTTGTTCCTACTCTCTTTAATACAGTCTTCTATACGCTTGGTTGAGACTCCACAAGGAACAAGTTGAAAAACCTGATCTCTGATATCTATATTCCCAGTGAAGCCTGGTTCACATTGGGTTATGCAGAGTGGTAAGGTCTACTCTCAAGACCTTTGGGCCATTTGTTCCAAAACCAAGCAAGTTGAAAAGAATGTAGTTATTTTTAGCCCCTGATCTGTCTCTCTTGTGATATTAAAATCAAAGGCCTTGTTGTGAATCACCTAAAACTCCATAAACAAAGTTAAAAGGCAAGCAACAGACTAGGAAAAAATATTTGCAAGGGTCACTTATAATGCTGATCATTTTCTATGGCCTAAGAGAGTTTTGTTCTTAGCTGCTATGATAGTGACAAAACCTCCTAACATGGAAGGGGAGTGATAAGGAAGCTGTCAGTGGTTTGGGGGAAAATCTCCCGTAAATGATGTTGGTGAGAGCCACACAAAGGAAGTTCATCTTGAGGCTGAATACACTCGCTAATGTACATTTCACATTATCCACCTCTTGGCTTGCTTACTTGCATTTCTTGCAGGAAGTATCTGTTAATTAAATAGGTAATCTCCAAGTCCAAATGACAATGGAAAAAAATTCAGGAAGCATTTACCAATGGTTTAAATGTCTATAATGTAATATTGCATCTTTAGAGCCAAATGGCTCTTTGAGACACTCTTTAGGTAAGAATTACACAATAGCTACTTTTGCTAATCCATGTATGGTTAATTTCTGGGTGACTTACTGTCAGTTCTTAAAGGAATTATTTATACACCAGAAGAAATAAGAATCCAGCGCACTTGAAGATGCCAACTCTGAAGAATAGGGTTATATTTCTAGAAGCATCACCAGTCATTTGAAGTTTTATAATACATAAGAATAAGTGCCAGAAGAGCAGGAATATTCTGTTCCTGTTACTTATATCTGTTTTATTACCAATTCAAATTTCAACATTGATGAAGTCAGCTTGATTTTCAAACATCATGGACTGCATTTCCTTGACAAATGCATGCATTTTAAGACATTATTTTACCACTCTTTTGAGACTTAAGATAAATGAGACAAGATAGTGATATCAAAAACCAATATGAGAGGTTGGCAAGATTACAAATTTCTCAAACCCATGAAATAAATGTGTGACATTGATTTAATTGATGTCATGCATATTTAACACGAATTCTATTTTTAAGTTGTTCTAAACACAGAAGTCACCATTCATAATTCATTAATACTTAAGTGAAAACTTTTTATATAATTCAGATAAGAATGTGCTGATTGGAAGTGGAAGAATATTAGATTTCATAAGAACTGTTTCTATAACAAAAGCAAGCTGTTTTATATGGTGTGTGCATGAGAGTGTGTGAGTGTGTGTGTGTGAGAGAGAGAGAGAGAGTGTGTATGTGTGTGTGTGTGTGTTGATTAGAATGCTTTGAGTTGATATAGGAAAAAAGTGGTCCAAAATGCCTTACGTAACTAGTGCATATTTGGGTCACAAATGATAATTCCAGGGAATAGGGCTTCTGCATCTAGGGCTGTACTAGAGCTCAGTTTAAGAGTTTAAGTCAGGGACAGGAGAGAACCAAGATGGCGGCATAGGTAAAACACCTATCTTGCCATCATACTCAGCAATTTTAATACTACAACTTAACGAAAGAACAAACACCTTCCAGAATCACCAGAAAGCTGGCCGACTGAAAATTCCACAAATAAAAGTGAAAATAAGACACTGTGACTCGGAGGAGCAGTGGTAGACAGTGTTGAAAGATTCCTGCGGAGAGAGGTTTGGAGCGTGTGCCAGCGGAGAGGGTGGGCGGCTAAAAACCGGCCAGTTTTCTCTAACGGGGAGACAAAGACGTCCCACTGGACTGATTCTCCAGCTCTGGGCAAAGTCCAGAGAACCCACTATCATACGGGGTGAAAACTGGACAGTGGGAGGGCACACCGAAGCTCGGCTTGTGGAGAAGGCAGCTTGCCTGAACAGCTCAGCTGCGTGACCGCGCACAGAGCGCTCTGCGACTCTCTCTCTCATTCGGAAAACCGTCAGACTGCTTTGTTTTATGACCCTGGGTGAGACATTGGGCGTGCAGACTCATTTGGGGAGAGTCTGAATTCCCCGGCAGCCGGTGGAGCTCGGCAGCAGCTCTCTCTCAGAGGTGCTAGTGGCCATTGCCCCCGGAACAGAGTCCCTGGGGCCCCATAGGGTGGAGCTAACGCTGTCTGCTTGGCCTGGAGACTCCGCCCATCCAACCTGAGCACAGCTGAGCTTCACAGACAATTGGCCTGAGGTCAACCCCTCCAAGTGCTAACAATGATTAACCTGAGCTTAACTTTAGCAAGACTGTGAAACCCATATCCACATCAGGTAACTGGGGAGGCTGAGCCACTCTCCCTAGTAGGAAGTCTACCACACAAAGCTAATTGACCAACTCAGGGAAGCAGCCACCATGCAGAGACATGGAAAGAAATCATATGTGAAAGAAATGGAGGAAAAAAAACGACTGGACATGGAATTCAAAACCACGGTTATAGGGTTTTTCAAGAGGCTCCAACAAAAGGTTGAGGCCTATAAGAAAATAAGCAAGAACACAAAGGAAATGATCAAGACCAACGTGGAAATGAATGAGTCCTACAAGGAAATGAACAAGACCCTCAAGGATATAAAGGAGACTCTCAAGGATATGAAAAAGGACCAACCAGAAATTAAGCATACACTGACTGAAATAAAAAATATTATACAAAGACCTAAAAGTGCTCTGGAGCACCCCAAGAACCAAGTTAAAAATTTGAAATACAAAGAGGTGAAATCCACTCAGCTGAAAAAGCAAGAAACCAAAAGAATCCAAAAAATTGAAGATAGAGTAAGGGGCCTCTGGAACAACCTCAAGCATAACAACATCCGAATTATAGGGGTGCCAGAAAAAGAGAGAGACCAAGACAATGATAATCTATTTGAAGAAATAGTGACCAAAAACTTCCCACACCTGGTGAAAGAAATTGACTTAGGAGTCCAAGAAGTGCACCGAACCCCAATATATAGGAACCCTAAGAGGACCACACCAAGGCACATCATAATTAAAATGCCAAGAGCAAAAGACAAAAAGAGAATAATAAAAGCAGCAAGAGAGAAACAGTTGGTTACCTATAAGGGAGCACCCATATGATTGTCAGCGGATTTCTCAACAAAAACGATGCAGGCCAGACGGGAGTGGCAAGAAATATTCAAAGTGATGAACAGCAAGAATCTACAACCAAGATTGCTCTATCCAGCAAAGCTATCATTCAGAATTGAAGGTCAGATGAAGTGCTTTGCAGATAAGAAAAAGCTAAAGGAGTTCATCACCACCAAACCAATATTATATGAAATTCTGAAAGATATTCTTTAAGAAGAGGAAGAAGAAAAAGATAAAACTGTAAATTAGGAACAACAAATACACATCTATCAACAAATGAATCTAAAAATCAAGTGAATTAATAAGCTGATGAACAGGATAAACTGGTGAATGTAACCGAATCACGGACATAGAGAGGGAATGGACTGACAATTCTTGGGGAGAAAGGGGGTGTGGGAAGTGCAGCAAGAGACTGGGACAAAAATTATTCAACTATGGGAGAGGACAGTGGAGGGGGGTGAGGGCGGAGGGTGGGATGGTTACCAGGTGGAGGCGAAGTATAGGGTGAAAAAAAAAGGGAACAATGTAATTAGTAAACTGAACAATAAAGATAAAAAAATGTTTAAAAAAAAGAAAGAAAAAATAATAATAATCTGATGAACAGGATAAACTGGTGAATGTAACAGAATCACAGACATAGAGAGGGAATGGACTGACAATTCTTGGGGGGAAAAGGGTGTGGGAAGTGCAGCAAGAGACTGGACAAAAATCATGCAACTATGGGAGAGGACAGTGGGGAAGGGGGTTGAGGGTCTAGGGTGGGATGGGTACCGCGTGAAGGGGAGCTATAGGGGAAAAAAATGGAACAATGTAATTAATAAACTAAACAATAAAGATAAAAAAATAAAAATTTAAAAAGAGTTTAAATCATCTACTCTGCTTCCTTTCCTACATTTTTGGTCTCTGCCTGCTGAACAGGTCTCAATACAGAGGCATATTTACATCCTCATGTTTATAATGTGGCTGCTACAGCTCCAGATTCACACTCTCACAGTCTCAAGTCAATGGACAGCAGAGCACTGGCTCTGAATGACCTGGTGCTGGTTAAGTATGTTTTTGAAACAATCACTCTTGCTGAAAGGAAGGGAAAAAGAATATACAGCACTAAGGCCCCAACCCATTGCTAGACTACGTCAGCACACAGGAGTCTTCCCTGAGTGGCTGGGAAGCTTAGTGAGTTTTGTAAGCACTTGCCTGGAAGGTGAGGGAGAGATATTTAATAATGGTTTCTATGGAGAGGAGCTTAGAAACCAAGTACTGAGCGAAAAGGAGACAATGAGAGAAAAGAGAAAATCTTGTCATGTCTAAGCCTTCTCACATTAGTCTTTTCTTTCGCAAGCTTCAGTTTATTTCCAAAACAAAGTGAGGTAAGCCGAGATTGCGCCCTGTAGCTAGGTACATGATCGTGTCCAGGGCTGTCTTTGAAAAGAGCAGGGGCACATCTCTCAGTGAATCCATCCCACTGCCCACACTCACCCACTGTCAGCCAGCTTGCTGTCCGGCTGAGGGGGCTGCAGCAGAACCAGATACCTGAGCCTTTCTTCTCAGCAGCGTCAATCTAAGGCCTAAGAAATGGCTTTCAAATTCATTGGGAGAAAGTCAGACTTTCACAGCTTTTCATTCCTTTTTCTTTTCTTTGTTTTCTTTCTTTGTTTTCTTTTCTTTCTTCCTTCCTTCCTTCATTTCTTTTTGAGTCTACTGAATAAAAATGATCTTTTAGAACTGAAGCTCATTGGAAAACGAAAGGCTTTTAAAGATAAAAGATTACACATTATGTGAAAGAGGCATTTAAATGCCCTGATTGTTCTCACATTACATTATGATATGCAAATAAGAAAAGATCTGGTCCTATTTCGATGTGACTGAAAATACCAAAGGGTGAGGCAGCCAATTCATTTTTTAAAATATTTTACATTAGGTTGAAGAAATACCTGTAAATGAGTATATTGCCATGGAGACCATTATTCTTGTATTCCACAAGCATTTCCTAAATGCCTGTGCTGTGCTAGATTCTGGGTGGGCTCTAAAGGCACAATGACAGTCCAGATGCATGGGTATTACTAGATTCCAGAGGAGGGACACAGAATTTCTGGAGAAAGGAAGTAAGTGAGTAGGTGGCAGAGGGAGGTCAAGGAAGACTTTGTTGATGGGTGAACTGTCTTAAGGAATAAAAAATGGCCTGGCCAGTGTGGCTCAAATGGTTGAGCATCAACCTATGAACTAGAAGGTCATAATTCTATTCCCAGTTAGGCCATATCCCTGAGTTGTGGGCTTAATCCCTCAGTGGGCAGTGGGCAGTGGGCAGTGGGCAGTGTGCAGGAGGCAGCCAATCAATGATTCTTTCTCATCATTGTTGTTTCTATCTCTCTCTGTCCTTCTCCCTTCCTCTTTGAAATCAATAATAAAAAAACACAACTTTTTTTAAAAGTGGGAGTGGAGTTAGTTGGGCAGATATTATAATTGGGCATCATCAGGTGCTTGGACCTAAAAGGTGTTTTTAGCACTAGGACCATAATAGGGAAGAAAGGATAAAGTCTCCAGTTCTATGCAGTAATCCCCCACTGAATTCAATCAAATAGAAATGATGTCCACATTATACAGAATTGTGCTGGTGAAGCATATTCACTTGGAATGAATGCCATTTGTGAGACACATTGCCCCCAAGTAGTCTCAACCTACATAAGGACATTGCCTCTAAGAAGATGATGCCAGTGACCTGCCCAGTGTGGAGGGCAGTCTGAAGGATATCTAATTTTATCTCTGTCTTTACTCAGAAAAACCGAGGCAATGTGACCAAGGGAAATGCAGGGAAATTGGAGATTTACTAGTATATATTTACTCTTCTATCAAAGGGGAGAAAAAGATCTGGCTCTGGTGAGAAAATATATAACCTTGTTTTCAATGATGTAATAAATGAGAAGGACGAAAAAGTAGGCAGGAGAGTTAACCACTCCTATCAGATTATATATATATTATATATATATATATATATATATATATATATATATATATATATATATTAGAGGCCCAGGGCACAAAATTCATGCATGGGGGTAGGGGGGATGCCCCTCAGCCCAGCCTGCACCCCCTCCAATCTGGAATCTCCCCAGTAGGATCGGGCCTAAACAGGTAGTTGGATATCCCTCTCAAAATCCAGGACTGCTGGTTTCCAACTCCTCATCTGCCTGCCTTCCTGATTGCCCCTAAACGCTTCTGCCTGCCAGCCTCACCACCCCCTAACCACTCCCCTGCCAGCCTGTTTGCCCTTAACTGTGCTCCCCTGCAGGCCTGGTCACCTCTAACTGCCCTCCTCTGCAGACATCCATGGAACTAGAAGGAAACTGCCTTCAATTAGTTTTGTATCAAGTGCCTCCACACAACCCCATTGGGAATCAATTAAAAAATAATTTTTTAAAAATTCAGCCAACTGCCCTCCCCTGCTGGCCTTCTTGTGGTGGCCGCCTTGTGTCCAGATGGGGGCAGCCATCTTTGGCCACATGGGGCACCCATTTTGTGTGTTGGAGTGATGGTCAACTTGCATATTATTCTTTTGTTAGATTAGATAGAATTAGATAGTATAGAGGCCTGGTGCACGGGTAAGGGATGGCTGATTTGCTCTGAAGGGTATCCTGGATCAGGGTGGGGGTTCCCTTGGGGGTTCCCTGGATCAGAGTGGCCTAGGCAGGGGCCTGTGGTGGTTTGCAGGCCAGCCACAGCCCCTGGTGACCCAAGCAGAGGCCCTGGGATCTGAAATTTATTTATCTTCTATAATTGAAACTTTGTAGCCTTGAGTGGAGGCTTGGGATGGCCAGGGGTGCTGAAGCTTGGCTTCCTCCATTGACAGAGGCAACTCAAGCCTCCTGCTCTCTCCAGCTCCATGGCTGCACCATTTTTGTTAGGATTTATTTATCTTCTATAATTAAAACTTTGTAGCCTTAGCAGAGGCCTGGGCTGGCCAGGGTGTCTGGGAAGCTTGGCTTCCTCCATTGCCAGGGAGCCCCAAGCTTTCTGCTGTCTCCATGGCCATAGCCATCTTGGTTGGGATAATTTTCATACTCACTCCTGATTGTCTGGTGGGTATATTACTCTTTTATTAGATAGGAGATATATATGTATATAAAATGTTTTATTGATTTTTAGAAAGAAAAGGGAAAGGGATAGAGAAATAGAAACTTTGATGAGAGAGAAACATCATCAATCAACTGCCTCCTACACAACCCCCATTGGGGATCAATACAGCAACCTGGGCATGTGCCCTTACCAGGAATTGAACCAGAGACCTCTTGGTTCCTGGGTTGATGTTCATCTGCTGAACATCAACAGTATATTTTAAGGCAAGTATAGAAATCCCTGAACATGAATTTGAAAGCAGAAATTGTCCTGTGCATTCAGGTGTCATAGAATTCCAGTTGTCAAAGAAAGAAGAACCTACAAAGAGAGTCTTTCCTTCTAAATATTTGTTAAGGGGAACAAGCCATTTGATAAAATATGTGGGTAATGTGAATAGATACATGTATGGCTAAATAGTGAGGTTTGTTTTCTAAAGCAACGGATTTTTTTTTTTTAAATGAGATGGAAATGTTTCAAGCTCAGAACTGGATCCACCAATCTGTTGATCACTGAAAACGTTTGACTTTCCATCCTTCTTTCTCAGCACTTCTAGATCTAAGCCATTGATGGAAGGAGTCAAGGAGGGGCAGAAGGAATAGTATGAGGAATGCGTGTCCTTCCTTGAACTTGGGCATATAGACCTGTAATCGTGCACTTCCTTCACTGCAGAGCCATTTATTGGAAGGAGCAGTAGATACACATATTCCCTATAACACCTTCTGCCCAGGGATCTGAAGACATAGTCATTTCATTTTCTTCCTCACACACCTTCTTCATTGGCATAACTTCTCTTGGGAGTCCCTGCTTTAAAACCAGAGAGTTCCACATACTCTGAAGAATGTTGGGGAAGTTTGCACACATTTTAGATATGTGGGTGTGGTGGGGGGCAAAGAGATTCTTCACAGCACAAATGCAAGTTGCTCATTGGAGCAAGTCCCTTCACTCTAGACAGCGCTGACTTCAGTGAAAACATCCATGGAACTAGAAGAATACCACCTTCAATTAGTTTTGTGTCAAGTACAATATAGAGGGGGCGATCATGTGACATCGTAGGAAAGAAATCACATGACGTAGGGTTCCTTCTCCACTTTGAGTGATCTGGAGTTGGTCACTTAGCCTCTCCTAAATGCATCTGAGTGTGTATGTGTTCATTTGAGTTTATCAAAATCTTAATTTAAGGAATAACTGATATAACTGATACATATCCATAAAACAGATTTTTGCATTCCTTAAAGTAAACTCATTCCTTGAGTTTTAGGAGTTTAAATTTTTTAGGAAATTCTTGCTTTTCAAGTAAAGGTAAAATCAATTATATTTTCAACCAAAAAAGTCATATCTGCAGGAGCTAGAAGGGAAGAGGTTTATAGATGAAGAGAAATTATTAAGAATAAACATATCCCTGCATTCATTTCTGCAGAAGAGTTATTTTGTTATTATCTTTATACCCAACATTAACATTTTGCATTTAGATAAGGAAATAATAGAATATGTTAAGCAATTGTTTTCAACATATGGAAATTCATTTTTTGGGTATGAAATATGAAAATCCACCTTTGGTGGTGACCATTCAACCTATTTCAAGAAAACTCAGGTAACCTTTTGCTTTGTTGCGTCCATGTAAGCAAGATGGGTTACCAGCAGCTCTGTGGGAGCCATTTGAGAAAACTCAGCAGGGTTCTCACTCTTGCAATATTTGCTCAAATTGGCACAGTCTGCTCTAAAAATAATGCAAAGGATCTTGGCTTCATGAGCTGGAGTAAGTGAACATCCTCAAATGATCCTCCAGTATAACTACCTAGCTGCAGAAATGATGTTAGCAACTCTTTGTACATTTAAAAAAAAAACATTTTTAACTTCAATTCGGAGTATTTTAATGTGAATGGAATGGTCAATTGATTCTAGAAATCTCTTTCTTATAATTTACTATTATCCTCTCAATGGATTCATCTTCAAAATATGAGGCTTTTTGCCTCCCCCAGTTATATAAAATATTCATGCTGGGGAGGAAAAGCTTCAGGTAACTACCAGTATATTGTCTACATAAAGATTGTGGTCTTTTTTTTTAAGAAGCTAAAGAACAATTTATGCCATAATAAAGTTCCTTGAATCCTGGGAAATTACAAAACATAAAGGAATCCATTTGTTTTTTTATTTCCATAGCTAATGAGAGATTTCTAGCATTCTTTAACTGACCCAAAAACCTTAAACTGACTTAAATATTAGTTACATATTAGTTTGGAGATTGTTGCCTGCTGAGAGAATTTCATGTCCCCACCTGTCCCCATGGACTTCACAGCATTTATCACAAGTTGTAATTACACTTTTATTTGTGTAATTCTTTATTTCTTCAAATCTGTCATTAACCACAGGTTTTGTTTTTTCCTATTCTGAATATAAATCAAATTCTTCTGATTTTGACTTAAAAGGCTATGTGTGTTTTTTTTTAGCATTTTAAACCCAAGAATGTTAGTTAGGAGATATAATTGGAAATTTGATTAAACGTAGCAGAAATCAAAATAGTACCTTAGCCACAAAAGGTTTGTTCTCTAAAATGAAGAAATCCAGATTCAGGGAGAGTATTATGCTAAGTGAAGTAAACCAGTAACAGGAAGACAAGTATCACATGATCTCACTTATATGTGAAATCTAATTAACAAAAAAAAGTGATGAACAAAATAGATCCAGAGACATTGAAGCATGCAACAGACTGCTGTATTTCAGAGGCTAAGGTGGAGGTGGAAGAGATTAACCAAAGAACTTATATCCATATATGCATAATCATGGATAGACAATAGTGCATTGAAGGCCTTAGGAGGTGGCAGGAGAAGTGGAGGGTGGTCAATGGAGGGAAAATGGGACATCTGTAATACTTTCAACAATAAAGATAAGTTTTAAAACATTAAAAAATAATTTTAAAAAAATCAGCCATAGCCAGTTTTCTCAGTGGTTAAAGTGTAGCCCAAGGACTGAAGGATCCTGGCTTCATTTCTGGTAAAAGGTACATACCTCAGTTGCAGGCTCCATACCAGCCCCAGTCAAGGCATGTGGTGGAAGCAACCAATCAGTGTGTGTCTCTTACATTAATGTTTCTCTCTGTCTCTTCCCCTTACTTCCACTCTCTAAATGGAAAAAATATCTTTGGGTGAGGATTAACAAAACAAAACAAAAATCCATAGTCAGGCTTTTGGGGTTGGAACAGTAGTTACTAGGGATTCAGACTTCATTTTTTTCTGCTCTTCCATGGAGCATTCCATCAGTGAGAGTAACTCATGGACCAAGATGGCTGTGGAAGCTCTGGACCTGTTATATGACAAACTAGAGGCCCGGTGCACTAAATTCATGTACTAGCCCAGCCTGCACCTTCTCACTGTCTGGGCGACCTTGGGGGATGTCTGACTGATGGCTTAGGCCTGCTCTCCAGCTTAGGGCCTAAGCTGTCAGTCGGACATCCTTAGCACTGCCCCGGAAGCAGGAGAGGTTCCCACCACTGCCGCTGGTCGCCAGCTATGAGCCCGCTTCTGGGTGACTGGTACTCCCCCCTGTGGGAGTACACTGACCACCAGGGGGCAGCTCCTGCATTGAGCATCTGTCCCTTGGTGATCAATGCGTATCATAGTGACTGGTAGTTCTGCCAGTCAATTTGCATACTAGCCTTTTATTATATTGGACGACCACTCACTTGTTTTTCAATCCTCACCCGAGGAGATGTTTTTATTGATGAGAGAGAGAGAGAGAGAGAGAGAGAGAGAGAGAGAGAGACTTCTCTGTGATCCATTGCCTTCTGCACATGCCCCAACCAGGAATCAAATCCACAACCTGTGTATATGCCCTGACCAGGAATTGAACCTGCACCTTTTGATGGACAGAATGTCACCCCAATCAACTGAGCCACAGTAGCCAGGGGTACTCTTTTGCAGAACTATCCCAGAAGTTCCTTGGGGTTTTGTTTTGTTTTGTTTTGTTTTTGCATCTCATTGGAAAGCAGCCTCATGGGCACATAGAGTTTGGAAAGAATCAGCGGGATCTCACCTAAAGCTGAGCATATCGCCACTGCAAATGAAGTCATGACCCTGTTATCTAGGAAGAAGGCAATGAATGGTGAAGTAGGCAATGAGCAGTCCCTGCCATATAATTTAGAACTATTTACATCTGTCAAAAATTAAAATATATTTTTCCTTTCAATAAGTGGTAACAAATTATATAAGCTTGGAATTTAGAGAAAAATAGTTGTTTCCATCAGACAAAATAAAGAAAAGTTGTGCCTTATCATTTTTGTATTAAATACTGTTTTGGCCTCCACATTCAGCCCTATAGCTGAGCAAAGCAATGACTCCAGGTGAGGTGAATTTGCAAGAATAACCAGCACTCTTCCTTCCGCATTCCCATCTAGAAAGCTACCAGTTTTCCTGCCGCTGTCCACTGAGAAAGGTGCTAACTTCCTACAAGCCTGTTTGCTCTTCATGTCACACACGAATGTAATTAATCTAACTTTCCAGTCTTTTTTTGTAAAGAGACTATTAAAATGTTAAAATCAACATATCTTCGAGGCTTTCTTCAAGTTATTAATCCTTAAATTACTTAATCCAAATGATCTCATAGACATAGTTTAATTAAAAAGTTGTTTTTCCCATTTTTTTAACCTAAGAGTCTATTAAGGATACCCTGATCAACATAATATTGCTAAAATTATTAGAGAACAGCATTAAGTCTTTAACTCATTCCACTCTCCTGACTATGGACATTATTCTTTTTATTTTTAGTGGTTGGTGGGTTTGTGCAGAAAGAATAAGGTAACCTAAAACCAGTATTCTGTTTGCTTGAGTTGAAGTGAAAAGCAGCAATGAAAAGTTTTGAAACTAGCACCAATGCATTTTTCTTTGCCTGCTTGTACATTAGTCTATATGTTCCTAACATCTATGTCCATGAGTGATCGTGATGGCAATTATTCACAAAATGGCAAGATAAAAATGGAAAAGAATTGGTTTATGGGGTGGGGGAAGGGGGAGGGAAACCACCAGCCTCAGAACAGAAGATTTGAGTGTAAGTTTCAGCTTCAGCACTTTGAACCTTCTGTGAGGGACAGAGATGGACTGGAGAAAGAATAGTGGTGCCTGCTCTTCCTTCTTAAATAAGTTGCTTGAAGAGCAAATTTGATCATTGAGAGTCTTTTCTGAGCTGTGATACATCATGAACATGGAAGGAGTTATTTTATCCCTGAAAGAACAAATGTATCTTCTAATGGGATTTCAGATACAAGAAACCACCTAAGCATATGAAAAATCTTCAGAGATCACAGCTCAGTTATTATCCGTGTAAGAACAGGAATACAGAGGATAATTAAAAATATAGTAGAGGAAAGTGTTAGTTAAGAAAATAGGTGTCCACTCAGCAAGTTGAAGATATTTGAGTTCCCTATACCTCAACTGGCTAATGTGGCTCTTGGGAGTTTATTTTCATCAGAGTCCACTGTGGCATTCAGGGTAATACCAAACTAAAGTGAGTATCATGCACACTCTAGGGCACCCTGGGGCCTTTAAAACTGTGCTGTCTGCCCTACCTTCACAAAGAGGGTAGTTGCTGGCACAGTCTGGAACTTTGTTACAGCCAGCACTGCATGTAACTGTCCGATTGAAAGCAGGGTTCTCTTCCCATTCCTTCATCCATTGTCTCCAATAGCGCTGAACAGAGTGCCTCACACAGGTGTTCTGCCAAAGGTTGTTCAATTAAACGTGTATGGCAATTAAAATAAATGGAATTGAACAAGAAATGGCAGGTAGTTTTAACGCTTAGTCAACTATCTAGGCAAGAATTCCTGTTAAAACAGGAAATGGCAAAGTAGGATGCTCCTGTGGAACTTAATCCCAAACCTGGTCTCTCCTAACTTCATTTTATCCAACACCCTCAATCAGCCAGATTTAGGCAAAAAAAAAAAAAAAAAAGAAAGAAAGAAAGAAAGAAAGAAAAGAAAAGAAAAGAAAAGAAATCTAATAATCCTATGAAGCACCCAAGCATTTGTCACAGAGTACATGCACCATCCCACCAATAGATGGCACTTGAGTGAGACCCTCATGTCTTTTCTCTTATTTTAAACATGGATCTAGCAAGATAATCTCCCTGATATCTCTCTAGCATATCAGAAGAGGGAATGTGGAATTCTGACTGGTAAATATACTTATACTAACTGGAAGTGAGATTGATAATAAAGAAAGTAAAAGCAGTGTTAGGAAAAGCATCCATGAAGAATTCTGAACAGTACTATTCTAGTGTGTTGAGCAAACAGCTTTCTACACCCAAGTACAGTATTGCTAAAGGAACATCTGAATTATAACCAAGTGCAATATTTATATTAGAGAGAACTAAGATGGCGGCAAAGGCAAAACACCTATCTTGCCATCATAATCAGCAATTTTAATACTACAACTTAACGAAAGAACAAACACCTTCCAGAATCACCAGAAAGCTCACCGAGTGAAAATTCCACAAATAAAAGTGAAGATAAGACACTGTGACTTGGAGGAGCAGTGGCAAACAGCGTTGAAAGATTCGCACAGAGAGAGGTTTGGAGTGCGTGTCGCCGAGAGGGCGGGCGGCTGAAACCAGCCAGTTTTCTCGAACGGGGAGACAAAGGCGTCCCACTGGACTGATTCTCCAGCTCTGGGCGAAGTCCAGAGAACCCACTATCACATGGGGTGAAAACTGGACAGTGGGAGGGCACGCCGAAGCTCGGGTGCTGCCGGGTCTGCCGGCTTGTGGAGAAGGCAGCTTGCGCGAACAGCTCGGCTGCGTGACGGCGCAGAGAGCACACCGTGACTTCCCTCTCATTCGGAAACCCGTCAGACTGCTTTGTTTTATGACCCTGGGTGAGACATTGCGCATGCAGACTCATTTTGGGAAAGTCTGAATTCCCCGGCAACTGGCAGCCGGTGGAGCTCGGCAGCGGCTCTCTCTCAGAGGTGCTGTTGGCCATTGCCCCCGGCACAGAGTCCCTGGGGCCACATAGGGCAGAGCTGACGCTGTCTGCTTGGCCTGGAGACTCCACCCACCCAACCTGAGCACAGCTGAGCTTCACAGACAATTGGCCTGGAGGTTAACCCTCCAAGTGCTAACAACGATTAACTGAGCTTAACTTCAGCAAGACTGTGCAGCCCATATCCACCTCAGGTAACCGGGGAGGCTGAGCCACTGTCCCTAGTCGGAAGTCTACCACACAAAGCTAATTGACCAACTCAGGGAAGCAGCCACCATGCAGCAACATGGAAAGAAATCAGATGTGAAAGAAATGGAGGGAAAAAAAACGACTGGACATGGAATTCAGAACCACGGTTATAGGGTTTTTTAAGAGGCTCCAACAAAAGATTGAGGCCTATAAGGAAATAAGCAAGACCACAAAGGAAATGAATGAGTCCTACAAGAAAATGAACAACACCCTCAAGGAGATAAACGAGAGCTGCAAAGAAATGATCAAGACCAATGTGGAAATGAATGAGTCCTACAAGGAAATGAAAGAAACCCTCAAGGATATAAAGCAGACTCTCAAGGATATGAAAAAGGACCAACCAGAAATTAAGCATACACTGACTGAAACAAAAAATATTATACAAAGACCTGAAAGTGCCCTGGAGCACCCCAAGAACCAAGTTAAAGATTTGAAATACAAAGAGGGAAAATCCACTCAGCTGAAAAAGCAAGAAACCAAAAGAATCCAAAAAATTGAAGATAGTGTAAGGGGCCTCTGGGACAACCTCAAGCATACCAACATCCGAATTATAGGGGTGCCAGAAAAAGCGAGAGGCCAAGACAATGAAAATCTATTTGAAGAATTAGTGACTGAAAACTTCCCACACCTGGTGAAAGAAATTGACTTAGGAGTCCAAGAAGCGCACCGAACCCCAATATATAGGAACCCTAAGAGGACCACTCCGAGGCACATCATAATTAAAATGCCAAGAGCAAAAGACAAAGAGAGAATATTAAAAGCAGCAAGAGAGAAACAGTTGGTTACCTATAAGGGAGCACCCATACGACTGTCAGCGGATTTCTCAACAGAAACGATGCAGGCCAGACAGGAGTGGCAAGAAATATTCAAAGTGATGAACAGCAAGAATCTACAACCAAGATTACTCTATCCAGCAAAGATATCATTCAGAATTGAAGGTCAGATGAAGTGCTTCGCAGATAAGAAAAAGCTAAAGGAGTTCATCACCACCAAACCAACATTATATGAAATGCTGAAAGATATTCTTTAAGAAGAGGAAGAAGAAAAAGGTAAAGATGAAAATTATGAACAACAAATACACATCTATCAAGAAATGAACATAAAAATCAAGTGAATTGATAGGCTGTTGAACAGGATAGACTGGTGAATATAACAGAGACATGGACATAGAGAGGGAATGGACTGACAATTCTTGGGGAGAAAAGGGTTGTGGGAAGTGCAGCAAGAGACTGGACAAAAATCTAGCAACAATGGGAGAGGACAGTGGGGAGGGGGAGGGGAGGGTGGAGGGTGGGATAGGTACAGGGTGGAGGGGAGCTATAGGGGGATAAAAAGGGGAAAAAATGTAATTAATAAACTGAACAATAAAGATTAAAAATATATATATATTTATATTAACATTGGTGACCTGGAGCCATAAAACAAAACAGAACAGTGACATCATTCCCAGTAGTCTTTAAAGATAAGGAAATATTTGATTAACTTTTTAAGTGTATGGGGTAGATTAAATCACACTCTCAAAGTGCTGCCAAAACCCCCTTCCTCACCTCTAGAGAAATGAACATAGTTTTAATATCTTCACCCACTGCGGTGGGACTTCAAAAGCCTTCCAGGGAGCTACCCCCCTCTGGGTTCCATCACGTGGCTTGCTTTGGCCAATAACAGGTAAGCAGGTGTGCCAGATGCCATGTCCAAGCAGATGTGTAGAGTGGCATGCTCCAGTTTCCGCTCCAGTCCTGAGGATGGCGAATCTCACATAGAGGCTGCTGACCTGGGGTCAGAGGACTCAATCCTGGGGTGAGAAAACCAGAGCTATAGCCTAAAGCAGGACCCCACCACCCCTGCAGCCACCATGTGACACAGGGAGCAATCTCCTTTTAAGATATAAGCCTCTGCACTTTGGGAGGCCTTTGAGCAAACCCAGTGTGCTTTTTTGGTTCCTGTTTGTTTGCTTGGAGCACCCACCTTCAAATAGTTCAAGGTATCATGGAAATTCTCACATTTGGGAATTCTCCTTCCCCTACTGTGGTAGATAATTGAGGTATTTCTGTGACTAGCCTGAGTTAATATTGCACTTGAGGACATGTGGGGGAAATGGCCACAAGCAGCCACATGCAATCAATTAACCAATTGTGCCTCCTCCGTCCAGCAAGACAGGAAGCCGAGCTCAGGGAGGGCTCCTGTGGGCATGCCTCCCCAGGCTGGGGAACAGGCCTGCTGGCTGGGGGTGGGGACTCAGGAGGGGATTTCCATGGTCTGGTGATATTGAGAATGAGGTCATGAGGGTGTGTGTTAAAGACAGCTGGCAGCCACCTGCCCTCCGAACAGAAAATTTCAGGGGTGGTGGGGTGAATCTCGGGGATCACAGGCACAAAGCTGAAAGTCAGGTCCAGTCTCCTTTCTGTGTCTGGAAAACGCAGCCCTCCAGAACTGACTTGGAGACTGAGAATGACCAACTGCGTGACTATGCACAAATTATTTCACCTTTTGCCTCGGCACCAGCGATTAATTAATCACTGAAAATTGTCTTTCGACTACACAATGCTAAATACAAATAGAGGAGACCCTCGAATTCACCGAGTTGTGACTCGTGGTCTTGAATATTCATGTTCAGCCATGCCAGTCCACTCCCTCACCCAGCAACGACTCTTTGTTTTACAGGCTCTGGGGGTCCCCTTCTGTTTGTAAGGTGAAAGGGGACCTGTACGTGGTGTGTGGCTGCAATACTGATGCCCTGTTTTGTTCTCCTTGGCCAGATACTCTCAGGCACAGTGGCAGATGCCTGGAAACCCAGCAACACCTGACTCCCATTTTCACCACCCAAACTTCTTCCCATTAAGTCTGCCAGATCGGAGATCTTCAGGCACACAAGATCTCTTAAAGTGATCACGTACTTGAGGAGAGACATCAGACACAGAACAAAGTTTCTGGTGGGAGGGAGTTTCAGTCCCGCCCTTGCTGTGAGATTTTGCACAGATTCCTCAGTTCCCTGACTCTCACTTTCCAATGAGTAATGTTAGCAACTACTCCGTAGGTATGTGACTGGGATGGAGTGAACTGATGAACTGAGAGGTTTAATACATACCACATGCCCAGTGGAGATTCACAAAGATTTTTTTACTTTTTTGATAAAACATATGGTTTCCTCCACACGTTGGAAGTTGTGGAAATGTGGAGACTTGCAAATGCAGAAGGGGAGAAGAAAATAATGAAGCAGGAAGTCTGGGGTGGTAGTATCTGAGGAATGTAGGAGACACCGGTGATAAGATGGGGAAGGGGTAAAGGGAAAAAAAAGGCCACAAACTCAAGATGTGCCACTTCTCAGTAGAGTCCAGATCCCAGCAGCAGTCCACGTGGTCCTGAAATATACTCTCTGAAGTTGGGCAAGTGGAAAGCCAAACTGCAAAATTGTTGCATCTTCTCAACAGGCTGTCCGACCGACCGTGGGTTCCCCTCTGGGACTCTGAGAAGTGTTTGTTGCAGGAATTCAGGTGCACAAAGTCGTTGGGAAGGTTGCAACCCTGACTTTTGTTCTATTTCAACACTGTCTACACTTAGCCCTGTGAGTTCTGTGCAGCTTTCCAGCTCACTTTTTTGTGGCCACACACCTTTCCTGCCTCTTCCACAGCATAGGAAGAGTCCCCAGGACCCCTAATGTCTCCTGCACATCACAGTGGGTTGATATATATTTTTTGGTTCATGTTGTTGAAATGAGTCAGAGTTTGTTTTTTATGGCAGCTATATTTATCTCCCAGCGTCTCAGAGGAGGTGATGGATGGGGGTCAAAGGCCCAGCGTGGGTGATTAGGACAGAATTGGAAGAGTGAGAGAAAGGGCTTCATTAAAACAAAAGCAAGTAACTCGCTCTACCTTGTTAATCTCTAGGAATAATTTACCTAAAGATATAAAAGAAAATGTGCTAATAGTCAACCATATTTGCGCATAACAATTGTTTAATGTTAAAATTGCACTGGGAGTCTGGGCCACTGCCAGACTCCATTAGTTCATGGATGTCGAGGATTTGTGGAATCTAGTTTCTTCAGACATTGCGTGAGAATATTTAGAAAGGGATATTAAAGGATCATTTGAAAGCTGCTCCAAAGAACATTTCTGTTTATTTGCTGAGGGAAGTTTAATGTCTTCAGTGGATAACTCTTCCAGTTGCCCATGCCCAGTAAAGACTGAGTGCATTGGGATGTTTGCTTTCCTGTCAACTGTGCAAAAGATGGCCTTACAAAAGTCCTTTCAGCTATGACCTCACTGGCAATATCAGTTGTCTTGTTTTGTGAATGCTCAGCTGCTCCAGCCAATGCAAAGACCTGAAAGATCAACCTTCCTGAAAAGACTTGAAGCACCTGCCCCAGGCCTGACTCTGGTTGTCTTTCCTTTGCTAGTACTAGTGGGTTGATTGCTCCACCCTGGACCAGTACTGTCAAGGTGGAGCAATCACCTAGGAATTTGTTAGAAATGCAATTTCTTAGGCCCTGCCCTTGAATTGATCTCTAGAGTAATTAACAAAATTATGATAGACCACTGTCTACCTTATAAATTAAATACTTGAGATTGGCCTTTGTTTAATGATGGAATGGTGGTTCTTGTCTTGCATAGCTCTTGTAAAGTAGCCAGTATTCTGAAATTGGAAGCCAAGTGTGGTAAAGAAGATATTTCTTCTTAAAAGAAAAGCTTTCTCAAAGTCTATAGAGAAGTCAGTGATTCAATGGTGAAGTAATAACAAAAATCCAGTACCTGGATTATGACTCTTAGCCTGGATGGGTCTTCCTCTTTCTTCTCTGGCTTTACTCTCTAATAAAACTGATTAACAAGATAATTATGCAAATTTTAAAATATTTTAAAATTACATTTAGTTCAAACACAAAAGTAATAGTATATGAGAAAATTTTTCTTAGTGAACTTGGAAAACATGGATTAGTAGTCTGGTAGTCCAAATTCTTTTGAGCCAGATGGTCATTAAATATGCTGGCTTCATATTTCTGTAACTATAACTATATAGCATCTATTGATCCAATATTTAGCTAATCAATGGTCAAATCCAAAATAACTCCTTTACCACTCCTGTAATTTACCACTAAACAACCACATGTTTTATAAGAAAGGAGGATTTAGGAGTTAGATAGAAACAATCTTTAGATATTTAAAGCATTTGTTATATATAGAAGAATATAGATTTATTCTGCATGGCCTCGATGAGAGCCTAATTAAACATAAAGAAGAGAGGGAGGTAGATTTTTGTTCAATAAAAGGGAGAATTTTCTAACCTTAATTGCTGTCCCAAAACTAAACAAGTAGCCTAGTGAGTCCTGTGTTACCTAGAAGGGCAATGGTCTAGAGAAGTTTTCCTCACAAGTTAAAAGTTGATCCATGTCAACTTCAAGATCTGTCTGTCTTAGCCTGTCTGGGTTGTTATAACAAAAATACTATAAATTGGATGACTTAAATAACATTTATTTCTCAAAATTCTGAAATTTGGAAGTTCAAGATCAAGGCACCAGCAGATTCAGTGTCTGGTGAGACCACTGCCTGGTTCATAAATGGCCATTTTCTTAGTGCCTTAACTCAGAAAGGGGATGGGTCCCTTTCTGGGGTCCCTTTCATAAGGGCACTAATCTCATTCAGAACAGCTTCACCCTGATGACCTAATGACCTCCCAAATGCCCCCCAACTCCTGATATCATCACATTGGAGAGACATATACATTCAGTCCATCGCATCTTCTAACTCAGAGATTCTATAATGTGTTTTCTAGAATGTCATCCTCAAATTATCTCTCTAAAGTGGAGATTGCCAATCTCCTTTCTCAAATGTGATCTGGCAATGAGGAACATCTGTGTGCCACAGTGTTGCTTTTTGCTAAATTTCAAAGCCAGCTGATGATCATGTACATGGGTGTGTGTGTGTGTGTGTGTGTGTGTGTGTGTGTGTGTGTGTGTGTGTTTGTTTGTTTGTTTCAAGGATATAAAGCTCTATGCAGGAGATCTTGGAGTAGAGGACCAGAAACATACATATCTAATCCTTTGTATTCTCATCCATGATTGAAGCTAAGTTCAAATAGAAAATAAAAAAGGATAAAGAAAAACAAACAAACAAATCTTCCAGAAATCCACCAAGCTTGGGAGGTCTTCGTAAATTTCTTAGGCAACCAAACTTAATTAGTAACTGTAAGAATCCATTTCTACAAAGAATGACAATTGATATTTTAAAGTTCTCAAATGCTATTGCATGACACATTTTGATAATGTCTCACCATAGCAAACCAAAGGAATTATCAACTAGAAATTCACTTTATAAAGAATTTAGAGAAGTTCCTCCCTACTTATAGTTATAAAATAGTTATGTGCTTTGCTAATCTATCTTACAGTGAAAACTGTTTAAGGACCTCTACACACACTTTTATATGCAAATTTAAAATTCAAGTAACATTCTTTTTTTTCCTTTATAGTCAACACTTATCTACTTCTATATGCATATGTTTTAGTAAGCTTACAAATATAATTGAAAATTGTTTTCCTTTTCGAAGACTCAGATATTAAAATCAGCCCAACCCTGTTGCATTATAATCTCTATTACATCAGGTTTTAATAAACCTCCTTTTGCAGAACACATGTGCTTAAGATTTCATGGAAACCAAATCAGTGGGGAGAGGGGATTACTGTAAATTACTTTGAAATATGCATTGTCTGAAAGAGCCTCGGGTGACCAGCTTTCATGAATGGCTGATTTTACTTGTGGGGCACATTCTCTGGTTTAATTATATCAGCTTTTTGTGTGACAAGTACTGTTCATGTGTGTGCAGAGAAATGAAAGTTGAAAACAAAGTAGAGTAGTTAGTGAGAAAATTAATTCTAGAAGTGGAACACCCTTAGGTGTTTGTAGAATAGAGGTCTAGATGAAACATAAAGACTTGTCCAACTATAACCTCCAAATTATAAAAATACAGACAATAAACAGAAACTTGCCAAACGTCCATAGATATAGATCATAATTTGAGCATTTTTAGGAAGATTATTCCACAAATATGACTAATAACTATTGAGGGTGATAATATGGCTCTTAAAATTTTCATTCTATAAGTTTCCACAGCTTACAGTTTCATAAAGTTTACTCTTTTATAATAATAGGGGGAAATGTTCATTTTCATTAGCTAAAATATTTCCCAACTTCTGTTTGGACAATAAACTAAGACAGAAGTCATGTTTTAAATTTCAAGTTATTACAAACCTTTGATGTAAGTAGTACCTTGTGAATCAGTAAATTTTAGTGAATTTATGGTTTTAAAATTTTCCTACTATGTCTTTTCTGGTGCTAATCTATTTAAAGACATTGATAAATAATGATTTGAAGGTAAGATGATGAATTTAATTGGATAAGAATGCCAAACAGATAGCAACAAAAGTAGACCATTAGCATTCATTGTATGCTTTAAACATGCTTTATGTCTAAGATTATTAAATTAATTTCCCTAGAAAGATCTCTAATTACTTTGTTTTACTGCAACTATATTTTCCAAGATTGCAGGCCTGAATTTCACTTGAAATGTTAATAGAGTTGCTCTTTTTATTTGATAAATGTACAGGTATGCAAGTTAATCATTGAGAGATGAGTATACAGCTAAAGAAGAGAGGGTAATCTGAGCATAGCACAGGGATTTAGGTACATGTACATGTTTAAGATGATTTTGTCATTAATAGACTTGTAATTAACCCTGGCCAGTTTTCTCAGTGGTTAGAGTGTCAGCCAGTGCAAAGGGTGTTGGGTTCTATTTCCGGTCAAGGGCATATACCTGGGTTGTGAGTTCACTCTCTGCTCCCGGTCAGGGTGTGTATGGGAGGCAACCAGTTGATGTGTCTATCTCACATCAATGTTTCCCTTTACCTCTCTCCCCCCGTCTCCTTTTTTCCCTCTCTACCTCTCTTCTTCCCTCCCTCCCTTTTTCCCTACCTTCTACTCTCTGAAAAAAAAAAACAATGGGAAAATATCCTCAAGTGCGGATTAACACAACAACAAAAAGACTTGGAATTATATATTTAACCAACATAGATTTTATGTTAAGATAGATTTTAACTACAAAAAATATTTGGAGAAAAAAATGCTTTTGAAATATAAATATGGCATCTAAGTGTCTTTTTTCAAAATACTTTCTACAACTTAAATGTATCACAAGAATTGCTGAACTTTAAAATACATATGTATGTGCCATATTATGTATATCAGAAAAACAAACTAGAAGGAAACATATAAAAAAAACACCAAAAACCCAAATTTGTTAAAACTACATTTTTAGTACCTAAGAATGGTTGAACTTTAAGCTGCAAAGAAGATTGTGTTTCTTTACTACTTAAAATATGTATCTGTCTGTGTGTAAAAATATTTATACACATACCTTAAGTGTGCATATACGTGTGTGTGTGTGTGTGTGTGTGTGTGTGTGTGTCAGAGAGAAAGATAAATTCATAATGAAACTTATGAAACCTAATGCTTGTGGCATAGTCACTAGTGCTCAGCACACACTTCATCTGCTCCATCAGGTTTCCAACCTCCTTGCAGCTGGATGGGGCCACATGACTAGTTACAGCCAATGAAATGTTAGAAGTGACTGAATCACTTCCAGGTTGAAGGCAAGAAAACCTCCTGCAAGATTCTCCAATTTTTTTCTGCTACTTGGTCCAATTATTATAACAACAAGATAGCAGTGCCCCTGACCAGCCAGTGACCACACCACCCATATGTGACTTGTAATATGAGTGATTGATATACTTTTGTTATGTTAAGCCATTGATATTACAACAAACTACTGCTGACTGATGCAATACCTCAAGATACTTCAATATAAATAAACGATAAGTATGTAAAACCAATGGCAAATTTAATGTAATAAGCCGTGCATTTTAAGACCCTCACTAAGAGGCCTAAGATCACATTGGTAGTTCTTTTCCTCAATATTGTTGTCTATTCATCTACCCATATCAACTGAAGTTTCCAATGTCCCCTCTTTTGAAACTCCAGTAATCTCTTTGTTCTCATTATCTTGAATCTCACTGGCACCACTGAAACTAGTGGCCATTGTCCAGCCCTTTACCCTTTAGACACTTGGTAGCATCTGCTTCAGAAATATCAGCTCCTTCTGGTTCTTTTTATAATTTTTAGGTCACTTCATTTTCCTTTGCTTTGCTAATCTGATTTGAAAGAAGTGGGACAAATCTCAGTCTTAGACTTTTTGCAATTTCTCAAATGCCCTTGGTACACTGGTTTTTACGTGATTTGGGCTCCTGCCTTTGCGGGGCCACATCTCAAAACTATATTTCCTGCTCTAGCCTCTCACTTCATTCTTATCACCTCCATGAGAAGACAGAGGGAAAACCTAGGAAACTTAAATTTACTTATTTCTACTTTTATAATACAACAGAGCATTTTTTAAAAATCCAATATAGGCATGAATGAAGTGAAAAATAAAATCCATCTCTCACCCTCACCATACCCCACGGATAACCAACACTACCAGTTTTGTTAAATGACTTTTCAAGTTTCCTTCACAACATTGTGAGGAGGAAGAGAAGGGAGAAAAGCAAATATTGTTCAAGGAGGTGCTCATCATTTCGCCAAGTTTTTTCTCAAAGGTGCTCCAGGTCAGAACACACACTTTCCAGCTGATATCAGTTGTTGAAGAGATTTATGATTAGAGGGCTCTAAAAATAATGCTGCACCAGAAGGAGATGCTTGTCTTTCTTCTTTGCTTGGAGTTGTAATAAATTAGGCTGGGAAACAGGCTTTCTGGGGCTTAACAGTAGATGAACTTGGCAAGCGAGGAGGGTTTTTAAATGAAGAAATTAGCTCCTTCACAGTTTCACATATATCATAAAGAAGATAGCGTGTCCTGAAGGCTTTCACTAAAGAAAAGAGTGATGTTTGAGGAATCTGAAAGCCAGAATGAAGGGAAAGGGGCCATGTAAACTGACGTTAAGAAATGTATGTAGATTGGTGGTGCATGTGGGTCGATGTGATTACCAACTCTTTGCTGGTACAATCCTATTTTGCTTCACTTTGACCAGAAACTTAATGTGTTCTGGCTAAATTCACCTTTTAACAATTGCATGCTGCTGGCCTAATCTCCTCTGCTGTTTTGATTGGTTATGGTGTCTCTCTCTCTTTTTTTTTTCCTCTGTCCCAACTATGGAGTGCATTGCTTTGTTCTAGAAACAGTTTTTTGCCCCATCCCTGGGAGGCATACGTCTGTGCTGATGGGTGGTTGTGCTCCTGCCTCTCACATGCTTCAGCTGTGTGGGCACTCATTTGTGAAGTTCAGTGTGACCCTCAGATTAAAACACACACAGAGAGAATGCCATCATTCATTATTAATAACTCCTGTTTGACACCAAGCATTTAAAACTTAGGGCAGTTTCAAAGCTCTAAGGGGAAAAAGTGACTGAGAAGTCTGTGAATGAGGCCAGATCTCCAGCCTTGGACGTGAGAGTCTGGGCTGAACTGTGGAGGCAGGTAAACTATAGGCCAGCAACTCTCAAACCCTTTAGACTTGGGATTCCATTATATTAGTAAAACTTATTGAAGACCCAAGGAGCTTTTGTTTATGTGGATTATAGCTATTGATAATTAAGGCATCAAAGCTGAGAAACTTGAAGAATATTTATCAATCCTTTCGAAAGGAATAACAAATCTATTATATGCTAACTTAGTTTTATGAAAAATACCTATATTTTCCAAGCCAAAAAACTGTTGGTGCGTAAAGTGGCATTGTCTTGCATTTTTGCAAATCTCTTTCATGTTTATCTGAATAGAAGAGGGCTGGGTTCTAATAACAGCTTCTACGTTCAGTCTTTTGAAATATGTTGTTTTATTGAAGTACAGTAATAAAAGTCAGCCTCACATAGATAAGTAGTTGGCAGAGGAGAAATAAATTAATAGCTTACAGATATCTGTAGATCTTTTTTGATTCTCTACCCAGACTTGACAAGTGGTAATTTTTAAAAATGTATTAAAGGTTAGAAATAGTAAGAAATCTGAAACCATACCAGTAAACATTCCAATACTCTGTTATTTTAAAATCCAAAGGTCATTTGCACTTTGATTGGACATTTTTACTCATATATGACTTTTGTAGCATTGTATTTGGTCATTTGGGAAATATTGGGACCCCGAATTACATAAATATTCTAAATGTTGACATACTTAGTTTTACCATATGAAAAAATAACACTTGTTAATATGCTAATATCAACACCAATGTCACCAGAAGACTTTTATGTATTAGGAAGCTGCCAAGCTCACAGTGGTTGGATACAAGTTCTCCAAAATTCTGATTTCAACTTGAAAGCAAGCTTTCTATCCTTGGCAACAAATACAATACATCCTGCCAGTTGTTTTCCTTGAAAACACAGTCTCATTTCATTCATCATTTGAGAAAATGCCTGCCAAATATCTAAGTCCAAATAATTCTTTCAAGTAAAAATGGTGTTTATAAGAAAAATTAGTGTCTAGTTCAGCTTGCCACCTGGTCACACAGGTGCTTTTCTCTGAGACAGCAGTCACACCTGCCCAGGTGGCAAAGTCCTCGATGTTGTTTTTTTTTATGTACCTCCCATCTTCTGACACAGAAAATGAAAAAGAAAAGATGTGCATTCAAGGGTCCAGGTTTAATACAATTAATCATTTCACCGCTCATCTTACATAATACTGGCTTCATTTAACTGTAGGTGACATTCCCTTCATAAGGTCTGAGACAAAAGCAGTTTTACCTACCATTGCTCTTACTCCATCAGTGTAAATATCAACAAATTTTTTAAATAAGCAAATAGCATGTCAGTATTCTTATCAATATAGTTGTGGCCTTATGGACCTCCCCCAAAGGATCTCAGAGTCTTCCCAAATTCTCAGATTACACTTTGAGAACTGCTATGGTAGACAGAGTGGGACATAGTCAGTATAAGGCCACCTCCACCCCAGCTGCCAGGACAAGAGATCCCCTTAAACCGTCTAGGACCATGGTCAGCAAACTGCGGCTTGCGAGCCACGTGCAATTCTTTGGCCCCTTGAGTGTGGCTCTTCCACAAAATACCACACCCTGGGCGAGTCTGTTTTGAAGAAGTGGTGTTAGAAGAAGTTTAAGTTTAAAAAATCTGGCTCTCAAAAGAAATTTCAATCGTTGTACTGTTGATACTTGGCTCTGTTGACTAATGAATTTGCCGACCTCTGCACTAGGACGTTGGGTGTGGGGTATGGCACCCAATCAAATGTGAACTCAACTTTCTAGGTGGCATAAAGTCCTCCAGTCTTTCTTTTCTTTCATATGTGACTTGAAACTTTTAATGTCACATTCAGAGTTTGGCTTCCTGCCCTGAGCAAAGTCCTGTACAACTGCACACGATTGGCCAGCACTACAATTGCTGTTTTCATTCTAGGGCTTGGAGACCAGTCCTCGAGCTCCCTTCCCATGTGTGAGAAAAACCTCTTTTTACATCTCTCCCATTTTCTACTATTTCTCAAGACAAATTGTTAGTCTCTAAGGACACTTGCCGTCCACCACAAAGTATCCAATTCAAACATTGCATCCTTGCCTCCTTTGTCCAGTTCTGCATTTTGTCTGATGGTGTTTTTCTTCTGCTTCTTTACTTCTTTTCCTTCTGGGACTGGAAACCAGGCAGTGAGAGGATGACAGGTTTTAAAAGGTCATTTTTAAATAAAGAATTGTCTGTGTGTAGTTTGTGCACAGTGGTGTGTTTTGTATGTTTGAGCGAAGGCGGGGCGGGAGGGGAGGAGATAAAGGACTGAGCTCTCCTGCTGGCCAGACCTGTCAGAAAGTTCTCTACCACTCAATTCCAGACTTTCACATAAAATCCCTTTAATTACTTATAAACTGTGGTGGAAGAAATGTAGATCTCTTCTGCATCTTCAACTTTCCAAAAAGGAAGGTCACTTTATAGGTTAAAAAAAGGAGAGAAAGAAAGAGGAAGAAAAAGAAGAGAAGCCACCTCCTCTGTCTCCTTCTCTTTATTAGGAAATGGTTTTCAATGTAGTTTATATAAGGGACCATTAATGTTAATTTCCTTTTTCCTAAAGGAAGAAGTAAAGTAAATAAGATAAGGAGAAGAATAGTAATGTTGATTGGGTTCCAGGGAATGTTATCAGTATCTTAATTGTCAGGATTTCAGTTGCGTGTGTGGCTGACTAAGCTCCACACAGTGAGTCTGTGCATCCTTCCCAGTCACTGTGGTCCACAGAGGGTGGTTTCTAAGACAGAAGATGCAAGAAGGCCCTGCTCGCTCTCTTCACACACCCTTGCACAGTCTGGCAGGGGGCAAAGTTTAGCTGCTTCAAGGACCAATCCTCTAAGAAATATTTGTATTTAGCAGAGCCTGGTGCATGCTCTTTGGGAGAAAGACATTGTTTGGCACTGTATTTCTTTCATTTTCCGGCTCCTTTGTGCCCATAGCCATTTCCTCATGATTTAAAACAAATGCACAGAAACCAAAGAGTAGATGCAGAACAATTGTGGGCTTCCAGCGTTCAGCATGCCCAGCAATGATGGAAATAACCCTGAGCTGTTACCAAGAAAACCCTTCCACGTCGACTCTTAGAGCCACAGGGGCTATCAGAGGTAGTTTGTTGGTTGCTTGGCAGATCACAGAGTCAGGACTGCCTTGCTGCAGACACTAGATTTTTGTTTAAAGGCTTATTTTTTTTTGCTGAGTGGCATTCTCTCTCTCTCTCTCTCTCTCTCTCTCTCTCTCTCTCTCATTAAAGGCTGCAGAGTGAAAAGCATTAGAAGTGTTTACAAAACAGCTCATGAAGTTTAAAATAATGGGGGGTGTTTATGTAAACAAAATGCTGTGTATAGTGGGGGTAAACAATACAGGGTCTTTCTTCTTCCACGGTCTTTGCCACCCTCCAGAATTTAAGGCGTGGAAGTGAGCGATGGAGGCCCTTCCCTCCTGCTACGCTATCTCACACTTAACTCAATTATATTTATTTATCTGATGCCAGTTTATTGTTGCAGATCAAAATACAGACCCTCAGGTATATGGGGACAGAGGCACGGATGAAGGGGGCTGCCACCTAATGTTAGGGCAGCCTGAATTCCCCTGCAGATGTTGCTTCATGACATCCAAGAGACAGATTTTTTTTTTTTAATGAGTGCTTTGCCATCTTTCAGAAGTCCAAGAGAAACGCTTGTGGCAAGTTTGTGTTCCAAAGAAAAAGGGACATTCCCAGCCCTTTCAGACTCCCCTCTTGTACAGACTGGCCAAGATTTTGCAGTGTTTCCTCTGGATTTTATTTATTTTTTAACGTGGGAGAGTAGCCTCTAACCCCCAGCCTCGGAGCCCATCAATCATTTTGTTTTGCAGGTTTAAATCTGTGGCAGCAAAGCACAACCTCTGTGCTGGCGGCGCTGCACCGGGTCTTGATAATAGTGAGGCCGGTGCTGACAGTCAAAGGAGGGCTCTGTCCCCTTAGGCGCCAGCGCGCTGAGGACACGGGCTGGACCGAGGGACCAGCCTTGCTCGAGGAAGCGCCTCTCCTCCTGGTGATTGATGGAGGACAGTTAGGAGGTTTTCAGAGGCTGGGAAAATTTGCCCTCCTTTCTGTGAAGTCTTTGTCAGCAAAAAGAACTCTCCTGGGTAGTGAGTGACATAATGCAGATGACAAATGACAGCTTTGCATGGCATTCTACTTGATAAGTCCGCAATATCTTACTATGCAGGTGAGTCAACGCTCCTCCAACACAGCCCCTCGGGCCAGACCGCCCCCCGCCCCAGACTCCCCATGGATGCTCTGTGCAGATGCACTGTGTTTCACAGGCACCGCTGGCTCTTCCTGACTGGTCCTTAGTTTGGGGGGATGTGTAAAGTGCAATTAGGGGGTGTGAGTGGGGATGATACTCTTAGCACCCTTTATGGAGCTGATTATAGGAATGAAGATGTTGAAGTAATTTGTTAGCAGTTTCGAATGTTATTTAATTCTTTTTCTCCCTTTTGGCGTGCAGATGGAAATATATATATATACATAAATAGTATATATGAATGTATAACACATATTATATTATGTTGTTTTAAGAGACTGGTTCAGGTCAAAAACCTGTTTCAAAATCCTTGACCGATGTTTCCTTTGTGTTTTGTCTCTCCTGTGTTGCAGGACCCCATCTACAGAGATGTTCTGAACCCCCTGAGTAGAGAGGTTGATTTTTCAACCAGGATACCTAATTCAAGGTATTAGCCCTGTCAGAAAGCTTTTGCATTCGAACCCTGTGTTGGAAGTGGTATTTTGGCAATGAACTGAAATAGGAAAAGTTGGAATGAGACTAAAGGACGAAAGTGAATTTGCAAAATAATCAAGTGCTTAAAAAAAAAAAAAAAAGGACCCAGCGCCTGCCTGCGAGGGTTTGCGGCTTCTGACTCCTATGCAGCCTCCTCCCTACCAGCGAATGTGCCAGGTCTCACTTAGCTGAAGCCCTTTTTCTGCAACTGTGTTTGGGTTTGGATCTCATTTCAGTCTCTCCCTCTCACTTTCTCTCTGACTGCTCAGTCCTGCAGAAGCCAGGAGGCTGGGACGCTTTGCCGGTTTTGCGACAGCGGACCACACATAATGAAGTGTTCTTGCTGGGCTCTGGTTCTGGCTGTGCTGGGCGCGGAGCTACTGGGGAGCCTCGGATCCACGGTCAGGTCCCCCAGGTTCAGAGGACGGATACCGCAGGAGCGAAAGAACATCCGACCCAACATTATTCTTGTGCTCACCGACGACCAGGATGTGGAGCTGGGTGAGACCCCCAATGTTTCGCTTGTTAGTCTCTTTTGCTCAGATGATTCGCTGGCTTTGCTCACGATCAGTAACAGTCAGTGAACATTTGGGGGGTTGGCACTTCATTCTACCTTCGTAACCAATGACCTAGATTATTAAAATGAACTCATATTGTGGATAAGGTTATGTTTCAACATTATTTTTCTGGTCTTAAACTTTTGAAACAGTCTAAGGGGCTTCAGAGAACAGGAGGAGGGAGGAAGCCAGGATTAAATATTATAGAGGTCAAGGATTTGATGGTGGACCTTGGAAACTCTTGGTCAGTTTTTGTGTGTGTTTTTGTTTGTTTGTTTGTTTGTTTTTTGTTTGTTTGTTTGGGGGGGGTTGTTTTTTTTAATATTTGGGCAAAGTTGTTTGAAAGAGTATAACATTCTGGCTGGAATTCTATGTGATATGTATGAATCCAGATAGGTCCTTGAGGAACTTACAATAGTTTGTTAGCATCAGAGTGAATGATTTATTCACAGTTTGTAATAATTGTTAGGTAATTGGCATTTACAGTATTTTACATACTTTCTGTTAGTAATTCACTGCTGCCACCTAAGATGTGATGCCTTTCTGAAGATTTAGCTCAGCTGAGTTAATGCTAGAACACTTAGAGAGCTTGCCAAAATCCAGGGGTAACAACTTAGCTTCTGTCTGAGCTGATTGGGTTTCTTATCTTCTCACCGTCCCTATTGGCCCAGCCCCATGGTCTTGTCTGTACACCAAAGGTCAAGTTCTTCCAGATGACCCCAGGACAGATAAAAAACTTGACCTGACGAGTTGTCACCACCTCTCATTTCTATTCTTGGACCCAGATTCCTCACTGTCGGGCATCACTCAGCTAGGCTTCTCTGTCCAGCACACTCAGCTTAACATCGTGGCATCTTCTAGATGTGGCACTAGCAGAGTACCTGCCTTCATGACAGCGCTCCTCTGACTTAGTGTTCTGGAGGAGAAAACCCTCCGTGTGGGAACTTGATCTGCAGGGAAGAGAACTTTGATTTCCAATTTGAAACCAAACCATGGAATTCCATCGAAATTAACTCCTTGGGTTCCGCAGGCAGCAAATGCAGCAGCAGCCAGCAGGGGTAATTAGCCACAGGTCTGCTCTTTCTCACTTCACGTTTTAAATGAGAGTATAGATTTCAGGCACTATGCCAACGTGAAACATCTTGCAGGTATGACTTTATTATGTATGTGGCTGGTGGTTTCAGGTTTTAATCAGTTACAGAGCAAGTAAAATGATGTAAACACATTTGAATGCGCCTTACTTAACATCTCTCATCTCCATCCTTTTGGCTATAGCCAAGCTCTGTAGACCTCCTCTCACAGCTTTTTGCTCTCTTCTCTAAAAGCGAGTGAGCTCTGGGCCATCTGGCTCCTGCCTGTGTTTGCGAGGCTACTTTTTCTTTCTCCCACTTTTCTCTGTGCTTCGTGAAACAACTGACACTTTCCTGAAGGAATCTTGTGGTTTCATCTCCCTCACCTGTGTTTCATGCCTTTGTACATCTGGTCCCCACTGTCTTTTCCCCCTTTCTGCACCTGGAGAAGCCCTCTCTGTTCTCTATGACTCCGTTCAATGCCTTGCCCTTGAAGGACCTTTCCTCACCAAAATCATCCTCCCCTCCAGCAGGGTCCATGGAACTTACCTGCGCACCACATGGACCTGCTGCCAGTCTGGCCCTTAATCCCCCATGTGCTTCCATCCACATCCCTTCCACTTGACTGAGAGCAACTAAAGGGCAGGAGTGTGTTTGCTTATATTTCAATCCTGATGCTGAGTTTGTGCTGGAAAGACAGTAGGTACTAAATAAACTTGAAAAATAGACCCAGAAAGGTCTGAAAAATCTAAGATCATTCCCAGAACTGAATACAGACTCAGAAAACATCTCAAGTGCAGAGACAGTTTAAACAACACATCTTTTTGAGACTCTGCTTTTAATACTTTGGGGTATATACTCAGAAGTGGAATTGATGGATAATTAGATAATTCTATTTTAATTTTTTGAGGAACCACCATAATATTTTTCATAACAACCATACCATTCTACAATCCCACCAACAGTGTACAAGAGTATCCATTGCTCTACATCTTCACCAACATCTGTTATTCGAAAGTAGCCAGCCATTCAATGGGTGTAAGGTGGTATCTCATTGTGGTTTTGATATGGATGGTTTTGTTTTGTTTTGTTTTTTGTTTACTTACATGTAATTATGTTCAAATGCTTGAATAAATCTTCACCTAAGCAAAAAATTTTGCACCTGTAATGCTGTAGGCAATTTTGGCTACTGTGCCTCCAAAAATATATAATAGACTTAGAAAAGGCTTAAAAAACAATTTGGAAAATTGCAATAGAATACTTTTCATTTGGAGGGAAATAAAACAATTCTACCTCTTTGTCTGGAAAGACAAAGGCTGAGAAGGGTTTTAATCAAAGTTTATGAACTCAGGCTGGCCAGGAAACCTCCTATTCAGAAAGAATAGGGAGCCACTCCTTCAATTCAGGCTGAGAACAAATAAAATAAACTAGTACTTTGTAAAGGGAGTAAGACATATAAGGAATTCATTAATAAAAGTGCTAGAACCTTGCATGTGGGTAATGCTTTATCTTTATCCAAAGAATATTTGTTCTCATTATTACATTTTCTTGTGATCCCACCCAAGTTGGGTGGGAAAGACAAAGATTATTATTCCAGGAGAAAACTTAATTATGTGAAAATACTAAATAAGGTCAGTGGTCTCCTTACTCCTGGAATTTTTGTTGTTTTTTTTTTTTTTTTAGAACTTAAGAGGTTGTTCAGGTTGTGCCTACACCTATAAATAGTTCAGGTTTTTAGACTAAGCTACTTAATGAAAGATTAACACTTTTTTTATTTTTAAAGATATTTTTATTTATTTCAGAGAGGAAAGGAGAGGGGGGGGGAGAGAGAGATAGAAACATCAATGATGAGAGAGAATCATTGATTGGTTGCCTTCTGTATACCCCCTACTGGGGATTAAGCCCACAACCCAGCATGTGCCCTTGACTAGAATTGAACCTGGGACCCTTCAGTCCACAGGCTGATGCTCTATCCACTGAGCCAAACCAGCTAGGGCAGATTAAGACTTTTTAAAGCTAGGGAAACATTCATGGACATGATCAACATGAAGTTTGAGATGATGATACCTTTGGAGAAGGAGTGGTAACGAAGAGCATTGACAGGATCCATGTTTCACTTTTAAATTTAAAAAATATATCTGAAGATCATGATGTTAAGCTTTGGTAAAGCTAGGACATGTGTTGTTTATACTGTCTCTGCACTTGAGATGTTTTATGAACCCAGAACAAGAAAATCAGAAATGCTTGTGGAACTACCCTAACTTCTGAGGACTTGAGTCAAAGAGATTAGGGTCTAAATCTTTCCCAAATGCTTCCTGGGAGACAATCTGAGAAATAAAATCATAAACTGATTGGACATTGATCTCAATCACTATGGTATTCTTAGGAAATTGGGCTGATGCTAACATCTTAGTAATGCTGACCTCACCAATGCTTCTCTTAGATCATAGTGGAATCAAGAAACCAAGAATAGCCCTACTGGTTTGGCTCAGTGGATAGAGCATCGGCCTGTGGACTGAAAGGTCCTGGGTTCGATTCCGGCCAAGGGCACATGCCCGGGTTGTGGGCTCAATCCCCAGTAGGGAGCGTGCAGGAGGCACCCAATCAGTGATTCTCTCTCATCATCTCTACAGCAGCAGTTCTCAACCTGTGGATCGTGACCCACAGGTTGAGAACCGCTAGCAGGGTTGCCTAAGAACATTGGAAAACACAGATATTTACATTACGATTCATAACAGTAGCAAAATTACAGTTATGAAGTAGCAATGAAAATGATCTTATGGTTGGGGGTCACCACAACATGAGGAACTGTATTAAAGGATCACAGCATTAGAAAGGTTGAGAACCACTGTGTTAGATGCTTGAAGGGGAAGTGAAGCCAACCCCATTAAGTTTGCATGTGCTCCCCAGGTCATCACGGGCCCAGCTCTCCATTGCTCCCAATAGTTAGACCATGGAGCAGCTGCCATTTATCATCATACCCATACTGTGGTTCTCTGTATAGTCAGGGAAGAGTTCTGTACACCCATATCTCTATCAAATATGAAAAGACAAAAGCCATGTGATTTTTTCCTCTACCTGACTGGCTTCACTTGCCTATCTTCTCTGTTTAGCTCTGTAGACATTTAAGTTCCATTCCCTTAAGAAACCATTCTTCACTTTTATTGGCCTTTTCTTCTTTGGGGGAAAAAATAATGAATCCTAGTGACTGGAGACATTTTGGACAGATTTATTTATTTATTTATTTATTTATTTATTTATTTATTTTTATAATCTTCATTGTCGGAAGTATTACATATGTTCCCCTTTCCCCCCATTGACCTCTCCCATCCTGCCCCCTTATCTGCTTCTTGGTCCCTTCTTCCCCAAATTTGATTTCCTTCCTCTGGTTTTAGCTGAAGTATCTGGTTTGTATTCTACCATTCCATAGTTGAATAGAAGACACTATGCTGTTTTATCATGTTATTTTTTTCTTATAATTTCAGAATTAAAATATTCAGTAGACTAGTATAAGACCATTTTTAATATGAAAAATGTCACTGTTTAAGATTCCATAATGCATGAGGAACTAATAATGATGTATTTGGTACTGACCATTTCTATGCTTAAAGCACTAGTCTTTCTTCATCACAAAACAATGACATCAAGAAACCACCCTGTACAATTAATAAGAGCTGTGTTTACTCATTGTTGTCACTCATTAAATCATGAACCATTACAATCCATTCAGGGATGTATCTCCCTAGGAAGCCAAGTGTGCATGAATGCCACATGCCTGGGATTTCTGTAAAGGATGGGGATGACAATAGTCATTACTGAATTTCAGGTTTTGTGAGATTTCCTGGTCATGATAAATAGACTGAATGAAAAATTTAATGTTTGATAGTATAAAATATTGAGTAATCAAATGCTACGATAGTTGGATCAGGAAAGGTAAAGCTTTGCTGTAAACTTTAACATGCAAATACAGTAATCCATACTCTCAATACAATTTTGGTAAGGTCATTCAGATTAGAGGGACATTTTCTCTATGACCTTTTCACACAGATGATTTGGGGATAAGCAGGCAGAGTGTGGAGAATAATTTAAATTCCTGGCTGTGGTTCCATCCAGGCCCAATATCCTATCCCTTAGTCCATCCAAAGGACTTGTCTCGGAGGCTGGATTTGTAACTCCACCAATGTTGCTAACCTGGTAGATCCTGTAGGATTCCCAAAGAGTGCCACTTCTCCCCTCCCGGTCACCACTGTCCGAGCAGCATTCTGATCCATGGCCGAATGCTGTCACAGCCTCCCTACCCCTGTGACAGCAACAGCAGATTTCCCGAGTCCCAAACCTGGAACTCTGGCACTGAGACAGCTTTTCTTGGCAGCCCTGAGGCTCAGCTATGGCTGGGACCTTCCCTGTCCTCAAGCCAGCCCAGTCAGCAATGCCCCTATGCCAGCTGCTGGCCCTAATTTCAGTCCCTTCATTGCATCTCTGTCAGGCTCCCACCTCACAGGAAAGCGGCAAATGATAATAGTCAGGCTTTTTGCTTAACGGGGAAGGGCAGTTTGTGTGGCAGGGGGGATAAATAATATTTTTAATTATAAGCCAACATTAACATTTTAAGTCCTAAAGAAAACGTAGTTGACCTCAATTGTAGTCTATTTGGGCTGTTATAACCCTTTATAGACTGGATGGTTTAGTGACTTTATAAATAGTCTGGACACTGAGAAGTCCAAGGTCAAAGCACCAGGAGAGTCCATGTCTGGTGATGACCCATTTTCTGTTCATCAGTGTCTGTCTTTTCACTGTGTCCTTACTTGGCAGAGGGTCAAGGGAGCTCTCTGCAGTCTTTTTTATAAGAGCACTAATCCCATTCATGAGGATTCTACCTTCATGACCTAATCACCTTCCAAAGGTCTTACTTCTTGCTACCAGTACTTGGAGTCTTAGGATTTAACATACAAATTTTCAGGTATACATTCAGTCTGTGGTAACCTCTCTACTCTTAACCCAGTTTTTGGAATTAGGATGTAGATTACAGAGAGGGAGATGGGAAAGGCATGAGAAAACTAAATGTGGGATTGAGGTGAGCACTAAGTGTAATTGTGGCCTTACACCATTACCTCCCCATCAATGCTGTAAACTAGGCAGGGGGACTGTTATTAGCTCCATTTTATAGATGAAAAGCACAAGTGAAAAGAGAGTATATGACGTGCTCAAGCCAAGCTATGGCAAAATCAGATGTTGTCCCAGAAGTTCAAGTCTCTTCCTCTTCTTATTCTTATCCTCCAAAGCCCTGCTGTGGGAATATTGTTATGAGTCTTCCATCTTAAGTTTCATATCATTTCTGTGAAATAATTGTTCTGATAACTGTGAACCAGCATGGTTTGCATTTTAGGCACCAAGGCCTGAAACCCAGAGAGGTGAGGAGCTTCAGCTTAAAACAAAGGACATTGTTGCCCTTCCTACCACAGGACAGGACATGTGGTAGGAAGGGCTCCTCTCAATAGTTGTAAATGCATAATTATGAGTTCTATTACAGGAAACTTTTTTATAGAGTTTCCCAATGAAAAATCAATGGTATGATCACATGGCAATAGATGCAGTGCAAGGCAGTGTTATTGACCAACATTAATCATTGCAGAGCCATAAAAAGAAGATGCTGTGTGCTTACCTCACTGGTGCATGCTAGCTTGCTTTACAGAGAGAGGAGGTATGATTCCTGCACTCCACCCTCTGAATCTAACCAGGGAATCCATTGAGATCAGAAGCTGAGCTTGAAACCATTGTGGCTGTCAGCTACTAAAGCAGACCCATCTTCAGCCCACTCACCCTTCTCCTGGGCCTATGCCACTGAGATCACTTCAGCCCTTGGGAGGGCAAGAGGCAGGCATTAGTGTCTGTCAGTATCTCCCCTTAAAGGCCAGATGGAACAGAATATGGACTACAGAAAGGGAGGCATATCTTGACTACAAGCAGACATCATTTCTGTTTCTCTGTCTTGAAAACATCAATGTCACAGTCTGCTCAGTCTCATGAGCTGAAGAGATGGCCTCTGGAGCAGGCTGCCTGTATTTGCAACTGCGGTCTGTGTGGCCCCATGTACGTTATTTAAGCCTTTACATCTCAGTTTTATCATCCATAATTGGGAATAATAAATAACAGCACCACCACTACAAAGGGTTGTTGTCAGGATTAAATGAGTTGATGTATTTGGAGCTCTTAGAGAAGAACCTGAGAGTAAATATAAAAATCACTGTTTTCTTTTTCTGACTACATAACATCTGATAGCCTGGAACATGGTCTAAGCCACTTATTTCACTTAAAACAAGGCAACCACTGAAGTCACTTCCAGCTTGAATACTTCCCCAAGTGTGGTCTATGAACATGAAGCTTGTTAGAAATGCAAGTTCTCAGGCCCTTCCCTGGTCTTACTATGTCAGTTTCTTTGGGTGGGCCCAGAATTCTGGGATTTAATGTGTTCTCCAGATAATGTTTAAATTTGGAGAAGGATGCCTCAGAATTTTCTCTTTATTGAGAAGCTTCAAGCCAGATGCCACTTCCAGGAACCCCAATGATGGAGCTGTGGTGGTCACAGTGATGGTGGCAACCAAATCTCCTCTTGGTTCCCTTTGAGACATGGGGACTAGTTGGAAGCAGAGCATTGGCAGGACTTGTTCATGATACTTAGAATGAGTTGAGTCCTGCCCAGGGCAATTCCAAAGATTTCAAATGGGCTAAGTTTTAGCCTATTTTCATATTATTTGACCTTACATCCGACTTCCACCTACCATCTCATATTTTCACTCCAAATGAGTCTATAAACTAGAGATTGTAGCTTTGTGGCTTGAGACCTTGGAAGATGGTTTCCAGCTGCATTTTAAAAATTTGAATCCAGCTAGTCTCATAAAGAAAACTCGGAGAGCTCATTCTCTGAAATAAAGAGATTATTAGGAAATGAAAAATTTTCCAAAATTCAGGATATTACAATGAGTAAGCACTGAGGATTCTGAAGAAGAGAGGGGACCTATAGACTTCAGCATGTACCTCTTACTCTCTACCACACCATGTCCCTAGTCATTTGCTCATCTCAAGGATGCTTCCCCTGTAGGATCAACCAACACAAGTACAAAATGCAACATTTTTAAATGAACTTCTTTGATCCATAGGGCATATCTCCTTTTACTTATTTTTTTGGCCAACAGTGAAACAATTATTTTTTTAGTCTTTTTCTTCATGCTGAAATCTTTGAGGTATTAATTAACTCATCACCTTCTGATGCATAGATTCCCTCTATTTTAGCAACACAATCCAGTTCAGGTTCTTATCACCTTGTGGCCTGATGGCTTCAGTGACCTCTTGGATGTACCCTTGATGGACCAGCCTATTCCTTCCTCTGCATGCACTCACATTGACACAGCAACACTCCCAAAGACTTTTTTCTCACCGTGTTGTTCATACCTTTGACAAAGAACCTACTCTGCCTTTATTTTGTCCATTCTATTCAATCCAGATATCTCTACCTAGCTTCCAGCTCTTTGTTCACGCTGCCTCCCACATTTCAAGAGACTTCTCCATATTTTTTTTCAAATCCACGAAACCAATGTGGTGTCCTCATCAGTCCACTTTTTAGCATCCTCCCTAGTCTCCCAACAACCCACTTCATCCATCACATGTTTTTCTCCCTCTCTCTGTCTCAACTCACATTTCAGAACCCTTATTGAACATTCTCTCTAGGTCCCCTCTAACCTCAGAGGTACTGCTACTGCTTTACCTCCCACTCTGATATGTACGTTGCTGTGCAATGAATCCCAAGGATTTTTGTAATGTAGGTTTTTCTTTAGATTGTTGACTACCGAAGACCAGCGGCAGAGAATTTTCCGTTTCCTTTATTAATGCTTCACTTGGGGCCCAGCCCAGAGTGCAAGGCTGATAAACTGTCCAGCGTAAAATGGGTGCTCATGACATATTACTCCTTGATTACAAAAAGGTGTTGGGGTACCCCCAAAGACACCCAGAGGGGAAGAAGCAGTTGGGATCCCCTAAATGAAGCATGGTATAGGGAGCGCTAATGAGACCCAATTAGAAACCCTCTTGCTGTTTGCCTATCTTTCACGTGAATGATAAAAGCTGGTATGTGAAAAAAATAAGGCAAACTGTGGCTTTTTGGACTGTGGCACGCTCTTCTGCTGTGAATGCTCGCCTGGTCTGCATTATGATTTCCTTCCTTGCTGGAAAACTACACAGACTTTCTCCCTTTCTTTGGAAGAAGTGGAACCTGTTGGAAATGTGAGGCTCCAGGATTCAAATGCAGTGGGCTTGGCTGTGGCGCTCTGTAGTGCATTTCTTGACAAGTCCTGAAAAGACTATTGAATTCTGGCCTGTGCTTTTCTCTGCAGTATTTGGATGGGTTTCAGCTGCAGTGTTGGGCTGGACAGAGTAATCGAAATAGATTTTTTTTTCTCCCTCAGTAATCTTAGGTTACAATTACATCTTTCACCGTGCAAATGGAGTATTTTTCTACCATGCAAGTACTTTTGAGTGCACTAGAATCATGGCTCTCTCACAAGCAAACAACCTGTCTTTTGAAATTACATGCAAACAGGTGAAAATATAAGCTGATAGTGCTATCCTCAGAGGAACACTGGGCAGGCATTTGGAGAGTTTGCTAGAGGATACCAAGTTACATTCATATCTCTCTCTCTCTCTCTCTCTCTCTCTCTCTCTCTCTCTCTCTCTCTCTCTCTCTCTCCCTCTCCCTCCCTTCCTTCCTCCCTCCCTCTCTCTTATTAATTGCAGGCATTTTGGAGGGGCTTTTACTGAGTAGAAAAAATCCTCTTTTTTTCATAGATTAAAGCACTATCTGTAGGCATCACTGCACGTCACTAGTTCTGCATGTGTGGTGGATGGGAGGGGGTTGATGCTGTGTAAGTGCCAATTGCTCTCTGTGCTCTTCAAAGAGCAGCCGGCCTTTGAATCTGCTCCGTATCTAGAATTCTAGCTTTAATTATCAGATTAGCCTGCATTTTCCCCCTTGTGATTAAGGAGGAGAGAAGCTGAAGTGTGTTTATTATTCTGCAAAATACTTGACATAGTAGCATCCCAACTGTTTTAATTTTGTTCTGGAAATGAGAGCTGGTGAAATTATAGACTTATTCAAGCCAAGGAAAGGAAATGAGTAAATCAAGGGAACAGAGTCACTGAGTGACAAGACAAAAAATGGCTAAACAACACTGAAATTGTGCCTTTCAGGGTCCCTGCAAGTGATGAACAAAACGAGAAAGATTATGGAACATGGAGGGGCCACTTTCACCAATGCCTTTGTGACCACGCCCATGTGCTGCCCCTCCCGGTCCTCCATGCTCACTGGGAAGTATGTGCACAACCACAACGTCTACACCAACAACGAGAACTGCTCTTCTCCCTCCTGGCAGGCAATGCACGAACCTCGGACTTTTGCTGTGTATCTTAACAACACTGGCTACAGAACAGGTAAAGGGGGAACTTTCTTACCCGTGACTCTCTGATAAAACATCTTAGACAAAGGAAAATGCAGCGCCCAGTGAAATATGTGAAGATCCATTAAGTTCCTAAATGGAAGTATTTAGGCTGTTCTCTTCTGTATCATATCCTTCCCTTCCCTCACTTTTTCACTCTGAGAATGTCCCAAAGAGAGACTCCTTAGAGAGAAGACAGAATGATTCTCAGTGGGCATATTCTGAAAATGTTGTACTCATCAGAGTACCCAGCAATTGGAACTTTCCAGGAGAATTTACAATAGATGATTTTTCTTCCCATTTGCCTGCTTACCTCAACCTCCTGAATCTCAGTACATCATGGTACAGCCTGAGGTTTGTTTTAGATGTTGGTAAATTTCTGTTGATTGTTCCTCAGGGTCTGGCACACAGTAGATGATCACAATCATTTAGTGAATTAATAAATCATTGAATGAATAAATCAATGATGTGTACTTTATTGATGCATTTATTTATTCATTCATAATTTAGTAAGATTTGGAGTTTCTTTAGCTTAAGTTGCAGTCATTTTTAGGTTTCAGATATTCACCTCCACCTTCCAAGAAAGGAAGGCAATTGCTATACCTGCCAGCATTGTTTAATCTACAGAGTGCAAGAGGAAGGTTAGGGTTAGTTGGTCTTTTGAAAATTGGGGACCTCTTTCAAGAGAGGTCATAAGCATTATGCCAGTCTTTCTAAGAAAGAAGCAAGGCCCTTTCTAGTAAGGCTGCCCACCCCCTCCCTCACCAAAGTCTTTATTCCTCCAACATTTAGACCCTTTCAACATTTCTTCATGAAAGAAAATAAGAATGAATCTAGAGGAGCTACAATGCAAAATAGATTTTTAAGAACTACGTATCATTAAAGCTTACTGGAAATTATTTTACAAACTCTCTGTTCCAAAGATTTGAAAGTAAAGGATTTTAGATAAATGTATTCTGTTAAATCTCTTCAAAAAGTGAAATGAATCTTTCCCACTGATCTCAGGAAACATATGGCCATTGGCTCCTCTGCAGAGCACCTCGTGGGCACTTAATACTATTTATGGATGAAAATATTCATTGTGAATATGACAGCATTGCTATTCGCAGACATTTCAAGATAGCCGCTCATAGAGGAAGCTCCTCCCAGGAATCTCAAGGGTGTTTGCTTATGCTTAGGAAAGAAACTAGGTTACTCGGAGTCCCTTATCCTGTTTCTCACATAAGTGATTTAAATTTATAGCATCTTTCATCTGAGAGCTCTGAAGCAATTTGCAAATCCATCAAGCATCCCTGTAGGATTTGTAGCCAGCAAATGTACTTGGCTCTGTTTTATAACTGAAGTGGGGATTTCAAAAATTGTGTGACCAGCTCAGAAGCAAAATCAGCAATGGTCCCCAAATGCCTGCTTCCTGATTTGAACCACCCAATTTTGTTTTGTTCCTGGAAAAGGTTGTATGAGATCAGGGCCTTTCGACTCCCAGGCTCCCTATAATTTTTTTCCCAGCAGCATGCATACAGCTTGGAGGATTGGGACTCTCACCATATCCAGAGTAATATGGACAATGTCCGTGATAAGTAGAGATGCAGGATGAGTATCCTGCTGGACTGAGAGCGGCCAACGAGGATTTGCTAATTTGTTTCAGGGCTAAACCAAGAAAAAGGAAAATCAGAATAAGTTCTGGAGGCATGGTATACAGCAATGTGACTATAGTTGACAATATTGCACATGTACTTGTTTCACTCATGGTCTGCTATGTCCACCCTAAAATGGGTTGCAAGAACTTAAATGAAACTCAGAGATCATTTAGTTCAGTTCCCTTAGACCCACAAGATTAAACTGACTTGCTGAAGTGACACATTCGATGTTCTAATGGGAAGATCAGGTGTTGGGACCTTGATCCTTGGGGCTCTCTCCAGTGTGTGACTCTAACTCATGGGTTCAGTCCAGGATGAAATTGCACATCATAAGGCTTTGCCCATGACAAGTGTCTGACCTTTTGTTCAGCCCAGCAGGCCTGCTTCATTCAGGGAGAGGAGATATGTTCTTGGAAACTAAGACAGATTCTGAAGCCAACCTTCTCTCCAGGGGTCCAGACACTTAGGTAATAGCGGAATTTATAGTGAGTCATCCTAAAAAATTAAAAGCATTTTTTCAAGGTAACAAGGACTTATCCAGATACTTAGTGTGGAAAACAAATATTGATGTGCCCATTAGTAAATCAGAAAAATTATAAATGGATGACTAAAATGGCAGTGATAGGATCTGCAGAGTTTAAAATTATTTTTGATAGGAGCATATTGAAGTGTCTGAGACTATTAGGAAGCAAAGATGTCTTTGTGAAAATAATAATTGATCTAACCAGGGACAGTGACACATTTGAAAATAAACACATAACATATCAAGATGACAGGCACCTTAGGAAATTAAGAGAACTAGTGAGTATGTATTAAACCAGCATAATTATTCATGAGCCACTAGACTAGTCAGAAAAGAGCCAGCGTATAAAGATTTTATTGTTGTCTTAATAATGAATATATTATTTGGAACATTTAGCTGAGAACCGAAGAAAAATAATGAAGGAAACTGAAATATGTATTAGACATAAATATCCATCGAGAGAAAAGCACAAAGCAGCAATTAGATTTACGAAGAACAGCTCAGAGAAGACAAATTACTAGGAGGTTTATTTTGGGAGGAATCCAGATACATGGATTTAAATGAATTGAATTGATCCAATATTATATTTACTGTTGTATGACATGATTTTTCTTTTTCAGAACTTAGGCATATTTTTGGACTGGCTATAACCTACATTTTTCTAAACTTACTCATGGAAAATCTGAGTCCACAACCGCTTAAATGTTCAAGAAAGGGAAAATACAGTAACATGTCTATTGCATTTTATGTTCTGACAAGTGAACTGGGAATGACATTGGATTATCAATCATAAAAATGAATATCCTGCCTGACTCTATGCTCAACATTTTTTTAGCTTGCATTTCTTGCCAGGATATATACAGGCGTGTGAAACCTGGCCTAGTTTTAAGGTAAAGGTGAGAAGCCATGTTTCAGAGGTAGCATCAAGTGTGAGCAAAAACCCTGAACAAAGACTGAGGACACTGGAGTCATGTCCTAGCTCATTCAGCCCTTCCTTTGTTTTGAGAACTTGTGTAGAGGCAAGTTGACAAATTGTAGAGATTGGACTAGATAAATTGTAGAGATTAGACTAGAAGGATTCCTAAGTTTTGTTCCTGTTCAAAATTATGCTGTCATCTTATTATGACCACTGCAGTTATTATATTGATTCACTTAAAGTTGTAGTGTTCAACTTATAATCAGAACACATGATACATGAAATCACATGTGAATTAAATTTTAGTTTTGCTAATTCTACATGTCACTGGAATACAAAGAGCAATATTTAACAGAGATCTGCAGTACAACTTTTTGTAGAATATTCTTTTGTTACAAAACAATTATACAAATTAGTCAACTTTTCTAATTTCATGTCTTTTATGTTATAAAATTTATAATTAATGTTACTTATGGCAAGTATATTTATTCTCTAATATAGGATTTTGTAACGGTAGAGTTCACTTAAAGTAAGGCAAACTAATATTCTTCTTCTTATGAGTACATAAGACATAGCATTCCACAGTATGCTATTTATTGAGGCACCACATTCTTAGAACTTAACTAGACACTGGGATGGGAAGAGATATAAAATAAGATTGCTGTCTTCATTAGACTTAAAATCTAATTGAGAAAACCAGATGGGTTGACATAGAGGAAATCATAATTTTCACTTGCTCTAAAATGATGTGTGTTTCACTAGTTACCACTAAGTGAAATCCTGTGACCCAAATCTATCTGTTACATAGAGTAAAAAGAAGCTCAGTTAGTATATCATTTTTTATATTGCATAAGATTTAACTTCTCCACAGCATCAGAAATCTTTTGTGTAATTACTATTGCTGACTTAAAATAAATACCTTTGCCCTGGCTGGTGTAACTCAGTGGTTAGAGTATTGGCCTGTGCACCAAAGGTTAGAGTATTGGCCTCTGCACAAAGATTTTATTGTTGTCTTAATAATGAATATATTATTTGGAACATTTAGCTGAGAACCGAAGAAAAATAATGAAGGAAACTGAAATATGTATTAGACATAAATATCCATCGAGAGAAAAGCACAAAGCAGCAATTAGATTTACGAAGGGCATGTACTTGTGTTGCAGATTCAATCCCCAGCCCAGTTGGGGTGTATGGGGGAAGCAGCCAATCGATGTGTCTCTCTCACATCTTTTTTCTCTCTTTCTCTCTCTCTCCCTTCCTCCTTCATATATATATAATTATTATTTATTTCAGAGAGGGAGAAGGGAAAGAGATATAGAAACATCCATGATGAGAGAGAATCATGGATCAGCTGCCTCCTGCACGCCCCCTACTGGGGATTGAGTCCACAACTGAGGCATGTGCCTTTGATTAGAAATCAAACCAAGGACGCTTCAGTCCTCAGGCCGACACTCTATCCATTGAGCCAAACTAGCTAGGGCCTCCTTCCCTATTCTCTCTAAAAACCAATAGGAAAAAAATATATCCTTGGGTGAGGAATAACAACAATAATAGTAATAATAATAAAATAAAATAAACACCTTTGCTTCAAATAGCTCAAGGAAACTTTCTTATGTATTATGGCACAAATAACCCTGGACAGAGTAGCATGGCCTAAAGTCAAAAGTAATTATAACCAGGTCTTTGTGATCTTTCTCCTGGCACCAACAGCTGTGAAGGGTCGTGTCGAGTGGCATCCCAGAGAGACTGTGATATGGAAGGGCGGGTCTCTGGCGTGGTGTGATATATTCAGATAACACAGCAGTAAGGGAAGTTGAATGCCAACACCAAAGGGGAGAAAAGCTTCAAACTCCCCATAATACAATAGCAGTATGGGCAAGAAAATGACATTCACCTTAGGGAAGGAGGAAGAAATTTAAAACATCTGGAGGGAAATCATTAGAAGGCCAGATAATCAATTGCAGAGTGCTGCCAGGGGTGATTACAAATGAGTCTCAACATCAGGAGACAACAAAAAAGGCCAGAGTCCCTCGAAGCTGCCAACACTGGGTTGTCGCTTGTGAGGCGTGAGGTCCTGGTTTCTTGGAACAAGTGTGATGGGTGAGGGCACATCTGGAAAACTGATACATTCTTTGCACTCCATTAACACAAAGATACCGAAAACCTGGAGGGAGTTCTGACGTGAATGACAAGCACAGTAAAAGAGACTCGCAGAAGTAGTTTCTAAGAGGAGGATGAAAGGGCGGGGAATAGCCATGGCAATGGGTAGAAAACAGTACAAAATATTATTAGTCTCTCGAGGGAAACAATGAAGGAAGGGCTTGGCATGGCTGCCCTGGGAGGAAAAAAAAAACAAAAAATAAAACTAAGAGAAACAGGAACACTTTTATAACACATTGAGCAGGGGAAAGGAAGCCAAATCGGAGAGAGTGTGTGCCACAAAGTCCATCAGATTGGAAAAGAAAATATTGTAACCTCTCAGGAAATGTTTTCAAATGCACAAGTGCAGAGATCTGGGACGAGAGTTCCTTGCACCACGGAATGGTCAATTATTTACAATTGGAACACAGAGTCGAAAGGATAGAGATAATAGTGATGCTAATAATAACAGCAGCAGTAGCAGCACTTAAAAAGCTCTTGTTATGTGCCAGGCACTGTGTTGAGCACTTGATGTTTGTATTAACTCATTTAATCCTGACCAGAATGCTGCCACTGTTACTATTATCAGCTCCATGGTTTTAGGAAAGGGAATCGGAGGTAGATTAAGTAACTTGCCGGTGGACACATAGCCAAGCAAGCAGTAAGCCAGGATTGGAACCCAAGCAGGCTGGCTCCAGGGTTTATATCGCAAACCATTATGCACTTTTACTTCTTTGAAAACCAAAGGAGAGGAAAATGGAATAAACCCCCAGGGATGAGGCACAGGCCAGAGGAACGAGCTGGGCCTGAGGTTATTAAGTGGAAGATTCTGGAAACAGCCCCCTTCTAGAATGACGTTGTTGGGCTGTGGTGTTGGTCGGCTGCCTGTGACTCCAAGTCATGTTGCTTTCGTCGGAAAAGGAAGCTCATCTTGTGGTTCTGGGTGAAAAGGTGGTTAGTCTCTGCAGACAGAACCCGTCATTAGAAGAATTCCTACTACCCGGTCAGCTGGCAGGAAATCCTGAGTCAGAGCTGACGTGAGAGCCTCTAACCCTGCCCTACCCCCTGAAGCTGCCCGGGGCCCTGGCAGAATCCTCGGGCTGTGGGCGTTTGGCTAAGGGGCAGCTTGATCCATTCACTCACTCACAGATTCAACAGATAAACATTCACTCAACAAATAAGTAGACATTGCCTTATTCCTCAGACTGAAGTCAACTCTTAAAAAAAAATATCAGCCTGAGAAAACATCAACTTCACAACTCTGGAGCTCTATAGTATGAAAATATTTAGAACAGATCAGTGGTTAAATTATAACCCAAGTGAAAACACAAAATGTAACAAGTCTAGAACCTGTGGAATCCCCAAAATGTATGGGGATCCATAAACCTCAGTTCAAGAAACAAAACTTATGGAGCCCCTATGGGCAAGGATGGAGAGGGGGTTTAGAGATGAGGCCAAGGTAATGCTTGTTCTCAAAACCTTACAGTCTAAGAAGGGTTAGGCTCACATATGAACTTAACTCTACCACTAGGAAGAAAGAAAGGATGTCGTTGGAGCCACAGACACAAATTGCTACGGGATTGGGGCAAAGACTAGAAGTGAAATGGCATGTGCTCTGACCTTGACAGAGAGAGGGAGATGAAGACAGTAGCACAGGAGAGGTAGAGAGATGCAAACCAGAGCTGCAGAGAGGGACATGAACCGAAAAGTGCAGGTGGACTTGGAGAGAGAGTGATTTTGTGCAGACCCAAGGAAGGTTGAGGATAGCACTCTATCAAATTAAACTGGATCCTGCAGGTGACAAGGGTTCATCTAGATTCTAGACTGAGAAGAGGGTAAGTGACCAGAGCTGGTCTTCAGGAAGGTGGTACTGAGAGTGGAAAGACCCTGGAGTCTGGTAAGCAAAGCTGGCCAGGAGACTGGGCATCTTTGGGGATCACATAATCAGAGAGGGAAGCAAGGTTCGGGAGCGATCACCCAGGTGAAACTTACAGGCGGTGGCAACTGCCGGGCGAGGAGCAGGTGCAATCAGGGAAGGCTCTGGGTTGCCAAGCGTGTTACCCAGCAGGGCAATTATCCACTCAGAGAATTAAATAATAGCGGAGAAGTAAATTTGGAAGGGAAACTTATTAATTCCACTTGGATGACTGTGTTAAAGGGCAAGTAAAACATTCAGATGGAGATCATCTACAGGTAGTTGCAGATCAAAGATGAGAGTAAGGTAAATAGCTATCCCTTAAAGACAGGGAAATGATGTACCATGGATAGGGTAATGATGGAAAAATATGTGCTTTAAGACAATACCAGGGAATTGCCTGGATTCTAACATCCATTTTCATCCCAAGCCAGTCATCTGGGAACTACCTGTTTTCAATGTGTAAGTGAATGCACCTACAAAACCTGCCTGATGAAGCTGGGAACTGGCTTTGACCTGGAAAGCAGAGGACATGCTCTCTCCCTAAATTAAAGTGGGGGGCCTTTTAAAAATCAGAAAAATTAAAACATGCATGCATGTGTGTATGTATTTTTAGATATCGATGTGTGTACACATATACTTCACTGGGTGTACACATATGTATTCCCATATGTACATATATAAAATAAAATATTCTCTAGTCTTCATTCTTGAGGGGAAGGATACGTATGTGTCTAATAGGGTAATCAAACAGGTTTACCCTGAATAGTGCTTGTTTATATCTGTTTTCCTGGTGTGATTAAAACAGTTATAAGAGACACCCTCTCTCTCTTAAAAGTGTGCCAACAAGACACTTCTGATCATTAAAAAAGGTGTCTGGCTTCCAAATGGAAGCCATTTAGTTCCTGAAACCCCAACCTATCTAGCTCTCCCCTAACCCCCTCCAATCACCATCTTTGGCAGAGGACCATGCTCCTGGCTTGCTTCTCTGAAGGATCAGTAAGCCGTGTGGCAGTGGCCTTTCTTGGATGTGACATGTGGACATTAAAATGTGCAGTCCTCCCAGTGGCCTTCTCCATGAGCAATGGAGAATTTCTGGTGCCAATACTTTAATTGTACTGTCATTCTGTGAAAATTAGTCACCTATGTAGCATCTCTATGTTGCCAGAATTTTTTATTTTTGTTTTGAAGAGAGAGACATGCACATTTGTAAAATGCACATACTGTAAACACAGATGACACAAAACACACGACACATGAAAACACTGACCACATCCTATAAACACAAACTGTACCTCAGACCCTTGGTTTAGAACAGTGGTCGGCAAACTGCAGCTCTCGAGCCACATGCGGCTCTTCGGCCCCTTGACTGTGGCTCTTCCACAAAATACCACGTGCGGGCACCCATGTACAGTGCGTTTGAAACTTCGTGGCCCAGGCACAGAAGTCGGTTTTCGGCTCTCAAAAGAAATATCAATTGTTGTACTGTTGATATTTGGCTCTGTTGACTAATGAGTTTGCCGGCCGCTGGTTTAGAAGATTTGTACTCTGGATATGTAAAAAGAAGGACAAGTCTTTCAGTAGTGTTTCTATAATTCACACCTCTACAACAGTAAGCTAAAAAACGTAATTTCATACAAGGACGGAACTTTCATTCTCCAATATGTGTGTGCTCATGTGTGTGAGGGGTAGCATTCCAGGCCTCACACTGGCTGCTTCTCTGTTCCATCAACTTAACAAAGGGGTACGTTCTGCTGGTGCCCTAGGAAAACCACAAGAAGAGCTGCACCCAGAGTACCATGATCATTATGGGGTTTTATTGCGTTATAATCCATGTCCTTGGCGGCTACTTTTATTTAATCAAAAGGAAAATGTGTATATGTATGTCACTTTGCCAAAGGGTTGGGGTATGACACTAACATTATTTTGACATCCACTGCCCTAGGTTAACTTTTCTTCTGCCGTCTCTTTTTCAAGCCATCGTTTCATATTTTTGCATTTATACATTTATTTATGATTAATCATTTCACATGAGAACATAATCCTTTTTTTTCCCCTCATTGCAGCCTTTTTTGGAAAATACCTCAATGAATATAATGGCAGCTACATCCCTCCTGGGTGGCGAGAATGGCTTGGATTAATCAAGAATTCTCGTTTCTATAATTACACTGTTTGTCGCAATGGCATCAAAGAAAAGCATGGATTTGATTATGCAAAGGTAATTTTCAGGCACTTTTACATGGCATCAATTTACTTTGTGCATAATGGAGAACAGCCATTTTCAGCAAATTAACCTATCCGCAAGATTGGCTTTCTATGCTCTCACAATGTTAGAATGAGAAATTTTAAGGTAATTTTAAACTCCAGGCAAGAAAAGACTCTCAAGGAACACTGACTTCATATAGTGATTTTTTTTCCCCTCATTAGAACACAAGGCAATCAGCCTTTGATGAATGGATCATCAAGAAAATCATAGATGCCTCCACTCTGTCTTGTGATAATTTTTGGTTTCCCTCCCACACCCAGAGGACTTGTCCACATAATCAAATGTTCATCTTTGTACTGTTTTGCTTTTCACTGGGATGAAAGTCAATTTTGTCTTCAGATTTAGATGTAAAAATAAGAGCAAACAAGTGGAATAATCAGAGGTTGGGGACCCACACGCCTCCCTGGGACTCCTGTGTAACCAACCTTAGCTATGAGACCAGGACACCTGCCCCAGGGCAGCTCGAGTTCACGAGTGTCTCTAAAGCTGTCAATCCTAGGATTTCCACATCAGTTCATAGAAACTGGAATTGGTGTGCCCCACGGCCCCCTAACAAATGGATCCTAGATTAGACTTTAAAATTCCCAAGGGTTCTGTGATTGCCAGTGTAAATAAGACAATTTTCAGATCACAGGAGTGAAGAAAAATATCTTTGAATTTAGCCTCCTAATTAGCTTAAAGTGGCATTTTCCCTTCTGGCTATACTCACCTCTTCCTCATTTCCCTAAAAGAAGCCTCACATGTGCTCTATGTAGCACAGATCATCACAAAGAGCCACTGGTAGAAATGGGAGGAGGGAACTTGATGTAATTCGGGCACATTGCTACCTTGATGCTTGGCCTGATTTAAGCACAAAAAACTTGGTGGGAGATAAGGTGTAAGTCTCCTCTTTCATACCCTTCATTTGCATTTAGAAAACAATGAATGCAAATGAATTCGCAAACTTTCCTAATAAAGTTTCCAGGCTCATCAAAGTTGAGAGCTAGCTGGCAGGCAGATCCGTGCTGCATCGTACAGTGTGCACGGATTGTCACCCCTATCGTTTTTTATCTGTGGGGATGCTTTCACGCTCCTTGTTCTAGCGATTAATCTCTTTCCCTGTTGTCCTAAGGAGAGCAATGTAATCAAGATTCCCTCCGAAGACTAAATTAGCGTAACTTGCCCATTATCACAGCTGATTAAGTGTCAAAGACAACTATGTCCAAAAAGAATATATATCTTTTTTTTTTAGCGAGGAAAAGAATGAAACAGACACTCCCATAGAAAAAGGTGATAGCCTGTGGGTTTGTCCTAACAATAGCCTGTGACACAGATTTCAGCCCTTGGACGCTGCTTTTGCAGCTGTTCTGGTCCTTACATCTTCGTCATGCCTGGAAGTCCCTGCCCGGGCACTTTCTGACATTTCTGCTGGAACTCTAGGCCACTGACACACACTTAGAGAGGCAGGTGGTTTAATTTAAGTTTTCATCTTTTCTTTCCTTTTCATTCCCTTCTAGACTTGCATCAGCCCCTGGGACTGGGGGGTTAAGTCATTTTATTAACATCAGGCTCTAATCCCAGCAGCTGTATCATTTTAGCTGTGCAATTAACGGAGGATAATCTGCAGGAAATCAACTGCTTCCCATATTTAGTGTTTCAAGTACATTAATTAATAAAATGTTACAGCTTTTCCTGTGCACCCAGATTTTGGCCAAGGTTTCCTTTAGCAATTATTGTATCATTCCTACAGGTGAATTTTTAATTTAAAAGATCTTTTGTTTGCTCGTGTGTGTGTGTGTGTGTGTGTGTGTGTGTGTTCTGGAACTGTGAATGTGTAGTGGGTGTTGGTGTTTCCTGCCCTTGAAGTAATTAAATTTTTGTCAATGGATTACATCAACGAAATCTGAGAATGAAATATGTATCCGGTGTTTTATGTGCTCTAGCATTTTGGTTGCCAGTTCTGATCATTATCTTGGGCAAACAGGACTTGACATTTTTCTTGCCTAATTGCTAAGTTGTGCATTAGTTAAAACACATTTTACCATGCTAGTGACCCTAGAAACCTCCTGGCAACTGACTGGTTGCCTTGGGAAGTCCAGTGTCCCTTCCCACTTTAGACCTTACCTGGTCTTTCAGTGAGTTGCTTCTGAGGAAAGCAGTATTCAAATGTGATCTGATGAATGTCACCTTTTGTAATTTCTGTTTTGTGTCAAATGTATGTTTCAGGACTACTTCACAGACTTAATCACTAACGAGAGCATTAATTACTTCAAAATGTCTAAGAGAATGTATCCCCATAGGCCCATTATGATGGTGATCAGCCACGCTGCGCCCCACGGCCCCGAGGACTCGGCCCCACAGTTTTCAAAACTGTACCCCAATGCTTCCCAACACATGTGAGTAATACCTTTGCCTCTGGGACCTGATGAACATGGGCCTCTCCTTTGCTCTTCACCCTGCTTCTCTCCTCACCCCATTTCCTTCCACACGACAGGAATATCAGCTTGGAACAGGCTTGCAACCAGGGCCTCATCTAGATTGTCTGACTAGGAACCCCATTTCTAACATTTGTAAGTTGCTAAAAGGAAAGCAAAGAAGCATATAGGATGAATGAAGCGATTTTTATCAAGCATTCCCTTCAGTTATTTTAATATTCATGAGTATCCTACATAATAAAAGGCTAATATGCAAATTGACCAAATGGCCGAACTACCGATCGCTATGACATGCACTGACCACCAGAGAGCAGACACTCAATGCAGGAGCTGCCCCCTGGTGGTCAGTGCATTCCCAAAGGGGGAGCACCACTCAGCCAGAAGCCAGAAGCCAGAAGCTGGGCTTATGGCTGGCAAGAGCAGTGGTAGTAGCGGGTTCCCACCTCTGTGGCAATGCTAAGGACCCCTTGGAGAATGTCCATGGGGAGCAGGCCTAAGCTGGCAGGTGGACATCCCCCAGGGGTCCCAGACTGCGAGAGGGCACAGGCCAGGCTGAGGGCCACCCACCCACCCCCAGTGCACAAATGTCATGCATCGGGCCTCTAGTCGTCTCATAATAATGATGATCGAACTGTTTGCTCTTCATAGCAGCAGAGTGGTGACCTGGTCTGGTTATAGAAACATGGTTCATTTTCTAGAGAAAACTGTGAAACTGTGTTGCTGCAGACATGCAGTTAGGACTGTGCCAGAAAACAGCAGGTAGGGCCTTTCCCAAGAGGTCTGCCCAGGTCGTGGCTTTAAAATAACCTGCTGTTTCTTTTTGAGAGGAGGGCCGGGGAGGCATGGAAACTGGAGGGACTGTGCAGAGAGCAGAAAGCTGTGTGTGCTGAGAGTGCTCAGGGGCCAAAGGGTGGAAAAGTCTGGGTGCTTTGGCAGCAAAGAACCTGGTTTTGGTGTTGACTCTGTGGACCATTTCCTTCCTACCTGCTGTAATAATATGCAGTCTTCCCCACAGAGCCTTTGGCTCGGGGTTTGCTCCAAGTTTGGCCCTCAGGGAGGTTGGGAATAGGAATCAATATATGTTTATAATTCAAGCTCAAAAGTTGATTCTTACTCTGCTTGTGTTTAAATACCATCCCTTTTTATCCACACTGATGTTCTAGCTGTGATCCCAGACAAAAAGAACATAGATTAGATGTGTAGTTGACCTGTGGGGGTTAGGGGTGCTAAGCACTGAGCAATAGAAAATCCATGTATACGTTTTTACTCCCCCAAAACCTAACCACAGTTCCTGTTGCTATTGGTTCCAGGATATCCTCCCCCACTGTGGATACCAAAATCTGCTCAAGTCCCTTATATAAAATGGGGTAGAACAATGCATGCCTCTCCATATCCAATGATTCCCAATCACGATTGAAAATACTGCTTTCGATCCACATTTGATTGAATCCATGATGCAAAGCGCAGGGATACAGAGGACCAACTGTGTATCCATTGCATAAGTGACCCAGTGTTGTTCAAGGGCCAACTGTACGTCCTGTGTAAAGAGAGGAGTAACTACTGGAGGCACTCTAGTTCAGTGTTGCCAGCCCATGGTTCGTGGTTCATGAGGTCTGAAAGGTTGGCGACCGCTGCTCTAGTTGCTGTCATTACACACGCATGGAAGACATTCTTATGCACTTATTTTGTGTCTAATTATAGCTAACAGACTGACAACGTCTGGTCAGTAGGATAGATCGTTTCTATGTATCAAGTGATTTAGAAAGAAGAGAAGTTAGTGCTTACTAAGGACAGGAGCTAACAATAAATATGGAGCCAGGGTGGATAACCTACTGAACATGCCCAGACACTTGGAGGGCAGAAGTGTTTTAAAGCACTAAATATTGTCAACAAATAAGGAGGAGTGCCCCATATCTGGCCAGCATGGCTCAGTGGTTGAGCATTGACCTATGAACCAGGAGGTCACAGTTCAATTCATGGTCAGGGCACATGCCCAGATTGCAGGCTCAATCCCGTGACTGGGGGGAGGGGAAGCGTATAGGAGGCAGCCAATCAGTGATTCTCTCTCATCATTGATGTTTCTCTCTCCCTTCCTCTCTGAAATCAATAAACACTTATTTTTTAAAAAGAGGGTGCCTTAGCCCCTGGAGAGCCACTGTGTTTTGGAACTGACCCTGTGAATGGAAGGCAAACCTCTGAAGATTTTCCCTACATATAACCATGGTGCCAAATGCAGGAGGGAAGCGCACAAGGGGCGAGCGCCTCTCCATTATAAAGTTAGGACCCAGCTGGTCCAGTGAAGGAAAACGGACTTTGAGATGTTCTTCCTGTGCTGGGACCCACTTTCCCTTTCCTTTTGAGTCAAAAATGATCATATGTGATGTCTGCCTTTGTTGCATTAGCATTAGTCAGCCTACGGTGACTTTGTACACCTATAAATTTTACCGCTGTTTTCTCAGATTTGAGAAGGGGTTGGCAAAGGGTTTTGTGGCTCCCTAGGGTCCCTGCCTTTGAAGCTCCATGCCGAACCTACAGGAAAGACGGCCACAGGTCAACAGGTCTGTCTGGCAGCTTAGTGTCAAGCACAGACAGCAATCACTTGTGGGGAGAAGTCTGCAGAATTCTCAGGGCCCCGATGGTAGCTAAAAAAGCATCTCTGATTCCAACACCCAAAAACTCTGTTTAGTTCCACTAATATTTATGAGTGCAACTTGTGACACTCTGCTGCACAGTATATAAACATGAGGAAGATACAGTTGTTGACACTGGAGAACCAATAAGCTCAAACAGGAATTGGCCAGGGGGGCCAAATCCAGCTTGCCAATAGCTTGTATTAATAAAGTTTTATTGAAGCACAGCCACATCCATTTATTTAGGTACTGTCAATGGCTGCTTTCACGATACAACAGAGTTGAGTAGTTGTGGCAGGTACTGGGTGGCCTGGGGTGCCTAAAAGAGTACTTACTATTTGGTCCTTTAAGAATAAGTTCGCCCCAGGTCCCTGCTCTAGGCAACTGTCCAATTAGCCACATCACCAGTGGGACCAGAAGTGGTAAGACCTCAGAGGGGATTATGGAAATTTGGAGGAGGATGTGTTTACCACATCTTTTGGGGGACCAGGAAAAATACATGAGCCAGGAGGCATTCAAAGTGGGCTTCAAAGGCTGGATAAAATTCCTGCAGCCAGTTCTACAGAGTGGGTTGATGATTTCAGAAAGAGAATGGGACTCAAACAAGTTGTCACCACGTGAGGTGATCTCAGATGTGACTTAGGAAGTGGAGAATGGGATGTAAGGAAAGCAAGGTGTGTGGGGGGGGGAGATAAAGTGAGAAAGGGAATGAGCAGAATGTTGAGGATGAATGAATTTGTTCATAACTGTAAGCAGTCACTGGGGGTTATTTAGTAGGGTAGTGGCATAATATCTGACTCGGTCATTTTTACATGGAAATAGGGTCAGTTATTCTTTAGTTTAAACAAACCACCTGTAAGCCTTATTAGTGAGTTTATAAAGTGAAATCTATGCATGGCAGAGGGGAGAGTGTTCAGATCTTAAAGGCACACAGGAGTGGGTTCCCATCTCAGCTGTCCTCACTAAGTCTGGGGGCAATTTCTTTTTTAAAAAAAAGATTTATTGATTTTTTGAGAGAGAGAAAGGCAGAATGATGGAGAGAGAGAAACATAGATGTGAGAGTGTAACATCCACCATCCATTAGCTGGTTCCTATCCCTACCCACACCCTGCACTAGAGATCGAGCCCGTAACCCAGGCATTTTTCCCTGACCAGGAATCAAACTGGCAACCCTTTGTGCATGGATGTCACTCAACCAACTGAGCCACACCAGCCAGGGCAGGGGCAATTTCTTTAACCTCTCAGAAGTTCCATGGTCTCATCTGCAAAATGGGGATAATAGTAGCACCTTGACATGATGTCATGCATGAAAATCAAGAGAAGCAGCAATAGCTAAAGTCCCCAGATAGGCCCTGGGAATTGAAGTCACTTCATTGATGTTAATTCTTTCTTTCTATTAAGATGAACCATATAACACTGCTCTTTCTTTTTCATTTTTTTAATTCTTTATTGATTAAAGTATTACACAGTCTCCCCCCCCCCCTGCCCATTGACCTTTCCCCAGTCACTTGGACCCCACAGCACATGCCCTCACCCTCCTAGTGTCTGTGTTCATTGGTTATGCTTATATGCATGCATACAACCAAAGGACTTGTATGAATGCATATGAACACCACTCTTTCTTGTTTTATCTTTGACCTACGAAAAATGCAATCTTATTTGTTCAACTTAATGTTTAGGGGAAGCAGCTAGAGAAATGACAGATTGATACTTGCCCATAGCAAATCTCTTGACACGCTAAAACTCACATTGAAATGTGCCTCCCGCACCTGGCCATTCTGCAAACACAGGCTAAGCTCCTAGATGGGCTGTGTTATCTCTTCCAGGTGCAAAACCGGCGCTACAGGCAAGCGCCAGTTTGGAGCACAGCCTTCGCCTCAGAAAATAAAAATTCATGTGGTTGGTTTAATGACTGAGCTTGTACCTGCTTCTAACCTGTGAGGTTTGGTGTCCCTCGTCTCCACAGGCCTCAGGGCTTTGGCTTGCTGGCTTCTTTGCTGCAAAGTCCTCTGGGCTGCCACTGGGGGAAGGGGCTGGAGAGCGTCAGTGTGCTTGTCTTGTTACTGTGAGTGACGGGCACGGTTCACAGTTCCATCTGCAGACAAAGGGAGTGAGACAAATGGAGGACAAGCTGCCATTTGGGGTTCACAGAGCTCCTGAATGGCTGGTGTCCTTAGCACATTAGCAACACATTGGAGCGAGGGGATGGCAGCAGTGACGTCTGCTGCAGAAAGCTTTGGCAGGCCCAGGGACAACACAGCAAGAAGCTGCAGATTGACCTCCATGGCGGGACCCAAGTAATTCGGATACTTTCCTTCAGGTCGCCTTCCTTGGTGGTCAGGCATTATTGAGACGCCTTTCAGCCGGCTTTGGGTTATGGCTCTGTGACCCGCTCAGCCCCGGGCCAATGTATCACGTTTGCACGGTGCTTGCCGGTCCCAACAAAGGATGACGCCAGGCAACACTGGCTTGTTGGCTTTACAAACAGAGGCTAGAGGTTACTATGCCCACCAGCTAAGAATGAGAGCGGAGTCCCGGCCACTCGGGACAGAGGCACTGTTTAAGCAGACAGCAGCCCAGCCGCTCCAAGACATCTGAGGACGCCACTGTCATAACAGCACACAGAGCCACCCCCATTGCAAAGCCCTTCGCTGTGGCTAAAGCCCTGTTGTACTTTTCAGTAAGTTACCTGGACAGTATCCTCCAAGGAGTGCTGTACCTCACTCTGGCTTTGACATAGCTTCTGGCCCCTGGCCTCAGTGATGTCAGGACATGCTCCCGTAACAGGGAGATTCCACTTCCAAGCTCCCTTATCACTTTCCTGCCATCGATGTGCCTGTCACCGTAAAACACTGTTGTGTGTGTTTCAGTTCCACATTCTTTCTTCCCATACCTGGGAACGTGTGGCTGTGTGTGTGAACGCACAGGTTCAGGCGAAATCTACAATCTCCGCAGAACAACCCATGTCCACTAATGTGCAAGAATCGTTCTGGAAGAGGAGCTTTCGGCTGAACACAGTGTGTTAAATGGGAAACTATTGCTGTGTAAGCCTCCAAAGTTTTTGAAATACCTTTATGATCTAAAGTTGGAAAAAAATGTCTTGGCTTAAAAAGAAGTTGTGCATTCTTAATTTATTTCTTCCACAAATATGTAAAAGGAAATTTTTTCAAAGATGAGAGAATTTTTAAATTCTCTATAAAAATTTCTTGTTTGGGCCAAACTAGTTGCCCACCTTGTTCTCTCCATCTTTTCTGCTCATCCTGTTCCCTGAAGTCCAAGTGCACACCTCCAGGGAGCAGCATTCACACCAAATACCGTGTAAATGGAGTGATGCAAGGCAGCTCCATCCTGAAAACAAAACCAAGTGGGTCATCTATACCTTCCATTGCCCGATGTGCATTGGTTAGCAAATAAATGTGTTAACCCTTCCAACTAGCTGACATTAAAACATTTTTAAAATAATATAAAAATAGTTAATCGGTTTTATGAATTTAAAAAAGGACACCTAAAAATAGCATAATTCCATAAATTTTTAGATTAAAACAATGAAGACTTAAATTTTTTAAAATAAAAATACCCGAAAATGGCTTTGCCCAGGTCACATAAATAGATAGGGTCAAAGCTGGAGCCAAAACTCGATTCTCTTGGACCCAGGTGATGTTCCCACCAGGCTCGCTCAGTACCCATTGAAGTCACAATTAATATTAGAAGTGGTTCCTGTGTGTGCACTGGCAACGTTGTTAGAAAACTCTTTAAATTAGTTTGGTAATGTAGCTATAATCAAGATCATTTGGTATTATTCTGCATGTGTTCAATTTTGCCTAAGTAAAGACATTTGAACTCTTGTGGGGAATATTTCCACAAAGTCAATTAAGAAGGTTCAATTTTAGTGAAAGCTGAGATCGTGTGGCTTGGGAGATTAAGTATAGAATTTCCAATTTAATGCCTTGAGTATGTGTCTTCAATCTGTGTAACTGGCTTATTCTGGGAACTGAGACCTATTTTATTTCTCAGGGAATGATGGTTCCGCTACCAATACCCTTTAAGACTTAGACCACTGGGGGATTTTGTTGATGGTTGAGACTAAATAACAAATGAAGAAAACACATGTCCAACTGTAACACACTAGAAACATCTTTATTTCCACTGGTGACAACAAAGGCCACCAGTGGTAAGAATGAACTGTTACGTTCCTTGCATTTTCCCAAGTGTGGATTTAATCTACAGCACATGCATTTCTTGAAACTATTTCTTTGCCCGAAAGAATTACTCTACTAAAATACCCACCCATCAAAAAGAAAGGGGACCGTATTGATTTTCAGAATTCTTATTCCTGTTCCATTGATAAGCAATACTGGAAGAGAATCAAAGGCCAAAGAGAATTGGCATTGATGTGGAAGGCTGAACTGACCGATGCGGTGGGCTACAGGGTCTGTGCTCTAATGGGCTGAACAATAAAGTCCAACGAGTAGTGACTAGAGGAAAAACAAGGTGCAGGCAAACGCACCGGGAAAAGTTAACACTGTTGGGTACTAGAATAGTCTATTGAGGGCTCTGGGTATGTTTTCTGGAGAGTCTAAGGTCTGGAGTGCACCGTACTGGGCAAACTTGTACCTGAAGAGACAATAGAAAGTCTCACCAACCCAGGCACATGGAACTATTACTCACACGGAATTTTGTGGGGTTTTTGGTTTGTTTGTTTTTAGGAAAGCAACAGAAACTCAAAAACGACAAGTTGGTCCTTTGTCCTCTCAATTTTAAAGCAAGTAGCCAGCGTTACCTACCTTCTCGCTGACGCATCCAGGGTGCCATGCAGAGTCAGGCGTTATTCTGTATTTACAACAAAAGTAGATGCTCAGCGTCTGGTGGAGGGATCTGAATGGGAAGCAGGAGCTGCTAATGTTTTAAATCAGGATAAAAGGGAAGGATTTCAGGACTTACTTTCCCGTAGAAATAAATGTTTGTTTCCATTCTCCTTTTGATGACCGGGATTTCGAGGTGCTTCTTGGAGACTGTGGCCATTGTGACGTTGTGGAAGGAGCACCAGCCCCAGCACGTTCTTATGTCCACTTCACTTTCCCATTTGTAAAATGGGACTAAGATGCCCTCCCTCAGGGTTGCCACAACAATCAAATGAGCTAGACAATGAGCTCTTTCCCAGGCACCCGTAAGTGTGGCTCTGATGTGGTCCCAGGATTTATTCTTTCCGTCACTGAAATCCCTTTAACTCTCACCCACTATATAGGTAAGGAAACAGAGGCTTAAAGAAAAAAAAGTTACCCACAATCTCACACTAGTAAGTAACTGAGCAGGGATGAGAATTCGGGTCTGATTTCAAAACATTCTGGAACAATAGAATACGTGGTTTTCCACGTTTCCTTAAAACAATTCCCTGCTTCTTTCGCTGGCTTGTGTTCCAGCGGACCGCTCCAGTGGGTTTGAATAATTGTAAGTCAATTCTCAGGAGGGAAGCAGTCCTTAATTATCAGGGGGGACCGAAGGCTGCATCTTCCAGGAATTTGGCAGACCCCAGCAGGAGGCAACCACAAGGCCTTTGGCAAAAGATCACTTTTCAACAACATTGTCAATTTCAGTGACTCCTGACCTTCCACCTGCAGGTCCCTGAACAGCTGCTGTGTTGTGGGAAGCAGTGGCAGTCTGTCTTCTTTTAAAAGGCAAATGCATACCCTGGCTCCCTGCCCCCTGCTGAGATCCCACCTGGGATTTCAGCCCCAGAGCTGGGGTCATCTCCCACATCCAGAAATTAAGCAAAAACAAAAACAAAAAAAGGCAGGGAGTACAGCTTTGACAACTGACCTGAACTCTCCCTTTTAATATAAGCCAGGTTTAACATATGTCATTCTGTAAATCCGGGAGTCCAATTTGAGGCTTGTAATTTGCTGCTCCTTCCAGTGAGGTGGAGCCTTGCCAAGCACATCAAGGTAACGGGAAGATATAATTTGCCCACTGCGAGCCCAAGTTGCAGTTCCCTATTGTAATTTTTATTTGTGTTGAGGTTTTGCGGTTTTTAAAGAGTCAACTAGATTTATTTTAAAATTAAGGCGGACCAACATCAAAGGCAAGCAGAGGAGGATGCTTAGGTATTATGAGGAAACCCTGTGTAATCTCCTAGAACCGTGTATTTCTCAGGGTGCGTATCAGTAAACGGTGAGGGGCCTTTCACAGCCAGCTTGCTACGTGTCTCTGACCTCAACCTACCCCCACGAGTGAAAATCCCTTTCCAATGGGATTTAGAAGCCCCCACGCTCCCCCTCAGCCATTTAATCTAATCCTGTTTGTCACTCGACATGCTGCGTGAAGAATAAGAAACTCCAAGCTGGTGTCCTTTCCTACCGTGCAGGCTCCTGGGATATGAGTCCGATTGGGCAGTGGTTCCCTTTCAGATACTAGGGAGCCTTTCAGGCCAAAAAACAGGACCATTTGGATCATGAGTCATTTACTTGGTAAAAGAGAAGAAAGTTTATATTGAAAGTTTCTCTTAAAAAGAGTAACAGGTGACACCTGAAGCGCTTGTTTTGTTTGTTTGTCTTTTAATGCTACGGAATTTTTCCCCACCCACTTACTTATATAAAATGTATTTGTTTATTGGCTCATGTAGGAAACTTCTTCTGTTCTAGGCACTTTAAGTGATAGAGATGATAGATAGATAGATAGATAGATAGATAGATAGATAGATAGATGATAGATAGATAGAAGATTTGTAAATACAGGCAGACAGATCAAATTGTTCCTCAAAAAAGCTTTTTGAGAGAGGTGCTATTATCCCCATTTACAGGTGAGCAAATTGAGCCACACCAGCTTCTTTCAATCTACAACTGTGTCTCTTTAAAAGGGAGATGAGCCCTAGCTGGTTTGGCTCAATGGGTAGAGCGTCAGACTACACACTGAAGGGTCCCAGGTTCGATTCCTTAAAAAAAAAATAGCCACGTTGCGTGCTTGATCCCCAGTAAGGGGCATGCAGGAGGCAGCTGATCAATGATTCTCTCTCATTATTGGTGTTTCTATCTCTCCCTCTCCTTTCCTTTCTAAAATCAATTTTTAAAAATTTTTTTTAAAAAAAGAGGGAGATGAGCATAAGCTATACAGTGTCTTCTGTGCTCTGTGTTGTACTGGCTTTGGAGTTGTTGGGTGCCAAAACAGATGTTCTGCAAATCCCCTGGCAGAAGAAAATGTACAATAACAGGTGATATTTGTAGAGCTTGGTGTGCATGGAAATGCCTCAGGGCACAACCTTGGCCTCACAGTGCCTGGCGGTTTCTCTGGGCTTGTGTAGTATAAATAATGCCACGGCGCCAGCTTGTCATTATGACCCACAGTCTTTCACTGATAGGATACTCCCAGAACAGAGAGAGGTGGTTACCAAATTTTTCAGTCAACATAGGGTGTTGCTTGTTCTTGAGACTGACTACTTGTAAAGTTGTGGGTTGTATGAAAAGCAATCTTGGAGTTAGGAAGTGTCCCTCGCTTCACTTTTCTTTCCTTTTGTTAGAGGAAGTGGGCTTTGGAATTGAATGCTAGTTCTTCAGCTCCTAACTTCGTTAATCTGAAGAAATTATTTCATTTTGCTAAGCCTCAGTTTTCTCAGCTGTAAAATGGGAATGATAAACCTAATCAAAGGAGTTACATAAAACAGCACAATACTGGATGCATACCAAATTTTAATATTACTGCTCCTACATGGTTAATAAAGTCTAAGGAGAAGGTTCAAGTACATTAGAGTGTTATGGAAAGGTCAAATATACAAAAAATAATAAATAGTGTGAGGATTGTTGTAGCATAGATATGTCCTTTGGGAAGATGAGGTGAGTGTCTCCTGGTTGAAGGAGTTGGATAAGACTTCAAAGAGGCCAAAACCGGTTTGGCTCAGCGGATAGAGCATCTGCCTGCGGACTGAAGGGTCCCGGGTTCGATTCCGGTCAAGGGCATGTACCTTGGCTGCGGGCACATCCCCAGCGGGGGGTGTGCAAGAGGCAGCTGATGGATGTTTCTCTCTCATCGATGTTTCTGACTTTCTGTCCCTCTCCCTTCCTCTCTGTGAAAAATCAATAAAATATTTTTTTTTTAAAAAGACTTCAAAGAGAAGGGGACTTCTTTTGTGGGTTTTCAGTAGAAAATACTAGTATACGATACCACTGGGATCTGCAATAGATTAAATATAGGCTTGCACTGACCTGCTCTGTAGTTAACAAAAATTATGCCTAGCATCACTATTGATTTGTCTATAAAGAGACACTTTTATTAGTATTTATTGGTAAGCATGTATATTGCAGAATAGACTTGGTTATAATTTCAGTAAATCCAATTATGTTAAGGGTAGCTATATATACAAGGTTAGGAATGAGAAAACTCATAGAGGCTAGATATACAAGAGTGGTTAAAAGAAGGTTAACAGTTGTGTATATGTGAAACAGAGCTTATTATTGTATTATTATTTATTAATTATTGTTTTATTTCCAGACAAACAACTGTAAGCCTACTTTTGCCCACCCCATATAATTAATAATCTGCAAAACAACCTAGTAAATTCAATAGGAAAAAAATATGTTGAAATTATGATTCATCATTCCACATATTTGTGACCATATTTGATAGCCTAATTAGCAATAAAATTTTACAAGTTAACATCACCATGGGAACATTACATTCCCTTCTACATTACCGAGTTTTATCTGTAGGTTTGTAATGTTACCATAATCATCTTGATGTGTTTCCACAGTGAACCCAAATGAACTTGTACTAATTAGATTTGTAGCTGCCAGTCTTGCTTTTATAAAATTGAATCCATATACTTTCAAAGGATGTGTGCTCTTTGGGGTGGTGAATTCTTCAGATCTTCCTAAATTCACAGAGAGAAGACACATGGGAAAGGGAAATAATGTAGCAGAGTCTCAATTATCTTTCCTAAATGATAATTTCGCAATCTTTAATTTGAGATATTTCTCTAAGAGGCTAAATAACAGATAGTAAGACTCCTTTCTGGGTATTTTCAGAACTCCTAGTTATAACTATGCACCAAATATGGACAAACACTGGATTATGCAGTACACGGGACCAATGCTGCCCATCCACATGGAATTTACAAACGTTCTACATCGCAAAAGGCTTCAGACTTTGATGTCAGTGGATGACTCTGTGGAAAGGGTAAGCACATGAACTCACCTCACAGGTTTTTGTCCAACTTCCCATTCTTGTCCAACCTGTTTTGTTGTTTTTGTTTGGTTTAGTTTTTTTTCCAGGAGAAGTGAAAGAGAAAACTTGTCAGCACTCCCTTATCTTATGCTCCCTTCTGTTACCTCTCTAGACTTGATTCTTATGGAGCCAATAGTGAAGAGGAAATAAAAATCAAATCATTATAAATTCAGAGCAACACCACAAATACTTTCAGGAATTAAGTGAATAATGTAAATAACTAAAGCAAGTCCAGTAGAAGACAATAGGAAGTAGTGAGGATTGTGATGATCTTGAAATTAAACTCCATCTAAAGCAAGGAGCAACTACCCAGCTCCAGCTGATTTTTGCCATGTAGAGTGTGGATCCAGAAATTCAAAAAATTTTTTGAAATTTTGTTAATTTTAAAACAACATAAGCCAAGCAAGACCTGCCTACAGGGTAAATCTACCTGGATCAGGCTCAGAAACAGCCTATTTTTAACTCTTAATAAATAGCGTAAGACTGATGATATTAAAATTTGCTTTAACAGTGGATTTTTCAAAGTAAAACCTATAAGTTTGATGGTGGAGGTTGCTTTGTGAGTGTGTTTTTTTTTTTCTCTTGCAAATAGGTAAACAAAATCATTTAAAGAGCATGAGCCAAATTTTAAAATGTTACTTTTCAACTGTATTATTGGACTTTTTTCCTCCAAGATTGTAAGCAGAAAGAAAATGTAGATAACATTTGCATTTGTAGATCCTACTAAAGCAGTAGGTCGGCAAACTGCAGCTCGAGAGTCGTGGTTTGCTGCTCTGTTGACTAATGAGTTTGCCAACCACTGACCTAGACTCTCCATTCCAATGACCCTTAAATCACAGGCTGTTATTGTTCCTTGTGAATAAGCCCCTATCCCAGTAGTCGGCAAACTCATTAGTCGCCGTTTGCTGACCACTGTACTAAAGCAATATTTAGTCTTTTAAAAATACTGGGGAGAAGATTTGGGGGAATCAGTGCCATTCTGTTGCCATCTTAGGCCATCATAACTGCTTCTGACTTGTTGCTGGGCTGTGTTGCAGCTGTATAACATGCTGGTGGAAACGGGGGAACTGGAGAACACGTACATCATCTATACCGCCGACCACGGCTACCACATTGGGCAGTTCGGACTGGTCAAGGGGAAGTCCATGCCATATGACTTTGATATCCGAGTGCCTTTCTTTATTCGTGGGCCAAGTGTAGAACCCGGATCCATGTACGTATTCCTCTGCTTGCAACGTTCAGCTGTCGTAGCTCATGTACATCTGAGATAATTCAATTACTAATCTCAGTGTCTGGTTTCCTTTCATCCAAAACAAAAAAGATTGTATGTAGGTTGGTAATTTAGAAGATGAAATCCTACACCTCCTTTGCCTTGCCACATGTTAATTTAACTAAAGTACACAATTTAAAAAGGAAAAATAACTGGGCCGATGATTAATTCTCTGAAATTGACCAGAATCCATGTCACGTGGGCCTGTGTACACAGATATATGATACAACAATTAGGAACATCATCCTTACTTTGTCTGAATCAGAAATACACTATTTTAACGTGTGTCATTCATCTTCTTAGTTTTTGTTTGTTTGTTTTTTAAATTATTACTAAAGAACTTTTTAAAATTAAATATTTTAAAGCATGATTAAAAAAAAGAAGAAGCCTAAAAGACTGGAGTCCCATTCCTGTCCCTTAGACAAGCCACTGCATCTCTCTCTTCTCATCATAATAGGGGGTCATGTGGCCTGCCAATAACAATAGAATGTTTTGTATAAAATGAGAATGTGTGCATGAAACAATTATGGGAAGTGGAAGAAAAGAATGCAAGTAGAATTCAAAAGCTGCAAGGGCACTTAAAGAGCATCGAGCCTAGACCCCTGATTTAACAAAGAAACCCACACACAGCAACAGTGCCAGAGTCCCGGGTCCCGGGTCCCGGAAGTAGCAGCACTGGGGCCCAGTCCCAGATATGACTCTCCCGGGAGAAGGCGATGGCAGAAAGAGAGGTTTCTAGGGAAAATATTATATCTCTTCAGACTATTAGAAATCGTTGGATCTAGAATTAGAAGGCTTTATGTTTGAAAGTCTAGGTAATGTGGATTGGATTCATCTGTAAAAACTTTGTCTTTCCTTAGAATTTGATTTATTTATTTTTTTTACTTTATTGGGGTGACATTGGTTAATAAGATTATACACATTTCAAGTATAGATTTCAATAGTACATGATTTGTATATTGCATTCCCTGCAATATAGAAGTCAATTTTAAAGCCCTGGTTTAACAGAGAAGTTACAGGCTATCGGGTTTTAAATATATTTTTTTTTAATTGATTTCAGAGAGGAAGGGAGAGGGAGCGAAAGATAAAACATCAATGATGAGACAGAATCATTGATTGGTTGCCTCCTGCTGGGGATCGAGCCCACAACCCAGACACATGCACTGACCAGGAATCGAACTGTGGCCTCCTGGTTCATAGGTCTGCTCTCAACCCCTGAGCCACGCTGTCTGGGCCAGGCTATGGGCTTTTAAAAGAAAGTACACACCCTTACAAAAACCATGATTGGGCCTCGATTTGTGTGACAGTGTGGCCAAACTTCAGGGATCTGGGCATCTCTCCAGTGATCCCTGAGACAGTCAATTAATCTTGCTCCATGTTGTCACTGCTGACCACTCGGCTGTGGCCAAATGCAGCTCCCCTCTCTGGGAGACCAGGTGAAGGGGAGAGGCTTGAAGGCCACTGAGTCCTGGTGTGGAGAAAGCAGCCCCATGTGCCACTCCCCAGTGCTGCGGGCTCTGCGGCATAACCATCTGTGCCATTGCAGAGTCCCGCAGATCGTCCTAAACATTGACCTGGCCCCTACGATCCTGGACATCGCTGGACTCGACCCACCTCCAGACGTGGACGGCAAGTCTGTCCTCAAACTTCTGGACCTGGAAAAGCCAGGTAACAGGTGTGTCAATTTTCTTTTCTGCAGCCAGCCCCAAACACACTGGCTCCCAGAGCCAGCCAGCAGTTGAAGGAGGTAGAAGCCAAATAGCTTTCTCTCCTCACACAGAGGACGCGCTGCTGAGAATCCGCCGGGTGTTTGTATGTAGCCTGTGATAGGGGCGCAGTCATGGTCTGCGGGAAGTGAGAGGTGCTCCTTTAAACAAACTGTTAGCACAGACCCGTTTAGAAAGACATCCAGCTGCCAACTGTAAATATTATTATTTTGCTTGCAGGTTTCGAACAAACAAAAAGGCCAAAATCTGGCGTGATACATTCCTCGTGGAAAGAGGGTAATTATTGGTTGCTCGGGTATTTCTGGGAACCAGTGCTAGTGGGAAGCACTCCCTGCTGGGTACTCCCCCCTCCCTTATTTTGGGTTTAAGCGTACAGATTTCATAAGTCTAGTAACAAAATTGAATGGTTTGCTAGTCATTCTTCGCTGACAGAAGAGAAATGATTGTTGCATCAGAACTACAAAGAATTAATTCTCATTAGCTGTTACATGGCTGTAGAATTTACTGTTGTTTTCTCAGCCTTAGTTCCTAATCGGACCAGTCAATGGACTTTCTTAACCTTCCTTCCCATGTTCTATCTGGCACCTTTCTACTTCTTTTCCTGATGTGCCGTTCTTAACTTTAAATATTTAAACATATTTAAACATCAAAGATTGTGGTTATTTCCATAGTTGCTTCTGGATTTCCCCTTTAGATTTATAATGCTCAATGGCTTTGTTTTTCTCCACATACACATTGAGAGGAGGCATTTCTATCATTGCTTTTCAACAAAAAGAATTTTGAGTCTGTGAAGCTAAAATATAGGTCCAAAGCTTTGAGAGGAAATGATTCCTCCTACCCTGACCTCTCGTCTTCATAGTACCCAGCTCATCACAAGGGACTCATCAAATGTTGAACACTGTGGTCAGAGGCTTAGCATCTATTTCTTGGTGTTTGAAGAATGTGGAGTCATGTGACAGGGAAGAAAAAGAGAACAGGCAGGTGGTAGGTAAGGTAACACAAATCACTTCTTACTTAAGAAGCTTTTCCATTTCTGTCAAAGGAAATTTCTGCGTAAGAAAGAAGAATCCAATAAGAATATCCAGCAGTCAAATCACTTGCCCAAATACGAAAGGGTCAAAGAACTGTGCCAGCAGGCCAGGTACCAGACAGCTTGTGAACAACCAGGACAGGTGAGTACACAACTTTCTTCACCACATGTATATGCACCACCATGCATAATTCTCTATTTCTGTTAAAATATTTTTAACATATAATGCACATTTACATATAATCAATTTTTCATAACAGTCATGGATTGTTCACAGTTATTCCTCTCCCCTAACTGAGAATTGTCTACCTTATCCAAGCTGGGCCTCCTCATCACTGCTTGGGCTTCCCCCAGTTAAAGAAGATGGTGCTCTCAGAGCGGGTTCTAGATCTCCACCCACTTAGCCAAAACCCATTCAGGTTATCAGGTACACGAGATGGTAGCTCCGTCAGGAAGATCAGAGACTCATTCCATCTGAGGATAAGGCACCTTCCCTGGGACTCTTCTTAACTGGTCATCAAGAGAGGGTTGAAAAGTCACTTAGTCAAGTTCATGGGCAGATGCTGAGCCCCAAGAGACATGACGGAGTTCTCCTGCCCTGGACTAAAGTCAGACATCATCTAACTCAGAGAGGGATTCAAACTCTATGACCAAGATTGGGGAGTGACAAGGGAAACCACATTCTGTTTGTTTATTGTTTCTATCTCTGCTCACAAAATTTCCAACCTCAAATATTTCATTAGAATAAATCTTCATTAATAAAAATATTAGTATAGATTTTAGGGCTACCTATAACACCAACTGTTATCAATAAGAATTAAAGAAATACCGGGTGATAAGTTAACACGGGCCCGTTTTTAAGGAAAGTGAAAACAAACTATTTTAAGTACTTAAGATTGAAATCTCTACTAGCTCAAAGAAATGCTATGTTGCAATGTGAGGAACTGAATTTCTGCCTACTTAGACCAAAGTCATTGCATCTTAGACCAAAATCAGAGGAAAGAAAAAAATAACTTTTATTGAGCATGTTTTTATATAAGGCTCTGTCCACAGGATTTTCTATGCATTAGCTGAATCTAATCCTCACATCTGCTGAGTGAGGTAGGCATTGTCATTGCCATTTTACCAGTGGGCAGCTGGTGAGTGGCAGAGGTGGAATCCAAATGAGTTTTTTGATTCAAAAACTCAGGCCACTTGCTACCTTCCAAGATAAGTTACATCCAGTAAGCGAAGAGAAGTTCAAATCTTCTAAGCCCCTTATTCAAAAAGGGGCTCTATCTATCCACACAATTAGCCAACACCAGTTCAAGGTATCAGACACATGAATGAAGATCCCAGTTATTATTAAAATGGCCTTGTTCGTTGCACTCTTTTTAGATGATATCTTGAAGAGGCATTCACAATAAACAACTTGGCCCTCCCACTCTGCATTTCCTTATGCCTTTTGTACACAGGAGTCCCTTTGAAACAGAACAGGGTGAGGTAGAGCACTGTTGAAGGAAGGGATAACACCAGGCCTAGTAAGTCTTAATTTTCAAGTGTTCAGTGGAGAAGCTTAGACCTATTCATTATATTTTAATTTGAGCTCTTCTAATCCTTCTTATGGAAGCTCTAAGTATTATTGTGACTGAAACCTCAGAATTGTTTTGTAGCTCTAGCATGATTTCCATGAACCAGCCTCAATAGGCTAATTTACTTCTGTTCATAAGCTGGAAATGTTTGGTGTGAAATCTCTCTCATGCAAATGAGTGATCTTGTCACTATTTTAGACCTCTGAGTGACTGGCATTATTACCATTTTGCACTGCCTACCTTTCAGTACATAATTTTGTAAACCTCTCTCTAGAGCTTGTGCTGAAATTTGAATATATGTTCTAAAGAGCAAATGGAGCATAAAATGTATTATGTTACTTTGGCCCAAACTCTTCACACATGTGCTCAATGCTACATTAAAAACTTCACTTGGCTCTTGCATAGTTTCCTTCACTTGTTTTGCCCCCATGAAATGCTTTACTATCTGGCTCCCTGGAATTTTCCTCTGCTGCTGTATTTCTGTGTTAAGCAGTTTGGATTTTGATTCTATCACATGAATGTATGAGGACTTCAGCAGTGATCTCTCTTAAAGAGCCCTAAGTCATGGACTAAGGAATTTGACTTTTCCCCTGAAGGTGATTTCTTTAAGAGTCTGAGAACTTCAAAAAGGTTGAGCCTTCTCAAGGCGACTATTGAACCTGTAAGGCAAACCTGACATAGGTTAGTTGAGTTTTATGGAATCATGATATCTTGGCCTTTTTTGCTCTATTTGGCTACTTTGAAGATTATCTTTTTAGTTACAATATCACTGACTTTTTTTTTAAAAAGGAAGAAAAAGGTTCAGAATAATGAGATTATATTGTTCAGGATAAAGGCGACAGTTGGCTAGAACTAACTACCTTGGAATCTCTTCTCTCAACATTGACCCTCCATGAAGTACAGAGGAAAAATCAGCATGATCAGGCCATACCTTTCACTACCCCCCAAGGCCTGGTCTCCTAAGGATTGTGTGGTCAGACCAATGTGGGTGCATGAAGTCAAGTACATTTTTAAAAGATGAATTGAAGTCACAGGTTTGGGTTAGAATATTGGCATCCACTACTTTTTAGTGGTGTGTTTTTGGACCAGACACTTAATTTCTCCTGAGTCTCAAGATTTCTATCTCTAAAGTGAAGAAAACCAATCTCAATCTTACAAGGGTAAAGTGATATCATATATGCACAGGCTGTGAGAACTGTAAAGCAGTGTGCGACTGTCGGGTGGTGGTATTGTGCCAGGCCATCTTACCTGTTGTCTTCATTCCTAGGAAGCCAGCAGGGAATGGAAATGGGCTGGAATCCCAGACATTTGGCATCCCTTCTGGCATCCCTTCTCCACTATGTGAACAGAACAATCAGCAGGGATTAGATAAGACAGCGTGGACGTGTGTGTGTGTGTGTGTGTGTGTGTGTGTGTGTGTGTGTGTGTGTGTGTTACTTCTGTGCTCCTGAACTAATATGTGTGAATTATCACCACCCTCTCAGCTGGAATTACACCCCTAGCACATCTATGTACAAAGATACTATACACATCCATTCTCTCTCTCTTCATCTCTCTCTCTCTCTCCCTCTCATGTGCAAATCTCATCTATCTGAAAAGACTTTTGTTCAACAGATAACATGGAACCATGATAGTCAATTCTGGCTACACATCAAAATCACCGGGGGAGCTTTTGAAAATATTGATGCACAGCCTCACCTCAGACCAATCAGATTATAACATTCAGAGGGGAGTCAAGGCATCAGTATTTTTCAATAGGGTTCAGAACCACAGGCCCTGAATAAGAGAATGCCAGAGGTGGCAGGGGAATAAAAATCTTCTAGTCGGATGACATCATTTTCTTAAGAAGGAAATTTAGAGCAAGAAGACTTAAGCTACAAACCTGAAGTCAGGACCTATACCTGTTCCTTGCATGTTTGATCATTTATTCCCCACAGCACTCAGAAATGTAAGAGAGGAGATGTTCCCTTGGAAAGTCTAAATGGCATTTGCCTGGCTGCAGGCATGGGTGTAGGACCCATGCCCAACATTGGAGACAATGGCCTCAACCATGAGCAGACGTTAGAATCACAGGCACCTTGAAAATGTTGCTATTCAAGTCCTGCTTCAGATAAATTAAATCAAAACCTCTGGGGGTGGGACCAGGCATCAGGGGTGGTTTCTTCTGCTTCTGATTTTGTTTTTGAAGCTCCTGCATGATTCCTATGAGCAACTAAGATTGAGAATCATTCATGTGGGGTCAGCATAGTTTTCCTTTTTTTCCCCCCCCCTAGGTATAGATACTGACTCTTAAATAGAAGTTACATAAAAAGAAATTCCCTACACATCCAATTCTGGAGTACATCTTACACATGGCCTGTCACTTAAGAGGAAAAATGATTTTGTTTTTATACAGCAAATGTCATGTCCCCTTGTGGAGTTGTTGAGTGCCAGCGTCTTTGCAATGTAGTTCGTCTTTATACCTTTGTATCAATATAGAATCAAAGGTTTGTAATATTCTAAGAGGATCCCAGCATCAAGCAAAGGAAATAAGGAGGTAGCTTGTTGACTGTAAACTGGTTTAGTTCCAGGATTTCTGTTCTCAACCAAAACTCAGACCTTCTGTGATCAGCTGCAGAGCAAAGATAAAGAGACATTTACCAACAAGATCTGGCTAGAATTGTTCGTTTGCCAGAAATTGATGGCCTGTTGCCAGGAACTCCCTGAGTGCTAGTTAAAGTCACACAGCAAGGCTTCCAGACATTTCCTGGGTTCTCCTGATTCCAGAGGGTCCTGTCAGAAGGACTGAGCCCCAGTGCTATCCTCTGGTTCAGTGGTCGCCAAGCTCACTAGTCAACAGAGCCCAATATCAACAGTACAATTATTGAAATTTCTTTTGAGAGCCAGTTTTTTAAACTTAAACTTCTTCTAATGCCACTTCTTCAAAATAGATTCACCCAGGCCGTGGTATTATGTAGAAGAGCCACACTCAAGGGGCCAAAGAGCCGAATGTGGCTCCTGAGCCACAGTTTGCGACCACGAATATAGATCATCACTAATGCTCATGATCCTGCAAAAACTTAGACTGTCTAGCTGACTTGCTCAAGGCCACAGAGAAATGTGATTAAACTGAAGTTCAAATCCAGTCTTTTCTAGTTTGAAAGTCCAGATTTTTTTCCATTAAGCCACATCCATATGGTTGTGAAATGACATTTCCAAGTCCCAGGCAGAATATGAAACATAGTCCCTACTACAATAGAAGCTATTCCTACTCCAATAAAGTGAATTATGACAGTACAGTATGTTATTGTGAAGGTTGAGTGAATAAACCTGAATAACATGCCCTAGACCAGTGCCTGGCATCAAGTGAAGAGTTCATAGCTGCCGATAATGGTGGTACCGCTGGTGGTACTAAATTGAATTATTTATTTGAAAGGCATTTGACATATTTCTCATTAGGTTTGATTTCACCAAGCAGAAGTACACTGGAATCCTTATAGCCAGCCTTCTCTTCTTCCTCAGGTGTTATTTACCTACAGGTATATGTAACCAAGCAAAAATGCTAAGACATAACTACTAACTGGAGTGAGTAAACCCTGAGTTGAGTGTAGCTGGAAAGGCTAAAATCAAGTAGTAATAATTTGAGAAATTATTTAAATAGTTTAACCTAGCCCCATACCCACAGTAGGTTTGCAGACGTATAAATGCATGCTAAGTGGCCAAGTTGGAGAGGCAGGCAGAGAATTTGGGGCAACGTTGTACCAGGAGCAGGAAAAGAATTTGCAAGAGTGCAAGGTCAGGGAAGCTGGAGAACTGATTTACTGATAAACTTCAAGGGCGTAGATAAAAGTGAGACCGGGTGACATCTACGTTTCTACAAAGGCCTTTTCTGAGGCTATCTCTAAGTCCCATTAGCCTCACTTGAGTTCCTGCCTCCATCTGATTTCTGAAACTTCTGCAATGCAAAATCGGCTCATTATTTTCACCATTTGAATGGCATGCAGCATGAGTTTCAGAGCAATTTTTTTTTTAAATCTTTCTTCACTGCCCTCAGTAAATGCACTAAGATGACCGCTTTAGCTGTAGTTATTTCAAGGTTTATTGCTCAGCCATAGAAATTGTCATGATATTGAACACTAAAATGACTGTGACAAATGTGTGGCAATTACATTTCATTACAATTCCTAGTAAGCTTGCCACTAAGAAGATTTTCAAAGCCTTTAGCTCAAGCATGTTAAACTCAAAGGCTAACATGAGTCAAAAAAAATGAGGCATTTTGCTTTAGCATAATTATCTAATGAGGTCTAAGATTTGTTCAAAGGGTACATGGGTGAAAAATAACTGGCATCTTTGTCCAAGGCTCTTGTTTTATACAAGAATGTGGGTAGGTGTATGTATGTATGTATGTATGTATGTATGTGGGTATATGTGGGTGTGCATGTTTATACATATACATGCATATATGTATGTATATTTGATTTTGCATATACCTTATTAATGCCAAGGACAGTGCCAGACCTCAGGTGTGTTTAAATTCAGCTCTTCAGGAAGGAAACAGCTGTTCCTTTCCTCTCTAGCCCATAGGAAGTTAGCAGGAACTTGGCTAATGGAAAATGCACGTTGTATTTCAAATAGGCTAAGTCACTGAAGTTTCTGCCTACGCTTTTGTGTTCTACAGGCATCTACTTGTATTCTCAGCTCTTCCAGGCCAAAAAAAAAAAAAAAAAAAAAAAAAAGCAGAGCTGTTTTTTTTAATGTATTATGGTTATTTAAAAGGAAGGTTTTCACCATAGTTGTGTGTTTTAAAATTAGTATTTGCACTAAAGTTGATATAAATTGGAACCACAAAAAACATAAGGCATCATTTTCCAAGAATCAGGTGAGCCACGCCCTGACAGCGGGGCTCGGATGCTGAGCATCCGCCTATGAACCAGGAGGTCCTGGTTTGATCCCCAGTTGGGACACATGCCTGGGTGTGGGCTCAATCCCTCGTATGAAGCATACAAAAGGAAGCCAATCAATGATTCTCTCTTATCATTAATGTTTCCATTTGTATCTCCCTCTCACTTCCTCTCTGAAATCAATAAAAAATACATATTTTTTTAAAAATCAAGTTAGCCACATTTTTCTGTCTGACAGAAAGTAGAGCACTTTGTTGTTTTTTAAATATATTTTTATTGATTTTTTTACAGAGAAGAAGGGAGAGGGATAGAGAGTTAGAAACATCAATGAGAGAGAGACATGGATCAGCTTCCTCCAGAACATCCCCCACTGGGGATGTGCCCACAACCAAGGTACATGTCTTTGACCAGAATTGAATCTGGGACCCTTTAGTTCACAGGCTGACACTCTATCCACTGAGCCAAACCAGTTAGGGCAAAAATAGAGCACTTTGTAAGCTTCTGCTTGGCTTGGATTGTGAGTCCCCAACCACTCCTTTTGCTTCTATAGACCTTAAGCAGTCAACTCTCAGTTTTTAAACTGAGGTGGTGATTACACAGGTGGATGGATACATTTTAAACCATTTGGATTTAAGGCAGATATAAACAGGCACTCAAGCACCATTGATTCCCAAACTGTATGGAGCTCTAAAAAGTTAGCATTTATTTTTATGACATTTTTCACCAGCAAGAATTCTACATGGCATATAATTATTTTTTTAAGATTTTTTAAATTGATTTTTAGAGAAAGAGGAAGAGGGAGGGAGGGAGGGAGGGGGGAGGGAGGGGGGGGAGGAGGGAGGGAGAAGCATCAATGTGAGAGTGAAATAGAGATCAGCTACCTCCCCTAAACCCCCTCCCAAGGATGGAGGCTAAAACCCAGACACATGTTCTGACCAGGAATCAAACCTGCACTCCCTCGGTGCAGGGGACGACATCCAACCAACTAAGCCACACCGGCCAGGGCCTAATTATTTCTTAACGGAGTTGTTTCTGAGTTCCCGAGAATGTTCTCCTCAAACTAACTGGGCATATCTGGGAGCGCTGCAAAGCCAGGCCTGGACATCACTGGTCTCCACCTGAGACGCTAGAACTGTGCAAGGGCAAACGCAGTTTTCAGCTAAGAGCGGAGGAAGAGTTCTATCACTCACCAACTAACTGTGGAGAGAGAGTGAGAAGAACAGATTACTCGTAGTTTTGCCAGTAGAGATGAGCTGGCAGCGTTCACCTGTTCAACTGAAGTCACTCTCTCACCTGCTACATTTCTAGACACACCCACACCCAGGAACACATACACCCTTCTCCAACCCTCATGCATCTGAGCTACTTCCACCTAAAGAGATCCCTACTGCACTTCTCCTGGGAACCAGCTGCAAAGAGGTCCGGTAACCAGATGCTGGGAATCTAAAGGCCAAAGACACATTAAAATCACCAGGGAAGCTTTTGAACATCCCACTGCAGTGCCAAGTGTGAGAACCATTGACCTGACGTAACAGGGTGCCTAGTCAAACTGACTTCATATTTTGGGCTTTTTGCCTGTTGGTTTTCAGCTAAATCATCTCTATTTAGTTCATCTATAAACTATTTTTGCCGATGTAGCCTTTTCGTGGCTTTGTAAATAGGTGGTGAGTTGCCTTGTCTCTTGAGCTCCTGCCTCTCAGAATGGAGATGTTGAACATCTCAGACCTTCTGTCCAAGCCACAGAAGGTGGTGACCTGGTGTGGCCTGAGTGATGTGGCTTGAAGCAATCAAATTCAATAGCACCGTGAAGTGAATGGGGCCCCAGCCAAAATCACAGAGCCAGTCCTCTGGATCTGGGGTTTGAGAACAATATTGTAGAAACTCAAAGGCAGCTGAGATAGTACAACCCTTACTGAAGGCAGATGACTCCAATAAGAGAAAAAAATAAACCATGACTGGTTTGTGAATGCTTCATACCATTTTGTACATGAGTGAGTTCGTTTGTCTGCTGGCCAAGCCATGTGGGACCCTTAACCAAACTTTACTTTGCCTCAGGACACTCTGAAATTGAAAAGTTACCCAAAGTATGGTACAGATATAAGGGGCTACATGAGATTATTGTATGTGGTGCATGAAAGAGCATCTTTTATTTAATAATGTTGTCTTTGTTTTCATATATGTGTGAAACTATCTAGCTGGCACACAAACACATAATTTTATAATTATCTTGGCTTTGGCGACAGTTTAGAAGTGTGTCCATTTAAAGAAAAGTCTCGGTACAATTACACACAGATGATACACATATATGGAAGAGGAAAAAGACAAGTTTGATAACACTACCAGTTAGCATTTTGTAACAACTGTGGTCAACTTAATATTAAAGTTGGTATTCTTTGTGCTTCTCCAATTAACATTTTAGTGAGGGAGAAGGAGGGGGAATAAAAAGAGGAAGGTAATTAGATCTTTCAGATATGGAGGGTCCTATAAAATTATTCTCAGGGGAAGCACTATTATTTCAGCCAAATTGATTCTCAAGAAATGGGGGGTAGGGGACACTGAGACCCACTGCTGTGTCGAATTTCTCCAAAATTAAGCTGGCAATATCTGCAACAGTCTTGTCTTTCTTCCTTCCTTTCTTCCTTTCTTTCTTTCGAAAGGTGTTGGTTAGATTTTCTTAAGTTTTCTTTAATTACAGTTTACATCCAGTATTATCTTGTATTAGTTTCAGGTGTACAGCATAGTGATTACACAATCATATACCCCAATATTTCCGGTACCCACCCAGCGCCGGACATACTGGTAGTTGTTACAATATTATGGACTATATTTCCTATGCACCAGTCTTGCTCGAACACTCAAACTAGAAAACCCAGTGCCCGCCTCTTGGGTAGGTGGCCGATGTCTCTAAGAGCAGCTCGCAGGTGTGAGGCATCTGGGGCAGGATAAGAAAGGCTGCACAAGGGAACCCCATGTGTCTGCGCTATGTGCAAGTTGGCTGGCCCCGGGATGACTCGGATTCAGCTCATCTCTGCCTTCCTCGTGCGCCACTCTAATCTGGCTCCCGTTAGGAATTCAGGGGCAGAGAACAAAGCAGCCACGTTTGTTTTTGCAGAGGAGAGCGGGGTCTGGGGAACACAGCCCGGGCAGCTGTGCCCTGTGCTCGCTGGATGAAGGGCCTTCCTGCGTTTCATTCAAGACTCTGTTTAGTCTGGGTGGTAAGGATTTATGGATCCGTGCTCGGCTCAGGTGTCACCGAGCAGTTCTGATTTCCAGGGATTGGGTTGTCGTCTGCATTTGCTCCAAGGAGCGAGGCCTGGGGGCCCAGGTGGGGCAGGGCGGCCCGGCAGCTCCCTCTCCCCGCACGCGCCCAGGGGCGGCCTGCTTAATCCGAAACGCCTGTGGCTTTTGCAGAAGTGGCAGTGCATCGAGGACGCGGCGGGCAAGCTCCGAATTCACAAGTGTAAGGGGTCCGGGGACCTGCTCGCCGCCCGGCAGAGCACGCGCAACCTCTACCCTCGCGGCTTCCACAAGGACAAGGAGTGCCGATGCGGGGAGGACGCTTACCGCGCCGGCCGCGGCCAGAGGAAGAGCCAGCGGCAGCTCCTGAGGAACCAGGGCGCTCCACGTAAGCCCCAGGCCGGGCCTCTCCCAGCCGCTAGACAGACTCCCGAGAGGAAAGGCTCCATTTTCCATATTAACCTTGCATCGTTTGGGGGCCAAAAGCCAACACTCGTCCCGGTTGAAATACAAAAGCCAAGATAATTTGAGTTTTTGCTTTGTAAACACTCAAGCATAGCACGCAAATACGTCCAGTAAAGCAGCAGACACAACACGCAGGCCCACAAACCATCAAGGGACCCAGGGTGTGTATGTAGGTCGGGTACATTTTATTAATGCTAATGTCCTGATGTTTTCTGCCTTAGTTGCTTTGAAAAAAAAAAATCCAAAGTTTCAGGACATGTGCCGTTAGTAGGAAAAGCATAAATACTATTTTTAAAGGCATGTCTGTTTTAGGGCAACTTTCTTTTAATTCTTTTTGACTGACAGAGTCAAACTAGTTAAGTATGAAAATCATTGCCTACTATTTTCTTTATAAAAAGTCTTCAGCTATGAGTGGTCTTGACTAGTATATAGATAGGAAAACTCGGTGGCCTACCTTCCTTAAAAGAATGGGAGTCTAGTGCCATCTAGTGGCGTCTTGTGAGCAGTGACCCGTTTCTTTGGTCATTTCTTTCTATACTGATTTGGAAATAACCAAGATATGCAGAAATTCAATTCTGTGTCCGAAATTAGAAAATCAAATCATTCAATAGAACAGTGGAAGCCCTTAAAGCAGGATTTTATATCTTGGGTTCCACAGGTGGACTTTAGGGGACCAGGAGCACCCTACTACCCAAATTTTAAGTATATTCTATGTGTACATGCACATTTTGGGGGATGCTCATAATTTCCAAATTATCAAAGGAGTTCATAATCATTAATCTGGGAGGTTTTCTTCCCTCCCTGAAAGAAAATTCTGGGCTTAAAATTTTACATGAAGATATTAAATGTAAAACTCACAATGGATAAGAACCCCTTAACTGAAACTGATTATCATGTTCAGCTGAGAAGTAGAGGCAGCTTTTTCTCTCCCAGGAAGCTGGATGTGGCTCCCAAGCACTGTTCATAAAGCACATTGATTTTTCAATACTGAGCACAAACTGAAGTCTGGGGCACTCTTCCAAGCTGGGCAGAATCTTATGTATTTGAAAGAAGGAGGTGTTTCTTCATCTGGAAACTGCCCTCAGAGCAGGATCCTACAGAGAGAGAACGATGATTCTGATTCTGCAGCCAATAGGCTCCCCTCTTTCCTGTTCTGGAAAGGCAAGGGGGGCGGATTGGGGGAGAGGATATATGAGCAACTCCCACAGAGACAAAGTGCATCTGGTGAGCAGGGACCAATGTTTGCACATCAGTGCTCTTACCCAGAACACGGAGCCTCCACAGTGGTCTGTCTTGACCAGAGGACAGGCTGCCCCTCCTCTAACAGTTATGAAGAGTCAGTTGGCTGATAGAAGCATGTGCCAGTTTTAATTTTTCTTACATTTGTACAAATAGCAGGAGCCTATAGCATTTGCCTTTTGGCAAAAGCATCTTAATGGAGTAGGAAGACTCTTAGTTTTTAGAACCTGAATTACTTAGAATCTGAATCTATTGGCTGAATCACCTTGCAAAATGTACATAACATTCAAAGCTCCAGTTCTCTTATCCATAAAATAAGGACACCAAATTCATCAGCCTGTCTGGATAATCTGATATTTTTAATGTGAATATTTATCATAATACCTGTCTTTTAAGATTAGAGGTAAGTATCAGATGAATAATACATAGCAAAAGCTCAAAAGATGAGTTATCATTATAAATACCGTATGGTTTTATTCACACTGCCTTAGCAGTTTATGTTGAAAACTCACTGTAGAAATTCACAGCCTGCCCTTAGTGGGAAGGGCCTTAGCAATCACTCAGACCTACCCCCTCACTGGTGAGGAAGGGCCCGAGGCCAGAGAAACTTGGTAGCCATCACACCACCATGTGCCCCTCTGTGTACTGTATGCTCGTTTCCAAAATGTGATCATTTTCTTCTCCCCTCAGGCACATCTGGACATGGTATTAACATATCTTCCCTTATTTCCAGAGTACAAGCCCCGGTTTGTCCACACTCGGCAGACACGGTCCTTGTCGGTCGAATTTGAAGGCGAAGTATACGACATAAACCTGGAGGAAGAGGAACTGCAAGTGTTGCAGCCAAGAAGCATTGCCAAGCGTCATGACGAAGGCCACAGGGGGCCAGGAGGTCGCCAAGCTGCCAACGGTGGCAACGGGGACACCATGCTGGCCACCAGTGGCAATGCTGTGGGCCTGCCCACCACGGTCCGAGTGACCCACAAGTAGGAAGGGCTTCATATGTTCAACGTCATCCCCGCCTACTCCCACCATTTGGTCCCTTTAAGAAGAGTAATGCCATTCAGCCAGATGAGGTCCAGGACTCTCCTACATAGAGCTCAGGAAGCAACAAGCAGTCCAAACAATAGTAGATGTGGATGTGTGCTTTGAGTTCAGTTTCACATTAAGCTGGTCAGCTGGGAATTTAGCCAGAATGATTCTGTCGCATCTTGACTTAGCAGGCATGGAGGGCTGCAGTTGAGCAGCTACCTTTGTGGGCATCTAGAAAATATTAGAAAACCATCACCCAGGCTGGTTAGGGGCTCCTCATGCTGATGGTCACCGTGGCTGAGTAGTTGCAGTCACAGCCTCAAAATGAGGCTCAGATCAAGGGATTCTACAGAGGGCCTGCAGAAGCTCCCGGAGAGATGGCATTGGGGAATGGACATTAGACACAGAAACACCTCACCTGTCCAGATCCCCAAGCACAAGAGCCTCGGGAGTCATGGAGACAGGGGAGGGAGATGGTTCCCCTCAGCTTTAATGGGCTGGCTTGGTTTTTCAGTTCTTTGCAAACGACTTCTTTGCAAACGACTTATTCCTTTGACGGAGAAGCCATTTCTCTCTGAATTTATTAGCAAAATCCTTGTTTCATCTTTCATTTCATCCCTCTGGGGAGGCAGGCCGCCATGAACCCTGCCGGGATGTGTGTCTCTGGGGCTGGCCCCCGAGGCCTGTGGCTGTACAGCTGTATGCTGAGAGACTGAGACCAGCATTTGTTTCTTTTACATTATATGTCGACCTCATGTCCCACCAGCTCTATCCCTGGGGTTGCTGCTCTGCTTCAGATGTAATGGGGCACTTCAGGCAGGCTCTTTGTAATGAAGTGAATGCGATGAATAAGCTCCTTCTAACTGCATTTCAATGAGTGAGTCATTTCCATGATAGCTGTGGAAGCTTTTTTCCCCCCTACAATATTTGATGGGGCTTTCAAAAACTGAGTGCATCTTTTCATGGAGATGGAACACGGAGAGCTGCCTCGAAAGGTGATCTGAGTGGAGATTGCTCAGCATCCTCTACCCTCACCAGTAGTTGGGAGACATTCCCACTTACCCTGCTCTATGGCTCCGCAGCAAACTGTAGCTGGTTTCCCAATTAAGGGCTTAGAGGACACTAAGTTCCCTTTGCTATCTCTAATGCCTTTCTTAATATTATAATATAAACCTGTTTCTAATGCTTCTTGCTTGTTTTGGCAGGTGCTTTATTCTTCCAAATGATACCATCCATTGTGAGAGAGAACTCTATCAGTCAGCCAGAGCATGGAAGGACCACAAGGCATACATTGACAAAGAGGTGAGCTGTGGCCGCAAGATTGGAAGCCTACAGGGGCACATACTGTGTGTGCACGTCATCTGTTTATAATTATGTGGAAAACAGAATAGCAAGGTGTTTCTCAGTCTCCAGTGAGGTAGGGATAGTCCTGACCAAAAAACAGTGTGAGGGACCCCCTCTAGGGGCAGAGAATGGGAACCGACTCAATGACCTTCCGAAATTTCTGTGAGAAAATAATTCGGTTATAAGAGAGGCATCTGTTCATGTTTATGATAAGATATCCGTTGGAATATGGAGGGAATTAGATTCCATGCTCAGTTTGTCCCCAAATTAATTATCATCTCCGATGAATGGCTATGATTATGGAACACAGAAATAAGGTGAGAAGGAAGGTAGTTAGCACAGAAAATCCTGCAAATGTAATTGTTGAATTGCCTGTTTCCCAGATTGAAGCTTTGCAAGATAAAATTAAGAACTTGAGAGAAGTGAGAGGGCACTTGAAGAGGAGGAAGCCCGAGGAGTGTGTCTGCAGTAAACAGAGGTGGGCGTGGGCCCCTCCGGTGGTCTCCTTTGCAAACTCATTTTTTGCACAGGCCTGTTTAGCATTAGGCCCGCTTCTCTCTTTTACCAACAGAAAGCCTAATAAAATATTTGTAATGACCTAACATATCTCAGTCGAATTAAATGTTGTAAACCTAAGTAGACAGTTAGGGGGGCGGGAGGGAACATTTTAAAAGTCCCATTAAGCTGAGATAGTTACAACCAAGTAACTGCCTTCTATTTGCTTTCTTTTTATAAAATAAGCTGTGTAACAAATGCATGCTGATGAAGACTCACTTTTTCATCTTCTTGCCTGTAGCTACTACAATAAAGAAAAAGGTGTAAAAAAGCAAGAGAAACTAAAGAGCCATCTCCACCCATTCAAGTAAGTGACTCATTTGCTGGGAGTGAAGGACTGTCCGCCAGGCTCCTCTGAAAGGCTGCAGGGACTCCTGTGAGCCTGCTTGGAAAAAAAGTAGATGCAACTGGGAAGGCATGTAGCTCCAGAAGGTGGAAGTTAGCCTCGCCACCCTCCCACCCCCCAACACACACACAGGACCCCCTCTAGGGGCAGCCGAGCGGAGTTCTGCTCTGATTCTATGTGGGCTCTTGCTGATGCTTGCGTGTACCTGGATTTCACGCGGTGCAGGCTTGGATTTCTGTGTACGGTGCCTGGGAGGTGGCCTCTCTGGATTAGCTCAGCGTGTGCTATAGAGCAGCCGCCATCATGGGGAATTCTGAAAGTTGGAAGAAATACACATAATTTTTCAATAGTAAGTAAAATTTACCAGGGAAAGGGATTTAGCATATGAGTCTCAACAAAACTTGAGCCCTTCTAGAAAAAAACAAAATAATAAAAAGATGACAATTCTACCCAAGCCTATATTGTCGAATTGGTCAAAGAATTTTAGAAACTTTCTAATGCAGCCGTTGACTCCATGGCTGCCGGCTTCTGAGCCACCAGGAAGTGAAGCCATTTGTCCAAAAAGGGAGTTAGCAGACTCTGCTGCTCAACAAGGAAGAAAGTGTTAATGTGGTTGAGGGAGAATTAGGAGAGAGCTGTCACGGTGAGTGTCCTGTTTCTGATTGGAGGGCCTCTGTGGAAAAAGTTGGTCTATTATTGCATGTCTGTTATCATGTGCCTAAATATTTGTGTGAGGTTTGTAGCAATAATCCTATTTTTAACAAGTTGCTTTCTGGTCACTGGAAATATCCCCCAACCCCCCCCCCCTTTTTTTTTTAATTATGAGATTTATTTATTTTTTCTTAACAAGTTTTCCTTTTTCAAAAAAACTTTATTGTTGAACGTATTACATATGTCCCCTATTTCCTACCCATTGACTTCTCCCAATCTTCCCCAGATTCCACCCCAAGCCTTCACCACCCTTTTGTCTGTGTTCATGAGTTATGCACAAATGCATAAAAGTTCATTGATTGGTCTCTTTCCACCCACCTTACCCCCTCCCCCGCCTTCCCTCTAAGGTTTGACAGTCTGTTCAATGCTTTGATGTCTCTCAATCTAGATTTGGTCATTGGTTTATGTTGTTCATTAGATTCCACATTTAAGTGTGATCATGCGATACTTATTTTTCTCTGGCTGGCTTATTTTGCTTAGCATAATGCTCTCCAGGTCCATCCATGCTGTTGCAAATGGAAGAGTTCTTTCTTTTTTATAGCTGTGCAGTATTCCATTGTGTAGATGCTCCACAGTTTTTTATTCCACTCATCTGCTGATGGGCACTTAGGCTGTTTCCAAATCTTAGCTATTGTAAATTTTGCTGCTATGAACATAGGGGTGCATATGTTCTTTTTGATTGGTGTTTCTGATTTCTTAGGACAGTGGTCGGCAAACTCATTAGTCAACAGAGCCAAATATCAATAGTACAATGATTGAAATTTCTTTTGAGAGCCAATTTTTTTAGGCTTCTAACGCCACTTCTTCAAAATAGACTCGCCCAGGCCATGGTATTTTGTGGAAGAGCCACACTCAAGGAGCCAAAGAACAGCATGTGGCTCTCGAGCCACAGTTTGCCAACCACTGTCTTAAGATATACTAGTATTCCTAGAAGTGGGATCACTGGGTCAAATGGGAGTTCCATTTTTTGAGGAAACTCCATACTGTTTTCCACAGAGGCTACACCAGTCTGCATTCCCACAAGGGTTCCCTTTTCTCCACATCCTCGCCAGCACTTGTCCTTTGTTGATTTGTTGATGATAGCCATTCTGACAGGTGTGAGATGGTACCTCATTGTTTTTTTTATTTGCATCTCCCGGGTGATTAATGCCTTTTAGTATTCTTTCATATACCTCTTGGCCTTCTGAATGTCCACTTTGGAGAAGTGTCTATTAGGGTCCTTAGTCCATTTTTAAATTGGATTATCTTCCTTTTGTTAAGTTGTATGAGTTCCCTATAAATTTTGTAGATTAATCCCTTATCAGATGTATCATTGGCAAATAAGTTCTCTCATACAGTGGGTCCTCTTGTTTTGTTGATGGTTTCTTTTGCTGTGCAGAAGCTTTTTATTTTGATGTAGTCCCATTTGTTTATTTTCTCCTTAGTTTCCTTTGCCCTAGGAGATGTGTTGGTAAACATATTGCTACCAGAGATGTCTGAGATGTTGCTGCCTATGTTTTCTTCTAGGATTTTTATGGTTTCACGACTTACATTCAAGTCTTTTACCCATTTTTAGTTTATTTTTGTGTATGGTGTAATTTGTTGGTCTGATTTCATTTTTTTGCATGTATCTGTCCAATTTTCCCATCACCGCTTATTGAAGAGACTGTCTTGACTCCATTGAATGCTCTTGCCTCCTTTGTCAAATATTAATTGAGCATAATGGCTTGGATCAATTTCTGGGTTCTCTGTTCTTTCCATTGATCTATATGCCTGTTCTTGTGCCAGTATCGGGCAGTTTGAGTACAGTAGCTTTATAGTACTACTTGATATCTAATATTGTGATCCCCCTAGTATTGTGATCCCTCCAACTCTCAAGATTGCTGCAGGTATTCGGAGTCTTTTTTATTCCATCTAAATTTTTGGAGAGTTTGGTCTAGGTCTGTGAAATATGCTGTCGGTATATTAAATGGGGATTGTGTTGAATCTATAGATTGTTTTGGGTAATATGTATATTTTAATGATAATTCTACCAATCCATGAACATGGTATATTCTACCACTTTTTTATATCTTCCTCTATCTCTTTTTTCAATGTCCTATAGTTTTCCAAGTACAAGTCTCGTACTTCCTTGGTTAAGTTTATCCCTAAGTATCATAATTTTTCTGTTGCACTGGTAAATGGGATTTTTTTTTTTTTTTTTTTTAGTTTCTCTTTCTGAGAGTTCATTATTGGTGTATAAAAATGCCATCAATTTCTGGGTGTTAATTTTATAATTCTGCTACATTGCTGAATTCATATATTAAATCTAGCAGTCTTTTAATGGAATGCTAAAAAAAAAAAAAGACAATATGCCTTCTATGGAAACAGGGAGGCTGCTCAAGAAGTGGACAGCAAGCTCCAGCTTTTCAAGGAGAACCGGAGGAGGAGGAAGGAGAGGAAGGAGAAGAAACGCCAGAGGAAGGGGGAGGAGTGCAGCCTTCCCGGCCTGACCTGCTTCACTCATGACAACAACCACTGGCAGACGGCCCCCTTCTGGAACTGTGAGTCCCTCATTCTTTCTAACTGCCTCTTATGGCCACCACAGAGACACAGTGGCTCAACTGCAGGCACGTAGATGAGGCTGCCAGCAGATGCAACCAGACCCTGGAATCATCCAAGAGAGAAGCCTCATATTATTTTCCATACTGGCAACTAGAATCATTTTGCCAAAAATTGCTTTTTATTTTTTTAGAAGTTTGTTTTGATATTTTGTTTGAAAATGCTGAGCTCTCTCTGGGTTTTTCTCCTGATGTTTCTCACAGTACCCAGCCCCGCAGGAAGACTGCTCTATAGCAAATCAACTAAATAATGATGACAAATTTACCCCAAATATATGTTGTTTCTGCTCTAGTTCAAGTGCATACTCTATGTGTAATACATGAGTAAAGCTCCTCAAAGGCAGGGTCCATATCCTACTGAGTCAGTCCCCTTCAGTACCAGACACTGTGCTTGCAGAATATTAGGGACACTGCAAAGTATCTGGTTTTACAAGATCACTAAGGATATGGAATACACTTGTGCACTTGTTTTAATCCTCACCCGAGAATATTTTTTCCATTGATCTTGAGAGAGAAAGAGTGGGAAGGAGGTAGGTGGGGGAGAGAGAGAGAGAAAGAGAAAGATCAATGGGAGAGACACATCCACTGATTGCCTCCCGCACTTGCCCAGACTAGGGCAGGAATGGACTTCAACTGAGGTATGTGCCCTTGAGTGGGAATTGAACCCACGACCCTTTCATCCATGGGCCAACACTCCATCCACTGAGCCAAATCGGCCAGCGCCACACTTGTGTATTTCCAATTAATGCTTATATTGCTATAGTGGCTTGGGTCACAGAGAAATAACACCCTAACTTCTGTGGCATGTTATCTGACTGAAGACCTGTCACCCCAAGGAGCAGTTGAAACATCCCTGGGTCAGTGTTTCTCATACTGGGATTTGGAGATGTGCAGGACCCCCAGACTATTCTCGGGGAGGAAGGAAGAAAGGGAAGTGGGGGGAGGGGGAGTCTAGGGCTTATGTGTGCATCTTCTTGTTTTTCTGCCTTGATGCTTCTTATCTTAGTGTCTATGTTTGCATTGAAGTCTACAGTCACATGAAGGCTGAGCAAACTCTTCAAGGCATAACATCTAATGTTTAACGTGCTTTCCTAAAGCGGGTTTCGGGGATCTCTGAGAGTCATTCATATGGCTGAGGTCTGTTCTCTGCCAGGCCCTGGGCTGAGCCCTGCGGACACAACAATGAACAAGACATACCTCATTCTCTGCCCTCATGACACTTACATTCTAGCTGGTGGGAGGTGGGGGAGGGGGGCAGGGAGGTAGGGGAGAGGTACCATAAAAAGAAAGTGAAATAATTACAAACTGTGGTGATGCTATAAAGAGATAGTTAGTGAAGTTATTAAAAGGGACCATTTCGAGAGGGTGGGGCTGACAGGCCTCTCTGAAGAGGTGACATTTAAGCTGAAACCTAAAGGATTCAAATAAGTAGTCGGTGTGAAAGGGGGTCCTGGGTGGCAGGGGGCAACACCCCAGGCAGAGGGAATTAGCAGGAGTGAGGTCCTGAGAAAGTGGCAGATTTGTTGTGTCAGGGCTGGCAAACCCCTTCAAAGATGAAGTATTGAGAAATGTGAAGTTGCAGTTTGCTCAAAACTCACACAGGAGGTGATTCACACCTCTACCAGCCACACCGACCAGAGCTGTGACCATCCCACCCTTTCTTACCTCAACCTCTGTAAAACCTGTGTGTCTCCCAGGTTCTTCTCTTGCTATTGCCAATCTGTTCTGCTCAGAGGATTTAGAGTCATCGCTTAGTGACATCCGATTTTTCTTAGGATAAAGAACAAAATTCTTGGAACACCAAGATGGCGGCATAAGCAAACACCTATTGTTCTGCCCCGCGCAACGATTTGGGAACTACAACATAACAGCGGAAGACAAGCACCCAGAATCGCCAGAAAGCTGGCTGCATAAAAAATCCACTAATAGGAGCGGAGGTGGGACACTAAGACTTGGGACGGGCGGGAGCGCAGCCTTTCAGACGAAAACAGGCACATTTGGGGAAAGGCAGAGTTGTCTGGCAAGGGGAAGAGACTAGCGGCTTTCTCTTGGAGGAGTCTGCAGCCATCCCCATCCAACAGAGACCCGCGCGAGAGCACCGCATAGGACCCAGCTGCCGCCGCCACCGCTGCCGCTGCACGCAGCCCAGAGACTCCGCCCATCCAATCTGAACACAGTCTCCCTTCACAGCCAATTGGCCTGGAGGCCAAACCCTCCTAGGGCTAACAACAAAAAGCTGGGTTTAAATTCAAAAATACTGAATACAACCCATAAAGGATTGCAGTAAGAGTACCCACCTCAGGTAACTGGGGAGACTGAGCCACTGTCCCTTTGAGGATATCCACCACATAAAGCAGCCACCATGCAGAGACATGGAAAGAAATCAGGTGTGAAAGAAATGGAGGAGAAAAGACGACAAGACATAGAGTTCAAAACCACGATTATAAGGCTTTTCAAGAGGCTCCTACAAAAGGCTGATCAACTTAATGAGAATTACCAGGAAATAAACAAGACCAACCAGCAAATGAATGAGACTTACAAGGAGATGAATGATACTTACAAGGAAATGAATGAGACCCTCAGGGAAATGTACAAGACCTCTGAGGATACGAACCAGACCCTCACAGATAAAAAAAAGGACCAACTAGAAATCAAGCATACACAGACTGAAATAAAAAATATTACACAAAGTCCTAAAAGCAGTCAAGAGGGCCACAAGAACCAAGTCAAAGATTTGAAATACAAAGAACCAAAATCCACTCAGCTGGAAAAGCAAGAAACAAAAAGAATTCAGATAATTGAAGATAGCGTAAGGGGCCTCTGGGACAACCTCAAGCAAGCCAACATCCGAATTATTGGGGTGCCAGAAAAAGAGAGAGAGCAAGTTAATGAAAACCTACTTGAAGAAATAGTGACTGAAAACTTTCCCCACCTGGTGAAAGAATCTGACTTAAAAGCCCAAGAAGTACACAGAACCCCAAAATCTAGGAATCTAAAGAGGACCACACCAAGACATATCATAATTAAAATGCCAAGAGCAAAAGATAAAGAGAGAATATTAAAAGCTGCAAGAGAAAAGCAGTTGGTTACCTACAGGGGAGCACCCATACGATTGTCAGCGGATTTCTCAACAGAAACGATGCAGGCCAGACACGAGTGGCAAGAAATATTCAAAATAATGAAGAGCAAGAATCTACAACCAAGATTACTCTATCCAGCAAAACTATCATTCAGAATTGAGGATCAGATAAAGTGCTTCGCAGATAAGAAAAAGCTAAAGGAGTTCATCACCACCAAACCAGTATTATATGAAATGCTGAAAGATATTCTTTAAGAAGAGGAAGAAGAAAAAGGTAAAAATATAAATTATGAACAACAAATACACATCTATCAACAAATGAACATAAAAATCAAGTGAACTGATAGGCTGATGAACAGGATAAACTGGTGACTATAACAGAAACATGGACATGGAGAGGGAATGGACTGACAATTCTTGGGGAGAAGGGTGTTTTTGGAAGTACAGCAAGAGATTGGACAAGAATCATGCAACAATGGGAGAGTATATTGGGGAGGGGAAGGTGAGGGTGGAGGGTGGGATAGGTACAGGGTGGAGGGAAGATATAGGGGGATAAAAAAGGGGAAACAATGTAATTAATAAACTGAATAAAAAAAAAAAAGAACAAAATTCTTACCCTGTAACAAAGCCCTGTGTCCACATTCCTGCTTTGCTCTGACCCATCTCCTCCCATGCTCACCCACATCAGCCACTTGGCTTTTCTCACTCCTCAAGCATCCATCCGAAGCTCCCTCCCACCTCAGGGCCTCTGCACACACTGGTCCATAAAGGCTTCGACCCAGCACTTGCCCAAAGCCCTGTGACTGTCACAGACCTACTCACCCTCACAGTTCCCCTGTAACGTCATTTCTCACAGAGACCTCCCCTGTGCCTTGGACGACGTAAACACCTTTTCTGTACTGTCATCCCATTTGTTTTCTCCATAGAACTTAGCACATTTGTAATTACACGGTTTGGGGCGGGGGTAGAGGGGACGCGCCTAACATTTTCTGCTTTTTGCTTAACATTTGTGACCCCGACTAGTCTGTATGTTTCTCAAGATAAAAGACCAGACTATGCCTGTGAGATGCTGGACCCCAGCACAAAGGAGATGCTCAATAAATATTAGCTGAATGAACAAGTAAATAAAGAAGCAAAGCACCTGGTCCATGGTCAAATCAACTCACATCTCACAGCAAATCTATACAGAAAAGGGGGGGGGATATAGTTATTATTACTATCTACCCACAGAGGGCTTTGAAGAAAGAGGATGTGAATCTTAAAGCGTCATGATGAGGCAGCATTGGATGGCTAGCCTGCCTCCATTGTTTTCCTTCTTTCATTCTGGTTTCTTTTTCACCCACAGTGGGCTCCTTCTGTGCCTGCACCAGTTCTAACAACAACACCTACTGGTGTCTGCGCACAGTCAATGAGACGCATAATTTTCTTTTCTGCGAGTTCGCCACTGGCTTTTTGGAGTATTTTGATATGAATACAGATCCTTATCAGGTAACTCTGTGTGTCTTCATCCCGTGGAGGTGGTTGAAAATAGAATAAGCAAGACAGGAGCCTAACTAGATCGCCCTGCCTCTCCGTCCACAGCTCACAAACACGGTGCACACGGTGGAGCGGGGCATTTTGAATCAGCTGCACGTCCAGCTCATGGAACTCAGAAGCTGCCAAGGGTATAAGCAGTGCAACCCAAGACCGAAGGGCCTTGACATGGGTAAGGAAGCACAATTTGTTTTTTCTGTGTTACCTGGAAAATTCTTTGTGTTTTCAAGTTTCCTGCCTTTGAAATGTTTATATGCATAGAAACATGCACTTGCAGGGAAATCTACCCAGACAGTTCCAAATACAATTTCTTCTCTAAATTTAGCTCTGGGTGCCTGAATGAAAAATTGCGCTAGGAGGTTTGGTGAGCGTTGTGCCCAGTCTCTCCCACAGGACTTCTATTAGTAAACCTCGGTTCCAGATAGAAGCATCCCCTGGAGGATGGGATGAAAGCATGGGGGATTGATTTGTTTTTGCTGTCAACAGTCATAAGATATACTCTAGGTAAACCAGGAGATCTTTTTGTTTTTTGTTGGTTTTTTTTGAGAGAGAGAGAGAGAGAATTTGGATGGAAGCACACTATACCCTGTTTTTGCTTACCACAATTTGGAGCTTCCCCAGTTGGACCAAAGCCCATGACATTGTGCACTGATTTCTCTCGCTGGGATTTTCCATCTGAAATTAGTGTTGGAGCTATTCATTGTCTTGGGATCTAAAAGGATAAGCGGGCCTGCGTAGAATCGAGCAGATGTTCCCTCCCTGGTCTGCAGTGCTAAATTTATTTCTCCTTTGGCCCGTGGGGATGCACTGTCCATCCCGCCATGAATGAGAACACTTATTTTCTCAGGATTCTCCTAGAAATGTAAATACCAGCTGTCCGCAGAAGGGAGGAGGAGGACCGGAAGCTAGCCGAGGCCCTGGTGATGGCACAGCATGCCAACCCCAAAAGGGTGAATGAAGAGCTGGACACGGGCTGCAGGCAGCCATTTGTAGGAACCTCTATTGTGAGGCTGAGTTTTCTGTGTCCTTCACAGCTTGTGTCTCCGTGGATCCTGAGCAGCTCCCCGAGTCACTGACTTGAAAGGTGGAGGGTAGGGGGGATCCTAAAAGAACCAACACCCCCACCTGTTACTTCCACCATCATTGGTCCTGAAGGCTTTCAAGCTGTGAGAGCCTCATAAGAAATTATAAATCCCACAAGAGGAGCCTGTGTCAGCTGTCCATCAACACCTCTCTGCTAGCCCCTCCGGGAAAGGACTGGCAGCCCAAAGAGTCCAGTCCCGACTCAAACTAGGTCTTTTGGTCACTGACCCGACTCCACTCAAATCTTTTCAGATCCCCTGCTTATCTGTTAACCTTTTCTTCAAATCTTACACACACACAAAAAAAGCCCACAAAGACCTGGAAACTAAAGCAATTCTTAGAGGCACTGGAAATATTACACCCAGATATTTCTCCCCCAAAGAGCACAGCACGCTTATTGGTGATGACAGAACAACTCCGCTCAGTGAAACCTGACCGCGCGGATTCATGGCGAAGTGACTCGCCAGGTGGGCGCAGTTATTGCCCTCAGACTTCACGTAGTCCTCTCCACTTTCCAGACGGTTCCTAAGGGAGGTGATTATTGGCCCTTTTTGCCAAGTGTTTTGTCTAAAAATAACCCAAGTGTAACTTTTACCGAGACTTACACAGACTTCTGGAATCACTTTCCTACTGTTTTTACAAGGCCTCTCCTTTCTCCACCCTACCCATGTTTCATGTGAAAGCTCTTATGTGATTTATCTTAAACCTCTTTATTTATAGCTTTTGATCCTTATTTTGAACCCGATAGAAAAGCTCTGTTGGACCTCAGCACTGTCTGTATTTAACACGTTTTGTTTCTCTCTAGGACGTAGGTGTTGTGCATGGGAAATCTATGTAGTGATCGGTTTTATGAGGCCTAACACTAACATAAATTACTCTTGTATTTTCCTCTATCAGGGAATAAAGATGGAGGAAGCTATGACCTACACAGGTATTCACCCTTTTTTATTCTCCCTGGCAGCTTCTTTCCCAATAACTGCATGATCCAGCCATTTCAACTAATTTCCGTTTCTTACCTCATTGCACAGCGCATAGCTGGGGTGCATGCCTTTCCTAACAGCCCTGGCCGCCACCTGGTGCCATTGGTTCCAGATCTGTCCTTTTGTTTTGACATCAGCTCACTGTCACCACACGGCGTCTCGGAGCATTGATGCATCCGGTGCTTGTGTGCTTGCTGAATGATGCTTGTCAGCGTGGAACGATGTGAAGCGGGGGCCTGGGGAGAGGGTGGGAGAACGATGTGAAGCGGGGGCCTGGGGAGAGGGTGGGAGAACGATGTGAAGCGGGGGCCTGGGGAGAGGGTGGGAGAATGATGTGAAGCGGGGGCCTGGGGAGAGGGTGGGAGAACGATGTTCCTTGTGGTGCTTACACATGGATTCACTGGAGAGGCTTCATGGACACTGGTTAGAGATCCTTATGAACTATAACGTCAGGAGCACAGAAAGAGCGATGGGGATCTGAGGAGCATTCTAAGCGGAAGTGGAAGGGGTTCCTTGCTAGCAGTTCTGGAGAGGAGGGTTGCTGGAGAAAAGCAGCAGGGATGTGACTCACAAGGCTCTGCAGGGGTTGGTGGTTGAGGAGCAGGTGCTGGGGTTGGGGACAGGGAACCAGGAGGAAGACATGCAGGGAGGTATCAACAGAGCTCGCAGACCATGCTGCCCAACACACAAACTTCCTAAACAGGCCTCAGCCCAGTGATCCTGTCCCCCTCCAACCTCACCCATCTCTCTTACTCCTCCTGCTCCAGACCGGGGACCCAGGTGCCCGGTGGCCATGTCAACTTGGTCACCCGGCATCATCAGCCCTTGTCCACTTTCCACTTCAAGCACAGGCCTCAGGTGGGTGCGTCAGAAATATGCCATGTGGGGCAAGACGGACAGTCCTTACCACCTCTGTTTCGGGCCACGTGAGGCACCGATATGTCAGCATCGCAGTCAATGAACCCTCTGGGGAGAAACACTTCCACCAAAGGCATGTGGGTTTCACTGGTGCTGTCCATACTGACATCGCCTCAGAAACTAAAGAACCTCGGTGTTTCAGGGCTCCCTGTCCACCCACCCCCACTACCCGGTCCCTCCTCTTAAAGGGCTGCTCAAGAAGGACAGAAGCGAAACAGGAGGAACAGTGGTGGGAAGGTATAAGCAAACAAAACAAGGAAAGCTGGACTGCTGAGGCTGCTTGATAACATTTCTGTATCTCTTTTTCTCCCCTCTCTGTCGTCTCTTCTGTCCTTGATCTCCCCCTCCCCGACCCACATCACCCGTAGCCCACGTAGGACCGAGCAGAAGAACCCCCTCTTAAGCTGGTCTCACCCGGGATATGGGCTGACGAGGTAATACCCCATACGCCTGCACCGCTTCCGGGGTCACGTAAAGACACCTCCGAGTGTGACATGTTGAATGGCCCTGACGCTGGATATTGTCTTTATGGTTATTTTGTTATGCACTCAGATTTTACAGCTAAGGAATTTTCCGAGTGGCCATTTGTGTTTCTCACGGGAGAGGTAAAGGATATGACCGGTTATTAAGGACACGGTCTGGTCAAAGCTGAGTCAGTGTTCTTCTCCATCACCTCTTCCCTTTGAGATGAAGAGTGCTTCCCTGCTCTCCAGCTGGAGTTAAATGCAAGCACCTGGGGCTCTACTTCCCTCATCCCTGCCGCCACCTCTAAACGAGGCCAACTCCATCATTTCTGATGTTGACAGGCACAGCTCAGCCCTAGCCAGTTTGTCTGAGTGGATAGAGCGTTGGCCTGTGGACTCAAGGGTCCCCGGTTCCATTCCAGTCAAGGGCATGTTCCTTGGTTGCGGGCACATCCCCAGTAGGGGGTGTGCAGGAGGCAGCTGAACTGATGTTTCTCATCGATGTTTCTCTCTATCCCTCTCCCTTCCTCTCTGTAAAAAAAAAAAAAAAAAAAATCAATAAAATATATTTTTAAAAGAAAAAGAAAACCTTAGTCAATGGAGCCCCCTCTCTGGTCTTGTGGCCACTGAAAGCTGTGTGTGCAGGGTGAATACCTGTTGCTTGTTTTTCTCTTCCATTCCCTACCAAAGGCCAGATCCAAAGATATTAACTCAAAATGACTGGCATTTTCATAAGCCACCATTCCATAGCTGGTGAGGCAAGCCACCTTTCCATGGCTACCATGTTGCAGGCAGGAAATCATGGGACAGGGTTACTGAGAGCATTCGCCTGGCACGCGTGGGCACTCACTGGACACCCAAATGCCGAGGTGGATGTGGCTTCCTCCACTGGCTGTATCCTGTGGGGAATGAAAGGGCACAAATGCAGAAGCAGCCACCTTGTGTGTGGAGCTGCTGGGAAACTGCCGTCTCCAGCTGGGTTTACCAGCACACCGTCCTCCAGCCACGGCACTGCTCAGGGGTTCAGAAGCCTTGGCTCTTTTTTTAATCTTGTATTAATATGTCCCCCGCCCCTGCCCCATTGATGCCTTTGAGCCCACCGCACCCCCACCCCCACCCCCAGGCCTTCACCACCCTACTGTCTGTGTCTATGCATCATGCACATGTGCATACAAGGTCTTTGGCTGATCTCTTCCACATCACCCACTCACCCCCAACTTCCCTCTGTGATTCCACAGCCTGTTCCATGCTTCTATGTCTCTGCATCTATTTTGTTCATCAGTTTATTTTGTTCATTTGATTACACCTATGAGTGAGATCATGTGATCCTTGCCTTTCTCTGGCTGGCTATATCGCTTAGCATGATACTCTCCAGGTCCCTCCATGTTGTCTCAAAAGGTAAGAGATCCTTCTTTATCAATGCTGCATAAAATATTCCATGGTATAAATGTACTACAGCTTTTTTATCCACTCGCCTACTGAAGGGCACTTGGGCTGTTTCCATATCTTAGCTATTGTAAATTGTGCTGCTATGAATGTAGGAGTGCAAACATTCTTTCTGATTGGTGTTTTGGGTTTCTTAGGATATATTCCTATAAGTGGGATCACTGGGTCAAATGGCAGTTCTATATTTAATTTTTTTGAGGAAACTCCAAACTGCTTTCTATGATGGCTGTACCAGCAGTGTACTAGGGTTCCCTTTTTTCCACATCCTTGTTGATTCATTAATGGTAGCCATTCTGACAAGTGTGAGGTGATACCTCATTGTCATTTGAATTTGATCTCTCTGATGACCAGTGACTTTGAGGATGTTTTCATATGTCTCTTGGTGAGAAATACCCTTAGGAGAAGTGTCTATTTAGGTCATTTGCCCACTTTTATAATGGATTGTTTGTCTTCCCTTTGTTTAGTTGTATGAGTTCCTTATATATTTTGGATGTAACCCTTTATCAGATGTATCATTGCCAAATATGTTCTCCCTGACAGTGGGCTCCCTTTTCATTTTTTTTTAAAGGACAGGTGTTCTTTAAAAGGTATATTGAAATAAACCAACGTTCTTTAGTTTCTGAGACGCTGTCAGTCTGAATGGCACCAGTTAAGTCCACATGTCTTTGATGGAAGTTTTTCTTTTGCTATGCAAAAGGTTTTATTTTTATGTAGTCCTGTTTATTTTCTCCTTAGTATTTTTTGCTCTAGATGTATCTGCAAACACATTGCTTTGAGAGCTAGGAGATTTTGCTGCCTGTGGTTTCTTCTAGGATTTTTATGGTTTCACGACTTACATTTAAGTCTTTTATCTATTTAATTTGTGTATGGTGTAAGCTGGTGGTCTAGTTTCATTTTTTTGCATGTATGTCCAATTTTCTCATCACCATTTATTGAAGAGACTGTCTTGACTACATTGTATGCTCTTGCCTCCTTTGTCAAGTATTAATTGAGCATAATGGCTTGGGTCAATTTCTGGGTTCTCTGTTCTGTTCCATTGATCTGTACGCCTGTTCTTGTGCCAGTACCAAGTTGTTCTGATTACAGTATAACTTGATACCTGTTATTGTGTTTCCTCCAACTTTGTTGTTCTTTCTCAAGATTGCTGTGGCTATTCAGGTTCCATATAATTTTTGGAGTATTTGTTCTAGATCTGTGAAATATGCTGTTGGTAATTTAATAGGGATTGCATTGAATCTATAGATTGCTTTGGGTAGTATGAACATTTTAATTGTTAATTCTACTAATCCATGAATACAGTTTATTCTTCCACTTGTTTATATCTTCCTCTCTTTTTTCATCATCCTGTAGTTTGAGTACAAATCTTTTACCTCCTTCATTAAGTTTATTCCTAAATATCTTAATTTGTTGTTGTTGTACTGGTAAATGGGATTGTTTGTCTAGTTTCTCTTTCTGAGAATTCATTATTGGTATATAAAAATGCCATGGATTTCTGGGTGTTAATTTTGTATCCTGCTACGTTTCCAATTTTATTTATTAAATCTAATATTTTTTGGAGTTTTTAGAGTTTTCTATACACAATATCATGTCATCTGCAAATAATGAGAGTTTTGCTTCCTCCTTTCCAATTTGGATGCCTATTATGTTTTCTTCTGGTCTGATGTGGCTAGGACTTCCAGTACCATGTTGAATACGATTAGTGAAAGTAGACATTCTCTCTTGTCCCTGTTTTTAAAGCAAATAATTTTAGTTTTTGCCCATTGAGTATGATGTTGGCTATAGGTTTGTCATGTATGGCCTTTATTGTGTTGAGGTCTAATTTTTCTGTGCCCACTTTGCTGAGAGTTTTTATTTTTAAAAATGGTGTTGGATTTTGTCTAATGCTTTTTTTGTGTGTCTATTGATACGATCATGTGATTTTGAAATTCAACAAAAATTTATTTCAATATACTTTTTAAAAAACACTGAAATAATTGTAATGGCAGTAGAAAGGAAAAAGTAAATCCATTTCAAAGAAATAAAAAATCAATACTTTTAATATTCCTTGAAAAAGCATCATGTGGTGATAGACTTGGTCATTATTGTCCCAGTTCACCCCTCTATCCCATCCCAGGAAATGGGAAGAGACCCAGGACTGACTGAGACAAGACTCTCCCCTCTGGCTGAATAAGGATTGCAAATGAAAGCTATCTGGTGACCCAAATAATCATTTTATAGTTTATAAAATGAACAAGCCTTATAAACCGGAATTGTGCAATTCTCCTTTTCATCTGTTTAACACTGATGGGAGGTGGGTTTGGGGATTTCAAGGTCTCCTCGACCCTCAGGCTTCACACGTGAAGGACTGTGGGCTGAGATGTGGAGGTTTAAAGGAAAGACCAGAAGTCTCAGACGCTAGGATCATGTGATTTTGTCTTTTAATTTGTTGTGATGTATCACATTTATTGACTTGTGAATATTATATCAGCCTTGAACCTCTCAAATCCCACTTGGTTATAGGGTATGATCTTTTTAGTATATTGCTGGGCCTGATTTGCTAATATTTTGTTGAGGATTTTAGCATCTATGTTCATCAGGGATATTAGGCTGTAGTTCTTTCTTTGTAGTGTCTTTATCTGGTTTTGGAATTAGAATAATGCTGGCCTCATAAAGAGAAGTTGGAAGTGTTTCTTTCTCTTGGATTTTTGGAATAGTTTGAGAAGGATAGATATGTGTTCCATAAACCTTGGTTCTTTAAGAAAACTAATTAGAATGCATTGTTAAACATGAAATATCATTACAAAAGCCTTTGAGAAAAATGATGACAAGTAAACCTGAAGAATTTAAAATTTGAAAGTTCAAGTGTAGTTTAGAAAATTTCTCTTGTACAAGATGGACTAAATGAGTTTTCAACCTATCTTCAATTGTGTGGATTTTCAAAAACGAATCCTTGGACTTGTTTAAAAGGACTTTGAAAAGCAAGTCTGTTTCCTATTCATCTTCATTATTTGTGCATGTGTTTTTTGCTGTGGTCTATGTGTGTGTGAGGCAGGAATAGCTGAAAGGCTTTTACTTACTCACTCTGGTCATTTTGCCATTAGATCAAGCTCAGAGTAAGAACACAGCTCAGCAAGTGGCCCCCAAAACTCAAGAAATGATTTTTGGCTTGAGTTGAAAGCAATAATTTCTATGTTGCAAAATAAATCGACAGGGGCTGGGTATTTATTTTTCCCATCGCCTGTGAGAGCTGCTGCTGCTGCCCTCTGGTGTCCAACATGAGCTCCTGGCGCCCTAGTGTGGTGGTTGTGAGGCAGACGGTCAGGTCTGGCAGCCTAAAGTCGCAGGGCCGTCCCTGGTCCTCTGTGCAGGCCAGCAGGCCGCATCATGCTTCCCCCTTGACAACCATGCTCCTGTCCACTTGCTTTTGCTTTTATTCATCTTCCCCTATAGCAGTGGTCGGCAAACTCATTAGTCAACAGAGCCAAATATCAACAGTATAGCGTTTGAAATTCCTTTTTTTTTTATAGCTTTTTTTAAAATTTGACTTTCTTTTTTTAAAAAAATATATTTTATTGATTTTTCACAGAGAGTAAGGGAGAGGGATAGAGAGAAATATCAATGAGAGAGAAACATCAATCAGCTGCCTCCTGCACACCCCCTAATGGGGACGTGCCGCAACCAAGGTACATGCCCTTGACTGGAATCGAACCCTTCAGTCCACAGGCTGACGCTCTATCCACTGAGCCAAACAGGTTTCGGCTAAAATTTCTTTGGAGAGCTGAAAACTGACTTCTGTGCATGGGTCACGAAGTTCCAATCACACTGTACGTGTGTGCCCACATGTGGTATTTTGTGGAAGAGCCACACTCAAGGGGCCAAAGAGCCGCATGTGGCTCACAAGCCGCAGTTTGCCAACCACTGCCCTATAGCAACAACCCAGACCTGGCAGAGAGTTATGGTGACATAGCTGTGTGTTAGAGGCTGTATCACATTGTGGTTAGAGCATATTCACTGGAGCCAGACTGGGCTCAAATCCAGCCTTGCTGGTAAGAAGCTGAGACCAGAGTCGGGCATGTATCAAATCCTATCAATGATGGGCATTAGGAAGGTGTACTATGGAGTGTACAACACTTAAATGAAGAAGAGTGTATGAAAGGGAATAATGCCCTTCTCATTTCAGAGCATGTTACCATATTTTATAAGAAACACAAAAAGAGAAATTACGCATCTTTACCACCACCATCTCCATCATCACTCGTTGGCAACCAGGTTTCCACACACAAACCCATTGTCTGCACCCCCAGAAAGCCTCAGGTCGCTGCCCTGCCCCATGTTGCCCTGGTAAAGCTTCTCTGGTGTGTTCTCTGCTCACATCTCAGGACTGTTTATTTTAAGCTGCCTTGTTGGCACTGCCGGGCTTTCTGTTTAAGGTGCTTGACCAAGAGATGGGTCAAGTTCTAGGGTTATAGGGGCTGGAAGTGAGGTCAGCCTCCCAAGGCGATGAGGATACTCAGGGTCTGAGCCATTAGGATGTGGGTCAGGATCGGGCGGCCGGCCGTGTGCACTTGGCACCCTGCACAGAAGTGTGCCTGGAGAGACAAACAGGCACAGAAATGCAGCAGGAGCTCTGCTAGACAAGCCATGCCGACTGGTGGGTAAGTCTTCCTTCACACCACATGGCCACCCTGCTCAGGATCAGGGCCCATCTAAGCTCCCCATCCAAGCTCTCAGATAATGCTCACACTGTCATGATACGGAGTCGTCATTCAAGAATAAAGGGTATCTTTCTAGTTGTACTTCTGGGTCTTTGGGAGGTTTCTGAAGTGTTTTCTTACCTGTGTTGCACGGTTCTTGTTAAGTTTATTCTTAAGTATTTTACCTTCGTTGCTATTGTAAATAGGGCTTTCCTTCATCATTAAAACCTCTACATGATTATTTGTATTTTCTAATTTATTTTTAGTCCACTTGACCTGTCTTGGATTGAGTATCTGCTATTAGGTTTCTATGTATTTTTCATTGTGTCTTCTATAGAGAGCTGCTTCTTTATAAAGCTGGTTGCCCTTTTTCCCCTTATGAACTTAATATAGTTAGTATTTTGGTCCTGTTGGTTGCCTTTGAACTTATACCTATTCATTGTCCCTAGTCCCCATTTCATATTTAATCTTTTATTATCTCTGTGGTCATTTTTTCTCCTCTATAACCTTTTATTATTGTTAATTTCAGACCGAGAGGAAGGGACAGGGAGAGATAGAAAATTGATGAGAGACATCTATTAGCTGCCTCCTGCACGCCCCCTACTGGGGATCAAGCCAGCAACCTGGGCATGCGCCCTGACTGGGAATTGAACCAGGGACCTCTTGGTTCATGGGTCAATGTTCAAGCCCTGAGTCACACCAACCAGGCTTAATATAAACCTTTTATTTTATAATCCCAAAACTTGAAATGAATTAAAAAGCAGAACCTGCTGACTAGCATCCAAGTTTTCTATCTTTGGTCAGTTTTTAACAGTGTTCTTTGAACTATACCCTGAATTAACTCAGTCTCTTTCCACTTTTCTACTTTCTCATTTCTAGTTGCACTCACTCCTACCTTTGCTTTACTCCCAGACCTAATAAATACAGGGTGGAGCAAAAGTAGCTTTACAGTTGTAAGTACTCAAAGCAGAGTTTTGGTTTTATTTTAAATCTTTATTGTTGAAAGTATTACATATGTCCCCTTTTTCTTTTTCCTTTTTTTTTTTTTAATGTAAGTGCATCCATCTTGTCTGCCCCTTCCCTCGTTTTATTTTTTTAACATATTTTTATTGATTTTTTACAGAGAGGAAGGGAAAGGGAAAGAGTTAGAAACATCAATGAGAGAAAAACATCAATCAGCTGCCTCCTGCACACCCCCAACCGGGGATGTGCCCCCAGCCAATATACATGCCCTTCCCTGGAATCAAACCTGTGACCCTTCAGTCTGCAGGCCGACTGAGCCAAACCAGTTAGGGCCATATGTCCCCTTTTTCCCCATTAGCCGGCCCCTGTCCCCCCACCAATCTGTTGTCTGTATCTATAGATTATGCATATATGCATACAAGTTAATTGGTTGAACTCTTCCCATCTTGCCCTGTCTTCCCTCTAAGGTTTGACAGTCGGTTTGGTGGTTCTGTCTCTGGATCTATTTTTGTTCATCAGTTTATGTTGTTCGTTAGATTCTACATATGAGTAAGATCATGTGATATGTCTTTCTCTGACTGGCTTATTTTGCTTAGCATAATGCTCTCCAAATCCATCCATGCTGTTGCAAATGGTAAGATTTCTTACAACTATGTAGTGTTCAGCTGTATAGATGTACCAGTTTTTTAATCCACTCACCTGCTGATGGGCACTTAGCACAGTTTAAAATTTGGAAACAGCCTATGTGCATAGGGGTACATATATTCTTTCTAATTGGTATTTCTGATTTCTTAGGATATATTCCTAGAAGTGGAATCACTGGGTCAAATGGGAGTTCCATTTTTTTGAATTTGGGGGGAATTTCCATACTGTTTTCCACAGAGGCTGTACCTGTCTGCAGTTTATTCTTATATTATTATTTATTGTATTTTTTAAATTTTTATTGATTTTTTACAGAGAGGAAGGGAGAGGGATAGAAAGTTAGAAAAATCAATGAGAGAGAAACATCAATTAGCTTCCCTCTGCACACTCCCTACTGGTTATGTACCTGCAACCGAAGTACATGCCCTTGATTAGAAATCGAACCTGGGACCCTTGAGTCCGCAGGCCAACGCTCTAGTCACTGAGCCAAACCGGTTAGGGCTATTGTATTATTTTCCATACGAACGACTCTAAACCTACTTTTGCCTGCCCCTTATATTAAATGCTCACCACCAATCCTTTTGCTGAGGTTTCCCCAATGATTTTTTTGGTTGAATGAAACTCATCCACTAGAAGACTATTCGAGAAGAGCTGACATGCACAGCATCCGTGTGTGCTTGTATTTTTTTTGAACTATTTTCCTAGAGCCTGATACTTGCAGGAGAGCTCATCTGGACATAGCAGCCTTGGCTCATACTCTGACTTCTGATGGAAGGTGGCTTTCACATCCTCAGATGCTTGATTGCATTTACTTGGCATTGTTGTGTTGCAGCTTTTTCCCCTTTACTTTGGTAGGGGCATTTTCATAAAGGGATGGATTCCTTATTTTGTTAAAATTTTGTGTAGGCTGCTTTTACTAATTTCATTTTAAACTAGTAAATTTAATTGAAGTATTTACAATTCCTAATTTAAGATTATCTTTTTCTGGCTGTGTAGCCACATATTACTTTTCATGTTTTTGTTTTTTATTATTTGAGGGTGGGAGTGGGAAAGATTGCATGTGCTCCAATTTTTTGTTTTTCTGCTTTTCTTGCAGGACCTGAAATTTTCCTTCTTTTGATACCTTTTTCCTTTATGATCTGGTTTCCAAAGGGTGTATCTCCCTTCCTCTGTATCCTTTTCTCTCAAAAGCAATACCTCTCACACAGTCACCTTGATGCATGCACAATTAAGTCCCTTCCTTGGGATCACCTCTGTGATGTACCAGGACGCTACCATATTTTACACTTCAGGTTGGCATCCTTCCCAGCGATGGTTTCAAATCATTTATTGGCTCCATCCTCACCTCCTTCTGCTTTCGTCCATACTGTTTTCTAGGGCTTGTGCCCAAAATGTGTAATCCAGCTCTGCTGAGATTTGTTATTAACATTTTTTTACTTACAGGTGATTTGAAGGTAATAGAATTTTGTCTTCTCGTTAAATTGAGATTTGGGGTTTTGTTTAGTTTTACTTCTTTTCCCTGCCGATCTGTATTGCTAGTTACTGCATTAATCGAGGCCACCTCTTTAGAACAGTACTTGGGCACAACTGGAGAAAAGATGGCATTCTTTGCTGGACAGTGGTCATGTTAGTGATGCAGAAAGATCTGAGAGAGAGAGTGGGTGCATTCTCTGCATACTGTGAAAACCACTAAGAGATTGATTTATGATAGGATTTTCAGGGCAAAAAAAAAAAACACACGAAGAGATAGATTTTAGTATTTGATTTGGAGAGTTTAGTTGCACTCAGTTTTGTTTTTAAACAAAGTACCAGGGGATATAAAATAAAAATATCTTCCTAAGCTCTGCCTAATACTTTAAAATACTTTGAAATCCATCATTTACCCAGCAACCCCAGAAGTAAAGGTTTTATCACACAAGCATTCCCATGTTTGACAGATGAGGGAACCAAAACTCAGAGACTTGCATGATTTCGTGGTTACAGAGTTGGCTTGAGTAGAGCCAGGGGTAAAACATGAGCCTCTAACTTTGCCTGTTCATAGCAGTTATTACTTGTTTGACCTTCTTCCTAATTTTGTAATATAAGGCCACTCCTTGATAACAAATTACTAGGGTGAAATATTTTTTAGTGTTATACTTCAAAATGATTTGCTCTGTAAAAACAATGTCAGTTGCCTGTCTAACGGTAGGAAATCTTTTCTCCACTAATGATCTACCTTCATCTCTCTTCACAGAGGCCAGTTATGGGATGGATGGGAAGGTTAACCTTCCCAGTCCCACTGCAGACATCAGCGGGCAAGGCCTGGAGGAATTATACAGCATAAAGGAAAACATCTATGAGGACAGACAGAACTACAGACTTAGTCTGGTTGACTGGACTAATTACTTGGAGGATATAGATAAAGTATTTGCACTGCTGAACAGTCACTTTGAGCAAAATAAAACAAGTAAGACTACAACTGCTCAAAGTGATGGGTTCCTGGCTGTGTTTGCTGAGCCCTCTATGCCAGTAGAGATGGCCTCTGCTGAGTCAGATGAAGACCCAAGCCCTGTGGCTGAGGAAGCCTCTCATTTGACGTTGCCAACTGAACTTCAAACCCTGCATTTGAACCGACCAACAGTCAGTCCGGAGAGTAAACTTGAATGGAATAACGACATTCCAGAAGTTAGTCGTTTGAAATCTGAACACTGGAAAAATCATAAAACTGACCAATGGATGGAGCATGAAGAGATGAGTCATCTTGAACTTGACCTCAGTGGTGGTGACTTGCCAGAGCTGGTGCTCAAGCTTGATCCCAGGCTGCAGCCCATCAGCAGGCACCAGAAAGGCCTTCCCCAGGATGGTGGTCCAGGAGGAGATGTTTCCGCAGATCAGCTGTATCTTCCTGTGCATTCTGACCCAGATTCCACTCCTCAGACGATCAAAGTGTCCACCTTGGAGCAGCCTAGTAATGCCAGCGGCATGGACAACTTGTCTAACGAGGTGGAGAAAAGTCACAGAAGGGAGACTGATTAGACAAAATTGTTACCTTACCCTAAACACAGTATTAACTTTTTATTAGTAAACTAATAAAGGCAATCGAGACAACCAGCATTCCAAGCTACCCTAGGTACCTACCTACCTGCAGTAGGTACCATGCGGATGCACAAGGAACCGCTGCTGTAATTCACTACGTGTCAAGGTGAGAAAGAAAGGTAATTTGTGGAGTTTTGTTGGTTTAGTGGATACTAAAACAGTATTAACTTTGCAAAGCTGTAGAGACATGCATATACAAATGCTATCCAACCAAGACGGCTAGAATTGTGCCTTCCTGCATTTCTGAAACTGGATGTCCTCGGTGAAACTTTCAACATACTTTCTTTCCACTGCCTGCATCATGTAGTTTGGATTCATTTTTAACCACTGGAATTTTTCAGTGCCATCACTTTTATTAGGTCAATGATTTTGCACTTTGAGGTCTAAATGCCATGTCTGTTTGGCTAGTCTTTTTTTTTTTTTTCAGGCTTGTCACAGTCTCACTGCTTGCTCTCAGTGAGACAAGTTAAAATAGACCCCAGGATGACACACAGTGTGGATCCATGTTGTTTAACATATGCATTTGCCAGAAAATATTGCATGTGGTTTCCCTGGACTTGCTAAAATTGATTAGCAGAAAGGCATGGCTAATGATGTTAGCAGCAAAAATAAATAAGCAAAACAAAGATCACTTGCTCTTTCTGTGCCTAGCCTCAAAGTGTTCATCATATACTTAAAATAGCTAAATTTTTATTTTCTTAACAGGATAAAAGGACTGAAGATTCACTCTCTACCCCTATGTTTGTTTTCTTGGCCTGGATAATAAGCTTAAGGGTTGAGAAAATGTATTTTATTTTGAATTTATATAAGGAATTTTTCCAATAAAACACACTCATGAATATTTCATAATTTAAACACATGTATGATTAAGACCTTCACCAAGTTCTGATTTTTTAAAGGCATAGTTCAAAATGTGTTCTTGAAAAATTCTTATGTATTAAATTTTTAAATATCAACAAAAGGATTACCTCATTGAAAGTCATAAGTATCCTAATCAACTTCCCAGTAATAGCTTAACAGTAATTTTCCTTTTAGATAAAACATAATTTACCTATGTGTTTGACTTAAGTGTTTAAGGTAAACTCTTTTAAAGATAATTTACAATAGTATAGCTGAATCTTCGATAACTTTAAAGTCCTTATTGTAGACTCTGTACATATGTTGAAATTCACTAACTCTTTATCAGATGTGTGTGCCACTGACTGAATGACAGAGGAAACATATTTATGGTCATGAATGATATGCTTTGTAAAAAGGCTTCAAGTTATTAAGAAGCATACCATGTTTTTTTAAAATCTTGTGTAATATTCTGTAATACTTTTATAGAACAATTCTGGCTTCAGGAAAGTCTAGAAGCATTATTTCTTGAAATAAAAGGTGTTTCAACTTTACTTGTTTCAGAGACACAAACTTGACCAAGTTCTTGAGGTACACCCCTTCCTTATAGGAAAACTGAGTCCTGATCTCAATTTACATGATTGAATTGTAGCCGTAGCAGTGAAACTGATCGAAAGTCCGTGTGTTACAGAGCATTCTCAAATCAGGGATCACAGCATAGATTTGTCTCGTTGCTGTCAGGAGGATGTGATGGACAGCATGGGAGGACACCCCCAACCAAAGGCAGTTTGGGTTCCGTGGAGACCTAACCACCCTCCAAAACCTCGAGTTTTCTGATGGACAGAGGCCATGCACTTCCTTCTGCTCCAGATTTCCTGAGGCCCTTTCCCCTCAGGAAGAGCCGCTGACAAGTCATGTCCAGAAATCAGAAATCTCTGGTAGTAAAGGGGGAAAAGCAAAGGACTTTGGGAGCGGCCAGTTCAGTCTTCGGATAACTGAGGAAGCCATATTGTTAGAGCTGCTATGACAGAACACACAGACTGGATGCCTTAAACAACAGAAACATATTTTCTCACCATTCTGGAAGCAAGACCTGTCAGCAGGGCTGGTTTCTCCCGAGGCCTCTCTCCTTGACTTGCAGATGGGCCACCTTCTCACTGTGTCCTCAAATGGCCTTTTCTCTGTTCATGCACATCCTCTCTTGCACCAGTCGTATAGGGTTAGGGCCCACTCTTATGACCTCGTTTAACCTTAGATACAGTCACATTGGAGATTACGGCTTCAACATGTGAATTTAGAGGAGACAATCCAATCCACAGCCTCTAATCCACAGCCCCATCGTTTCATCAAGAGTCCCAGGTATGGTGTCATCCAAAGGCACGTTATTATACCCTCTTCCTATTTCTTTCCTGTAAAATGTGTCTATGCCCAAGGTTGCTCTCCTGGAGAAAATTACATTTTAGTTCAATCTGATAACTATCATGTACCAACTATGTGTAAAGGGTCCGAGAGAGGCTATTTCAGATCTTGAGGGGTCCTTAGAGATTAGCTGGCCAACTGGACTCAGTTGTATCTTGGAGGAGGCTGAGGCTCAGAAGGTCTGAGCAAGTGTCCCACCTGCCCATTTCATACAGACATAGAAGAGGAAGAGATTAGCAAAGGCAAAGGCCAGCCCCTCCCCACTTTCTCAACACACATGCTCATGCACATTCTCTCTCCCCCACTCTCTCTCACATGCACACCAGATTAGGGAAGAAAGGCCATTAGGGGGGAGTACCCACTTGATTAGGAGTAATAGAATAATGCCCATGAAGTCGGACCTAACTTCTTGGCAAATTCTAATTTTTACTATCTGTGTGAACTTGGAAAAGTCACATAACCTCTTAAAAACAGCTTCCTCAATTGGAAAATGAGAGGTTTGGCCAAAACTGGTTTGGTTCAGTGGATAGAACGTCGGACTGTGGACTAAGGTCCCGGGTTCAATTCCAGTCAAGGGCATGTACCTTGGCTGCAGGCACATCCCCAGTAGGGAGCGTGCAAGAGGCAGCTGATTGATGTTTCTCTCTCATCAATGTTTCTGACTTTCTATCCCTCTCCCTTCTGCTCTGTAAAAAATCAATAAAATATATTTTTTAAAAAGAAAAGGAAATGAGAGGTTTGAATTTAAAATAGAATACAGAGCATATGTGCTTTCTTTTCACAGAATGTTCCCAAGGAAAACATTGCTAATGCATAGACACTTTGCCACTAGGCCAGAGCATCCATGCCCTTGAAGTTTCTCTCGGTGCCCCACTTCCGCCTTAGACAGCTACCACCAACACTGCAGATCTGGTGTTGGCATGAAAGACAGAAACCAGTCCTATCCAAACCGAATAATGACTATCTGAGGCTCCTCCCAGCTTTCTATAAAAAAAATCACCTACAACCACTGACATCTGCAGGGTGTTTTAAGAAAGAAGGAATGAATACTTATCACTCCCATTTCATGCCCAACATACCTTTTAAGAAGTTAAAAATAAATGCTTATTTTTCAGGACTTGCTTTAGACCTGATAAGGTCTCAGATATAAGGTCTTCCATTTCCCAAATTAGTCCAATTCTGCTTGATATTTTCAAATTGTATTTTAATCTTCAGTTGATAATCAAAATATTTTAGGCAATTAATACCATAATGTGGTCCACTAGCCTGGTTCATTTAGGTACGAACTTAGAGAAGCTGCTATGGAAGCTGCAATAGCCCCTTCAACCCCTTTCCCATCTCTAGCCTTTCCCGCCTCCAACACATCCCACACTCACTGCCAGGTGAGCCTGTCATTACTGAGCCAGTGTATCCGGTGGACAGCTTCAGAACATACCAGATTACATCCTCTGTGAAAAACTCTAGCCCAAGCACATCAAACTCAAGGGCTAACATGGGCCAAATAAACAAGGCATGTGGCCCATGGGTCACAAGTTTGACATGCTTGCTCTAGCCTTTCATCCACCCATCTGCTCCCTCTCCACCTCACCCATCACTGTCAGCTTCCCTGGGTTGGCACCACCTTCCCAGGTCTGAAGTTTTCTCCACTTTCCATCTATCCTCTGGGGGTTTTCCCCATTCACCTTCTCAACCTGTAGAAATCTCACCCATTCTTCAATTTCCATATTATTTGAAGTTTTGCTTTTCCTTCCCATGTAAATTTCCCTGTTCTCCTCCAACCCTGGATATAATATTGCCTCCATTTTACACTGTCCCCCAGATAAAGAAACACCAATGTTGTATCAAGTCGGGCCAACAGAGTGAGACTAACTGGCCACATGTATAACTTTGCTCCTTCCCCCATTTCAGACCAAGAAACTTACCTAGTTCCTCTTAAAGAGCTGGCTCATGAACTTACTCAGACTCAATCCCTCTGAGCTTCAGTCCTGGGGTGCCAGCTTGAAAGGAACCAGGGACATTTGGGGAGAAATTGGATGGTCTGGCATCAGGGCGAGAACTCGGGTGGCTTTCTCCCAGACGGGTGTTTGCAGGGGTCACTGTTTCTATGCTGAGACCTTCACCTTTGCAGAGCTGACAGGTAGCCATATCTGAGACTCCATCAGCCTGGCTCATACTGTTCGCTCTTTAAGAAAGATTCCCTGAGACCCCACTTAAGCTGTTTGTCATGTGAATGGCCTGTCCTGGCTCAGGCTTCAGACTTTGCTAAAATCTTTCAAAAAAGCAGTAGGTGGCATCAGCTACCCTGCACCTATCAATAAAAGACCCAAGGCCCAGCACTATTAACAGCCTGACTTACTTCACAGCTGTGCCTCAGCTGGGCACTCCAACCCTAATACAAGTAGCACCTATCTGCAGATGTCTTTGTAGCTCCTATGGGTGGCCCCAGGCAGTGGTTGACTTTGCACTTCCCAGGAGGCCCCAGACCCAGTGCATCTGGTGGACAGCTTCACTTGGAATACCAGATTACAACTCTTAACATCCACAAGCAACACACTCAAGGGAAGGGGCAAGCACAGTGAGTGCCAAAGCCCCATTGAAGCAAGACCTGCTCCATAGGAGTGTCTCTTGCACAGCTGCTCTTCGCAGCTGATCCTCACAGCCAATGGGCCTGGAGGTCAATTCCTCCCAGTGATGCCAACAGCAAACAAGGCTCAACTTCAAGACTGTGCACACAGCCCATACAGGGTTACCCTTAGAGTGCCCAACTCAGGTGACTGGGGAGGCTGAGCCACTGGGCCCTACAGGACACCTACGACACAATTCTACCAATTACCAGGAGACATAGCCACTCTACCTAATACATAGAAACAAACACAGGGAAGCAGCCAAAATGCAGAGACAATGAAACATGTCACAAGTGAAAGAACAAGAAAAAATTCTAAATGAATCAAAGCAAGCAAACTAGGCAAGAAAAAGCTAAAGGAGTTCATCACCACCAAACCAGTATTACATAAAATGTTGAAGGGTATTTGAGAAGAAGAAAAAAAAAGATAGAAAATATGAACAATAAAATTGCAATAAATAAATATCTATCAAAAATTGAATCTAAAAATTGAATAAATGAACAAGAAATCTAATGAATAAAATAAACTGATGAATAAAATAGAATCAGATGCATGGGAACATGGAACAGACTGACAAATATCAGGTAAGGGGGGAGGGTGGCAAGGGATTAGCCAAAGATCTTATATGCATGTATGTGTTACCTCTGGACATAAACAATAGGGTGATGAAGGCCTGGGGTGGGGCAGGAACTGAGTGGAGGGGGGAAGAAAAGGGGGACATCTGTAATACTCTCAACAATAAAGACTTAAACATAATAATAATAAAAGAAACTTACCTAATATGACCATTGGTTAGTATTGGTCAACTCACCTTGTTGTGTTATAGGTGTTGAAAAGTTGGCCAGCATAATACCCTGTCCTCACAGTGAGTCCAATGTTGCATGAAATAGATAGAATGACTTCCAAAAATAAGTTTTTTTTTCCTGCTAGGACATCTCTGATCCCAGGTGTTAGGGAAGCACTGCAGAAGGGTAAGTACAAAGGGAGCTACAGAGTTGAAGTTTTTCGTGCCAACTGCCACCCATTTTTCTGCTGGCAAATGGGAGTGGTGGGCCAAGGTATCTACCTTCTATTCTGAATTTCCAGCCCCTACATGAGTTGGCCTTCCAGGACTCTGGAGCAGAACCTGCATCCTCTACCCCAATCCTCTTCTCCCATATCACCTTCCAGCAAAACTGCCTGCTGTCGGAAGAGACCTGGAAATCCAGTGCTTCCCCTTTTACCTAAACTGCACACAAAATTGTGGAGAGGCAGGTGGATTGGGGCAGGGGGTACCATTTGCTCTTTGTATAAATGGCTCCCTTGATGAATGCACAAAGCCATTGTGAGAAATAAGCATTTATCCAGGAGTCAACAGATGCACTTCCCCAACAGCTCACATGACCCAGAAGCAGAGTGGAATCAATCCAACCACTAATAGGAGAGAGATGTCATCCACTTCGCCACCTTCAATTAGTATGTATGTGGTTAACTAAGAGCCCCACGCAACCCAATCCCAGGAACCCAAGAGCCGAGATTAGCATGGCATGTATTTTCCATACTGACCAGTAGATGGTGCAGTAGTGCAACTAAAAACATTTTGGCTGGGAGCCAGGACCTGGCCCCTGGCAGACCTGCCACTGAATTGATTTCTAAAGTAGTTTCACTACCACTTTGACAGGAACACATCTAGAACAGCATGATCCACGGCAGGCTTGCTTCTTCTTCAGTGCCTAGGATCCTAGCCAAGCCAGCAGGCCAATGCACGGTCTTAGCATTCTAATGATTTATATGGATATTATGAGTTGGAACTATGTCAAACTTTGACATTTAAATTCAAAAGTGAGCACCGAATATTGATTGCCTTGCTTTCCAATGACTGTGCAATTAAAAATGTTTTTTGGCTCCCACAGACCCTGTCTGCCCAGCTGACAGTTTTAAAAACAAGAGAGGAACTGGGTGCCTTCTAATAGCTCTTAAATCGCTGAGGTCAGACCAAGTCTCATAACCTTTCCTCCCTCATTTCTCAAAAAGAAACTTTTCCCCATGTTCTTATTTCAAAAAACACAACTTACAGATTGGTTCTAACTCTCCCATGAAAGTGTGAGATAGTAAAGAAATTAAAGAGAAACCTTTTACCTAAACTGCACACAAAATTGTGGAGAGGCAGGTGGATTGGGGCAGGGGGTACTATTTGCTCTTTGTATAAATGGCTCCCTTGATGAATGCACAAAGCCATTGTGAGAAATAAGCATTTATCCAGGAATCAACAGATGCACTTCCCCAATAGCATGTATCTCGAGCCACTGTGACTCTAGATTCGCTGTGCAAGAGGTGATGAGTTAAGAAAGGGAAGTCAATTAGCCACTCTCCACTTATCCAGTGCTCAAGGCGGCCTCCTAACTACAAAATATAATCACTCTGTGCTTCGGTCCAGGGGTCATGCTGCTGCTGCCATGCTCCTTTACCTCCTTCCGCCTCTCACCCAAAAGTCTTGGATACCAATGTCCTTGGAAAACTGCCTTCTGTCGGAAGAGACCTGGAAATCTAGTGCTTTTCCCCAAGGGTGGAGTCTGAGCTCACCATCCTCCTCAATTTCAGACCAGTTCATGGGCGCTTTAGCAACGATGAACTCCACCCGTGGAGGTGGGGGAAAGGGAGTTTTAACTGCTTTGTTGGACAGTCACTCCTTCAGAAATCATTCATTTTTATGCTTGAGACTTGGAACTTCCCTTTTGTTTACCAATTTTCAGAAGAATGACTCCTTTGGGAATTCTTCATTTGTCATGGTCAACTGTGTGGCAAAAAGAAAAAACAAATACCTACCAAATGCTCATTATTTGCTCCTGTACATATCCAGGATCCCAGAAGTTAGGCAGGGATATGCAACTGGTTCAGACAACGCAGTGTGACAAGGGTCACTTCTGGGCTGAGAAAAGAGAAAAGGTCTTTGCCTTTCTCTGGGCTCTTCCTTTCCTTGTTCAGCAAAGACTACTAACCCCGAAGGTTCCAGATGATGCAGCTTCAAGGTAGTAGAACCTCACCAGAGCTGATTTGGCTCAGTGCATAGAGTGTTGCCCTGTGGACCAAAAGGGTCCCAGGTTCAATTCCAGGCAAGGGCATGTACCTCAGTTGCAGGGTCCTCCCTGGCCTGGACCCTGGTCAGGAAGCATGCAGGAAGCAACCAATCCATGCAGTTTTCTCACACCAATGTTTCTCTGTCTTTCCCTCTCTCTAAAAATCAACAGGAAAAACAAACAAGCAGAAAACATGGTAAGACCTCTGTCAGGCTGGGCCCTTGAGGAACTATATGGAACAGACCCATAGAACCATGTCATGGAAATAAGAAACAAACTTTTGTGCTATGGAGCCCCTGAGATTTGGCGGTTAGCATGTTTTTAAGCATAACTCAGCCTATCTTGACCAGCATAAACCTTATTCAAGGCACATAGTTCTGCAGGGCCAAAGTCTGAATTTAAGTGATGGACTACTTAAAATTATTCTCTGGTGATTCAATGAAAATTTGCTCCTGCAAGCTCTTAAAACTATAGTCCTAATAGTTGACATGCAGGACATTTGACTTCAAGGCAGAACTATCAGTTAAATAAGGAGTGCATTACCACCATTTTTCAGAGCAGTGGTAGGCTATGGAATCCAATCAAACCCCTAGGTCTTCATTGTGGGAGAGATGATCACACCAGCTTCACTACTTCATCTCTTCAAACAACAAAAGTCATAAGAGACCAATTACTTTCAATCCAACACACTTTATTCTTTTTTTTTCTTTTTTTCTTAATTTTCAGTGATCAAGTATTCAAGATGTTGTAAACTGAGGTTGATTAGTACATGGACAATAGATTTCATTAAACACAGGAAATTGTACATATTTTAAATTACCCTAAGAGGTCACCAAATAAATATTCATTTTTAAAATCACAAAATCAAACTGCTTTATGCAACAACTCAAAACAGCCTTTCATCACAGGCATACAGAGATCCACACACAAAACACACACACGCTGAACACACTCTGTCAGGGCCAGCCGGTTTGACACAGCATCACATTTCCTGTAACTAAAGAATTAGAGGCTGACCTTCCTGTTTCGTGCTTCTATCTGACATTTCGCGTTTGGGGTGGAGGTATGTATTTTAAAAGAAATACTCACTATAAAATCTTACCAATTGTTCTTATTTTTCTTTTCTAGATACAAACTTTGAACTCCTTTTGTTTACCCCTTTGGTTTAACATGTCCCTTCAGTTACATTGGTTTTAGTTTTTAATATTTTCTCCTTCAACTTTCACATGTAATAGTAGAATACCAGACAAAAAGACACCACCTTCCAAACCCTAGTATTAAAAACACCTTACATGGGTGTGCGTTTTTAGAGAATAAGAAAAGATTATCTGAAATATTTTTCTCCTCTCTCGGAAATTACTTTTAGCATCTGATTATTCTTGCTAAAATAAATATCAAAAACACTGAGTTTTTATAGAAAGAAGATCCCCCCTCTCACCCTTCATTTTTGCAATGTCAAGTTCATGGATTAACTGAAGTGATGAGAGTAATGAGTGTTTGCAAACACTTTGGGAAGTTTAGAGTTTCAAAAGCAAAGCACATGCAGTCCCTTATCAGTGAAACACTGTGGATTCAGTGGCCTGTTTCTGTGAGGACCATGCCTCTTCAAGTACTTCTAGCACCAAGGCATTCTTTTTAATGTTGCAAAAGTGAACACCCAGGGAGGGCTGAGGAAAATTGAAGGGCTTAAAATAACATACACAGATCGGATTCCATTGTAGCAAGCAGTCTGGGATAGACACGCTAGCAGCATCCTGGGAGTTGGGGAAAGAAGAGACAGAAAAGATATAAAGTGCTCAAGGCCGCTGACTTCACCGTCAGCCCTGGCACTCCCTTAGCCAGCATGACAGAAAAAATGTGAACATGTGTAAAGGCCACCAACTGGTCTGCATAACAGAGAATCGGTAAACCTGCAGAGTAGGCAATTCTGGGATTACACCGTATTGTGATGTCCACCTGCTATTTAGAAGACTCAGTGTGCACCAATATATAGATAGTTAGGTTCGTGTTTCTGTACCACTGAGGATGTTCTATGCACACACAAAATCACCAAGTAGAATTGGCCACCACCCTAGGCTTGGGCTCTCCCACGCCTCCTGGGCAATGCGAGGATTTCCACAAATGCTTCAGGTCCATTCAGACTGGAAAGCTTCTCCCTGGTGCCCCTGTGGCTGACACATAGCCAGCGCCCAAAAGCAATGTTCTGCTCCAAGCCCACCAAGGAGTGCGAGCTGAACTGCAGACTGCGGAAGAGTTTCTTGGTGGGCGATGAGAACGGAGGGCGGCCCTCACCTCCGCCAAGCACCTCCCTGCTCTGGGGCTGCATTTCCCAGTGGCCGCTCCTGTTTCTCTCTGCACCTTCTGGCGGTCACAACCAGAGGATGGTTTGGTATATTACATGTAATAGTTTGTATATGTTCACTTAATGTGTAACACTTTGTATATGTTCATTTCAACCTTTCATTAGGAAACTTAAACCAATTTTCACCAAAACAAAACAAAACTAATAGAAATGCTGACATCCTGAAAGAGGGGGTGGAAAAGCATACTCCTGAAATCCACAAAGCTCAGATTCAATCAGCCTGACCCTCCTTTCCTCATGTTTCATTTCAGAAACTACTGAAATAAACACTTGAGGTATGTTAGGACAGAAAAAATTGAGTATAACGCTTAGCTAAATAAATGCAAATTTACTCTAGATCTAAACATTAAATTTTAATGTTTCCTACAGATCTTTTTCTATTTTACGCAAAGAAATAACAACTTCCCTACTCTTCAGAAACAGTAACATGTCAAAAACTATAATGCTTTACCTCACTACCGTCTAGTCACAAGTTACCTGTTAACCAAAACTCCGACGCGCATTACGTAGTGTAAGAAGTAAGCCACTGCGCGAGAAGCCTGCATCTGAACCCTGACACAGAATCACAGGGAGAACTGGCTGCCACCTGGGCGTGGGCGCTCCCACAGCTCCTGGGCACATGGGAGCATTTTCCACAAATGCCCACTCGACGGTCCTCAACAGGTCACTCTACCTCTCAGAGCCCCAGGTTTCATATCTGTTTAATAACAACAACAACAACAACAACAGAGCATAGCTATCTTTCAAAATTATTAAGAGGATTACACAAATGATGTATATTAAATCTCTGCAAATACACCAATACTCAACAAACGCTAATTTGTGTTCTCTCTGCTCCTCCTTTTTTTCCCTTATCTTGGTTCTGAATGACTTTTGACTGTTTCTCAAAAATAAAGGATCAGGATTTCATAGTAATAAAAACAACCAAAGAATGTGCTCCAACACCCCACCCCCTGGGGCTACTAAACTAATAGGCTAGAGTCAAGGATATTATATTTGCATATTAAAGCCAAATAAGAGATTAATCTATAAAGTTTATGAAGGAATAAGATGAACTTTTTCCAAAGCAAGTTATTATAAGCTTAAGCTCATGGAAGGTGACAATTAAACTTATAATAGGACTATAAAGTAACAACCAATTTATTAACAAGCATATAAGAACCTCATATATACAATTAAATGGTGACTATAAAATAATCACTTTAGTTGACTACATAACATTTCAGTGATTCTACCAGAGCCCAAACCATTTTGGGGACAACCTTTACTTGGCACATATTCCAAGACTTCAAACTCCCATGATTTTTACTACTTAGGCGACACTCACCAACAACACATTCATGATACACCTGCCACTTATAAGCATCAGATACTTAAGGCAGCACAATATTAACATTGTGATGTACGACTCATGCTCATTTCTTTGAATTCTGGCCTATAAAACCCAAAGGACTTCACAGAGTGGCAAATGGCCATGGGTCAAATGGTGCCCGAGAGAAAGAACTTGCACCCAGTCATTGATTGCTGAACGGAACGGCAGTCGAGAACGGAGGAACAGCTGATTATACTTGATGACTCCATCATTCCCTAGCCTGGATTCTGAGAGCAGCTCCTTTTCAAAATGCCCCAAGAAGAGAGATACGGTGACGGTGGTGAAAGAAACACATCCTCTTCACTACAAAAAAGTATAATCCCAGCAGTATCTTCTCAATGCAGTTTCTGAATAAACAGAGGGAAATTAAGGAAAGACTACCGCTCTTTCCCCAACCTATCTTTAACTCCAACACAAAGGGAAACTTTCTCTTCCAAAGGCTCAAAGATTTTCCATAGCAGGTAAGAGGGAACTCTGAGGCCCCAGAGCAAACACTGGGTTAATCAGCAATATTTTCCAAAGACCTTCAATATGCACCATGTTGACTCAAGTTTGACGGACACCAATGTATCTATAGGCAACAATGGTTCTAAGACTCAGTCAAACAAGACTGCTCAATGGGAAGTCCTTGTCACCCAGGCCACTGGTCCCATCCCTTGGGAGACATTCTTCAGTCCGATAGTGAGAACCCTTTCCACAAACTGCATGCAACCAAGAGAACCATTTGATTGCTGCCATTAGGGCAGAGAGGAAAAGATCCCTGAGCCCAGACATATTCACACCACCCCATGGGGCAGCCAACAATGGAGGGCAACAAGTCTGAATCATGGGACAGTCCTGTCAATCACATTCCTTCTGAGAAAGGGTATAAACCAGCCAAGGAAATCCCTTCCCAGATTAGCCCTACATAAGCACAGGCTCCTTGGGAGAAACAGGGATACTGGTATTTGGGCCTCACAGTCCCGCCTAAAATCTGAGTTGTCAGGATTCTTTTTCCGAGTAGCCAGCTCCCACAGATTCACTTACCATCAGTCCATAGTGCTGTCAGGAGGCATCTGCCTGAAGAACCATGGAGGAAGCACGCTGGGTGGCACCTAAGTCAAAGTGGTGTGCTGGGAGGCACTGGAAAGGATCATGGGTAATGAACCCAAAGGAACAGACAAGTCCTCTCTGAGATCACTTCCAGAAGGTCACAGAAGGGAGGAGTCAAAGGTTGGTGTAAAATGACTCTAACCCTGATAAATTTGGGTTCAGTATGATAGACCAGTTTATTTTGTATTTTTCAATCATTATTTCAATCATATTCTATCTAGGTCTGGCTCCCAATCTCCCTCCTCCTGTATTCAAGGTGATTTCCATACAGGCAGGTATAGCTTTCCTGGTTTAATGACTCTATCTCAGTAGCAACCATAACAATTTTCTGCACATAGGAAGAGAATACAGATTGGCTACTGTTTCCAGGCAAATAACTAAAATGACCAGGTGGGACTCAATCTTATTCTCTGAAATTCTTTTTCCAACTATTTTGAGTGTCAAGTTTACAATTTCTAACTATCCTTATGTGGATCCTTAAGAGGTAAAAGAATTTCTGCAGCATTTTTTTTTATGAGAAAGCCATTAGTTTCTTTCCTTTATTTTGCATCTTGAATTAGGATTTCTAGCCATATTGGTTAGCACACTAGTTTTAAAGCCCCTGATGAAGGAATACTGAAGTTTATATTCAGATTATGAGATGATTTTGCAGCCTTCTTAACTACCTTATGATGGGGGCACACAGACCACAAGAGAATGTGTTTCATGAAACGAAGTAGTTTTTCCTTTCATCACCCAATGCATATGTTTCCTTTGAAGCATTTGAAAAATTCTACCTGACTTATAAGTCTGCTGTGGTTTAAAATGCTATTGACAGTACTTTAAGCTGAGCTTCCTCTTTTTAAAAACATATCTGCTCTAGTCTCTGAAAGCAAAAGTAGCATGCTGCACTTACATTTTCCCGATCAAATTGCATAGTTTAGGCAAATTCATTTGTGCTTTGTAGCAGAACTCAAGTAGGTGTTCAGATCTAAAAAACCGTTGGTTTGTGAATGCAAGGCCATGGTCAAGCTCACCTTTGTGTGGAGTGTATGCTAATGAGATGCACCGCCTTTACACTTCCATGATTTGGTTAACCATGTGCCTTGGCCTTATACCCTATTGGTGCATGAGCGTGAGATTAACAGAGTGGAAATGGTACCCAGTCTATCGAAGCGCCTCCTCCTCGGAGAGCAGGCAGGGAAGGGGTCTCAGTCTTGTTGAGGTATCCAGCCCTCAATCAACAGTGGCTGTGTATTACTGAGTTTTGTTCGTTTGAGGATTGTGTCTTTAGATCTTAAAAGGGAAAGAAAGAAAAGAAGGCACGGGTGTTTCTCAAGTCCCCAATATTCAACTCAACCAACAAAAAACTAAAGTCTCCCATTTCCAAGAGTCAGGAGGGAGGCTACACGGCAGCAGGGCTCTCCAGCCCCGGGTCCGGGGAGGAACTTATTGCTTCCGGGAAGGGCCCCGGGTAGGTCTGTGCTGTGCACTGGATGCCCTTTCGCAGACGAGTCTCTTGGTGGAATTCCCCCTGCGTGCTGAAAGCTGGGCAGGATCGAGTCCGGGCGTACTTGTCCGCACCGTCGGGGCGGCCCACCAGCTCACTCACAGTGCCCAGAGGGAACTCTCGCCACCTCTGCCTCTGCAGTGTGTCCTCCTTGTACTTGATGGAGTACCAGGCCAGGAAAATAAAAATAAAGCCAACAAACTTGAGGCCGGCTGCCAAGCCAAAATAGACAAAACGAAAGGATGTCACGTTGTACTCCCAGCAAGAGCCTTGCACTCCGCATTCCTGCTGCCAGAGCATGCAGGTGGTGTCGATAACCGCTCCAAAGTAAATCGGAGTGGGAATGTATGCTAGAGGGACAGGGGAGAAAAGAGAAGACATGTGTTCAGCACATCTGATAAGACAGATCTGTAAGTTAGCATAGTGCTCCGTGTGCTCGGAATCTGAGAGAGGGAGCGGTTTTCTTGCATTGCTTGATTTTGTTAAATATAGATCACGCCTTATAATACATTTGCTATAAAAATGTTTACGAAACTGTTGACACTTTATATCTTCCAGTTTGCAATCCAGTCAGAATGTGTTATTGATTTTTAGGATCATGAAAACATCTATTGCTAAAAATGCAATTTGGGAATCCTTTAAAACTTAAAAATCTGATTTTGTCATTAACTGCTCAAGAGGCTATACTGGAAGCCTTTATGACCCACTAAAATCCAGTACAGTGAGTTCTTGGGTTCTAGTATTGGATGAGGTAAACACTGTCTCCCATAAGTGAGAAATCATATTAAATGGCAACTTTATAACGGCACTTGGGCATAGAAATAACCAAGGCATAAAATCCATCTCTGAAACATCTGTGATGAGTAGCAGTAACTTCATTTGGGGCCATTCTTTAACCCCATAGGAAAGTCTACCTAAGTGGACTGCCTCCATCACACGCCACTCCCCTTGCGGCAATGTGTCCCATTCCCCGACTCGTTCACCTCCCGAAGTCCACTCCTCCTTTCAGTTCCTGACCCACTCAGATGCCACTATATCCCACTGTCTTTTGTATATGCCTCCATTTTTTAGCTATCACATGGTATTTAAACTGTTTGCACATCTATTACCCATAAGCTCCCTGATAGTGGGGGCCATGCCTTTTATTCTTTGCATCCCTTGGATCCTCAATAAGCACTGACAGAAGGAAGCAATGGGAGGGTAGGAGCAAGTGGGGGAGGAAAGAGAGGAGGGAGGAAAGGAGAGAGGACAGGTGGGCTAATAGCCCAGGGGGCTGTGGGTGATACATTTTTAAATACATTGTGTTTATTTAAAAAGGGGTATATTTGCTATCATTAAAATGTAATATTTTTAAATACTTAATATTTTCACTTTGCTTTGGAATGTGGGGAAATGGAAATTGGCCTGTTGGCCAAACAGTAACTTTTTTTTAACCAATAGAACTTAAGGTTGAATTAAGTAATAAATGCCTGACATGTTCTCCCTCCTGCTGTTACACGGTCTATCTGTTAACCTACCTTTACCTCCACATCAAGGTCCAATCACCCCAACTTCAGGGCATCAGAGCCAGGCCAGCAAAAAAGGAGGAACTATTTTATCTTCTTACTCAACTACCCCTTTGCTGTTCAACTTCCTTCTTTGAAAATAACATTTTAGTTTTCAAAGAGAAGCATAAGGTATATTTCTTAACTATATCAAAGTATAGCAGAATTTCCTTTAAGCAGCATGCTTTGAAAAAACAAGACCTTCAATGTCTTACTGATACCAAAAAACAAGCCCCTTATTGAATACAACCAGAAAGAGGCCTTGAAGGTTCACTGGGGAGTGCTCACTCTTGGACCATCAACCACAGCATGGGACAAAAAGAAAATTCCAGACAGAATGAAAATTTCAAAGGGTCAGATGATACCATTTTAAAACGTTTCACCTTTCAAAACTGAAATAACAAATTTGAATCAGAAAAAAAATTTTTTTGTGTTTCTGTGGACAATGATACTGATTTCTGGGGGAAATAACAGCTGTAGAAAATCAGACTCCCACTTAAGAAAGAAAATATGCCTGGTGATGAGGAAGTCAATTAAAAATACATTGAAATTGATCAGGGGAATGGACTACTTCACACTCTATTTCCCGTGCATTGTCCCAAGACTTCACAGGGTGTTGCAGAGTTTGGAAAAATCAGAACAATACTCTTCATGCCCAAGTGAGCTCAGCGACTTCCCACATCAGCACAGCACTAAGGCGCCCCTCTTGGTAATCAGGCCAGGGCAGTCCCTGTATGTGCATTTGGGCATCTTTCTTTTCCCTTTTTAGAATATTTTCTTTCTTTTCCTCAGAAAAATTGATAGGTACACTCTTTGCCCAATCCAATAAAATTACTGGGGTGAAGAAATGGGAATTTTCACAAACAAAGAGCACCACCCTCCATCACCCTCATGCTAAAACAAACAAACAAACAAACAAAACACACACACACACAAAAACACAAAAACACAAATGGACAAGAACACCAGTATCCTAAGCCCATCATGACCGCTTGGTTCAATATTTCTTACAGTACAAAATTCTCTGGGGAATTTAGTCCAAGTTTATGTTCACAGTGAAAAAGGAGCTACCTTCAAGTCGCTTTGGTTTTGTTTCATCAAATGACAGAACTGGTCAGCTTTTAGTTCAAATCAGAAATTCAGGAGCATGCGCCCTTACCGCTGATCTGTAAATTCCTCGCTACGCCAACAGCCACAAATGACTTGGCCTGTCATTTTAAAGGCCAGGGAGAATTGGCCACCTTCAAAGAGGAACTAAGAGAAACACTTGGAAATTAAGGAACATACCAAGCGTTCGCAATAAAACAAATTGCATTCCCAGAGCAAAAGGTCTCTCCTCGTCTTCTACGGACCTAAGGTGAAGGGAAAGAAAGAAACATTTCAAAATCATGGCCTTGAGAAATGACTGTCAAATCAAACCTGCTTAGTGCAGGGCAGGGATCAAAGAGATGTTGCGCCAAAATGTTTAATGTTCTAGAATTACTAACAACTAGAGGCCTGGTGCACTTAGGTGGGGGGTTCCTCAGCCCAGCCTGTGCCCTCTCACAGTCCCGGAGCCCTCGGGGGATGTCCAAGGATCAAGCCAAAGCCACAGTTGGACATCCTTAGTGCTGCCGAGGAGGCGGGAGAGGCTCCCACCACCGCGCTGAGCTCACAGCCATCAGACTGGCTTGTGGCTGAGCGGCGCTCCCCCTGTGGGAACGCACTGGCCACCAGGGGGCAGCTCCTGCACTGAGCATTTGCCCCCTGGTGGTCAAAGCGTATCATAGTGACCAGTGGATCCTGGTTGTTACCCCATTAGGGTCAATTTGCATATTACCCTTTTATTATATAGGATAGCCATGCAAGACTGCTGATGGCTGAACCAGTGACTAAAGGTATCCCCAATGAAGACACCCAAGAAAGTCCAGTGGACTCTTATCATTTCTATATTAGTGCTGATGAACAGGGCACAGAGTCAGGACTGAAAGTATAGAGGTGGCTCTAACTGAGCTTCCCAAATCAGTCCTGTCAAATACAGAAAGCATTTTATGCTAATCACTACACTTATTCTCTCTTTGCCTGCACTTTCCTGCATGGTGTGTACACTGAAAATGACTCCCGCAATTTCTCAGGGAAAAGTATAGAGAGAAAAGTTATACAATATACAGTCAAAAACAGCCCGGCCAGTGTGACTTAGTGGTTGAGTGCTGACCCATGAAACAAGAGGTCACCTGTTCAATTTCCCGGACAGGGTGCATCCCCGGTTTTTGGGCTCAATCCCCAGTAAGGGACAGGAGGCAGCCAATCAATGATTCTTGCTCATCGTTGATGTTTCTCTCTCGCCCTCTCCCTTCCTCTCTGAAATCAATAAAAATATATCTAAAATTAGAGAAATAATAAAACCTTTCCAACCACCTCATTTTTTTTTCTTTTCCTATAGTTTATGCTCCAAATAATTCCCACAGGGCAGGAAGATTTGAGTCTAGTGAACTTTGTAATTATCCAAGATTAAAGGGCTCCTTTTCTGAAGTTTTGGGTTAGCTGCCAACTGGTGACTTGCCATGAACACTATAAATCGGGCAGTCACTGTCTGGCCAGCTGAACACCTCTTGCAGAATTAAAGGTCAAAGAATAACATCATTTAACATCTATAGAATTAAAGGTCAAAGAATAAGATTACGAATGATTTGTATTATTTATGACGAAGTACCTCCGCCTTTCTAACCCATATATGCGGGTCCTACGTAGGGAGTGTAATATCCGCAAGGCCGGGGTGTAACATCCTCAAGGCCCGGGGTGCTCATCATCTTCCCCCAACTTCTTCACTTTCTCAGAGCACTTGCCCAGCGCCGCACACATAGTTGCCACTCCACACATGTGTGCTGATGGAGGCCCCGAGTGAATACACCAGCAGGCCTTTTGGGTGCTGTCATGCACCCACCAAGGAAAGAATTGGCTGGGCAGTGTCTAACTCAGCACCTCATGCAGAATATGCAGGCCAGCAGCCCCAGGGCCCTGCCAAGAATGCCCTCTCTGCAACAGCTTCCCAGCAGGTGCCCCAGCAGGTGGGGCACGGAGGAGATGAAAGAATGACTCTGCTCCCTTTCCTGACTCCTTCATGCACTGCAGCCCCTGAAGCTGCTGTGGGCGTATCCTGGTTTCTGCCGGCTGCCCCCTCCTTCCTGTGCCCACCCCGGCCTTTACTGCAAATACCAACCACTGGCTGGAATGTGCTGGTGTCCGCGTTCTGAGTAGGACTTCCAACAAGGTAACTTCCATATTCTCATAGAAGCTTCTACATGATGGCAAAGACGGCACCGTGTGAACTGAAAAATTACATTTTCCAGTCTGTCCTTTCCTTGCTCAGCTCCAGAATTTTATATGATGGTAACAGGAGCAGAGTCAGCAGCTGGAGCTGCAGGCCCAGCAGAAGCTGCCAGAGGCCCTGGAGGTGGTGACTGTCTGCAGGGCCGGGGGTCATTTTTCTGCTGCAGCCTCACCGAAATGACTCCCTGCCACCTTCGGGGCCAGGCTTCTTGCAGTGAGCATGGTGACAGCTTCCAGCTCCCCAAGTAGAACCTTTACTACAGAATCTTCAGGAACCCAAGGCACCCTGAGAAGTTACACTGAGCTACAAAAAATAAGGCCCATCTGCCTAAAGAAGTTTCTAGAGAATGCAATGTCACAACCCTCCTCTCCCTTTCTGACATGGCAAAACTCACTTCTCCTAAGTTTGCCAGGCAAACATTGGAGGGCTTTTCCTGCACAATCTAATTTTGTTTCCCTCTGTGCGACCGACCCGGTCCTGGATCACGGACTCCAGCCACTCACTCGGAGCACGTAAACCAGCCGAGAAGTTGAATGCTGTTCTCACCTGAGCGTTACTATGATGGCTGATGGTTGCGCACACGCTGTGATGAAGGTGACTATGAAAAGAAAAACTAAGAATGGGAAGAGGGTGTTACAGGCCCGTTTGCACTTCCCCGACACGGCATAGCCGTTCTCGTTGAGATAGGTTTTGACGATGACCACGCGGAGCTGGCTGCGCTGTCCCACGGTGGGCGGAGTGATCACCTGCCGGCTTTGGACACAGGCGCATTCCGTGTAATTCCTTATCTAAGAAACAGATGATAAAGTTCAGTTAGTTGTGTGCCAACCAAAGCAAAATTCAGTTTAGTTCAAATGCTCTCCAGTAACTCCAGGGAGAGAGGAAGCGAGAGAGAGTGAGAAACATCGGTGTGAGAGCAATACATTGATTGGCTGCTTCCCATATGCACCCCAACCAGGGATCCAATAGCAACCTAGGTATGCGTCCTCACCAGAAATCTAACCTGCAACCTTTTGGTGCACGGGGCCAAATTGAGCCACCCAGCCAGGGTGCCCCAACCAACTGAGCCACCCAGCCAGGGCATCTCCGGTGTTTTTAAAAATGTAAAATGTTTGCTTGGAAATGTCTTCCTCATTGCTAACAATAGGGGTGCAAAGCGTGCATCCAACGACATGAAAATCCACTGGTCAAAACTGTTTAAACCTCAACTTTTCTAAGAAGCTTTCTACACTCAACTCTAGGGCATTCATATTTTGTGCACCCTCCCCCTCCTTTTTTTGTGTGTGTCCTAATTAAATGAGCTTCTACTGTTCTTAAACTCCTGGGCTCTTCAATACGAGATACCCTCAAAAATGGGAACCGAGACTTGTTTTATTTGCTTGTTTGCTTTTAACTTTATTGTGGACACTGTGCTCACCAGAGGACAGATTTGAGAGGCCCGGCACTCATCCTAGCATAACCCTGAACTCAGAGTAGGACCTGAAGTAGGTATCTGTTATGTAAAAACAGGTCATGCATATGGACTTCCGTTTCAATAACTGTGCACAATGACAGCATTGGCTGTTTTGTTCAGTCAAGGGACTAAAAAGGTGTTTCGATGAAACAGCCAATTAAACTTCTTGCCTATTATGTTGCTTTTACTGAATGGAGCTTAGCCAAATTGACTGCCTCTCAGTCACTTAGAGAGGCAGTCAGAACAAATACGAAAATGGGATGCTCTGTGGCCGTCTGAGCTCGAGGACTGCTGGCCTCTTTGGAAGAACGAGGGCTGTGCACCAGCATACTGGTTCACTCCCAGGGAAGGACTTAGCCACCAGGAAAACTTCCTTGTCTCTCAACTTGGGGACACGCGGGAGCTCACCAATCATATAATGGGAAGCCAGCAACAGGAGTTCTCCATTTATTGCTCTAGTTTAAAACTCAGAAGTCAAATCTGACATTCCAGAAATGTGCAGTCAAAGGGATAAGCCCTTATCACTAGCCTCCTACAATCGGTTCTATGCAAAGAATGAAACCAGGCTTGATAAGGAGCTGAGTGGAATATGAAAACCCTTCCCCACAGTATTCCGGCCTATTTATAATTCACAGGGAAGGGAATTCTCAAAATAGCCTATTCTTGAACTGACAGAAATATCTTTACTCTGAGAGTCAGGGGTGGGGAGAGGTCAGAACCAATAATCTATGAAAAATGCCACCGCTCATCTTCACTGACTCTCAGCAGGGGAAGTACATTCCTGTTCTAAATCCCAGTGTGGTCATCTTGACCTTCAAAGCCATCACGAGGGCCCTGTCAGAGGAACGCATGAGAGGCCCAGCACTCAACCTTATCAAGTTGCACTGAGTTGGCACCAAATGCAAAGTAGAAGAGAGCTGATGTAGAAGCAAAGGGCTATCTCAGACATGCCAATCATCCCTGGGGGGAAAAAAATGCATTGCATAATTTTCTTTCCTCTGGATTTGTGGCAGGGGTATTCTGTAGGTTATTTGAAGTTTCTTGAAAAGGGGAGACTGAAGTCATGTGTTTACCTCTGACTTCTAACACATCCTTTTCACAGGATGTCGGCTTAACCACTATACAGGATTGTGACATAGACTCACCCCAGTGCTAAGATTACCACTATTAACACAGCCAGCCAGGCAGGGGTTAAAGTACGTAATTCCATCTGATCCACAGACTGGCTCATACTCATCTATCTTACAACCACAGTTAACGTTGCAGCTTCCAGTCAGGTTCCTGTGAGGCATGGTGAGAGAGGGTCTAAGAGAGAAAAGAAGCAGATCGTGAACAACATTTACTAAAATAAAACTGACAGGAAAGTGCTTGAGATATAGTCATTTGTCCATTTTAGAGAAAATAGTCCCATTAAATCAAAGCTACAGTACTGTTGATCATTATGTGTATAACTTTAAAACAAAACATAAAGAAAAATGTTACAATTTTCTGGTACCACAGACTCAATACTTTTGTATCAAATTATCCATCCTGCCTCAATTCTACCCCCCACCTTGGTGCTATGCACCTATTTGCAACATCTGGGCTCAGCAGTTCTAACCATGGACGCTTCATTCTATGCCAACAAATCTGGGCCTCAATTCCTTTAACTATAAAGTAGAGGTATTACTTTTTGGGGACCAAATCAGTAACATCATTATGAGGGCATAAACATGGAATCCATCAATCACAGTTGTCAACACAGGTTCCTTTGGCCAAAAACTTGCATTGTTCTAGAATGGTGATGGCGAGCCTATGACATGTATGTCAGCACTGACACGTGTAGCCATTTTCATGACACGCAGCCGCATGCGGTCGCATACAGAGAAGTATGGGGCCGCATGCCAAGAAGGACATTTCATCCTCGGCTACTGCATGGCCAGGTGCAGTAGCCAAGGATGAAACATTGGTAGTAGTGTAGTGTAGACACTCTGTGCCCACTCTGTGCCAGAGGTCTGTAGGCCACAGAGCATCTAGTTCTGGGACTTCCGGTTAGGCCGTTAGGGGATCTTTGACCTCAATTCTGGCTGGCGAAGCAGGGAGCAGCAGAATGCCACAATGTGATCGCCATTATCAGCAATCACATAACCACAGCAACCATCATCCAATCTACTGTTCTGGGGTGTTGTGGATTTCTAATTGACCATCATTACTGAGATAAGTGAGGGGGAGGCTGGGAGAGACGAGGGCCTGTGCTATGGGTGCCTTTTCCTGCCATTAGAAATAGCGGCAGCCATCTTAATTTATATAAGGAACGTCATTTTGCAGCATAGCGCAGACTCCATTTCACCACTATTACTGTTGTGCATCCTTATTAACCCCTATTTCTGCTTATTAACCCTGCCCTTTCCTAAAAGACAGTTACATGTGCCATCTTGTGATCAGTTAGGCTAGTTAACCCCTAATTGCCTGCAGGGCTAACAGGCTATGTATAATTCTATCTTCTGTCATTTCCCCTTCCCCATGGAGAACCCAAAAAATAAAAACCAAGGTTAAGTAAAGGAAATGGTAGTAGCAGTAGCCGACCCTGTCAAGAGACATGGACCGAGATGTATGGCATTATAGAAAAAAAAAATGGCAGATCATTTTGCGTTCTATGTACTGAAATGGTAGTAAGCAGAACATGGAATATAAATAGACATTTTGAAAATAATTATTCCCAGCTCTTGAAAAAAAAGTGAGGATGAAAGGAAGTAATACATTTCCAGGCAGCTACACCTTTATAAGAGCCAATCTAATTCCATCCTTAAATCTATAAAAGGCTCTACAAATTTAACATCTGCAAGTTTGAGCATTGCTCACTGCATAGCTCAGCATGGAAAAGCACTCAGTGAGGGAGAATTTATTAAAGAAACTCTCCTAAGATGTGCACCATTTCTATTTCACAATATGCAGAATAAAGATGCAATTATTAAGAGAATATCTGAGTTACCACTCAGTAGAAATATCATAAAAGACCGAATAATGAGACTGAACACAAACATAGAACATCAATTAAAGAGAGACATAAGTAATTGTAAATATTTTTCGATCTCTCTTGATGAAACTACTGATATCACATCACATGCTCAGTTGACCATTGTTGGTTGATATTCTGATGGTCTCACAATGAGAGAAGAGTTGATAAAGTTAGTATCAGTGCCAACAAGTACATCAGGAAACAAAATATGTAAGGTTATTATACAAACATTCCATGACCTAAGCATTGATATCTCTAAAGTTGTGTCAGTGATGACAGATGGGGCATCAAACATGGTGGGGAGAAAAGTCGGATTTGTCAAATTGCTTACAGAACATCCAATCGTGCCTTTTCATTATATTATCCATCAGGGTGTTTTATGTGCCAAGGTAGGATTCAACGACTTAATGTTAGTTGTTACAAAAATAGTTAACTTAATAGCTGCTCACTCCCTTCACAAGTGAGAATTTTTTGCACTTTTACTAGAGGTTGATTCCACCTACAGTGGACTGCTGATGTACAATAATGTAAGATGGCTGAGCTGAGGCAAAGTTCTTGAGTGTTTTGTGGAGTGCTTTAAAGAAATTAAGGTATTTCTTGAGGATAAGGATCTGGGAAACTTTTCTCAGTTCAATGATGATAAGTGAGTCAACACCCTGATATTTTTACAGATCTCTCTGTTCATATTAATGAACTGAACTTAAAGTTACAAGGTTTTGGCAAAAGTATTGATGTTATGTTTGGATACATAAAAGCTTTTGAAAGTAAACTTAAAAGTTTCAAGCGAGATATAGAAACTAAAACTTACAAGTATTTTCCTTGAGTAACAAAGTATTTTGAGAAGGCCAGTGCAGCTGTACAAAATGAAATGGAACCTTTGAATATTAAGTACCAGCATGTTTTAGACTTGTTACTTGACCAGTTCAGTGATAGATTTAATCAATTTAGAAGCCTAGAACAGACCATAAAAATAATTAAGTATCCTGATGTAGTAGTCTACTGTAGTATGGAATTAAATGGTTTCCAATGGATGCAAATTGATGATTTGGAGATGCAACTTGCAGACTTTCAAGACAGCATATGGGCTCAAATGTTTGTCGACTTGAGGTCAAAGCTTGAGAATCTGGAAAAGAGCCGCTTGGAGAATCAAGAGGAGTGCCACTAGGAACAGGAAATTTGGAGTGCCTGGAACCGATTACCAGACACTTTTAGCACCCTAGAAAAGACAGCAATGGCTTTACTCACAATTTTTCCCTCTAGATACTTTTGTGAGACCTTATTCTCAGCATTAAATAATATCAAAACCAACAAAAGAAACAGATTGACAGATGAAGTTAGTAGCACTTGCTTGGGCTTGAAGTGTACAAAATACCAACCTCCAATTGAAAGTTTAGCCAATGAAATTCAGCAACAAAAAAGTCACTAATAGGCAAGTTAATTAAAGAATTCCCCCTCCCCCTCCCTTATCTTAGCTCATGGCACCCCACACAAGTTAAATGATATGAAGACCAACAAAAGAAACTGACTGACAGATGAACAAAGAAATCACTAAGCAGGTAAGTTAAATAATTAGTTTTTGGTTTATTAAATACAGTTATACATTACAATTATACATTTTTGTTATTTAAACTATAAATACTGTGAAATTATGGGGTTTTTTCTCGAAGTGACACACCACCCGAGTTATGCTCGGTTTTTTGGCGAATTTTGACACACCAAGCTCAAAAGGTTGCCCATCACTGTTGTAGAATAAATCATCAAAGAAAGCCATGGGACTCTAGAAAATCAAAAGGACGTGATTATTCAAAGGTGAGGAATCACATCACTAATTTGATTCAAATGATCTGAGAAGAAGGATGAAACAGCCCCTTCCTCAGGAATGCCCAGATGTGGGGTCAGTCAAATGTGGTAGGTTTTGTTTTCTCAGGAGATCATGAGGTCTTCGTCAAATAAATAATACAACACATAAAGCTCTACTAAAATCAATTCAGGCCACAAATGCAAAAGGGGGAATAAGACAAGAAGGATACAGGGCCGTGGAGAGAAGTGTAAGGGAATAGCTATGGAAGAGCAGAAGCAGCAATCCCACGGGAGACCCAGAAGAATGAAACGGTCTGTAGTGCTCACACGCAGTGGCCTCTCTCCTGTGCTTTTGCGGCCACCATATGTAGACGTCACCAATGACATACTCTCTCCAATGCCACATGCAGACCCTTCATTCATCTGTCCCTCTGCTCATCATCCACCCACTCAACAAACACGTTGGGATGTCTGCTCTATGCTCTAGTTATTATCTTTAATGACTCTGCTAAGTAAACACTCAGCCAGCAGCATAGCCCAACCCAACCGTCTGTATTAACCTCTCAGCATGAAGATTTGTTTGTTCCAAGGCTTTCCTCCTGTAGCCTCTTTCATACTTTGATAACCAAGCCTTGAAATTTTAATGGACCAAATTCATAGCAATGTTTAAACCTTCTCACGAAAGCCTTCGACACAATTCACCATAGCTAAGATTTGCAGTCTAAGTGCCTATCAGCAGATGAGTGGATTAAAGAACGGTGGTACATCTACACAATGGAATACTACGCTGCAGTAAAAAAAAGAAGGGGTTCTTACCATTTGCGATAGCATGGATGGAACTGGAGAGCATTATGCTAAGTGAAATAAGCCCGTCAGAGAAAGATAAATATCACATGATCTCACTCATTTATGGAAAATAATGAACAACATAAACTGATGAACAAAAACAGATCCAGAGACAGAGAAGCATCACTCAGATTGTCAAACCTCAGAGGGAAGGTAGGGGAGGATGGGGGTAAGGTGGAAAGATAAACCAAAGTACTTATATGCATGCATATAAGCCTAACCAATGGACACAGACAACAGGGGGGTGAGGGCATGAGTGGGGGGGGTGAAGGGAACAATGGGGGGATAAGGACACATATGTAATACCTTAATCAATAAAGAAAAAAAGAAAGCCTTCAAAAAGGCACAAGTCCAATAAGCCCTGTTCTTCATTAATGTCACTTCACTGAAGAAATTTTACCACACAATTTTAATAATTATTATGTTCACAAACTCTTAGGATCATACAATTAAAATTTATATTTAAAATGTGATTTTAAAAATGTGATTTTGAGCCCAGTACTTCTCTACAGGGAGAAATTTGCCCCCCCCCCCAACCAGGGGGGACATTTTTGTTTGTCACAACTGAGGGGCTGCTATTGGCATCAAGTGGGTAGAGGCCAGGATGCTACTAAATATTCCACAATATATAGAGCAGCCACTCCCCGACAATGAAGAGTTAACTGGCTCAAATCTCAACAGTGCTAAGGCTGGGAAACCCCATTCTAGACCCACTACCACATGCTACCGGTGATAAAATAGAGGTCTGGAGAGGCCAAGGGATACCCTATTAAGCCAAGTAGTACTATGTCAACTGGTATCACGTGAAAAATATTCTATGTGCATTACTATTGTCTTCAGTGGTTCCTCAATAACTTAATCGCAAGCATGACCAAATAAAACAGCTTTTATATGCCAGCATCCTTAGTCACTAAAAATGATAGGCTTCAAAGCCAGTGTGGTTATTATTATTGCTATTTAGATGTTACAAGGAATTTCTTCTTAGCAGCGTCACTGTATTCATTTAGGACAGACACAGACTCTTACACCTCTCCTTTATGGTCAGGTCCACTCAGAAGAAAATAATCTAAAGGTACGATTAACAGATGTTCAAAACACACTGGCAACAGGAAGGCACAGTCTTGTGTCAGCCTTGCGTGCGCTTGCTTTTCTCAGGGGATCATGGTGCCTGACTCCAATAAATGATACAATATGAAAAGCCTTAAGAAAATTAAAAAGGAAGACAAATTTAAATAGCAATAAAAAGAAGTGGGCATTCCTGAAAAAGTCATGAGAGGAAAAGGCCATACTGGCACAAAAAAGCAAAGATGCCAACACAGATAATCCACTTTAGACTGTGCTGATTTTAAAAAATCACTTTCAGTAATCACAATTCCTTATTTGATCATCACTCACTCTCCAGAAAATGGACTGCATTACAATTATGGCGCAAGTGGTTAACCCTGAGTAACATTAAGCAACCTTTCCTTAGCCTGAAGTGAACCCATTCCGGGGCCATAAAATGCACCAGAGTGCAGCATGCTGCCCTTACCCCTTCCCAAAGGGACCTTCCCAATAACTGACAAGTCAGCCTTCCAACCAAAGCTCATGTTCACTCAGAGTCAATGTGTGTATTAATTCCAAGCAAGAAAACAGTCCTCACTAATAAATGCCTTACAACCAACCGCATGGTTCAAGCTACCAGGTTGAGAGTCCCCTGTGCTGTCTTACTATAAAATTCCTGGCATTAAAGAGCTAGAGAGAGGGCACAGGTCTCTGAAATTAGCCAGTACAACCTTTTTAAAGAATGGGAAACTATGACAGGTGTAATGACATGCCCTGCAATCACTAAGGTTCAAGAGAGACAGCCATGGGGAGATAACCAAACAGAAAGCAAGACCAAGCTTGCTACCCAACTTTATTAAACCAGTCATCAGGATCAATGTTTATTTCAAGTCATAGACAATCATGAAAGAGGTTGTGGCTTAATGTAAGTAAAAACCTTTGCCATAAGGCCATTATAGCTGGGTATGTACAGCTCTCAAATCACACTCTCACAAACCCGCACTGTGTCATTTAATACCACCCCAAGACATAAAGAACACTGCTAATCAAGTTTTTCTCTGTTGATTACAATTAAAGGAGAATGGTGCCAGAACTCATGGATTTAGATAATTCAGATGTTTATTTATATCAAGTTCTTAATAGTTTAAGTCCTTAATAATCCTTAATAGTTTCAGCATCATTATGGGTAACATCCCATAGATGGAAGCTACACAGTCATCCTTCAAAGAAGAGGAGTGCTTTGCATCATCTAGAACAGATGGGAGCAGAAACAGAACTAGCTTTTCTAGTGCTGGGACATATCAGAACCTTTCCTTCAGATAATCCTCAAAATCAAAGCTGCAAACATTTGTTTAAAATATATAAATGCTGCAAACTAGAAATTGAGGGTGAGAGAAAGAGAAATCGACTTTTTTATTTTCTACCCTCTGAGTACAGTATTTTAATTTTCAACCATATAATTTTTACTTTAATCATGCTTATAACCAGGTATGATTCATATTATCACCAATTTTATACATGAGGAAACGAACACTCAACAATATTAGGTAAATTCTTACAAGGTCACCCAGTTAAAAAATGATGGCACCAGTACTTGCCTTTGAAAAGAATACAATTTTTGACAAAGAAGTTTGAAGGGAGAGGAGACAGAAATTCAAGGAGTTTATTCTTAGGATTTCTGTTTACTCGAAAATGCAGAATCCTAGGTTGTCCCATTTGGAAAACAAGATTAGGATAAGATAAAAAACAATTGAAGGGAAAACATTTAATGGAAAACCATCATGGGGCATAGGAAAGGAAGCTGACCAGAGCCAAGGAAATGGACTGCTCAGCAAAGATGAGGGCCTGCTAAGGTAGGGACTCATGTATTTGTAATGGAGCCAATCAGCACAATTATATGATTTTTGCAGTCGTGCTGGGAGTCCGGATTTGGTTGATTCAGGATTGGCAGAAGAGATGCAGTGTTAAGCAAGGGCTTTAAAAAGGCTTAAGGCGACTTTCAGCGTAAAAACAAGTAAGACATTGAGTCAGTCTTCTTTCCATTCCTTCTGCAGATGCAATAAGAATAAGATGAAAAGGCATAAACTAGCAAAGAGAAATGGAAAGAGTGGCAGCAAACTTCATGGAAAGAGCGCATGGACAGGTGTGAGGTGAGCAGATGCCTCCTTGGAGCGGAGCCAGCCTGCCTATGGAACCTCCACAAGGCGCCAAGCTCAAAGTCAATGGATGGGACCGGGGACAATGGGCAAAGGGAGAGTGTAGTTGAAAACAATGGGACTCGTTGGAGATCTGAGGGAGAAAAGGTCTTTATCACTGATTGCTTCCATTTTCCTCTATTCACCCACCTCCATCTCTACCTGAGAACCCCGAAATTCACCAGAAAGCTCTTCTCTAAAGAAACTGAAAGAAGATTTTAAACTAAGCTTCTATTCTCAAAGTGAACAACTCAGAATAAAAATTTTTCAGTCTTGTATCAGAGGGAGGCAGGGAACATAATCATCACAATCATGATGACATAAAACAGCTCTTCCAAGATACTTACCCTGTTGTATAAGGGATGTTTATGCCTCCTAGGTTAATACTTTCACATCCCACAATGAACAGGGTTGAAAAGCACAGTAAAGACACTCCACTGCAGATCATTGCTAGTTTTGCAGATTCTCTTGCACCAAGTTTCAATTTCTTTATAATGTAGCCTCCCAGGACAATGCCAACCCCAGCACTAGGAACAATAATAACACCTGGAGAGAAGGGAAGGACAAGATTAACTTGAATTAATGCTATTGTTTTCCTTTTGTCTCTTTATTTTTTATCACCATTTACCCTCCCCCAGACTCTTCTCCACCTCCACCCCCCACACACACCCCTTACAGTCTATTTGTTTTTAAATACTGCTTCTATTTACTTATTAGTACTAAAGTAAAGAATAAAAATACTATAATCAAAATTGGCGGTTATAATAACAGGGATACAGCATAGATAATATAGTCAATAATATTATAATAACTATATCAGGTGGTCGGGTACTAAATTTTGGGGGAGATCACTTCACAAATTATATAAAAGTCTAGTCACTATGTTGTACACCTAAAAAGAATAAAATATTGTATATCAACTGTCATTATTTTTAAAGTTACTTTAAAAATACTGTAATAAATCTTCAAAGTATGTGATTTTATAGTATAATTTATTCTCAACACATGCAAACCAACAAAAGATTCCTCTTCAGAATATTAAAAACTTTAATAAAGCAATAAAATAAAGACATGCGATCCATTAGAAAAATAAGAAAATTTCTTCACTAAAGAGGAAATCTGGGTTCCTAATAAACACACGCAGAGGCTCAGCCTCATTAGTAAGAGAGAAATACAAGTTTAAATCACCTGAGGTACTGCTCCCCACCAATCACACCGGTAACAATTTCAAAGTCTGACTCTCACAAGCTGGCAAAGACATCGAGCAATGGGCACTCCCTGGGGGGAGGTAAACTGTGACACCGACTGAAATACAGCCTGGCCTTTATCTGGTAGAGTGGAGGATATGCACACCCTCTGACAAGCAATTCCATTCCTAGATCTATACCCTGAATAAACTGACACACACGGGGACAGAAAGAAGTGCACAAGAGAGCCGAAGAAATGGAATAGCCAAAAACTGGAAATAAAGAGATGTCCATTCACAGATACACAACATGTAGTAAATGCATACAAGGGAACGCCACTCCACAGCAGTAAAAGCCGGAAACCTAACTGCACATAATTTTGTGGGTGAATGGTACAAACTCAATGTTGAATGAAAGCAGCAAAAACACAACAGAACATATGTGTGACTGCAAATTTGTATGAAGTGCAGGAACAGGGACAATGAAATAATACTGTTTGGAAAAGCATATATTGGTCGTACAACTATGAAGAAAACCCAGGAAGTAATTATCATAAAAGCCAAGATAGTGGGGGATGGGCGGGATCCGGAGAGGGCACAGGGGGCTTCTAAGGCATTGAAAATACTCCATTCCCTGACCTGGGTAATAGGTACACACGTGGTCACTTCATAATTATTCGTTATCTCTAAACTTTGTTTAATGCACTTCTCAATGCATTCTATTTCACAGTAAAAATATTTTTAAATAGACACAGTGCCTGCACCAAGAACCTTACAATCTAAAAAAGCACCAAAAAGAAAAATTCAGATCACATTAAAGGGATTCTATAAAAAGCAGGGAGAACAAGGGAAAGGAAGCATCTGAGTTTCTCCTGGGAGAAATCAGGGAGGGCTCCACAGAAGTGGCAGTATTTGAGCTGACATTTGACTGATGAGACAGAATCTATAAAATTTGAAAGATGAGACAGAATCCATCCAACACACCAGCACAGAGACCATCCTACACAATGAACATGTGCAGAGGCACGAGATAGAATTGACGATTGAGCACAGTCCACACAAGCTGGGAGTGTAGCATCAATGCACACTGCCGGGAAGTGGTGGGACACAAGGAGGAGAGAGAAGGCAGAGCGAGACCATGAGAGGTCATCAACTCCCGGGAGGGAGGTCAGGCTGCATCTCTGGGCAATGAGACATGCCGAAGAATTCTGTGCTGGGGTCTGGCAGGAAGGAGGTGTGTGTTACAAAGATAATGTCCAGCCTTGAGATGGAAGACAACTTCGATGGAGTCAAAACTAGAGACAGAGGAGTGGTCGGGAGGGTGACTGGAGAGCTGTGGTCAGGATCGACACAGACGGCACCATAAGCCAGTGAAGGAGGACAGGGACAGAGGAAGCGTGCACAGCCTGTGCGACAAGCGGCCAGACATGTCTCCCACAGTAGCGCGTGGGTCTCAGCACAGAAAGACCTGAGCAGGGACCTTTCTGGTGTGTGGGGGAGTTCATGGCACAGGCAGGATGTCCCAACAAGACTGAACAAAAACGAAAGGGCCAAAGCCAGAGCCCCGGAGAGCACCAGTATTAATGGGGATCATAAACAGATGAGCCCGCAGAGGACACTGAAGATGAGCAGCCATGGTGAGGGAGAACTCCTCTAGGAAAAATGAATGTCCTAAGGGAGGGAGCTTTGGCTTTGGATTCAGAAAGACTGTAATTCAAATCCTCACTCCACCTTTCATAGCCATGTGATCACACATCAGCATACGCTTCCTCACCAGACTTCACTTGATCATGGAGATCTCCTTTCCACGTTAAAATGAAGACTGCTGGCACTCTGTGTGGCCACAGCACACGTATCTTGTGCACAATACACACTGTAGTCATTACGATGACAGCTGTGGCACAGAAACCATGGGAAGAGAGTTTCACAGAAAAAAATGAAGAGCGCCGAGTGCCTCGGAGAAGTCCGCGAGGACAGAGACTGAACTGAGGCAACCACGCCACAGGAGATCTTGACAAGAACAATGTTCAGGGCCTCGTGAAGGCAGAAGCCAGACGGCAAGGGGTTGAGCAGCCAGCCATGAGGACCTGGAGACAGGCACCGGCACTGCCTTCCAGAATTCTGGCTGAAGGGAAAAAAGAGGGCGGTGGGTCCACAGGCAGTCAGGACTGTCAGAGTCTTGTCTGAGGCTAAGACTGGGGAGGGCTAAAGCACACTTAACATAGAGTACTGACAGAAATAGAGCAAAGAGGAGTGGGAAGGAGAACATAGAGCAAAAAGGTGACTTTTATTCTCCAGCAAAAAGGAGAACATATAGCAAAAAGACACCCCCCCCTTTTTTAATTTAAAAAAAATTTTTAATATATTTTATTGATTTTTTACAGAGCAGAAGGGAGAGGGATAGAAAGTCAGAAACATCCATAAGAGAGAAACATTGATCAGCTGGCTCTTGCACGTCCCCCACTGGGGATGTGCCTGCAGCCAAGGTACATGCCCTTGACCAGAATCGAACCCGGGACCCTTCAGTCTGCAGTCCGACGCTCTATCCACTGAGCCAAACCGGTCTCGGGGCCCCCCCCCCTTTTTTTTTAATGAAGAACTTGAATGTTTTGTTATTAAACTTTCTTGTTTTCCTGCAAGGCCCCTACTTCACTGTATAAACATAGCACCAGCAAACTCAGTATATTGCTAAATTAAGATAGTATTGTTCATCATCTAGCAACTAACTAACAACTAACAACACTTTTCTCCACAGACAGTTAGTTCCAGTGGAAAGATCCTGAAGTATTTTGACCCAAATCCAGAGACTGATGTAAGCAAGTTACAATATTATATAAGGCTTAAGATATATAATATCTTAATATGTTTTCCTTGAAATACATCATTTTTATAATTAGATTGTACCATGGATGATTTCAGGAATTTAGAATTTTAGAACTGTAGTAGTCTTGCCTAAAAATCATAGGGTATCGTGGGAAAGATGTATATTGTGTTTATTTGCAATCATTTAAAAGGGGTATTTTCTTCCAACAGCATATAGTTTCTTTTCCCACTGGTATTACGAAAAGTTGCTATTTTAAATCTTTTATCCAGCACTAATTTAAGACAACTATGCCAGATCAAGTTGTTTCATACTACTCTATTTAGGGGGTTCCATTTTCACTCCTCGGTAGAGTTTATTTCTCATATGCTTCTTCTCTCATTGGCTCATCTGCTCTGAAGGGTTACTCCATGTCATCTTGATCAGCCAGCCATCCTCATCACACCATCTGTTGACAAATCCTGCACTTTCTGCAAGAGCTGGCTAATTTCAGGTACTTCTCCCAACAGAGAAGAATAAACGGAGTTCACCAGCCGCTTTCACACTTTCCAAAGCACCAAACTCGTCTGGTTTGTTCGGTTTTGCCCCAATTTCAGGCAGACTATATAGCAAACAACACCTCCTGAAACTTCCTGTGCAAAATTGCTGATTCCCACGGTTCCAATAACATTTTCTGTTGTTGTCCATTCATATTTCTCTGTGAACTGAGGACTTTGGGGCTGGCTTCAGGCTCCAGGGTGGAGCAGGCTGCAGACCCCGTGGGCTACATGCTCCCCAATGCTGGGAGAGCCCTGTTCGTAGGAGTGTGGGGTCCGCCACAACCCCTCGACCATCCCCCAAGATCCTTGACAAGTGAGGAGAATGTGGGATTCCAAGTACAGATGATCAGATTAGCCCTGGATGGAGCGAGACGAGATCCCTGCCTCTGCGCTGGGAATAAGATGGGGGAGGGGCGGGGGAGGAAAAGAGATGAGAAGTCTCTGGGTGTGCAATAGTTTTGCTGTTTCATTATTTTCCCATTATTTTGGAGACATAGTGCAATATATGTTGCGGTCAACCATTTGAAAAACATAGAAAAGGATGAAGGAATGAAAATCCACTGCTTAGGTATTTCCTTCCAGATTTTTTTCCCTATGCTTTAAAAGAATTGATAACATGCTCTCGATTTGGTTTCTTATAGTTTTGGGGGGTGTGTGTGTGTGTGTGTGTGTGTGTGTGTGTATGTATGTAATTAAAAATAAAAGTAACTCCTAGAGGGAAGGGAGCCTGAGGTAACCATCGCAGGAGTGAGGAGAGCACGCTGTAGGCTAGGCACATGGGAGCCCTGCCAACCCAATGACACCGGCCTCCAAAAGCCTGCGGCTGCTCCAGTGCGCGTGCGCGTGGGCAGGCTTGCTTCTGTGCATTCAGCCATCCACCAAAAGCAGAGGCAGAGAGTTAGCTGCATCCAACATCTGAGCTCTGCCTGGCAGCCAGTGTTCATTTTATAATCCTCTCCACAGTCCCGGTTTTATAAAATCAATCACGGCTTTGCACCGATGAAGACCCTGAAAGCTCAGAGAGGTGACTTGGCCAATAAGTGGACAAAAACTGGGGTCTCTGATTCCCAACGCCTTCCACATCACCGCAGCAGCAGGTCCAGAAAACTGACCACAGTTCTGTCTGGGCTTAGAGGAGCTGGTTACTAAAGTCTCCTCCTCATCCAGGAGAGGTGCACATGCTGTCAACATGATTAAGCGGGCAAAGCTTTACATTTAGGATGAAAATGGTGCACTGATACAATTCCAAAGTCAATGGAACAGTTTATGAGTCATGGGCACTGGGCCAGACCCTCAGGACAACAACAACACACACCTTCACGCCCATAGCTGAGTCAGAGCCTACAAGCAGTATCATTAATTGGACGACGCATCCTAATTAGTACTCAGTTCTTAAAAATAGGACATTTGTCATCAGTAAATATGAGGTTACATCAAATAGACTAAACATCCATTAAGGTCTTTTCCTGATGCCTCCTGTCATCTAAATCTCACCACACCATCAAAACAGAAGGGCTCTGATGTCTCCCTCACTCATGCTAATCCCTATATGGCTCAGATCCCCTGCTGGAGTGAGAGACTCAGATGCTTCCTATTAGAGTTCATGGCCTACAGGATGAATGGGGAAGATTTGGGGCTGGGGATCAAGGGGGTGGGGTAAGATAGTAGAGCCTTTTCAGGGTCCCTGACTCAGGGGAAGCAGCTCTGGTAGTGTGAGGCTGGCTTATGGAGGGGCTGGGAGTCACTTACCCCACCTACCACCCCACTACCTAGCTAGACCCGCTCCAAGTCCCCACCCCCTCGTGAAGAGAGGGAAATAATGATGTGTGATGGGCTCTCCAGGCAGAAGCTGTCTCACTCAAATCCACCTCACTAACCGGTGCTCTCCTTCCCTTCCCTCTGCTCCCAGGCCCCAGCCAGCCAACCCTCTACTACCTTCACTCCTCTGAGATTCTGCATCTGATCCACCTTCCTTACAGGTTCTGCAGTCCCCGACTTTCTGCTCCTCATGCCCTCAATGGCCTACACATGGGAGAGGCAACTATAGGAGGATACCCAGGGACACCTCGCTAGAGTTTGAGGGAGAGAGGATGGGACCTAAGCTTAGAAAAATGGGAACACCTGGACTAAGCCTGGGACCCACCTAAAATACAGGTGGTCAAGGAAAGAAGCGAATGCAACTCCACGATCTGTCTAAGAGACAAATCCAGCTCAGAGCCTGGGTGGTGTAGACAGATTCCCTGAGTTTGAAACTCAGCTCTGCCACCTCTAAGCGGCATGTTTCTGAACATCCTTGGCCTTGGATTTTCTCATCTGTAAAATATGAGTAAGAATAGTGTCTTCCTCATGGGGTTATTAGGATTAAACAAGGCAAGACATATGAAGCACTCAAACAGTGGCTGACCCATAGGACACACTCAGCAAATGTCAGCAATCATCATAACAAGCATGAACATCAGTAGTCTCCACCTAATATTGAGTTTAGCATTTGCACAAAGAACTACACGGAGGGCCAGATTATTATGATCTCTGAATGCATAATAATCTGGCCACTCAGAGTGTGTGTGTGTGTGTGTGTGTGTGTGTGTGTGTGTGTGTGTAGAGAGAGAGAGAAAGAGAGGAGAGAGAGAGAGAGAGAGAGACACCAGTGCATCAATTCATGCATGGGTGAGGTCCGGCCAGCCTGGCCAGGGGGAGGGGACATGGGTGGTTGGCTGGCCTGCCTGCTGGTCAAACTCCTGGTTGAGAGGACAATTTGCATATTAGCCTTTTATTATATAGGATATACACTGAGTGGCCTGATTATTATGCATTCAAAAATCATAATAATCTGGCCACTCTGTGTATAGCGTAATTATAATTAGGCAAATTTCTATACACTATTTAATCTATAGAATTGAATGAAGCTATAATAATGGTCTAACATAGATCCCTATTCTTTACTATGCAAACTTCTGTTTGATATTTAGCTACTATGAGTCTTAAACACATAAACCTCTATTAGCTATTTAGCTACTGTGTATACTGTTGCTGCATTAATTCCTAAATGTCTGCTTTCCAGTTGGAAATATTTTCTCTTATTTATCAAAGCGAATTGACCTGCCAATTGTCCTACTTCTGTTCTTTCTCTTATGTCATGCATTATTTTAACACTCAGTTAACTTTTTTCACCAGAGTCACACTATTGCTTGCCCTTGTAAAGTGTGGCTGCAAGGAGCCCAAAGGTCTTTATGGAAAATGATACTCAGTAAACTGCCAAATATTAAAGCTAATGGAGGACTTTTTCCTCTTCACACCAATTTTTGTCAATAGACAGACATTACGCACTTCAATGAACACATAAAATATACACAATCTTACTGGATGGTTTAGAGCAAAGAAAAATCTTCAACTGAAGGAGAGATGGGGAAATTTGGGTGATTTGCTCATTATTAAGAATGTCTTATGGAAAAAAGTGAGGAAAATAGGGGGGAAAACAAAACCAAAAAAAAAAAAAAATGAAAGGCTGTTTTAAGTCCAGGGAACTTTAACTGTGCTGGCAGCTGTTGCTGTTATTAACAAAACAACAGTGTGCTTGTGGGTCCCAGAGCCAAACTTGTCATGGGGTCTGCATCGTGTTTACTTCTCTGTCTTTCCTGCTAGACTGTAATGTTCCGTACACAGTAGGGACGTTATCTTTATTCTTCATACCTTTTGAGCACTTGCCAGGACATGATAAATGTAGGGCTGAATGATTAATTTTGTTATTTATAATTTACTGCATAAAATCTTCAAACAAGCCGAAACCGGTTAGGCTCAGATAGAGTGTCGGCCTGCCGACTGAAAGGTCCCAGGTTCGATTCTCGTCAAGGGCATGTACGTTGGCTGCAGGCACATCCCCAGTAGGGGGTGTGCAAGAGGCAGCTGATAGAGGTTTCTCTCTCATCGATGTTTCTGTCTTTCTATCCCTCTCTGTAAAAAAAAAAAAAATCAATAAAATATATTTTTTAAAAATCTTCAAACGACTTATTCATTTTGGTCTACATATTCCTTGTACTGGGTTAAGTTTCATTTTACAAATAGGAAATTGAATATCTAATTTGGGGTTGAAAACTTGCTAAAATCCATTTAAATCTGGAAGATTGGTGCTTGGAAAATCTCACTGTTATCAAGTTCTGAATTGAACATTATTAGCAAAAGCTTAATAGGCAGTCTACTAAAGGTGGCAAAATGTGTGATGTCTGTAGTCCCCTGATGCCTCCACTCTGTCATGAAATCACCATGGTGCAGAGTGTCCTGGGTGAATTAAGTTCACATGGAGAGATTCTCAGAATCTTAGCTGTCCTTGTGATCTTTTCTCTAAATTCACTGACCCTCGCTCGGTATTCCAATCCAAAGTTTTCCTTCGTGAAGCTGAAAATAGATGACTTGCCAACATAAGATTATGAATCACTAAGAAATATCATTGTAAGCTGCTATGACTTTCAAGTTCTTCTGCTTCTTTTGGGGAAGGTGGCTAGGTACTGGAAGGGGAGAAAATATTCACTCATATTCTCTCCCTCCCTTTCTCCCTCTTTCTCTCTATCTCTTTCTCTACACACCCCCACACACAGATATTGAGTATATGCCAGATGGTGTGATAACTACTCTGCATATAGTATCTGATTTAATTCTCAAATTTGTAAGGACTTTGAGTTGATCTGAAGTCAGAATGTGTCCTACAATTAACAGTATATCAGGGAGAAACCAAGATGGCAGCATAGGTATATACCTGAACTTGCTGCCTCGCACAACCACTTCAAAACTACAACTAAAAGACGAGACGGACATCATCCAGAACCACAGGAAGGCTGGCTGAGTGGAAATTCAACAACTAGGAGGAAAGAGAAAAGCACACTGAGACTCAGAGGAGCTGCGGAAGTGAAGTGTGGAAAGTGTGGAGGTACAGAGGTGCACATGCAGAGAGGGCTGGCAACTGAGGACATGGTTGTCTTTTCAAACGGGGGGAGGGGGGGAGACACAAGCTCCCGACTGCTCTGAACTCCAGTTCTGGGTGAGACACTGGGGACCCAGACCCATACAGAGAGAAACTGGACTGTCTAGCTTTGGGCAGAACTCGAGGGTGGCTTTCTCTTGAGGTGCTTGCAGTTATTACTGCAGGACACAGACCTGGGGGCCTCTTAGGGCAGGGCTGAAGGTCAGCCATAGTTGTTTTCTCTGCCCTGTTGATTCCCTGAGACCATGCCCCACCCAAGCTGTGTGCAGAGGCTTTTGCATATGAATGGCTTGGCCCTTTATAATCTAAAATTACATAATAAACTGCAGCTGAGTCAGAGTGACCCAGAACATCCAAAAGAAGGCCCAAGGCCCCACAGCAACTTGCATTGCTTCACAGCTTAACCTCATCTGGGCACCTCCAAACCCCAAACAAAGAGAAGTCTTCAGATATCTCCATAGCTCCTGCTGGGTGGCTCAGACAAAGGCAAAATTAGCAACTCCTTGGAGATCCAAGAACCAGTGTACCAGGGGTCAGAGTAGGACCATCCAGATTACAAATCCTCAGATCCATAAGGGACACACTAAGGAGACAGACTCAGTGAGCACTAAAGCCCCACTGAAGCAAGTCTTGCCCATAAGGGTGTATCCAGCACAGAAGTTCTCCCATCATAGACACAGCTGAGCCTCACAGTCAATTGGCCTGGAGGTCAATTCCTCCCAGTGATACCAACAACAATCAAGGCTGTGCACACAAACCACAAAGAGGTGCACCAAGAGTGTCCACCTCAGGTAATTGGGGAGGCTGAGCCACTGGGCCGTATAGAACATCTAGCACACAAAGTCACTCTATTAACACAGGGAAGCAGCCAAAATGCAAAGACAAAGAAACAGGTCACAAATGACAGAAATGGAGAAAAGCAAACTACTGAATATAGAGTTCACAACCACAGTTATAAGGTTTTCAAGAACCTTCTAGAAACTGCTGATAAATTTAGTGAGACCCTCGAGGATATGAAAAAGGACCAACTATAAAGTAAGCATACACTGACTGAAATAAAGAATAATATACGGAGATCCAGCAGCAGACTAGAGGATTGCAAGAATCAAGTCAAAGATTTGAAATTCAAAGAAGCATAAAACATCCAACCGGAAAAGAAAAAAGAAAAATAAATCCAAAAATAAGAAGACAGTGTAAGGAGCCTCTGGGACAACTTCCAGCATACCAACATCTGAATTATGAAGGTATGAGAAGAAAAGAGCAAGATACTGAAAACCTATTTGAAGAAATAATGACAGAAAACTTTCCCAACCTGGTGAAAGAAATAGACTTACAAGTCCAGGAAGCACACAGAACCAAAAAAAAAAAAAAAAGGAATCCAAAGAGGACCACACCAAGACACATCATAATTAAAATGCCAAGAGCAAAAGACAAAGAGAATATTAAAAGCAGCAAGAGAAAAACAGTTAGTTACCTACAAGGGAGTACCCATACAGTTGTCAGCTGATTTCTCAACAGAAACTATCCAGACGGGAGTGGCAAGAAACATCCAAAGTGATGAATAGCAAGAACCTACAACCAAGAATACTCTATCCAGCAAAGCTATCATTCAGAATTGGAGGTCAGATAAAGTGCTTCTCAGATAAGAAAAAGCTAAACGAGTTCATCAACACCAAACCAATATTATATGAAATGCTGAAAGATATTCTTGAAGAAGAGGAAGAAGAAAAAGATATAAAAATATAAATTATGAACAACATATACACATCTATCAACAAATGAATCTAAAAATCAAGTGAATTAATAATCTGATGAACAGAATAAACTGGTGAATATAACAGAATCATGGACATAGTGAGGGAATGGACTGACAATTCTTGGTGAGAAAAGGGGTGTGGGAAGTGCAGCAAAAGACTGGACAAAAATCATGCAACTATGGGAGAGGACAGTGGGGGGGGAGGTGGGGGCAGAGGGTGGGATGGGTACCGGGTGGAGAGGAGCTATAGGGGGGAAAAGGGGGGGAACAATGTAATTAATAAACTGAACAATAAAGATAAAAAAAATTGACACCAAAGAAAAATAGAGGAAGAAGAAGAAAAAGGTAAAGATAATAATTATGAACAACAAATACATATTTATCAACAAGTGAATCTAAAAATCAAGTAAATAAAAAATCTGATGAACAGAATAATCTGGTGAATATAGCAGAATCAGGGGTATAGAAAGGGAGTGAACATACAATTCTCGGGGGAAAGAGGTGTGGGGAGTGCGGGAAGAGACTGGACAAAAAGTGTACACCTATGGATGAGGACAGTGGCAGGGGGTAGTTAAGGGCAGAGGGTGGGGTGGGAACCAGATGGAGGAGAGCTATGGGGGGGGAAAAAAGGAACAACTGTAATAATCTGAACAATATTTATTTTTTTAAAAAAAATTAATGCCACCTGACAAAAAACAACACAGTGTCTTAGTTCTGTGCCATAATCTAATTAAAAGCAATTTTTCTCTCATCATAATTCAAAATCATGGTGCATCTCACAATGGATGATGTCTTTGAGTGGGAAGAGCACAGCATTCTCCCCATATCCCAGATGAGGAAACTGAATGAGTGGCAGAGCAGAGCAACTAACTCATATTTGTTTCACTTTTCTGAAGAATATGCTTCTAATATGATTATACAAAAATCAACATTTTCCTATCGCCAGGGCAAATTATTTTATCCTGTTAAAGCTCCCACTTTCCCTTGAAAACATTTTCTTGTAGGAAATATCAATTACTACCAGACGGAAATTTAAAAAAAGAGACTATTTTAAAAATTCAAACCTTGAAGCTAGAAAAATGTAATGGTCTTAGAATAGGCAGCAGAGTAAGTATACACTTTCACTAACAATACATAGACCCACAAAGAATTCCAAAAGTACAACATATCTTTTTCTCTCCAATATTTCAGAAATCCCTTCACAAACAATGAAGGAGGTATAGCATTAGAACTCATTTATGGCAACTTTTTAATAATTCACTGGTTGTTTTAAGATAGAGAACAGACTATTTCTTGAAGTCCATTATTATTGCACAGCACAATACTAAGTCAAATTGCAAAGAAGGAATGGCAAAGTCTAGAACAGTGGTCGGCAAAGTCTAGAACAGTGGTCGGCAAACTCGTTAGTCAACAGAGCCAAATATCAACAGTACAACAATTGAAATTTCTTTTGAGAGACAAATTTTTTAAACTTAAACTTCTTCTAACGCCAATTCTTCAAAATAGATTCACCCAGGCCATGATATTTTGTGAAAGAGCCACATCAAAGGGCCAAAGAGCCGCATGTGGCTCTCGAGCGGTGGTTTGCCAACCACTGGTCTAGAACATTGACCGGATTCAGAGAGGCAGCATACTCCAATCATCACAGCTCCCAGGACCCCAAGAGAATCCTATGGGCCCCTGAGAGAGAATTTGGAGGGAGTTCCTTGAGGAATTCTCCAGAAGCAGATTAGCTGGCCAGGCAGCTAGCCTCCACAGCAGGCTACTGCTGCAGACAGTTCATCTCAAGCTGTAACCCTCTCTAGTTTCAGAACAGGCACAGTGCCAGAAGACCCCCAGCCACACCTCCCCTGTGAAGTCCCCCTGAGAACCACAGGGTGGCTCAGATGCGGCCACTGCACTAAGGAGAGAGAAAGCTGCGAAACTGCTAGCAGGGCCTTGCAGAGGTCTCCAATCAGGGCTTTCACAGGAATTACAAACTTCTCAGACTTAGCCACCCTCACTTTAGCCTGGAGATCGCAATCAGAAACTCATATTTAATTCCTCCTTGGGTAAATGGGACTCATTCACCCAGAATAACACTTTCTTCAACTCTGCCAACACAGGGAGGCACTGTGTGGTGGGAGAGAAATCTGAGAACCCCAACCTCGAAGAGTCAAAGTCTCAGCATCACTGAAGGAAAGGTAATAAAAAGGTGCATTCAACGGAGGAAACAACCACACTTTTCATTTCTGGTTCCTGCAGAACTCTGGCTGAAATACTGCCGAGAGGCAACTGCCAAGCTGTGTCATGCAAAGAATTCAAAAATCAAATCAATATCCCCTCATTTATGGCTTAGAAACCTACAAGTGTTTTCTGCATCCGGGCGATAGGACCACAGAGGGCACAACAATGCGCAACGATGAAATGCAAAAATCAGAGCATTTGCTTCCCTTTGCACTGGCTCTGGGAAACAAGGGGAAACTGCAAAAGCTTTAAACAAGTTGCTGCTAATGGAGAGGGGAAGGGACCCTTGCGGAGGAAGTATTACAGGAGAATAATGGGAGCTTAGTAACATTTTCAGTTATCAAAATAAGTTGCAAACTAAGACCTGGGTATTGAGTTACATACAGGTATTGGTTTCCTACAGAGATGGCCAGTGCCAAGTACAAAACCCTCTTTGGAGGCCCACTGGGGGAGATCCATTTTCTGTCAGCAGTTTTCAACTTCTCCACTTTCCATTGTTGTCCAAATCCAGCAGCTCACAGAGCTTTCCTGTCTCCCATGGAGACAGCGTCATCCTGTCCACTAATAGCTGAGCCGAAAAAGCCTCACAGATATCCTCCCAACTGAGAGAAGCAAACAGATGTTTACAACTATTCATTTGGGGGAGGGGGGAGGAATTTTGGTACAAACCGCTACACACCTAACCTGTACTGGTTAGAATGGCTCTGCCCCACAAGGGCCAGGTGGAAATTTTGTTCATTAAAAGCCTGGTTAATCTTTCCAAATTTATAGCAAGGACCAGAGCAGCCACTTAATAAAATAGTCAACTCACTAACGAATGTGTTTTTCTTTTTTTATTGACAGCTTCATTGATCTACAAGTCACATATCACACAATCCACCTACTTAAATAAGTGTGCAATTCAATTTTTTAGTATATGCACAGATATGCAACCATCACCATAATCACTTTTAGAACATTTTCATCACCCCTGGAAAAACCCTGTATGCACAGGTATCACACCTATTTCCTCCCAACTCCCTCCCTCAGTCCTAGACAACCACTAATCTATTTCTAGTCTCTACAGACTTGCCTATTCTAGACATTTCATATAAATGGAGTCATGTGTGGCTCTGTGTGGCTTGTCACTAACATGTTTTCAAGGTTCATCCATTTTGTAGAATGCATTGAAGCTTCCTTTCTATTTATGCCCAAGTAATAACCCATTATACTGATTACCACATTTTATTTATCCATTCATCAGTTTACGGACATTTGGGTTGTTTCTATTTGGGGCTATTATGACTAACATTGCTATGAACATGCATGTACAAGTTTTTACGGAGACACACGTTTTCATTTCTTAGCTATATGCTGAGATAGAAATGGAATGTCTGGATCATATGGCAACTCTATGCTTAAGGAAGTGCCAAACTGTTTTCCAAAGCAGCTGCACCATTTGACATTCCCACCAGCAGAGTGTGAGGGTTCCAACTTCTCCATGTCTTTACCAGCACTTATCATCACAGATAGTATCTGATTATAGTCATCCATGAGGGTGGGAAGTGATATTTCACTGTGGTTTCAATTTGCATTTTCTTGATAACTAAGGAGGTTGAGCATCTTTTCAAGTGACCACTGTATATCTTCTTCAGAGAAATGTCCATTCAGATCCCCTGCCCATTTCTTAATTGGCATATGTGTGTTCTTATTATTGGATTGTAAGAATTCTTTATATATTATAGATGTAAGTTTCTTATTAGAAACATATTTTGTAAACATTTTCTCCCATTCTGTAGTGGTGTTTTTTTTTATTACTTCTTTGATTGTGTCCTTTGATGTACTAAAGTTTTTAATTTTGATGAAATCCAATTTTTTTTTGTATTGGTTGTATTGTCTAATCCAAAGTCACAAAGATTTATGCCTACATTTAATTCTAAGAGTATTATAATTTTAGCTCTTACATTAAGGGCTTTGATCCATTTTGAGATAATTTTCATAGTTGAGCTAAAGTTCACTTTGTGTTATTTACAAGTGTGTTGTTAAATATAATTTTCAAAAAAGTTATAAAAATATATAATTTTTAAAATATATATTTAACTTAGCAGAAAATATTTATTGAGAAATTACTATGTTTTGGGGCCCTGTATTAGACTTTGGAGCTACATGGTGAAGGGAGATGATAAAAATTCATACCCACATTAAATTTACAATCTAGTGGGGAGAAATAGACAATAAACAAACCAATGACTAGGAAAATTGTACTGACTGTTAGAAGCTGAAAAACACTCCAGAGAAAATTCTTCAACCTAGCAAGGAAAAATCAGTAGTATTGGGAGAGGAGTGGCATTGTTAAATGAGGAATGCTGGGTTAGGTCTCAATGACAAATGGTCATTTGAGCAAAAAGTTAGAGAAAGGGTAGTAAAGCATGCACAGGAAATAAAAGACACCCCAATTACACACTGTTTTCATCTACTCATTAAAGAAGGAGCCAAAGGCCATCTGGATATTTCTAACATCATTTGCAAGCTGTACAAAATTATCAACTTAAAAATTAGACTGTTCATTTGGTCAAACATGTAGTTAACTCACCCCTAATGCCTTGCGAGGGCCAGACCAAATGATTTCAAGGGCTTTATAAAGCCCCCAGACCAGACACTTCCCACCCTTGCTTACTGAGAGCTAAGAATATTAAAGGTCAGAAAATTTTATAAGTAGAAGAAAATTAAAAATTAATTAACTTTCCTTGCTCTCTGAAGGAGATAACTTAAGCCAGAAAAACCAAGAACTTAGGGAAAGACGGTGACAGATGGGATGCACATCCTAACCCGTATGCCACATACTGCACTTGTCTCTTATTTCAAAAGATATGCATACACACAGAAAAAGCTAAGAACTTTTGATTTCACTCATTTGAGAAATATAAAACTGAAACTTATTAACACAAACAGCAATGTGGTAGTTGACAGAGGGAGGAGAGTGGAGGGAGAAAGTTGTCCTAAATGTGAGGGGACCAGAGAGGATTTGGCCTTGGGTGGTGGGCACATTCTGCTACATACAGATTTTGTAACTTAGTAATTCACACATGAAACCTATATATTCATGTTGACTAATGTCACCCCAATAAAATTTTAATTAACAAAAAGACATACATAATTCCACCAGATAATAAAATCCACAAAACAAGTGTTATGAACGAAAATGTATTCTAGTAATCTAATGGTTTGAATAGCTTTGGCAGACACCAAGCTTGCTATCAATAAGAACTTAGGCTTCAGACATTCGTTAGTTACCCAACCTTATAGAAGGTATCCATTGGGTAGAAAATATTTGAAGAGAAACATGTGCTATGGCTCCTGTGTGCCTTCCTAATCTATATATATAAAAACCTAAGTGACTGCCAATCGTTCAACCAGCTAATCGGTAGCTATGATGTTCACTTACCACCAGGGGGCAGACGCCCAATGCAGGAGCTGCCAAGCTGTGGTGACTTGGCAGCTGCAGTTTTCATAACTGGAACCAGAGAGAATGGACTCCAATTCTGAAGTGTGTCACCTAAGAACCACCCTCTCATAATCAGGGGATGTCAGAGAGCTGGTTTCAACCTGATCTCCACAGGCCCTCTCACAATCAGGGGATGTCAGAGAGCTGGTTTCAACCTGATCTCCACAGGCCAGAGTGAGGGACCCCACTAGTGCATGAATCCATGCACTGGGCCTCTAGTGTAATGGCAACAAGCTCCACCAATTGCTCTGTCTCTACATCTCTCAGCAAAACACTAATAGGCTCCTTCCCTTACTGTTCAGATCTTATCTATTCCTGGTTTTGAAATGAAACTTCTTTTTAGAAGACAGTAATACATCTTGAAAAGATAAAAGAATAAGAAAAAGCAATGAATATTTTAAATTTATTAAAGGGATAAAAACACAGTGTAGCAGAAGTCAATGTGATGTATGTCTTGACTAATAGCCACAGGCCCCTCTCATAGCATAAAGATCACCAGTTCAAGGTCCACCCCTTATATTACACTAGGGGGACTTCCCCAGGATCAAAAGTATCCCTAAATCTTTTCACATTTTTATTGTCACCAAAATGAAGACACATACCAAATACTGAGGAAGTAGCTGATGCCTTAGACAACCAGGCTGGAACCAAAAGCAACCATCTGAGTTTGGGAAGTGGACACACTAAAAAGACTATCCTACAGGGAGGAACCAAGATGGCGGCATAGGTAAAACACCTATCTTGTCGTCATACACAGCAATTTTAAAACTACAACTTAACGAAAGAACAAACACCTTCCAGAATCACCAGAAAGCTGGCCGGGTGAAAATTCCACAAATAAAAGTGAAGATAAGTCACTGTGACTCGAGGAGCGGCTGAGGACAGCATTGAAGTTTCCCTCGGAGAGAGGTTTGGAGCGCGTGTGCCAGCGGGTAGGGCGGGCGGCTGAAAACCGGCCAGTTTTCTTGAACAGGGAGACAAAGACGTCCCACTGGACTGATTCTCCAGCCCTGGGTGAAGTCTAGGGAACCCACTATCACATGGGGTAAAAACTGGACAGTGGGAGGGCACACCGAAGCTCGGGTGCTGCAGGGGTCTGCCAGTTTGTGGAGAAGGCAAACTTGCGTGTGACCTTGGGAACAGCGCAGCTGCGTAACTGCGTAGAGAGTGCTCTCAACTTGCTCCCTCATTCAGGAAACCTTCAGATTGCTTTGTTTTTCGACTCTGGGTGAGACGTTGGGAGTGCAGACTCATTTGGGGAGAGTCTGAATTCCCCGGTAGCCGGTGGAGCTTGGCAGCAGCTCTCTCTCAGAGGTGCTGGCGGACATTGCCCCCGGCACAGAGTCCCGGGGGCCACATAGGGTGGAGCTAACGCTGTCTGCTTGGCCCAGAGACTCCGCCCATCCAACCTGAGCACAGCTGAGCTTCACAGACAATTGGCCTGCAGGTCAACCCTCCAAGTGCTAACAACGATTAACTGAGCTTAACTTCAGCAAGACTGTGCAACCCATATCCACCTCAGGTAACTGGGGAGGCTGAGCCACTGTCCCTTGTAGGAAGTCTACCACACAAAGCTAATTGACCAACTCAGGGAAGCAGCCACCAAGCAGAGACATGGAAAGAAATCAGATGTGAAAGAAATGGAGGGGAAAAAACGACTGGACATGGAATTCAAAACCACGGTTATAGGGCTTCTCAAGAGGCTCCAACAAAAGGTCGAGGCCTATAAGAAAATAAGCAAGACCTACAAGGAAAGGAACGAGACCCTCAAGGATATGAACAAGACCTGCAAGGAAATGATCAAGACCAACGTGGAAATGAATGAGTCCTACAAGGAAATGAAGGAGACCCTCAAGGATATGAAGGAGACTCTCAAGAATATGAAAAAGGACCAACCAGAAATTAAGCATACACTAACTGAAATAAAAAAATATTATACAAAGACCTAAAAGTGCTCTGGAGCACCCCAAGAACCAAGTTAAAGATTTGAAATACAAAGAGGTAAAATCCACTCAGCTGAAAAAGCAAGAAACCAAAAGAATCCAAAAAATTGAAGATAGTGTAAGGGGCCTCTGGGACAACCTCAGCATACCAACATCCGAATTATAGGGGTGCCAGAAAAAGAGAGAGACCAAGACAATGAAAATCTATTTGAAGAAATAGTGACTGAAAACTTCCCACACATGGTGAAAGAAATTGACTTAGGAGTCCAAGAAGCACACCGAACCCCAATATATAGGAACCCTAAAGGACCACACCAAGGCACATCATAATTAAAATGCCAAGAGAAAAAGACAAAGAGAGAATATTAAAAGCAGCAAGAGAAAAACAGTTAGTTACCTATAAGGGAACACCAATACGATTATCAGCAGATTTCTCAACAGAGACGATGCAGGCCAGACGGGAGTGGCAAGAAATATTCAAAGTCATGAATAGCAAGAATCTACAACTAAGATTACTCTATCCAGCAAAGCTATCATGCAGAATTGAAGGTCAGATAAAGTGCTTCGCAGATAAGAAAAAGCTAAAGGAGTTCATCACCACCAAACCAATATTATGTGAAATGCTGAAAGGTATTCTTTAAGAAGAGGAAGAAGAAAAAGATAAAACTGTAAATTATGAACAACAAATACACATCTATCAACAAATGAATCTAAAAATCAAGTGAATTAATAAGCTGATGAACAGGATAAACTGGTGAATGTAACAGAATCACGGACATAGAGAGGGAATGGACTGACAATTCTTGGGGAGAAAAGGGGTGTGGGAAGTGCAGCAAGAGACTGGACAAAGATCATGCAACTATGGGAGAGGACAGTGGGGAGGGGGAGGTGAGGGCAGAGGGTGGGATGGGTACCAGATGGAGGGGAACTATAGGGGGGGGGAAAGGGAACAATGTAATTAATAAACTGAACAATAAAGATGAAAAAATAAAATAAAATAAAATAAAACTTTTTTTAAAGACTATCTATCTTACTGGCACAGTTCAGGTTTCAGCCTGTTCAAGTAAGAAAGAACTTGTAGTTTAGTATTTAGCAACACATGTGCTAGAGCTTATTAACATTTTCAAAATTACTCCCACATCATAAGAAATGCTTGGATTTTGTATTTGTCATCCTAAAATCAGAATCTGGAAGGGTACTGTGGCAGAGATTGTTACTTATCCCCTGATGACTACTCTTCTTTCTTCTAGAGCAGGAGTGGACAAGATTTTTTTTTAATAAATGGCCAGATTGTAAATATTTTTCACTTTGTGGACCAGACAGTGCCTGTTGCAACTGCTGTTATAGTGCTAATGTAGTCATGGAGTTATGTAAACAAATGGGCATGACTGTTTCAATAATATTTGATTTATAATAAGCAGCAGCAGGCTAAATTTGGCCCAACACCCCTATTCTAGAGTAAGAACCTGGCTTATGACCATGTGAAATGCAGACTACATTTCCCAGAATCCCATGCAACTATATGTGGCCCTGTGGTAAGTTCTGGCCAATGTGATATAAACACAAGTAGACCATCCATCCATGCATTTCTTCCTTCTATTATCCTGCTGCTTGGAATGCAAAAGGTCCATGGAACCTGCTGGACCTCTCCATTGGACCATGGGGACAAGAGTCCATAATGGAGCAGAAACAGCCCTGTGCTGCTAATCACAGACTTTTTATGAAGAACAAATAATAATCTATTTTTCTTAGACCTTGGTTACTTTGAGTCTCCAATACATTCAAAAATATGCACAGTGTAACTCTAAATAAAACCGAGATCATATCTTCAACTCCCTCATTTTATAGATGACCAAGAAAAAACTATATACAGCCCAGCCAATGTATTTCAGTAGTTGAACAGCAACATATGAACCAGAAGGTCATAGTTTAATTCTCAGGCAGCACATATGCCTGGGTTGCAGCCTTGATCCCTGGAGTGGGGCATGCAGGAGGCAGCCAATCAATGATTCTCTCTCATTGTTGATATTTCTATCTCTCTCTCCCTTCCTCTCTGAACTCAAAAATATTTTTAAAGGGGGGGGGGGGGGGGGATGCACACAATAGGAAAGGAATTAATCCCTTTCAGAAGGAATTAAGGCAATGGGAAGGCACTTGAGCATTCTATATTGGAACCTAAAGCAGTCATATTTGTGTGCAAAAATTAAAATTTAAAGTTACCAAGACTGCAATATAAAATTTCCAAAAGCCCCCATTAAAAAAGGTGGGGGATAGTGGGGTAATATCATGTAAGGATAAATATCCTGTAAGTAAATTACATCTAGAAAATTCTTACTCCAGAAAAGTAACTTCCATTTGTAATGCCAACAGCAGGACACCTATGAAAAAAACACATGGTGTCAAAATAAGCCAAAGAAAAATCATTTGGGCAAAAATAAAAAGAATCCCAAGTCTAATTTACAGAAAAGATCCCTTTATTAACTTTTGGTCGAGAATATGTTTGTATATTTTCAGAAAACAACTCCAAGACCATATGGGTTCCTGCAACAATGAGGAACTGACAGGTCTGTTCCAACTGTGAAGACAGTCCAGAGATGGAAGACACTGATGACACCTTGCCATGCTAGCAGTTGGCAGCTGTATGTCACTGCAGGCGACTCAGGACCAAACCAGAGAGGGTGGAACCTGCATTGCCACCATATGTCCACCATCCAAATACCATTGCTGACATGTACACATAAGGAACTATTTGACATTGAAACTGGGACTCAGAACAGTTAGTCATTGAAACTGAGACTCAAACATTTTTTGTTCTTATACATTTATTTCCAGTATGCTGATGCAAGATCTTTTTAAAGAAAAGAAACAGGAGAAAAAGATTGATATAGAGGCAGAGAAGCATTGAACAGACTATCAAACTACAGGGGGAAGACTGGAGAGGGTGGGGGGAGGGGGCTGTAAGAGATAAACTGAAGGACTTGTATGCATACATGTAGACATAACCAAATGATACAAGACACTAGGGCGGGGGAGGGCAGGTGAGGACATGTGCTGGGAAGTAGGGGAGGCCAGGTGGGGAGGACAATGTGGGGGGAAGGAAAACATATGTACTACTATTTGTAATACTTTAAAGAATAAAAAAAAAATTTTTTTAATGCACACACACAAAACACCTGAGGCTCTGAAAAAAATGCTAGACTTAACTTAATTTGTATCAATGGCTTGCTAGCCACTGGCTAACAATGGCAGTCTGAAGCAAGGCCTAGAATCTTAAGTGTTCTGAATCTACTTCCAATCCTTTTTCTACATTCACATAAGGCTAATACTTCCATAAGCACTTGTTTAAATTACAAAGGGTAGTTATTTTCTGTGTGTGACTTTTTTCCAATCATTTAAGGCACTTGTTTTCCCTGGGAATGAATGCTGAGTTTTATTCTAAAAGGAAAAGGAAAAACATTTTTTATTAATAGAGACTTGCTTTAGAGTTAATTCTTCCAAATTCTATTTCTTTCAGAATGGGAAGGGTTTTTGAATAATTTTCCACTTGAAACAGCAGAACACTCCTCAGACTTCCTTTCAAATAATCTTACCTATTATTATCTTGAATCATGCATGAGATACACACCCAGAAATAAATACTGTGATTAAAGGTTAAATATGAGAGCAAGCTGACTTCAACTTTAACCAAAATTAGCAGTGACAACCTAAACTCACATGAGGGAAATAAACCTTTCTAGTTTTTGCAAAGCACAGTCACACCAATTATTTGATTGAGCAATAAAACAGTTCTGTGAAAGGGTATTATATCTGCTTATATAGATAAGGAGAGGGATTTTGGGAAAAGGAAATGACTATATAATCATCATGACAAATGTGTAGAGTACTTTAAGTCTTAAAGCACTTCCACTTAGTCTTATCCCAGGAGACAGGTTCCTATTTATCCCCATTTTCCATAAAATGATGCATTAAGAAAAATATGACACATGGCCAATATCACCAAGCTAACAGAGCAGAGCCAGAATTCAAATCTGATTTCCAAGCCAGAGTTCTTTCAGGTCTGAGGCGAGAAATTCACTACCTGAATTCTAAACTCATTGTTCCCTCTAAAGCTGAAACCTAGTCTCTTAACTCCTGCTTAATTTTTTCAGTTAGTTACACTGTCTCAAAAAACAAATGCAAATCTTCAATAAAAAAACGAGTGAAATGTATTAACATGTGGTATGTCTGTAAATGTGTATATATGTGCAAAAATTGTGTATGTATGTAGTGTGTAGTGTGTATATGTAGTTATGATAGCCAATATTTTATTTAATTATTACACCCCTCAAGAAAAAAACCACAAAGGATTTGAGATGTGAACAGGTCCGATCTGCTTAGACAGATAAGAAAATGAAATTTGGGAAGTTGGCATTTTTAAACACACATGAAAAGCATTATGAAGCAAAAGAAAAAGTGACTCAGAAGCATTACATCATCTCTTTGATTCCCTCCACCTCCCCGCCCCCCAAAAAAAGAATGGGTACTCAATTGTTTAGTCAGCTGTGTCACAAGAGGCACACCAGTGTGCCACAAGAATGTTTAAAATATGCAATGTCTGACTATGTATTCAGGGGCACTGACCTATTTTCCCTTAGATTGTCAGATTTAAAAAATGACAACAGCCAATACATTAGCCATCTGCTATGAATGAATACAAATTATGCCTCTTTTTTGTTGTTGTTTTGGTCTGGTCAGCAAAAAACCATTTTTTGGTGTGCTACAGAATTTTAGTAATTAGTTTATGTGTGCTGTGAGATGAAAAAGGTGGAAAATCGCTGGTTTCAGGCAATTTCAGTATGCTTCATAGGAACAGCAGCATATAGCAAGGCACTAAAAAAAATCACAATATATGAATATCTATTCAATTAAACAGAACTCCACACAATAATAATCCTGCTGAAATTAACAGGATTGCAGAATCTTTCTTTTAGAAAATTAGTTTCCAAGAGGAACCAAAATGGTGGCATAGGTAAACACCTATCCTGCCACCCCACACAACAATTTCAAAACTACAACTAAACGAGAACAGACATCATCCAGAATTACCAGAAAGCTGGTAATTTGTGGAAATTCCACAAATAAAAGTAAAAATAGGACACTGTAACTCAGAGGAGCTGCAGAGGGCAGAGTTGCGGATATGCACAGAGTCAGAGGTTCAGAGCTGTGCACAAGCGGAAAGGGCAGGCGGCTGCAAACCCGGCTGGTTTTCTCGAATGGGAGGGAGACAAAGGCGTCCCACTGCACTGATTCCCCAGTTCCGGGCGAGGTCTGGGGAACCCACACTCATATGGGGTGAAACTGGACGGTAACGAGGAAGCACGCTGAAACTTGAGCACTGCAGAGGTCCACAAGCTTGTGGAGAGGGCGCATAAACTTAGGAACTGCAGAAGTGCATGAGCACACAGAGAGCACTCATGACTTGCTCTCTCCTTTGGGAGAAAGAAAAGAAAAGGGAAAGGGAAAGGGAAAGGGAAAGGGAAAGGAAAGGGAAAAGGAAAGGGAAAGGAGGGGAGGGGAGGGGAGGGATGGAGGAAAGGAAGGAAGGAAGGAAGGAAGGAAGGAAAGAGGGAAGGGGAGGGGAGGGAAGGGGAGGGAGGGAGGAAGGAAGGAAGGAAGGAAGGAAGGAAGGAAGGAAGAAAGAAAGAAAGAAAGAAAGAAAGAAAGAAAGAAAGAAAGAAAGAAAGAAAGAAAGAAAGAGAGAGAGAGAGCCAAGACCTGTTTGGCTCAGTGGATAGAGCATTGGACTGTGGACTGAAGGGTCCTGGGTTCGATTCCGGCAAGGGCATGTACCTTGGCTGTGGGCACATCCCGGGTAGGGGGCGTGCAAGAGGCAGCTGATCGATGTCTCTCTCTCATCGATGTTTGTGACTTTCTATCCCTCTCCCTTCCACTCTGTAAAAAAATCAATAAAATATATTTTTTTAAAAAAAAAGAAAACACTCAGAAAGAAAGAAAGAAAGAAAGAAAGAAAGAAAGAAAGAAAGAAAGAAAGAAAGAAAGAAAGAAAGAAAGGGAGAGAGAGAGAGAGAGAGAGAAAGGAGAGGGCCAAGACCGGTTTGGCTCAGTGGATAGAGCGTCGTCCTCTGGACTGAAGGGTCCCGGGTTCAATTCCATCAAGGGTACATACCTTGGCTGCAGGCAAATCCCCAGTAGGGGGCGTGCAAGAGGCAGCTGATCGATGTCTCTCATCGATGTTTCTGACTTTCTATCCCTCTCCCTTCTGCTCTGTAAAAAATCAATAAAATATATTTTTTTTAAAAAAAGAAAGAAAGAAGGGAGGGAAACCACCAGTCTGCATTGTTTTACAACCCTAGGTGAGACTTTGGGTGTGCAGACTCATTTGGGAAAAGGCTGAATTGTCCGGCAGCAGGTAGAGCTTGGCTGCAGCTTTCTCTCAGAGGTGCATGCTGCTATTACCGCCAGGCACAGAGACTCAGGTGCTACATAGGGTGGAGCTGATGGGAAATCAAGGCTGCTTGTTCAGCCCAGAAATTCCATGCACCCAACTTGAGCACAAAGGCTCTCACAGCATAAACACAGCTGATCCTCACAGCCAATTGACCTAAAAGTCAAACCCGCCTAGTGCTAGCAACAATAATCTAGGCTTAACTACCACAAGACTGTGCAAGCCATAAAGAGCTGCACCAAGAGTATCCACCTCAGGTAACTGGGGAGGCTGAGCCACTGTCCCCTAGAAGACATCTAACACACAAAACTAATTGACCAACTCAGGGAAGCAGCCAAAATGCAGAGACATAAAAAGAAATCACATTTGAAATAAATCATAGTGGAAAAAAATAACTGGACATTGAGTTCAAAACCACGGTTATAAGGTTTTTCAAAAGGCTCTTAGAAAAGGCCAATGAACTTAATGAGACTTTCAAGGAAATGAACAAGACCTTTGAGGATATGAACAAGACCCTCAAGAATATGAACGAGACCCTCGAGGATATGAACAAGACCTACCAGGATATGAAAAAGGACCACTAGAAATTAAGCATACACTGACTGAAATAAAAAATATTATACAAAGACCTAAAAACAGTCCAGACGACTGCAAGAACCAAGTCAAAGATTTGAAATACAAAGAAGCAAAATCCACTCAGCCGGAAAAGCAAGAAGCCAAAAGAATCCAAAAATCGAAGATAGATTAAGGGGCCTCTGGAATAACCTCAAGCATACCAATATCTGAATTATTGGGGTGCCAGAAAAAGAGAGAGAGCAAGATAATCAAAACCTATTTGAAGAAATAGTGACCAAAAACTTCCCACACCTGGTGAAAGAAATTGACTTAAAAGCCCAAGAAGTGCACAGAACCCCAAAGTATAGGAATCTAAAGAAGACCACACTGAGACACATCATAATAAAAATGCCAAGGGCAAAAAAAAAGAGAGAGAATATTAAAAGCAGCAAGAGAAAAACAGTTGGTTACCTACAGGGGAGCACCCATATGATTGTCAGTGGATTTCTCAACAAAAACGATGCAGGCCAGATGGGAGTGGCAAGAAGTATTGAAAGTAATGAACAGCAAGAATCTACAACCAAGATTACTCTACTCAGCAAAGCTATCATTCAGAATTGAAGGTCAGATAAAGTGCTTCGCAGATAAGAAAAAGCTAAAGGAATTCATCACCACCAAACCAATATTATATGAATTGCTGAAAGATATTCTATAAGAAGAAGAAGAAGAAAAAGGTAAAAATATAAATTATGAACAACAAATACAATCTATCAACAAATGAATCAAAAAATCAAGTGAATTAATAATCTGATGAAGAGGATAAACTGGTGGATATAACAAAATCATGGGCATAGAAAGGGAATTGACTGACAATTCTTGGGGAGAAAAGGGGTGCAGGAGGTGCAGCAAGAGACTGGACAAAAATTATGCACCTATGGGAGAGGACAGTGTGGGGGAGGTGAGGGCGGAGAGTGGGATGGGTACTGGGTGGAGGGGAGTTATGGGGGGGGAGAAAGGAAAACAATGTAATTAATAAACTGAACAATAAAGATTTAAAAAATAAAAAATAATAAAAAATAAAATTAGTTTCCATATTTTCTATTAATTACTGGCTGATATTAAAAGTCCTCCACAAGGAACTCAAAGCTTTCCGTAATATGAAACCAGTCCACACTATTTGTTCTATCTTATTTCCTCTGTTAAAATTCCTTCATTCATCTTCATACGCACCATAATGTGCTTCAAAGTAATTTGCTAAATGGTACGCACTCAGTAACAATTCAGGGAATGGGCACAGTCTCCCTAGAACGGTATGGGCACACAGCATAAAGCAAAATTCTCTGCAGGTCAGACAGCTTTTTGTGTTGCTTTTGTTGTTGTTGTGAATCCTCACCCAAGAATATTTTTCCATTGATTTGTAAAAGGAGTAGGAAGGAGGGGGAGAGACAGAGAGAGAAAGAGAGACATCAATGAGAGAGAGAGAGAGACATCGATTGGTTGCCTCTCGCATGCATCCCAACTGGCGATCAAGCTGCAACCCAGGCACATGCCTGTGACCAGAATCAAACCCTGGATCCTTCAGTCAGAGGGCAGATGCTCTATCCACAGAACCAAACCAGCTAGGACCACACAGTTTATAGTAACACAAAGTTACTGGCACCTCATTCCATGATTCTCAGAAACCTGATCTGAAGACAAGTAAGACATCTGTTGTTGTCAGCACTGAAAATGCACCTGGTGCTTTTGCAATACTTGAAACAACATAAAAAGTTTTTTCTTAAATGTTTTTTAATTCTCCCTAAAAATATTTCATTAATGTGCAGAATGCTTTGCTCAGCAAAGTTAATGTCAATGACTCTGTTCAATAAACGAAAGTATTAAGTTCAAATTGGCAGTTTGCTGATAAACATATATAAAATCTGTACATCTTGTAACTACAACTACCAACCCATTGATTATGTAAATAACTAACTCTGAGAGCAAGGCTGAAACAGGAACAAAGAGAAACTGGTAATGTCACGAATACAGATGTTTTGTTGGAAAACCTTATCAAAAGATATAGATATAGCACAGGGTCCTACTCCGCTTCATTATTGAATGATTCCACCAAGCTCAATTGCATTGACAAAAGGTTTTGATATTTATATGGAAGATATTTTGAACAAATTTAATGAAGTTGTTACAAAATAATGTTGAACTACTCTATATAAAACAATTATATAGAAATTGTTCCTTGCATTGGTTAGAGAATTACGCATCTATAATGTTTCTAAATAGTTACTTAATCAGAAAATCAGCATAAGTTATATTTATCTTAATTGCAAAGAAAGATATAATCCTGGCTAGCCTGGATCAGGGGCTGAGCATCAATCTGTGAACGAGGAAGTCAAGAATCAGTTCCCAGTGAGGGCACGTGCCCAGGCTGCAGACTCAATTCTCAGTGTGGGGTGTACAGAAGACAGCCAATCAATGACTTTCTCGCATTATTGATGCTTCTCTTTCTCCCCCTCCCTTCCTCTCTGAAATCAATATAAAAATATATTTTTAAAAGAGAAATATAGGAAAATTTTCCAATACAATGACTTTAAAAAAATTAACTATTAGCTTGAAAGCCAATCGGTCAAACAGTAACAAATCCAAATGTTCTACCTCTGGCCACAATGGGAATTTGAGCCTGGCAGCAAAGCAAATCTTCTGTGGCCCATTGTGAAATGGTTCAGGTTGCAAAAGGACGTTACTTCAATAGCTAATAAGATCTAAGCATATGTTTCATTATTTAGTTGAAAAGAGTAAGGCACTTCCTGCCAGTGTGGTCAAAACCATATTTTGGCCATACTTAAGGGTGTGGTATTGATGGGCTAAGAGAAAACATCTGAGGAAATTACATGAGCTGGGAGTCACAACAGTGTGTCTCCAGTCCAAGTATGCCACTACCCATGAGGCCATGGGTCCTTCAAGTAGTGTCTGTCCTTTATTTACCTATCTACAAATCTGGGATAATATTATACTCCCTCCCCTATTTTCCTCCTTCCTCATTTCTTTCAGTAATAATCCTGATCCTCTAGTCCTACTATAGAGGGTGAAATATTCCATGAATAGGGAGGAAAGCCAGGGTCATTTTCCCATTAATAATTAATATGTATGTTGTTTTTGGAGAGGAACCAAGATGGCAGCATAGGTAAACACCTATTGTGCTGCCCCGTGCAACAATTCCAAAACTACAACATAACAACAAGACAAATATCATCCAGAATCACCGGAAAGCTGGCTGAGTGAAAATTCCACAAATAAAAGTAAAGGTGGGGCACTGAGACTCAGAGGAGCGGCGAGGCGCAGCCTTGAAGACATGCATGGAGCCAGAGGTTCGGAGCTGTGGGGCGCGGGTGGGCTGTAGGGCTGGCAGCAGCAATCATAGCTGGATTTCTCCAACGGGGAGGGCAGAGACGTCCCACTGCACAGATTCCCCAGTGCCAGGCGAGGTCCGAGATCCAGGGTATGCACCCTAAAAGCCGGGTGCAGCAGAGGTCTCCGAGTCTGAGGAGAGCCCACGTAGCCTGGAACAGCAGTTTGCGCGCGTAAAGTGCGCGACAGCACAGACGCGTGACTTGCTCCCTGGCGACTTGCCCCCTGGTTCGGGAGACCACCGGACTGCTTTATTTTACAACCCTGGGTGAGACTGTGGGTGTGCAGACTCACTTGGGGAGAGGCAGAGTTGTCTGGCAAGGGGTAGAGACCAGCAGCGGCTTTCTCTTGGAGGTGCCTACAGCCATTACCACCCAACACAGAAACCCGTGCGCCGCATAGGATGTAGCTGATGCTGACGCTGCCTGCTCAGCTCAGAGACTCCACCCATCCAACCTGAACACAGTTTCCCTTCATAGCCAATTGGCCTGGAGGTCAAACCCTCCTAGGGCTAACAACAACAAGCTGGGCTTAAATTCAAAAATACTGTACAATCCATAAAGGATTGCAGTAAGAGTATCCACCTCAGGTAACTGGGGAGGCTGAGCCACTGTCCCTTAGAAGACATCTACCACATAAAGCAGCCACCATGCAGAGACATGGAAAGAAATCAAGTGTGAAAGAAATGGAGGGAAAAAGACGACTAGACATAGAGTTCAAAACCATGGTTATAAGGCTTTTCAAGAGGCTCCTAAAAAAGGCCACCAATGAACTTAATGAGAACTACGAGGAAATGAACAAGACCTACAAGGAAATGAACAAGACTTACGAGGAAATGAATGAGACCCTCAAGGATATGAAAAAGGACCAACTAGAAATCAAGCATATACTGACTGAAAAAATATTACACAAAGTTCTAAAAGCAGTCCAGCAGTCCACAAGAACCAAGTCAAAGATTTGAAATACAAAGAAGCAAAATCCACTCGGCTGGAAAAGCAAGAAACAAAAAGAATCCAGATAATTGAAGATAGTGTAAGGGGCCTCTGAGACAACCTCAAGCATACCAACATCCGAATTATGGGGGTGCCAGAAAAAGAGAGAGAGCAAGGTAATGAAAACCTACTTGAAGAAATAGTGACTGAAAACTTCCCCCACCTGGTGAAAGAAATTGACTTAAAAGTCCAGGAAGCACACAGAACCCCAAAATATAGGAATCTAAAGAGGACCACACCAAGACACATCATAATTAAAATGCCAAGAACAAAAGACAAAGAGAGAATATTAAAAGCAGCAAAAGAAAAACAGTTAGTTACCTATAAGGAAGCACCCATATGATTGTCAGCAGATTTCTCAACAGAAACGATGCAGGCCAGACGGGAATGGCAAGAAATATTCAAAGTGATGAACAGCAAGAATCTACAACCAAGATTACTCTATCCAGCAAAGCTATCATTCAGAATTGAAGGTCAGATAAAGTGCTTCACAGATCAGAAAAAGGTAAAGGAGTTCATTACCACCAAACCAATATTATATGAAATGCTGAAAGATATTCTTTAAGAGGAAGAAGAAAAATATAAAAATATAAATTATGAAAAACAAATACACATCTATCAACAAATGAATATAAAAATCAAGGGAATTAATAATCTGATGAACAGGATAAACTGGTGAATATAACAGAATCATGGACATAGAGAGGGAATGGACAGACAATCCTTGGGGAGAAAAAGGGGTGTGGGAACTGCAGCAAGACACTGGACAAAAATCTTGCAACAATGGGAAAGGACAGTGGGGAGGGGAAGGTGAGGGCAGAGGATGGGATGGATACAGGTTGGAGGGGAGTTATAGAGGGATAAGAAAGGGGGAACAATGTAATTAATAAACTGAACAATACAGAAAAAATAATATGTATGTTGTTCTTTACACTTAATAACTATTTTGTAACTTTTAAAAACTTCACACCATTTTAAAGCTGGTAAAATTAGGACCAGAGAAATTAGTTAACTCACACAGGTGACATGGCAGAGGCAGATCTTGAACCCTAGACCTTCTGACTAATATATATAGTGTTCCTCATATAAAACGTTGGCTCACTACAAAACAAGTAGGGATCACCTTACTTAAGTAGGGTATGGTTAAAATGGGACCATGCTCAGTACAAAATTTCTGAGTTCTCAAAGGAAATATTTAATCATCGATCTACCTTGCTCCTTAATAGTACCTCCAAAAAAAGCAAGAAGTGTAGCAATTCAACCTCATTCCATCACATGTACCAAAGGAGGGAATATATGTGTGTGTGTACATATATATATATATATATATGTATATTAGAGGCCTAGTGCACAAAATTCATGCACGGGGGCAGGGGGTGCACCTCTTCAATCTGGGACTCCTAGAGGGATGTCTGACCGCCCGTTTAGGCCTGATCCTATTGGGAACGGGCCTAAACGGGCGGTCAGACATCCTTCTCACAATCCAGGACTACTGGCTCCAAACTGCTCACCTGCCTGCCTCCCTGATTGCCCCTAACCGCTTCTGCCTGCCAGCCTGATCACCCGCTAACCACTACTCTGCCAGCCTAATTGATGTCTAACTGCTCCCCTACCAGCCTGTTTGCCCCCAACTTATCTCCTCTGCCAGCCTGATCACCCCTAACTGCCCTCTCCTGCAGGCTTGATTGCCCCCAACTGCCCTCCCTTGCAGGCCTGGTCCCTCCCAACTGCCCTCCCCTGCTGGCCTGATCACCCACAACTGCCCTCCCTTGCAGAGCCTGGAACCTCCCAACGGCCATCCCCTGCTGACCATCTTGTGGTGGCCATCTTGTGCTCACATGGGGGCAGGATCTTTGACCACATGGGGCAGCCCTCTTGTGTGTTGGAGTGATGGTCAATCTGAAAATTACTCTTTTATTAGATAGGGTAGAGGCCTGATGCATGGGTGGGGGCCAGCTGGTTTGCCCTAAAGAGTGTCCCAGATCAGGGTGGGAGTTCCCTTGGGGTGAGGAGCAGCCTGGGTGCGGAACCTGTGGAGGTTTGCAGGCTGGCCACGCTCCCTAGCGACCCAAGCGGAGGCCCCAGTATCTGGGATTAATCTATGTCTACAATGGAAACTTTGTAGCCTAGACTGGAGGCCTAGGCCAGCAACAGCAGGCTTAAAGCTTAGTTTCTTCTGTTGCCAGGGAAACCCAAGCCTCTGTTCTCTCCAGCTCAGTGGCTGCCGCCACTTCTGTATCTTTTGTAATTGAAACGTTGTAACATTGAATAGAGGCCAAGGCCCACAAAGTCAGGTGGAAAGCTTGGCTTCCTCTGTTGCCAAGGAAACCCAAGCCTTCCTCCTGCTCTCAGTGGCAGCAGCCATCTTGGTTGGGGTTTATTTGCATAATCTGCTCCTGATTGGCTGGTGGACGTGTCTTGTGGGCGCGACTTGTGGGTGTGGAGAAGGTATGGTCAAATTTGCATATTACTTTTATTAGATTATATATATATATGAAATTTAAAATGCCAAGAAGAGGTATTACATACGTATAAAATAAAATGGTGAGACAATGACCAACTCCAATGCCTAAAAACAGAAGTTGTTCGCAAAATTCAAAGGATTTTCAGGGTTGGCAAGGGAAGGGGGATGATGGGGTACTTGTTAGTTGATCTTTGGTGAAAGGTCTTCTAATTCAATCCCTCATTCCAAAGATGAGACTGAGGGCCAGAGGAGCAATGTTTACATTCCTTCAGCTATCAGCTCTATGGGTGTTCCTTGGATGATGAGTTACCTCAGGCATGTTGCCTTCCGTAGCAGAAATGCTCCTATGCTGCTCCTGACATTTCATTCTTTCCCCAGGGTTTTCGTCCTTTCAAAAAGCTCTCTAATCTTTCTCAGCTCAATTTTTATACATAAATGAATCCTGCTCTGTAAACACTATATAGTATTTTTGATGACTAAGGCTCTCCAGAGCCTCTGAGCCATTCTGAACAGCAATTATCACCCAGGGGCAATGAATGTAGATGCAGAAATCCAGAGAAAACTGGGCTGGATGTCCTCTGAGCCTGGAAATCCCTTAGCAGGATGTTTGACTTTATGTTTCTGTGCATTTGTACCTGTGCACATGTATGCACATGGAAAACTAATCCCAGACACAAGTAATGTGCTATTTACCATCAAAGATGAGTGAAATAAGCTTTTTCACAACGGGTTTGCCGCCAGAACACAGGTATCGTGAAAACCACCATTCACTCAAACCCAAGATGGGAAAGGAAAAGACTCACATCAACATCGTCGTCATTGGACACGTAGATTCCAGCGAGTCTACCACTACTGGCCATCTGATCTACAAATGTGGTGGGATCAACAAAAGAACCATCGAGAAATTTGAGAAGGAGGCTGCTGAGATGGGGAAGGGCTCCTTCAAGTATGCCTAGGTCTGGATAAACTGAAAGCCGAACGGGAACGAGGTATCACCACTGATATCTCTCTGTGGAAATTCAAGACCAGCAAGTATTATGTGACCATCACTGATGCCCCGGGGCACAGAGACTTCATTAAGAACATGATTACAGGCACATCTCAGGCTGACTGTGCTGTCCTGATTGTTGCTGCTGGTGTTGGTGAATTTGAAGCAGGCATTTCCAAGAATGGACAGACCCGTGAGCATGCCCTTCTGGCCTACACACTGGGTGTGAAACAGCTGATTGTTGGTGTTAACAAGATGGATTCCACGAGCCACCCTACAGCCAGAAAAGATACGAGGAAATTGTTAAAGAAGTCAGCACCTACATTAAGAAAATTGGCTACAACCCTGACACAGTAGCATTTGTGCCAATTTCTGGTTGGAATGGTGACAGCATGCTGGAGCCAAGTGCCAATATGCCTTGCTTCAAGGGATGGAAGGTCACCCGTAAAGATGGCAATGCCAGTGGAACCACACTGCTTGAAGCTCTGGATTGCATCCTGCCACCAACTCGTCCAACTGACAAGCCCCTGCGTCTGCCCCTCCAGGATGTCTATAAAGTTGGTGGTACTGGTACTGTCCCTGTGGGCAGAGTGGAGACTGGTGTTCTGAAGCTCGGCATGGTGATCACCTTTGCTTTGGTCAATGTTACAACTAAAGTAAAGTCTGTTGAAATGCACCATGAAGCTTTGAGTGAAGCTCTTCCTGGGGACAATGTGGACTTCAATGTCAAGAACGTGTCTGTCAAAGATGTTCGCTGTGGCAATGTGGCTGGTGACAGCAAAAATGATCCACCAATGGAAGCAGCTGGCTTCACAGCTCAGGTGATTATCCTGAACCACCCAGGCCAGATCGGTGCTGGATATGCACCTGTGCTGGATTGTCACACAGCTCACAATGCTTGCAAATTTGCTGAGCTGAAGGAGATTGATTATCGTTCTGGGAAAAAGCTGGAAGATGGCCCCAAGTTTTTGAAATCTGGTGATGCTGCCATTGTTGATATGATTCCTGCCAAGCCCATGTGTGTTGAGAGCTTCTCTGACTCCCCTCCTCTGGGCCGGTTCGCTGTTCGTGACCTGAGACAGACAGTGGCTGTGGGTGTCATCAAAGCAGTGGACAAGAAGGCAGCTGGAGCTGGCAAAGTCACCAAGTCCGCCCAGATAGCTCAGAAGGCTAAATGAATTTTCCCAAAACCTGCCACTCCAGTCTTAATCAGTGGTGGAAGAACGGTCTTAGAACTGTTTGTCTCAATTGGCCATTTAAGTTTAATAGTAGAAGACTGGTTAATGATTACAACACATCATAAAACCTTCAGAAGAAAAGGAGAATGTTTTGTGGACCATTTGGTTCTTTTGTGTGAGTGGCAGTTTTTAAGTTATTCGTTTTTAAAATCAATACTTTTTAAATGGAAACAACATGACCAAAAATCTGTCACAGAATTTTGAGACCCATTAAAATAACAAAGTTTAATGAGAAACCTGTGTGTTCTTTTGGCCAACACTGTAACTTTCTGTTATACTACTTAGGTAAAAGACTTCAGAATTGCCCATGACCTATTTCCAGGGTTATATCTGCTGATGCTTAACAATTGGATAGTTCTGTTAACATTTTTTTCCTGGGTGGGAACTCAGGGGGTTTTTGTGGGAATTTTTTCCCCACTGAATCACCTGTCTCTTCATGGTAAAAGCTATGGGAAAGGGGCATGTTGGTGTAACACTAGTAGGTTAGGACAGGTAAGCAAAGGGTAACTTTGTGTTTGTAAGCTAGTTTCTAAAGGCCAAATTCTATAAAGGCCACACGTTAACATAAAATTTTGTAGTTACATCAATGTTGAGTAAATCTGTCGGTATGTCAATTTTCGTTTTCCAATTTTACTGGATGTGAATTCACACTTACAAATGTTGCGGTAGTTTAAGAACCTGGCAAGAGGTTTGAATAGTATTGAGCACTGTCTTGCTGCAGTTACTGTATCCAAATTCTAGGAAAAATAAATTGATGCTGGGAGTTGGGGAAAAAAAAAGAGGAGTGGAACAAAAACCGTCCTTTTAACTGAGAGACTCGGTGACATGTCGTTTCACTGCACCACGCTTCAAATACATGAAACTATTAACACTTAAAATGCACCCCCTCCCCGCCAAGAGTTGTAATAAATAGACATATCTGAGGTTGAAAAATAAATGAAGAATAAGTAAATCAGAGATAAATAGTTTTAATCCTCAGGCAACACGGACTCAGGTGAAATCACATGTATAATGTGTTACTCTTAAAGCAACGACACCTTTATCACGTACATTGAGTCCCCAGGCCTCCTTCAGTGTAGAGGAGATAATCCCTTAGCCCTTCCTTCACATAAATGTCTCCTGCCTTCTCTTTCATTTTCCCACTTCCTGTTAGCCACACTCTTTCTCGCTTTTCACTCTTCAAATCAATTTCCCCCAGATATTCTTTCCTATAAAAGTATCCACACATCCTGAGTCCTAGCTTCCCTCTTCCACCTTAGATTCCTTTCCTGGGTGTCTCATAAAGTGGGCACTGTCATAGCCACTAGTCTCTACTTCCCAAACACTGTGCTAACATAACACATGCATCCCGTCATTAAGCCTCATGACTTGTAACTCTCATAGAAGTTCATAAACGTGTCAGGAACACAAGCAGCCTACTGGGGGCCACAGAGGATAGGAACCCTCTGTGTTCTCAGTTTGGCACCGTGCCAGGCTCATAGCAGAAGCTTTAAAAATACTGAGAGGAAACCAAGATGGCAACATAGGTAAACATCTGAACTTGCTGCCTCGCACAACCACTTCAAAACTACAACTAAAAGACAAAACAGACATCATCCAGAACCACAGGAAGGCTGGCTGAGTGGAAATTCTATGACTAGAAGGGAAGAGAAAAGCACACTGAGACTCAGAGGAGCTGAAGAAGTAAAGTGCAAAGGTATGGAGGCACGCACACGGAAAGGGCTGGTAACAGTATGCGGCTGGCTTCTTCAATCCACAGGGAGTCACAAGCTCCTGACTGCTCTGCACTCCAGTTCCAGGTGAGACTTTGGGACTCAGACTCATATGGGGAGAAAATGGACCATCTGGCAGCGGGCAGAACTCGAGGGCAGCTTTCTCTCCGAGGTGCTTGCAGTGATTACCAAGGGACACTGAGACCTGGGGACCTCTTAGGAAAGGGCTGATGGGAAGCCATTGCTGTTTGCTCCACCCTGAGACTCTGCCCCACCCCAGCTGTGAGCAGAGGCTTTTGCATATGAATGGCCTGGTCCTTTGAAATCAAAACTTGCCTAACAAACTGCAGCTGAGTCAGAGATATCCAGAACATCCAAAAGAAGGCCCAAGGCCCCACAGAAGCTTGCATTGCTTCACAGCTGGGCCTCACCTGGGTACCTCCAAAACTCAAAAAAAAAAAAAAGAAGAGGAATCTGCAGATCTCTCCATAGCTCCTGCTGGGTGGCCTTAGGCAGAGGCTAAATTAGCACCTCCTTGGAGACCCAAGAACCAGTGTACCTAGGGGTCAGAGTAGGACCATACAGATTACCACTCCTCAGATCCATAAGGGACACATTCAGGGGGCAGACTCAGTGTGCACCAAAGCCCCACTAAAGCAAGTCTTGCCTCATAAGGGTGTCTCCAGCACAGAAATTCTCCCATCATAGACACAGCTGAGCCTCACAGCCAATTGGCCTGGTCAATTCCTCTCAGTGATACCAACAACAATCAAGTCTTAACTACAACAAGACTGTGCACACAACCCACAAAGGGGTGCACCAAAAGTGTTCATTTCAGGTAACTGGGGAGGCTGAGCCACTGGGCCCTATATGACACCTAGCACACAAAGCCACTCTATCAATATTTACTTATATATTCAACACAGAGAAGCAGCCAAAATGTGGAGACAAAGAAACAGGTCATAAATGAAAGAAATGGAGGAAAGCAAACAATTGGATGTAGAGTTCAAAATCATGGTTATAAGGTTTTTTAAGAATTTTCTAGAAACCACTGATAAATTTAGTAAGAACCTCAAGGATATGAAAAAGGACCAACTAGAAAGTAAGCATACACTGAATGAAATAAAGAATAATATACAGAGATCCAGCAGCAGACTAGAGGATCACAAGAATCAAGTCAAAGATTTGAAATTCAAAGAAGCAAAAAGCACCCAACTGGAAAAGAAAAAAGAAAAAAGAATCCAAAAATATGAAGACAGTGTAAGGAGCCTCTGGGACAACTTTAAGCATAACAACATCAGAATTATGGGGGTGCCAGAAGAAGAGAGAAAGCAATATACTTAAAACCTATTTGAAGAATAATAACAGAAAACTTTTCCCATCTGATGAAAGAAATAGACTTACAAGTCCAGGAAGCACAGAGAACCCCAAACAAAAGGAATCCAAAGAGGACCACACCAAGACACATCATAATTAAAATGCCAAGAGCAAAAGATTAAGAGAGAATATTCAAAGCAAAAGAGAAAAAGTTAGTTACCTACAAGGGAATACCCATACGAATGTTAGCTGATTTCTAAACAGAAACTATGCAGGCCAGAAGGGAGTGGCAAGAAATATTCAAAATGATGAATAATAAGAACCTACAACCAAGATTAATCTACCCAGCAAAGCTATCATTCAGGATTGAAGGTCAGATAAAGAGCTTCACAGATTAAAAAAAAAAACAAAAGCTAAAGGAGTTCATCACTGCCAAACCAATATTATATGAAAGGCTGAAAGGTATTCTTTAAGAAGAGGAAGAAGAAGAAAAAGGTAAAGATAAAAATTATGAACAACAAATACATATTTCTATTATAGAAGATATATACCAACAGAAATGGCGGCATCCACAGAGCTAGAGAGAGCAAAGGCTAGAGTTGCCCAGGTGATAGAGGAAGCCAAATTTCTGCAGCCCTAGTGCCTAGGCCTCCACTCTAGGCTATAAAGTTTCAATTATATAAGTTAAATAAACCCAAACAGAAATGGCTGTCACCACAGAGCAAGCAGAAGGCGTGGCTCCACTCCAGGCTACAAAGTTTCAATTGTAGAACATAAATTAATCCCAGATCCAAAGGCCTCTGCTTAGGTCACTGGGGGGAGTAGCCAGCTGCAAACCACCACAAGCCCCTCGCCCAGGCCTCTCCACACCCCAAGGGAACCCCCACCCTGATCCGGGATATTCTTCAGGGCAAACCAGCTGGTCCCACCCATGCACCAGGCCTCTATCCTATCTAATAAAAGAGCTATTTTCAGATTGACCATCACTCCAACACATAAGAGGGCTGCCCCCATGTGGACACAAGATGGCCACCATAAGATGGCCAGCAGGGGAGGGCCATTGAGAGGTTCCAGGCCTCCAAGGGAAGGCAGTTGGGGGCGATCAGGCCAGCAGGGGAGGGCAGTTGGGAGGGACCAGGCCGGCAGAGGAGGGAAGTTGGAAGCAAACAGGTTGGCAGAAGAGCAGTTAGACATCAACTAGGCTGGCAGGGTAGTGGTTAGGGGGTGATCAGGCTGGCAGGCAGAAGTGGTTAGGGGCAATCAGGGAGGCAGGCAGGTGAGCAATTTGGAGCCAGCAGTCCTGGATTGTGAGAATGATGTCCGACTGCCCATTTAGGCTCAATCCTGGTAGTCAGGCATCCCTCAAGGGGTCCCAGATTGGAGAGGGTGCTGGCTGGGCTGAGGGACATCCCCCGCCTCCTGTGCACAAATTTCGTGCAGTAGGCCTCGAGTATAATACAAAACATCAATGTAGAGGATGTAAATATATGACATACATAATACACATATTTACTACATATTCAAAAGGAAATAAGAGGAATAAACTAATAAAATGTGACCTGTAGAAGGAGCGAGAACTGGAGAAAAGCGGATGGAAGCAAGGCCTCTCTGAATGTCCTCTCCTTGATGGTTTTCACTCTCAAATCTTATAACTGTCTTACATAATTTAAAAAAAACAAATATGTGACTTAAAAACATAAAGTAATCCCTAAAGATGAAAATAAATAAAAGTAAATAAACTCCACATCAGATCAGGTTGGGAGCATAGCCCAAACAGAGAAGAATTATTTCAAATAAGTTTAGGTCATGGTATTTTGCATATTCACAAGAGACAGCCTCTGGACAAAAAGAACCACAAACAAATCTAAAACTGCATTACACATTTCATCATTAGTAACACACATACACACACACACACACACACATACACACACACACGTGCGTATATATACACACTTGTAGCTATATTAAAGTCATTAGGAAGAATGATTTTCAGCATTAGAGCAAAGAGTAGCCTATAATCTTAAATGTGAAGCAGAAATATCAATGCAACCTCAAGACTTGTTTACTCTTTTTATTAACAAAGGTCCTAGAAACAATGACTACCTCGTAGCAGTGAGCACCCCTAGTGTCCAACTTGGGGATCTCCAAATCTCATTTTCTCTCAAAAAAATCATTTTCCCTGGACATGAAATAATTTCTAAAACAAAATTCATAGATTTTCTTTCTAAATTCAAGCATTTCCAATAATTTGATTAAAATATGTTAACATTTATGCAAGGAGAATCTATATTTCACGTTATCAGCGTTCAAAAACCTAACACTTTAAGACTCATGCCAACCCATAAAAAGATTTATGCAGATGTACATGTGAATGCCATTGTCTATTTTATCCTTTTTAACTTAGAACAATAAAAACATGAATCAATGCAAAGTTCTCCCTTTCCAAAACACAGTTGGTAAATTCACACAGCAATATAATCTGAATTATTATTATTATTTTTTAAAAAAACATTCAAAGCCTTCCTCCTCCTGAAATTTGGGGGAAGGTATCTGTTAATGAACTTCACACTTTGATGTCAGAGTGAATGTTAGTTCTCTTCACTCATTGCATTTCCGTTTAGTGGTCAAGATTATCATGATTTGAAGGCGCTCTCACAGCGGTGCCTTACCAGTGTAGATGCTGGCATTGGAAGCCGGAATACCAAACTGTGACTCGATGAACTTGGGAATGAAGGTAATGAAAGCAGTTACAATGGCACTCTCAGCTGTGTATGACAAACTCACAAAAAGGAATGTCATGTTGCTTAAGATCCTGACAGCTGCTCTTGGTAGGTCTACAAAATGACAAAAATGACAAATGAATGTTATAAACAAGGGATGGAAAAGAAAATAAAACTGAATTGTTTTTGAAATGAACTGGAAATAGCCATTCAGCAATACTTGAGAACATTAAATAAAAAATAAAAATTGAAAAACCTGATGACCGATTAGAAATTATCTCCTTTATTAAACAGATTTTGTTTTTTTTTTAATTTTCAAAAAGATAAAGAAATTTAATAAAGTTTTTTAAAACATGCCCATATGCAAATATTCTTATAAGTATCCAACCTATGATAAATTAATTTGCATTTAATTTATTAAAACAATGCTATTCTTTGTTACGACTCCAAAGTCTACTAAATGTGTAAAGTACCTGCAGCATAACTAAATTACAGTTTTCACTTCACCCAACTAAAACTCCCCTGAGACAATGACATCTGGGTGCCATCTCCCTGGCACCCGTTGGCACCCAGAGCAGGGGAACTGGCACGTGACTGGACAGCTGCTGGCCCAGCCTCAGGAAATAATGCAGCTACAAGGGCACATGGGTAAGGTCACCAGGGACTTTGGAACGAAGAGAACTCTCCAAAGGAGCAGGACAGCCCAGAGCTGGAGGCTCTCACCTGCCCAGCTTGCCTTTCAAGGAAGAAAGAAGTCTATTCCTCGACTGTAGGCATTTATTTCACAGGCCATCCCCAATATATGCCTCAAGATGTATGTGCAAGTATTTTCATATCAGCATTCATTGCTTATAACAGCAAAATTTTAGGAAAAAACACCTTAATGTCCATTAATGGAAAGTGTTTGAATTATGGCACAATCCATATAATAAAATACTATGCAGTAATTACACCTAGCATAAAAGGAACTCCAATCAATGTTTGTATTAAATAAAGCCAGCTGCTGCAGAAACATACATGTGTATAAATATGTAACATATCATATATTCATGTATGTTTCTATAATGTGTTTATATTATATTTAATTATAATTGCATATATTTACATTTTATACTAATTTATCATATATCATCTATCATATTTATAATATTTATGTAAAAATAAAAAACAAAAAATATATTTATATGTAGTCAAATGTATACATCTCAATAAATATAACAGAAATTTTGTGAATGGAAAATTCATTTAAAAAATTACAGGAAATTTTTGTACCTATAGTTTTATATTTTTTGCATGTTTATCATGTGAACTAACTCACATTCATGTAATGTTTACATACCTTCAAGGAAAAGGTCAGCTGCATTATTTTACAGTCAGTCATTTCAGTGATTAGAACAGTTATTTTACACTATGACATAGTCAGTTCATAAAAATTAAGCAGCAACTGTTATTAAAGCTATCATTTATAGGCTATTCACAGTTATTTAAAACTTCAGAAGGCAAGACTACTCACTATTATCATTTTTAACTGTAAATTAATTTGTATGTTCTGTAGCTTAATTTAGTTAAAGTTTAAATGAACATTTTAAAGAGAAAATTAAGATGCAAACTTAATTTTTTAACGTGGAAAAACACACCAGAAAAAACATATAATCGAAGTACTTCATAAAATTTGCCACTGTTCTCTTATAAACACTGTTAAAAATGTCATATTCAAACTTTAAAAATTAGAAAGTTAAGATTTCATATCAACATTTAAAGATTCAGCTATTATATTAAGTTTACTGTTATATTAAAAAGCCAATGTGTTAAATCTGAAACATCTGGGAAAAATATAAAATAAATTATTTTAATCCAAGAAGATAACATGAATCACTTGAACATTTTAAAAGATATTATTTATATCAAGCTGGTTTTTCTTTTATACCCATTTGGTATGGTAAAGTAACCTTCTAATTTCAAAGGTAACTAAAAATACATGTGATGTTTCTCCCTTCTCTTTCATTTAAAAAAAAAAAAAGCCTGCTATTATTTAAGAAGAATTTATTCAAAGTTCAGACTTTTCAACAACTTCAGGTTATTTTCCTTTATTCTTTCCCCTTCCTCCTTCCCCTTTGCTGGGCTAACTTTCAGCTTACAAGACCTGCAGGTACCCAGGGTTGTGTCTTTGGCTGGTGGGGCTGGACACAGGGGGAGTGAGCAAGTAAGTCTAGACATTGAGAACAATGGGAATTTGTTTTTTAACTGCCATAGAAAGGAGGTACAAATACAGAAAGGAGACAGTCAGGTATAAGATTGGAACTGGAAGTACTGATATAAATTCATGAGATGATACATACATACATACAATGATAATCAATGATAGATAATAAATTATGTGTATGTGTCCCATCAGAGTGAAGCAAAAGTAGGTTTACAGTTGTGAATATGTGAAACAGTTTATCTTATATTATTAATTACTGTATCATTTTCCATATAAACAGCTATAAACCTGCTTTTGCCCCACCCTGTATATACATTTCCTAACTCTGCGTATTAACAGGGTTTAGATATAATGAGACGCTAGTAGCAATGAGCCCACCTAGCACCCAGTTCTTGGTTTCTCAATGTCATTTTCCACTAAAATGACATTGACCTTCTTGGAGAATTGTCTAACTTCAGAGCTGGGGCAGAGAAAATGCAAGATGAGCCTGGAAAATCTTGCTGACCAAGAAAATAAAGAAGTGCTCAAAAAATGATGGGGACATTTCAGAAAGACAGCATGAAGGATTCCCAGTGGCCAAATGTAAAACAATCTAGAGCTCAATTGATGCTAAAAATGGTAAGTTACAGTTTGACAGGAACAAGATCCAATCAATCCTCCTTATTCGCAGATTCAGTATTTGCAAATTCACCTGCTCACTAGAATGGCTCTGTAACCACAAAATCAATACTAGCAGCACAGGCCAATCGAGGATACAAAGATACGCACAAAATGGCAAGACTTGGGAGCCGCAGGATGCACATTCTTGGCTGAGGTTGGACAAGGCCCTATTGTTTCAGCTCTCACACTATAAACAAGAGTCCTTTTCACAATACATTGTTACATTTTTTGCATTTTTGTGCTTTTGGTCATTTCATTGTTTAGAATGTCCTGCCACCCCCACACATAAGTGGTTGAAGTGCTGCGTGGTGTTTCTCAGTGGAAGAGGCTGGGACATGCCTCCCAGAGAAAGTGCGTGTGTTAGATAAGCTTCTCTCAGGCAGGAGGTACAGTGCTGTTGGCCCCGGGTTCAGTGTTAATGAATCAACAATGTATGTCCAATAAGGTGTTGTTGAACAGAAAACACACATAAAGCAAGGCTACGGATTGGTGGGTTGGCCACGATGTTGTGGCAGGAATCCAGCCCTGTGTCTCCCCTGGAGCAATGTTTCAGTCTTGGCTACATCAGTGCTCCTGGTGACTCTACAGAACTATCTTCTCCAACTAATGACGACTGACACAAAGTACCTATAAACCACTTATGCTTTATAATTGAGATTTACTATTCACTTTACAGCGGAGAAACCAGGCAGATACATTCTCATCCAAGTGATGAAAGTTCACCTAACTGGTTACAAGGCCAAGCTGCACCGTGTGGCCTCTGTTACCGTGTGCTGCACACAGCACCATTTCAGCGGTAAGTCTACGAAAGGGCATTAAGTCAGGGGGTGACGTCAGTAAAGCCACGGTGAACAATATCTATGAAGTTATTGCCTTACGCTTTTTAAAAAGAAAAAGGTCATAAAAAACACACACACACACACACACACACACACACACACACACACACACACACACAAAGATGAGGAACTTACCCAGCATAACAGAGATGAAAAAGACACTAAAACTATGTGTACTTTGGGACTGGATCGTGGACACAAAGGGCCAAAGGGCATTGTTGGGATAATGGTGACATCTGAACGGCACCTACGGTCTGAGTGGTAACCTGGGATGGATGTGGATTTCCTGACTTTGCTGGTCACACAGGACTGTGTCCTTGTACTGAGGAAACACACATGAAAGTATTAGCAGGCAATAGAGCATCATGTCTTCAATTTCTCAGGTGGGTCAAAATGTCAGCAACTGGGGAATTGGGATGCAGGGTATACATGCGTTCTGTGTGCTACTTATGTGGCTTTTATATAAATCCAAAATTATTTCAAAAACATAAAGTTCTAAAACCTAAGTCAGCAAAGACGGTGCTAAATCCATCCATTTGCAGCCAGATACCTCGTTTTTATGCTGCAGGACATAGATTAGATAAGTTTCTTGGGTGTCACTTATAACTGTGTCATTGTAAAATCAAAAATGCAGCAAAACACAGGATGAAAGAGAGATGAAATCTTGACAGTGATCACTGAAAGCTAAGACCCCCTACCCTAAGGGCAAGCTGACTCTAAAACCTGAAGAAGGCTTTTAGTTCAGTCATAATGGTGTGTGACCACCACCTCTATCTAGTTTCAAAACATACATTTTCATTGTAAATAAATGTAAGTATTTATGTTCAGGAATGAGATTGAAATTCCACCTTATTGAATGTAAATATACTTTTACCTACTTTCAAATTTTCCACCAGGTGCAAAAAAAAACTGCAATTCTAAAAGGATGCAACAACGTTTCATCTTCCAAGACAGGGGTGGGGGAACCTTTTTCCTGTCAGGGGCCATTTGGATACTTGTGACATCACTCACAGGCCATACACAATTATCAGCTTAAAAGTTAGCTGCCATATTTGGTCAAACATTTAATTAACTCCTCCTAATGCCTTGGCAGGACCAGACCACACGATTTCTCAGGCCTTCCGCGGCCCACGGGCTGGATGTTCCCCATCCCTGCTCCAAGAGAAGTCGACTCTGATGCAGGCAGGTAACTTAGGAACTCCTTCCTCCTCTTCTTTCAACTTTCCTTAGGATGCACGTCTCCACTTATACTTTATTATGCCTATTTTCCCTTCAACCTCCCTTTAAGGACAAGGACTGTAACTTTTCATATATGTATCCTGAGTTCTTCATTTCTATTGTAGTTACTCAATAAAGATATTTGTGAAAGAGAAAAAGAGACAAAGAAATAGAGGAGCTTTCTTAGGATAGGTATTGCCAGCCCTCTAGCTCAACAATTAGAATGATATTGGGAGCCAGTCTCCTCCCTTCCTAAAAGTCTGACATAATACTGATTTCTTAAATAAGAAATCATGAGGGAAGTGTCACTTGAACAAGCACATAAAGTGGCTTAACTGGACTAAGTCAAACATGACATAGAATTCATAGTGGGCACAAAAAGAACAATAGTAAAAATGGAAACACCAAGAGTGGGGGTCCTTGTTATATAAAAGGTTGTGAAATTATAAAATAGCATGATTTGGTCAGAAGACAGGTGCTTTTCAAAGGCCCTAGCCTCAAGGGTGGGAAGAGAGAAGGTGAGAGGTAGAGGAGGGAACACCATACAATACTTATAGCAGTCAGGCCAGTGGGAGTCCACAGTGGCTGTAATACCTAAATTATTATATTAATCATATAATTAATTATATGGGGGGTCTGTACTTCACAATGTTTTGACATAAAGATCTTGCTGGCTAGAAAGAGATGAACTTCCAATGATCAGAAATAGCCAGGGCTCCACTGGGAACACACAGTCCCAATCACCAACTTGTCTAACTCACACACACCAAGCCAGTATTTCCTCTGCCCTAAATCACCCAGGGCCAGGTCCGAGACAACCAGAGACCACCCTGCAGCCCAGAGCCCACTGGAGTTATTCACTCCGCCTGCCTTGTCTTCCCATGGACACCTCAGTAAAGGTAGTGGCCCTGACTGCTCCCCAACTCCTATCTTTTATCTCCCAACCACACCTAGTGCTTCCCTGTGGCTCTGCATGGCATGGCATGACCCTTCTCTTGTAAGTAATAATCTTCTATAATAATAAAAGCATAATATGCTAATCAGACTGGATGCTCTTCTGGACAACCTTCAGACGAAGCCAGGGCTGCGAGGGAAGCCTGGGTCCCATGTGCCAAAGGAAGCCTGCTCTTGTACAAATTTCGTGCATTGGGCCTCTAGTGTAAGTAATAAATTATTCTTTCAATGATATATATATATATATATATATATATATATATATATATACACACACACACACACACACACACACATACATACACACACACACACACACACACACACATTCCTGAGAGGAAGGGAGAGGAAGAGACAGATAGAAACATCAATGATGAAAGGATCATTGATTGGCTGTCTCCTATATGCCCCCTACTGTGGATCAAACCCCACAACCCAGGCATGTGCCCATGACCAGATCGAACCAGGGACCAGGCCCAGGCCAACGCTCTACCCACTGATCCAAACCAGCCAGGACAATGACACTGACCTTTTCTTGACGTTATTCAGTCTCCTCCATAAAAACAAATTCGAATTCTAAAACCACTTCCATTACCCCCTTTCCACAAAATCTCTTGATCCCCTTCTTTCATAAGCACTCAACATGAGTATTAAATGTTTCCTTTACCTTAGATCTTTGAGTTTTTACTATTTGCATACTGTTAAGCTTTCTGGGGCATCGGTGAGCAGGTGGAAACACACCGTCTCCTGCAGTGGACACCTCATTAACTCTCTGAATGGCCTGTGGGTCTTACGCCAGCCTGTGCGTTCCATGGGCATAGTACAGATAAGACTTTCCAATGCCCAGGAGCATCGAGCTATTTTCAGTCTTGTCTTTCTGTAAAAGCAAAACCAAGCGGCTATTCATATGTACCATGGCCAAATCCGACCCAACTGTCCTGTCCATTCTCTCTTCATCCATTTCATTCTTGCTCATTTACTTTGAAACTAATGGTGCCCTGGGCTTCCCATGAAAGCATGCCAATTTCTCCTGCCCATCCACAACATGTGGGCCAAGGCCTTTCCTGCTGCAGAGGGAGCTCCTGAGGTACTTAGCTGCAGACAATGAACAGCAAGGGAAGCCATTGGGGTCCCAAATCCATCATTGGTGGTTGCTGGCCACAATAATATCCTACGCCCTTAAATCCAGCACTGGGTATTTCTGTATGTCTTCCCAGGGAGGTGCCATCCGACAAGTAAACCCACAGTCTACTTGCACTAAGTATAAAGGAAGTGCTTTCTTTTTTTAGGAATTCTTTGCCAGGCCTGTTACCATTTACCTTTTCCCTCTAATAAGACAAAGCATTAGAGGTAAATAAGGTATAAGTAGAGCAGAACATCAAAACCAGAGAAAAGAATTGAACTTGTCTATCAGACCCTCCCTGGGCTTTAATTTGACTCCAAAGCTAACGGCGGTTTTCTCATTAGCAGAAACTCTCTGACTTCTTCATGGAAAACAAAGCTTTGCCCATGTTCCAAGGCAGTGATTCTTACAGTGTGGTCTCTGGACCACCAGAGCCAGTATCATTTGGGAACCTGATAAACATGCATGTTCTCAGGCTCCACCCCAGGCCACCTGGATTGGACGCTCTGGGTTTGAAGAAGCCCGCATGGTGCATATGCAGGCTAAGCTGAAGAACCACTGTTCTCAAGCAATAGGGTTTTTTATGAGGGGCACTGAGCCATGCGCCTACGGCAAACTGGGAAAGTCAAGCACTGGCTTTCAATAGAAGCTGCAAACATAAAATTGAAGTGCAATTTGGCAAAGGAACTTTGCAAGAGGGCTAATGCACAAAGCTCTTGGGCATCCCTCTTTGCTGAATCAGGGACTGACCCCAGCATAGTCCATACTATGCTAATTTTTAAATGCCAAGCTCCGGGCCACATGCAATAGTCCCGGATGTTCTTGGGTAACTCTGACTGAGAACTGATTCCTTCTGCCCTTCTCAATTAGTTCCTTTCTCCATGACCTGAGGTTGGAACCCTGAAACCACCCTTAATACCTCCCTCCCCATCATTCCTGTATCAGTTGCCACATCCTACAGACACAATCTCTTCCTTTCCTCTTCATTGTTAGGATGCACTACCTCTGGCCTCTCCTGTTTGGACATGTTTTCTGAAATATATTGCTATAAGTTTTTGGTTTTTTCAATAACTTAAAGCAAATGGCCTGCACCTGCAGAATTTAAGATACACTCCCCCACCGACTCGGGCGCTCCCCTCTGCCTGGCTGACTTGTTCACCCACCAGACATCCTGCTACCTCCCAAGGATGTCCTGTTGTTCAGTCAGCTACCCCCACTGGCTGGTGCAACCCTGCCCCGGTCCCTATAGAAGAGAACACAAACACTCCCTCAGTGCCGACACTGATCTGTTGGTCTCAGCCCACTGAGAACATAATAAAAATTTCTTAAACTCTCAGTGTCTCTTGACCTGGTTCCTGTTGACAGGGACCTAACACTCATCATTCAATAATGCATTCCTCAAATATGCAGGTGGTGTAAATTCATCAGGGAACATGATGAACAAAAAAAAATTCCTTGCCTTCATTACGCTTCCTTTCTCATTGCAAAGATAATATAATAAGTAAAATATACTGTACAGTAGATAGTGATGACTGTTGAGAAAAATAAAGGAGGAAAGGCGATAAGGAGCTTTGGGGAGGAGGGAGGAGATTTTTAGATAGGATGACTAAGCGAGGCCTCACTGAAAAGGGGCGCTTTGAGTTACACACCAAAGGTGTGAGGGAACCGAAAACAAAGCCTTCCCAGCACAGGAACAGCAAGTGCAAAGGCCTGAGGAGAGACTACGCCTGGCCCGTTTGAGGAATATTCTTCAATGTGGTTGGAGTCGAATCATCAAATGGGACTGCAAGAAAGAGATGGGGTCAAACAGGTAATCAGGGGTCAGGTCGCAGCCCCGGCAGGTGGCACCGGGAAGGAACTTTTCTGTGAGTGACGCGGGAGACCACAGAGGCTCTGAGCAGAGGAGTGGTATTTGAACAGAGCCTTCCAGCTGTTGAGTTGAAGGCAATGGAAAGGGACATGGATAGAAGAGGGAGACCAGTGTAGAGGCTTTTGCCCTTTCCTTCTCTACTCGTCAAAATCATCATCACCTCTCACTTGGGCTGTGTCCATAGCTTTCCACCTGCCCCCCCCCCCCCCCCCCCCGCTTCCTCTCCACTCCTTTCCTCCATAATCTGCCCAGAGGAGGGCTGCCGACACCCACTCAGACCGCCCACCACCCGCTAGGCATGACTCCAGGTACAGGCCAGAACTCCAGCTCTCCACTCACCTTATGGCCCCATCTCCCCAGCCTCGGCCTCACATATCCACCCACCCACAATGCACGTATTCGGCACTTTCAAACACATCTGCACAGTCTGAGCTTGCCTCTGCTCTCCCACCGCCCTCTTCCACCTGCTGGAATTCTCCCTCTCTTCCAAGGTTCATGAAACCTTTCCTGATCCCTCAGAGACATGTTCCCCCGCCTACTCTGAACCTCACGCCCTGTGTCCAGCCTTTGTGGTCTTTATATATTCCGACTTGTGCCTGTTCTGTCTCCCTCAGTGGGTTATAAGCTCCCGCAGGGCAAACCCTGGCTCACTATCTTCACACCTGACACAGTGCAGAGGACAGCACTTTCTTTTTATTTTATTTTTTTGCATTTATTTTTTTATTGTTTAAAGTATTACATATAGTAGTACATAAATCTCCTTCCCCACCCCCATTGACCTTCCCCCAGCCTCTCCTACCCTCTGCAGAAGACAGCACTTTCTATAGAGGGAAGAGTTGCTTAAATAATGACGACAGCCTGGCCAGTGTGGCTCAGTGGTTAAGTATCAACTTATGAACCAGAAGGTCACGGTTTGATTCCCAGTCAGGGCATGTGCCCAGGTTGCAGGCTCATTCCCTAATAGGGGATGTACAGGAGGCAGCTGATCAATGATTCTCCCTCGTCACTGATGTTTTTATTTCCCCCTCCCTTCTTCTCTGATATCAATAAAAAATACATATATTTTAAAAATAATGGCAGCATAATCCCTTAGTGATCAAATTTCTGTAACTTTCAATGGTCTCTTTAAATCCATTAATCACTTCAGAGTAACTCTTTATGAAGTTAGTATTGCAAACATATCACACTCTAATACAGGCAAAGTTTGGCAGAGAAAAATCTGCTATATTTTATGCTTGTTCATAATGTTAACCAATTAAGCTTAAAAATATAAAAGTGGGCACAAAAAGTAAAATTGTTCTTGTGATTAACTGCCACCAAATGTTTTCCATTGAGGAAGATAAATAGTTAAATTTGGAAGACTAAAATGCTGGATTTTGAAACTCTGGAAAATTGATCCACTTAAATATTTTAAGTGTTTCTTTTTATTGATGAGTTTGGTGCAATCAATGCTAGTCTCCTTATGGATAGGTGATGCAGACACACTAAAAATTCTGCTTTCCTCCTTTGCAGTGTTTTAAAACAGCCTTATTCCTGCATAATTTATAACTAAAATCAAGAAACACGGAGTCAGAATTTCCCAATGTCTATCATTACAATGTGGAGGTGGGGTGGAAAGTATGGTACATTTTCTAGTATTCTCTGTGGTAGAACTTTCCATAAGAGTGCCATTCAATATGGCTCAAATAATTTTCTTTTTATGGAAGTATTAACTAAGCTTTCTTTCCACCTCCTCTCTGAAGAAGCTAATATTAGTATCCAAATTCTATATATTGTGTGGGGCAAAGTTAGGTTTATAGTTGTTCATATTAAAAAGTAATACAATTAATCAGTAATACAAGAATAAACAGTGTTTCCCATACTCACAACTATAAACCTACTTTTGTCCCCCATCCCCCGTATAAAATAAATATCCTAAGAAGCCTTGCCCCGGAAAACAGAATAAGGGAGCCCAGTGTTTCGGTGGCTCAGTGGTGGGTGTCAACCCATGTACCAAGAGGCCATGGTTTGATTCCCAGTCAGGGCACATGCTGGGGTTGCGAGCTTGATCCCCAGTAGGAGGCAGCCAATAGATGTTTCTCTCTCATCAATGTTTCTATCTCTCTCTCCCTTCCTCTCTCTCTAAAAATCAATAAAAATGCATCTTTTAAAGAAAGAACAGGGAAAAGAGGATCTGGGAATCAAGCTCAGACTTAACTCAAAGGAAATCTTAGTAACCATTCTTTAATTTAAGACCTTAATATTGGATGTTGGCTTTGTAACACTAATTATGTCAACAATGAAATGATTCCACCACATTTTTATTTGTTCTTTTGAAAGTCAGTTTAAATATTAGACTATACGTCTGATTTCATTTCCCAAAGTTGTAGGTATTAGATGCTCTAAAGAAAAGTCAGTACATGTAAGATAAATATGAATTAGCTCCATATATTCTAACAGAACATTATTCTAATATTATCAACATCATTGAAATCACTTTTAGCAGAACATTTTCACTTTACCAGCCCTTTAAAATAGGATTCCTTTTTCACAGGTGCCTCTGGAGGTTCCAGTCTAGATACAATTAGGGAATCCAGGACAAGTGGAAGTAATGAAAGGAACCAGCTCTTTGTCTGAATCAGGAGGTTTGGCTGCAGAAGTGACATTAGTCATCAGCATTAAGGCAGAGTACAGTGAGAAAGCTGAGGGTTTATCAGAGATACTGACAAGAAAATCAGAATAGAAACAGATGTTATATGACTCCTCTTACTCTTTCTTTTAAAAGAAGATATCCTGAACCACGATACTGAGCATGGAAAAGATGAGGGGAAGCTACCCAAGCAGCACAACAAGACGCCCAATAAAACAGTGCGTAGATTCAATTCTGAAACATAATTTTGTGATGACTTTTATCACCTTTGAATCTGCCTGCCTACGTACACATCCCCCCTAAAAGCAGGTCGTGAGATAAAGATTCGAGTCCAAGTTGTTTATGTGGGAGATTCAGGAAACATGGGGCAAGGAATGTGGACATGGTGCTGGGGCATGAGCTCAGCCTACAAAGGATGAAGAACTGTCTGGCCCATAAGCTGGGTGACCATCAGCCATGGTTAAGACTGCTTCGCTGGGAGGAGGCCAGCTGTTCATTCCTTGGCACTTGAACCTGTCTCAAGAAGAGGCCCAGCAGTTTCCCTGTCTACAAAGAAAACCTTCAGTCAAATGATGTAGGCACTGGCAATGGCCTCCACCAGGAAGACAGGCAAGTCCAGAAGGAGGTTGGGGCCCCAACAGCATCGTCTACACTGCAACCCCCAGAAGAAGGCTGTTCCCATCAACAATAGTTTCTGCTGTTGGTATTTGGTATCAATCTTCTCTCTCTTTTCTCTACTATACAGTACAACATACATTTCAGGTCATCTATTCCTAAACTATCAAACCTACAATTTTAGCTTACATATGTCGTTAGTTCTCTCCTTGAATCTACTTTACACTCTCCGTAAGATAAGATTCTGAGTCCATTCCTGTATTGTAAATTCTTTAAAATCAACCTTGATCTCAACTAATTTTTTTTTAAATAACTCTTTTGGTAGCAACCATAATAGTCCATAATAACATACATGGAAAGTGATGGGCTGGTCCACGAGGTAAAACTCAGGCATCCTGAGAATTCTTTATGTTATGAGACAAGTCGCTTGGCAGTTCCAAACATACATTGTCAGAAAAGGATGATGGGGGTGGGGAGGCCAATCTAAAAACTTAACAGGAAAGGAGCATGTCCAGTGAAATGTCACTTGGCTTGCTTTGAACAAATGCGGTCATTGAAAATAATCCGTTCTAAACATAATTGTTCTTAGGCTGCAAGAATAGTTCCATAAAATATGAGCAACTTTTTCTAGGCCCAGCAGGTATCTCTTTGCTTTCCTGTGTATGTGGTCAACATGAGGTGATATTGTACCTAGGTACATTCTGCCTAAAACAGTAAGCACTTGACACAGATCATGCTTCACAATTTCATGAAAATCGTTTCAGGGAATTCGGCAATAGCAGAAGCTGATAGGAGTGCAGCACTTTAGGTTTCTGGGATTAAAAGGATTTCTTGCCACGCAACAGATATACTGACTGCTGGACAAAGACGGGCTGGTTGAGATTCAGTTAAATTGGATAGGTGTGAGATTGCCTAATTTAGCTATAGTGAGTCATTATTTTAAGAGAAATAAAAATGGAAAAACAGACCAGTACACATCACGGAGACTTTCTGGATGTTTTTATGCTGGAATGGGAGGCCCACTCCCAGCTGCCCTTCTCTCTTCCACTTATAAGCACTTGGCTGAGCCACTGTTGAAAAAGAACCCTGTCTAGAGCTAGGTTTTATATTTATAGAAGGATCAGGCCAAAATACCAAACCCACCATTCTCCTGACACAAACCATCCATTATATAATGCAATAATAAGTATTTTTAAAAGTCAGACATCCCTAAATATAGTAAATGATATATAGAAATGTATCTCTGGATCTAAATTAGTGCTTCTCAAACTATCTGTGGGAAATAATCATTTATTATTATTTCCAATCTATCATGTACTGATACTTTTTGCAAAATCTATTAAAAATGAAGAAAATAAATTTTTAGCCCAACTGGCATGGCTCAGTGGTTGAATGTTGATCTATGAACAGGAGATCACGGTTCGATTCCTGGTCAGGACACAGGCTCAGGTTGCAGGCTCAACCTCCAGTGTGGAGCATGCAGGAGGCAGCTGATCAATGACTCTCTCTCATCATTGACATTTCTATCTCTTTCTCCCTCTCCTTTCCAATCTGAAATCAATTTTGTTAAAAAAAATTTTTTTAATATGTATAAAATATAAACCCAATTTTTTATTATCTCTATTAGATTCAACAGAGATAAAATGACTCTGTCAAATTTCTTTAAAAGTTTCCCAATGCTTACTCTCAATTTCAGCACTGATCTCGTCTCAGACCAGAAACAGCTGTGGGCAGCACCGGCCTGGGACCACAGTCTGAGTCACACTGATTGGAAGTACCGGGCACATATTTATTCAAAAGACATACTTTACCTCTGATATTCTTTCCAAATCCCATAGAAGAAACTTTTTTGTCCACGTGCTCATGATTGTTTGATTTCTCCTTCATAATGTCATCATCGCTAACAGCGTGATCAGAGCATTTTTTCTTTTTCTTCTTATGTCGTGGAGGAAGTTTTTTTGGAAAAGTAAACATTGGGAATATCACCAGAAACATTGCAATGGCACAAAGGAGGAATCCACTCCACCTAAAAAAGTGGGAAATGTGAATAGCATTTATGGCTTTTGCATTGTGAGTGAGAACAAATTAGCAAAGTAGAAGTTTGTGGTGACAAAATTCTCAAGGAGAAAAACCTTTGACCCTCATAAATTGTTAAACAGTAGGGGGTTGAACAAACTAAGGAAATATAGGAATCTCCCTTTCTGTGTGATAAATGAGAAATCCACCCGATAATTATATGCATGATAAATATTATAATGAGCGACCTAAAATTTCATTCAAGTATTTTTAAGCACATTGTAGTCCTGCTACAATGTGTATTTTATAATAAACCAATAACTCAAATTTAATTTAAAAAAATAATACAGCCCTAACCGGTTTGGCTCAGTGGATAGGGCGTCGGCCTGCGGACCTAAGGATCCCAGGTTTATTCCAGTCACAGGCATGTACCTTGGTTGCGGGCACATCTCAAGCAGGGGGTGTGCAGGAGGCAGCTGATCCATGTTTCTCTCTCATCGATGTTTCTAACCCTCTATCCCTCTCTCTTCCTCTCTGTAAAAAAACAATAAAATATATTAAAAATAATAGTAATACAGACTCTATAGCATGCTTTCTTAGAAGAAAACCATTACTATCTCCTGTTGAATGTATTGCTGATTGGCACTCAAATATTTTTCTGCAAGCACTTAAATATTGAGCATTCCTTGCTGGTCCTCTTCATACTTGGCCACCAAGGACGTTTCTTTTGATCCTTACTTCAAGAATTACAACCTAGTTAAAAGTGAGCTAAATATAGATCTCAAAAAAATGCAGGAATGTATATAATGAAGTGTTAGATCAGGTGGAATAGAGCATGAATCCTATAAAAGTTCAGAGAGAGGACACGTGTGTCCAAAAGACCCCTGGGCGATGTAGAATTGAGTGTTGTAGAACCGAGACTGTCTTTGATCTCATCTGAGGTTGCCATGCTGCAGAAACCAGGAAGCAAATACAGAGCAGACGTCAACCTCGAGCCTTGCAGTAGAGCTCTGTGTTTATGGTCTTGGGCTTCCTGCTTGCATAATTCTCCAGGGGTAATCCCTCAGTCCCTTTTCGACCTTTTCTTAGCAAATAACCTAATAGAGCAGCTCTTTCTAACTAGGATTCCTCAACTCCAAACTGTGTCCTTAAAGCTTCCAAGTTCAAGAATGCTCAGACTCTATCCTCTGTATCAACACCCTGTCAGCTATAACCAGAATGCAACCAGTATTCCACGCATGAATGTTGGATGCAACCCAGTAAGAATATAGATCAATTGCAAAGTGAAAATTCATTTATAAAAGTAGTGTCTCGATCACAGTGCTGTTAATTGCTAAAGGTCATAGGTTTGCTGAGAGAATTATTCCTAGAACAGGTCATTAATAATCCAGTGTGCTATTTTCAAACATATTTAAAGTTACATCAAGTAAAGATTTTAGGACAATCAGAAAGTGGCTTTATTTTGAGAAGATGGCTCAGGACAGACTTGTCACAATCTCAGTTATTCAGAATATAATCATGACCCCAGGGCCTGACACAATTTGGGTACTAGAAAAAATGTCTTGAATAAATACACTGAATGAAATAGTTTTTTTTTAAAAAAATAAAGTCATTTGACTGCAGGAAACATAGCTACTGTATTTTCTAGCCCTTTTAGTAATTGCTTCTCATGAGGCCTTCACTAACCTGGCCCTGCTCATCAACCTTTCTTGAATCTCTTTCTGTACCCTTGACATTCAGTCTCCCCAACCTTCAGTTCCATAGACCTCTCATGCTTTCTCCACAAGAGGGCAGGCAGCTTGGCCTCAGGGATAGTTCTTGAGCTGTGGCTTCAGACAGACCTGGATTTTATCCGGTCTTTACCACTCACCTTTTCTAAGATCCTAGGGAATTTATAGTTTGCTTTTCCAAACCCACTTCCTCATCTGAAAGAGGAGTAATAAAAACTGTTTTGGAGTGGGGGAGCTCTTTCCCCCTCCCCGCGTGGGTGTCTGTGCTGAGAGATTCTTTCCCTTTCCCCACGTGGGAGTCTGTACTTGTTGTTTAATAAATTTCCACCTTTAAAAAAATAATTAAAAAATAAATAAATGTCCACCTTTGTTATACAAAAAATAAATAAATAAACAAACTGCTTTTGGAGCCCTCAAAATCAATGAGACAACATACAAAATGAACCTAACAAAATGCCTGCTCCGTCAGCAATCACGTCACAGTAGTTCGTTTGCTTTGTTTGCATATAGATCTGCACTCGGGCTCCCACACCCCCAGCCAGAGCCGCTGCCTTAAAATTGTATGCAAACATTAGAGGTACACTCATAGTAGCCCAGAGTGAGCGAAAATATAGAAGGGAAAGAATTACAGTGAATAAACAGTGTAAATGTTTGGGGACATTTCTAAGCACAGCCAAGCAGCCTACGTTCTTCGTGATCCACAGTAACAGATCGTTGTGAGCATATGACAAAATGATGGTGCTGAAGAGAACCCTGAGAAAAGGCGGCTGAGACAAGAGAGTGTGCATCGTGTGCTGGGAGAGGAAACATAAATAAGAGTCAGAATGGAAAAGCCAGGGTTCTTAAGTCTTTTTTATGAACCATTACTCAGAGCAGACTGTTCACTAACAGCATCAGTCAGTTAAGTGTATTAACTAAGACCTCCGCCCTGACTCAGTGCAGCCCAGCTCTCGCTGGCTCTGAAGCTTTGGGCAGTTATTCAAATCACTGAGCATCAGTTTTCCTCATGGTTGTTGTAAGGCTTAAATGAAAAGTGTGTAAAGCTCTTAGTATAATGCTTGATACAGAGAAAGTGCCTAATAAATGTTAGCATTATTCATTCCTTCACTCTTTCAACATTTATTTATTGAAAATAACATCATTCTGCTAAGCCTGGGATAAAATAACATTGTATCAAATAACTATGTCTTCCTCAAGGTAGAAGTCTTACAAACAGGGCTACTCAATTCATAAACAAAATTCATTTTTAAATTTTATATTGAGGAATTTTATCATTTATAGAATAATGGGCCTTTAAAATTAATGAAACAACTTGAACATTGATGAAATACAAAGGAATGAATAATAACTGAAACATCATACAGCAAGAACTATTTAGAGATCTACATAGACTCATTCATTCCTCACAACAACCCGGTGAAGAAGTACTTTAACTATTTCCCATTTTATTGGTTTAAAAAACAATAGCAACAATTGAGACACAGAGAAGTTAAGTAACCTCCCCAAGGTCACACAGCTATTCAGTAGCAGTCTGGGGTTTAAACCCAGGGGACTACGGGTTAAAACTATGGGTTCACTCTTAATCACTTCACTTTGCACCAATTGGGTTGATGCCTAGTAGGAGACTTTCTAAAGACAGCATAAAGCACTTGAAAGCTGAAAGTTCCTGCTACCTCCTTTCTCTCAGCCCTCTCAATCGTCCTCTCTGCCTCTCTCACCACCAGATGTCCCCTACTGTTCTTCATATGAACATCTACATAAACACAGCTCATACAATGGATGTTGATAAATATGGTTTAATAATCTAGTTTTCTGAGAACAAAACAAAAAGTCTCTTATTCTGATTTATTTCAAAACTGCAAAGAAAACAGTGGTTGAGACCAAAACTTTCGCTATCAGTCAAACACCAAAAACTCCTGTGTTATTCCCCTCATGCTGACAAGGGAACTTCCTTTTATATAATTTCAAAATTCTACCAAGCCAGGCTCACCTAGACCTTAGCATTGCCATCTTCAGAGAGCATTACTTATGAAAATAAGAAGTGTTCTGTAACCTAATTAATATTTTAACTGCTTTGAAAATAGTGTGAAGCATTAGTCCCACATACCTCAGAGTTACGAGGTTATTATCTTGTAATAAAGCACAGAACACAGTTCTCTAAGAAAGCCTTTAGAAACTAATTACTCGACACTAATGTCTGATACTGCAGTATTCTCCTTGATAGGAAACGAACATTTCTCATTAACATATACCTATTACTAATGCATGTCAAATGAGTCTAGGACAATACTTTCTGGTGCTTACAATCATGAAAAAAGAACTCACGTCCAAGTGCAGGACTGTGAAGGGCTCGAACAAAGCCCCGGCTATCTGAATAAATAAATGGAGTCCTCATCCTCTAAGTCCCAAATATGACAGCTAAGGGTTTGCACGTGAGCACTTAACTCACTCTCCTCTCATGGGGAAAACTACCCTGAGTGAAAAGATTCACTGTCTGTGCTGATGGGAAGGTGGAGTTGGGTTTCTGGGCAGTGGGGAGAGGGTTGACAAAGCACAAGCACAATATCCTAAGAAAGTGGGGAGAAGCGATGTTAAAGGCACAGAAAAGATCACGAAAGCTTTGATTCAAGGACACAGGAAAGTCTCAATACAGCCAAATCACCCTTTCTCTCCATTCTTCGATTAAGGAACCAGCAGCCTCCATCCTGAAAAATGGGGATTAAGCTGTTATTCCCAAACCGTCTGTATCAGTCTCCTAGTGCTGCTATAACAAATTACATAAGTGTATTATCTTATTGTCCTGGAGGTCAAACATCTAAAATGGGCTGGCAAGGCTGCGTTCCTTCAGGAGGGCTAGGAAGCACCTACCTCTGTGCCTGGCCAGCCAGAGCCCCCCTTCGCTCCGTGGCCCGTGGTCCCTTCCTCCCTCTTCGAAGCACATGACCTCTGCCTCAGTCACAGGTCACCTTTTCTTACTCTGACCTCCTCGCCTCCTTCTCTTCCTTAGAAAGACCCTTGTGATTATATTGGGTCCACCAAGATCCTCCAGGACATTCTCCCCATCTCACGATCCTTAACTGAATCACATCTACAAAGTGTCCTTTGCCAGGAAAAGGTGACACGTTCCTAAACTCTGGGGACTGGGACATAGATAACTTTAAGGGGCTATTATTTTGCTTACTACCTCCTCCTCAGTGACTTTTGGCTATTTTTCATATTCCCCCTGGGGAAATTTTTATGTTAACTACAAGGGTACTGTGACTGTCGTTAATAATAAGTGAAATGAAAAATTTAGTAAACAGTTCTTACCAGTTTCCAATGAAACGAGGGTCATTCTGGTCAAGTTGAACAGGATTTTTGGGATCAACATAAAAACCAATAAGAAGTCCACCTAATAAGTATCCCACTGCAGGACCAAGAGCTCCCATGACATACATGATGGCTGAGAAGACAGAAGGGGAAACGTGAAATGCAGCAGCATGCTCCTGACCTCCAGTCGTCCAATCTCAGTCAGACCACGCAGAAGGCGCAGGTCAATCCAGCTAACAACTCCCAAAAAGAGAGTGAAAAGTTTCCCTCTTCAGAGAACTTTAGACGTTGTGTCTATGTTGACATTTGGGTTTCAAATCATGCCCTCTGTTTAACTGCTGCCTGTTGTACTCTCAGAGTATGCAAATCACTTGAAGAACTTTTTGGTTGATTTTATTTTTTAATATAAGGGCTCAGGATATACCCCAGACCCATGTAGTTTACATTTCTGAAAGTACAGACATGGGTGGTTAATGAGGTGGTCATTGAATAACTAAGAGAATAGGTAGTCTCAACAGTAAGAAAAAGGGAAGAAAGTAGATGTCTCTTGTCACAGCTAGAAGATTCTAACAGGTTAAGGGAATTCAAGGCCAGATTTTGCTGTGAAGCTGGATTCAGTTGGATTGGCAAATCTTAATCACCCTCAGATCACTAATATTTTCAAGTCACCACTTTAGAATCAAAGATCTCACAATGAGTTTGGTTTACTGTTAACTGAGGAATCTTACTTAAAGATTACTAAATCTCCTTAAATGGCCTGAGTTAGAACCCAAGCGGAAAGCACCAACCCACAGCTGAATTAGAAAATAATGTTTAAAGCACATGTCCAAACGGGCAGGGGCTGGGGTCTTACTGTCAATAGATCAGAAAGGTTGTCATTCTATTCAAAAAATTTCACCATCAGCCTTACCAGCATGGCTCAGGGATTGAGTGTTGACCTATGAACTGGAAGGTCACGGTTCAATTCCTGGTGAAGGCACAAGCCCGGATTGCGGGCTCGATCTCCATTGCAGGTTTGCAGGAGGCAGCCAATCAGCGATTCTCTCTCATCATTGATGTTTCTCTCTCTCTCTCCATTCCTGAGATCAATAAAAATACATTTTTTAAAAGTTTCATCATCAATATGGGCTTCCAGCAAAAAGTAACAAATCCATTATCCATTCTTTATATTGTTTCCATTCTGTGATTTAAAATTTTTAAATAAATATTTCTCCAACTTTTAAATTTTGAGGTAGGGTTATGAAATTCCTCTAAAGTCATAGAGAAATCTAGCCACACTCCAAACCCAGTGTTTGTCCTGACGAAACCCAGTTACTCAGGAATGAATCAATCAACACTTTTCAGGAATGATAAACTCAGGTGCTACATGCTTCTCACTTGTAGTGCCATCATGCATTTTAATTGCTGAAGAAATGAGTGGTTTGCCATATCCTTTCAACAAAACTGTATTCACCAAAAGCAAACTGGAATAATCAGAATAGCTGCACCTGAATAAACTTTGAATAATCCTGTCCCTTCTGTTACTTAGAGCTACAGACAGCACCTTAGCACCTGCTCTCACTTTTCACACAATGCAGTAGAGAGCGCACAGTGTGTGTTTATTTTACAGAATCACCTGCTTGCAGCAATAAGACGTCAGGTTCTTGCGCTTCTCCATCTGTGCGTGGAAATGCAGCCGGGAGGAGGCACCCCTCAAGAGGCTGGCATTCTTTCGGAAGCCTGCTTTCTTTTCATCAAGTAAAATGTGTTTTGATAAATATCATGTTAGCCTCCCTGTTTACAGCCTAAAACGGAACTCAAGAGAAGAAAGGACTTTTTCAGGCCCAGGCATTCCCGTGTGCGTGTGAAGATAAAATGTATGTTTACACCTCCAGGCAAACCAGCACCACGTACAATTTAAAACCTTAATGAGGCCAAAATGTGGCATGAATCGTCTTTCCAAAATAGTGCCTCTGGCACGAAAGAGACTGTCGTACGGACCCAGATGAGAAGGGGGCATTTCTGCCTAACGGTGTGTGCCCGGGGAGCTGCGTGCAGTCTGCCAGCACCAGGATGCCCGTGTGGCTGTGCTGGCGTGACCTCAGCCACCCGCTGATGGGGAACCCATGACACCTGAACTTCGCCATGAGGCACGGGTGGAGCTTTTAAAAATTCAGCTGTGTAACCAGAAAAAAATCTTCATTTTCAGCCCAACAGTGTCGTTCTCATTAACAGACGTAAATAATGTATGAATACCTATAGAACTTTACTATATGTAACTATATGTTATATATATGTTATATTTCATATGTACAGCTATATAACTATATTATGTTACTATGTTTGTTATATGTTATATACACATGTATGTTATATATTACATGTTATACACACATGGCACCTCACCCCTCACCCCCTTGCTCTTTGTCACCTGCTAGAGTTTGTACTGTGGCACACAATACCATCCCATATGACATTTGTTTATTTGCTTATTGTCTGTCTCTCCCACTGAAATGTCATTTCCATGAGAACAAGGACTTTTTTTTTCACTGATGCCATATCCATGCCTAGGCAGTGCTGACCATGAGCACTAATAAACATTGCTGAGTAGAGAAGGGATGGAGACATGGACTTCAATCTCGAGTAAAGTAACAAAAGCCATCAAAGTGGATTCATCCTTGTGAAAGTGCCTCAAAGAACCATCATGGGCGCCTGCCCCCAAGACCCCTGGGCTGCCCTGTCCCTGGGAGCCACCCTCATCCTCCTGCCCCATGAAGTCCTTGGTTGGGCACAGTTGGTTTCTGTGCTTTAGCCACACAGCCTGAACTCCTACCCAGCCCACTCCAGGCCTGTTATTTCTGTCAGGCTGTCCCTGGGCCACCACCCTCCCCAGTAAGTTTCCAGAGTTCCCAGAGCCTCTTTGGAACTGGCCCAGGTTTGCAGGACCCTCATTCAAACTTGGTCTGTAATTTATCAGATCAGTTTCCATGTAGTGCCCTACCTCCCACTCTTCCCTGCTCTCTCCCTGCTTCCTCCTGGCCCTCTTGGCTCAGACCCACACGGCACTGAGTGCTGCTGGGAGCTGATGCTGAGGGGTGGGGGTTACATGAAAAAGTTAGGCTCAGGCTCAGGCTCAGGCCCTGAGATTGCACCCAGGACGGCTGTGCAGAACGACCCATCACATGCTTGCCTAAGGTCCTCAAATGACCATTCAACCCAGGCTGGGACACAGTGAGAGTAGGTCGCTCTCCTGAATATGTTTGGTGTCACGCCACTGCAGATAAAAGGAGGACACCCAAAGCAGCCCATATGCCGCTGCAAAAGTACAGCAGCGGGGACAGCAGCTCCCACTCAACTTGCATAATTCCTTGAAAATTAGCCAAGTACTTGAGAACATCACATTTAGAGAAATCTTCCCTCACTCATTCTTTCCACTCACAAGCACAGGCAGGGAGGACACCTTTGATCCGACTTATTTTGAGCAGCAATTTTTTTTCTTTTAAGTGATTCAGTCATTTTGACACAAACCTGACAGCCAAAGGACAGCTGCCTGCACTTTATCACTCTGCAAAAAGGTCCAAAGAGCATCTGAGGTTCCAGATGAGATGAGAAATGGTTCTTTGGGTTCAAAGTATGTTTTCCTCATCACCATAGTGAGCAATAGTTAGTTTAAATTCACTCTCCTTCTCTAGAAATATTTGCAAAGTAACTTTTACTCTAAAAAGGAACAACCAAGTATATATATATAAGCTGCCGTTTGCACCTTATTCCTATCTGGGGCATGGCAGAGGGAATATTTGTGCCTTTAAGACATCAAATTTGATCACCCGTGAGTGACAGCTGTCTATAAACTTAATCTGAGTCCTCAGGAATAACTACAAGGACAGCTATCATGAAAGCATTAAAAAAATGTGTCAATTTTTTTTAAATTACATTTTGGGGCAATAATGTTTTAGTAAAAGTTAAGTAAAGATTCCCAATGTAAAAAATAATCAAAACATTAATGAACCCATGATAAAATAACTTCATGTTATCAAAAAATAGAAGCTACAAACAGTGCGATACAACTTGAACCAAATAAATCATCACTAGAATTATATGTTTGGTAGAAACTTTTGGGCACAAGCTCACCATATATCATGATGACATCTCTCACTGCATTATGTAGAGAGGAAAGTAGAAACAATACTAATAATATTTTTGAGGCATAATGCAAGTACTGTTAATGTTTAAGAAGAGTTTTTATATCTTCAGGAAATACTCATGTTTGTTTTTACTTTTTAAAATGTTTTTATTAATTTCAGAGAGAAAGGGAGAGGGAGAAAGAAACATAAACATCAATGATGAGGGAGAATCACTGATTGGCTACCTCCAGCATGCCCCACACTGGGGATCAAGCCCACAACCCAGGCATATGCCCTTGACTAGAATCAAACCCACGACCCTTCAGTCCACAGGCTGATAGCTCTATCCACTGAACAAAACCAGCTAGGGCACAAATACTCATTTTAAAAACTTAAGTCCATTTTTCCATTATTGGCAATTTCTCAAAGATTCGAGATATATATATATATATATATATATATATATATATATATATGCCTAATATGCAAATTGTCCCCTTGCAAGTTCCACTGGGAGACTGGGAGTTCGATCACTTGCTATGGTGTGCACTGACCACCAGGGGGCAGCACAGAATGAAGGAAGGCCCTAGTTGGCAGCAGGAAGGCACTAATCAGCTCTGATAGCTGGCTAGGCCAAGGGACACTTACCAGTGCAAGAATTTCATGCACTGGGCCTCTAGGAAGAGTATAAGTCCCAAGTAATATTTTAGTGGAACTATAATTCACTATGAAGTAAAATGACGTTCCAACTATTGTTTATTGATGATCTTCCAGAAACTACAATAGGCACTTAACATCTTTTTTGCCATTCAACACTAACACTTTATGGGGAGGAAAAATATTATCCTTTCCAATTTACAGATAAGAAAGCTGAGCCTTGAGAAGATAGGAGATTACCAATTACCAGTAAAGGTAGAGCCAAAATTAGAACTTGGCTCTGTCTGATACCAAAGCATTTCTGTTTATGGACACATGTCTCTAAAATACAAAAAAAAAAGGCAACAAATTAAAAGTTTAATTAGAAGTATCTAGGTCTCTACCAATAAAGAAATTAGTCCCATAAAAGCTGAAAAATCTTGAAATATTTTGGGAATTGCTAGTAGCATCAGACTTAAAAGCATTCTAAATGAAACAGAAGCTCATTTTTCATCTCCAGCTAATTGGCTGCCATATGATGGCAGAGAAATGCACATTAACTGAAAAATACATTCCAAATATGTTGTATGACACTTACTTCAATAATTACCATAAAAACGCAGAGGAGTGTACCAGCTGTTAAGAGCAGATTAAATTTGTCTCCTGGGAAAGGTAAGTCATGCCAGGAAACACCTTTCAGGTAAACAAGCAGAGGTATGACACTCCAGTTTGTATTCCAGCATTTGAAGAAGCATGAGTTCCATAGGAAAGAGCCAAGTCCAGAGCAACACTTAGGCACAAGTGGAAGAATGCCATGTGCAAATGTCCCCACAGACTTTGGCATCATCATGGCCTTCCATGCAATTTTGCAGATAGTAAAGGGATATAAACTTTTTAGGACATGTTTAGCATCACCCCTTCTATCAGTCCACTGCAGTTAGTTCTAATACAATCAGATAGCTTACACTCACTACAAAGCTTATTCTTATATTTAGAAAAGCGCTAGTTGTCAATGTCTATAGTAACTGACAGAACTATTGCTAAAAGATAACACCAGAAGCCTGGCCAGTGTGGCACAGTTGGTTGGGCATCATCCCATGCACCGAAAGGTTGCCTGTTTGATTCTCATTTGGGACACACGCCAAGATTGCAGACTTGATTCCTGATCTTATCAGTGTTACCCTCTCACATGGATGTTTCTCTCTCCCTCTATATTCCTCTCTTTCTAAATATGTTTTTTTTTTAATAAAGGATAACACTGGGCATCCTAAATAATAAAAGCCTAATATGAAAATCAACAGCGAAACAACCAGTTGCTACGATGTGCACTGACCACCAGGGGGCAAACACTCAATGCAGGAGCTGCCCCATGGTGATCAGTGCGCTCCCACAGGGGGAACACCACTCAGCCAGAAGCCCTAAGCCAGGCTCACAGCTGGCGAGTGCAGCAGCGCTAAGAATGTCTCACTGCTGGCTTAGGCCTGCTGCCTGTGGGGAGCAGGCCTAAACCATCTGGTGGACATTCCCTCCAGGCTACTGGATTGTGAGAGGGTGCAGGCTGAACTGAGGAACCCCATCCCCTCCGAGGCATTTGGCCTCTAGCTTATTTTATACTAGATATATATAAATTATACTGTACTAAATGGCTTTATATGTATTTTCTTACTTAATCTTCACAACAACCTTATGTGGCAGTGCTATTATTGTCCTAATTTAAGGCATTTTCCTTTGTAACCACCGCATTGATAAAAGAAGAGAATTAATTAACTGAATTAAAAACAGATAATCCCTGACTCTGTTATATAACAATAACAAAGGTAATTTATAAACACAAGCAATTTCACTAAGTTATACCTAACTGCTTTGTGTTTCTTCCAACACTTTTACTTGGAGTAAGAATAAATTCTGATTAGGGGGAGATAAATGATGATGGGCAGAGACTTAACTTGGGGTGGTGAACACACAATACAATGTACAGATGATGTGCTATAGAATTGTGCACCTGAAACCTGTGTGATTTTGTTAACCAGTGTCACCCCAATAAATTCAATGCAAAGGGGGGGAGGAAGAAAGCGGGTCTAGAGTAGACTTTTAAAGAAGAAAATGTGGTAAAAACAAGATATTTTATTTTAAATAAAAAGGAATGCTCGATGTCCCAGGGGCAATTATGATTCACCTCGATGTTTGAGTGGTTCATAAGAGCACTGGCTTTAGCATCAGATGTCTGTAACTGTCAGGGACTGGCTCCATGGTCTTAGACAAGATACTTAATCCTGCTAGACAGGCTTCCTCATCTATAAATAGAGAACCATAACTTATCTACTTCCAAGAGCTACTGAGGGAATAAATGAGATAATGCACATAAAAGCTTTAACACTAAGTGCTCAGTCAATGTCAGCTATAACAATTAACATCATTACTTCTATTATTATATCTCACTTAATAGTTAAAGTTATGATTCTGAGCTAATACAAGGCTTTAAAATATCTTCAAAGCCACAAAAGGATGATATATTCAGTATCATTTTAGTGTTAAATGTATTTACTAAACTCTTTAAATAGGGAATTCACATAGCTGGTCATCAGAGAATCAGAATATTTAATTACTCAAAATACTCTATTCTCTAATGATTCATCAATCAATAGTTACTTGTTGAAGTTATACTTATGAAATAGCTGGTGTTAAATATTAAAAGTGATATATGTATGAACTTAAAAATTAATGAACATACAAAAACAAAAAACTCAAAGACACAAACAATAAATTGATGGTTCTCAGATGGGAGGAGGATTGGGAGACTGGGTGAAAAAGGTGAAGGGTTAAGAAATACATATTGGGCCGAGACCAGTTTGGCTCAGTGGATAGAGCATCAGACTGCGGACTGAAGGGTCCCGGGTTCGATTCCAGCAAGGGCATGTACCTTGGCTGCGGGCACATCCCCAGTAGGGGGCGTGCAAGAGGCAGCTGATCAATGTCTCTCTCTCATCGATGTTTCTGACTTTCTATCCCTCTCCCTTCTGCTCTGTAAAAAATCAATAATATATATATATATATATATATATATATATATATATATATATAAAGAAATACATATTGGTAGTACAAAATAGTCATGGGGATGCAAAGTACAGCATAGGGAATATAGTTAATAATATGTAATAACTATGTCTGGGGTGAAGTGGGCACTAGACTTACTTGGGGATTGCTTCATAAATTATATTCTCTATCCACTATGCTGTACACCTAAAATTAATAATATAGTGTATGTCAACTATAATTGAAAATATTTTTATTGTAAATATTATTCGTGATAAAAAAGGGCCATGTTCCTTCCTATAAAGAGTTTGTGAGGTACTCTTTCTTGAGAAACAAAACACACAAGAAAAGATAATTACCAAAATAAGACATTCTATGATAAGGGCTAAATGGTGGTTCCAATAAGAATTTGAGAAGACTTAAGGAGAGAGAGAAGTGGAAGAAATCTAATACCTTAAGTGCCTCTTCTGTGCTTTTTAAACACAATACTTAATTCTCCCAACAAAATAACTGAGCAATAAATTTAATGAGTTCCCACTTGACAGAAGGATTCTGACCTCTGAAAGTTAAAGAATACACCCAAGTCACAAACCTACTAAGTGGTAGATTCAAGACTGAGTCCATCAGACTCCAAAGTGCAAACATTTATACTTTATTAGAGGCCTAGTGCACAAAATTCATGCACTGTGGGAGGGGGCGTAGTAGTCCCTCAGCCCAGCCTACACCCTCTCCAATCTGGGACATCCCTCTCACAATCCAAGACAGCTAGCTTCCAACCACTCGCCTGCCTGCCTAATTGTCCCTAACCACTCCCCTGCCAACTTGATTGACACCTAACTGCTCCCCTGCCAGCCTGGTATCCCCTAACTGCCCTCTCCTGCTGTCCTGGTCCCCACCAACTGCCCTCCCCTGTAGGCCTGTTCCCCCCCCCCCAACTGTCCTCCCCTGCTGGCCTGATTGCCTACAACTGTCCTCTCCTACCGGCCATCTTGTGGTGGCCATCTTGTCACCATATGGGGGCAGCCATCTTGTGCAAAGGCATGATGGTCAATTTGCATATTACCTCTTTATTATATAAGAGACCACATGGCTTCCTGGGTGATCTGAATGAAACCACAAATGAAATCTCACTTTACACAACAAATACCAAAATCAAACCATGAAAAAAAAAATGCAACTCATTAGTGTTCTCCCAGTAGAAAGATATTAATTTATGCAACTGCCAAATAATACATAAGTGATCTCAACCCTAAGTCCCACTTTAATAAGAAAATCTGGACTTGCCCTAGCTGGTTTGGCTCAGTGGATAGAGTGTCGGCCTACAGATTAAAGGATCCCAGATTTGATTCCAGTCAAAGGCATATGCCCGGGTTGCAGGCTCGATATTAGGAGTGCAGGAGGCAACTAATCAATGATTCCAACTCATCACTGCTCTCCTCTCTCTCTCTCTCTCTCTCTCTCTCTCTCTCTCTCTTTCCCTCTCTTCCTCTCTGAAATCAATAAAAATATATATTTAGAAAAGAAAAAAAATCCTGAGTTGTCATAGGAGCTACTATAATTTTCAGAGCAAAGTTATTAAAGATGTCTTCATAAATTTACTATGTTAAGTTTCAAATTTCCTCACAAGTTCTCAAGGACATTTCTAGAGTAATCTCATCACTTACAGAGCACTAATTCTGCAACCTGCTGACTAGAGATAATATAGCTATATATAATATTTAATAGTTCAAAATGTAAAGCTAATATTTTTCTGAAAATACCAAAGAAGCTAGTATATAAAAATGTTCAACTCTAATTAGAAAAAAATGGCTTTGAATTCTGTCTAATTCTTTTATATTTCTTTTAAGAGTTCTACATTTTGTATCAGGGACAGCCTGAATAAATAATATCATTCACTAGAAGGCAACTCTTTTTTATATTTTAGCTCATTGTCCGTGATACAGATTTATCGGTCTTTTGAAGCTCATCCAATCCTTCAATTTTCAGCTACCATCAGAAAGTTTTACCAATTGGCAAATATGGTGAGCCGGGGGGAAAGATAGGGGATGGAGTCAGGTACTTCCTATGAGCGTGTTTTAACATTTTTTATTGATTTTTAGAGAGAGAGGGAAAGAGAAACATCGATGTGAGAACAAAACATCAACCAGTGGCTATTGGTTCTGTTTTTCTGGAATGCCCTGAGTATCACAGATTTACTTCAAATATCTAACTTTTTTATGCCCCGTGATGATCATAACTGAGGTGTAGCCACCACCGACTGACCTGAAAGAAGCCATTCACTGCATAGACAGCCTAGCCACCAGCATCTGCATTTGCTTACAGGGCATTGTGACTCATCCAGGTTGTCCATATGAGATCAAATCGTGAACTTGGGTCCACAATCCCTGAGCCCAAACTCAAGGCTGAATGTGTCTTGGAATTAAGAATTTATCACTTTTTACGAAATTAAAAGGATAAATGATGCTGTATTCTGTGTAACTCCCCCAGTGGAATATGGAACGGTACTCCAAAATCAACTACGCTATTGCTACTGCAAAAAAATGAATGAATATTCATACTAAATGTGATTTAAAAACCAGCTCCCTATCAGATCAGGCCTAATTCTGCCATTAAATGTGTTGCAAAACTAACTCTGGGATTTCAGAGTTATTAATAGAATTTAAAATTAATAGGAGAAGAGTAGTAGCAGTAGAAAAATGTTTGCAATTGTTATTCTGAGAGCTGGCATCTCAGAAAGGATGTCGGGCACCAGCTATGGGTCCTCAAGAAAAACACCCAGGGGAGGGGGGTGTGAGGAATAGAACACAGTAAAGGGGGGACAAATGGTGACAGAAGGAGACTTAGGATGGTGAACACACAATACAATATACAGATAACATATTATAGAATTGTACACCTGAAACCTATATAAGTTTATTAACCAATGTCACCCCAATCAATTCAATAAAAAAGGAAAATAGATTTTAAAAAATTAAGTGAATCACCCTAACTGGTTTGGCTCAGTTGATAGAGCGTCTGCCTGAGGACTGAAGGGTCCCAGGTTCGATTCCGGTCAAGGACATGTACCTTGGTTGCGGGCACACCCCCAGAAGGGGGTGTGCTGGAGGCAGCTGATGGATGTTTCTCTCTCATCGATGTTTCTAACTCTCTGTCCCTCTCCCTTCCTCTCTGTGAAAAATCAATAAAATATATATTTTTTAAATTTAAGTAAATCAATAAAACACCTCCCTAAACGGTGAACTAAGCCCAAATTGTTATTAGCCCTGTATTTGACCAGCCTTCACTTTTTGAACATTACTTCGCTCCTTCTAATTATAGGATTTAATATGATAAGGTAAGTCAAGAGGCAGGTGTTGTTTTTTTAAATCACCTAACTTCAGGTGATGGGGGTGGGAGCAGGTCAATCAGGGGAAAAGGAGATATATGTAGTACTTGAAACAATAAAAAAAATAATCTAACTTCATATTATTTCAGGAGATTTAGAAAGCCATGGGATCAACCCTTAGGTTATTCACCAGTTCTGCTCCTTTGACCAAAATTATATGTTGACAATCATCCCTCTGGGGCAGCTTTGCTTCTTCAGTGAATTTCTGTATGCTTAGCCCATAATTATGCAGCGTGTGCTTATTCTAATGATAACCACGAGAAAAAACTTGAGTTAAAAAAAATAATAGAAGGCTGTGAAAGGACTCTGAGTGTTCATATTGAATTGGATAGTAAATTGCTGAGTCCAAAAGCAGCATATAGAGACCTGTGCAAATCTCACTCCAGTCCTAGGCCATGGTCACTATAAGCAGCTTAAGTGACCCAGGTTCCTCACTGTTTACTTCACATTTACCCTAGTAATTCGGATTAGTTCTCATCCAAATGCTGCTAGCTCAGCTTGAAAAGAGCCAGCCCAAATTATATCTTGTGGGATTTGTTTATAAACATGATATTCCAAGAGTCACAAACATTATAATATACGAGACAAAGTGATGAGTGATGATAACAACCCCTTACACATCCAGTGAACAGTTCACTCTAACAACTGATTAGTATAAACTTACACATGTAATTATCATTTTTATTATTCATTTAAACAATGAACCATATATTATAATAACATAATGCATGATCATTTTATTATTTAAATAAGACACTTCCCTACTGTGCATCTTAATTACAGAACAAAGGCAGCATGCCAACCAAAAACATAATCTTAGTACAATCTAAAATTATCTTCTCACAAATATGTAAGTCTTTGCTATAGCAAGTGACTTAGATTGGGTTCCCCCAGAAGGGGGGCCCTCACAGCTCTTCCCAAAAGCAACCTGAGGGGACCTCTGAAAATGGTTCACTATTCACTTGACCCAGAAAACCCCACAAAACAATGCAAAACAGGAGGTTCAAATCTTCATGTTCACTTTAAGGACACTGGTGAAACTGCCCATCAAGGGTATGATATCCGAAAAGCCGCAAGTATTTGAAGGACGTCACTTTACAGAAGTCATATTTGTCATTTGTCCTTACAATGGTGGAGCTGGTAGGTGTGCCCAGACCAAACAGTGGGATGGATATAAGGTCAGTGGCCCAAAAAGAGTGTTGAATTTTTTTGCTGCACGTGCTTAAAAATGCAGAGTAGTGCTGGACTTTAGGGTTTAGCTGTCGATTCTCTGGTCACTGAGCACACCCAGGTGAACAAAGCTCCCCAGATGTAGCGCAGAACATACAGAGCTCTTGGGCGCATGAACCCACACCCGGGCTCTGCCTGCCACACTGAGAGGATCTTACCGCAAAAGAGCAGCCTGTTCCTACCCCAGAAGAGGAGGCTGCACAGAGGGAAAAGCTATCCCAGAAGAAACCAAAGAAGCAAGACTGTGGTCCGGGAGTAAATTCAGCATCAAATAAGTGCTAAATAAAAGTAAAAAATAAAAAGCAGCCCATGAGGCAAGGATTTGATTTAAGTAGTTTAGTATGATCATGGAATACATTCATACTGAATTTAGGGACACCAAACAGTGTCAATCTATCTAAATACTATGTCTCTGAAACTCTCTCTCTCCTTCTCCCTTAACACTCCCTCTAAAAATCAATGGGGGAAAAAATCCTCTAGTGAAGATTAACAACAAAAATAAATAAATAATGCTATAATCAACAAATTAATAGCCTTTTCGAATCAGTAAATTACAGAAGGTTTGAAAATATTGATCTGACCATTAAAAAAAGCTCAGACTATTAGGATAAACAATACTATAATTAGCAAAGTCAAAAATAAAAACAAAAAGGAAAATATCTAAATTGACATTCTCTTTTCTTATTTCTTTTATTTTTTAAAAAAAAAGCAGGCTTTTTACCCTAGCATCTATTTTTATTAAATATTAAGAATAAATGAAGTCATCAATCAATATCTTTTATATCACCCATCCTCTGCAGGACCCTGGGAATTAAAAAATGTGAGCACCCTCAGAAACACTACCATTTAGTTGGGAAAAGGAGATAAGCACATGAAATATTAAAAGACACACAGATTAATATTTCAGTACAAAAAAGTTGGAAGCAGTGTGTGATGAATTGCCAATGAACAGAGAAGGGCCACTGCAACTTACAAAGGCCAAAATGTGAACACCTTGGACCAGGATGTCTTTAAGCAAACTCTTCAAGGATGAATAAAATGTGGACATAAAGGAGACAGCAAGGTGAAGACACTCGTTCCAAAATACGGTAGGAAATTACCATAAATCAGGTAAAGATGGAATAGTTGAGAAAGCAGGAAGAGAGCAAATGTTGAGAAATCTTCTGTATCAATCTAGGAAATTGGATTGTATCTTCAGTCACCTGAGGAGCCACTCAAAGTGTTTGGTCAAAGGAGTGACACAATCAAAATGGACATTAGTCTGGCATCACTAACCATGTAAGGATCAAAAAGGAGACAAGAGACAAGAAAACTTGACAGTCCGAGCATGACGTGGTAAGGATCGAAACTAGGCTGGGCCAGTGGACAATAGTGTGAGAGACATTTAGGAGAAAGAATTTATAAACTCTAAGAGACCAAAAGATTCACTGGTCTCCACAACAAGTGGCCAAGACAAGGAAAGGATCATTGATAAAATTTAAGGCAGAAACCTGTTTTCCAAGCAGATGAGAACTCAACAGATCACAGAGCAGTGAGACCAAAAGTCCTAAGACGTGGCATGAACACTGGCATATATTCTTTTGAAAAATAATCATAGTAAATATACTATTTAAGTAGTATTTTTCTATTTATAAAGCAACTCAAGTTCACTGCAAAGTTAATATTAAAGAACCCAAAACATAAAAATCACTCAGACTCCTACTTCCCAAAAATAACTATTGTATCTATCCTGTCACTCTTTTTTTTCTTAATGTCAGAAATAATAACAAAACAATAAAGAATTTAAAAATAATAACAAAAGGGGAAGGGAGGAGGCAGAGAGGGGGGAAATGGCTAAGATTTATTGACTGCCTAGAATGTTCCAAGTGCTAGTCTAATCTGTTAACATACATTAATAAAATTTTCTATATATATAAAAGCAACCAGAACGACTGAAAGGACTGGAACCACCGGTTGCTTTGGCGTGCACTGCTTCCCAATAACCCCCCACCCCAATCGGGGGTGGGGCCGGCCAGCCAACCTCCCTCAGCTCCTCCCCCCTGGCTAGCCTAGCCCAGATCAGCCCCAGTCATGGCGGCCTGGCCAGAACCCACCCATGCATGAATTCATGCACCAGGCCTCTAGTTCTTTATAACAACCCTATGAGGTAGGTACACTTCTTATTTCTTTCTGCAGATAGAGAAACTAGAATCCAGAGAGCTTAAGAAACCTGCCCAAAGTAACAGAGCGTTGGTCTCTGAGCTCAAGCAACGCAGCCTGACCGGGATCTTTACCACCACACAGTATATTGCCTCTTGCACGGTGTGCTTATATGATGCATATCAATCTGAACACATATAATAGAACCTATTCTCATTCCTTCATTTTTAACCAAGACTTTAAACTTAGCTGCTCACATGAACAACAGAATTCCTTAGGAAATATCCATTTGAGGGGGAGGCAGGCTGCCAACTGGCATCTTTTCTTTAAATTAATTATTTTCCCAATAGCTGTTGTTCCTTCAGTCTCTAGGGGTGGGGCCCAGGAACCTGGATTTGAGTAAGCCCTCCAGCTGATTCTGATGCTCACCAAAGCTGGATAACCACTGGTCTAGATTACCCTTCAGATAAATTCCACCTAGGAAATTCTAGAATTCTATTATTTGTGAGCAATTCCCTTATGGTGCTTTGAGCACTTTACAGGGCAATGGACTAATGTCTCAAATTTCCTTAGAGTCTTAGAATGACATATGGCAGCATACTGCTTTTCCCTACAGTGGAAATAAAGCCCAATTAACACATAATGTTCCCCCTGAGAATTCTTTAATCGCTACCCCAACACATTTGAGGGCCATTTTACTGTATGCTGTAACTTAGAAAAATCAGTTACCTGAGAATATTTAAAGTTCTCACTAACAAAGATTGGGTTCCTCAAAATAAGAAACACACACACACAGAAAGATTTTCTCATCATAAATTAATCCCTTGATTATATTCCCAGTGGTAACACCGAAAACCCAAATGAGTCTTAATATTGAGAAACAGTCCAGAGAATAATTTGTACACTCTCATTTTCATCTATTTTTACTTCCTGTTAACTGACTATGAACAATGGGCAATTTTTCACAAAAGTTTTACTAGACAATGCCAAATCAAGTTAGCATTGTTGGATCAAAAAGCCTGTCGTAAAAATATCATTTACAAACCACAGCACCTTCCAGGCCTTCCACAGTCTGGCCCACACACGCCGTCAAGCTCCACGCCGTGCTTTCCCCACTTCCCCATCTGTTTCCATCATACCCTCTCACCCTCTTTGGCCCAGCCCAATCCTGCCCTGCGCTCAAGGTGGGCTCCTACACAAGCCACGTCTACCATCCCAGGCCAAAAAGGCTATCACCCTCTTGGGAGTTGGACAGCATCCAATGTCAGGGACTGCAAGGTCATCAGCTGATGTGTTTCATCTCCTCTAATCATCTCCAGTGTCAGTGAAAGAAGACCAGGACTTGCACATTTCTGCACGCTCCCTCACCTGTTCTCTCCCAAACCTGCCATCTGGCGTCTTGGGTTGGTCCCTTGGTTTCAGTGGTACCCACAGGTCTCACTAAAAGACCATCCTATGCCTCTCAAGGGATTCAACCAGCCAGGTGAGCCCCCCACACCTCCTCACCTCCCTGTCGGGGAAAAGGAGGAAGGAGGAAGCAGCCAGGAAGGAATCCTGACATATAGGAATCTTGCTGCAGGAAAGGGGGATGGTTATAAGAATAAGAATGAAATCTTACCATTTGCATCAGCATAGAAGAACCTAGAAGGTATTATGCTCAGAGAAATGTCAGGGAAAGATAAATATGATTTCATTTATATGGGAATCTAAAGAACAAAATAAACACAATTGGGGGGGTGAGAGAGGAGAACGCCATTCCAAGGTTTTTGATATCAGAATTCTGAATTGATGTTCCATTTTCCATGTCACAGTTCTCAAGTGTCCCTTAAGCCTTTGCTTACACATGGCTTCTCTAAGGATCTTTTTATTTAAATATGTTCTCCCAAATGCAATTCCACGTGGGTTCCTTTACTTACAACACTTAGTATGATTTATAATTACTTGCCCTTTACTTGTATATTATCTGTCTTCCCCAGTAGACTAAGTTCCATGAAGGCAATTCCTGTCATACCTCAGCATCCATCACCGAGTGTATGTCCATGAACCTCTGATGAGTGAAAGGACATTGTCTTCAGCTCTCTCATTTTATCTTATTGCCAAATGTATCACAGAGGTAGAGCACAAGTCAGTATTCGCCAGTGAATGGGATGAATCAGAACAGCTGGTTGCTCAAGATCACAGGGTGACTAAGTGTTGAGACCAGACCGCATCTAACACCAAGGCTTCAGGTTGCAGCCCAATCCTTTCCAAGTCTCCCATGCTGCCCCCCTTTAGAAAATATCAAAGTTTATTAATATCCAACTGACTGAAGAGATGGTGCCTGTGTCTCAAAGCTTTATATTTGTTTGTATGGCAGGCAATTGTGCACCTCAGAAGCATAAGCCACCTGAAGCTTATGTGGAAAAGAATTAATAGCCCTCAAATTAACAACACAGATAATGCCAAATAAAAAAAGAAGAAAACTCAAAAGGGGAAGAGGCACTTTTTTGTTTTTTGGTTTTTGGGGTTTTTTTTTAAATATATTTTATTGATTTTTCACAGAGAAGAAGGGAGAGAGAAAGTCAGAAACATTGATGAGAGAGAAACATTGATCAGCTGCCTCCTGCACACACCCCCACTGGGAATTTGCCCGCAGCCAAGATACATGCCCTTGCCTGGAATCGAACCTGGGACCCTTGAGTCCACAGGCCGACACTCTATCCACTGAGCCACCACACCAGTTTCAACAAGAGGCACTTTTTTGGCTAGATTCTCTGACTGGTGGAGAATAAATATCTGGCATTAGAGTATACACATGTGAGATTTTAATGGATGGATATGCTCCTAAAAGCTATAAGTAGGGTACATTTTTAATAATCATAGCTAAGGAAATTCATAGACTAGTAAAAAACACCTTCTTGTATAGTAAAAAAAGTAAGTATTCTGTTTTTATTTTTGCATATCAATTTTTCTTAAAGCAAGGCAGCCTATGGGCTCAAAACTGAGCTAGCATATTCTGAAATCAACTCATTAAAGAAAATGTGCAGTAATCAGCATGTAATTTTTAGCCTAATAACTCAGATGGAGTAACAATTTACCTTTTAGGTATGAAAGAATATCAACATCATCGCGGAAAAGGAATACTTCTTTTTTAACCTAAATGCAATTGCCAATGAAACATGTGAATACTTTGTTTGGCATGCAAATTTGAAACAACAACAACAAAAACACACACAAAGAAACAAGCCATCTATCAAAATACAGTAAAATATACTAAAAAGAAACTCTGAAAAGACCTGGAATCACTTCAGTCATTTAAAACCAGCTGGGTCAGGCCAAGACCGGTTTGGCTCAGTGGTCAGAGCGTCATCCTCCGCACTGAAGGGTCCCGGGTTTGATTCTGGTCAAGGGCATGTACCTTGGCTGCGGGCACATCCCCAGTAGGGGGCGTGCAAGAGGCAGCTGATCGATGTTTCTCATTGATGTTTCTGACTTTCTATCCCTCTCCCTTCTGCTCTGTAAAAAAATCAATAAAATATATATTAAAAATAATAATAAAATATAAATAAATAAATAGATAGATAAATAAAACCAGCTCGGTCAGAACATTGAAACACCCTGCCCTCGCAGGACTACTTATGATAATTCTAATTACCGTATCATAATTAGTATGCCAAGTTAATCATAATTATTATTATACATTTTCTATATACTGCCATACAGTATATGACCTGAAGTGGGAAGAGTTTGGGGGCAGGGAGGAGAGAAGAAAGAGGAGAGATTTTGTATTTTGTCTTAGTGTTTGTTCTTTGCAATGGGGATGGGTGAGCATGACTCCTAGCCCCTGCCTTCTGGAGGGTCAGTCAATAAGTAACCTCATTTGCAAGTTGACAGGACAAGATGAGAGCAGTGCATTATGGGACAGAGCTGCAGTAATTGACTCAGCTGTGGTCATGAAGCTCCTTAACACTGGCAGTGTCTAACCCAGTGAATTCACCAGCCACAGACACAAGATAGGCTCCTACAGGGACTGAGAGCTGTCTACAGCGAAGCACTTTGTGTGGTTTAAGGTGGGAATTCATGTCTGGGCAAGGGAATCCCAGTGCCCCAGACCCCAGGAACGTTCTGAGAGCCGAGCAGGCGGCCAGTCCATAACAGCAGAACTGGCCAGCTGCCGGAAAGAGCTGATAGAGCGCAAAACAGAATCAGAGGAAAAGGCTACTGGGTGGGGTGAAGAAAGTGAAGCCCCAGGCAATGAACATGAATGGAAGGCGCCAGGGCAGAGCAAGCTGGCTGAGAATTTGGAGCAGAAGTGGAGCCAGTGGGCTTTTTCTGAGACCCCTGACAGGTGTTAACTATAGGCAGCCAAAAGCCTTAAAAGTGGAGCCAGAGGGCCCAGCTGGTGCAGCACATTTCTGGAAGGCAGTAGGAAGCAAGGCTTAAAGATGTAGCTATTTCTTCCACTCACTTTGTTTTCTCTCCTCATCCCCACCTCTGATACACACACAGAGACTGCTTGCCCTCAGTGAGACAATCTGATCAAGGCCCATTTCTGTATTTCCCTGGCATTCGCTCCCTGCTCCTTCACATCCTCTTCCCCACCTTCCCCTTCTGTAATAACCACGTGAGCCAAAACAAAAGTGAACTACCCATGCGAGTCACAGGTCCACTCCAGGAACCACAGTGCTCCCAAGTTACCAGAACTTGCTGGTTAGAGACCTGAGCAGAGAGTGTTAAGTCTAAGCATAGGACAGAAAAAGCATAAAGATAGCCCATGAGCATAGCTATGGTCCTTAGCAATTAAAGGTGATTATAGCCAACAGCTCCCAGCATAATTATCAGAAGCCCATAGCATCAGGAAGTTATTTATAACCTGAAAGCTTTGTCTTCTTTCTCCCCAGGGTAACTCTCTACTTTGTAAGGAAGGCATCAGCCATTCCAGACCTAGGAAAGCACGGAGTCCAGGCACTACAGTGGGTCGGAGGGAGAGGGGTGGATGCCTCCAGAAGAGACGCTGCCCAATTAAGAACACAGGTGATGTAATGGAACCCACATGCCTCGTTCCACCTGGCTCAGAGCAAGCAACACGGGGACATTGAGCACGGCTTGTGAGGCAGGCAACCTGTTGAAAAAGCCGCAAGAGAAGCTGCGCCCTGCCAACTACCATGAAAGCAAATACCCTCTCTTCCTGGACAGGGATAACGTTTTTACAGAATGACAGCCCACTTTTTTTAGCATTCAACCATATGCCAGGCCAGGCCAGGCCCTGTGTTAAGTGCATCACATGCATTCACTCACAACCAGCCCACAATGAGCCCGGTGTTAACGGGTGAGATGGGGCAGGGAGAAGCCACAGAACTGCCCCAGGTTACACTGGCCCTGGAAGAGCTGGAATTCGAACCCAGGCAGCCCAGCTCCAGCAACCACAAGATGCAACTGCATTGAATATGCTAGTTTCAGGATCGATGCCACATTAGGTCCAGAAGAAATCAGACAGTTCAATCCCAGGAAGACCCTTTGAGACTCTGATTCCATCCATTTGAAAATCTGAAAACTGAAACCCTGAAATGTGGAGTGGCTTGCTAGGGGTCACAGCCTACAAATCATCTCAGCATCCACAACAGATGGTGCTAAACAATCAAACTAGACTGTAAGTTCCTTGGGGATCAGGATCCACTTCCTAGGGTTAGTTTTTAAAAAAATACAGTATATGGCCCTAGCCAGTTTGGCTCAGTGGATAGAGCATCACCTGCAAACTAAAGGGTCTTGGGTTTGATTCCGGCCCAAAGTGCCTGGGTTGTGGGCTCAATCCCCAGTAGGGGGCATGCAGGAAGCAGCCAATCAATGATTCTCATTATTGATGTTTCTATTTCTCCCTCTCCCCTCTTCTCTGAAATCAATAAAAATATATTTTTTTAAAAATACAGTATACAGCATATTCCTCTCACTGCTCCAATCCCTATTCAAACGTTCAAAACATCATATTAGATTAGAAGTGTTATGGTATGATCAAACTACATCCTGAAAAGTGACATGATTTGGTCAAAGTCATCTCTGTGATTATAGTTGAGTTTGTGTCAAATAACAAATGAGCCATTTACATCTGGTTTATCATTTCTATAGGATGGGTGACCTGGAAGGTTTAAGTCCTAAGTTCATCATTCCCAAAGTGGTATGAGATGTCATGTAAGTGAATAAGTAAATATCCCATGAGAATCCATGTAAGAGTCCACAGGCCACTCCTGAACAATAGCTCTGGAAAAACACGTGCGTGGAGGACAACACTGTACAATCAGAAACACTGACTCCAGCCACTGGGAGGGGCATGGCCCAGCCCCTTTCCTTCTTGCATTTAATATCGTTGCCCTCCACCATTCCTAAAGAAATTAAAACTCATTTTTCTTGAGTGTTTCAGAGGAATGAAATACTAGTAACTAGAGACACCTTAAAAGCTAGCAAAACCACATTTCAGATCATTGTTCTAAGATATATAATTTTTAAGTGAGTCTTTCCCATAGGAAAATTTTTCAGATTTATCTCAGGAAGACTTTTGCATTGTGTTAAAATGTACTGCTGTCTTCCACCTGATGTGAAATCATTAAAATGCAATTCAAATCCGGAAAGGTTCTCCTTCCAGCTGAAATTACATCCCAGGGTGTAATTTAAATTAAAAATAAGCATATTTCTAGACCAGATACTGGCAAATATCTTTCACCCAATAATATAGAGACGTTGTACAAATCAGGACTGGGCTCCACCCTTATACACTGATCAGAAGTTACAGCCAGAAAAGTCTCAGGTCTGGAATTCACTACCCACGGTCTTGTTCTCACCTCTTAAATTTCTCACCTCTATTACAAACACACACACACACACACACACACACACACACACACACAAAACAAACAAAAACAAAGTTAAAACTTCTATTTCCTTATAAGAATTCAAAGTGGGGGGAGGGGGAATGGGAAAGCATCTGATAAGACCAAAACCTATTATTACTAAAGTATTACAGCCAAGAATACCTACATGCTAGGAAGTCAGGAACTGAGTGATTCAATTACATATACTTCAAACTTATGCCATTTCATCCTACTGAAAACATTAGTTACAAATATATGCTCTTTACTTTTAAGCAAGAGTAACCTGCACCTGCCTTTCTAGGCTATATTAGGAAACAGGGATTAGCATTTTTGCAGGGTGACAGTTCCACAAGCCATCATAACTCCCGGGAGGGGAAGCAGACTCTGAATTTCCCATCAGGTAATAAATACACAGCTGCCTGAAATAGGAGCAACAGGAAGCAACAGGCAGGCCTGCTTCCCCACAGACAGCTGGCGCATGGCAGCATCGCTCAAGGTGTCGGGGCTGGGGAACGTGCTCACAGACAAGCTTCTGAAAGGCAGAGCAGCTACATCTCCTCTGCAGACCCAAGTCCCAAGTTTCAGAACAAGACCATACCAAGCAGGGCTGGAAAGGCCAAGAACTAGAGAACTTCAGAAGCAACAGGAACCTAAAAAACCTCCAGCCTTGCCTCCTTATCTCCTTTCTAGATAATGAAATTAAGAACTCAGCCAAAGGCACACCGGAGGTTTATAAACTTTTAACTCCCCATAATTTTCAAAGTCCAAGCTCAGGCTTTGGGTGATTACCTTGGCGGCTGGTTTTGCCACTTTTTAGATGACCTTGAACACATTATTTAATCTTGATTTCCTCATCTATAAAACATGAAAAACAAAAGCAGCTACCAATTACTGACAAGGCAGCCACAAATACACAATGGCAAAGGAGAGCCTCTTCTACAAATGGTGATGGGGAACCACATGTCCACACGCAAAAGAATGAAGTTGGACCCTTACCTTACAATATACTCAAAAAAATAACCCAAATTGGATTAAAGTCCTCAATATAAGACCTAAAACTATTAAACTCCTGAAAGAAAACATAGGGGGAAACATTGGATTTGGTGGTGATTTCTTGGATATAAATGAAAGGCAAAGGCAACAAAATTACAAATCCACAATGAGACAAACACCAAGGTTAAAATTTCTGCACATCAAAGCAAACAACAGAGAAAAGACAACACGCAGGATGGGAGAAAATAATTGCAAATCATATATCTGATGTGTTTAACATATCAACTATAACTTTAAAATATATTTTAAATTAAAAAAATGGCAAAAGGGAGAGAACCAAGATGGTGGCATAGGTAGACACCGGTACTCACCACCTCCCACAACCACATCAAAATTGTAACTAAAATACAGAACAATTATCTTTCAGGACCACTTGAAATCTGGCTGAATGGAAATCCTACAACTAGAGAAGTAAAAATGTACATTGAGACTAGTAGGAGGGGCAGAGGTGCAGAACAAGCTGATCTGACACTCACCTGTGGCATTTTTTTAATCGTGTGGAATATCTAGGCTGCAGAGGCCCCCCTGTGAGAAGCAAGGAGTTCCAGCCCCACACCAGGAGTTCCAGAGCTAGGAAGAAAAGTCCCCATAACTTTGGGCTGTAAAAACCAGCAGGGATTGTGGCTGAGTGACACAGAGGCTGCTGGATACCCAAATGTTCATTTTAAAGGGCCAGCTCATGAACTTACTTGGACTTGGCCCCTCTGACTCCAGCACCAGGTGACTGTGGGGGATGTGGGGGACCCAGATACATACAGGGAGGAAATGGATTATCTGACATCAGGGCAGGAACTCAGGGTGGCTTTCTCCCAGATTGAGATGCAAGGGTCGTTGTTCCTATGCTGGGACCTCCACCCACAGCAGAGCTGACTGGCAGCCACATTTGAGCTTCCATCAGCTAAGCCCACACTGTTTTCTCCACCCCGGTGATTCCCTGAGACCACTTTCCTATCCAATTTGCAGCCCCACCCAAGCTATTTGAAGCAGCTTTTGCATATGAATGGCCTGTTCAGGCTTCAGACTGCTACAATCTTTCAAACAAGCAGCAGCTGGCATCAGTATGCCCCAAACCTATCAAAAAGTAGCCCAAGACCCAGCACTAGCACCAGCCTGCCTTGCTTCACAGCTAGGTCTCGCCTGGGTACTTCCTAACCCAATACAAATTGCATCTACCTGCAGATCTCTCTGTAGCTCCTGCTAGGTGGCCCCAGGCAGTGACTGGTTTCCACCTTCCAGAGGACCCAGAGCCAGTGCACCCAGTGGAGAGCTTCAGACCATACCAGATTATAGCTCTCCACATCCACAAGTGACACACTCAAGGGGTAGACTCAGTGAGCACCAAAGCCCCACTGACTTCTTCATCTCAATGTCTTTTATTACAGCCATCACCACTAAAACAGAGCTCAGATATATGGTTAAATGACATACCATTCCCCTTAGTACATACACACACACACATACACATGATTCCCAACTCCAATAATATGGTCTAGAAATCTCTATGGTTAGAAACCTTTTTAATGTTTGGGAACTGAAGTCACAATAAAAAACAAAAAACTTCATATTTTCATATATTTTAGTTACCATGGAATCTACTAAGCCATGATGTAGTGATGGGTAATGCACAATTAACTTGTATTTCCTACCCTTGGTTTCCTAGAAGGCCCTCCTATCTACAAAGACATGTTTTTCCTGGATCTTCTCCATTCAAATATTCAATGTTTTCTGATTCTATGTCCTAGAGATTTATATTTCCAGTTCCAAGATATAAGAAACACAAGATAACAAAGTAGCTTAAATGCTTAAGATGAAAAATGCTTAGAGCATCTGTATGGACCATTTTTTGTAGGGTAAATTCTTATTGTGGGCCTGTTCTGTGCACTGTCAGATGTTTACAGCAACACTAGCAAAACACCACTAGATGCCAATAGGTCCCCTCCAAGTTGTGCCAATCAAAACCAATTTCAGACATTACCAAGTGTGTGCCCTGGGGGTGGGGGGAGTCACCCTCGGTGAGAACCACTGTTTAGAATGACCAGCAGCCCATGAAGGTTTCTATAGGGAACTGAGATTCAGAACACCTGACACCTGAGCCCTGTGAATGGCTTAGAAGGAGGAGAACCAGGCAGCTGTGGAACCTCTCTCTTCTCTCTACAAGGAGAGGGATAAAGCAGGGTGAGCACACTTGCTCCTTGCAGGAGCCCCCAACATAGCAGAACACGGCTTTCCTGAACACGGTTTGCATTTCTGAATATTCCAATCTCTTTTCCCCAAAAAATACACAATTGGATAATCCAATGGCCAGGCATGTTTCTCCACCTTTATTTGTCTCTGAAGGCTTCCTTCCTAAAACACCTACTCTACAACTTACTTTGCCTCCATTTCTCTTTTCCAAAATCCCTATTCCTTCTTAAAATTATGCCCAGAAGGCCTACCTTGTAATTCCCTCACACTTGAAGAAGAAAAAAAGTCTCATAGTGGATGTACAGACTCAGCCCAACCAACACCAGCTAGAACAGAGGCTGGGAGAAGTGCCTGCCATCAAAGCCTTGGCATTTTCAAATTTCCATTTAGGTGGTAATGACTTTTTTTTAATACAGACTGGTTTATGATCTATAAATCAGTTCAGACACAAACCAAGCTGCCTATATGACTTGGGCAAATCCTTTAATGTGTTTTTTACCATCATATCCATTTTTAAGTGTGCAGTTTGATAGTGTTAGGAATATTCACATTGTTGTGCAACAGACCTCCACAACTTCTCATAATACAAATTGAAACGCTGTACCCAATAAACACGGACTCCCCATTGCCCTGCTCCTGCCAGCAACCACTATTCCGTTTCTATTTCTATGAATTTAACTACCTCACATAAGGGCAAGTATAGAGTATTTTTCCTTTTGTGACTATTTTCTCTCACTTAGTTTTATCCACATTGTAGATGAGTTAGAATTTCCTTCCTTCTTAGGGCTGAATAATACCCCATTATATGTATCTACTATATTTTTTATCCATTCGGCCATCGATGGACACGTGGATTGCTTCCACTTCTTGGCTATTGTGAATAGTGCTGCTCAGAACGTGGTGTGCAAATATCTCTTGGAGACCCTGCTTTCAAATCTTTTGGATATATACCCAGAAGTATGATGGCTGGATCATGTGATAATTCTATTTGTAATTGATTGAAGGACTGCCAGACTGTGTCCCATAGCACAAATCCTTTATCTTTTTGCAGTCTGGGTTTCCTTGTGTGTCAAATGATCATTTTTCAAATGGGGCTGAATGGGGCAAACTATAGGACACACCTTGGTTAGACTGTTCCTGCCGGAGAGAACTCAGCCCCTCTTCTGTTTGATTACCTTCTGCAAAGGGAAAACTTCTGATCCCCGGTCTCCAAATCATTTCCAATTCGCTCAGCTCTTACATTGCCTGTCACCAAACTCCCAATTCACTGTGGAAACTTCTAGATTGTTTAAAAAGAAAAAAGCAAAGCTAAGACTGTGGGTTTGTCTGCTTTTCTTTCAGCGAGAGGCCTTAGACAGTGAGCTCACAGGCTTATCTCTGACTGCAGAGTTGCACCGCCCAGAGGCCCTTCAGCTCTGAGCCCGAAGGGTGGTGGGTGGAATAATGAAAGTGGTGCTTCCTTAGGTTAATGTCAAAATGAACATCATTTGTCCAAGGCCACTCTCTCTCACAGACCTCACACAACTGTGGAATTCAAAAGAGTAGCCCCAGGTTACAAAACACCCCAAATGGACATCTTGCTTCTGCAAATGCAGTCAGAGACGGTAGGGGTCTTCCTGATTAAGTAAAACTTTGATCACAAGCTGGTTTTGCCGACCACGGGTCCCAGCCCAGAGTCACTCCACGTTCCACAGAGGCAAAGATCTGTGGCCTTTAGACTCTTGCTGCTCCAAATGTGGCCCTCAGACCAGCAACCCTGGCCACATCTGGGAGTTTAATAAAAATGCAGAAGTCCAGACCCCATCCCTGAGTGACAGAAGCAGAATCTACGCTTTGAAAAGACACCCTGGGGATTCACCCACACATTTCAAGTTTCAGAAGCACCGTTTTGAACCTCTTAAATAACAGAACTCAAAAACATATTGGAAATGCTACCAGCAGGCTGGCCATTCACTATTATTTGCAGGTGGGCTGAACACACTGATGTGCACCCCACTATCGATCGACAATGAAGTGTAAACCCTTCTCACCTCCAGTTAGAATCTGAAGTTTGTTTCTCAACATCTTAGGCCAACCAGTTTGCCTTACAGGTGAGAGTGGGCCCCAGGAGCTGCTGTAAATTCAGTAGCTGCTAAGGGTCCAGAAGCCCTGCCCATCTGACACACATTAACTGTCCCAGGCATCTGTAAAACTCACTGCATCTTAACAGTGGTCGGCAAACTCATTAGTCAACAGAGCCAAATATCAACAGTACAACTATTGAAATTTCTTTTGAGAGCCAAATTTTTTAAACTTAAACTTCTTCTAATGCCACTTCTTTAAAATAGACTCTCCCAGGCCATGGTATTTTGTGGAAGAGCCACACTCAAGGGGCCAAAGAGCCGCATGTCGCTCACGAGCCGCAGTTTGCTGACACTGTCCTAACACGAAGCTGCACCGCACCGCCCCCTGCCCTGCATCCACCCCACTTTTCCCCACGCGACCGGGTCATCTCCCCAAATCCCTCCCGCACCATTCTCCCTCATGAGTGCTTTCAGTGGAGATTAGATCCTGTGCTTATTCACGATTTGTACAGAGCCTGCTTCCCAGAAGGATTTTTTTATTGTTCATCTTCACCTGAGGATATTTTTTCCATGGATTTTTAGAAAGAGTGGGAAAAAAGGAGGGAGGGAGGAAAGGAAGGAGGGAGAGAGGGAGGGGGGAAGAGAGAGAGAGAGAGAGAGAGAGAGAGAGAGAGAGAAGAGGGGAGGGGAAGGGAGGGGAAGAGAGGGGAGGGGAGGGGAAAGGAAAAGAGAGGAGAGGGGGGGAGGGGGGAAGAGAGGGGGGAGGAGAGGAGAGGGGAGGGGAGGGGGGAGGGGAGCGGAGAGGGGAGGGGAGGGGAGAGGAGAGGAGAGGAGAGGAGAGGAGAGGAGAGGAGAGGAGAGGAGAGGAGAGGAGAGGAGAGGGAAGAGAGATACATCTTTGGATTGGTTGCATGCACCAAAAGCTGCAACCCAGGTACATGCCCTTAACCGGAAATCGAACCCACAATCATTCCACCCTTCAGTGTGTAAGCTGGTGCTCTACCACTTAGCAACCCTGGCCATGGCCCAAAAGGATTTTATGTGGCTTGTAAAGATAAACACATTAAAAAGGCAAGCAAAATTAAAGCAGATTTTTAAAACACAGTTATAAGTCTTAGGGGATAATGTATGTGTGTGCCCACTCTTGCTGTTTCTTGGCTCCCCAGCCCCACCCCCCATGCTGTTCCTGCCCAGGGAGAAGAGAATTCATGTAATTGATGGAACTGAAAATAAACGGGGATGCTCAGCTCAGCTCCCTCCTCCTTTTTGCCTCCTGGAAGGGAGCATGGGCATGGGAGTAAAAACCCCGCCCTGCTCCTTCTTGGCCTGCGTCTTACCTGTGCACCGGGCCCACGTGGAGCCCCCAGCTGCCAGCCCGGGAGGCGCAGCATTCCTGTGGCTGGATGGCTAAGTCTCTTTAATGCTGGGATTAGTAGAAAGTTATGCGCTATACGCCTCATCCTTACTTCTATCACAGTCTGATTCCTCTGACTCATTTCTTAACTCAGAACTCAAGTGAGGGGGAAGGGTGTTCTTTAATAGATTCTTTAAAAATCCCCACAAAAAGATTAGGAAAACTAACGCTCCCAGCCACTTAGAATAGGTTATTAATACTGATTAGGGTGGGGAAGACCGGAATTTTCTGACTATTGAACAACAAAAAAAAAACATGGCCAGTGTGCACATATAACTAGAGGCCACTCAGTCACACTACCCTCCTCCCCTCCCTTGCCTTCCTTTCCCATACAGACTGGAAAACCAAAACTTGCCTTCCCCCGTATCACCTCAGCCAGAAAAGGCCAGGGGACTCCATTCTGGCCCATGGGACACCCTTGAGAGTCAGTGGGCACAGTGGTGAAACCGGGGACACGACAGAGCCCCCAAACTTCAAAAGAGCTTTTGTTGTGTTACATGAGGCACAACACGCATCACATGAATGTTCACACATTAAGGAAATATAGTCATCAATGGTTGGCATGCAGAAAGCTCTGGTGACAAAACTTTGGGTTCTCAGAAGGTTCAGCCAGTCAGAATATAGTGTTGCTGCAGCACTGATTCAGACTTCCAGGTCCAATAATTCTAAGGGGTGATTTCCTCCACAGTGTTTCTTGCCTTTTCTCCAATTATAAAAAGATATGTGGCCTGGCCGGTGTGGCTCAGTGGAAGGGCGCCGACCTGTAAATCAGGAGGCTATGATTAGATTCCCGGTCAGAGCACACGCCAGGGTTTCAAGCTTGATCTCCAATGGTGGGCATACAGGAGGCAGACAATCGATGATTCTCTCTCATCATTGATGCTTCTCTCTCTCTCCCACTCCTTCCTTCTCTAACATCAATAACAAAAATATATATTTTTAAAAAATAGAATCAATCACCCTAGCTGGTTTTGCTCAGTGGCTAGAGCTTCAGCCTGCAGACTGAAGATTCCCAGGTTCTATTCCAGTCAAGAACACATGCCGGGAACACCAAGATGGCGGCATAGGTAAACACCTATTGTTCTGCCCCGCGCAACGATTTAAGAACTACAACATAACAGCAGAACAGACAGCACCCAGAATCGCCAGAAAGCTGGCTGAATGAAAACTCCACTAATAAGAGTAAAGGTGGGACGCTGAGACTCAGGAGCTGCGGGAGCGCAGCCTTTCAGACGGAAAAAGGTTAGGAGCCGTCCTGGTCGCGTGCGCGGGCTGGGGCTGGAGCAGCAACCCCGGCCAGATTTGGCCAAACGGGGAGGGCGGAGATGTCCCACTACACGGATTCCCCAGCGCCAGGCGAGGTCCGAGATCCGGGGTACGTGGAGACGTCCCACTGCACAGATTCCCCAGTGCCAGGCGAGGTCCAAGGTCCGGGGGACGCACCCTGGAAGCGGGGCGTGGCAGAGGCTCCTAGTCTGAGAGAAACCCTGAGGCTGCGAAAAGAAGTTTCTGCGCAAGGGTCGCGCAAACCCGCGACTTGCCCCCTGGAAACTTGTCTCCTGGTTCCGGAAACCATCTATTTTACAACCCTGGGCTAGACTTTTGGTGTGCAGACACATTTGGGGAAAGGCAGAGTTGTCTGGCAAGGGGAAGAGACTAGCGGCTTTCTCTTGGAGGTGCCTGCAGCCATCCCCATCCAACACAGACCCGCGCGCGAGCACCGCATAGGACTGAGGCTGCCTGCGCAGCTCAGAGACTCTGCCCATCCAACCTGAACACAGTCTCCCTTCACAGCCAATTGGCCTGGAGGTCAAACCCTCCCAGTGCTAACAACAACAAGCTGGGTTTAAATTCAAAAATACTGAATACAACCCATAAAGGATTGCAGTAAGAGTACCCACCTCAGGTAACTGGGGAGGCTGAGCCACTGTCCCTTTGAGGATATCTACCACATAAAGCAGCCACCATGCAGAGATATGGAAAGAAATCAGGTGTGAAAGAAATGGAGGAGAAAAGACGACAAGACATAGAGTTCAAAACCACGGTTATAAGGCTTTTCAAGAGGCTCCTACAAAAGGCCAATCAACTTAATGAGAATTACCAGGAAATAAACAAGACCAACCAGGAAATGAATGAGAATTATAAGGAAATGAATGAGAACCTCAAGGAAATGAATGAGACCCTCAAGGAAATGAACAAGACCTCTGAGGATACGAACCAGACCCTCACAGATAAAAAAAAAGGACCAACTAGAAATCAAGCATACACAGACTGAAATAAAAAATATTACACAAAGTCCTAAAAGCAGTCCAGAGGGCCACAAGAACCAAGTCAAAGATTTGAAATACAAAGAAGCAGAATCCACTCGGCTGGAAAAGCAAGAAACAAAAAGAATTCAGATAATTGAAGATAGCGTAAGGGGCCTCTGGGACAACCTCAAGCATGCCAACATCCGAATTATTGGGGTGCCAGAAAAAGAGAGAGAGCAAGTTAATGAAAACCTACTTGAAGAAATAGTGACTGAAAACTTCCCCCACCTGGTGAAAGAAACTGACTTAAAAGCTCAAGAAGTACACAGAACCCCAAAATATAGGAATCTAAAGAGGACCACACCAAGACACATCATAATTAAAATGCCAAGAGCAAAAGATAAAGAGAGAATATTAAAAGCAGCAAGAGAAAAACAGTTGGTTACCTATAAGGGAGCACCCATACGATTGTCAGCGGATTTCTCAACAGAAACGATGCAGGCCAGACGCAAGTGGCAAGAAATATTCAAAATAATGAATAGCAAGAATCTACAACCAAGATTACTCTATCCAGCAAAGCTATCATTCAGAATTGAAGATCAGACAAAGTGCTTCACAGATAAGAAAAAGCTAAAGGAGTTCATCACCACCAAACCAATATTATATGAAATGCTGAAAGATATTCTTTAAGAAGACGAAGAAGAAAAAGGTAAAAATATAAATTATGAACAACAAATACACATCTATCAACAAATGAACATAAAAATCAAGTGAATTGATAGGCTGATAAACAAGATAAACTGGTGAATATAACAGAAACATGGACATAGAGAGGGAATGGACTGACAATTCTTGGGGAGAAAAGGGTTGTGGGAAGTACAGCAAGAGATTGGACAAAAATCTTGCAACAATGGGAGAGGACATTGGGGAGGTGGAGGGGAGGATGGAGGGTGGGATAGGTACAGGATGGAGGGGAGATATAGGGGGATAAAAAAGGGGAAACAATGTAATTAATAAACTGAACAATAAAGAAAAAAGAAAAAAGAAGAAGAACACATGCCCAGGTAGTCAGCTCAATCCCCAATAGAGGGCATGCAGGAGACAGCCAATCAATGATTCTCATCATTGATGCTTCTATCTTTCTCTCCCTCTCCCTCCCTCTCTGAAATCAATAAAAATATATTTTTTTTAAAAAGACTGACAAAAAGGTTAAGAAAGGTGTAGATAGTTAAAAGGGTAATCTAAGAAGAATAGTTTTGTGAAAAATACCCAAGATATTTAACCAGTTGTTTAAGAAAAAAATCCACATCATAGAAGGTTAATACTGCTCATTTTCTAAGAATATAGTAATCCTTCATTTCAGTTGGTACAGAAGCAACCAATGAAGCCTCATTTTAAAAAGGTTTTGAGAAGGATCTTGTTTTAATGAGTTCAGGCCATTCTGAGAACTCCGATACACACGCCAGGCTTTTGCTGTCATTTAGCTCTCAGAGCATCTTGCCAAAGGGCATGCAGCATGGAGGGACGCTGAAGGGCTCTGGGGTTAGACAGACAGGCCTGGGTTTGAAGCCCTGAAGCAACCCCTAAAACTCTCGGAGCCTCAGTTTCCTCATCCATAACATAAGGAAATCAACTTCCATGTCATAAGGCCATTGGGAACATTAAATAAAACAATCTGTGGAAGATTCCTGATACTCAAACCACCGGAGCATTCACTGAGATCCATTTAACATGAAGCAGAACTCTCATGGGTTTCCTAAGGCATTCAGCAAACTTTTTTCAAAAAAAAAACAAAAACAGTAGTCAGTAGCTAAAAGAAGAGAAGGAAAAAGAGGGAGAGGAGGAGGAGCAGAAGAGGGAGAAGGAGAAGGAGAAAGAGGAAGAGGAAAGGAAGAGGAGGAGGAGAAGAATGAGAGGAAGGGGAGGAGAAAAGCCAACACCATTTATGTAACTTCCCTCATCTTGCATGTGTCACTTCACACCTCTACCTTGAATTGTCAATATTTCTTCGTTACACTGAAAGCTCTTCAGACATTGAAACTATGCCTCATTTTTGCTCTTCCCAAAAGTAGCAGAGTGCTCAGCACAGTATAAGGACTCAATACGTACTTGCTGTATTTCTCCTTAGTGGAGAGTTAAAAGGTCAATTTCTGGGCTCTTACTTGCAGATGTTTATTGTGTAGAGCTCTACTGTGTTTTGATGAAATTTGTGTCACTGGTACCCAGAAGTGGGATGGAAGGAAATTCCAAGTTTTCAAAGTAAATAGAAGCAAAGATCAATGAGAATATGGAGATAGGTACATAGAGTCTCTAAAGATTACTTATTTCAGAGGGAGAAATGTATATTTACAACAGAAAGACCTGTCAATCACCCACTCAATCAAGTGATTAAACTCAGCATCACCAATGAATGCCAGGTGCAAATAATATAAAACACAGCATTGACCATGAAGCAGTCTGACCAAAAATGTTTTGTCTGAGTCTAATCACACCTTCAGACTGAACTTCCAGCACACAAGAGATATATGGAGTGGAGGAATCAGGTGTGACACCATGAGGAAATACTCAGATAAATCTAGACTGTGGAACATTCCACAAATCAACTAGCCTTGTCCCTTCAAAAGCCTGTGGGCTGGAAAAAGAAAAATGTTGAGGCAGTCCCTGTTCGAGATTATAAAATGCTCATGAGCCAAATGCAATGTATGAGTGAACTTGATTGGCTCCTGCTTTGAGGACATTTGAATATGGAGTGGATATCTATAATAACAAAAGCATACTATGCTAATTAGACCAGATAGCTGAGCAACCTTCTGGATGACCTTCTGGATGAAGCCAGGGTTGCAAGGCCTGAGGCAAGCGGCAAGGGCTGAGTACCTTGCGTGAATTTTGTGCATCAGACCTCTAGTCTGAGTATATTAGGGAATAATTAGTAACTTTCTTAGGATGTTAAAACTTCTGCAGTTATATAAAAGAAAGTCCTTATTTCAACTTTTTGTATGCTTGAAATTTTATCTTAATAAATGTTAGAAAATATGCATGCAAAGCAACAAGCAAGCTAATTCCTCTCTGTCCTAAATAGAAATTTCTTTCCTACATTTAACACAAAAAATAAATTAGAAAACTCCTGTGTTAGTGCATTTGGGCCAGTGACTATAAATGGTTCAGACACCCTCTATAACAGAGTCTGGGGACAGCAGTTTTACTGTGGAAAAGCATAGCCCTCTTAACTGGGTATCATTTTCATTGTCCTTTGAAACCTTATTATTCCCACACCAAGGATCTTATCAGCACATAGCTAATAAGTTGTTGGAGGTGCCTGGTATTTGTTTATTTACCATTTTTTTAACAAAGTAAAATCATTTATCTTCTTTTAGTTGGACTCTAGTAGAGAAACACACAAAAACAAATATCATAGCCAGCATAGCTGCTATTCATTCTTCCCAAGCTTCAAATCCATCACCCAGGAGTCGTTTTGAATGGGAATAATTAGTAACTTTCTTAGGATGTTAAAACTTCTGCAGTTATATAAAAGAAAGTCCTTATTTCAACTTTTTGTATGCTTGAAAATTTATCTTAATAAATGCTAGAAAATATTTAGAAGGTGCTGCCAATCACACAGGTTTCTAGGAATGACATTTTCCAATGGGCCACAATGGCTGCTTGGCCTCACATGAGAACCCTGTATTCAACCCTAGCACCCCTGTCCCCAGGATCCAACTCATGCAAGTCAGCTCACTGAATCTAAGAGCCATTGCTGTTCAGAAAATAATAATGGATTCTACTCCCAAGTTCATGTAACTGAGGGGTCTTCAACCAGCAATGAAAATAGCTTTGGATAAACTTGGGAAATTGCTTCTACATAAAGAATACCTAGTCATAAGATATCACTCAAGTTTGTTTGTTTGTTTAAGTGATGCAGGCGAAATGTAAGAAATGAAGGTACAGAGGCAATGAAGGATGTTTTATGTAGTCTAGGTACTTCCTCACCCAAGCTCCTGGGGATGGGAAAGGCAAGCAGCAACTTCACTCCACACACTGGCTACTTCTATTCCTTCTGGAAGCTTTCTAGAAGGACAGCTATTAGAAGGTAAACTTGATAAATTAGAGCTTTTCCAGAGAGGAGAGAGAGAGAGAGAGAGAGAGAGAGAGAGAGAGAGAGAGAGAGAGAGAGAGAGAGAGAGAGAGGCTTACAGCTAAAAGTTTGTATTACTTGGGAAAAGAGTATAAACTGAGAATCTTAAAACTAGTTCAGAGAGCTCTCAACTTTTTGATTCTTTCCCAAATTGAAATGCAATGCTTATAAAACATATGTAATACATTGCATATAAATGTACATAAAGTCTCCAGGAAAATGGGAAAGAGAGGGTTTCCTTTTGATTTTTGACTCCAGCTTATTTGAGAGGACAGGGAAGTCTTACCTAGGTACAAGGATGCATTCTCCCTCTTGACGTTGTCATCTAAGTAGGTTGGTCCCAGGGTATAAATAGGTGTGGAGCCCATGCCAATGAGGATCTGTGCACAAATGAACAAAGCCACAAAGAGCCAGTGACTCTTCCCTTCCGAGTCCTTCAGGCAGGCGGGAGGCTCCAAGGTCCCCGTGGAATTGCCATTCTGACACAGGCCTTCCTTGGAAGCTGAGGCGTTCAACTCTTGGATCTGGTAGGGTGGTGAGATGAAGTGAGGTAAAGTGAAGACCACCGCCCCGACGGCGATGAGAAGGCCGCCCACGGCCAGCCACAGCGGCCGCCGGCCCCGGCCCCCAAAGTAGCTCACGAACACCACCACCATCAGGCTCCCGATGTCGAAGCAGCTGACCAGCAGCCCGGACTCCGAACTCTTCAGGCTGTAGCGCCTTTCGATGGTGGTGATGACGCTGCTCAGGTACCCAGAGACCATTAACGACTGGATGAAGGTCAGAAAGCACATGCAAACCAGGAAGCAGCGCGAATCAGTGAGGACCACATAGAGGCACCTTCTCCCCTGAAGGGTAGCCAACGTGGACGACACCGACACGGCTTTGCCCACGTCCACCCTGTGGTTGCAGTCCACGAGCCCCGCCATCTCTGCCGAAGTGGACGGGGCAGAGGGACTGGACGCCAACCTGCTCAGGCATTGTCTCAGCTCCTGGTGGCCCACATGGGCACAGTCTGACTTGGCGGCCGCACTCACAGGGCTGAGATCTGGCCGGCAGGAGGTGCTGTTCAGGACGGGTAAGCTCCTGGACCTAAAGGTCTCTGGTTCGTGCTTCGGTTGGACAGCTCCTAAGGCCGGGGCTTCCAGCTGCTCCCCGGCCTGGGGCTGCAGCCCTGTGCTTGCCTCCATGGTTCTCAGAATTTAGATCCGATCGCTGATTGCATTCAAGGACTCTGCGCTTTTCATCCACCGGCAGGAGGGCCCGAAGCCGGGCCCACGCAGTCGTGCCCTCCACGGACAGGGACTGGGGGATACAGAGCTGCGCAGCAGGACATCCTCACCAGCAGGGAGGTGCCCAGGGCATCCTGAACGCAGATGCAACCCCCAAGCTTCGCAGCCGCGCGCCCCAGGGGTCAGGGGTCCTCGCGGTCCTGCGCTGAGCTCTGCTCGGGGTCCACCTCGGGGTGGCAGCTCGCAGAAGGAGCCTTGTACGTCCTGGGCGCATCCCCTCCGCCGCAGCCGCCTCTCGGCCCGCCTCCCGGAGCGAGAACGCCCGCCCGGTACCCAGCGTGGGGATGCTCAGCGCTGATGCCTCCAACGCATCCCGCCCCGCTGGCTGGGCCAGAGGCGTGCTGTCTTCTCCACCGCGGCTCGCGACACCCTCGGGAGCAAAGATGCCAACCTGTAAAGCAGAGAGAGGGAGGTCAGCAGAGGACGGTTTCGCGCCCTGTGGGCCGAGCGGAAGAACTCGGGCTGTCCCAAGTGTGACGGAGGGTGGAGCCAGGAGCAGAGCCCTGGAGGCGGCGGCTGCAGGATGAAGCCTCTAGTGCGGGAACAATAAACAGCAGGCGGTTGGCGGAGACCCTCCCGCATTGTCTACGGAGGACCTGCCCCCGCTCCGCCCCTTTTGCCATAAACATTGCATCTGCTTTTATATGTTAGTAATTATCAACCTGACAGCTCTGACTCAGAGGCAGTGTCTTTTATTCGAGTGAACTAATTGTAACCTTTTGGTACTCCTACTCCATTAACTCAAAATAGAAAATGCACGAAAGAACAAAGAAAAGTTTGTGTGTGTGTGTGTGTGTGTGTGTGTGTGTGTGAAACAATGCATTCCCAATTTTAAAAAAAATGGGGGGGAGGGGGACCGAGTGTGTAGAAATGTGCGTACACACTTGTGTGCGGGCACGTGTGCGCGCCTGGATGCGAATCCGCCCCATCGGTTAGAGACACGCACTCCAAGCCCGAGGCAGCGGCGGAAAGGTCAACGTGCCTGCCTCTGCACTCCGACACTAAAAATAACCCCCGCGCGAAAGAACTCTTCAATGACAAACCCCCGGAGCGTCTGAGGCCGCGGCCCACACCAAGTCCCAGCGCCCAGTGTCTAGCGAAACCGAAAATTACTCTGCTCTGCGGAGGGGTGGAGGAGTCACAACCAAACAAAGAGACGCGGGCCCCGGGAGCAGTCCTGGTGCGCGGGGGCCAGCGGAGGTGCGCTATCGACACCCAGCGCGCTCCACCAGGGGGGCCGGAGTGCGCGCCCGCGGACACGCACACACACAGTGTGTATGTGGAGGAGCCCCTCGCGCAATCCCGCACCAGGTTGAATTCAGCGAGAGCTGAAAACAGGTGTGTCCCCGGAGTAAGCCGAAAACAGGTGTGTTCCATTCCATTCCCAACCCCCGGGAAAGGGGAGCGGATGTGCACCAGGTGGGAGGGGGGACAGGACTGCGCTGCGTTCGGTTTCATTCTGCAGCGCGCTTTTGTGATGCTGCGGAGAAAAGAAAGGAAGAAGAGGAATGGAGAGAGGCGGCGAGGCTGGGCTGCAGGGGTGTCGCTCCGTTGTCTCCCTCGGCTCTGCACGCCAGACCGGCTCCCAGATTCCCCGCCTGCCGGCCGCTTACAGCCCGGACTTCCCCGCCGCCTCCCGGCCTGGGAGCTTTCCTGGGGAACCCCACTGGCGGCCACGCGCCGAACCGGGGAATCCCGGCGAACACCCTCCCGCACCGGAGACATACGGGCCCCTGCCTGGGGGGAGGGGGCATCCACACCTCCGCGCAGACTCGGGTGGACAGGGAGCTCCCGAGCCGGCGTGGAATCCCAGGGACACCCCGCGCGCGGCACACACACACACACACACACACACACCCGCGAGGGGCACAGAACCGCCGGAGGCAGCTCGCCGCGCTGCGGGGGCGCGCAAGCCGCGGCTACTCACTCGCGAGTCTGTCGGTCAGTCCGGCTGGCTGAGAGAGGAGCGGCGGGAGACGCGCACTGGACCAGTGCCGGAGCAGCTGGGAGCCGCCTGGGGAGGCAGCATCGGTCCAGCCGCGGAGAAATCAGTGAATAAGGCTGTGACTCAGGGTGAACTCTTCCCCCACGCCTCGCCTGTCACCCAAGCCTCTCTTCCTTCCAAACAGACACAAGCGCACAGAGACGCTCGAAGAGCGGAGCAGCAGAGGGCGCAGGCGCGCGGTGGCTGCCCAGCCCAGCCCGAAGGCGGCGAGCTTCCCAGCTGCCTGTCACCTGCGGGGGGGGGGGGGGGGGGGGGGGGGGCTGGCCAGGAACCCTGAAGCCTCCAGGGAGGTCTTCCAAAAAGTCAGCTGCTGGGGCAGCCAGTCCATTCTGAATAAAGAAATATTCTGTTCGTGGCCACTCACACTGTCTCAGGGACCATAGCAGGTTCTTGGGACCAAAGATGAACAGAATAGGGTCCCTTAACTAAGAAAGCACTGTCTTGAGGACTACCCTGTAAGCAGCCTGAAACAATGCGGTCAATTCTATCCTAGGTGCCCCTGGAGAACCTAAGAGCCATAGCCTATTATATCTTCATCTCCAGGCAGGAAAGGCATGTGTGAAAGCACAGGGGCACCGGACAGCAAGTGTGTCCTTGGACACTAAGTTTTCCATGGAGACTTCAGGGATAGGGCAGACTGGACAGGCAGAGAGGCAGCGTAAAAAAAGGTCAGCAAGGACTTCAGAGGTTGTGTGCTGTGGGCCCTAAAGGGCTAGTGACATTGTGACTTGCTCACCAGCAAGCTGGTTCTGGAGGTGGTGGGTGAATCGAGGCCACACTGAGAGTGCTGAGACCAGTTAGGAGGCTACCTCGGAGCAAAATGTGCAGAGGCGTTCATTACAGGCATGTTGAAAGGGGGAAACTGGCTGAAGGTGCACTGAGAAGGTAGAGGTGGCCAGTCTTGGAAACTGAACTCATCTGGTGCATGAGAAAACCGTCCAGTGGGGGATGTCCCTGGAGTTCTACACTGTGTGACTGGGTGGCTGACGTCCAGTGAACACACAGGAGGAGAACCACGCTCTTGGGAGAAAGATGGCTCTCGCTTCAGAGGGGCTGACTTTGACATGCCTTTGGGACAGCCAAGTATCCATGCCCCATAAATCATCTGACATATGCCACACAGGAAGTTTGGGCTGGGGACAGGGATTAGGAATCAACAGCCCAGAGCTGGCATGAGGTGAGTAAGGAAGATCGTGCAGAAGTCAAACAGGATGACAGCTGGAAGAGAGCAGGAGCCGTAGCAAGGAGGGCCCTGGGGAACTTTGATAGAGGAAGACTGTGGTGATTACGCTGGCCATCGCTGCCATACCAGAGCCACTTCACTGGACTTTGTCTCCACGTTACAGATGTGATGAGTGAAGTGCAAAGAGATTGAGTATCTTGGGAAAGGTGCACAGCTAATTTGTAGACGCTATGAACCCATGTGTCCCAAAGTCCATGCTCTTAAACCTGACTCTACATTCTCTCCCTTACCGTTGTACAGCAGCTTGACTTTCCAACACACCTTATATTTGTTAATGATCCCATTTTGGCCCAACACCCACATACCCACAGCTGACCCTTAGCGAACATCCCCTCCCACTCTCTTCTCTTCTTGAAATCTCCATCAAGCCCCACGTTACTTTTCCACAAAACGGCAATGTGACTCCAGCAGCCACCCTGCCCAGTGGGCAAGGATTTATGGCACTTCCAGTACCTGAATACTGATCTGCACTTATTCTGGATTCAAACATAATCGATCTGTCTCCTATTACATCCTCCCAAGCTCTTTGGTGCATTCTCTCATTTCAGCCCCAGTCCTGACGTATGGTTTTTCTACAGCAAATTCAATCAGTTGTGGCAGGTGCCAGCAGAGGGCTTCTGTGCTGAAAGTCAAATAAATAGCCATGTCCCTGGAACTCGCTGTGTTTATTCATGGTGGATTACCATGGTTATGCTAGAAACAACTTTAATATCAGATTTTTTTATTGCCACTAATAGAAAAAATCATGATTTGTAGATAGACTTTAAAAGGCCCGGTTAGCTGCTACCCACATAGAAAATAAGAAGAAAACATTGAGCAAGAAACACTTCTTTTGCCTTCTCTTTCCTAGTTAATTATGACTTTGGAAAGGCCAGGTGTGACTCCATCAGCCTGAATCTTTGGATTCATAGAAGGAAATGGACTCACAGCATGAGACTCTGCTACCCGTGTGGTTTATGTCACACAATGTGAGAGTGTGGCTGGCTAGAGCAGGACAGCTGCCTTGTGAGGTGTATTGGGAGAAAAGAATATGACTGATTTCAAATTTCTAGGCTTTCTTATACTCCTTCTAAGCCAATTGTCAATCCAAGTCACACTTAAATTGCTTCTTTCCCAATCTATAATAACAGGGTAGCCTTAGGAATTACCTGGGGCATTCTATGAGCTTAAAATCCAGCCACTCTGAAAAATGGGGCAAGGGAGGCAGAGGGAGCCTTTTCTACACCCCCTTCCTTCCTCCTTAAATAGGTTCACTTCAGAGGTGTCCCAGACACACCAGGAGAACTGAGTTTTGGCCCAGAATACTTTCTGGACTTACAATATGATACATAGCTGCCACTGCTGGTTGAGAAGAAACAAACCGTATCTTTAAGGTAACCTTTTTTTAAATATTGAAATGCAGCTATACTCACAGAACCTAAAGAAGAATCCAGATTATTAAGCTCTGTGGTATATTTAATCTACACCTCTATTCCTCTTTTTAATTTAATAAATCTTTATTGTTCAGATTATTAGTGTTGCTCTTTTTTCCCTCCCATAGCTCCCCTCCCCCCATACCCATCCCCTCCTCTGCCCTTACCTCCCCCCCACTGTCCTCATCCATAGGTGTACACTTTTTGTCCAGTCTCTTCCTGCACCCCCCCAACACCCCTTTCCCCCAAGAATTGTCAGTCCACTCTCTTTCTATGCCCCTGATTCTATTATATTCACCAGTTTATTCTGTTCATCAGATTTTTCATTCACTTGATTTTTAGATTCACTTGTTGATAGATGTGTATTTATTGTTCATAACTTTTATCTTTACCTTTTTCTTCTACTTCCTCTTCTTAAAGAACACCTTTCAGCATTTCATATAACACTGGTTTGGTGTTGATGAACTCCTTTTGCTTTTTCTTATCTGGGAAGCTCTTTATCTGACCTTCAAATCTGAATGATAGTTTTGCTGGGTAGAGTAATCTTGGTTGTAGGTTCTTGTTATTCATCACTTTGAATATTTCTTGCCATTCCCATCTGGCCTGCATAGTTTCTGTTGAGAAATCCGCTGACAATCATATGGGTTCTCCCTTGTAGGCAACTGTTTTTCTCTTGCTGCTTTTAATATTCTCTCTTTGTCTTTTGCTCTTGGCATTTTAATTATGATGTGTCTTGGTGTGGTCCTCTTTGGATTCCTTTTGTTTGGGGTTCTGTGTGCTTCCTGGACTTTTAAGTCTATTTCTTTCACCAGATAGGGGAAGTTTTCGGTCACTATTTCTTCAAGTAGGTTTTCAGTATCTTGCTCTCTTTTTCTGTCACCCCCAGAATTCGGATGTTGATATCCTTGAGAATGTCCCAGAAGCTCTTTACACTATCTTCAATTTTTTGAATTCTTTTTGCTTCTTGCTTTTCCTGCTGAGTGATTTTTGCTTCCTTGTTCTTCAAATCTTTGACTTGATTCTTGTGGTCCTCTAGTCTGCTTTTGGGTCTCTGTATAATATTTTTTTTTATTTCAGTCAGTGTATGCTTAATTTCTAGTTGGTCCTTTTTCATATCCTCCATAGTCTCACTCATATCCTTGAGGTTCTTGCTCATATCTCGAGGGTCTCACTCATATCCTCAAGGGTCTTGCTCATATCCTCAAGGCTCTCATTAAATTTATCCACCTTTCCTAGGAGCCTCTTGAACAACCTTATAACCGTGGTTTTGAACTCTATGTCCAGTTGTTTTTTTCCCTCCATTTCTTTCACATGTAATTTGTTACCTTGTCTTCACATTTTGGCTGCTTTCCTGAGTTGGTCAAGTAGGTTTGTGTGGTAGATATCCTCTAGGGGACAATGGCTCAGCCTTCCGAGTTACCTAAGATGGATACTCTTGGTGCACCCCTTTATGGGTTGCACAGTCTTGTTGTAGTTAAGCCTAGATTGTTGCTGGTATCACTGGGAGGGGTTGACCTCCAGGCCAATTGGCTGTGAGGATCAGCTGTGTTTACACTATGAACACCAGCTGTGCTCAGCTTGGATGGGGCGGAGTCTCCGGGCTGAGCAGGCAGCCTTGGTTTCCCCGTCAGCCCCGCCCTAAACGGCTCCCAGGTCTCAGTGCCCTGTGGCAATGGCTGCATGCACCTCTGAGAGAAAGCTACCCAGAGCTCTGCCCGCAGCTGGACAGTCCAGTTTCTCCCCAAATGAGTCTGGACACCCAAAGACTCACCCGGAACTGGAAAACAAAGCAGTTCGGCAGTTTGCTTGTTTTTTTTTCCTCCCGAACGTTAGAGCTAGCCATGAGCCCTCTCTGATAGCTCGTGCGCCTTTGCAGTGCCCAAGTTTTAGCGTGCTTCCTCCTTACAGTCCAGTTTCACCCGTATGAATCTGGGTCCCCAAGACTCATCCAGAACGGGAAAACAAAGCAGTCCAGCGGTTTTTGTTTTTTTCCCCTCCCAAATGATAGAGCCAGCCACAAGCCCTCTCTGATAGCTCATGGGCCTTTGCAGCGCCCAAGTTTCAGCGTGCTTCCTCCTTACTCTCCAATTTCACCCCATATTAGTCTGAGTTCCCCAAGACTTGCCCAGAACTGGGGCTCTGTACTGTGGGACGCCTTTGTTTCCCTCCCAGTCCAGAAAAACCAGCCGGGTATTCAGCCGCCCGCCCTATCTGCTCACGCGCATCTCCACCTCTCTGACTCCACATGTATCCACAACTCTGCCCTCCGCAACTTCCCCGGGTCTCAGTGTCCTTTTATCTTTCCTTCTACTTGTGGAATGTCCACTCAGCCAGCCCTCTGGTGGTTCTGAATGATGTCCGCTTTGTCCTTTAGTTGTAGTTTTGAAATTGTTGTATGGGGCAGCAGTATGGATGTTTACCTATGCCGCCACCTTGGTTCCTCCCCCTACACCTCTATTCTTAATTCAGAAAGAAAAAAAAAAAGTAGTTTATGGCATGCCTGGTTTCAATTTGTAAGTTTTTTTCCTTTTTTTAATTAAATTTAATTTTATTGACATCTAATTGACACATAACATTGTATGAGTTCTAGATATACAACAGAATTATTTGATCTATGTATATATTGAGAAATGATCACCATAGTAAGTGTATTTAATACCCATCACCACACATAACTACAATTTTTTTCTTTTTTAAAATATATTTAATGATTTTTTTTTTTTTTTTTACAGAGAGGAAGAGAGAGGGATAGAGAGTTAGAAACATCGATGAGAGATAAATATTGATCAACTGCCTCCTGCACACCCTGTACTGGGGATGTGCCCACAATCAGGGCACATGCCCTTGACTGGAATCGAACCTGGGACCCTTCAGGCCGCAGGCCGACGCTCTATCCACTGAGCCAAACTAGTTAGGGCCAAATTTTTTTCTTGTGATGAGAACTTTTAGGTATCCACTTTCAAATATTCGGTGCAGCACGGTTAACCATAATAATTGTAAGCTCTTTAACAGCACTCGGTATTTCTCACTCAGAAGCGGTGCAGATCTGGCTCTGGGGTGCCGTGAAGACATCACTCCAGCCCTGTGGTGTGAGGTTCCTGAGAGGGCTGAAGGCGTATGCTGATAGACTGAGTAGCTTTAGCACTGCACGTCACACAACACACAAAAAAACCACCTCCTGAGCTACACTGGCCACCGCACCAACGTCACCTTCAATGCCATTGACCTTCAGCAATCTCACCCCTGACCTCTGGAAAGAGACCATGTCCACCAAGCCTCCCTCTCAGGAACTCACTGACCATCCCGTAAAGACCCCACCAGAGTTTCTGTTCAGAGGGCCCAGCCTCCAGCTGTGGCCACCACATACTTTTATACAAGAAAAGATTTAAGTTACTTACACCTGAGAAATAAAATTAAATTAAAGCCATCTGCATCAAACTAATGTAACCTATAAGTAAATAATTTAAAATGAGAAAAAAAAACGTCAAATAAACCAATGGGGGGAGTGAAATATATTATACTGTCTAAAGTAGAAATGCTAATCACAAATCTTAGAATGTGCCTAAGATCTGAAAGCACATCAGAAAACACCGATCTGGGAGAAAGTGGGAACCCCTTGCCAAGCAAGTGGTCCGATTATCAATGTGTCCAGGTTCTCAGTGCTCCAGGCTTCTCAAACGAAGGTCCTATGTCCCCAGAAGCCCTGGACCACCTGCCAGCAGTAAGTCACATGATAAACATGAGACATATTCTTAGAAAGTCGCCTTTATTAAGTTTTGCAAATAAAATGATTAACAGACATATTATGGGGTAGAAATAAACACTCAAATATATATACTTTTAAATAAAACTGGACCCTTTTAAGAAATGTGTTGAGTGCTTAAGGTTACTTGGGGCTACTGTCATACTAGACTCCCTGGGGTATGTGGCCACTCCCTTAGTCAGACTACTTTTGTTGAAAAGTTTAAGAAGTCCCTTTATCTGATGCTAGTTCTATCCTTAGGAGATGAGTATTTTCTTTAGGGAGGGGGGATAGGGGCGGGGGGACCTCAACTGCACAGTTTAGAATTTTCTTAATTTTGTCCACACAACTCTTTTTCAAACAAAATATGCCTGAGGGATTATGCTATCAATCACTCACACTTTAGTACAGATTGCATCATTCGTATTTTTTCTCAATATCTGAAACTCACCATATTTAGAAATTGGAAGGTGGGAGGGGAGGTAATCAGAGCTCTCAGAGCCAACTGTATTGGGTAATCTGAGGGGACTATTTGCCATGATGTGGCCAAGTGTGGGGAAACCATGAGGGATGTGCTGTACCCTGGAGTGGGCAGCTACACTGCACCCACACCAGGCTTCAAAGGGAAGGGGAGGAAGCAGTTTTTAAAAGTTGGGCAGAAAAAAAAAAAGTTGGGCAGAGAGCATCATATGGAAAAAGCCATCGATGGGAGCTGTTGCCTGCAGCAGAGGGACAAGGTCAGCAATGACCCTGCAGGGAGGAAACTGGGTGAATAAGCACAGTCTGGTCCTCACTCCTCTGACCTTCTGCTGGGTGAAGCCTTTGGAAGCCAAAAGAGCGAGGGAAGCAATGTGAACATATCCACCACCAGGGCAAAGCACAGATTGTGGAAAGTGGGGAGTGGAACTGGAGGGAGAAGCAGAGGAAGCTAGCACAGAGACTGAAGGGAAGCACTGAGCCTTGCTGTGGTGGCTCAGTGGTTAAGTGTCAACCTATGAACCAGGAGGTCACAGTTCAATTCCTAGTCAGGGCACATGCCTGGGTTGAGGGCTCAATCCCCAGTAGGGGGCATGCAGGAGGCAGCCAATCAATGATTTTCTTTCATCATTGACGTTTCTATCTCTCCTTTCCTCTCTGAAATCAATACAAATATTTTTTTTAAAGACAGTGGAGGGGGAGTAGGGGGATGAAGGGAGGCTGATGGTTTGGCTCAGTGGATAGAGTGTCGGCCTGCAGACAGAAGGGTCCCAGGTTCTATTCTGGTCAAGGGCATATACCCCAGTTGCAGACTCCTCCCCTGCCCGGGCCCTGGTCAGGGCATGGTGGGAGGCCACCAGTAGGTGTTTTTCTCTCACAGTGATATTTCTCTCTGTTTTCCCTCTCTCTTCCACTCTGTCTGAAAGTTAATGGAAAGATGTCCTCGATGAGGATTGAAAAAAAAAGGAGCGGGGAGCATTGAATGGGTGGGAAGTGTTAAGGAAGAGATGGACTAAAGGCTGAAGGCATCCAACGTGTTTAAATAAGGCAAGACCTTGAGTTCTCTTTTTAAAACTGAGAGCTTTACTATAAAAACAGATTTAGAACATGTAAATGGCAGGTTTTTGTTCAAAGTACAGGAGAACATCATAGAGCCGTGATGGCAAACCTATGACACAAGTGTCAGCACTGACACGCGTAGCCATTTTCGATGACAGGTGGCCGCATCTGGTCCCATACAGAGAAGCATGGGGCCGCAGGCCAAGAAGGATGTTTCATCCTCAGCTACTGCAATTGATATCTCTAAAGTTGGGTCAGTGACGACAGATGGGGCACCAAACATGGTGGGGGAAAAAGTCGGATTTGTCAAATTGTTTACGGAAGCTATTGGACATCCGATTGTGCCTTTTCATTGTATTATCCATCAGGAGGTTTTATGTGCCAAGGCAGGATTCACTGACTTAAATGACTTAATGTCAGTTGTTACAAAAATAGCTAATTTAATAGGTGCTCACCCCCTTCACAAGCAAGAATTTTATGCACTTTTACTGGAGGTTGATTCCACCTACAGTGGACTGCTGATGTACAATAATGTAAGATGGCTGAGCCGAGGCAAAGTTCTTGAGCACTTTGTGGAGTGCTTTGAAAAAACTAAGTTATTTCTTGAGGATAAGGATCTGGAAAACTTTACTCAGCTCAATGATGATAAGTGGGTCAACACCCTGATATTTTTTAAATATCTCTCTATTCATATTAATGAACTGAACTTAAAGTTACAAGGTTTTGGCAAAAGTATTGACGTTATGTTTGGATACATAAAAGCTTTTGAAAGTAAACTTAAAAGTTTCAAGCGAGATGTAGAAACTAAAACTTATAAGTATTTTCCACAAGTGACAAAGTATTTTGAGTAGGCCAGTGCAGCTGTTCCAAATGAAATGGAACCCTTGCATATAAAGTACCAGCATGTTTTAGACTCATTTCTTGACCAGTCCAGTGATAGATTTAATCAATTTAGAAGCCTAGAACAGACCATAAAAATAATTAAGTATCCTGATGTAGTAGTCTCCAGTAGTTTGGAATTAAATGGTTTCCAATGGATGCAAATTGATGATTTGGAGATGCAACTTGCAGACTTTCAAGACAGCATCTGGGCTCAAGTGTTTATCGACTTGAAGTCAAAGCTTGAGAATCTGGAAAGGTGCCACTTGGAGAATCAAGAGGAGTGCCACTATAATCAGGAAATTTGGAGTGCCTGGAACCGATTACCAGACACTTTTAGCACCCTGAAAAATATAACAATGGCTTTACTCACAATTTTTCCCTCTACCTACCTTTGTGAGACCTTATTCTCAGCATTAAATAATATCAAAACCAACAAAATAAACAGATTGACAGATGAAGTTAGTAGCGCTTGCTTGGGCTTGAAGTGTACAAAATACCAACCTTTAATTGAAAGTTTAGCTAATGAAATTCAGCAACAAAAAAGTCACTAATAGGCAGATTAGTTAAAGAATTCCCCCTCTCCCTCACTTATCTTAGTTCATGGCACCCCACACAAGTTAAATAATATCAAGACCAACAAAAGAAACCAACTGACAGATGAACAAAGAAATCACTAAGCAGGTAAGTTAAATAATTAGTTTTCAGTTTATTAAATACAGTTATATATTACAATTATACATTTTTGTTATTTAAACTATAAATATTGTGAAATTATGGGTTTTTTTTTCTCAAAGTGACACACTAACTGACTTATGCTTGGTTTTTTGGCGAATTTTGACAAACCAAGCTCAAAAGGTTGCCCATCACTGTCATAGAGACTAGAGGAGGATAAAGTGTGCAGCATTGTGCAGCGGGAGACTAGCTCCTTGTGTGACAGATGGTTAAATCTGCCCAACCCTCTTCCATGACTATGGTTAAGTCTTTCCCCAACCCTCTTCCATGACTACGTCCAGGCACATACCTGGCCCAGTGACCAGAGGAGCAGTCACGTGGGAGGAATAATCCCATTCTCCTGGCCACAGTGACCGCTCCAAGCATACGCCTGGGTCCAGAATCCTTCCCTGGTCTTGTCTAAATTGAAGATGAGAGGAAAACCATCTTTCCTTCTGCATCACCAGACTGGAATGTTGCAGGTCTGACCCTGCCTGAAGCCAGCCTCCATGCCCCATGGAAAATCCCCAGGCTACAGGGGTGGAGAATGAAGCCATGCACCCTGACAAGTGATGGAGAGAGAGGGAGATAGTGCTGACAGGAGCAGCGAGCAATCCCTGTACATTACCCCAAGCTTAGTGCATTCTGTCCTTCCCTTTGATGTGAGGGGAAAAAAAAAAAAAGGCCCCTTCTACTAGAGTGATTTGAACTTTGTTTCTGTCACTTGCAACCAAAAAAAATCCTAGCTAATGGTATGGGTTGAACCATGTCTCCCCAAAAAGATATGTACCTCATAATGTGACCTTATTAGTAAACTAGAGGCCCAATGCACAAAATTCATGCACGGGGCTGGGGATGTCCCTTAGCCCAGCCTGCACCCTCTCCAATTTGGGATCCCTCAAGGGATGTCCGACTACCCGTTTAGGCCCGATCCTGGTAGTGCCTAAACAGTCAGTCGGACATCCTTCTCTCAATCCAGGACTGCTGGCTCCTAACTGCTCACCTGCCTGCCTCCCTGATTGCCCCTAACCGCTTCTGCCTGCCAGCCTGATCACCCCTAACCACTACCCTGCCAGCCTGGTCACCCCTAAGACCCCAACTTCCCTCCTCTGCCAACCTGGTCACCCCTAACTGCCCTCCCCTAAAGGCTTGATTGCCCCCAACTGCCCTCCCTTGCAGGCCTGGTCCCTCCCAACTGCCCTCCCCTGCTGGCCTGATAGCCCATAACTGCCCTCCCTTACAGGGCCTGGAACCTCCAAACGGCCCTCCTCTGCTGGCCATCTTGTGGTGGCCATCTTGTGTCCATATGGGAGCAGGATCTTTGACCACATGGGGGCAGCCCTCTTGTGTGTTGGAGTGATCGTCAATCTGCAAATTACTCTTTTATTAGATAGGATAGAGGCCTGGTACATGGATGGGGGCCAGCTCGTTTGCCCTGAAGAGTGTCCCAGATCAGGGTGGGGGTTCCCTTGGGGTGAGGGGCGGCCTGGGCGAGGGGCCTGTGGAGATTTGCAGGCCGGCCACAACCCCCAGCAACCCAAGCTGGAGTCCCTGGAATCTGAAATTAATCTATGTCTGCAATTGAAACTTTGTAGCCTGAAGCAAAGCCAAGGCTTCTGTTCGCTCCATGGTGGCAGCCATTTCTGTTTGAAACTTTGTAGCCTAAAGTGGAGGCCTAGGCTGGCAATGGCAGGCTGAAAGCTTGGCTTCCTCCGTTGCCAGGGAAACCCATACCTCTGTTCTCTCCAGCTCAGTGGCTGCCACTATTTCTGTATCTTTTATAACTGAAACTTTGTAACATTTAGTGGAGGCCTAGGCAGGCAACGAAAGCTTGGCTTCCTCTGTTGCCGGGGAAACCTAAGCCTACCTCCTGCTCTCAGTTGCGGCAGCCATCTTGGTTGGGGTTTATTTGCATAATCTGCTCCTGATTGGCTGGTGGGCGTGGCTGTGGGTGTAGCAAAGGTATGGTCAAATTTACATATTACTCTTTTATTAGATAGCATAGGGTCTTTACAGGGGTGATCAAGTTAAAACAAGATTGGGGAGCAACCAAGATGGTGGCATAGGTAAACACCTATTGTTCTGCCCCGAGCAACAATTCAAAAACTACAACAAAACAACAAAACAAACATCACCCAGATTCACCGGACAGCTGGCTGAGTGAAAACTCCACAAATAAAGTAAAGGTGGGACACTGAGACTCAGAAGAGCGGCAGAGCGCAGCCTTGAAGATACGCGTGGAAACAGAGGTTAGGAGCCGTGACCGCGCGCGCGGGCTGTAGGGCTGGCAGCAGCAATCCCGGCTGGATTTCTCCAACAAGGAGGGTGGGGACGTCCCACTGCACGGATTCCCCAGTGCCAGGCGAGGTCCGAGGTCCGGGGTACGCACCCTAGAAGCCGGGCGCGGCAAAGGTCTCCTAGTCTGAGGAGAGTGAGCATAGCTTGGAAAAGCAGTTTGCACACGTAAAGTGTGCGACAGCACAGCCGCGCGACTTGCTCCCTGGCAACTTGCCCCCTGGTCCCAGAGACCACCGGACTGCTTTGTTTTACAACCCTGGGCAACACTTTGGGTGTGCAGACTCATTTGGGGAGAGGCAGAGTTATCTGGCAAGGGGTAGAGACTACCGGCTTTCTCTTGGAGGTGCCTGCAAACATTACCACCCAACAGAGACCCGCGCGCAAGCGCCACATAGGACATAGCTGACGCTGAGGCTGCCTGCTCAGCTCAGAGACTCCGCCCATCCAACCTGAACACAATCTCCCTTCACAGCCAATTGGCTTGGAGGTCAAACCCTCTTAGGGCTAACAACAACAAGCTGGGCTTAAATTCAAAAATACTGTACAACCCATAAAGGACTGCAATAAGAGTACCCACCTCAGGTAACTGGGGAGGCTGAGCCATTGTCCCTTAGAGGACATCTACCACATAAAGCAGCCACCATGCAGAGACAAGAAAAGAAATCAGGTGTGAAAGAAATGGAGGAAAAAAGACGACTAGACATAGAGTTCAAAACCACGGTTATAAGGCTTTTCAAGAGGCTCCTAGAAATGGTCGAGACCTATAAGGAAATAAGCAAGACCTACAAGGATATGAATGAGACCTGCAAGGAAATGAACAAGACCAACTTGGAAATGAATGAGTCCTACAAGGAAATGAACAAGACGCTCAAGGATATGAAGGAGACTCTCAAGGATATGAAAAAGGACCAACCAGAAATTAAGCATACACTGACTGAAATAAAAAATATTATACAAAGACCCAAAAGTACTCTAGAGCACCCCAAGAACCAAGTTAAAGATTTGAAATACAAAGAGGTAAAATCCACTCAGCTGAAAAAGCAAGAAACCAAAAGAATCAAAAAATTGAAGATAGTGTAAGGGGCCTCTGGGACAACCTCAAGCATACCAACATCCGAATTATAGGGGTTCCAGAAAAAGAGAGAGACCAAGACAATGAAAACCTATTTGAAAAAAAAGTGACAGAAAACTTCCCACACCTGGTGAAAGAAACTGACTTAAAAGCCCAAGAAGCGCACCGAACCCCAATATATAGGAACCCTAAGAGGACCACACCAAGGCACATCATAATTAAAGTGCCAAGAGCAAAAGACAAAGAGAGAATATTAAAAGCAGCAAGAGAGAAACAGTTAGTTACCTATAAGGGAGCACCCATACGATTGTCAGTGGATTTCTCAACAGAAACGATGCAAGCCAGATGGGAGTGGCAAGAAATATTCAAAGTGATGAATAGCAAGAATCTACAACCAAGATTACTCTATCCAGCAAAGCTATCATTCGCAGATAAGAAAAAGCTAAAGGAGTTCATCACCACCAAACCAATATTATATGAAATGCTGAAAGATATTCTTTAAGAAGAGGAAGAAGAAAAAGATAAAAGTGTAAATTATGAACAACAAATACACATCTATCAACAAATGAATCTAAAAATCAAGTGAATTAATAAGCTGATGAACAGGATAAACTGGTGAATGTAACAGAATCACGGACATAGAGAGGGAATGGACTGACAATTCTTGGGGAGAAAAGGGGTGTGGGAAGTGCAGCAAGAGACTGGACAAAAATCATGCAACTATGGGAGAGGACAGTGAAGGGGGGTGAGGGTGAAGAGTGGGATGGGTACCAGGTGGAGGGGAGCTATAGGGGAATAAAAAGGGAACAATGTAATTAATAAGCTGAACAATAAAGATTAAAAAACAAAAACAAAAAAAACAAGATTGGGCCCTAATCCAATATAACTGATGTTCTTATAAAAAGATTAAATTTGGCCCTAGCTGGCTTGGCTCTGTGGATAGAGCATCACCCTGTGGACTGAAGGGTCCCAGGTTCGATTCCGGCCAAGAGTACATGCCTGGGTTGTGGATTCAATCCCCAGTAGGGAACATGCAAAAGGCAGCTGATCAATGATTCTCTCTCATCATTGATGTTTTTATTTCTCTCTCCTCCCTTCTTCTCTGAAATCAATAGAGGAATATATTTTGTTAAAAAGATGAAATTTGGAGGCAGACACATAGAGAAAACCCCACGTGGAGAATGGAATCAGGCTGCCACGTGCTGTGAATCACCAGGAACTGAAGAGAGGGCCACACAGAACCCCCACTCACAGCCCTCAGAAGGAAGCCAGCCTACCGACATCTTAACTCACTTCCAGCCTCCAGAGCTGTGAGACAGGAAACGGCTATTCTTTAAGTCATTTTGTTTGAGCAACTTTGTTATAGCAGCCCTAGCAAACTAATGCCCCCCCTCGAGTCAGGATGTGGCAGAAAGAATTCCACCACAGAGTTGAACAAGATTTTCAGAGTCTTCCAGCTCAAACATAATCATTTCATATATGGATAATTAGCCCACAAGAATCAGAATTTGAGTCTCTTTTCATTCGGAATAGCATTCAGAAATTGTCCTCCTACTCCTCTAAAGGAGCCTATACCTAACCTTGCCAGTCAGCCAAGTAGCATTTATTGAAAAGCTGTTATTTATATTCATAAAATACAAACACTAAATAAGGGAAAAAATAGAAACCATTGGGGAGTTCTTGTGAATTACATGGGAAAAACATAACGGACATGCATAAAGCAACTTACATAAAGCAAGTTTTCAGAGCATGCAAACTACTATCGGTGGTTTGTATTCTCTAATGAAGATCCCTATGCCCCAGTCCCAGGACAGGGTTTGCTGGAGCCCCATTTCTAATCATTTTGCATTATTTATATAAAGTAAAAATGAACTCTCCTAAAGTAGGGCAAATTCTTTGTTTAAATTGTTCCTGGAGCCTACATAGTTCTCCAAACATGAAATCTAACTATAAAAATTTGAGAAAACTTTAATACTCAGTTTATTTTTTGTAAGTATTTTTAAAGTATATTTTTATTGATTTCAGAGAGGGAGGGGGAAAGAGAGAAACAACAATGATGAGAGAGAATCATTGATCAGCTGTGTCTTGCACGCCCCCCACTGCAGATTGAGCCCTCAACCCAGGCAAGTGCCCTTGACCGGAATCAAACCCAGGAGCCTTCAGTCAGCAGGCCAACTCTCCATCCACTGATCCAAACTACCCAGGACCCAATTTATTTTATTTTATTTTTAATGAGCTTTTGGGTTCCAAGTTGTTGACTTGGGAGGCTCCATACTTATTCCAATAAAGCTCCTATTGCTCATTTGGAATTTGTATTAGTCAACTTCATCCACTGTTACTAGCTTAAGCAGTAAGGAACTTATTAGGGGGTATTAGCCACCTTATGGAACCTCCAGGGGGTTCGGGGAAGCAGATGTAGGTACCAGACAGCCAGAAACAATTATCTGGAAGAAGGCTTCAGGACTGTCCTGGCTAGGAACCCAGTGCTGCCACCTCAGGTTACTTGGCACCTCCAACGTTAGGGACCAGACCTGTACCTCAGCCAGAACTGCTCCAGAATAGCCTAGAGCTTTCACCCCTGTCTCCTGCTGGGAGAGCACCTCCCTGCCTGGCCACTGCCTCCTATGGCTCACTTTTCCATCTACATCCCTTGCCAGTGTCCCTGTTCAGCAAAACCAACACATCTTGCCCCAGCTACAAAATGGCCCAGGAAAGGCAGATCAGAGCTTCCCGGACCCTTCTTTATAGGAAAGTGTGCAAGAAGGGTGAACCAAACCACTGTATCTGCCACAAAGCTGCCTTCAGAACTAGTTTGTCAACCATAACAGACAACTGTATTTCAGTACTCTAGAGTCACACTTGGCTGGATTTTATCAGACACCTTATTTGCATTATTGGCTCTGAAAATCATTTTAGTCTCCAAAGAATATAATCCAACCCCAAATTCTGATAGCTTTAACCATTAAAGGTATTCAAAAGACTGTGCCATATGATATGACTCTTTTTCTAAAAGATTCCACAAGCAGTTTTTGCAATGGTGGTAATATTGGAAGTGATGTTTAACATCCCCAAAAGAACAGCACTCATCAGGGTAAAGACATTTTGATATATATGCTATTTTTAAAATCCTCACCTGAGGATATGTTTTTATTGGAGAGAGAGAGAGAGAGAGAGAGAGAGAGAGAGAGAGAGAGAGAGAGAGAGAGAGAGATCAATGGGTTGCCTCCCCTATGCTCACAGACCAGGGATCCAACCTGAAACCTGTGTTTGCTTAATCAATCCCATTAGTGACAGACATTCGTGACTGGAGGGACCCTCCAGCTTCCTTTAGGAAAGACTGCCAAACACCTGATGGAGAGCCAAGCTCATCATCGTTTGACTTACTGCCAGAATTCTTGCAATCACCTACCTTTCAAAAGGAGCCTCTGGCTAATGGGTATGGCAAGCAAGACTGCGATGACTCACTACTTAGATGAAAGGCCTCTCCTCAAAGGCACGCTTTACAAAGTCACATTGCCATTTCCTCTTGGGTGGAACTGGCCTCTTTTCAGATTCTAATGATGTAAAATCAAGTTTTTAATTATGTGTCCCATGCATATTTTTGACAGTATTTAGAGCTTAGGCAGTTTTGCACTGCCGATCCAAAAGTGTGGACAAGATCCAAAGCTTACTCAGAGTTCAGACTTAGTCTCCTTGTGGGCAATGGCATGCTCTTTATGGATGCATAGGCAAGTGACTTCTGGTTGTGCCCCCTGAGTGTGCATATCTGCATTCTTGTAGGTATCTATCAGATGTATATTGGGGTGGGGGTGGTGATGAAGAGGAATGAGAATTATTTACAACACCCTACTTTAAATGATTTAGGAATCATTTTGCAAAAGTGATTTGATTTATCAATGACAATGCACGCCCTCCACCAGGGGTGTCAAATCACAGCAAGAACATGATGGACATGAGGCAAGGAGCCACAACTCATGACTGACAACTGAGCAGGCTCATCATAGAGGCTGGTCAGTTCTTTAGGGCTGTTGTGCCCTGGTATATACAATGGGCAGGAGCATTGTTAGGTTCAGATGAACCCTGCCATAGAATTCAAAAAGTTCAAAAGATGAAGCAGTGCTGTCTTATTGAAGGTTAATGACATGGCTGTGAAGAGCCTGTCAGAAAGCTGGAGACTCAGAAGGGCCAATGGATAACTCCAGTCTGAAAGCCAGCGGGCTCGAGAACCAAGGAGAGCCAATTTTTAGTTCAGTCCAAAGGCAGAAAATGACACACATCCCAGCTCAGGCAGCCAGGTAGAAAGAGCACCTTCTTACCCAGCTTTTTTGTTCTATTCAAGTCTTCAAGTGATTGGATAAGCCCCTCCCAAATTGAGCTGAGCAATCTGCTTTACTCAGTCTACCAAGCCATATGTTGCTCTCTAATCATTCTCATCATTAATGTTTTTTTTTGTTTGTTTGTTTGTTTTTTTTTTAAGTGAACGAATTGATCAGGCTTTATTGGGGGGTCTCCGGGCGGGTTCACAGGCTCGGGGGAGGGGGGAATGGAGCCAGAGAAGCCGAGCCATGTGACTGGGGCCAAGGGAAGCAGAAAAAGAGGGGACACCAGCCGGACCTCCTCCCGGACTGCCTGGGAGAGCAGTCGGGAGAAAAGGGACCCACGTGGCACACTGAGGCACATTTTAAAGCTCATCATTAATGTTTATATATATATATATAATCTTCCTCTCAAATCAATAAAAATAAATGTTTTCTTAAATTATTACAAATGTTCATCTTATCCAGAGACACCCTCACCAACATACCCAGAATAATGTTGAGCCAAATGTCTGGGCACCCATGGCCCAGTCAAGTGAACACATAAAATTAAACATTACATGTATCCACCCATAAAATCTTGCCAAATCTTACAACTCACATGTGATGAAATCTTAGCAGAAAATTTCCCAAATTGGACAACAATCCTAAAACATAACATTACCAATAATAATAAACTGTGAAGCTGAAACAAACTTTTCAAACTACCCATCATAAAAAGTAATTGATCAGTTCCAAATGATATTTTTTATTCTCTCTATAGGAAATATTACAAAATTTTTGTCAAATGAGGAGGCAATAAAAAGAAAGAATCATGGACATAGACAAGAATATGATGATAGCCAGAGGGAAGGGGGTATAGAGAGTAAAGGGGGAATAAATGGTGATGGAAGGAGACTTGACTTGGGGTGGTGAACACACAATACAATATTCAGATGATGTATTACAGAATTGTACAACTGAAACCTGTATATATTTATTAACTAATGGCACCCAATAAATTCAATTTAAAAATAAATATTTTAAAAAAAAAAAAAAGGAGAGGACCCAGTCAAGAAATGTAGAAAAAAGTATCAAAGATACATGTCTGGTAGTTATTAAAAATATTACCTTATTTTTCTGGATTATTTCATAGCTATGGTATTTGTCTACTCTTTAAAATTTATAATTTGTTATAATGTTTTTCTCCTAAATAAATATCCTCTTTCTCTCTCTCTTTTTGGTTTTTTTTTTTTTTTTTTTTTTTAGGAAGAGTAGACAAGACAGGGAAAGACAGAGAGAAACATCAATGTGAGAAAAACAGATCAATTGGTTGCCCCCTGCACGAGCCCCAACCGGGGCCCAAGCCAAAGAGGAGTCTGCAACCCAGGCCTGTGCCCTTGACAGGAATTGAACCCAGATCCTTTGGTCCGCAAGCCGTCGCTCTATCCACTGATCCAAACTGGCTAGGGCAAATATCCCCTTTCATATCTAATTTTATGTTGGTGATTTTGTACTCTTTTTATTAAAGATGGCCTCTGATATTGCTTAAGACCAGGAAACCTGTCACTTGGCAGGTTTAAATCATTTCATAAAATGTTTCTTTCAAGCTGTGAAGGGCCTTACACATCTTTCTGAGCAAGTTGCTTCAACCCTGGCTATACATTAAAATCAACCGGGAGCTTTTCAAAAATAAATAAATTTGGGCCCCAACACAGATCAATTAAATGGGGGTCTCTGGAAACAGGGCTTGCCATGGTATTTTCTAAAAGTGCCCCTGCTGCCTCTACCCTTGTTGACAGCCAGGGTTGAACGCCCACTGTTCTAGCCTAAGCTCTTCGAAGTACAAATGATGAAACAGGTCCCTAGCGAGACTGGAGCTTTCCAGCTGGTAAATGGCAGTCTTGACCTTAGACCAGGCGTCTCATAAGCCCAGATTGAAATACAACACCGGCACATTCCTCATTTAATCAGAGGAATGGTCACACATGATATTATTGTAGATTTCCAGTACGGCACACTCACAAGGCGTTGCTGACCAGGAAGACCAAGAGATAAATTTAAAATCTCTAAGTAGAAATGTACTGCTTACATTTGATTTTCATTCTGCTATGCCAGAGCAGTTGAGCTCTTTGAATGGTTTAGAGACAGAAGGTAGAGGATGGAGGTTATAATGGGACTTAAAATGACTGTGTTGACTTAAATGTCAAGGTCATACCAGACTAAAAGCTCCTAAATATAGGTGTTCTATTTTAAGCAAAATAGCCCATTCTGTTTCCATAGCTTCGTGTAAAGTTTGTCCTATAATTTTATTTTCTTGAGGCTTTGTTTAGGGCCTGTTATTTAGATAACAAGAGTCACTAACGCATCCTAGGACTTTAATTTTTATTTAAAGGCCCGAGAGAGAAATCATAACTATCTCTCATTCCTTGAATTTCCATGGTTGGGAATCACTGTGGATCTTCCAGCATAAAAATGATTCTATCTGTAAAATAACACAAGCCTATCATTTCCTTAGTGTTATTATTATCTCTTAGTATTTCTTGGGAGTCTACTGTGGCTTGGCAACATTAGCTTTTTAAAAAACAGTTGCTATTTTTTAAATGGTCCCCTCATTCCATATAGCAATATTAATTTTTTAAAAAATACTAACAGTTAGCCCCACCTGACATCCTAGGGAGGGGCACTTGGCTTGAGCAGTGGCATTAATATCTCATCCTTTGAGATAAACAATGATTAGTTCAGTCAAAAATATGTGTATATTTTAATACACATTGCATTTGTTTACATTGCATTTTGATAACTGATCTCATGCTGTGTGATTTCACAATCTCGCTTAGACTCTAAGGTATGTTTCCACAATGAGATTGTAAACCTTTAACTTTCCATCTACCAAAGTTAAGCACTTAAAATAAAATGTCTATATTGGTTAGATGGAATAAATAAAAGCCAAATCAATTTTTAAAAATTGTTTATAAAATTTTCTCTAAAGGCAATTTTTAAAGATACTTCTATAAAGTGAAGCATAGTCTACAGTTAATGAAGACCTCTCCACTATCTTTGTCTATTCAGCCTGCTGTCACACAATACCATAGACTTTGCTGGAAAGTCTAAGATCAAGGCATCAGCAAATTCGGTATCTATTGCCTAGCCAGTTTGGCTCAGTGGATATAGTATCATCCTGTGGACCAAAGGGTCCTGGGTTTGATTCTGGTCAAGGGCACATACCTCAGATACAGGCTCCTTCCCAGGGCTCATGCAGGAGGCAACCAATAAAAATATTTCTCTCACATTGGTATTTCTCTCTCTAAAAATCAATGGGAAAATATCCTCGAGTAAGGATTTTTTTAAAAAATTCTGTGTCTGTTGAGGACTCAATTTCTGATTCAAAGAAGTCTCTCTATTTGCTGTGTCCTCATCTGGTGGAAGGGGCAAGGGATTTCTCTGCAATCTCTTTTAAGTGCTCAAATCCCATGAAGGCTCCACCCTTGTGACTAATCATCTCCCAAAGGCCCCTCCTCCAAATATCATCACATTGAGCATTAGGATTTCAACATATGAATTTTGAGGAAATGCAAACATTCCATCCATAACAACTACTGATCCACTTATCTGTGAGTTACGGGTGATTTTTACTCTTCCTAATCCCCACACTCACCCAGGCATCCTTACTGACACACCATTCTGTATTCTCCATATCTCTTTTGTTTTAATATATTTTATTGATTTTTTTTACAGAGAGAAAGGGAGAGAGATAGTTAGAAACATCAATGAGAGAAAATCATTGATCAGCTGCCTCCTGCACACTTCCCACTGAGGATGAGCCCACAACCAAGGTACGTGCCCCTGACCGGAACTGAACCTGGGACCCTTCAGTCCACAGGCCAACACTCTATTCACTGAGCCAAATCAGTTTCAGCTCTCCATATCTCATTACTTATTTTCCTCTCCTCCTACTGCTGCCTTTTCTTAGGTTCTCATAATCTCTCCCTGTGTCATTACAATACCTTCCTAAGTGTTCCCTTCTACTTCTGTTCCCTTCTGATCCTTTTTTGGCTAGATACATTTTTTTCTAAAATAAAAATCTGTTCTTGTCATACTCTACTATCAACTGCAGCCTGTCATGACTCCCATTTGCTCTCAGAGGAGAATATAAAGTTGTCCACTGTCCAGTCTCCTCCTTGTGCTTCAACAGCAACTCTCAATATCCCCTCAGGTGTACCTCCTGTGCCACCACCATATTAAAGTGTGTCTAGTTCTTTAAACACTTGTACAAGTTTTGTCCTGCCTAGACTATCCCTCTCCCACTGCCTACTTAAAGAACCCATTAGCATCCTTTAAGATACAACTCTGCAATCTTCTCATCTCTGATGCTTTTTCTAATCACAATTCTCCTAGCAATCTGGAAGATGGACTATATACATCAGAGATATCTGTTTCTTCTCAACTTCATTCAACTTTAGTGGCTGCCTTGAACACTGAAGTTAGAATGATTCTAAGTGTGGACACAGAGGAGGAAACAGTGCTGATGTTGCCATGCCATCTATATATACAAAAGACTAAGCAACCATCGGACTGTCTGACCAGCTGGTAGGTATGACACGCACTGACCACCAGGGGGAAAGATACTCAATGCAGGAGCTGCCGAGCTGTGGTGACTTGGCAGTGGCGGTTCCAGTGGTGACATACCCTGGAACCAGAGAGGAAGAAGCCCAATTCCTCATGGGGCTGCTCAATTCCACCTTTGGCTGTGGTTTATATTGTTGCTGGGGCACTGTCAACCCCAAATCTGGTTTACTGCACACTTGCATTTGCATTCCACACCCTGTACAACAGCAACTTTGCAGAGTGCCCTCTTGCACTCCAGGACCCCTTAGGGGATGTTGGAGAGCTGGTTTCAGCCCAATCCCTGCAGGCCAGGCCAAGGGACCCCACATGCCAGAGGGAACCCACTCACTCCACAGATGTCTTTCAAGCTGTGGTACCACCTCAGTTGTGATCAGCTGAGGAGGGACCACCAAGAGGTTGGCTTCAGGGTGTGTACAGCCCATCTTAACCAGTCCCGCCCTGCCAACCACCTTCTAATTAATTTCCTTTCAATGTGCATGAATCTGTGCACCAGGCCACTAGTGTTAATATAAGCTATGATGCATGAATCCTAGAAGATCTGAGCAGAGAAGATCCTGAGGAGCAGGAGGACGAAAAGAAGGAGAAAAAGGAAGAGGAGGAGAAGGAGGAGGAGGAAAAAGAGGAGGAAAAAGAGGAGGAGGAGGAGGAGGAGGAGGAGGAGGAGGAAGAGGAGCAGGAGGAGAGGAGGAGGAGGAGGAGGAGAGGAGGAGAAGGAGGAGGAGGAAAAAGAGGAGGAGGAGGAAAAAGAGGAGGAGGAAGAGGAGGAAGAGGAGCAGGAGGAGAGGAGGAGGAGGAGGAGGAGGAGGAGAGGAGGAGGAGGAGGAGGAGGAGGAGGAGGAGGAGGAGGAGGAGGAGGAGGAGGGCCCTGAATTAATTTCTCAAATTACCATAAAAAACTTCCCAGGTCAGAAGGATTTGGCCAAGTATAGCAGTGACTAGGAAACATACAATGTTTGCCAAAACTAAAGCAGCTCCCTCTGGTGAGCAGCCAAATGAAGCTAGTTGATAAGGAAATTATAGGGACTCAAGAGAGCCAACTTGAAATCAGGTCTGACACTGGCTAAAACTAAGTCAGCAAATAGGAACTAAATTGGTTCTGGGAGAAGCAAGATGAGAGAAAGAGGCCAGGAACCAGGAATACAGGGCTGAAACTGGGCACTTAACCTGGAGGGTGAACAGAGTAGGCCACCCTCCTGGGATTGGCATAGAGAGGCTACTGGCCAGCACAACAAGGAATTTGCCTTGGCCCTCAAAAGAGTGAGGGCCTGAGGAAATGAGATTCAATAATAGGAATGACTTTAACTTAAGAAGGGAAAGAGCAGGTGCATAGACTAGAACCAGGGACTATTTGAATGGCCTGGAAAAGCAGGAGACAGCATGGAGGTCCTGGTGAGGTAAAGGTGAGCTCTACCTAAATCAAGGAGATGTACAGAGAGACAAATGCAGGCAAGCTGATTTGATAGCCATGGATACTCCCTGAAGCTATGGCAACCGATCCCATTGTCTAAACTCTTGCAGAATAGCAAGGAGACAGGCACCCCTGGGATTTTCAGCCTTTAGAGGGCGTTGGTCAAGGAGACATTGAAAAAGAAGCAGCCAGAAGAATAAAATGGAAATTAGTTGATTAACAAGTTCTAAAAGACCAGAGCAGTGAGGAGGAAGCTTTTGAAAGAAACTTGTCATATTTTTTTAATGTGGAGGAGAGGAGGAAATCAATGAAAACATAGCAAAATAGCCTTTGAATTTAGTAGTTTCGAATAAAGGCTGGGGACATGAAAGAGACTAAACTTAACTTCATTCACCATGCCCATTCTTGTGAGTAGTGGTCACCGGAGATTTGATGAAGGAAAAGGCTGAAGCTGGGAGCGAAAATGGACCCTGGGGGATTATCAGTTAACATTCATTAGCTTGGAGAGTGCGGGCTGGGTTCACTGCACAATGAGCAAGGGAGTCACGCAGAGCCTCAGAATCATCTTTCAGTGGCAGGTGGGCTGTCCAGGCAGCTGTGAGGATCCGTTTTATTTTAATCATGTGAGGAGAAAATGTCACGATCCCACAGTCATGATAGGGCAACAAAGGAAAATGATCTCTCTCGGGTGTTTTTAAAAGGCTAACGGTGCCCTTTGGCTTTGTCTAGTTCCAGAAATTATACAGTCAGGGTAGCAATTCAGCAGCCCCAAACAAAGGAGCTTTGTTTCCATTCTTCCCCTCCTCTTACTCCAATCTGCAGAAACAAAAATAGAATGCTATTATAATACTGGACATAACAGGGAAGAGAATGCCTTGGGCAAGATCATCAATGGAAAAAATACACTACATTTAGATTATAAAAATCACATTCAGTGGTGTATATAGCATACACAGAAATAAAACCATAGCAAACTGGCAAGTGGGACTAATAATTTTTAAAACAAAGCTTTTTATATAGATAGATATAGATATGGATATGGAGGTAGATAGAGATAGAGATAGGGATAGGGATAGGGATAGGGATAGGGATAGGGATGATATAGATATATAAATATAGATATAGATATAGATATAGATATAGATATAGATATAGATATAGATATAGATATAGATATAGATATAGATATAGATATATGGAAGCTTTTTATTTCAGAGAGAGGGAGAGAGAGACAAACAGACAGAAACATCAATGATAAGAGAGAATCATTGATTGGCTGCCTCCTGCATGCCCCCATTGAAGATGAAGCCCACAGCTGGGCATGTGTCCTGACCGGGAATTGAATCATGACCTCCTAGTTCCATGATGGCCAACCTATGACACGTGTGTCAGCACTGACACATGTAGCCATTTTCGATGACACACAGCCGCATGCAGTCGCATACAGAGAAGTATGGGGCCGCATGCCAAGAAGGACGTTTCATCTTCGGCTACTGCATGGCCAGGTGCAGTAGCCGAAGATGAAACATTTGCTGTAGTGTAGTGTAGACACTCTGTGCCAGAGGTCTCTAGGCCAAAACAACAGAACTCCGACACGGAGCGTGTAATTCTGGCACTTCCAGTTAGGCCGTTAGGAGATCTTTGACCTCACTTCCAGCCAGTGGAGCAGGGAGCAGCAGAATGCCATGGGGGATGCATCTCTGGGGGCCCTGTGATCACCATTACCAGCAAACACATAACCACAGCAACCATCATCCAATCTACCGTTCTGGGGTGTCATGGATTTCTAATTGACCATCATTACTGAGATAAGTGAGGGGGAGGCTGGAAGAGGCAAGGGCCTGTGCTATGGATGCCTTTTCCTGCCATTAGAAATAGTGGCAGCCATCTTAATTTATATAAGGAACGCCATTTTGCAGCATAGTGCAGACTCCATTTCACCGCTATTACTGTTGTGCATACTTATTAACCCCTATTTCTGCTTATTAACCTTGCCCTTTCCTAAAAGACAGATACATGTGCCATCCTGTGGTCAGTTAGGCTAGATAACCCCTAATTACCTGCAGGGCCAACAGGCTATCTATAATTCTATCTTCTGTCACTCCCCCTTGATGGAGAAACACACCCCCCCCCAAAAAAAAAAAACACAAGGTTATAGGTAAAGGAAGTGGTAGTATCAGTAGCTGACCCTTTCAAGAGACATGGACCGAGATGTATGGCATTATAGAAGAAAATGGCAGATCATTTTGTGTTCTATGCACTGAAACTGTAGTAAGCAGAACGTGGAATATAAATAGACATTTTGAAACTAATCATTCCCAGCTCTTGAAAAAAAGTGAGGATGAAAGGAAGGCAGCTACACCTTTATGAGAACCAATCTAATTACATCCTTAAATTTATAAAAGGCTATACAGATTTAACATCTGCAAGTTTGAGAATTGCTCACTCCATAGTTCAGCATGGTAAAGCACTCAGTGAGGGAGAATTTATTAAAGAAACTCTCCTAAGATTTGCACCAGTTCTATTTCAAAATATGCAGAATAAAGATGCAATTATTAAGAGAATATATGAGTTATCACTCAGTGGAAATATCATAAAAGACCGAATAATGAGACTGAACACAAACGTACAACATCAATTAAAGAGAGGCATAAGTAATTATAAATATTTTTCTATCTCTCTTGATGAAACTACTGACGTCACATCACATGCTCAGTTGGCCATTATTGGTCAATATTCTGATGGTCTCACAATGAGAGAAGAGTTGATAAAGTTAGTATCAGTGCCAACAAGTACATCAGGAAACAAAATATATAAGGTTGTTATACAAGCATTCCATTGATATCTCTAAAGTTGCATCAGTAAAGACAGATGGGGCACCAAGCATGGTGGGGGGGAAAGTAGAATTTGTCAAATTGTTTACAGAAGCTATTGTGCCTTTTCATTGTATTACCCATCAGGACGTTTTATGTGCCAAGCCAGGATTTACCAACTTAAACGACTTAATGTCAGTTGTTACAAAAATAGTTAATTTAATAGCTGCTCGCCCCCTTCACAAGCGAGAATTTTCTGAACTTTTACTGGAGGTTGATTCCACGTACAGTGGACTACTGCTGTACAATGATTTAAGATTGCTGGGCCGAGGCAAAGTTCTTGAGTGCTTTGTGGAGAGCTTTGAAGAAATTAAGGTATTTCTTGAGGATAAGGATCTGGAAAACTTTACTCAGCTCAATGATGATAAGTGGGTCAACACCCTGATATTTTTTACAAATCTCTCTGTTCATATTAATGGACTGAACTTAAAGTTACAAGGTTTTGGCAAAAGTATTGACATTATGTTTGGATACATAAAAGCTTTTGAAAGTAAACTTAAAATTTTCAAATGAGATATGGAAATTAAAACTTACAAGTATTTTCCTCGAGTAACAAAGTATTTTAAGAAGGCCAGTGCAGCTGTACAAAATGAAATGGAACCCTTGCACATAAAGTTCCAGCATGTTTTAGACTTGTTACTTGACCAGTCCAGTGATAGATTTAATCAATTTAGAAACCTATTATAAAAATAATTAAGTATCCTGATGTAGTAGTCTACTGTAGTTTGGAATTAAATCGTTTCCAATGGATGCAAATTGATGATTTGGAGATGCAACTTGTAGAATTTCAAGACAGCATCTGAGCTCAGGTGTTTGTCGACTTGAGATCAAAGCTTGAGAATCTGGAACGGTGCCGCTTGGGGAATCAAGAGGAGTGCCACTACAAACAGTAAATTTGGAGTGCCTGGAACTAATTACCAGACACTTTTAGCACCCTGAAAAATATAGCAATGGCTTTACTCCCAATTTTTCCCTCTAAGTACTTTTGTGAGACCTTATTGTCAGCATTAAATAATATCAAAACCAACAAAAGAAACAGATTGACAGCTGAAGTTAGTAGCACTTGCTTGGGCTTGAAGTGTACAAAATACCAACCTTCAATTGTAGGTTTAGCTAATGAAATTCAGCAACAAAAAAGTCACTAATAGGCAGTTTGGTTAAAGAATTCCTCCTCCCCGTCACTTATCTTAGTTCAGGGCACCCCATACAAGTTAAATAATATCAAGACCAACCAAAGAAACCAACTGACAGATGAACAAAGAAGTCACTAAGCAGGTAAGTTAAATAATTAGTTTTTGGTTTATTAAATACAATTATATATTACAATTATACATTTTTGTTATTTAAACTATAAACATCATGAAATTATGGGGGGTTTTTTCTCGAAGTGACACAGTACCTGAGTTATGCTCAGTTTTTTGGCGAATTTTGACACACCAAGCTCAAAAGGTTGCTCATCACTGCCTTAACTCCTGACAACTACTAACCTATATTATGTCTCTATAGATTTGTCTCTTTTGGACATTTCATATAAGTGGAATCTTACAATATATGGTCATCTGCAACTGGCTACTTAGACTTAGCAAAATGTACCAAATTTTGTACTAGTTTCCTGTGGGTGCTAAAACAAACAAACGCAAATTGGGTGGCTTAAAACTATTGGGGAACTGCAACTTTTTGAATATTAGAAAAATACCCATAATGAATAAGTTGGGGATTTTTTTTTGCTTTTAAAGCAACATATATATTTTTTTAAAGTTAACATATGCATATATCGGAAACTGAAAAACATAGAAAAGAACAAAGCCACCCATAATCACAAGCAGTTTAAAACAGACATGTCCTTCTAAGTCCTATGTATCTACACAACTAAGCTTTCGTTTTTATGTTATTAAGATGGTACAGTTATGTATCATGCTTTCTCACACATCATGAATATTTACCATTTCAAAGTTCCAAAGTTATGAGTATTTTGATAACCAAGAATACCCTACATCAACTCATTCTGGAAGAAAATGTAATCCTGCCATACTTGGTGACAAAAATTTAATAAAGGACAAAAATAGCAACAGACCTCTAGATAAAAGTTACAATTAAAACAATGCGTTCCCTCAATGTTCCATTAAAAATGAGATCCAGAAGGAGCACCAAGATGGCGGCATAGGTAAACACCTATTGTTCTGCCCCGTGCAATGATTTAAGAACTACAACATAACAGCAGAACAGACAGCACCCAAAATCGCCAGAAAGCTGGCTGAATGAAAACTCCACTAATAAGAGTAAAGGTGGGACGCTGAGACTCAGGAGCGGCGGGAGCGCAGCCTTTCAGATGGAAACAGGTTAGGAGCCGTCCTGGTGGCGCGCGCGGGCTGGGGCTGGAGCAGCACCCCCGGCCGGATTTCTCCTACGGGGAGGGCGGAGACGTCCCACTACACGGATTCCCCAGCGCCAGGCGAGGTCCGAGATCCGGGGTACGTGGAGACGTCCCACTGCACAGATTCCCCAGTGCCAGGCAAGGTCCGAGGTCCGGGGGACGCACCCTGGAAGCAGGGCGCGGCAGAGGCTCCTAGTCGCAAGGGTCGCGCAAACCCGCGACTTGCCCCCTGGAAACTTGTCTCCTGGTTCCGGAAACCATATATTTTACAACCTTGGGCTAGACTTCTGGTGTGCAGGCACATTTGGGGAAAGGCAGAGTTGTCTGGCAAGGGGAAGAGACTAGCAGCTTTCTCTTGGAGGTTTCTGCAGCCATCCCCATCCAACACAGACCCGCATGCGCAAGGGCCGCATAGGACGCAGCTGACGCTGACGCTGCCTGCGCAGCTCAGAGACTCCTGAACACAGTCTCCCTTCACAGCCAATTGGCCTGGAGGTCAAACCCTCCTAGGGCTAACAACAACAAGCTGGGTTTAAATTCAAAAATACTGAATACAACCCATAAAGGATTGCAGTAAGAGTACCCACCTCAGGTAACTGGGGAGGCTGAGCCACTGTCCCTTTGAGGATATCTACCACATAAAGCAGCCACCATGCGGAGATATGGAAAGAAATCAGGTGTGAAAGAAATGGAGGAGAAAAGACGACAAGACATAGAGTTCAAAACCACGGTTATAAGGCTTTTCAAGAGGCTCCTACAAAAGGCCGATCAACTTAATGAGAATTACCAGGAAATAAACAAGACCAACCAGCAAATGAATGAGAATTATAAGGAAATGAATGAGAACCTCAAGGAAATGAACAAGACCTCTGAGGATACGAACCAGACCCTCACGGATAAAAAAAAATGGACCAACCAGAAATCAAGCATACACAGACTGAAATAAAAAATATTACACAAAGTCCTAAAAGCAGTCCAGAGGGCCACAAGAACCAAGTCAAAGATTTGAAATACAAAGAAGCAAAATCCACTCAGCTGGAAAAGCAAGAAACAAAAAGAATTTAGATAATTGAAGATAGCGTAAGGGACCTCTGGGACAACCTCAAGGATGCCAACATCCGAATTATTGGGATGCCAGAAAAAGAGAGAGAGCAAGTTAATGAAAACCTACTTGAAGAAATAGTGACTGAAAACTTTCCCCACCTGGTGAAAGAAACTGACTTAAAAGCCCAAGAAGTACACAGAACCCCAAAATATAGGAATCTAAAGAGGACCACACCAGGACACATCATAATTAAAATGCCAAGAGCAAAAGATAAAGAGAGAATATTAAAAGCAGCAAGAGAAAAACAGTTGGTTACTTACAGGGGAGCACCCATACGATTGTCAGCGGATTTCTGAACAGAAACGATGCAGGCCAGATGGGAGTGGCAAGAAATATTCAAAGTGATGAACAGCAAGAATCTACAACCAAGATTACTCTATCCAGCAAAGCTATCATTCAGAATTGAAGGTCAGATGAACTGCTTCGCAGATAAGAAAAAGCTAAAGGAGTTCATCACCACCAAACCAGTATTATATGAAATGCTGAAAGACATTCTTTAAGAAGAGGAAGAAGCCGAAACCGGTGTGGCTCAGCGGGTAGAGCGTCGGCCTGCAGACTGAAGGGTCCCGGGTTCGATTCCGGTCAAGGGCATGTACCGTGGCTGCGGGCACATCCCCAGTGGGGGGTGTGCAGGAGGCAGCTGATCGATGTTTCTCTCTCATCGATGGTTCTGACTTTCTATCCCTCTCCCTTCCTCCCTGTGAAAAATCAATAAAATATATTTTTTAAAAAAAAGAAGAAGAGGAAGAAGAAAAAGGTAAAAATATAAATTATGAACAACATCACCCTGTTTGGCCCCGGAGGATGGCTGGTTAGCCAGAGACGGGTAAGATTCCTCAGGGAAGGAACAACCTAAGACAGGCACAGTCGCAGAGGGGCCAACAGGAGAGAACTAAAAGATCAACAGAGGTGGGGCACAGACCCTCATCCACAAACCTTGCAGGGGTTTGATTTCTCACCCCTCCTGAGGAAGGTCTCCTACCCCACGGCTGCTACGCCTCCCACACACAACTCACACCGGGACCCAGGTGGTAGACAGAGACTCGGCCAGCAATAGCTGCCCTATATCAAAATTTAATTTATTACAAAGAATTCTGAGGACCTACTCAAAAATGAAAATATTCCTTTCCACAAGTATTTACTGGGTAAACTGAGATTTCTGCTTGAGTATTAAAATTGACAGTAAAATAGTAATCAAGTTTTCAGATTAATTTAAATTGCCAAGTGAAATAAGTGAATACTCAAGAAAATCTAACTGTACTGGACAAAAAGCTTTTCCTAAAACATTAACTAAATTATCTATTAGTAGTTCATCTCACTGCAAAATTGCCTAACATCCAAAGAACCTAAAGTAGTAATATTTGTATGCAAAAATTTAAATTTAAAATTACCAAGACTGCAAGATAAAATTTCCAAAAGCCCCTATTAACCAAAAAAAGGGGTGTGGGGGACAATGAGGTAATATCATGTAAGGAAAAATATCCTATAAGTAAAATACATGTAGAAAATTCTTACTCCAGAAAAGAAAATTCCATTTGTAAAACCAGCTGCAGGACACCCATAAAAAAAACACACATGGTGTCAAAATAATCCAAAGGAAAATCATTTAGGCAAAAATAAAAAGAATCCCAAGTCTATTTTGCAGAGAGGATCCCTTTGTTAACCTTTGGTCGAGAATGTGTTTGTGTGTTTGCAGAGGACAACTCCAAGACCATGTGGGTTCCTGCGACAGTGAGGAACTGACGGGCCTGTTCCATCCACGAGGACGGTCCAGAGAGGGCGGACGCTGACGACACCTTGCCATGCTAGCAGTCGGCAGCTGTGTGTGGCTGCAGGCGTCCCAGGAACATACCAGAGAGGATGGATCTTGCATTGCCACGATGTGTCCACCATCTGGATACCATTGCTGACATGTACACATGAAGAACTATTTGACATTGAAACTGGGACTCAGAACAGTTGGACGTTGAAACTGACACTCAAACTTTTTTTGCTCTTATACGTTTGTTTTCAGTATGCAGAGGCAAGATATTTTTGAAGAAAAGAAACAGGGGAGAGTGATTGATATAGAGGCAGGGTGGCCTCGAACGGGCTGTCAAGCTACAGGGGGAAGGCTGGAGTGGAGGGAAGGCAGATGCTGGGGGAGATCAACCGAAGGACTTGTATGCATACATATGAGCATAACCAATGAATGAAAGACTCTGGGGTGGGGAGGGAGGCAAGTGGGGACATGTGCTGGGGGATAGGGGAGGCTGGGGGGAGGATATTGGGGGAGAGGAAAACATATGTACTACTATTAAATATAAGTTATATTGTAAATAAAATTTAAAAAATTTTAAAATAAATAAATAAATAAATAAAAAATAACAAAGCTAGGTTAAAAATAAATAAATAAATAAATTCTGAACAACAAATACACATCTATCAACAAATGAACATAAAAATCAAGTGAATTGATAGGCTGATGAACAAGATAAACTGGTGAATATAACAGAAACATGGACATAGAGAGGGAATGGACTGACAATTCTTGGGGAGAAAAGGGTTGTGGGAAGTACAGCAAGAGATTGGACAAAAATCTTGCAACAATGGGAGAGGACATTGGGGAGGGGGAGGGAAGGGTGGAGGGTGGGATAGGTACAGGTTGGAGAGGAGATATAGGGGGATAAAAAAGGGGAAACAATGTAATTAATAAACTGAACAATAAAGAAAAAAAATGAGATCCAGCCGAAACCAATTTGGCTCAGTGGATAGAGCGTCGGCCTGTGGACTGAAAAGTCCCAGGTTCAATTCCCGTCAAGAGCATGTACCTTTGCTGCTGCGGGCATATCCCCAGTAGGGGGTGTGCAAGAGGCAGCTGATCGATGTTTCTCTCTCATAGATGTTTCTGATTTTCTACCCCTCTCCCTGTCTGTAAAAATCAATAATATATATATTTTTTAAATGATATCCAAAGCAAGAGTACACAAAGTATAATGCTTCTAAGAGAATGATGATTTATACGTTAAAATATTAGCAAGGTGGCAAGTTTTGACTGAAGTATTTAACAACATATTCCTCCTATAGCACAGTCTAAAGAGACGCACGCAATGTGAACATGAACACATCCACACACACCCCTCATATGAACAAGTCCTGATGCCCCTTTCTCAGATGGTTCAACAACTCCATGTCCAAGATGCCTCTTTTCTAACAATTATAACAAAAAGATATTTACAAATCGGTTAATTCACTAGCTCTACTTTTTATCAGACATTGTCACCTCAGGACATCTAAAAAGCTCCAGTGTTGGTTGCAAAATAAAGAACCTTGTCCACAATAAATACAGGAACTTTACAAAAATGCATATAGGCCTATAGTTATAACCTAAAACTTTCTTCTATTAGCAAAGAGCCCTTCCCTTCAACCTTCCTCTTCTCCCTCCTCCACCACATCAGAGACTAAATACAGAATGCCTGGCTCCAAGAGGTGGCTTAACAAAGACACTCCCAGACAACAATCCTTCCTAAAAACTAACAAGAGGACTTTTATAAAGGGATTATTTACTACCTCTACTTTTAATATACTTTGGGCATTATCCTTGAATACATAGCAATATTAACTAATACGCACATATGTAACAATGGTTAGATAATTTTAATTTCTCTAAAGACTCATGGGCACAGAACCCTTTTTTCTGTACTTCCTTCCCTCCCCCTTCTCTCGTGAACGGCCATCATACTCAAGACATCAAATTTAACAATTCCATTTCTCAAATACCACCATTCCTATAAATTAACAGAAAAAAATACTTAAAAAGTGTCACTTGCCCTAACTGGTTTGGCTCAGTGGATAAAGCATTGGCCTGTGGACTGAGGGGTCCCAGGTTCAATTCCGGTCGAGGGGATGTACCTTGGTTGCGGGCTCATCCCCAGTGGGGGGTGTGCAGGAGGCAGCTGATAGATATTTCTCTCTCATCAATGTTTCAAGTTCTCTGTCCCTCTCCCTTCTTCTCCGTGGAACATCAATAAAACATATTTATAAGAAAAAGGTGTCACTTTAATTCTTTTAACATATATTGTGCACTTTCAAACATCTAGAAAGACTAGCCATCTCAAATAAGGATTTGTTTGATTAAACTGCACATAGAGGCTATAATCTGAACGTGTCTTCTGAATAGGAAGGAACTTTCTGGCCTAAAACCCATCCCCTTTTCATCTCTATCAACACAGTGGACAGTACACTAAGCATCTGTAATCCTTAGAGAGGATTTTAACAATTTTACTTCTCATGTTTTCAGAACAGTTCTTCTTAGGAATCTAACACAAACTGTACACCATGTATTTGTTTACTAACTGTTTCTGCCATACACTGGCAACCTCTGTAACATTTAGAAAGGCTAGATGTTGTAAATTAGAACAGTTTGTCCTTCACATACACAGCTAAGTAAAACACAATGCACAGGCACAAGGGAAGATGGTTAATCTTGCTTAACATAAACATCCTACATAATAAAACCCTAATATGCAAATTGACTGAACAGCAGAACGACCAGTCGCTATGACACACACTGACCACCAGAGGGCAGATGCTCAATGCAGGAGCACAGCCCCTGGTGGTCAGTGCACTACCCCTGTGGGAGTGCCACTTAGCCAGACGCTGGGCTCATGGCTGGCAAGCACAGCGGCAACAGTCAGACATCCCCCGAAGGTTCCAGACTGAGAGAGGGTGCAGGTTTGGCTGAGGGACATCCCCCCCCCCGCCCCCAGTGCATGAATGTCATGAACCAGGCCTCTAGCAATGGTATAAAGCCCTTTGCACTTTCTTCTCCTTCCTCCCTGAACCATTACAAATATAATAATGTGTACTGCTCAGAACTGTGGTTTGATCATTCCCATTTCCAAAACATAGTATTGGAAATGAATTTTAATAAAAGGATGTATACAAAATGTGTTATTTCACTACCTCTACTTTTAACATACCTTGTGCACTTTTAAACATCTAGAAAGACTAGATGTTTCAAATAAGGACTTAAGTCTGTCCACTATATACACAGTAGTGTTGAATAAACTACACACATGTAACAATGGTTATACATGAAAGTGTCTTCCATATAGGAACATTCTGGTCTGGAACCCTTCATTTCCTTCTGACCACCATCAACTCAATGGGTTGAGTAGGCACATGTATCACTTACTGGTACATTTCACAATTTGATTTCCAAAGTCCTTTTCAGCAGACAGCCTTTTGAGGAATTTAACACAAAGTGTACAAAATGTGTTGTTTATTAACTTTACTTTTATCATATACTAGAGGCCCGTTGCATGAAGATTCATGCAATAGGCGTTCCTTCCCGTGGCTGCCAAGACCAGTTTTCCTCTGGAATCTGGGACCCAGGCCTTCCCTCTGGCTGTTGCCTTCCGTTTTTGCTTTGGCCGGCTGGATGCTTCACTCCAGCCAGAGCCTTCAGTCTTCTCTGCTCTGGCTGGAGTGCCACACTGCTGCCGCCTCGTCTCTGCCCCCAAGGGTAGGCGCTCACCACTGCCTCATCTCCAAACCCGGGGCCCAGGCACTGGCCTCCACTGCCGGGTCCGCTTGGCCCTGCCCCCCGCTCCTGATTGGCTGGTAGCATAGCCAATCAAGAGCCAAGGTATGGTCACATTTGCATGTTACTCTTCTACTAGATAGCATTGGCAACCTCTTTAATATCAAACTAGATATTATAAAATTAGGACCTATTTGTCCAGTATATTCACAGTATATACAGTAAAGTTAAATGAAATGCATGTAACATATAGGGTGGCAAAGGATAAGCTAAAATTTTCTATTACACATTAGCAAAACATCTTTTTGCAATTTCTTCCCTCCCACCTCCTTCAACCTAGTAGTGAACAAGTACATAGAGTACACTGTTCAGACAGGTGGTTTAACAATTCCATTTCTAAAGACAGTATTTTCCATCAGGTTTTAAAAGCTATTTACAAGAAGCATAATTCTACTACTTCTACTTTTAAGTAGATCAAGCACTTCTAAATGTCTTAGAAAGACTAGATATTTCATATAAGAACTTAATTGCCCACTATGTGCATAGCACTGTTAAAACTGCACATACTAACAATGGTTATAATCCGAGGTATCTACTAAATATGACCATGTTGGCCTGAACCATTCCCTCTCATTCCCTTCTCTTCACCACCAATCCAGTGGACAAGTGCAGGTGTGTGTAACATTTAGAGGTGGTTAAACAAATTCATATCCAAAAGTCATTTACACAAGACAAGCTTTCTTATGAATTTCAACACTATGTGGACAAAATATGATAATTTTATTAACTACTTTGTCATATACTGGCAACCTCTTTAACATCTAAAGACTAGCTATTGCCATTTTAGGACTTATTTGACCATTATATACCCAGCAAAACAAAATGCGCATAACATATAAAAGTAGTTTTATCTGAAAATGTCCAAATATGAACATACTAGCATATTATCTTTTGCAATTCTTTCCCTCCCACCTTCTCCAAACTACTGAACAAACATTGACTATAGTATATTGCTCACAGAGGTGGATTAACAATTCCATTCCCAAAAGATAGTATTTCCTATGAATTTTAGTAAAAATATATTTACAAAAGTGATATTTTACCACCTCTAAATTTAACATACGTTGGGCATTTCTAAACATTTAGATGGACTAGATGTTTCAAAAAAGGATTTAATTTGTCCGCCATCTACACAGCAGTTTTGAATAAACTGCACACGTTTAACAGTTATAATCTGAAAGTGTCTTTGAAATATGAACATTGTAGCCTAAGACCATCTTTCCCTTCTTCCCCTCCTCCACCAACCATGTAGACTATCATGCTCAAATATTCAGAAGACAATCTTTCCTAGAAATTTCAGCACAAACATACAAAATGCATTAGTTTACTACTTTTGTCATACACTGGCAACCTCTTTAACATCTAGAAAGACTAGATGTTGTACATTAGGACTCATTTGTCCATTATACACACTATACACAAAGCTAAGTAAAACTAAATGCATGAACATAAAGAGACAATGGTTAATGTGCCTCATTTTGAAACACACTGGTGTCCAGCTCTTTGCCCTTCCTTCTCCCTTGAACCAGTGTACAAATGTGTACTGTCAGAGGTAGTTTGACCATTTCCCAACAGTGGAGGTCTTGATATTTACTAAAATGTCTTTTACCACCTCTACTTTCATCAGGCACTTCAGAACATACAGAAAAATATATATTTCAAAAAAGTACTTGGCATTGTCAAGTATTATAAAATTAGAGACCTGGTGCATGAAATTCGTGCATGGGGGTGTATATCTATCAGCCCAGCCTATACCCACTCCAATCTAGGACCCCCCTCAAAGGATCCCTCTCACAATCCAGGACTGCTGGCTCTCAACTGCTTGCCTTCCCGATTGTCCCTAACTACTTTTGCCTGCCAGTCAGCCTGATCACCCCCAATCACTCCCCTGCCAGCCTGTTTGACCCTAACTTCCCTCCCCTGCAGACCTGCCCCCCCAACTTCTCTCCCCTATTGGCCATCTTGTGTCCACAAGGGGGCAGCCATCTCGTGTGTTGGAGTGATGGTCAATTTGATTATTACTCTTATTAGAGTAGGAATAAAATGCACACATAAAACAATGGTTATAATATGAAAATGTCTCCTAAGCATGCCGTCTGGCATAGGACCTTCTTTTCTTCCTCCTCGAGGCCTTTTCTGCCGTCCTCTCACTCCAGGGGCAGAAGATGCCTGTCACCCCTGATGCCACGTGCCATTTCTAGAGGGAGTCTGACCATTCCAGCTCAAAGTCATTTCCAGAAGACATTCCATCTGATGTATTTTTTAAAATGGACGTTTGCAAGACACGTGATTTTCTAACTCTACTTTATCATATGTTAGCAACCTCAGGCCACCCGGATGTAGCCAGGTTCTCTTTGGAAAGGTTCAGGGAGAGCTGAGAGCAGCTCTTTCATATCATACACACAGGCACCTGTGTGGGGCCAGGGAATCTTCGCCAAGGTGGGCACTTCCATTAGCCAAATGCGGCATGTTCTTCTGCCGTTTCTCTTCCAAAATTGAGGTTTATAGCAGAACGAAGGCCACTAATGGGGCTCCGCTCGCCTTCGGGCTGTTAGGCCTTTGTCCATCGCGGTCCAGACGAGGTGAGGGCTCCTCCACCTGGGACGGGGAGTCACCCCGGCCCAGCTTCAAGCCCCCGGGGGGCCAGCTCTGTCCACGAAGACAGACCTGCCCCTCAGCCTGAGGCCCTATGGGCTTTCCTCTGAGCACTCCAGCGCCCCTCACTCAAGGCAGGCCTCAGCCTGAGGGCTGGTCTCCTCCTGGGGCTTGGCAGGCTCTGCTTAGGCCCCGGAGGTTAGGCCTGGAGACCTGCACCTGGGGGAGGCCACCACCATCAGGTCGTGGAGATGGGGGTGAGAGAGAGTTCACTGCTGCCCCTGAGCTTGGACCTGGGCAGTGGGCACCCACAGAGAGGGCTCTGGGTCTGCAGGGCGGAGCCTGCTGCCGGTGCCCGGGGCCCCCCAGTTCAGGCGCGCTGGCCAGGGCCAGGTGGAGCCCAGAGGAGAAGGCCGTGCTCCTGCGCTCTCTGCCAAAACTGAGTTTTAGATTTTTAAGAAAAGCAAAAATATAGACCTGTGCACAGCCAAGGGTTCTCCGAGCCTGAGCAGGGTAGCGAAGGATGAGGAAAAGACAAAGAGAATAAGCTGTGTCTAGACGGATCTTCTGTGTCTTGCTGAGGCCACAGGCCAGATCCAGACTCCTGGTGGTTTCTTTTATAGTCCGGGGTAAACAAGGTAATTTACAATGTTCTTATAAGTTTCACTTGTTTTGGCAGCACTTGCTGCACCTCCCACAGCCCATTAGCTACCTAGGAAAGTACTAGGGAGGAGTCACAAGATCAAGCTTAACTATGCTAACCAAGGCTGGGCCCTCTAAACTGGGACTTGTTTGCAGCTTTGCAGGAGATCAGTCCCAGGCTTAAGCCTGTTACCGCTCCCTACATTGACCAAAAGGAGAAAAGAATTAAAGGAAGGAGAGAAAGAGAAGTAAAGGAAGGTTGCAAGGCTAGGATTCCTACTGCATGGACTCCCCTATGCTCACTGGGAAGCAGACGTGTTCAGCGCGTGCATGCTACACAAACCTCCAGACAAGACCATCCCCATGTAGGACCACAGCAGAAGGCTGTGCTGGTTTGCCCTTCCAAGGGCATCAGGAAGCAGACATTGAGATTTACATACTTACTGCAGTTTTCCAAAAGAAAGATTGTAAGCTCTCATTGTATGTACACTGAGTGGCCAGATTACTATGATCTCTGAAGACATAATAATCTGGCCACTCAGCGTACTTCTCTTGAGTACTTCATTTATTTCATACAAAGATACCATAAATCATGCACCTGATCAATTTTCCCCTTTGCACTGGCTGATATAAAGATCAGGGCAAATAGGCGGTTGATCTCCAGCAAAAGACTAGAATACTTTTGGTACCCATTTGAGATACAAATACACTGAGTGGCCAGATTATTATGCATACAGGGATCATAATAATCTGGCCACTCGGTGCGTAATTGCCTATAAGGGGCTCTAAGTAGGCCGGCATTAAAAGAAAAGGAAATGGACAAAACCAGTTTGGCTCAGTGAATAGAGCGTCGGCCTGCGGACCGAAAAGTCCCAGGTTCGATTCCGGTCAAGGGCATGTACCATGGTTGCAGGCACATCCCCGGTAGGGGGTGTGCAGGAGGCAGCTGATAGATGTTTCACTCTTATGGATGTTTCTGACTTTCTATCCCTCTCCCTTACTCTCTGTAAAAAATTAATAAAACATATTTTTAAAAAAAGAAAAAAGAAGGAAATGAACAAATACTCAGGTCCTAACAGGTTAAGCTTAACATAAAATATTTTATAATATTGCTTTAGTTAAAGCCACTGTGCTTAATCATAATTTTAAAAATTTCATATGGAAACATTTGATATTTAAAATATTTGATCTCATATTACTTTTACACCTGCTTCTTGAAAACATAAGCAACTCTAGCCAGTTTGACTCAGTGGATAGAGTTTTGGCCTGCAGACTGAAGGATCAAGGGTTTGATTTCAAATCCAGGATATGATGCACACTGACCACCAGGGGGCAGACGCTCAATGCAGGAACAATGAGGTACAATACAGGGCATGTACCTCAGTTGCAGGCTCCAAACCTGGCCCAGTTGGGGTTATGCAGCAGGTAACCAATCCATGTGTCTCTCTCACATTGATGTTTCTCTTTCTTCCTCTCTCTCTCTCTCTTTCCCCCTCCCTCCCACTCTTTCTAAAAATCAATGAGAAAATAGCCTCAGGTAAGGATTGACATACATACCTACATCCTATACAATAAATGCCTAATATGCAAATTGACCAAATGGCTGAAAGACGTATGGAACAACCGGTCGCTATGATGCACACTGACCACCAAGGGGCAGTCTGCTCAATGCAGGAGCTGCCTCCAGCCTGCAGGCCCCAGGCCAACCAAGGCAGGTGCTAGTGTGACCCCCCCCCCCCCAATCACACCACTGGTTGCCCCACAGATGGGCCCTGATCACCAGCCAGGCCTAGGGAGCCTACCCAGGCACGTGAATCTCGCACATTCTAGTAAATAAATAAAAGCATTTCTAATGAGCAGTTTTTAATAATAATTGATGTTCTTCATATCACCATTAATGTTTAAAATTACAGGTCTAGGCTAATCACCTTTTTAAATGTCTTGATCTGCTTGCCTTCCAAAAAGCATTAGCCATTCTGAAGAACACATAATACTCCTGGGATTAAATGGATCAGCTGTGCTGAGTCAGCATGGGTTTACAGGACTTGATTACATGTCCCTTCCCAACGTCCACGTTTTAATCTGGGGGCCGACCTGGTTTGTGGTAGAAACATTTCAAAAGGCAACGTGAAACGAAAGCAAAAACCGTAACCGACAAGGCCACGTGCCAAATCCTACACCCCTCCGAGCTGCGTGCAGCTCAGCCTGAGCAATGCGCATCTATTCAGATCCCAGGAGTCCCCCTTTCTGCTCTGATTTCCTCCTGTCCTGGGTGGCTGAGAACATCCTCGATGTCCACCGGCTGGCAGGGCTACTGCCTCGAGCCATCTGACCAAGCAGCTGGACACCAACACCCTCAAAAACCAGGGCCTTCTCGGGGACTGACAGGTTCCCCAGCTACCCCTGGAGAGGGTTTACACCCTGCTCGGCCCCAACCGCCTGCGAGAGCGAGAGCGCAGAGTCTGGGGGCCCTGCTCTCCATCGCACCCTGGAGGGGGAGCAGCCAGACCGAGCTCACTGCAGAGCCCCCCCCGCCCCCCAAGCCCCTAGAGATGTGCGGTTTCCCGGGTGGAAGCCGAGGTCCTCCAGCGGCCGCCCAAGCGGTCTGCCCTGAGGTCACAAAGGCCAGTGCTCTCCTCACCCGCAGAATGCGAGCTGCAGCCCGCAGAGCCCGCAGACGGCGCCGTGGTCGGGCTCCCAGCACCTCGTGGGGTGCGGGGCCATGGACTCCACACCCCCCCTGTCCTCAGCGACCAGGCCCGTCCCTGAGCCCCCGCACGTCCAACCCGGGCATCGGCAGTGTATCCGAGGTGTACCTGATCGGAGGGGACAACAATCCCTGTCCCAGAATTCTGCGCTGAGCCCCGATGGGGAGGAACGGCCCCCCGAAAAACCCTGGTTCCAGATCCAGTCCCCGCGGCACCGACCTGCGTGTGTCGTGGGCGCTACCTCCCCGCGGCGGCCGTGACCGCCACAATGACCTGCCCGCTGTGGCCGCACCTGCCGCACGCCGGGCCTGCGTGCCCGCTCGGGAGGCGGTGTGTGCCCCGCACCGGAGGGAAGGTGTGCGTGAAAAGGACTATTTACAGGAATCGCGAGGCTATGACCCGATCAGCATCCGCTGGCGGCGGCCCGGCCAGGCCTGGCGCGCATCCCACCCTCCTGGACAAGCTGTGCGTGATCGTGATGGGGCAGCAACAATGAAGCTGGCTGCGAGAGGGGCGTGCCCCGGTGGCCGGCCACAGCTGCACATCTGGGCAGCGGTTGTCTGCCCACTCCTGGCGGGCATGGTGAGCCAGGCATTGCCGGCCTCACCGACAGGATCCATGCGCTGGGCGCTGGGCGGCTCGCCTGGGCCAGGTGCACATCTCTGCCCTGAGGGCAGCAGGGAGGAGAGGCCCCGGCTGGACAGCTACGGGGGAGGGGGGGGGCCGCCAGGAGGCTGGTGCACCCTGCCCTGGTCCCCTGCTCCTCGAGACCCCTGACCGTGGCCAGGCTCACCCAGATTCGCCTCTGTGGTGACGGGTATGACTGACTGGGAGGAGATCGACAACTTCAGCAAAGATTAGGCTCTGAGGCTGGTGTCAGCAGGAAAGGAAGGGTAGCAAAGCTCTGAAGGCGGCCTAGGCCAGAGCACTTTACCCCAGTTTGTGGATACCCAGCCCCCACACCGCGCTGGCTCCTGCCACCAGCTTGCAGCAGGTCTGCGGGCTCTGTAGAGCTCGGCTGTGGGTCGCCATGCAGGGCAAGTGCTGGGGTAGATGCTGGTCCCCCGGAGGGGTTTGTCAGGCCTGCTTCTCCTCAGCTCACACAGGGCATGCAGTCATCAGCTGTCCTGGCATCCCTGGTTCTGGTCCTGCTGGGCTGAGAAGGTGTCCTTCTCCAAAGAGCCCTGGGCACTGGCACCTGGGCAAGGAGCCTGGGGCATATGAGTCCCCTTTCGGGGGGCAGGGAGGGGAGGGGGAGCTCCTCGCCTACCCAGCAGCCAGGGACTGAGCAACTGAGCTCCCATGGGCTGGAGAGGGAGCAGAGTTGCATTGGGTTCCTTGAGACTGGCCCTAGTGATAAGAAGATGCCCTGCTGCTGGGCTTTTCTGACCCTACGTTGTTGATAAATGAAATAAATCATCTTACAAAAAAGAAAAAAAAATAAAGTAACCAGCATTAGCAATTAACACTGGAGACAAAGATCACCCACGTCGTCATTAACAAAAAAGGAAAAAGGAGCCCACGTTTAACATCAGGTAAAATGGAATTCAATTCAAAAGGTTTAAGATACACTTTACATTACAAAACATATCACCCACATAGAGGACAGAATCGTTATTCTATACCTTTAAAAACTCAACTGGATAGCACCCGAAGACAGAAATCAAAGCTGTTAGAAACACAAGGCAAGCTGAGACCGGTTTGGCTCAGTGGATAGAGCGTCGGACTGCGGACTGAAGGGTCCCAGGTTCGATTCCGGCAAGGGCATGTACCTTGGCTGCGGGCACATCCCCAGTAGGGGGCGTGCAAGAGGCAGTTGATTCATTGATGTTTCTGACTTTCTATCCTTCTCCCTTCTGCTCTGTAAAAAATTAAAAAATCAATAAAATATATTTTTTTTAAAAAAAGAGAAAGAAAGAAACACAAGGCAAAGTTAATCCCGGCACTACCTGTGGGAGTGCTCTGTGCTCCCTGAGAGGAAACTGCTCCTTCATCCTGTGCCTCTGACTTTGTTTACTGTTAAATACAAACAGCTAAACTAAGAGAAGCCTCCCCACTATAGTTGGAATTCTTGAGGTCCAATATGTGCAAAACTTGGGAAATGACACTCTTAGATGATTGTCTGAAGGGAACATGTTTTTGTCATTGAATATATAAGGGTCACGTTGAGATGAGACCTTTACCAACTCTCCTATGTTTTGACATGATGGACACACAATAAACCACATCAGAACTCTCTTAACAGATTCAAATAAGAGGAAGGAAAGAGGGAAGCAGGAAAAATCAAGAAGGGAGAAAAGAACGAAAAGAAAGAAACCTTTATCAAACAGTCAGTACTGTGTTAGGTGCTTTCACAAACATTAGTTCTAAATTATGTGCCTATTAAGTCAGAAATAGTCTCCTTGACATTCATCACAAGCAGGGCCAGATTTCTTCAAAGCCCTAAAGCGTTGAACATGAATTAATTTGTTCTCTAAATCCAGGTCTCTCTGACTCAAAGGATGTAATTCTCAACGGAGTTAGGAGATCAAGATCTGTATGTACATTTAAATTCCCTATTCTGCCTCAATTCCAAAATAGATGTCTGAGTATCTAACCTTTAAATCCATCTAAAGGGAGATTTTATTTTTCTCCAGCTTTCTATTGGGACTGAATGGTAGAACAGATACCAAACACCTACTGATGGCCCATGAAAGAGCCTGGTCTCTGGAACCTTCACTGCTCACAGTGTTGGTTCATCCATTCTGCACTTGTATAGAGTGAGAATTAGCTAAAGAAGCTAAAAGTGAAAGAGGTGGACACAACTGATATCTTCAGATGTTTGAAAGACCAAGATGCTGAAGAGAAATTAGCCTTATTCTGTACAGAGGGCAGGGCTAGGATGTGGAGGTGCCAGGGAAGCCATCTATCAACTAGAAACCTTTCGTAGGGGACGGCTGCCCGGTGAGATGATGGGTACCTTCCACAGAAGTGTTCATGCAGAAGCTGGGAGAGCATATATTGGGGATGCTGGAACGAGGATTTCTGCCTAAATTAGAAAGATGAACAAGACCAGTGGTTCCCAAATACATGTCCAGATATGACAGCATTTCTACTGATCTTAGACAAAATGTGGAGGAGGATGAGGAGGAGGAGATGAATTAGTTCTAGAGCTCGCTTTATTTAATTTAAAATGTTGCACTTAATTATGAGATAATACAAAGTCAGTCCTTTCTACTTTTTCACTGTTCTGAGTCTCCACTGTTCTACAAAATAATGGCAGTAGTTGTTGCTTTTGTGTGTGTGTGTTTTCCTTTTATGACAAAAGCAAAAATAACATTCCTATGCTGATTACCCCAGTTTTTCTTCTGTGTTAATGGTTCATAGAATTCAGAAGTAGGGGAACTGGCCTAGACAAATTCAAAAGTCAACCAGTTGTTCAAGCCAAAACCTCAACGTAGGGTCATATCAGAGCCTTGGGTCTTCTCCTTCTCTAAACAACCACATCCACCCTTGCTGCTTTGGCTTAGTGGGTAGGGTGTCAGTCTGTGGACTGAAAGGTTCCAGGTTCGATTCCAGCCAAGGGTTGCAGGCTTGATTCCCAGTAGGGGGCATGCAGGAGGCAGCTGATCAATGATTCTCTCTCATCATTGATGTTTCTATCTCTGTAACCCTTTCCCTCCCTCTCTGAAATCAATAAAAATAAATATTTTTTAAAAAGCATTATTTATTAGAAAGAAAAAGCAATGTAATCATTAGCTCTGGTCCAAATCAAAATATAACTTGTAATCAAGTTGCTATATTGTTTTATTTTGTTTTGTTTCACTGTGAGAGAGGGATCATGGCAGCTTTTGCCTCTTAAGAACAAGGGAAAGCAAACCTCAGAGAAAAACGTAAGAGAGGGTCTCAAAATACCAGTGTCTCAGAATATACTCAGAGATGGACTGAGAAATGATAATAATAATTATAATACTTATAAAAATAGCATTAAATTATTCAATACTGGGCACTTCTCTGAACACTCTGTTAACTTCTTAATCCTCACCACAATACTACAAGGAAAATACTATTATTATTCTCATTTTATAGATGGGGAAAATGATCCCTTTAGCCTCCAGTCATCTCCAGGAAGAAAAAAAAAAAAAAAGGCCAAAGCTCTAACATTGCTTCTCAAATTTACTTTCGTGGCTTGGTTCAACACTTGTTCAGATATTTTTCTCTTTCCAGCTCCTCTCAGCATGATTTAGAAAGTGGGGAGAGGCAATCTTCATGCCTTTCTCATGCAAAGACTAATTCCACTAACACATCTAATGTCATGTCCTATCATTTTCCATAACGGGATGTGAATTTTTAACTTGGGTGAGACAAGTTATGCAAATAAGCACAGCTAGAAGGAATGCACAAAACAGGATGCAAAGCAGTGGTAAAGGGGAACTCGATGCCCCATGGTCTTCAGTCATGGCAGTGACCCGCTGAAAAGCAGCCTCTCAGGAGGGCTCTGCAGAGGGGCAGGATTTTGTCAGCAAGGTCTGCGCAGCTGGCCCTGTTCTGGCTCCAAGAACTGGCTCTGCCTCGAGGCCAAGATCTTCCTTCAATGGCCTCTCTCCTGCCCACATTCATTAACATACATCCCTCAACAAGACAGAGAAGGGAAGTACTCCATTTGGAAACGTGTCTCCCCTCTGTGTCCCTGGATGACACTTTTCTAAAGGATATATTTGGATTTATTTGAGAGGAAGGGAGAAAGATGGAAACATCAATGATGCTAGAGCATTGTTGATCAGCTGCCTCCTGCATGCCCCCACTGGGGATCAATGCCCACAACCCAGGCCTGTGCCCAGGAATCAAACCGTGATTTCCTGGGTCATAGGTCAAGGCTTCAAGAACTGAGCTGCGCCCTGGGTGACACTTTTTATGTTGCAATGAACAGCAATACGGTGGCTAGCACCTTTTCATTCAGAGCAGCACTGACATGTCTACATTCAAAAAATTAAAAACATTTTTTCCCAGATTGAGTGGCTCATTTGGTGGGAGTGACACTGGGAGCAAGAGGGGAGGGCAAGGGGGAAATATTCAGGAGGCGTGAAAGAGATATGTCTCCATTGATCTAAATAACATTAGGAGACGCTTTTCCAAAAACTCAAAAGCTCTGGGCCTTGGCCAGTTCCTGGGAGAAGGCCACAGCCACTGGGTGGGGACGCTGGCCCATCCCATTGTCTCAATAGTAACAAGGGGCAGGGGCCCGGCTGGGTCTCCCCTCGGCTCAGGCTGAATCTGAGAGTTTCAGAATCAAGTTTCAGATCAGTTTCTAAATGGACAGATTTAATGCATGGCATTTGGAGCCAAGAAACACATTCCTTTTATGTAACGCATTTGTGCTCCAGAAAGAGGCTGGGGACAGCAGCTTCACATCGCTGGCTCGCTTCTGCTTCTCACGGGTCCGACGTGCCATTTTTAAGCCGGTCTCTGTCTTTTTAAAGACGAGTTGTGCAACAATGTAAATGTACTGTTCCCACTACTATATACTTAGACATGGTTCACAGACTCAGTTTCATGTTAAGTACATTTTACCATAATTTAAAAACTTTTTACTTGGGGAAAGAAAAGCAAATGAAGACATATTTGAAATTTTCAAATAGAGTCCAGAGATAACATAATGCTGACAACAGCCACTTTACATAACCATATTTCAATATTAAATGATAAAACAGCAAATAAGGAAGAAAGTACGTAGAAACAAATGTGAAATATTTTGTTTTCAGACATATGTTTCAGGAACCTACAATTTTTTCTCTAGCACAAAGTGAAGGCATTTTTTACTAAAGACTGGGTTCACAATATTGAATAGATCTAAAGGCCTGAAAATTTTTAACAAATCAAAAATCAAACCTCTTAAAATTCTGATTAATTGTCTAAAACAATAGAAATGTTGTTTCAATTAAATTTTGAATTATTTCACAAAAATATTTTCAAAAGTTGTCAGATTTGCTTGGCATCACCAGTGGAACAGAACATAGTCTAGAAATAAACCAAATTTATTCTGAAATTTAGTCTAAAGGTGGAGTCTCTTTTAAGAATTTTTAAAATATATTTTCATTGATTATAGAGAGAGAAGAAGGAAAAGGGAGAGAAACTTCAGCATTGATGTGAAAGAAAAACATCAATCGGCTGCCTCCTGCATGTCCCGCCTGGGGATCAAGCCCAAAACCCGGGCACGTGCCCTGACCAGGAATTGAACAGGTGACCTTTTGGTGCAGGGGATAATGCTCAACCAACTGAGCACACTGGCCAGGGCAAGCTGGACTTTCTTTTGATGGCTGCCAGATGGCAGGAGTATTGAGTAGATGATGAAAAAGGGTAAGGGATTAAGAAGAGCTTGAGAAATAAGAGCAAAGCTTCCTTTTAAAATAATCCTAGGATCTTTTGAATTTTGTACAGTCATTATTACCCAGATCCAAACAAAAACAACTTTAAGGGAAAAGACCATCAATATAAATGTCTTACCTACAAACACTGATTAATTAGCTCCAAATTGAAATGGTTGAACTAACATTTTTAGAAAAGAAACTGAAACATGACCCACCCCTGCGACAATATAGCATAAAAGCAATGGAAACTCAGTTTCATCAGGAGTTGAGAAGAAAAAATTTAAGAGCAAAGACAAATGAGTAGAATTAAACTTCTTTTTTCAATTGTCTCAAATACTACGAGTGTTTAAAAAGTATTTGGAGTAGGAGGACAAAACAGTAATTACTCATGAAGGGAACAAAACCCTTTAAAGTATTCTCAGCCCAGCCAGCATGGCTCAGTGGTTGAGCATCAGCCTGTGACCCAGGATTGATGGTCTGGTTCCCAATCAGGGCACATGCCTGGGCTGTGGACCGTATCCCCAGTGTGGGACATACAGAAGGCAGCCAATCAGTGACTCCCATCATTGATGTTTCTCTCTCTCTCTCATCCTCTCCCTTCATTTCTGATATCAGTAAAAATATATATTAAAAAATAAGTTAATTTAAAAAGTATTTTCAGCCCTAGCCTGTTTAGCTTAATGGATAGAGCATCAGCCTGCAGACTGATGGGTTCCAAGTTCGATTCCAGCCAATTCCGGGCTCAATCCCCAGTAGAGGGCATGCAGGAGGCAGCCGATCAATTATTCTCTCCCTCACCATTGATGTTTCTATCTCTCCTGCTCCCTTCCTCTCTGAAATCAATAAAAATAAATTTTTTTAAAGTATTAAAAGTATTTTCATATAGAGATGGATTTTAATGATATTTAAAACATAGCTCTCAGTCGAGACTGGTTTGGCTCAGTGGATAGAACGTCAGACTGCGGACTGAAGGGTCCTGGGTTCGATTTCGGCAAGGGCATGTACCTTGGCTGCGGGCACATCCCCAGTAGGGGGCATGCAAGAGGCAGCTGATCGATGTCTCTCTCTCATCAATGTTTCTGACTTTGTATCCCTCTCCCTTCCACTCTGTAAAAAATCAATAAAACATAAAAATAAATAAATAAATAAATAAAATAAAACATAGCTCTCAGATTCTTCCCACCAACACCCAACCTGTCACCTTAACATAAATATGTATAAACTAGGGGCCTGGTGCACGAAATTCATGCACTGGGGGTGGGTGGTCCCTCAGCCCAACCTGCCCCCTCTCACATACTGGGAGCCCTCGGGAGATGTCCAACTGATGGCTCACCCCCAGCCTTGGGCACCCAGCCATCTCCCTGCTCAGCTCAGCCCCAGCTGCCTGTAACCACCTGGCCCCAGGGGCTGGGTGCTCACTGCTCACAGCGCCTGGGGGCCACAGTGCCCCGGCACCACCACCCCTGCCTGCCACTTCTGTGCTCAGTGCCCGGGTCCCGCGGCGCCCCCGCGCCACTGCCCCCACGCCGCCATTTCCGCACTCAGCGCCGCTGCCCCCACCCCGCCACTTTCTCGCTCAGCACCTGGGGGCCGGGCGCTCGCCGCTGCCGCTGCTTCATCTCCACCCCTGGGGCCCAGCCTTAACACCACTTGGCCCCGCCCCTCTGCCCCACCCCCTGCTCCTGATTGGATGGTAGTGTAGTGGAGGTGTGGTCAATTTGCATGTTACTCTTTTATTAGATAGGATACCCTTCTAACCCAATCCAAGCACAGCTATCAATAATCAGAGTGTATCTGAATAGGCAGCAAGTGTGGCAAGTAGGATATCCTTGGCCATTAAGGACATTAGTTCTGCTTCATTGTTTACAGGAAACATTGCCTGCTAAGGCCAGCCTGCAGGTCCTGACCAAAGTAACCCAGAGCTGGAGCCCAGGCCTCTGTGTTGTCGCCAGGGAAAGCAAAGGATCCAGGCAGATAGAATCCCCAAAAGAGGCTGCTGGAGAGCTCAGGGCTGCCAGAGCAGGCCCGGTCCCTTCATCTCTGTCCACCTCAGAATAGTGATGGAGCAGGCACAGAGGGACGAGGAGGAAGCTGGTCCTGGAGAAAGCAGTAGAAACACTTGACGTGGTTCAGACCCAAAGATAAACACCATCTGTGAAAAGAATTCTCGAGAACATGTTCAAGAGATGAGCATACCACAATGATTGACAATTCACTGCTACTAAGTCCCTTCAGATTACTTTTTGTTAATGTACATGAGATACTGGTAATACACAGGTGGAAATCAAACAAGCTGGTTTCAAGGCCTTTCCCCCCTACCTTTTCATCTCCTCTCATCCCTCCCCTACATGAACTCTGTATTTTCTCACTTCCTTACCCAGTTCTTCCCTCAGGAGACACCCTATTTCCAGTCTACCTATTACACTATGTCCCATTCTTCAAGGCCCATTTCAAATCCCTATCCCCTCCCCAAAGCTCCTCTGAACATTCAAGTCTCCTGAGCTTTTTCTAAATTCTAAGACATTTAATGTTTTACATTAAATATATACATATAAGTATATGCACACACATGTATGCATATATCATCTTAAGAGGAAATTAAATATAACATTGAACCATAACATGCATTGAATGGAACTGTTAAGATCACAGGCCTGGGGGCCTGGGTTGGAATCCCCTCGCCACCTTTTACTGTGTAGCCTTGAGGAATTTGCTTACCCTCTCTAAGCTGTGTAAGACTCAAGTTTAAGAAGGCCTACTTATCAGTTCATTCACTTGGTTCAGTGACTATTTCCTAAGAGTTTAAAAAGTATTTTCAGCCCTAATGACAAACAGGACCAGTGGAATCCAGATAGTCAAAATTATAAAATAACCCACAAATACTAGTTACCAAGAACCAACTTCAATGGAGCTGACTTCAGCGGATGGTTTTTCCGAACATTTTTGGGATGATGCTACCTAGCATAAGGGAAAAGTAGATTATGAATATTTTTGTAAATGCAATTGTCTAAGGCCCCGGGCCATGTAGTTCAGTGGGTCAGAGCATCGTCCCGATCTGCCAAAGTTGTGGGTTCGATCCTAGTTCAGGACACATACAGGAATCAACCAATGGATGCATAAATAAGTAGAAAAATAAATCGATGTTTTTCTATCTCTCTCCCCTCCTCTCTCTCTCTAAAAGTCAATTTAATAAAAAGTTTAACCCAGCCAGTGTAGCTCAGTGGTTGAGTGGCCACCCACACATCGAGAGGCTGTTGGTTTGATTCCTTCAGGGCACAAGCCCAGGTTGCATGCTTGATCCGGGGTGGGCGGGGAGGAAAGGGGTGATGGGGGACAGGATAGGACAACAGGAGGCAGCCAATCAATGTTTCCCTCTTCTATGTTTCTATATCTCTCTCTCCCTTCCTCTCGCTCTCTATAAAATAAAAAAAATCAATAAAAAGTATTTTAATTGTTTAAATGCAATTATTTAAATTAAATTTCTAGTGAAATGAACATATATCCTAGATTCCTAGTTTATTTTTTATTTCTTTTATTGTAGCAAATAATTTATTTTTAACATAAACATTTCCTCTTGAGTAAGTACCATATAGGGTTTTATCATTCTTTGATAACTAAGGATTTTGCCAGGCCTCCATCATAGTTCTAGAGATAGTCTCATTATATACTTTATGTCTACAATGCTACACCTGAAATAACTAATATAAAAATAAGAAATCTAGTGGATACCCACTTTGGAATATCTTTAAAATAGTTTTATTTCTTTTTAATAAACTTATAGTGTGACTTTTTCTTAAGAGTAGGTTGTTTTTCTAAACTAATACTTATCAAATATTTTAGTATTCACTAAAACAATGCTCTAAGTGCTAAAAGGTGGAATTGGAGGAGGAAGGGAATATGCAGGGTCCAGACAATTAGTCCTTCATTAATAGAAGTGTTGCTCTAATTAAGTCACCAACAATCACTAAGAAACTGATTGTGCTTTCTGTCTTTATGAGAATAATACAAAGATAACTTCCTCTTATTAGTAGAGCAGGCTGCCTGCCTTTCTTCTTGTTTCACAGCACTATGCCAGCTGTAGCTATGCAGGGTCCTTTTCTACCTAGCAACTGATAAACAAACAATAAAAAAACAAAAAACCTTTGCCATTTGTGCCAGATCTCTATTTGGAAACTGGCATAAATTTACTAGTTTTAATTTTAGCTACTGGAATTGCATCTTAGCAGGCAGAAGGAAAAGAGTGCAATTTTTAGAGCACATTACCTCCAACCTGTATGAACACCATGGGAGAGAGTCATAGTGGATAGATGAAGAAGAAAAAGAATGAAATTTAATGACACATTTAACTCTTGATTCAACAGAAATGTCGGCTACTGTCTTAGCTCATGTAGCTCATGGTGGGTCAGGGGATAACAGACTTTAAAAAAAGCAACAGCCCTGCCGAGACCCGTTTGGCTCATGGATAGAGTGTCGGACTGCAGACTGAAGGGTCCCGGGTTCGATTCTGGCAAGAGCATGTACCTTGGCTGCGGGCACATCCCCAGTAGGGGGCGTGCAAGAGGCAGCTGATCGATGTCTCTCTCTCATCGATGTTTCTGACTTTCTATCCCTCTCCCTTCTGCTCTGTAAAAAAATCAATAAAATATGTGTTTTTTTTTTTAAAAAAAAAAAGCAACAGCCCTGGCTGGGAGCTCAATTGGTTAGAGTGTCTTCCTGATGCGTCAAGTTTGCGGGTTTGATCCCTGGTCAGGGCACATCCAACACCCAACCAATGAGCCTGGCCAGTTAAGTTCAGTGGTTGAGCATCGACTATGAACCAGGAGATTACGTTTTGATTTCCAGTCCGATTGCAGGTCAGGGACATGTGGTCTATATATAAAATGAAATATTATTCAGCCTTAAAAATGAAGGCAATCTTGTCATATGCTACAACATGGATGAACTTTGAATTCATGATGCTAAGTGAAATAAGCTAATCATAGAAGAACAAATACTGGGAGTGGGTGGGTAGGAAGAGATTAATCAAAGACCTTGTATGCATATATGCATAACCTACGGACACAGACAACAGTGTGGTGAAGGCCTGGGGCGGGGGGCAGGTGTAGGCTAGAAGACGTCAATGTGGGGGGAACATCTGTAATATTTTCAACAATTAAGATTTTTAAAAAGAAAGAAAAACAAATACTGTGTGATTCCACTTATAGGAGATTTCTAAAGTAGTCAAACTCACTCATAGAATCGAAGAGTGAAATGGTAGCTGCCAGGAGCTGGGGGAGGTGCCCAGGAGGAGTTTGCTAACCAATAGGCATAACATTTCAATGAAGCAACGTGAATGCGCTCCAGACAATGGGGGCTGGCGGGGTATTGAGGGGAGGGGGTGGGGGGACTGGTGTGGGGGCAGGCTGGGAGACGACCATGGGGGAAAAGGGGACATGTGTAATAGTTTCAACAATAAAGAATTTTTTAAAAGGAAAAAATTACAGGTGAAAACAAAAAAGATGAATGCACTCTAGCAATCTGCTACATGACATTATATCTATAGTCAACAATAATGTATTGTACAGCCCTGTCCAGTTTGGCCCAGTGGATGGAGTGTCGGCCTGCAGCCTGGGGGGTCCCGGGTTTGATTCTGGCCAGGGGTGCATGCCTGGGTTGCGGGCTCAGTCCCCAGTGTGGGTGTGAGGGAGGCAGCTGGTCAATGATTCTCATCATTGATGTTTCTGTCTCTCTCTCCCTCTTCCTTACTCTCTGAAATTAATACATAAACGTATTAAAAATAATAATAACAATGCATTGTACACTTTAAAATCTGTTAAGAGGGTAGGTCTCATATTAAGTGTTCTCACCACACACAGAGAAATAAACTAAATAAATATTAGCCTTTATAATTTAAAAAAGCACATGTCGTTATCTCATCATCACCACGTGCCTGCTATCACACCAGGAGAGCTGTAGCAGCTCATATATGCATACCTTTCTACATCCAATAGACATTTTTCCTAATCATGCCCCACTCGAGATTTTAATAGTACAGATATGCGGTGTCTGGTTGGAGTGACACAAACCAACTCTCTACTAAAATATCTAGGATGTTGCCCTAACCGGTTTGGCTCAGTGGATAGAGCATCGGCCTGCAGACTCCAGGGTCCCGGGTTCAATTCCGGTCAAGGACATGTACCTTGGTTGTGGGCACTACTCCAGCAGGGAGTATGCAGGAGGCAGCTGATTGATGTTTCTCTCTCATCAATGTTTTTACCGTTCTATCCCTTTCCCTTCCTGTCTGTAAAAAAATCAATAAAAAATATATATTTTAAAAAAATAAAATATCTAGGATGTTTTTTGCCCCCGTCCCCACCAAGAATCAGTGATCACTGCCTTGGGAGTGGCAATGCCCTCACCATCCTTCCAAGCCTCCCTCCTGGAGAAGGCTTGGTCTGGGTAACCATAAAAGCCTCCGATGGGCACGTCTCCCGTAACCTTCGCTGCCCACATCCTTGCGCAGTTCCTCCGAACTATATTGCGATGCAACCCGCAGCAGGTGCTGGATGTCCACTTGAAGCCCAGCCCCTATTCTGACAATTGGAAGCTTCATAAAAACAAATACACAAACTCAGGCCAAGATATGGATCGCCTATTTTTTTTTTCTGCTTTGAAAGAAAAAAAGAATTATCACTGACAATGTTTGAAAAGATGAGCCTGGACAAATATCTGGTCTGGGCTAAATCAATATGACCTTCCATGTGTCTTCCCCACCACTTTATGATATATAATCAATCTAATGATGAAATCTGACAGAGAAATGATGAGACACAATAGCTTGGAGTTATTAAATCATTGGCCCAGGAGTCTTCTGCATGCATTGCAAGATGACAAATTCTCTCAGACCTTTAAATTCCAATTTAAATAATATAACATTTTGCTCAAGGACTGGAAGATCTTGTGTTTATTAACTGTGATGAGATGGGAATTTTGCTGAGTATTAAGAAATAAAAATGATCATTTAACAACTAGGACAGAGGATAATCCATTGCTGAAAATAGCATCCTCCACCAGCTTGGAAGGTTTACTGTGGAGGAAAATGTACTCAGGCAAACGCCAGTGACCCGCACTTTGCCAGACTCTTCTTCCTGGAGTGTGTTCTGGACTGAGTTCTCCTTACACACCGAGCACAGCCGCATGCCACTCTCCTAATATCTCTGGTGACCTGTGCCTTGGTAACAGGCCCCCAGCCTACAGTGAGACTACATTAACCTAAATAACTATATGACATTCACATTTATTGTCAGAACTAGAGGCCCAGTGGATGAAACTCATGCATGGGGGAGGGGGGAGGTGTCCCTCAGCCCAGCCTGCACCCTCTCCAATCTGGGACCCCTCAAGGGATGTCCGACTGCCGTTTAGGCCCAATCACGGCAGAATCAGGCCTAAATGGGTAGTCAGACATCCCTCTCACAATCCAGGACTGCTGGCTCCAAACTGCTTTCCTCTCTGCCTTCCTAATTGTCCCTAATCGCTTCTGCCTGCCAGACTGATTACCCCCTAACCACTCCCCTGCCAGTCTAATTGATGACTAACTCTTCCCCTGCCAGCCTGTTTGCCCCTAACTGCCCTCCCTCCCCTGCATGCCTGGGGCCCCCCCACCTGCCCTCCCTTTCAGACCTGGTCCCTCCCAACTGCCCTCCCCTGATGGCCTGATCACCAACAACTACCCTCTCTTGTAGGCCTGGTCCCTCCCAACTGTCCTTCCCTGCTGGCCATCTTGTGGTGGCCATCTTGTGTCCACATGGGGGCAGGATCTTTGACCACATGGGGACAGCCCTCTTGTGTGTTGGAGTGATGGTCAATCTGCATATTTCTCATTTATTAGGTAGGATAGAGGCCTGGTGCATGGGTGGGGGTCAGCTGGTTTGCCCTGAAGGGTATCCTGGATCAATGTGGGGGTCCCCTTGGTGCATGGGGTGGCTTGGGCGAGGGGCTTATGGTGGTTTGCAGGCTGGCCACACCCCCTGGTGACCCAAGCAGAAGCCCTGGTATCTGGAATTTATCTTCTACAATTGAAACTTTGTAGCCTGGAGTGGAGAGCCTTCTGCTTGCTCTGTGGCAGCAGCCATTTCTGTTTGGGTTTATTTAAATTCTATAATTGAAACTTTGTAGCCTTGAGTGGAAGCCAGGGCAGGCCAGGGCTGCAGAAGCTTGGCTTCCTCCATCGCTGGGAGCAACCCTAGCCTCCTGCTCTCTTAGCTCCATGACTGCCACCATTTCTGTTAGGATTTATTTATCTTCCATCGTTGAAACTTTGCAGCATTGAGTTGAGGCCTGGGCCAGCAAGGGCAGATGGAAAACTTGGCTTCCTCCATTGCTAGGGAAACTCAAGTCTCCCTCCTGCTCTCTGTGGCCGCAGTCATCTTGGTTGGGTTTATTTGTATATTCACTCCTGATTGGCTGGTGGGCATGGTTTGTGGGTGTGACTTGTGGGTATAGAGGAGGTACAATCAATTTGCATATTACTCTTTTATTGGATAGGATGCTGTTGAGGATATTGTTTACTACATAATACAATGTCCTCTACAAGACAGAAGAAACTTATCTTTTAAGTTTTACTTCTCCTAAGCAGCCAGTTTATCCTATCTAATAAAGGTGGGATATGCTAATTGACCATCATGCCCTCACAAAGATGGTGGTACCCACAGCCAATAAGGACGGAATATACTAATTGATTGCCACACCCTCAAAGATGACGACAGCCACAAGACAATGGCACCCAGTCCCTGAGCCCCGCTGGGGTGGCAGGTGTGCAGCACGGCTGGGCCCACCCCCAGGCAGGTCCAACTGCACCACGTGCCTGACTCCGGAGTCTTCCAGTCCCCTCTTGCCCTCAGCCACCAGGGCCAGCCTAAGGCTCAAGCAAGCCTCAGATGTTAGCTGCCCAGCAGCCCAGGGCCGCCTGAGGTTCAGGTAACCAGGGCCGGCCAAGGCTTATGCTGCCAGCAGTGGCAGCAGCAGAGGTGTGATGGGAGCGTTGCCTTCCCCTGATCATCGGTTCACCTCCCACCCCTGAGGGCTCCCGGACTACCCCACTCCAGTGGATGAATTTTCATTCACCGAGCCTCTAGTCCTCAGATAAAAGCCATGAATGGTACAGCCTTGGCATTTACAGACTTGATCTTTGTATTTTCAACAGTTCAAAAGGGATGAGTCGAATGGACCTCACGTCTAACTCACAATGGCTGTCAAGGTGGAGTGTGGTCTAAAACCCTTAAAAATGAGCCTGATGCCCTAATGTGAATGCATCAGGACAGATTGGCTCACTGAGGTATGCAGCGACCCTCCTGCTCTTCACCACACTGTCCCATCTGGTCATGCTTCCCTCCTGCTGGCTGCTGGAAAGCTCGGAGTCCATTTTATGCCCCCTTCTAAAGTTGATTAGTCTTCACTGCATCATTTCTGCATCCTAAGCCTACCCTTTTTTAAGAATAGGATTTTATTGATTTTAGAGAGAGAGGAAGGAAGAGGGAGAAAGAGAGATAGAAACATCACATCCTTCCCAAGAAACTAGAAACACCAATCAGAAAGGATTTATGCACCCCTATGTTCATAGCAGCACAATTCACCATAGCTAAGATTTGGAAACAGCCTAAATCCTCATCAGCAGATGAGTGGATTAGAAAAGTATGGTACATCGGCCTCGCGGCCAGGCTGAGCCAGCGCTGGTCTTTTCCTCTTTTGCTGGCTCAACTATAGCGGCCGTGAAGAGTCTGAACCCCAAAGCCGAGGTGGCCCAAGCCCAGGCAGCGTTGGCGGTCAACATCAGCACGGCCCGGGGTCTGCAGGACGTGCTGAGCACCAACCTGGGGCCTAAGGGGACCATGAAGATGCTTGTTTCTGGTGCTGGAGACATCAAGCTGACTAAAGATGGCAATGTGCTGCTTCATGAGATGGCGAGCGGTCAACAACGTCTTGGTTTTCCATTTGGTTTGTAGGAAGATCTTTAATGTGTATTCGAAATCAAATTCAACACCCAACAGCCTCCTTAATAGCCAAAGTAACGACAGCCCAGGATGACATAACTGGTACCATGTCCAATGTCCTAATCATTGGAGAACAGCTGAAACAGGCCGATCTCTACATTTCTGAAGGTCCTCATCCCAGAACAGTAACAGAAGGATTTGAAGCTGCAAAGGAAAAGGCACTTCAGTCTTTGGAACAAGTCAAAGTAAGCAAAGAGATGGACAGGGAAACACTCATAGATGTGGCCAGAACATCTCTGCGTACTAAAGGTCATGCGGGAAGGCTGGAGTGGAGGGGAGGCAGATGCTGGGGGAGATCAACCAAAGGACTTGTATGCATACATATGAGCATAACCAATGAATGAAAGACTCTGGGATGGGGAGGGGAGCAGGTGGGGACATGTGCTGGGGGGTAAGGGAGGCTGGGGGGAGGATATTGGGGGGGGGAGGAAAACATATGTACTACTATTAAATATAAGTTATATTGTAAATAAAATTTTAAATAGATAAATAAATAAATAAATAAAGTTCACGCGGAACTTGCTGATGTCTTAACAGAGGCTGTAGTTGATGCCATTTTGGCCATTAAAAAACAAGATGACCCTATTGACCTCTTCATGGTTGAGATCTTGGAGATGAAACATAAATCTGAAACCGATACAAGCTTAATCAGAGGTCTCGTTTTGGACCATGGGCCACGGCATCCTGATATGAAGAAAAGAGTAGAAGATGCATACATCCTTACATGCAATGTGTCATTAGAATACGAAAAAACAGAAGTGAATTCTGGTTTTTTTTTTTTTTCCACAAGAGTGCAGAAGAGAGAGAGAAACTAGTAAGAGCTTAAAGAAAATTAATTGAAGATAGAGTTAAAAAAATAATAGACCTGAAAAAGTAAGTCTGTGGTGACTCAAATAAAGGTTTCATTGTTATTAATCAAAAGGGAATTGACCCATTTTCTTTAGATGCTCTTGCAAAAGAAGGCATAGTAGTTCTGCACAGAGCAAAAAAAAGAAATATGGAAAGGCTGACTCTTGCTTGTGGTGGAGTAGCTCTAAATTCTTTTGAGGACCTAAATCCTGACTGTTTGGGTCATGCAGGACTTGTCTATGAGTATACATTGGGAGAAGAGAAATTCACCTTTGCTGAGAAATGTAACAATCCTCGCTCTGTTACATTATTGGTCAAAGGACCAAATAACCACACACGCACTCAAATAAAAGATGCAATAAGAGATGGCTTGAGGGCTGTTGAAAATGCTTTTGATGATGGCTGCGTAGTTCCAGGTGCTGGTGCAGTGGAAGTGGCAATGTCACACACGCCTTAGTGAAATACAAGCCCAGTGTTCAGGGCAGGGCCCAGCTTGGAGTTCAAGCGTTTGCTGATGCATTGCTTATTATTCCCAAGGTTCTTGCTCAGAATTTTGGTTTTGATCTTCAGGAAACATTAGTTAAACTTCAAGCAGAACATTTGGAATCAGGTCAACTTGTGGGTGTGGACTTGAACACAGGTGAGCCGATGGTAGCAGCAGAAGTGGGTGTATGGGGTAACTATTGTGTAAAGAAACAGCTTCTTCACTCCTGCACTGTGATTGCCCCAACATACTCCTGGTCGAGGAGATCATGCGAGCTGGAATGTCTTCTCTAAAAGGTTGAATTGAAGCCTCCCCTGTACTACCTGAATCATGGAGACTACAGAGTGATCCTAAGAATACAGTTATGGAATCTTTGTCCTGGCTTCAAATGATTTTTAAATGAATTTTCTTTCCCATCTGAAGAAAGGAGAGAGCAATGGCAAACCATCTATTAAAATTCCAAAGTCTGAAATTATAATTACACTATTTTTTAAATTGTACTCAGTGTATGCACAACTAGCAGGTTGTTCTCACCCAATGTTCACAGGATATTTTGCTTTAGTTTCTGTGATACTAAAAAAACCATATTAGGATGCCGAGACTGGTTTGGCTCAGTGGATAGAGCGTCGGACTGAGGACTGAAGGGTCTCGGGTTCGATTCCGGTCAAGGGCATGTACCTTGACTGCAGGCAAGAGGCAGCTGATCGATGTTTCTCTCCCATCGATGTTTCGGACTTTCTCTCCCTCTCCCTTCCTCTCTGTATAAAAAATCAATAAAATACATTTAAAAAAAATAAAAATAATAAAAAATAAAATAAACATATTAGGAAAGCATATGGTATCTACCTTATTAAATATTCCTTGAAAAACAAACAAAAAAAGAAAACTATGGTACATCTACACAATGGAATATTACACTGCTATAAAAAAGAAGGAATTGTTAACATTTGCAGCAGCATGGATGGACCTGAGGAGCATTATGTTAAGTGAAATAAGCCAGGCAATGAAAGAAAAATATAAACTCACTCATTTATGGAAAATAAAGAACATTATAACCTGATGAACAAAAAGATAGATACAGAGGCAGTAAAGCACTGAACAGACTGTCAAATTACAGTGGGGAGGCTGGGGAGTGTTGGGGAGAGGGAAAGGGATCAGCCAAAGGACTTGTAATGCATGCACCTAAGCACAACCAATGGACACAAGACACTGTGGGGGTGGGATGAGGGCATGCAAGAGGGGATAAGGGAGGCTGAGGGAAGGTCAATGGGGAAAAAAGGGAGATATATGTACTACTATATGTAATATTTTAAATAATAAAAAATAAACACTTACCTCTATATGGGAAAAAAGAAACATCACATCCTGCACATCCCCTTCTGAGGATGGAGCCTGAAGCCCGGGCATGTGCCCTGACAGGAATCGAACAGGTGACCTTTTGGTGCATGGGATGGCTGAGCCACACCAACCAGGGTTAACCCCACCTTTTATAGGATTCTATATTAATGCAAGTAAGTTCAGAGTTTGCAAGGGCCCAGCGGCCTGCACCCTTTCATTTCACCTTGAACAAGGTCAGAGAGCTCAGCTGGGGGAACCCCTGATCTGGGCTCTGCAACAGGACAGAACAGGGCAGCTCTCCCTGGCTCAGGGCCATGCCACCACCGTAAATGCTCGCTTCAAGGAAACAGTTCCGTCTTGGCTGAGAAGAAGGATGGGGAAAAGTAAAGAGAAAATGGCAATATGCAACTTCACCCACACTGAGAGAAAAGGGTAATCTTTCCCAGCAAATGACTGGGACAGAGACAATTAATGGCACAAATAATTTTCAAGAATTACTTCTTAGTATTTCCAGCAGATGGCGCTCTAGTACAGGTAGAACTGGAGAGTGGTCCACTTTTCTAGGGGAGAATGCAGAGAAAGTGTATGTTGGTTGCCCACCCAGCCCCAAAATTCCTATACCTAAGGCACTGGGTGGAAGCCAGGAGGGATTTGAAAATGTGTTTACGTAGAAGGGCAAGACAGAATGGAATTGGCCATAGAAATCTTTGGGGTTTTTGTAGCCCTTCCCAAGGCACCCCTTAGAACAGTCACCAACAATAGGTAAAATATTTCCAGCAATTAAGATCTATTTTATTAATAAATCCCCCCTCAATATATTATATCACTGGATCCTTCTGTACTTTGGACATCTATTCAATACGCTCATTTTAAGTACCTTTTATGGGCAGACAAGATGTCAATGCTGCAGAGACTTGAAACATGTAAGTCCAGCCTCTGTCATCCAGTTCATCTTCTGAAAGTGAGGTTTAGGCAAATACCAAATATACAACTACCATGTTCTGCAAGTCAGAATATGCCCAGTGCCATCAAAGTCACAAGTAGGTTACGGCCGAAAAGGAGATCTCCCGTGAGGCTGAGGGGAGGAATGAAGAAACCACTGTGAGTAGGGGCCACCAGCCATTACTCCCCAGCAGACTCCAGAGACCTACCCATGCCCTTTATCAGACATCAAAATGCCCTTGGAGGTGAGAATGGCTAAAACTCAGGACAGTTAGACTTATAGAAGTTCCAGACTTAATATTAGGACTTTGTGAATCTTTAATCCTCATGACAACCATATAAGGGACACACTATTATTCTTTTTGTTTAAAATATATTTTTATTGATTTCAGAGAGAAAGGGAACAGAAAGAGAGGTAGAAACATCAATGATGAGAGAGAATAATTGATCAGCTGCCTCCTGCGTGCCCCTCACTGGGGATCCAGCCCGCAACCTGGGCATGTGCTCTTGACCAGAATCAAACCGGGGAACCTTCAATCATCAGGCCAATGCTCTATCCACCGAGCTAAACCAGTTAGGGCCACACTATTATTCTTAAAGATGAAGAAACTGAACTGAGGGCTGTGGTCACCTGTTCAATGTCATCATAGTCGGGTCTTGAACTTGAATCTAAATCAGAAGCCTATGTGGTCCTTGTTACCCCATCCTGCCACTCTCGTGTGTGAAAACCCCTAGTCATCGCATTTTACTAAAAGACAATGTTCTGAAGAGAAAGCATTTAAGAGCCAAAGGAGTGAAGCCTTAGTAAACAGTAGAAGGGAGGAGGATAAGGGATTTGTATTAAGATGAGCTGAGGACACATCCCAGAGGCACACAGGTCTCCCTAGGTCTCCTGTTTATCTGACTATGCTTTTTCCCTCAGCAAAACCACTAGTTAGCAGACTTTTAAAAATACTAATAACAGTAATTTTCAGCTGACCTTAAAGAGGATCTTGGTACTGAAAGTCAAGTGTCCTCAAAGGAAAATGCTTGCCTGCCTGGTGTAGCTCAGTGTTGGGGGGTTGACCTATAAACCAAGAGGTCGCTGGTTCGATTCCAAGTCAGGGCACATGCCCAGGTTTCAGAATCGATCCCCAGTAGGGGGTGTACAGAGACAGGTGATGTATCTATCCTGCCTTTCTCTCTTAAAAAATCAATAAAAACATTTTTTAAAAAAGAAAATATTGTGTGTCTTTCTTCCACAAATCCTGTAGATGGCACCCATGCACTGGTTTCAATTAAAGGAACCCAGCATTGACCTTTAGAAATCAAAATAGGCATTCAGCATACATCAGAGATTACTACCATTACTCAAAGTGAGAAGAAAAAGAAAAGCAGATTCCCAATTCAGTTATTGGATATTTTTTAAATTGATTTGAGAAAGAGAGAAGGAGATGGGGGGAGAGAAAGACTGAGAAAGAGAAACACAGATAGAAACCAATTTGTTGTCCCACTTTATGACTAGAGTGCATGAAATTTGTGCACTCAGGCGAGGGGATGGCCCTTAACCCAGCTTGAACCCTTTCCAATCTGCGACCCCTCAAGAAATGTCCGAATGCCCATTTAGGTCCGATCCCAGTAGGATCGGGCCTAAATGGGCAGTCAGACATCCTTCTCACAATCCAGGACTGCTGGCTCCAAACTGCTCACCTGCCTGCCTCCCTGATTGACCCTAACTGCTTCTGCCTGCCAGCCTGATCACCTACCTGCTAACCACTACCCTGCAAGCCTAATTGATGTCTAATTGCTCCCCTGCCAGCCTGTTTTCCCCCAATTTTCCTCCTCTGGTCACCAATCTGGTGAGCCAGTCTTGTCACCAATAACTGCCCTCCCCTGCAGGCTTGATTGCCCCCAACTGCCCTCCCTTGCAGGCCTGGTCCCTCCCAATGGCCCTCCCCTGCTGGCCATCTTGTGGTGGCCATCTTGTGTCCACATGGGAGCAGGATCTTTGACCACATGGGGCTAGCCTTCTTGCGTGTTGGAGTGATGGTCCATCTGCATATTACTCTTTTATTAGATAGGATAGAGGCCTAGTGCATGGGTGGGGGCCAGCTGGTTTGCCCTGAAGGGTGTCCTGGATCAGGGTGGAGGTTCCCTTGGGGTGAGGGGCAGCCTGGGCGAGGGGCCTATGGAGGTTTGCAGGCCGGCCACGCCCCCTAGCAACCCAAGCAGAGGCCCTGGGATCTGGGATTGATCTATGTCTGCAATTGAAACTTTGTAGCCTGGAGCAAAGCCAAGCCTTCTGCTCGTTCCGTGGTGGCAGCCATTTCTGTTTGAAACTTTGTAGCCTAGAGTGGAGGTCTAGGCTGGCTATGGCAGGCAGAAAGCTTGGCTTCCTCCGTTGCCAGGGAAACCCATACCTCTGTTCTCTCCAGCTGAGTGGCTGCTGCCATTTCTGTACCTTTTATAATTGAAACTTTGTAACATTGAGTGGAGGCTTAGGCAGGCAATGGCAGGTGGAAAGCTTGGCTTCCTCTATTGCAAGGGAAACCCAAGCCTTCCTCCTTCTCTCAGTGGTGACAGCCATCTTGGTTGGGGTTTATTTGCATAATCTGCTCCTGATTGGCAGGTGGGTGTAGTGAAGGTATGGTCAAATTTACATATTACTCTTTTATTAGATAGGATTCTTTTTTTTTTTTTTAAGATTTTATTGATTTCAGAGAGGAAGGGAGAGGGAAAGATAGAAATATCAATGATGAGAACCATTAATTGGCTGTCTTCTGCACGTCCCCTACTGGAGATCAAGCCCACAATCCAGGCATATGCCTTTGACTGAAATTGAACCTGGGACCCTTTAGTCCTCATGTCGATGCTCTATTTACTGAGCCAAACCAGCTAGGACTTAGTATGTATTTTACACTTAGAGCACATCTCAATCCTGAAGCTAAGTTTCCATTGGAAATACTTGATCTGTACTTAGGTTCCACAAAATTTTCAGTTAAAAAAGTAGATTCACATATATGAATTTTTTTCAAACATGCTTAAAAGATTTCAAATAGTCTTTGCTGGGTAGCTCATTTGATTACTGCATCCTCCCAATATGCCAAGCTTTCAGGTTTTTGCAAGAATCAAGAATCCTATATAGCTGAAACCGGTTTGGCTCAGTGGATAGAGCGTCGGACTGCGGACTGAAAGGTCCCAGGTTTGATTCCGGTCAAGGGCATGTACCTTGGCTGCGGGCACGTCCCCAGTGGGGGGCTTGCAAGAGGCAGCTGGTCGATGTTTCTCTCTCATCGATGTTTCTGACTTTCTATCCCTCTCCCTTCTGCTCTGTAAAAAATCAATAAAATATATTTTTTTAAAAAAAGAATCCTATATAATAAAAAGAGTAATTGCAAATTTGACCGTACCTTTGCTACACCCACAAGCCACACCCACAGCCACATCCACCAGCTAAATCAGGAGCAGATTATGCAAATAAACCCCAACCAAGATGGCTGCCGCCACTGAGAGCAGGAGGAAGGCTTGGGTTTCCCTTTCAACAGAGGAAGCCAAGCTTTCCACCTGTCGTTGCCTGCCTCGGCCTCCACTCAATGCTACAAAGTTTCAATTATAAAAGATACAGAAATGGCGGCAGCCACTCAGCTGGAGAGAACAGAGGTATGGGTTTCCCTGGCAATGGAGGAAGCCAAGGTCTCAGCCTGCCATTGCTGGGCTAGGCCTCCACTCTAGGCTACAAAGTTTCAAACAGAAATAGTTGCCGCCCTGGAGTGAGCAGAAGTCTTGACTCTGCTCCAGGCTACAAAGTTTCAATTGTAGACATAGATTAATCCCAGATCCCAGGACCTCTGCTTGGGTCACTGGGGGGCATGGCCAGTCTGCAAACCTCCACAGGCCCCTCCCCCAGGCTGCCCCTTACCCCAAGGGAACCCCCACCCTGACCTGGGACAGTCTTTAGGGCCAACGAGCTGGCCCCCATCCATGCACCAGGCCTCTATCCTATCTAATAAAAGAGTAATTTGCAGATTGGCCATCACTCCAACACACAAGAGGGCTGCCCCCATGTGGTCAAAGATCCTGCCCCCATGTGGACATAAGATGGCTACCACAAGATGGCCAGCAGGGGAGGGCCATTGGGAGGTTCCAGGCCCTGCAAGGGAGGGCAGTTAGGGGTGATCAAGCCTGAGGGGAGGACAGTTAGGGGTGACCAGGTCAATAGAGGAGGGAAGTTGGGGGCAAACAGGCTGGCAGGGGAGCAGTTAGACATCAATTAGGCTGGCAGGGTAGTGGTTAGCAGGTGATCAGGCTGACAGGCAGAAGCAGTTAGAGGCAATCAGGGAGGCAGGCAGGTGAGCAGTTTGGAGCCAGCAGTCCTGGATTGTGAGTAGGATCGGGCCTAAATGGGCAGTCGGTCATCCCTTGAGGGGTCCCAGTTTGGAGTGCAGGCTGCGCTAAGGGACATCCCCTACCCCCTCCCCATGCACGAATTTCATGCACTGGGCCTCTAGTTACTTAATAAAACACACTGAATTTCAAAGTTTTCATATAAAATATGTAAATATCTTGAAAATTTTATAGTGATTACTGAAAGATGAAACAGGTGGGGCAGAGAGACCAGAGTACCAGGATACAGACTTTATTGAGGAGAAGACCCTTCAAGGGAGAAAGAGCTCAGGGTGAAGGCACCTTTGAGGGGAGGGGATGGGGCCCAACAGAGGAGACAGAGAAACCAGGTGCGGGGGAGGAGGAGAAGGGACCCAGCCGGACCTCCTTGGAGAACAGTCCAGGAGAAAAAGTGCCACATGTTGCACTGAACAGGAACAGGAAGGGGTTGGGCCCAGGGCAGAACGGGAAGGGGTGGGACACAGGGCACACGGCATGCGCTTGATTGGTGGCTCAATGTCTCTGTGGCAGATGCCAGTTACATCATAACTCCGCCCACCAATTGGGGGGAGTGTCTATCAATCACATATCAAAATCATATCTTAAATAAATTAAGTTCAGTTAAAAATAAGTTTATCACCCAACTGGTTTGGCTCAGTGGATAGAGCATCTGCCTGCAGACTCAAGGATCCCAGGTTCAATTCCGGTCAGGGGCATATACCTTGGTTGTAGGCACATCCCCAGTAGGGGGTGTGCATGAGGCAGCTGATTGATGCTTCTCTCTCATCGATGTTTCTAACTCTCTCTCCCCCTTTCTCTCTGTAAAAAATCAATAAAATATAGATTTTTAAAAATAATTTTATCTGCTTTTCACTTTTATTAATGGACCTACTAGAAAATATAAAATTACATTTATGGCTTGTATTATTTATTACATCAGCCTGCTCTAAATTATTCTAAGTAGCTGCCAGTCTGTCTTTCCCGTGCATATTTGTACAGTTAGGTTTTCAGATTTCACTGTAGAACTTTATATTAAACCCCTTTACATCTCTTTTTCTTGGATCTGGTTTATTATTCCAGCAGTCTTTTGGAATTTTGATCCCATATATTTGTAATCCCCTTCAACTTCATTTTATCCACAAAGCTGATAAGTAAACTTCATTTATACTCACCCACGTCTTTGGTTAAAATATTGACAATGTCAAGGCTAAAGACATTATTAGAAATCACTTTTCATTTTAGAAACAACCCATTAATTAAGCAAGGATGTTAGATGTAGCTAAATAATCCACCTAATTGTAACAGCATATGGTTCTTTCTGTATTGCCCCCCATCTGTTGCCACAGAAAAGATGGGTGGAAAAGAGGTGGGGGCAACAGTAGCTCTGGATCAATTAGCAAAGCTGTAGTCAGGGTCAATTAGCAAAGCCTAGGGCTGGGGGTGAGGCATCCAAGAAGACTAAAACCTGAGATAAGCATGACTGCAGCTGGAGAGAGCCTACTGTCCCGAAGGTTTGGACTTTCTGACAACAGGGTGAGAAATGGCTCTGGGGCCTGAATGGTAGGATGAAGTGTAAGCCTGCCAGGAGTGAGGCAGGTACACCTGGGGGCAGTTCAAGGTGAGTCAGCCTTTCCTTTTAACTCTCATGTCCCTTTCTCTCCCCATTTTAGACTCAGAGAATCTTAAAGTCAGAGGAATCTTAGACAATCTTTTATTCAAATGTCTACTCTGCTTTGTAACACACATTCCTGCAAAATTGACAATTTTGGCCATCTTGGTACTGCTAACACGACTCCACCAGCAGGGGATTCATTATTTCATTCAAAAAAACTGAATTTAAGGAATCCTTCCTTAAATTAACTGGAAATCTGACTCCTTACAACTTTAATTCACTGGTCTTTCTTCTGACTTCTGAATAAACTGAATTCTTCTTCCACAGGGCAGTTATAGTGAGAGTTTAAGGCAGTAAATGGCTCTCCTAATTCTGTTCATACCCAGACCATCCTAGTACTTTTAGTCACTCCATATTTGATGTGGTTGGGAACCTCTTCACCTCCCAGGAGCCCTCCTCTAACACACTCTGGGTCAATTAGCACCCTTCGGGAAGTGCAGAGCTCAGCACTGAGCACAGTACCCTTCCAGTGATCACCTCCCTTCCTCCAGACACCCCACTTCCTCTGACATAGCCTGATTGGAGAAAGTCACATTATATTCTGACCCATTCAGAACTTGCCATCTATTAAGTTGCACATTGATTCTATGCAATGCTATAATTGTATGTGTACTTCCAGGCATCTGTCTCAAACAATGCGTGTCATTGCCTGGTATCCAGAGGATCCTCAGATTCCTTCTCAACATAATCTCCAGTCACTGACAGTTGACACACAGATACATTACAGCCTACTTGACATCTAAGTGCTAAGTTAACCCCCCAACCTCTGCAGCTGCTTTTATCTGACAAATCAAAGGCTTTTACATTTGTCCTTGATTGAATTTATTGATATTAGATTTGACCCATCACATCCAGTTTCATCATCTGCATTATATAGTGATTAATAGGACATGTATGACTCCATCCAAATATTTCCCTTCATCTTATCTTTTAGGATTGCTCCCTACTGGTTACTGGAAATTTTCTGTTTTATTAACTGATGTATTTATTTATTTTAATATATTTTCTTTATTTCAGAGAGGAAGGGAGCAGAAGACAGAGAAACATCAAAGATGGGGGAGAATCATAGATCAGCTGCATCCTACATGCCCCCTACTGGGGATTGAGCCTGCAACCTGGGTATGTGCCCTTGACCAGAATCGAACTCGGGACCCTTCAGTCCTCAGTCTGATGCTCTATCTACTAAGCCAAACCAGCTAGGACCTGATGTATTTATTAAATGGAGTTCTGTGTCCTCTGTTTAGGTTTAAAGTATTTCCATCTCCTATGAAATTAGCTGCTTTATAAATGTATGTGGCACTGCTTTCTGTCCACTTCAATTATGAACTTGTATTGGAACCCTATGGGATATAAGCAGTAGCCATCAGGGTGACCCAGAATTAGTGCAGCGCTCACAATATCCCCTGCTACTGTCAGTAGGAAGGAACCTCTGAATTTCTACCTTCTCTTAAACTGGACTGTTCCTCTATTCACTGCAACAGTTTCTCTCCAGGACCTGCAGGCTCCATGATCACCAACTAACATTTTCCTGTCTCATTTCATTGTCATCGAAGCCATTAAGGCTAGGGCAGAGGAGGTGAATCCTGATGAACTGGTGCTGAGCTTAGTTTTCCCTGCTGGGTCTCCCACTGGGCTGTGCAGGTGGCAGAGTGTGGAAATGGAATGTTCTGTGTTTGAACTTGTGCTCCACATGCAGCACACTCATAGAGGGAGACAAAGAATCATCACATTTTTATGCTTTCCACAAAACTGACAATCGAGGCTCAATGTTCATCGGTAATTGGAGGTTCTTCTTAGGAGCACCAGATTTTTGTTTGTTTGTTTAAACATAAACATATTTTTATTGATTTCAGAGAGGAAGGGAGAGAGAGATAGAAACATCAATGATGAGAGAGAATCCTGGATGGGCTGCTTCAAGCATGCCACCTCCTCGGGATCGAGCTCACAACCCAGGCCTGTGCCCTGATCGGGAGTCAAACCATGATGGTGATCTCAAGGTTCCTAGGTCGATACTCAATCCTGAGTCACGCCGGATTGCATTTTGGGGAGTTGCATTTCAGTGCACTGTCTTTGGTCCCTGAAACAGTATTTCAGTCTAATGGTTTCTTGGTAGCTAGAAATTCAGATCTTTACACACCCAAAGTAACCCCACTCTTACAGATCACTCTGTTACAGAAGACAGCATTAAGGGGATCCTGAGTCACAGAGCAGCCTCCCCATAGACATGCAAACTGACAGTCTAGGAAATAGATATGATTCACATAATTCCTTCACCTCTCCCTGTCCTTTTTCCAGCCATCGTATTATTGGGGACGTGATACTTGGCCAGACAGTCTATACTCTAATTGTAATTACCCAAAGACAACAGTGTGATGAAGTGGTATGAGCATAGAAGCTGCAAAGAGAGATCCATTTTCCAATCCAACTAGGAGGTTAATGATTATGTGTCACTTTGGAAAATCATCACCTCTTTGTTAAGATGAAAACTAAGTCCAAATGCATGTTACTTTGTGTTGGGTCAGAGCCTCTAACCTTTAAGGGGAGAGGTCAGGGCCTCATTCCCACCCTGCACTCCCACCCCTACAAAGGAGCTTCAACAAAGGAAAAAATAGTGTCTACAGGATACAGAATTTGGAAACATTCCTAGAGAATGGAACTCTCCAGGGAAGGAGGAATAGAGCTCAGAAAGTCCTGTGCATGTGCGTGCGCGCACACACACACACTCCCCCAACAAGTATAGGGAAGAGGGGTTTGGGGCCCCTCCAGATTATGGGGTACAGTAGGGCTCCTGTGGGACCCAAATTAGGGAAGGAAGGAAGCAAGCCCACAGAATGTACAATGCAACTGGCTCTTCCATGGGCCTGAGCACGCAAGGAAGAAAGAAATTCTAAGATTCCCAAACTATCCTTCTCAGTTTATCAACAGGAGACACTTGGTAGTAATCTGGAGCACCTTGTAGCAGGAATACAAACAGAGTAATTTGTCTTCCTGGTCCTTTACCCCAGGAACCAACCATCTCCATTGGGGCTGAGAAGAGTCTTGGACTGTGGGGATATGGAAACACATCTTCCAAAATAATGAACATTCTAGAACCGGAAGGCACTAGAATATCTTGGCTCAGTCTCTTTTTCTTTTGATCGATTTTAGCAAGATAAAGGAATAGAGAGAAACACTTATTTGTTGTTCCACTTACTTCTGCATTCATTGGTTGATTCTTGTTTATGCCCTGAACTAGCAACCTTGGCTTATGGGGGATGACCCTCTAACCAACTGAGCTACCCAACCAGGGCTTCCCTCAGTCCTGTACCAGCTGTGTGCCCTTGAGCCTCTGCTCCCTTATCTATAAAGTGGGGATAAAGCGACTACCCTCCCTCACAAAGGTGGTAAGAATTAAAAGGCTAGAAGCTCATAAAGAGATTATCAGTGGGGAACTGAGTGCAAAGAGCCAGTCCTAAAATATTACCATTGTGATTATAATGCACTTTTGGAGCTGAGGTTAGAACCCGGGGATTTGGTGTCTGCATAATCAGGACTTTTAATTCACATTATAAGTACCCACATGGAGCCTGAGAAAGGTGAGCGTTAGAGGGCGGACACCCTGGGGCAGCCCCCAGGGAAAGTAGTTAGTAACAGTACGCTTCTGGGTAAGGCCACATCGGTTTCTACCGCTATCCCCAGCAGCAGCTCAGAACCCGGGAGAAAATCAATACAGGCTGCTGGTGCTAGAAGAGAAAAAGTCACAAAATTCCTGAACTTCTGGTGCTTATGTTCTAGTGTGGAAGAGAAATAACAAATAAACCATTACAACTGTTATACCGGAATGTGTCGTGAAGAAATTGAACCAGAGAAAGGAGCAGAGGGTGCTTCTGAGGTGGGACTTGAAGTGGGCTAGAGGAGAGATGGCATCGGAGCAGAGAACTGACCCAAATGAGGAGCAAAATGGGTATGTGGGAGACAAGAGCTCCATGCAGTGTCAAGTGCAAAGGCCTTGAGGCAGTGCCCTTGGAAGTCAGTCTCTGAGGACCCTGAAGAGGAGGTAGGCATAGGGGCTGGGTGTGATCACCCTCTAACTGACATATTTTACTTATGTATGTATTTATTTTTCACTACTTTGCTTGCCAGAATGCAAGCCCCTACAGTGCAGGGATTTCATGTTTGTTTCCCCAAGCAGTTCTGCAGAGTGTGGAGCACACTCCTTGGTGAATGAAGGAGTGACATGCAGGCCAAAATAAAAACACAGGATTTATTCCAGGGCAATGGGACTTTGAGCAGAAAAATGTCATGGTCAAATCTGTGTTTCTGATTGCTTAGCTACTGTGAGAAAAAAAGAAAGAAAAAAAAACCTGAATGAACGACTGGATGGATGGACGATCGAATGAGTTCCAGAATCCACTCCAGATCTTCAGGTGCCATTCAAACAGGAAACTGCTCTGCTAATATTCAAGAGTTGAGCAGTATCCTCTCAGCATCCCACCCCCACTCTGTGGCTCAGAGGGACCCTGGGAGAAACTCCCCTCACCCCCACTCCCAGGAAAAGGCAGGGCACTTCCAAACGCTTTCAAACCCCACCTCTTCAGTGCTGTGAGCACCGAAGGGAGGGGCTGTGTGCTTCTGCGGTTGGATCTGGACCAGAAACGGGAAATTTGTAGAGGAGCCAGAGAAGATCCAGGGCAGCCAGTGGGACCTGCCTGAGAGGCCTTTCCATGCCCAGCCGGGAATCCCACCAGCTTCCACCTGGTCCTTCTACCAGCCATTCCAAATTAACCTCTCTGATGCGATAAGGTCCTGAATTAAAGAACCTCTTTGGGTATTGATGAAGTTATCAACCTCATAGGGAGGAGATTTCTTGACAATTTCTGTCCAGATTCCTTAATATATATATATATATATATATATATATATATATATATATATATTTAATTGTTTCTTTGAGAGAGAGGAAGGGAGAGGGAGAAAGAGAAACATAGATGTGAGAGAGAAGCATCACCTGTTTTCTGTATGCCCTCCACCAGGGATCGAGCCTAACCTGGGCATGTGCCCTGACTGGGAGTTAAACCAGCAACTTTTTGGTGGTACATGGGACAATGTCCACACCAGCCAGGGCTGGACATTCAATTTTTAAAAACATACAATGACTATTCACCTCATTCCATAAAGATTGGGCTAATCAAATGAGCATAAATGTTTACATAGACAGAAACTGGTGAAGTTCTGTGGGAAGTGCCCCCAGGCAAGACACCTTGAGCATTCTTTAAATCTTTGTCAGGCTGAATCCAAGGCTCCTGGCAAAACCGTGTCTTGGAAAAACACGCTTCACCAATAAGGCTGACGCTTCACCAATAAGGCTGACGTGTTTATCAGCTTGGCCTTAACTTTGCCTCAGGTGTCGGGGAGAGGGCCTTGAGATGTAAATGCAGTCTTGCCCTGGGAATGGGGGAATGAATAGGGCCTGGGCCCACGGAAACTCCTTTGATCCTAATATTGGAGAAACCCCTTTTTATTGTGGAATATAAATAAACCGCTGCTCTTTGGGATTGGATTCCTGTCTCTCCATCAGAGAGAACAGAGTTTCCACCCAGCCCCCGCTATTTTCCTACTTCTGTGTTTTTCTCTTTTATTCTTCATTTTTCTTAAGCCCCAGCTCCTCCACTCAGAAACTGGACCCAATCTCTCTCTCCACGCTGGACGTGGAAAAGAGAAGAAAAACACCAATAAAGTTCCTCCTCTTCAAAATGAACCTATAGTCTTTCCTTGCCTCTTAGCTTCTCGTTTCCCCTGTGGCTTCTATAACCCTATGCAAGTGATATTTTACATTTCCTAGCACCTTTTAAACGCTTGAAGTTTGGTAAATCAGTATCATCTTTTCTCCTTTAGAAAAAGAAATGGCAGTCTTGCTTTTCATGGGCTATTAACTGAATAGATATGTTTCTCAGCCAAGACTGAAGGGTCGTTTACCATTTTCAACTTGACATCTACCCCTGATCACAAGAGAGCCATCGGAGAGCTGACACCAGCTGAACACACGGATCTGGCTGGAATCAGAAAGCTACACGCTTCCATCCCTTATTCCGCTCTTGCACACGAGAGAAGTGAGATGACTACCTGTATGTTCACTATAGTGAGTCTTGGATGATAGTTTGGTTTTTAAAAAGCAGAGGCTAGCCGAAACCCGTTTGGCTCAGTAGATAGAGCATCGGCCTGCGGACTGAAGGGTCCTGGGTTCGATTCCGATCAGGAGCACATCAGGTTGCAGGCACATCCCCAGTGGGGGGTGTGCAGGAGGCGGCTGATCAATGTTTCTCTCTCATCGATGTTTCTAGCTTTCTGTCCCTCTCCCTTCCTCTCTGTAAAAAAATCAATAAAATATATATTTTTTTAAAAAGCAGAGGTTATATTTTGTTCTTTAATGTTCAAGAAATAGCCCTGCTGGGTAGCTCGGTTGGTTAGAGCATCCTCCCCATAAGCCAAGTTTTCGGGTTCAATCCCCAGTCAGGGCACATACAAGAACCCACCAATGCACCAATGACTATAAATAAGTAGAACCACAAATTGATCTATCTATCTCTATCTCTATCTCTCTCTGTCTCATCAATACATTTTAAAAGATGCCAGGGTTTCTCACTGCTTTACTAACTGGGATTAAAGGAGTACCTGGGTCTCTTAGAAAAACTCTGCAAATGCCTAGAATTAATGGAGGAATGAAATAGATTCCCCTCTGAAATTATATCAAACAGAAAGAAAGGAGTTTTAGTCTGAATGCTGAGCCCTTGGAACAAAATACATCTCCACAGGAAAGCACCCCCAGCACCCCTTCCCTTGCCGTCCCCCTCCCCCCAGTAACCTAATTCAGTGGTTGGCAAACTCAACAGAACCAAATATCACCAGTACAACAACTGAAATTTCTTTTGAGAGACAAATTTTTTAAACTTAAGCTTCTTCTAACACCACTTCCTGAAAACAGACTAACCCCGGCCGTGGTATTTTGTGGAAGAGCCACACTCAAGGGGCCAAAGAGCCGCATGTAGCTCGTGAGCCAGTTTGCCGTCCACGGACCCAATTTAAATGTCAGATGAGACGATGCTTCATTGTATCAAAAGTGTCACCTGGAGCAGAGGGGCTGCTGCCACTCTGGCACAGTGTGGTCAGTCTCTTGCACCACAGGGGAACCAGCAGGTCCTTTCCATAAACTTCATCACTTGAACCATCTTTACGTGTACAATCCAGTAACATTAAGTACATTCATGTTGCTGTACAACTGTAAGGCAGCAGAGTTGGAAGCAGTGACCAGTAAACTGCACCCTGAAAGGTGGCGAGATTAGCAGCAAAGATTACAGAAACATTAACCAGTAAATTACATCCTGCCCCTCTTGCAGAGTGGGAGAGCCCAGGGGTAATGATAAGAGAACAGGAAAACAGGATGCTTGACCAAGAATGTGAAACTGAGATTGTGAAACTGAGATTGATGTAAATGTCCACGGTTTTGGGAAAAACAAACTGTAACAAGTCCCCCTGAAGACATCTGTGTGACCCTGTTGTTTGTTTCAGGGTATTTAAGCCCTGGCTCTGCACTGTCTCGGGGCTCTCAGCCTCTACTCTGACTTCAGGGTATGTTGTGAGCCCCAGCATGCTTGGTGAATAAACCCTTTGCTGTTTGCATGAGAACGTCTCTTGGTGCCTTTGTGAGAGCGGCGGGCGTCCCGGACTTAACATTTGGAGGTTCCACCGAGATCGCTGCAGCCGCCTTCAGGCTCCAACAGATGCTTCTTGGGGTGAGTAACGGCGCCTTCGGTTGCGATCGCTTAGGAACCAGTCCGAGCTGGCAAATCTGTTTGGTCTGGTGGCTGTCGGGGCGGAGCGTGAGCTTCCCCCGACTGCGACGGACAGACGTGTCTTCGGGTCGCAGGCCACGTCCCCGGGGGATGCCCTAGTGGACTCTGGGGAGGTCCAGGGATGCCTGGATTCCTCCCGTCTGGTGAATTCCCGTCTGGTGAATTCCCGTCTGGTTCTGATTCTGAGATTCTGTTGCCAGCTAGGAGAGTTGTCATCTCTAGGCCATTTTGGTTCCTGTCTGAATGTGTCGCGACTGTCTTTGTCTTTTGTTCATTGTTCTTTGTCGTCTGTGTGTGTCCCTTGTCATGGGTCAATCTGCCTCCACTCCTTTGTCTTTGACTCTGGATCATTGGCCAGAAGTGAAAAACCGAGCTCAAAATCTGTCGCTGTTTTATTTCTGTGCAGTAACAGTCAGAATGGGCCAGGGTCCGTCTGGACCCTCCACCCCATTACAGTGTTTCCTTAAGAATTCTCAGGAATTTCAGAAGCGCGCGCGGATGACTATGGAGCTTGGGTTGATGATTTTGCTTTACAGGAATTTTATGAATTGGAGTGGCCCACATTCAGGGTTGGGTGGCCCTCCACTGGGACACGTTGGACCTAAATGTTGCTTGTGAGGTCCGCCGTGTTGTTCATGGCAATCTGGGCCGCCCGGACCAAATTCCTTAAATTGATGTCTGGATTGACACTGTCACTGACAAGCCTCGGTGGTTAAAAGGTTGCCTGCCCTCGAAGGGAAAATTGGGAAAGAGACAGACAATCCTGTTGGCCCCAGGGCGCTCAGGACAGTCGCCCTTTCAGGACCACCCCCTGACCAGGACCCCCTCCTCAGCTCAACTGAAGATTTCTCCAGACCTCTGTCCCCAAATAACTCTCTCAGCCCACCCCACACTAGGGCTGGGACAGAGAATGGGGACCGATCCCAGGAGGCTAGTTCCGGGAATCTTAAAACTTTTTTTTCCTCTGGCCTGGCCTGAATGGGATTTCGACACGGCAGAAGGTAAGGGGGGAGGCTGTGGGCCTACTGCTAGGCTGTGATGGGAGTCTTTAGATGGCTGCTAGAAAGCTGACTAATTTGGCTAAAGGAAAGCTAGGAAATTTAATTTCTGGATAAAGGCTTGGAGGTGTGGGCAGCAGGGGAAAGGGAGCCGGGGCCAGAGAAGCGGCTGGGCACGGGTGCGGTCTCCAAGCCGCCGGCCCCGCCCTGCCACCATCGCCCGAGGGGCTCCTCGGCGCGGCCCGGCCCCGGGCTTGGGGAGCAGGAGCTCGGGATCCTCAGCGGGGAGGCCAGGACCCTGCCTAGGATCTAGACGGTGTGGGGGAAGGGAGCCGCGTGGCGATCCAATAGGGACCCCACTCCCCAGAGGGTGTCTGGGTCTGGTCTTCGCCATTAAAAAAAAGAATTTATTCAAAATAAATGCCTTAAAATAATTGGAATTGGATTTAAAACTCAGAAATTGTTGAAATATATGCCGAGACCGGTTTGCTCAGTGGATAGAGCGTCGGACTTCGGACTGAAGGGTCCCAGGTTCGATTCCGGCAAGGGCATGTACCTTGGCTGCGGGCACATCCCCAGTAGGGGACGTGCAAGAGGCAGCTGATCGATGTCTCATCGATGTTTCTGACTTTCTATCCCTCTCCCTTCCTCTCTGTGAAAAATCAATAAAATATATTTTAAAAAAAAAGAAATTGTTGAAATGTAGATGAATAATGTATTAATTATAACGATCTAGTGGCACAGGTAACTGGCTACCCCTTTTGTTAATAGAGGAAGAAGCATAGTCCAGGCTGGCTACTGAATGCCCCCAGGCAGAGAAAAAAAAAAAAAGGCCTTTTTGAAAAGTCAAGAGGCAGCCTGTGCTGTTAACCAAATGATAAAAACTTGTTTAATAATCTGAGTATTGCTTCCTCATGAGAAAAACCTAAAGGACAAAATTGAAGCTATTAATTGATAATGTCTTGTATTTTTCTTAGAAACAAAGTATTATTAATCTAAGGATAACTAAATGTTTGACTTTTCAGCTTTAAAAGTTCAAAATACAAATTAAACTCGGAGAAATTATATGAATGTGGTAATTAAATGTCTAAAGTATAACTTTAAAAAATGTTATATTTTCTCTGATAATTGGACTTGTGTTGGTCTATATTTCTTAAATATAGCCAAATTTTGAACAACAGAATCTTAAATAAAAACCAATAAATAAGATACCTAATCTGTACTGAATGAATTTCTTTTTTTAAATTAAAGATACCTACTTAAGTTACTTTATGAATTAGCTTATTAAATTATAGTCAAGGTTTTCAGCTAAATGAAAATGTCAATGCTGATTGTGGAAAATGCCTGAGAAAAGATAGTTCCATTGCAGAGATAATTCAAGCTTGTCAGAATGTGGGATCAGGACATTTCCTAAAGCAAGTTTTGTAGACCTGTGCCACAGGGAATTTTAGGATTAATCTTAAGGAGGAGTAGAGACGCCCTTAAGTGAACTAACTGTTTTGCCTGGAGGCATTAATTCAGATTATAAAGAAGAAATTAAAGCTAAACTAGAATGTAATCTTGTTATGTAAATTACTCCAGGACAAAGGTTTGCTCAGACACTACTTGTACCTTATGTTCAGCAAGGTGAGGCTAAAATGAGGAAAAGAGGAATACAAGAATTTAGAAGCTCAGACATCTATTGGATACATGAAATTAGCAAAACCCATGCTATGATTAATTTAAAAATAGAGGGAAAACAATTTAGGGGTCTGGTGAACTCTGGAGCGGATGTTAGTGTTATCAGCAAAGAATTCTGGCCTCCAAGTTAGTCCACAGTAGATGCTATGGACTTAGTTAGGGGGATGGGAGTTCCTCATGACACACAATGGCAGTGCCACCTTGTTAAGGTGGCAAGATGAGAAAGGATTGATGGGATGGTTTCAGCCTTCCATCATCTCTGGAATTTCAGTCAACTTCATGGGACTGGGGATGTCTTAAAAAGGTTTACAAGGGTGTATTATTACCAGCGCAGGACAGCAGATAATGACCCAAATGGGATATCAGCCTAGTCAAGGCTCGGGAAATAATGATCAGAGAATTAAGGAGCCCATCCTAGCTAAAGGAAGCCCACGGGAAGAGGAGTCTTTGGCCACATGTTCCCAATTAGAAGAGAAATTCCCTAAATGGGGCTTAAGAATTGCTCCAGAAAAGGTACAGAAAGGAACGCCTTTCCGATATCTAGGAACCATAATTGCATACCAATGCATTAGGCCTCAGAAGGTGGAGATAAGATTGTCTTAGAAACTTTAAATGACTTTCAGAAATTATTAGGGGACATTAATTGGCTGAGACCTTATCTGAAAATCTGGTGTAGAAATGATAACTTTATTTAATTCACTTGGAGGTGACTCTGATCTTTCCTCTCCGAACATTAACAGGTGGAACTAAGGATGAGTTGCTAAAAATTGAGGAGGCAGTTTCCTCAGCCCAAGTAGGACGAGTATGGCCCGAATTACCTTTATTAGGACAAATGATCCCTATTGCAAATAGTCCTTAGGGCATAGTAAAGAAGGCTGGTACAGAAGGCTGAGTAAATTGGTGAGAAAACCAGAACCCCAAGAATGCCTAAGAACGTCTTTCTTGCCAGGCTAGCCGTAATCAGCTGTAAAGGCTTCTGGCTTGCATGGACACCAAAGGAGGGTAGACAAAAGTTAAAACACGTCTACTATCACCACTTGCTCCTAGGAGAGGTGCAGAAACATATAATTAGACCTTGTCTATAAAAAAAAAAAATTTTTTTTTGACAACCAGTTTGAAATTGAATTGCCATGGCTTAAAGCAAAGAATATAAACTAAACCTTTGAATGATTGGCAGCAATTTAAAAGGGACATGAAAATATTTAATCCCTTCCACTGCATGAAAGGCCTCCTTGGATAGACAACGAGCATTCTATGTTGGCCCTTTTGCCAAGGAGGGATCCTCCTTTCACAATCCAATTGCCCATAGCTGGTGCCTGAGTTTTCTGTACATGCTGAGGTTGAAGCCTCGTGATGGCTGGTACCATAGATCTGTCTGTGGCCCAATGGTGTGAGGTGGGCCCTCCCTGGAGAGGAAACCTAAGTTCCTCAAAATATATGATCATGTGCCGGAGACCGGCCAGCAGGCGAGGGGATCCCAAGGCAGGTACTGGGCATGGAGGCCATGTGGGCATAGGCTACCAAGGAGACGGAACTGAACCTCACATCACCCTGCTTGGCCCCTGAGGATGGCTGGTTAGCCAGAGATGGGTAAGATTCCTCATGGGAGGGACAACCTAAGACAGGCATAGTCGCAGAGGGGCCATCAGGAGAGAACATGGGGGCCAACAGAGGTGGGGCATAGAACCTCACCCCCCCAGCATTGCAGGGGCTTGAACACTCGCCCCTTCTGAGGGAGGTCTCCTGCCCCATGGCTACTTCACTTCCCACGCCCAGCTCAGATCGGGACCCAGGTAACAGACAAAGACTTGGACCAGCCCAGATAAGAACCAAGGCAACAAACAGAAACTTGGCTAACAACAGCTAGCACCAAGGATGCTCAGGGCCTACTCAAGAATGCAAAACAATCCTTGCCATTAATAATTATAGGGTAAACTAAGATTGTTATTAAAATATTAAATTTGACAATAAAATAGCAGTCAAGTTTTCAGGTTAAATTAATTTAGCTAAAATAGAAAATGCACAGCAGGAGAAGAACACCTTTTCTGGATGGGTAGAGACATGCCCAACCAAGCATAAAACAGCTCAGGCGGTGGCCAAGAAGCTGCTAGAAGACATCCTACCCAGGTATGGATTTCTTGCTATGTTAGGGTCAGATAACGGGCCAGCTTTTATTTCACAGTTAACACAGGCAGTAGCCAAGGCTACAGGAGCAGATTAGAAATCACATTGTGCTTATAGGCCCCAAAGTTCAGGTCAGGTAGAGAGGATGAATAGAACCGTTAAGGAGACCGTAACTAAATTGACCAGCAATTTGTCTGGAAGCCGCTAGCCTCCGCCTACCAGCCGGGGGAGCTCAAGGTTCCTCATCCCTTCCAAGTCGGGGACTCATGAGAAGACATCAGACTCACAGAACCTCGGTGGAAGGGACCCTACCTGGTACTGCTGACCACCCCGACCGCGGTGAAGGTAGATGGCATCGCTTCCTGGATCCACGCCTCCCATCTCAAGCCTGCACCACCGCCTGGACCCGAATGGACAGTGGAAAAGACTGACAGCCCCCTTAAGCTGCGTGTTCGCCGCGTGGGTAGGACTCTGCCTCCTTCCCCTGGTGGCTAGCAATCCCCATTCCCCTCTTGCCTTGACCTGGGAAATGGTGAACCCAACGGGGCAAGTAGTCTGGTCAGTCAAAGGGACCCATACACCAGGTGCCTGGTGGCCTACCTTGCACCCGGATGCGTGTACAGTACTAAATGAACCAGATGGTCTCTAGGATTAGAGACTGGACAAAGAAAAGGGGGGAATGTAAGGCAGCAGAGTTGGAAGCAGTGACCTGTAAACTGCACCCTGAAAGGTGGCGAGATTAGCAGCAAAGATTATAGAAACATTAACCAGTAAATTACATCCTGCCCCTCTTGCAGAGTGGGAGAGCCAAGGGTAATGATAAGAGAACAGGAAAACAGGATGCTTGACCAAGAATGTGAAACTGAGATTGTGAAACTGAGATTGATGTAAATGTCACGGTTTTGGGAAAAACAAACTGTAACAAGTCCCACTGACGACATCTGTATGACCCTGTTGTTTGTTTCAGGGTATTTAAGCCCTGGCTCTGCACTGTCTCGGGGCTCTCAGCCTCTACTCTGACTTCAGGGTAGGTTGTGAGCCCCAGCATGCTTGGTGAATAAACCCTTTGCTGTTTGCATGAGAACGTCTCTTGGTGCCTTTGTGAGAGCGGCGGGCGTCCCGGACTTAACACAACCATCACCACCATCCATCTCCAGAACTTTTCCATCATCCCAAATTGAAAATCTGTGCACATAAAACAACCCTGGCTGGTGCTGCTCAGTGGTTAGAGTGTTGGCCTACATACCGAAGGGTCGCACGTTCAATTCCCAATCAAGGGCATGTAACTGGGTTTCAGGTTTGCTCCTCGCCCACAATTGGGGCACATTTGGAAGGCAACCAGTCTCACATTAATGTTTCTCTCTCTCTCCCCCCGCCCTTCTCCTGCCTCCCTCCCACTATCTCTGCAAGCAATTGAGGTGTGGGGGCAGGTGACAGAAGAAACCCTGTGCACATAAAACACGAACTCCCCATTCTCCCCTCCCCTAGTCGCTGGCATCCACCTGGCTACTTTCTGTCTCTAAGAATGTACGCACTTTAGGAAACTCATAGAGGGAGAATCATCCTGTATTGTTCCTCTTGTTTCTTATTTCACTGAACATAATGTCCTCCAGTTTCTCCCTTGTTGTAGCATGTGTCACAATCCCCTGTCTTTTTAAGGCTGAATAACATCCCACCGTCTGCATATAAATTGCATCGTGTTTATCCACTTAGTCAAGATGGACACGGGTTGATTTTAACCTTTGATTATTACAAATAATGCTGCTATGAACATGGGTGTATGAATATCTATTTGAGCCACTATATTCACTTATTTGGAGTATATACTCAGCAGTGGAACTGCTGGATTGTATGGTAATTTTATGTTTAATTTTTTAATAGGTATTTTTATTGATTTCAAAGAGGAAAAGAGAGCGAGACAGAAATATCAATGATGAAAGAGAATCACTAATCAGTTGCCTCTTGCATGCACCCCACTGGGGATTGAGCCTGAAACCCAGGCATGTGCCCTGACCATAACCTCCTGGTTCATAGTCAGCACTCAGTCACTGAGCCATACTGGCCAGGCTATGCTTAATTTTTTTGAGGAGCCACCAGAATGTTTCCAGAGCGGCTGTACAATTGTACATTCCCACCAGCAGCAACCCATCTTCATGATGCCTGTTCACCAATGTATGAGCAATGTCTTGGCTGATAATATCATCATTCTTCCACCTTATTGTCCACCTTATTGTCTGTCAGGTTAGAGTACAAGGACAGAGAGACAAGCAATGGCCCTGAAAATGAACTTCAGAGAAATTGTCCCCTTGGGAGGGTCAGCAATCAGCACACTGCTGGTTTCGGTGAAGATATTTTTTTCTCCCAAATATATTTTTATTGATTTCAGAGAGGAAGGAAGAGAGAGAAAACATCAATGATGAGAAAGAATCATCGATTGGTTACGTGCTGCACACCCCACACCAACGGGCACATGCCCTGACTGGGAATCTAACCGTGACCCTCTGGTTCATAGATACAATCATGCTCAACCATTGAGCAAAACCTGCTGGGTGGGTGAAGAGAAGATTTTGACTTAGTTACAGAAGTTTAAAAGGAAGAAGAGAAATACACCTGTTGGGCATACTTTCTCCCCATCCGCTTGTCTTCAAGATACAAAGACAAGAATGGAGCTCCCAAGAATAAAGTTGGGGGAAGAGCTTTCCTGGAAAAGAGATTGAAATAGTTTCAAGTTACCTGAACTAGCTCACCAGAGATTTACTTAACTTCCCACCAGGGAAGTGAGCACTTATCTTCAGAGTCAGGGTGTGGTTCTAGGAAAAGTTCCTATCTACACTTAGAGAAGAAGGATTACAAGCAGTCCTTTATGCATGGCTCAGTGGTTGATGTGACCTATGAACCAGGAAGTCATGGTTTGATTTCTGGTCCGGCATGTGCAGGCTCAATCCCCAGTGTGGGGCATGCAGGAGGTAGCTGATCAATGATTCTCTCTCATCATTGATGTTTCTATCTCTCTCTCTCATTCTCCCTTCCTCTCTGAAATTTATTTTTATTGATTTCAGAGAGGAATGAAGGAGAGACAGAAACATCAATGCTGAGAGAGAATCATTGATCGGCTGCCTCCTGCAAGACCCCCACTGGGCATGTGCCCTTGACCAGAATCAAATCTATGAACTTTCAGTTGGCAGGCCGACATTCTATTCACTGAGCCAAACTGGCTAGGGCTATATATATTTTACAGAGAGGAAGGGAGAGGGATAGAGAGTTAGAAACATCAATGAGAGAGAAACATCACCTGCCTCCTGCACACCTCCTACTGGGAATGTGCCTGCAACCAAGGTACATGCCCTCGACTGGAATCAAACCCAGACCTTTCAGTCCGCAGGCCAACGCTCTTTCCACTTGAGACAAACCAGTTAGGGCTAAAAATGTATTTTTTAAAAATAAAATAAATAAAGGAAGTCCTTTGAGGTTTGATATCCAGGGCAAAAACCTCAGCCACATTTTAAGAATTTACACTTGGACTACTATGGCATGTTCACACTGGTCTGTGTTTTCTCTTAGGAATTTCAAACCCAGGGGTTGAGCCTGAAGGATACAGCAAACCCATCAGAGAAGGAAGAGTCCGAAAGCCTGTTATGGGTGGGAGTGTGTGTTCTACAAAGCTATAGTGAAGTGCTCACCTTTCCTCACTTATACATGAGGCCTTATATGAAAATACGTTAAGGTGATGTCATTAGAGAGGTCCCTACTCCAATGTGACTGATGTCCTTATAAGAGGGAAGACCTCCATGTGAGGACAGAAGCAGGGATGGGAATTAAGCCAAGGAGCTGGGGCCACCAGAAGCTGGAAAAGAAAAGAAAGGCTCCTCCCCTAGAAGCAAGTCTTGCCAACATCTTGATTTTAGACGTGTAGCCTCCAGAAGTGTGCGGAAGTAGGTTTCTGTTGTTTTAAGGCCCACAGTTTGTGGGCTTGATTACAGCAGCCCTAGGAAGCTAATACAGAGCTCAATACATAGAAGTCACACCCAATAACACAGGTTCACATAACCTTTTTCATATTTATTAGAATTGTTGAGCTAAGGATATTTTCTTGAAGAAATTATCACCTGTCATCATTTCAGATTTCCCTAAGTTTATGGACTTTTAAATCATAACCTTTGTTAATTAAATTGTCTCTGGATGGAAGGCTGTCCTTTTAGTACACAAGCATTTCTAATCCCTCCCCTCCATTTTAGCGTAATTTTGTTCAGATGTTCTTGACTCAGATTCCTACCTACCAATTAAATCCAGGAGTAATGTATCGTGATACGAGGAAAGTGAGTGGATTCTGCATTAACAAAGATCATCTTTGCTAGGGGATATTACCCAGGGTTTCAGAAGCTCATTAGGGTTTTCAAAATTCCTCTGTGCTTCCGGGAAGGTCATTAAAACATTGCAGCCATTCCCTCCAGTAGCCAGGGAGGGTCTGTGAACCAGCCTGGTGCCTTATCAACTCTTTGAAATGAAACAGGACAGGGCTCTGCAGTTCCCACAGGTGAATACAGCATCACAGGTGTGACTGCCTATCTATGTCTTCTGAGTCACCTGCCTCTTTAATGCAGTGAACAAACTGAAAAGAGTGAATGCAAAAGGTGTGAAGCGCCTTCCTAATGAGATACCCGAGGAGTTCACTGCTGGGAGTCACTGAAATTAGTTGACCAATAGTCTTTGTATCTCATGTAGTTGGTGAGAAGAAAAGTAGGATAGAAGCATAAATTCAAACAAAATCAGAGTGGAGAAGATGTTAGAGAGAAGTACAGAACCCAATACATTCATTATTCTTTACACATTTGCACAGAACACACACACACACACACACACACACACACACACACACACACACCATGAGGAGAAAACAGTGCTACATTTACTTGTAATGTTAACAAAAGCCACAAATTGACAGTTCACAAAAAGGACAGAAAACATGAAAAGATGTTCAATTATATTCATAAGGTGAGGAAGTTTATATATATTAAAACTCAATGAACATATAATTTTTTATCAAAATTATGATAGCACTAGAGGCCGGTGCATGGGATTCATGCACTGGTGGAGGGCATGGCCTGCGGGGATCACCAGCTGTGGGAGCACTGCTCATCCCAGTCAGCCAAGTAGTGCTCCCACTATGGGAGCGCACTGACCACCAGGGAGCAGCTCCTGCATTGAGCATCTGCCTCTTGTGGTCAGTGCGCATCATAGCAACTGGTCGACTGGTCATTCTGATTGTTCTGCCGTTCAGTCTCTGGGCTTTTATTATATAGGATATATTCTATGAGTGCAAATATAGGGTCACTACAACCCCAATGGAAGTCAATTTGGCAACATATATTAAATGGAAAAATGCATTTACCCTTTGACTTGACAATCCTACTTTTGGGGATTTATCCTGATATGCTTACATATGTTTTAAATATACATTATTCATATTTGCATTATTTATAATAGCAAAAAGATGAAAATAATCCAAATGCTCATCTATAGGAAACTTGTTAAATTAACTACGGCATGTTCACAAAATGAAGAAAAGAATGGGAAAGCTTTATTTGTACATGTGTAGAAAAACCTTCTTTTATAATCTTTATTGTTGAAAGTATTACATATGTTCCCTCATTTTCCCCACTGACCCCTTCTAGCCGTTACCCCACCACATCCCTGCCACAGGCCTTTACCACATTATTGTCTACATCCAGTCCATGGGTTATGCATATATGCATACAAGCTCTTGGGTTAATCTCTTCCCACCCACCCCCTGATGTGACAGATGTACATTATTACTTTTTTTAAAACTGAAAACCAATTAAAATGTGATATTAAAATACTTGCATAAAATCTTTAATACTTTTCCCTGCAAGAAGCAGAGCCAATGCTTCTCCCCTCAAGTGTGGGCGTGAAGAGAATAAGAGCAGAAGTGATGGTGTGTAACCGTGGAGTCTAGGCCATAAAAGGCACTACTGTTTCCTCCATGTTCTTTCTTTTGAATCATGAGCTCAGGGGATCCTGGTTGCTGTTATTATAAGGACACCCTGATTGTCCCATGTAGAAGAGAACTGAGGCCACCTGCCAATATTCATGTGAGTGAGCCATCTGCTTAGAAGTAGAGCCTCTATCCACAGTCTAGCTTTCAAATGACTGCAGCCCTAGGCAAGAGTTTGACAGAAACCTCATGTGAGTCTGTGAGCCAAACCACTCCGCCAAGTCAAACCCGGACTCTCAGAAACTGTGTAAGATAATACATGTTTGAGATGCTAAGTTTGGGGGTAATTTGTTATGCAGCAGTAGCTAACTAATGCAACAATGTTTATAGCAGTTTATTTCTGTGTAATAAAGAAAAATAATACATGTATTTGTATTTATTACTTTTGCAATAAAGAACACAGGGACAGTATCTGCGGATTAACAAGTGGTTACCTGTATAAGAGGTCTATGCAATGGAAAACTGGATGGATGGTAATGGAAAACAAAACTTCTCAAGCTATACCTTTTTATAAACCTCTTCTATTTTTAAATTAAGTTCATACGTATTTACATATTTTAAATAACTCCTTTTCAAAAAATAAATTCTTTAAAAAGGACTGCTATGGCCCAGTTGGTGTGGCTCAGTTGTTGAGTATCAACCCATCAGCCAAGAGGTCACCAGTTCAATTCCCCGTCAGGGCACATGCCCAGGTTTTGGGCTCCATCCCCTGTAGGGGTACGTGTGGAAGGCAACCAATAAATGTATCTCTCTCACATTGATGTTTCACTTTTTCTCTCCCTTCCTTCCTTTCTAAAAATCAATTTTTAAAAAAATAATCTTTTTCTCAATACGTGCTTAGGATTGAGTGAAATGTAGCTTTTCCAAGTAGCTGGGCTCATAATATCTAAATTCAGAAGCTGAGGTACCATTTTGTAGCCTGCTGTGTGAATAGAAGTCAAAGAACGAGGCTGTAGAGAGAGGAAAATGATTGAAGCAGGGACCCATGGGAAATATGGATAGGAGAGAAATGAAGACAGCTTGAGTATATTCAGGTCCCTCAGCTTCCATAACACTTAACTGTTTCCTTACAATAAATTCTAGCTTGAACCAGTGTCTGCACTTGTAGTCAAAAGACTCGTAGCCAATACACTATTAATTCTGTCAATAAAGCTAGTAGAGCCAGAAACAGAGAACTGGCTCTCTCTTTTACTTCTCCCCTTTCTATAATCTACATCTTTTATTTATTTATTATTTTAAAATAGATTTTTAGAGAGAGAAATATTGACTTGTTGTTCCACTTATTTATACGTTTATCGGTTGCTTTTTGTATGTGCCCTGACCAGAGATTGAACCCACAATCTTGCAGCATCAGGATGATGCTCTAACCAAATGAGCTCCCCAGCCAGAGTGGGGTGAATTTCACCTTTTATTAATCCAAGGATCTTATTTGAACCCTGGCCTGTGTGGCTCAGTTGGTTGGACATCATCCTATGCACTGAAAGGTTGCTGGTTTGATTCATGGTCAGGCACATGCCTAGGTTGTGAGCTAAATCCCCAGTGAAGGGCATGCAAGAGGCGGCAGATCCATGTTGCACTCTCACATCGATGTTTCTCTCTTCTCCTTTCCTCTCTCTAATAATTTTTTTTTAAGTATGCAGCCTGCCAGTGTAGCTCAGTGGGTGAGGATGGACCTCTGAACCAGGAGATCAGGGTTCGATTCCAGGTGAGGGCACATGCCGGGGTTGTGGGTTCAATTCCCAGTGGGGGGGGCATGCAGGAGGCAGCTGATCAATGATTCTTTCTCATCACTGATGTCTCTATTCCTCTCCTTTCCTCTCTCAAATCAATAAAAATATTTTTAAAAATAATAAAGTAAGAGTATGCATTGGACAAAATAGGTTTGGATCTACTGGAACTACAGAATCACCAGTGGTAGTAGAAAGCACAGGAGATGAATTCACTCAAGAATGGCATGTAAAGAGAAAATAAAGGCTAAGGAACTACCCAACCATGATCTTCTGCAGTATGTGGCCAGCACTGGAGCCTGATGCACTGGGCTCTAACCCAGCTCTGCCACAAAACAGAATTGTGAGATCAAATAAGAACAGGCATCTAAAGAGCTCATGCCCTACCCTCACTGTTTTGGTTCAGTAGATAGAGCATCAGCCAGCAGACTGAGGGTTCTGGGTTCAATTCCAGTCAAAGAACACAGACCTCAGTTGCAGGCTTGATCCCAACCAGGCCATCCAGAAGGCAACCAATCGATGTGTCTCTCTCACATTGATGTTTCTCTCTAAAAATCAATGGAGAAATATTCTGGGGTGAGGATTAACAACAACAACAAAGGAACTCATGCCATGCCTGTCCCCAAGCAAATACCTAATAAATGTTATTTATTATCTCCATGGGAAAACATCTCAACATCTTCACAAGTTTACGATTGTGTAAATATAACTTTCATATCTAATAACATATATTAAATAATAATAAGACCACAACCACAAAAAATCAAGATGACTACAAAAAAAAAGGAGGAAGAGGAAGAAGAGGAGGAGGAGGAGAAAGGGGGAAAAAAGCTCAAGTTTATGTCTATTAAGCTAGATTTTCAGAGTACTGGGTGTTTTACATTAGTTTCTTCAATCCGTATAGTATTTCCTTCATACAATAGTATATGGATTATCCCCATTTTACAGGTGTAAAAACTGAAGCACTGAGAGTATGATTTACTTGCTCAAAGTGGTACATTCATTATAAGCATGAAGGAGGGTGGGAATGAATAAGGAAGGCCTTGGCCCAGAACAGAGCTCAGACAGGCAAAGGCGTCACCATGCTTGCTTTCTGTTCCAAACCCCCATGCCCACCAGGAAATGTCTGTTCATGTACAATGTCATTGAGATGGCTCTATCTAGAGTACACACGAGGTAAAATCACCACCCCATACTCCTAACTGTGAAGGTTACCAAAGGTGCCGAAAGTAGAAGGTAGACTTCTAGAAATTTTGTCTTGTAAATTTGTGACATTAGTTGATGTTTATCTTGCCTCTTTAGGTAAAGTAACAAAAAGATGAATTATGAATGATTAGGCTATATCTGCCCCCCCCCCTCCTGCGTAATTGTATTCAGGAATAGAAAAGTGACTGGTATGTATTAACATTATAAGAAGAAGAAATCTACAATCCCACACAATTTCCTTTTTTTTTTTTTTAATTAACTGCTTTATTACATGAATGGCTAGTGGTGTAAGTTAAAGATATTTTTAAATCCTTCTTTTTCTTGCATATTTATTTGCATTCTTAAATTTACTTAACAAAAGATTGTCTTATTTGCATGGCTCAACCTTGAATGCAAAGCCTATAGAATATACTGGAAAGTAGACAATAGCCCCGCAGGGTTAAGGTATTAGAGTGTGACTATCTTGCCTTGTTTGAAAGACTAGCTAAGTGCTTCGTTTTAACCTAAATAGAGACCCCATTAGCAGAAAGAACCAAAGTCCTTCGCGAATGCAGGCAATATCTTTACACAACAACGAGACCAGAAACTCTGAAAAGCCTTAAATGTTTTAAATTTTGCCCCCCAAATATAGTAATAACAATCTGTGTCCCTCATTGCTAACCCCATTGCAGCAACTGCAATTACTTTTACACAAACTAATTAGATATATCAAATCATGGTGTATGGGCCGGTCTTTCCTAAAGAAATACACAAGTTTGATTTGTAGACATTAACCAAGTGGGTTTATATGCCAGAAAGTCCATTCTGACCTTTTTATTTTTTCATGAGACACTCATCAATGAATGGATTAAGAGAACCACAAAGGAAAAGGAAACATTTGTGAGCAATAACTTATCCTCTAAAAGAATGATTAACTGACAGCTCCTATTGAATGCCAAAATCTACCATCAAATTTTATTCTTAAACTGAAGCAGCTTGTGAAAGTAGTTATAAAATAGACATTTTTATAAGTCTACAGAGAGAAAGGCTGGAAAAGCATGCCATGAACTTGAGTCAGGGATTATGACTCTTAATTAACTATCTAGGAAACTTAGTAAATTTTAGTCTTATTCCTAATGTAGTCTAGTTTTGTGATTAAAAAGGAAATGCTAGTAGTAATGAGATTTTTAAAGTATTAGGAAGGTAAGATATTTCATATGTACTTCTGTAATACTTGAGTTTTGTATGATGAGCACAATACTTCTACAACCATACAAAGCGAGAATTCTTTTAATTTAAAAAATGTTTAACAAAATGTTGACCTTCACCATTTTTTTTTTTTCAAGAAAAAAAAAGAGCCTGCCAGTGTAGCTCAATGATTAAGCATCTACCTATGAATCAGGAGGTAATGGTTTGAATTCCAGTCAGGCACAAGCCCTGGTTGTGGGCTCAGTCCTCAGTAGGGGGAGTGCAAGAGGCAGCCAATCGATGATTCTCTCATCATTGATGTTTCTATCTCTCTCTCCCTCACTCTTTCTGAAATCAATAAAAATATATTTTTTTAATTTTTAAAAAATAAAACAGAAGTTTGATTACACTCTTTTCCCTTCCATTCTGATTACTTTTGCTTAGTTACTTATAAGTTTAATTTATATCTAATTTCCTGTTTGACTACTCATATTTACACAAGGACTTTAGAAAGAACTGAAAAACACAGCTCAATTTGTGCCATTAGTTAAGATGAATAGCCAATACTTATTTTCTTCCCTCTGTAAAGAATTTAAACTTCTTGGCCTAAAGATAAGGCCCTGAAAAAAAACATTTGATTTTTCCCCTTTGTTAAATTACTTTCTTCATGTTACACTTACACACTTTACACCATGAAGCAATAATTAACATTTTCTACAAATACCTCTTCTCTTGTCTGACAACCTGAGTTGTCATTCTAACCTTTCTCAGATGTCTGTGGCATCAAATGGAAATGTTTGTCTATAAGTACATCTTACGCTACTCTAAGTTCTCTGGCTGATATTCATTTTTTGTCTGATTTTAATTTTGTTTTTGTTTTTTTAATTTGTCAATCCTAAATTCCTTGGCTGATGTTTATATTTCAGAAAGCCAGTCATAGAAAGTGGAATCAAAATAATACACTTTAGGATTCCACAAATAAACGGCTGTTAAGCATGAGCAACTAGTTTCCAGTCTGCATTTCTCTCCATGAAAGTGATTTTAATTGCTTGTGCGCGCACACACACACACACACACACACACACACACACACACACACACAAAACGATGCTAGAGGAAATGAGCGTTTTGTCCCTTGCCAGAAGAAAGCTAAGAGGTAATGAGTTTTATTAACTCATAATGCCGGCAAAGCAGCACAGCATCGAAGTATCGGATCTCTTTTTGGTCCTCCCCGAAGACCTACTTACAGGAGCAAGGCCATCAATGCCTAATTGATCAGAAGAAGGCCGGCAGATGCATTCTGCTTCCAGTCACTAGCTGGGCTCTTGCACCATCTCCACAGCATACGATGCGCTCACAGACACATGCACTGACTGCACCGGAATCAGCCAGACCTGCCCCCAAGGTGCGTGTTTGGAATCTGAACACCTTTACAAGAGTCTTGAGGTTCTGCAGCTGGGACACAAAAACTTCCTAAGTCATTCTGATCAATTGCAATGAAAAAAAGAATTGAAATTAAACACAGCTTTGGAAACAAAAGAATAAGACATTGATCTATGTATCAGTCATCCTAATGCTTGAGAAAAGCAGAATCAGACTCTTTCGTGGACTTGCTCCAGAGGTGGGGTTGTTGGTTCTCTAGTCAGGGTACTTTGTTAAGTCTGGCCAACCTTATCTCGGACACAGAAGATGCAAGCTATCCGTCATGAGAAAGCCCCTTCACTGGTAGTAATTCAGTGTCAAATGGACTAGAATCTGTGGTTGTCAGAGTGGGATTCCCAGACCTTCAGCAGCAGGTTAGGAATGCAAATTCTCAGGCCTCACCCCAGATTACTGACACTGGCACTCTGGGGGTGGGGCCCAGCAATCTGCTTTACCAAGCACTCCCAGGCATTCTGAGGCCCCTAAAGTTTGAGAAGCACTGGATTAACTGTTTCCCAAACTATCCTAGTGATAAAAAAAATAACCCGAGAGGTTGCCAGAACCCTCCCCTGGAGACTCCTTCAGCGGAGTCTGTATTTTATTTTATTTTTTAATATATTTTTATTGATTTCAGAGAGGAAGGGAGAGGGAGAGAGACATAGAGACATCAATGATGAGAGAGAATCATTGATTGGCTGCCTCCTGCATGGCCCTCACTGGGGATCGAGCCCACCACTGGGCAGGTGCCCTGACTGGGAATTGAATCTTGACCTCTTGATTCATAGGATGACATTCAACCACTGAGCCACACCGGCTGGGTGGGATCTGTATTTTAGCCCGAAGCCAGGGACCTCTTCTTGTGGGAAGCCCTGAATTGAGTTATCTCTCCTAGGCTACATTCTAGACTTTTCTTTGTTGCTGGTGTAGAACAGTATCTTGAGAGAGGGAAAGAGCAACAGTGAGGTTGAGCTGAAAAGGGTGAGTATTAGAGTCTGACTGGGGGGAGGAGGGGCTGGGGAAAGGCAGGGGAAAGTAAAGAGACTGTTCCATCAGTAAGGAAACCCTTGCCAGGGAAAGACAAAGGGATGAAGGGAGACTGACTGGCCGGGCCAACGTGCAGGTGTGTGGACATACAAGAAACATGGAAAATAGACCTTGGTTAAACTTGATTACTAACTGAAATGTCTTCCAGGCAAGAAGGAGATAAGGAAAATAGTGTATGATTCACCTCTTATCTTAGGATAGTCTTCATTCAGTGTCCCTAATTTAGGGAGTTGGGTGCAGTTGGAGGTTAGATTTCCGCATTGACACTAGAAAAAGTGCCAATTAGTGGGGCCCCTCTGGTGTGCCAGCAAAAGAGCAGACCCAGGAGAACTTCAGGCCTCCACTGGCAAATGCCTGGAATGACACCCTCGGATTTTCTTGAGATTTCAGTCGTGAGTCTCTTTTTAAAATGCAAAAAATAAGTCTGGTTTAGCACAAGAATTCTGCTGCTCTCCCTGCACAGATCAGACACTTCTTCTTTTCTTTTCCTTTTTTTTTTTTTTTTTTTTTTTTTTAAGGAGAAGAGCTAAGGCCCAAGTCAAAGTAGAAAAATGACTACATTTTCGGTGGTTTCAGAGAGCCCTGAGGGCTGTCTGTTTGTCTGAAATGGATAGAGAACCAGGTTAGAGGGCGTGAAGATAAATAATAAATGAGTGACAGCTCAAGACCACAATTAGGCCAGGGTTAATAGGCCTCAATCCCACTGGGTAAAGAATCTCTCTTTGGAAGGAGACGCTACATACGTGTATTTCACCGATGTACCTGTTGGCATTCCTTTCATTTAAAAAATTCTAAAAATAAAACCAAAAGAGTATAATCCTGATGAAATTCAAGAGCCTATTTGCTCAGTGTTAATTGATTCATTTCAGGAAAAGAGGTGTCTGGGTCCCTTCTGTAATAGATTACCAGTATTAGATTGACAGTTGCTTTAACTATTATACTTACTCTAATTTATACTCCATGCAGTAAGCTAGTGTAATGTAAATTAGTATGTCAGTGTGTGAATTTTTAAATCCATCTTTGTCACAAAAGCATTATAATATACTCATCCTCAGTATCCCTCATTTGCCTTCATCTATGAAATTCTACCATTGAAATCCAGTGAGGAGGAATATGTAAAAGACCCTAGCCATATGGCTCAATTGGTTGGAGTGTAATCCTGAACACCAAAAGGCTGTGGGTTCCATTCCCGGTCAGGACACATACCCAGGTTGCAGGTTCAATCTCCGGTCAGGGCACTTATGGGAGACCACCGATAGATGTTTCTCACATTGATGTCTGTCTGTCTGTCTGTCTGTCTGTCTGTCTGTCTGTCTCTCTCTCTCTCTCTCTCTCTCTCATGCTCTTCCTCTATCTAAAAGTCAATATAGCCGAGACCGGTTTGGCTCAGTGGATAGAGCGTCGGACTGCGGACTGAAGGATCCCGGGTTCGTTCCGGCAAGGGCATGTACCTTGGCTGCGGGCACATCCCCAGTAGGGGGCGTGCAAGAGGCAGCTGATCAATGTCTCTCTCTCATCGATGTTTCTGACTTTCTATCCCTCTCCCTTCGACCCTGTAAAAAAATCAATAAAATATATTTAAAAAATAAATAAATAAAAGTCAATATAATAAAATAAAATAATCATAAAAGCAGATGCTCTGAATTGAAGGGTGTGTGTATGTATCTCATTAGATCCTCTTCAGCAAGTTGGCTAAAGAATAATTTTCCCAACAAACCTAAATAGATACTTTTTGAAAGAAGACAGAAGGAAGGTCAAGAGACATATGCTCAAAGTCACTAATCATCTGAGAGATGCAAATCAAAATGATAATCCGATACCATCTCACATCTGTCAGAATGGCTACCATCAACAAATAACAAGTACTGGCGAGGATATTGGAGAAAAAGGAACCCTCGTGCACTGCTGGTGGGAATGGGCAGACTGGTGCAGCCATGTGGATAACAGTATAGAGTTTCCTCAAAAAACTAAAAATGGCCCTTGCCATCTTGGCTCAGTGGATGAAGCGGTGGTTGGCAACTCGCGAGCCACATGCAGCTCTTTGGCCCCTTGAGTGTGGCTTTTTCACAAAATTCCACGGCCTACGCAAGTCTATTTTGAAGAAGTGGCATTAGAAGAAGTTTAAGTTCAATAAATTTAGCTCTCAAAAGAAATTTCAATAGTTGTACTGTTGATATTTGGCTCTGTTGACTAATGAGTTTGCCCACCACTGGAGCGTCCGCCTGTGGACTGAAGGGACCTGGGGTCGACTCCAATGAAGGGCACATGCCCGAGTGGCGGGCTCAATCCCAAGTAGCGGGTATGCAGGGGGCAGCCAATCAATGACTCTCTCCCATCATTGATGTTTCTATCTTTCTCTCCCTCTCCCTTCCTCTCTGAAATCAATAAAAATATATTTTTAAAAAACTAAAAATGGAACTCCCTTTGACCCAGTAACCACACATCTAGGAATATATCCCAAGACTAGAAACACCAATCAGAAAGGATATATACACCCCTATATTCATAGCAGCACAATTTACAATAGCTAAGATATGGAAACAGCCTAAGTGCCCATCAGCAGATGAGTGGATTAAAAACCGTGGTACATCTACACAATGGAATACTACGCTGCGGTAAAAAATAAGGAACTCTTACCATTTCCAACAGTATGGACAGACCTGGAGAGCATTATGGTAAGCGAAATAAGTCAGTTGGACAAAGATAAATCTCACATGATCTCACTCATTTGTGGAATATAATGAACAACATAAACTGATGAACAAAAACAGATCCAAAGACAAAGAAGCATCGATTAGATGCTCAAACCTCAGAGGGAAGGTAGGAGAGGGTAGGGGGTAAAAGGAAGAGATCAACCAAAGGACTTGTATGCATGCATATAAGCATAACCTGCTGGACAGAGACAGCAAAGGGGTGAGGGCATGTACGGGAGTGAGATGGGGGTACAGAGGGGGAATATAGATACATATGTAACACCTTCATCAATAAACAAAATTTTAAAAAAATAAGAAAGAAAAAAATTTTTTAAGAATAATTTTCTACCCTAACTGGTTTAGCTCAGTAGATAGAGCGTTGGCCTGAGAACTGAAGGGTCAGTGGTTTGATTCTGGTTAAGGGCACATGCCTGGGTTGCAGGCTCGATCCCCGGTGGGGGCAAGCAGGAGGCAGCCAATTGATGATTCCCTCTTCTCCCTTCCTCTCTGAAATAAATAAAAATACATTTTTAAAAAAGAATAATTGTTTGCTCCTTCTCCATGTCTCTATGTAATAATCACAGGGGAAAAGAACATTGAGGAGAAATAACCATTTGCTGTTCTCTTCTAAAGAGTAGGATACAGAATGTAAATTTTCCTTTTTTTTTTTTTTACATAAGTGAAACAGCAAATCGATGTTCCTTTTTTTTTTAATATATTTTTTTTTTATCAATTTCAGAGAGGAAGGGAGAGGGAGAGAGAGAGAAACATCAATTATGAGAGAGAATCATTGACCGGCTGCCTTCTGGACACCTCCGACGGGGGGTCGAGCCCGCCCCCAGGTCATGTGCCCTTGACCAGAATTGAACTCAGTCCACAGTCCGACGCTCTATCCACTGAGCCAAACCAGCTAGGGCAAATAGATGTTTCTTCATTTTATTTTTTATTTTATTTTTTTGTGAATCCTCACTCCCAAGGATATTTTTCCATTGATCTTTTTAGAGAGTGGGAGTGAGAGGGAAAGTCAGAAACATGGATGTGAGAAAACCACATCAATTGATTGCCTCCTGAACAGGGACTGGCCAGAGAGGAGCCTGCAACCAAGATACATGCCCTTGACCAGAATCAAACCCGGAATCTATCCACTGAGCAAGACCGGCTAGGGTGTAAATTTTCTTAAATCAACAAATATTATCTTCTTAAATCAACAAATATTATCTTCTCATGACCAGCTAGGGTGTAAATTTTCTTAAATCAACAAATATTACCTTCTCATGCTATACTATTTGTTTATATATTAAATATATCATTAATTTTTATTTATTATTTATAATTATTATTATTATTTTTTTTTTTTTACAGAGAGGAAGAGAGAGGGATAGAGAGCCAGAAACATTGATGAGAGAGAAACATCCATCAGCTGCCTCCTGCATACACTCCACTGGCCTGCAACCAAGGTACATGCCCTTGACCGGGATTGAACCCAGGACCCTTCAGATGGCAGGCCGATGATCTATCCACTGAGCCAAACCAGTTAGGGCTGCTATACAATTTATGCGTAGAGATATAGTAAACAGAACTTTCAGGGTTTAAAAATACAGCACAAAATATTTCCCCCATTATACAGATCAAGAGTTCCAGAAAACCACAAATATGTTCAGCCAAGTAATAAAGGGATGAAGGATTTGTTTTAAAAAGCCAACCACAGCCCAAACTGCATGAGGCAGAAGACAGATCTATAAGCACCATATGGCTTTCCTTCCAATACTGAGCTTTACTCATTTCTAAAGATTTATCTAAAACAAAAGATTCTAACACTACATTTCTTAGCCTAAAATGAAATCATTTCCCATCTGGTCATTTGGCTAAGTTAGAGACTGGCCTTTAGAGTGGGAAATGAAGACTGATAGCTCTTTGTTTCTTGCCCAATAAAACTCATTGTTCAGGTTTTTATTATTTTATTTTTATTTTTTTTATTTCAGATAGGATGGGAGAGGGAGAGAGAGACAGAAACATCAGTGATGAGAGAGAATCATTGATCAGCTGCCTCTTACACACCCCACACTGGGGATGGAGCCCAAAACCTGGACATGTGCCCTGACGGGGAATCTAACTGTGACCTCCTGGTATATAGATGGAGGCTCAACCACTGAGCTATGCAAGCTGGGAGTTTTTGTTTGTTTGTTTGTTTTTGTTTTTTTAATGAATGAGTATCAGTTTAATGAAGATCAGAATTGAGAAGGGAGAAAGAATGAATTTTAAATCTTTAATGGCTCCCTTTGTCCCTATGAAAGAATGACTGCAGCTTTTCAGCCTATCTCTAGCGTCTAGACATCACACAAGCCGGGTCTCAGGTCTTTCGCAGTCTCTTTGCTCTTTATAGCTCTTTGAGCCATAGCTGTTCTAGACCGTTCCCGCTACCTCCAGAGCTCTAGGTTTCGTCTCACCTGTGGTCTTTGTGCGAATAATTTCCTCCGAGTCACCTTCTTTTTTTTCACCTGGCTAACTCCTACTCATCCTTTAATGCTCAGCTGAAACCTTGCTTCCTTCCGGAGTTTTCTCTGACTTCCTGGGGCTTGCGTACAGTTCTGAAGGCACCCTTCTGGGATTCCTGCTGCCGTACGGAGGGGAATGAGAAATGCATGTGTGTATCGAACGGAAAACAAATTGGAGGAAAGAGCTATAGATCACTGAATCATGCCACAATGAGAGAGAATTTTAAAAGTCATTAAAGGTGTTACGTAATAGCTTCATCAAGCTGCCCAGGGATTTGTGAGTTCACTCATAATTGAAAAGCAGTTTGTTAAATGAGTTTTTGTTGGCATAACAAGGTGGGGAATACCTAGTTATCTATTCTGGAAAAGTAAAATGTAAAAGAAAATCTGGGTCCCAAAGTGATCTTTCTTCAGATGCTTTTCCCCAAATATAGTATTTATTCCCAATTTGTTATCATATCAAACTGAAGAATTATATATATGGTCAGGTGTGTTCATAAGACCCCCTATAATGATTTGCTCTCTTTGGATATGGAGTTATCAAAATTATCTATTATGGTTTTTAAAGGATATTATTTTGTGATCTGTGTAATTATATTTATTAATTCAATAACAAAAAATTATTTTAGGGATGTCCATTGAAACAATATACAAGGGCCGAGACCGGTTTGGCTCAGTGGATGGAGCGTCGGACTGAAGGGTCCCAGGTTCGATTCCGGCAAGGGCATGTACCTTGGCTGCGGGCACATCCCCAGTAGGGGGCGTGCAAGAGGCAGCTGATCGATGTTTCTCTCTCATCGATGTTTCTGACTTTCTATCCCTCTCCCTTCTGCTCTGTAATAATTAATAAAATATATTTTTAAAAAAAGAAACAATATACAAGGGACCAATCACTATGACATACACTGGCCACCACTAAGGGGCAGACACTCAATGCAGTGATGGTCATTCTCCTGGAACTACAGCCAAACAGGATGTGCTGTTCTAGATTTCAAAGAAGCTGAAGAGAAACAAAACTGCAGGTTTTCTCTGTTCTCCTGAGAACTGGCGCTTTAGGATGGTGTTACCTAAATTTTTCCTCTTTCATGTCACTAACTACAACTGTCACCATCACCACCATTAGATAGTCACCAAGACCTTGCCGAGCGTGGCCCATGCACCTTCTTCTCAGTAATATTGTGAAAGGTATGAAATACAAGGCATTACTAAAAAACAAAACAAAACAAATGTATTAAACACAATTATATCAAATACAGTCTGTGGATAAAATCAGGGGATCCATGAATTTGGGTGGGATAATAAACACACCTGGTCTCTAGCTGAAATTTATCATTTCCTATAGTGGCAATAGAAGAAGCAGGCAACAAATGACAATTGAATATTCAGCATCTGACTATTACTAAGAGAAACCATAGGTTTTACATATTATATTACCACTAGTGGCCCGGTGCACAAAATTCATGCACATTAAAAGAGGATTAATTAGATGAAATATTTTAATATTGCTATTGCCCTTTCTCTCTAATAGAAGTGTCAGAGATGAAAGAAATTAATAAAATGTATATGAAAATCCTCCTCCTGCCAGAGTCTGGGATGCACCATGGGACCCAGACTTAAGTCTCTGACCATCCACATGCACCTCAAAATCATGCAAGACCCAGACCTGGCTGCCCCTCCCCCTTTGGGCTAGATCCAGAGCCAACCAGTCCCACACTTGTTAAGCCCCACCAGGGCAGGGGGTGCGGCCTAACGTCCCCCAGTCAAGCCCTGCCAGGTAGGGGGGCACAGCCTGAGGTCCCCCAGCCTGGCACCAAGGTCGTGGGATGTGGCCTGAGGTCCCCTGTCAAGCCCCAAGGCTTGCTGACTGCTCATTAAGGCTCATAATGGGAACTCAGCCTCCACTGTAGGTGCAGATATCTTGTGTATGGAAACTCCACCTCTGTTGTGGGCACTGCCATATTTGTGGCAGAGTGATGGTCAATTTGCATATTCCCCCTTTATTATATAGGATTGTTACATATATCTTTTATCCATTGCAGTGGGTATGTGGTACACACACACACACACACATTTAAAAACATTCTAGCAGGGGAGTTATCATACACACTCACATAATATTTATTGTGGTATCATTGATTAATAAAATTATATAGGTTTCAGCCCTGACCTGATAGCCCAGTTGGTTAAAATAATCCCCATACTCCAGAGTTGAGGGCTCAACCAATGAATGCATGTTTTTTATATTGATTTCACAAAAGAAGAGAGAGAGAAACATCATTGATGACAGAGAATCATTGATCAGCTGCCTCCTGCATGCTCTACACCAGCGATTGAGCCCACAATCCAGGCATGTGCCCTGACTGGGAATTGAACTGTGACCTTCTAGTTCATAAATCGATGCTCAACCACTGAGCCATGCTGGCCAGGCTAAAGTACTTTTTAACCAATAAGTACATAAATGACTCCTATTCTGATGCAATCGTATGTCAAGTTATATGCAAAGAATCATTTATATATATATAGTCATTTTTCAGGTTATAGAGCTTCATTAAATTATGACACTGACAAAGGCATGTTGCTTTAAGAATTAAATAGAAAGATAATAAATTATGTAGAAAATACAATAAATAGTTATTAAAAAGAAAACAAATCTAGATACCTGACTAGTTAAAAATTTAGAGAATAAGTTCTTTAATATAAATGTAGATTTTAGAATTACCTATATATATAAAAGCCCAAGCGACTGAACAACTGAATGATCGAACAACTGGTCGACCAATCACTATGACATACACTGGCCACCACTAGGGGCAGACACTCAATGCAGGAGCTGCTACCTGGTAGTCAGTGCACTCTCACAGTGGGAGGGACGCTCAGCTGACCAACAGACACAGGGCTCATGGCTGGCGGCCACAGCCCGGAGACTGCAGTGGAGCTGCAGCAAACCTACCAAGCAGTGGCAGCGGCAGTCACAGCAGAGCCAGGATGAGCAAGAGTGGCAGGCAGGAACGGCAGGCAGCTTTGGACTGTTGGTTTCAGCCCAATCACTGGGGGCTACACCGAGGGACCCCAACGGTGCACTGGGCATCTAGTTATAATATAAAGCCCAAGGCATTTTTTAAAAATGCTTTATTAGGGAGAAGAGGCAAGATGGCAGTATAGGTAAACACCTATTTTGCTGCCCCACACAACAAGTCCAAAACTACAACTTAACAACAAAACAAACATCATCCAGAATCACCGGAAAGCTGGCTGAGTGAAAGTTCCTCAAATAAAAGTAAAGATAGGACACCGTGACTCAGAGGAGCGGCAGAGGGCAGCATTGAAGATACGCCCGGAGAGAGGTTCGGAGTCCTGCGCGCACAAGCTGTAGGGCAGGCGTCAGCAAATCCAGCTGGATTTCTCCAACGGGGAGGGCAAAGACGTCCCACTGCACTGATTCCCCAGTTCCAGGCAAGGTCCGAGGTCTGGGGTGTGCACGCTAAAAGCCAGGCGTGGCAGAGGTCTGCGAGTTTGAAGAGAGTGCGCTAAACTTGGAACAGCAGTTTGCGCATAAACTTGGGGACAGAACTTCGCAACCGTGCAGAGAGGACTCATGACTTGCTCCCTCGTTTGGGAGACCACCGGACTGCTTTGTTTTACAACCCTGGGTGAGACTTTGGGTGTGCAGAATCATTTGGGGAGAGGCAGAGTTGTCTGGCAACGGGTGGGGACAGGCGGCGGCTTTCTCTTGGAGGTGCGCAGCCATTACCATCCGGCACAGAGACCCGCACGCTGCATAGGGTGGAGCTGACGCTGCGTGCTAAGCCCGGAGACTCCACCCATCCAACCTGAACACAGCTTTCCTTCACAGCCAATTGGCCTGGAGGTCCAGCCCTCCTAGTGCTAACAACAAATAGCTGGGCTTAACTCCAACAATACTATACAACTCATAAAGGATTGCAGTAAGAGTATCCACCTCAGGTAACTGAGCCACTGTCCCTTAGAGGAAATTGTGTCCCTTACCACACAAAGCTAATCGACCAACTCAGGAAAGCAGCCACAATGCAGAGAAATGGAAAGAAATCAGGTGTGAAGGAAATGGAGGAAAAAAGATGACTAGACATAGCGTTCAAAACCACAGTAATAAGGTTTTTCAAGAGGCTCCTAGAAAAGGCCAATGAACTTAATGAGAACTACAAGGAAATGAAGAAGACCTACGAGGAAATGAACAAGACCTACGAGGAAATGAACAAGACCTATGAGGATATGAAAAAGGACCAACAAGAAATTAAGCATACACTGACTGAAATAAAAAATATTATACAAAGTCCTAAAAGCAGTCCAGAGGACCGCAAGATTCGAGTCAAAGATTTGAAATACAAAGAAGCAAAATCCACTTGGCTGGAAAAGCAAGAAACAAAAAGAATTCAGATAATTGAAGATAGTGTAAGGGGTCTCTGGGACAAACTCAAGCATACCAACATCCTAATTATGGGGGTGCCAGAAAAGGAGAGAGAGCAAGGTAATGAAAACCTACTTGAAGAAATAGTGACCGAAAACTTCCCACACCTGGTGAAACAAATTGACTTAAAAGCCCAAGAAGTGCACAGAACCCCAAAATATAGAAATCTAAAGAGGACCACACCAAGATACATCATAATTAAAATGCCAAGAGCAAAAGATAAAGAGAGAATATTAAAAGCAGCAAGAGAAAAACAGTTAGTTACCTATAAGGGAGCACCGATATAACTGTCAACAGATTTCTCAACAGAAACGATGCAGGCCAGACAGGATTGGCAAGAAATATTCAAAGTGATGAATAGCAAGAATCTACAACCAAGATTACTTTATCCAGCAAAGCTATCATTCAGAATTGAAGGTTAGATAAAGTGCTTCACAGATAAGAAAAAGCTAAAGGAGTTCATCACTGCCAAACCAATATTATATGAAATGCTGAAAGGTATTGTTTAAGAAGAGGAAGAAGAAAAAGGTAAAAATAAAAATTACGAACAACAAATACACATCTATCAACAAATGAATCTAAAAATCAAGTGAATTAATAAGCTGATGAACAGGATAAACTGATGAATATAACAGAATCATGGGCATAGAAAGGGAATGGACTGACAATTCTTGGGGATAAAAGGGGTGTGGGAGGTGCAGCAAGAGACTGGACAAAAATCATACACCTATGGAAGAGGTCAGTGGCGAGGAGGTAAGGGCAGAGGGTGGGATGGATACTGAGTGGAGGGGAGCTATAGGGGGAAAAAAGGGGGAAACAATGTAATTAATAAACTGAACAATAAAGATTAAAATATATTTTTTTAAAAACCTCTTTCAGCCGAAACCGGTTTGGCTCAGTGGATAGAGCGTCAGACTGCGGACTGGAGGGTCCCGGGTTCGATTCTGGTCGGGGGCATGTACCTTGGCTGCGGGCACATCCCCAGTGGGGGGCATGCAAGAGGCAGCTGATCGATGTTTCTGACTTTCTATCCCTCTCCCTTCCACTCTGTAAAAAAATCAATAAAATATATTCTTTAAAAAACAACAACAAAAACCCTCTTTCACTTAGTTGAGAGGAACTGTCCTAATTTAATTAACCAATCAGAGTAGGTCACCTGGCTATTTCTTGGAACAGCTCAAAAATTGTTTCCCTTTGCCCTAGCCTGTTTGGCTCAGTGGATAGAGCATCAGCCTGTGGACTGAAGGTCCCAGGTTCGATTCTGGTCAAGGGCACATGCCCAGGTTGCAGACTCGATCCCCAGGAGGGGCCAAGCAGGAGGCAGCCAATCAATAATTTCTCTCATCTTTGAAGTTTCTCCCTCTCTCTCTCTCCCTCTCTGAAATCAACAAAAATATATTATATACATAGATTTTTTTTTTAATTTAAATAGTTTCCCTTCAATCCCAGAAGAACGGTCTTACTAGATAAGCGACATAAGGAGAGCAAATGAGATGTGGTCAGAAAAGAAGTGGCCGGTGAGCGACATGAGCATGCCTTCAGGATCCTGACCAAGGAGAAGCTACCCTGCCTGCTACATGAGAGCACTGTCCAAAGTAAAAATACTGTCAAGTAAAGTTAATATTTTGCTCTAAAATTGCTTAGTTCTCAAAACCTTTTTTAAGAAAAATACACGTGGTAAACTGTGTTCTGTGGGTTTTTTATTGATTGTTTTTGAGATATTTTTTATTGATTTCAGAGAGGAAGGGAAAGGGAGAAAGGGATCAAAACATCAATGATGAGAGAGCATCATTGATTAGCTGCCTCCTGCACACCCCCGACTGGGGATCAAGCCCAAAACCCAGACATATGCCCTGCCAGGAATCAAATTATGACCTCATCGTTCATAGATGGATGTTCAGTCACTGAGCCACACCAGCAGGGCTAGTATGTGGGCTGTTTGTTTATTTGTTTGTTTTAACTCAGAAGAAGAATACAAAGAAAAATATAGCTTGCAGCTTTAAGAGAAAGTATCCTTTTCTCTCTTAACAAGATGTTCTAAAGCCCTGCTAGCACTGTTAACAGAGAAGTAATACCTTGAGGAAACCATGGGCATTACTTCACCCCAAAATCATCATGGTAATTACCTTCCTGACATTCATTTGTGTAAAAATCATCCTTCATTAAATGTATGTTTTCAGCTGCTGGAACACTAAATTAGGTGGTTGTCTTACTAATAAGCCACCTAGGGTATTACCTGTCTATGCCCTATTCGGGGTATGGGGCCGGGGGGTAGAGAAATGAAAAGCAGGGGAGGTGTTTATGGGTGTTAGATAATGTTGGTGGTAAGATCAAAGAGCCATAGGACAGTCTGGATGATGCAATTGAAATATCACTTTCATAAATAACAAGGTTAAGAAATTTTCTTAGTAAGAACTTATAAACATTGAGGTTTCAGTTTCACTACCCTCTGGGAGACTACTGGGTCAATTTTCCAGGGGCCACTGTAACAAAGTCCCAAGCACTGGGTGGCCTAAAACAAGGGATGTATTTGTCCACAGTCCTGCAGGCTAGAAGTCAGAAATCAAGGTGTCTGCAGGGCTGCACTCTTTCCAAAGGCTCTAGGGGAGGATCCTTCCTGGCTTCTTTCAGCATTTGGTGGCTCCAGGTGTTACTTGGCTTATGGCTGCATCACTCCAATCTCTGCCTCATCTTCACAAGGCTTTCTCATGTCTCTTATAAGACACTTGTCATTAAATTTAGGCCAATCTAGGTAAACCAGGGAGATCTTTAATTACATCTACAAAGACCCTTTTTCCACTGGTCATGTTCACGGGTTCTAGAAGTTAGAATGGGGTCATATCTTTTGGCGGTCCACTATTCACTCCACCACAACTACTAAGTCTGAATGTTACTCCTTTGGATGTTAAATATCCTATCCTCTCATTAAACTGATGATGGAACACAGCAAAAAACAAAGGCTAACCTTGTAGGGGGCAACAGAGAGACACTAGGGCACATGCCTTGCTTACATTTACTTGAATTTTCTGGCTAGATCTTTCATGATTACTTGCTAAAAGGCCAAATCCTGCAGGTTAACTTAAATTGGAGCAAGCCATGATAACCAAAAGTTACTTTGAGTGACAAATCTTTGGGAAAATATCTGTCCTTGATTCAACTTTGGTAGCATCTTTTCAGGCCCCTGTCCCTTTGTGAATTTCTGTCCAATGCACCTCAATATCTACCACTCCCTGAACCCTGAATTGCATTTTTACTGGTAATCAGGTTCCTCAAACTGAAAAGAGAGCATGTGGCCAGTTTCACTCCCAAAGCCAACTCCAAAACTATGATTCAGATTTGACAATGTTACTTTTCAAGCTTCAAAGCTCCTGATAGGGGGTCTCTGTTCCATAATGCTTCCATTCATTCATAGCCATGTTTTCACTGGTTAACCAAAAGTATGGACCTGCTTAGTCAAATGACATATTTGAGTGTTCAAAATTCAAGTTTAAGTCCATAATATCATCCCATTAAATGCACTTGTTTTTAACTCAATGGGTTGTGTATAACAGCTATTTCCACTTCAGTCTTAGGGCATCCCTTTTCAATGGATAGTCATTATTTTATTTTTTCTGTCCAGTACCTGAACCCTCTATGTAAGTAATCCCCCATGTTATGAGACAAAGCCACCGCCTAACAAAAGAATATATATATATATATATATATATATATATATATATATATGTAGGCCCAGGTACATAATTTGGAGGGCCTCATGCAATATGAAAGTGGGGACTTCTTATTTTTCAAAAGGGCTGGAGGAAAAAGTACTATTACGAATACTAACAAATGAAGTTCTTCCCTTTAAAAAAATCTTATTATATACAAAATGTAATAGGGATAACAGCAATATATGAGTAAAAACACATTTAAGATTGCAAAATAAAGTATTTTTGGTGTCATAATTTTATAAACACAATAAGTTATATTTTATTAATGTGATATCTTGATTGAGTATAAGATTTTTCCGGTTCACTTTTCTGAAAATTCATTTAATACGTCATTGAAATTTTATCTTTTCTTTTTTTCAATTTTTTAAAATTAATTTCAGAGAGGAAGGGAGAGGGAGCAAGAGATAGAAACATCAATGATGAGAGAGAATCATTGATGGGCTGCCTCCTGCACGCCCCCTACTGGGGATGGAGCCTGCAACCAGGCATGTGCCCTTGACCAGAATCAAACCTGGGACCCTTCAGTCCATAGGGTAATGCTCTATCCACTGTGCCAAACCAGGTAGGGCCAAAACTTACACTTTTCAACCTCATTTTTTTTAGGTTTAAAAACATTTTTTATTAATATTATTTTAATCCTCATCCAAGGGTATGTTTTTAAACATCATTGTGAGAGAGAAGCACTGATGGGTAACTTGACCAGGGATCAAATCCGCAGCCTAGAATATGCCCTGACTGGGTATCAAACTGCTAGCTTTTGGTGTATGGGAGGATGCTCCAGCCAACTGAGCCAGGGCCAGGGCTGCCAACCTCACTTTCAGTCGGTATAAGTGAAAATCACTTTTGGCAAATGCAAGATGACAAAACAGTTTTTATGATTTTTAATTTTGAGGACATTTCTGATGATATAACTATTAGAAGAGTTGGGAGTATTTTATAGACTGGCAACCTATAGTTTATTGAGATGAATTTCTGGTAAATTATTTTGAAAAATAAATTTTAGCTCTAGCCAGTTAGGCTCAGTGGATAAGAGCATTGGCCCACCAACTGAAGGGTCCCAGGTTCAATTCCGGTCAAGGACATCCTGGGTTGCTGGTTCGATTCCCAACAGAGGCCATGAAAGAGGCAGCCAATCAATGATTCTCTCTCATCACTGATATCTCTATCTCTCTCTCCTTCTCTATTCCTCTCTGAAGTCAATACAAATATATTAAAAATTAATTAATTAATTTTAGTACAGGTATAGGTGATGGTTCTCATGGAATAATTTTTCTAAAAAGATTTAACTCTTCACACAAATTGGTCGATGTAAGTTTAATTTTTATTTTCTTTCATTTATATTCTCTCTCACATTGATGTTTCTTTCTCTCTGTCTCTCATCCTTCCCTTGAGTGGTCCACACTCCCCCTGACCAGAATTGAACCTGGGACCTTTCATTCTGCGTGCTGACACTCTATCCACTGAGCCAAACTGGCTAGAACTATAAGATTAATTTTTAAGTGCAAATCTATGCAGTGTATTTTAATATTTCCTCTTACATTTCCTGTAACTCGTAGGTTTACAAGAAATCGAAAGTGGCTTCATAATTTGTACATAATTTCAATTGCCTGTTTATGCATTCTATCTCTGTATCTTCAATTGCAAGAGAAAAATGAATCCAAAAATTGTTTCCTTTAAGAATTGGTTCATCTGAAACATCTCATGAAAGTAGTGTTCTGCCAGGAGGTGTGCTCAGTGGTTGAGCCTCCAGGAATCAACCCATTCTGGTCAGAGCATATTGGTGGGGGGCGCGGGGAGGGTTGTGGGCTCGATTCCCAGTAGGGGGCGCTCAGGATGCAGCATCACCATCTCATCATTGATATTTCTCTTTCTCCCTCCCCCTCCTCTCTGAAATCTATTTTAAAAAAAAAGAAAACAGTGTTCTTTTCCATGGACTGTGACCATCTTTAAACTTAATTTCTATTTCTAAGGCTGTGGATATTGGCTTGCAATGTGGCAGGGGTTTTCAAAACCAAAGCATGTCTAGTATCCCCTGAGGTGCTTTATTACAACATCCAGGCCTAGGCTTCTGTCTTGTAATGATTTATGAGAGTTTGCAGGCTTGAAGGGTGCTGCAGGGCCTGGCTCCGGGGCAGACGTGCGGAGCCCCTCCCCTCTCCTGCATCTGCCACTGCAGACCCCATCTCTACCCCCCCACTCCTCCATCCCCCCCCCCCCCCCCCCCGCGGGCCTGGCCGGGCCCCCGGCTTGCGCGTGCGCACGGGGCACGGGGGGGGGGGGGGGGGGGACGGGGTGCCAGCAGTGTGGTGCCCGCAGGCCGGAATCCCCACCCTGCGGCCAGGTTTATCGCTTCATTATAAATCGGCCTTTACTTACAAAACACGAGTTCCCAGATAAAATTATTACAGCAGCAAAGCGCCCAGTCAAATTCCAAGGCCCTTGCACGGGGTGGGTGGCCCTTGCCTCTAGAAGGCCGACTTCAAATGAAACCAGGGCAAGAGGGTGCTTGTGTCCCTAAAGGTGGTGCGGATTCTGCAGCTAAGTGCTCCATGCGCAAGGGCAAGCTGTTTGGCCTCTCCAGGCCTCAGTTTCTTTATTTGCAAGAGAATATCGCGTCGTACCCATGTTAATTTCCTGACTTGGTAACTAAGTATGTGGGCTTGGTAAGAGGGTAACATTAGGGAAAGCTGAGTGACCGTTTGATAGGAGTTATGTATATTATTTTTGCATCTTTCTTGGAAGTGTAACTTTCTTTCAGCAGCGGATGGTGTGGAGGGAGGGGCACCTGCCACCCGGTATGACAACTAGAATGGACAGGCATGACCAGTCTGTGTGTCCTTTAGCTCAATGCTTAACTTCTGATCCCTTACCTTTGCAGGAAAAATGTAGATAGTGGATTAGATTCTTAACGTCCTTTCTAGTGTTGAGATGGAAGAACAATTGAATGGCCTCTAGTTCTCATTTACTTCCTTTGCTCCTTCTTAATTTTTTTTTTTTTAATTCATGCTTCCAACCCCCCACACCCCCACTCCCCCACTCCCACTGTTTGCCTCTTACTCTATTCACGCAGTCTCTCCGGAGCTCATGCAAAGTTAGTGCTTACAAATATCCATGAGTATATTTACACAAGGAAAGCCGCTCTCGCTGTCAGAAGCCCATTTCTGTCTAGCACATCCGATTGAAAGAAGGTGCTGTCACCCAGCGCTCTCATCTCAGCCACAGTCAGCTAAACTGCTATCCCTCTACCTTGGTAGCACATTGAAATCACTGGCAAGCTTTTAAACTCTGACACTGCAATCCAGCTGGAAGAGATTCTTATCTCATAGGTGTGGATATGACTGGGCCAGATCCCACTTTTTATAATTGGTGCATTTGCGATATTTATCAAAACCATTGCTCAACTGACATTATGGTCTATCTGAATGAAGCATAATTCATCTTTGTACAGAACATCCAATGCCCATATTACATAATCCCCTTTCAAGTCAAATCAGGGTACAAGAACATGGATTAATGTACAAATTTCAGGTCTGGAAGAGTTGTCTTGTCTCCAAGATTCAGGGAAGGCTGCCTCCCTGTTCTACACAGGGGAGCCCATCTGCCCAGCCTGATCCATGGCTGCCTGGGATAGGAATTTAATGTCCTAGTGTCCTGAAGAGTTGCAATTACTTTCTTAATGACCATTATTTAAGAATCCAAGGAACAGGTAGGAGAGAACCAAGATGGCGGCATAGGTGAAACACCTATCTTGCCGCCATACACAGCAAGTTTAAAACTACAACTTAACGAAAGAACAAACACCATCCAGAATCACCGGAAAGCTGGCTGAGTGAAAATTCCACAAATAAAAGTGAAGATAAGACACTGTGACTCGGAGGAGCGGCTGAGGACAGCGTTGAAGATACGCGCGGAGAGAGGTTTGGAGCGCGCGCACTAGCGGTTCAGGGGGGGGGCGGCTGAAAACCGGCCAGTTTTCTCGAACAAGGAAGACAAAGACGTCCCACTGGACTGATTCTCCAGCTCTGGGCGAAGTCCAGGGAACCCACTATCATACGGGGTAAAAACTGGACAGTGGGAGGGCACGCCGAAGCTCGGGTGCTGCAGGGGTCTGCCGGCGACTGGAGAAGGCGAGCTTGTGCGGAGTGCGCGTGAACTTGGGAACAGTGCAGCTGCCTGACCGCTCAGAGAGCACTCATGACTTGCTCTTTCATTTGGGAAACCATCAGACTGCATTGTTTTGCGACCCTGGGTGAGACATTGGGTGTGCAGACTCAATTGGGGAGAGTCTGAATTACCCAGCAGCCGGTGGAGCTCGGCAGCGGCTCTCTCTCAGAGGTGCTGGTGACCATTGCCCCCGGCACAGAGTCCCTGGGGCCGCATAGGGCGGAGCTAACGCTGTCTGCTTGGCCCGGAGACTCCGCCCATCCAACCTGAGCACAGCTGAGCTTCACAGACAATTGGCGTGGAGGTCAACCCCTCCAAGTGCTAACAATGATTAACCTGGGCTTAACTTCAGCAACACTGTGCAACCCATATCCACATCAGGTAACTGGGGAGGCTGAGCCACTGTCCCTTGTAGGACGTCTACCACACAAAGCTAATTGACCAACTCAGGGAAGCAGCCACCATGCAGAGACATGGAAAGAAATCAGATGTGAAAGAAATGGAGGGAAAAAAATGGACATGGAATTCAAAACCACGGTTATAGGGCTTTTCAAGAGGCTCCTCGAAAAGGTCGAGACCTATAAGGAAATAAGCAAGACCTACAAGGAAATGAATGAGACCCTCAAGGATATGAATGAGACCTTCAAGGAAATGAACAAGACCTACAAGGATATGAAGGAGGCTCTCACGGATATGAAAAAGGACCAACCAGAAATTAAGCATACACTGACTGAAATAAAAAATATTATACAAAGACCTAAAAGTACTCTAGAGCACCCCAAAAACCAAGTTAAAGATTTGAAATACAAAGAGATAAAATCCACTCAGCTGAAAAAGCAAGAAACCAAAAGAATCCAAAAAATTGAAGATAGTGTAAGGGGCCTCTGGGACAACCTCAAGCATACCAACATCCAAATTATAGGGGTGCCAGAAAAAGAGAGAGACCAAGACAATGAAAACCTATTTGAAGAAATAGTGACTGAAAACTTCCCACACCTGGTGAAAGAAATTGACTTAGGAGTCCAAGAAGTGCACCGAACCCCAATATATAGGAACCCTAAGAGGACCACACCAAGGCACATCATAATTAAAATGCCAAGAGCAAAAGACAAAAAGAGAATATTAAAAGCAGCAAGAGAAAAACAGTTAGTTACTTATAAGGGAGCACCGATACGATTGTCAGTGGATTTCTCAACAGAAACGATGCAGACCAGACAGGAATGGCAAGAAATATTCAAAGTGATGAATAGCAAGAATCTACAAACAAGATTACTCTGTTCAGCAAAGCTATCATTCAGAATTGAAAGTCAGATAAAGTGCTTTGCAGATAAGAAAAAGCTAAAGGAGTTCATCACCACCAAACCAATATTATATGAAATTCTGAAAGATATTCTTTAAGAAGAGGAAGAAGAAAAAGATAAAAGTGTAAATTATGAACAACAAATACACATCTATCAACAAATGAATCTAAAAATCAAGTGAATTAATAAGCTGATGAACAGGATAAACTGGTGAATGTAACAGAATCACGGACATAGAGAGGGAATGGACTGACAATTCTTGGGGAGAAAAGGGGTGTGGGAAGTGCAGCAAGAGACTGGACAAAAATCATGCAACTATGGGGGAGTACAGTGAGGGGGTGAGGGTGGAGGGTGGGATGGGTACCAGGTGGAGGGGAGTTATAGGGGGGAAAAGAAGGGAACTATGTAATTAATAAACTGAACAATAAAGATTTTTAAAAAAGTTATGAATGAAAAATGTAAATACATTTTAAAAATGTACAAATTTCAACAAATGGAAATTGCTGTGGCTCAGCCGAGACCAGTTTGACTGAGTGGATAGAGCATCGGACTGTGGACTGAAAGGTCCCGGGTTCGATTCCGGCAAGGGCATGTACCTAGGCTGCGGCACATCCCCAGTAGGGGGCGTGCAAGAGGCAGCTGATTGATGTCTCTCTCTCATCGATGTTTCTGACTTTCTATCCCTCTCCCTTCCACTCTGTAAAAAGTCAATAAAATATATTTTTTAAAAATCACAAGGCTTGAAAAAAAGGGGGGGGGAGGAAAACATATGTACTACTATTAAATATAAGTTATATTGTAAAGAAAAAAAAGAAAAAAATAAAGAGTAAAATAAATAAATAGAAGAAGAAGAAGAAGAAGAAGAAGAAGAAGAAGAAGAAGAAGAAGAAGAAGAAGAAGGAGAAGAGGAAGAAGAAGAAGAAGGAGAAGAAGAAGAAGAGGAAGAAGGAGAAGGAGAAGGAGAAGGAGAAGGAGAAGGAGAAGGAGAAGGAGAAGAAGAAGAAGAAGAAGAAGAAGAAGAAGAAGAAGAAGAAGAAGAAGAGGAAGGAGGAGAAGAAGAAGGAGAAGAAGAAATTGGTGTGGCTCTTGTTAGGACTATAGGACAAAATAATTCTTAACTTTCATAAACTTCCTACTACAGGAGACAAAGGTCAGGCAGAGAGCTTGCTGGACACAGGAATCAGGCCCTATAATGAACTGAAACTATCCTGAGGGTATCTGACCACACACCTGCATTCCATCCACATTCCAAGCCCACCACCTCAGTCCCTAAAGCCACTGAGGACAAAAGTTTCCCCCCCACCAGTGACTGTATATAAGGATGAAACTCCAGCTCCTGGGCGCTGCCATAAACACCCAATCTCCCCTTAGCTGGTGCTGTGAAGCCCTTCCCTTTGGCTATCCCATCCTCAATGGGGGAAAAATATCCTCAGGTAAGAATTGGCAAAAAGAAAGAGAGAGAGAGAGAGAGAGAGAGAGAGAGAGAGAGAGAGAGAGAGAGAGAAAGGAAGGAAGGAAGGAAGGAAGGAAGGAAGGAAGGAAGGAAGGAAGGAAGGAAGGAAGGAAGGAAGGAGGGAAGGAAGGAAGGGAAAGAAAAAAAGAAAGAAAGAAAGAAAAGAAATCAATGGTTTTTAGTATACTCATAGAGCTGTCAGGAACTTAACATTTAACCTTTGTTATCCCAGAAAGCAAATGTGAAAGAACCAATAATTCCCATTTGATTATGTCTATGTTAGTCTATACAAGCCTGCCAAAAGGAAAGAAGATAATTACCAGTGATAAACTCATCTTTAATGAAAAGTGTCATTGAGAAAAAAAAAATGTTTTTCTCAATGCTCATTCATCTTCCCTGAAAGGACACAGAACACTTCCAAAGGGTGATGATTAAATCCAAAATTTATATGCTCTGCTTTATATACTCTTTGATTAATCCATAACAACCAATTATCATTGCTTATCTTTATTATTAGATTTTCCCAGGACCATTAATTACTCCCTGACTAATGAAAATGCTAATAAGAGTCTATTAAGAGCTTGCACAATATCATCTACTAATGCCAACTGGTTAATTGCCTTCAAAATTTGAAGGTCTGGCCTTATGATTTATGGGACCATGACTACATAAAAATGAGTCCATGTCAAGCACTTAGAAGAGCACAGAGTACCAAATAAGTGCTCAGTGAGTACAGTGATCACATGCACTGTCTCTGGAGAGTGAAATGTATTAGCTATTACTATATCATAGGGCATGTCTATCTTGCATAATGAAATTATAATACAGACAAGTGGCCATTCTTAAGGGTATTAGTTTATAAATAAATCTTAGAGGAAAAAATCACACAAAGATCCATCAATATCTTTCATGTGTACATATCTTCCCATTGTTCCCCCCACCCCACTCCCATACATGCCCTCACCCCCCAGTGTCTTTCCATCAATATCTTTCATTAGAATTAAGCACATATAAATAAAATAAACATTGCTGTCTTTGGCTGTCACTTTTGACTCACACTGTACCCCCGCCCCCCTCCCACACACACACCAAATCCAGATAAGCCATGATACGTATTAGTTATTAAACAGCCAAAAAGATAGTGTTTATGAGCCTGGTCACTTCTACTTGAGCCAAACCTGCAAGCACCAATGGGACTGCAGATGCTAGGCTCTTACACATTCAGAATTCTGAAGCAATTAATCTGTCACACTTTGACATGTGATCAATTTGCTAATAATTGAACTTTAAGAGGAATGGGTAGACAATGGGCCTTTGTATTCAAACTGTAAGGAAGTAAAACACAAATGAATTTTCCAGGTCATGGAAGCTTTCATCATCATTTTTAATCAGTTTAGACAGAAATCTTCCTAAACTTTCTTGTTTTCCAAGAAAGCCCAAGTCCTTGTTTTAGGAAAAGATGATTTCACATCCCCCCCAAAAAAACCTGACTACCAGTCAGCCATAGTTTTTCAGGGGAAAAAGGAATGTATGCTGTATCTACTCTACATGCCAAGGAGGAGAATCTTGCAAAATCACCACATCGCACAGGCTGCTTCATCATGATTTTCTAGCCTCAAAATGTCCTCTTTTCTACCGTGACTCCTAACAGATGCTGGCCAGCGTTATAGCACATGTCTGAGCATCCCCAAGTCCAGGCACCAGTCCTGGTTGGTCACTTACAACTTTACCCTTTTTTCCCCATACTCAAGAAAGAAAGTGAGTAAAAGTAACGTTATTGTATGGAGAACCTCAAATCAGCCCTGCTTTCCTTTTTAACAACTTGCTTAACTTGGATATGTTATTGGAAAAAAACAAATATTTCTGAATTATACTTACTATGACACATCAGTGTGTGTACTGTCACTCCATGATTAGGAAACATGAATGGATCTGCAGTAAGGCCAACATTCCCTTTCTTTTCTTTTCTTTTTTAATAAATGTATTTTATTGATTTTTTTTTTTTTTTACAGAGAGAAAGGGAGAAGGATAGAGAGCTAGAAACATTGATCAGTTGCCTCATGCACCCTTCCTACTGGGGATATTCTCGCAACCAAGGTACATGCCTTGCCCAGAATCAAACCTGGGACCTTTCAGTCCACAGGCTGATGCTCTATCCACTGAGCCAAATCAGTTAGGGCCCAACCTTCCCTTTCTTTCCAGAACACTAATTCATTATTTATTTATCCGTTTGCTGTTCTTTTATTCTTTCCACAAACATTTACTATACTACATGCTAATAATACATGATGATCAGACAGAAAGTATCTACTGAAGGAAGTTAGCTATGTCAACAAAAGAAACTGAGACGCAAATATGAATATGGATATAACTACATCCAATAGATGAATGGATGATTGACAGACAGCTGCTGATAATGGCTATGCAGAGCTATGAGAGATCCCAAGGGAAGTGGCTGAAATAAAAAATATATATTCCAAAGGTCTCTAACCTTTCTACTGGAGAAAGGTGGTCAGGGAAGCTGAATCCGGAAGAATTAGAACACTCTGCCAGCCAGACAAGGGAGGTAAAAAACAGAGGTCTTGGTGATTGATTAACTCAGGAAGGAGGTTGATGGAAGAGTCACAAATAGACTTCAGTTTGGATAGATTTGAATAGATGCTGTGCCCAATGGTGATTCTTAAACAGAGATCCCATAAGAAAGATGAGATTTAAAGGGAAATATGATTACATTTTCGAACATTGACTTTAAGAAGGAAACAGTGGAGTCAAATTTTGTTTACCTTTTATATTCCCAAGAACACGGTCACTGCTCGGTAAAGAACTGGTGAATGGATGAATGGTCAGATGTATTGAAGTTCAGGAGAGAGATTTGGGCTGAAGATATAGATGAAAGATTCATTAGCAAATAGTGGTGGAAGCCATGGAGCTGGAGAACTGTGCACAGAGGTCAGTTGGGACAGAGTTCTACAGATGCCAACACTCAGGGGAAAGACCAGAATAAGATGGTTTCTCCAGTCAAAGGAAGAATCTTTAAATGGAGTGGAGGGAGGGGGGGGGGGGGGGGGGGAGGTGTGGAGATAGAGATAGTGAGTGTGCAAAATTCCTTCCAAACCTTAGGTCATGAAAGGGAAGGGAGTGTGGTGAAAGATAGAGAAGAGAGATAGTTGGAAGAGTTTCAGGTGTGTTGTTCTGTATGGCTTAGAGGGAGGATTTAGAGTTGTTGATGGTGAGGAGGTTATTGATAACAGCGGTGATAATGTTACTGTCCTTGTACTCTAAGATAGGGAGACTGCAGAGTGTTTGAAGAGAAGGAGGGTGAAGTCATTGTTTCTGAGGAGGAGGAACTTGTAGAGAAAGCTAATCTAGAGCATGGATTTTTGATAGAATAAAGGGCACGCTTTCCCTTGTTTTGTGATTTAAGCATGGAGTGGGTCAGAATTTGAAGGCATTCCTTTCCAGTGGCTTCCGTTTTCTCTGTGAGGTTGGAGATCAGGTAAATTTGCTAATGGCATTGGAAGAAAAGTGTTCAAAGTGGGGTTTGAAGTGGCCACTGTCATGAATGGGGACACAAGCTCACCAGGACAAAGGGCGCGTTGCCAGGCCCTGTTGAGGGTTCACCTGAGGCTGGACACAGCAGACTCTGAGCAGTGTCAGGTTCAGGCTGTAAAAGGCAGAATTGAGGGGATCAGTGTTTGGGTTTTGCCTGATGAATGTGACAAAAGGACAATGGGTGAAAGGATCTGGTAGGAGAGTCCCCATGGAATCCAAGCCAGACCAGGAAAAAGGAAAAACCAGAGAGGCAGGAAAGATTGAGAAAAAGTTCTGGGCAAGTGACTAGAGAGTCCCATATCTTATCTGATCTCAGAAGCTGAAGTTCACAGCCATGCCAGGAAGAAATTTCTAAAGTGGGGAGAAAGGAGAAAGGAAGGAAAGAAGGAAGGAAGGAAGGAAGGAAGGAAGGAAGGAAGGAAGGAAGGAAGGAAGGAAGGAAGGAAGGAAGGAAGGAAGGAAGGAAGGAAGGGAAGGAAGGAAGGAAGGAAGGAAAGGAAAGGAAAGGAAGGAAGGAAGGAAGGAAGGAAGGAAGGAAGGAAGGAAGGAAGAAAGAAAGAAAGAAAGAGAAAATGAGGTAGAGTATCAGTTCGTAATAAGTGGTGTCTGGTATTATGCTATGAACTGCATACTAGTATTAATTCATTTGGCCTTCAAAATAAACCTAAAAGTCAGGAATTATTATTTTATTAAAGAAAATTCATGTTAATAAGTCACACAGCTTATCAAGAATTCAGCCTGGGTCAAACTCTGGTTTTTCCCTCACATCCCAATCTTTTAATTCTAAAATTGCCCCAGAAGTTGCTAGAAAGAAGTAAACCTCTTTCATATCTTTTTTCAACTAGTTTTTTTTTTTTAATTGAAGAATTAAAGCCAGAAGCCTGGCCAGCGTAGTTCAGTGATTGAGTGTCAACCTATGAACCAGGAGGTCTTGGTTCAGTTCCTAGACAGGGCACATGACTGGATTGCAGGTTCAATCCTGGGCAGGGAGGGGCTATCAGGAGGCAGCCAATTAATGATTCCCTCTCATCACTGAGGCTTCTCTCTCCCTCTCCCTTCCTCTCTGAAATCAATAAAAATACATATTTTTTTTAAAAAATCGAGTCAGAATAATGGATATGATAAGGCAAAGTAGGTGTTTCTCTTCCACTTTTGGTTTTTTAAATATTTTTCTAGAAAACTTCCAAACACACACAGTCATATGTTTGTACATATATTTACATAAAGTCTGTCAGGTACTGGTCTACACACTCCTTTTCATATGTAGCAAAAGAGCTTGAAAAGTTTGATATAGCACACCTTCTCCTTTTCAGATAGCTTATGCTTCCTGGAGATACCATAAATGATTTAACCCCACAACAGTTTTAGGTTGTTTCCCATCTTTTTCTACTATAAATAACAGTTAATAATCATCCTTGCGTATATGCCTATCTCCATCTGGAATTTTATTTGGGAGTGAGAATGCTAGATATCCACTCCAGCATATTAATTGACTAAACTGTATGCTACCTCGGTGATTTGAAGTGTCACCTTTCTCTTATACCATAATAAATTCTCAAATGAATTTTGCTCTATTTCCAAACTTCCTGTTCTGTATTATTGATCTATATAGTTTTCGTCATATATTTTACTTTAATACACATTATATATCACAACATACATTTTTATTGTTTAGTGTTAAACGGTGATGTTTTCTAAAATTTAATGTAATATCTGTATATTCTTGATCCACACAGTCAGCTGTGAACACCATACTGTTTCACTTACTGTCATTTTATGAAACATTTTAATATCTGTTAAGGATAGGAGTCCCTCATTTCTTTTATTTATTTTCAGGATTTTCCCAGTGAATCTGGGAAAATTACATTATAGTGAATAGATGAATTAATTTAGAGATACTTCTCATTCACATGCTAATAAGAGTTACTAAGAACTGGAGGAACTCAAGAGACCAGACTGAAGCAGGAAAAATAGGGAATATTCAGATCATAATTAGCTCAACAGGCCCTCACAGACCCTAGAGATCCTGAAAAAGAGGAGGAGGCAGAGTGTTTGGAGAGGTAGGGGAAGACTAGAAAGGTGAGGGTCACACTGCCTTCCTGTGATCTGGCTCCTGCACTCGACTGTAACGCTCTTGACAAGGACCTTAGGTGTTCTGGTTCCTAAATGCAGTGGGCTCCTCGCTCGGCCTCTTCGGTTGTCCCCAAACACAGTGGTGCTTTGCTGATACTCATTCAGCTGCAAGGTCAGACCCAGTGAGAACAGCTGCAAACCTCAGCTTCTTTGGTCAATTTCCCCAGGCCAAGAGAGTCCAATCCTCACTTAAGGATGTCTCCATTCCACACAGTAATCTCTGCCTTTACTTTCTTATCTTCTTCTTCCCCTCAGACTCCTCCATCATTCTTATTTACAATGGATTATTTTGAGGGAGGGGACCAATAGAGGGAGGCCCAGGGATTAGGCAATATTCTCCAGCATTTGCCTCACGGCATAACTTATCTGAATAAGTAGATCTCTACAGTTTATAAGGTGTATGGTACAGTGTCTAGCACAATGTTTGGAAGCTCAGATTCTCAGTATCCATTGAATAATCAACTACTGAATTATCTGTTGCTTATAAATCAAAATGGCTGCAGCCATCAATGACAACTGCAGGTTACCCAAAAGAGCTCATTCCTGCAGAACCTAGCCAAGACAAACTTTGTTATAAATGAGTATAGTTTCATTGACATTTGGTCTAGGGCAAGGTGATTTACAAATGCATTCAACTAATTCTCTGATAGGAAGCTGAGCAATGAGCCCTGGTCATTGGGTCTGATTTACATCAAAGAAGTGTACAAAGGAAAATGGAGGTTCTCTATCTTGCCGTTGTCCACTCCTGGTTTCCTGTTACTATATAACAGGCATCCTTTTCCTTTAATTACCTTCTTCATGGCTTGGGAGTTTTGATGACTTGATTAAGCTGTGCAGTGCTGTTCCAGTCCCTACCCACCTGATTAATTAGCCCAAACCTTATTAACTTCCTAATCCTGATCAATAAGGCACTGATGCTAAACTGAGCAAGGACAAAGTAAGGAGGCAATTTTATTTCAGGACAGCGTCCCTACTGCTTTTTAACTATCTTTTCTTTTTATCTTACTTTTTAGTGCAGCCAGGTCAGAATATAGCAGTATAACAGTCCTGTGAAGGCTGCACCCATTCTCTAGTCATAGCAACTTTGATGCAACAATGTTATTTATGGCGTTATTTGGAGATCTTGCATTGTCTTAAAGCCTCCATTACCTAGGAGATCAGGTAAGTGTTGCTCTTGGCCAAAGGAAGAATATGATGATGATGATGATGATGATGATGATGATACCATTTTTCCTTCTCTGCAGGAACTGAGCAAATTTGTAATAAGAAACTCTTCTTCCCCAAACCCAAGCTCAGAACAGATTTCTCTAACATTGAGAGATTATTCCGATTATTATAGACCAGCACTATTCAATAGAAATATTTTACATTTTCTGGCAGCCACAGCCAAAAAATTAAAAACTCACAAGTGAAATTAATTTTTATAGCATATTATTATGATCTAATATATCATAGTCTTTGTCTTTTTCTATCTGACTTATTTACTTAGCATATACCTTAAGGTCCATCCATGTTGTCAGGACTTCCTTCTTTTTATTTTATTAAAGGTTTTTTGTTGTTGTTGTTAATCCTCACACAAAGATATTTTTTCAATGATTTTTTTTTTTAAGAGACAGAGTAGAAGGAGAGGTGAGAGACACAGAGAGAAAACGATGTGAGAAAGATACCAATTGGCTGCCTCCCACATGGGCCCCAACCATGGTACCTGACGTAGGTGCCCCTGACCAGAATCAAAACCAGGACTCTTCAATACACAGGCCAATGCTTTATCTACTGAGCCAAACTTACTTAAGATTCTTCATTGCTTTTAGAGAGAGAGAAAGGGAGAGGAAGAAAGAGAGAGAAAGAAACACTGATGTGATAAAGAGCACTATCCATCGATTGCTTCCTGCACAACCCCCAACCAGGGACTGAGCCCACAACCTGGGCATGTGTCCTGACCGGGAATCGAACCTGCAACCTTTGGGTGCACAGGATGACACCCAACCAACTGAGCCATGCTGGCCAGGGCACTCCTAATCTTTTTGATGGCATTTTCTCTTCATTTTTGCTTGGTCAGATTTGTCTATTTGTTGTTGTTGTTTTTATAGACATATATTTATTTTATTTATGTGTCAATCTTTCTTTCATTTTCTTCTTCATTGATTTCTGCCTTCCCTCAGTTTCTAACAGCTTCATAACTTATAATATATAATATCATTCCATTTCCATTAATATAAATTTTACTAATTTTAAGGATGCAACAAGGACTAGTCTTGAGGCTGTATCAAGAATATCTGTTGGTCAAAACTAGAAGTTTTATAGATATTCATGTATACCACTATTTTTAAAATAATGGATGAATGTTTGATTGGTTATACTTGCTTTTAAATTTTTTAAGCCATAGTAGAATTACTATAGTCATGATTGTATCGATTTCATGGCTTCAAGTGCCCCTTTATCTGTAAGTCTGAGTGGATCTGAGGTTATTTTGAAAGCAAATTGTTCTGTGAGCTGCCCCTGCCTTAGCCCACCTGGCAGAGCTGAGATGGCTCTCTGTGGAAGCATGGGTGATGTTATTCCCAGCTTTCACTGGTGCAGATGAATGGCTGTCTCTGTTCAGAGGAGGAATATGAAGTTGGTTCCTTATCTCTCTGGATCTGTTTGCCCATCTGCAGAAAAAGTATAACAACAAGCTATTCGCAATAATCTTTTAAACGTATTTGAAGATGAGAAAAATGAAGCTCAGAAATACTGAGTAACTTGCCTGAAGGCTTCCCCTACACACTGTTTCCAGAATTTGATTCTAATCATACATATAACAACTTTCATGTGGTTGCAGCTTATAATCAATTTACAGTTAATGTGTTATATATAGCATCTCAAGTATAAAGAAGTATATTTTAAATAAATGTCAAACAGATATCAAATGCAATAGAGATCTGATAAGATTTGGAAAGTGTACATGTACTTGCCAATTAGGAGTTTATTAATGATCTTAGCAAGAGTAGATTCAATGCTGTGCTGAGGGCAGAGCCAGAATGAAAAACAATTACAACTGGAATAAATGCTTTGCTGTAATAAGTGCCTTCGCATCACAGAGAATTATAACGTAACATGCTTTGCTCTGAGTACAAGCCAAATCCTTCCAGTGGCCTCCGGTCAAACAAGTCTGTGTGGTCTGCACCCTCGCACTCCCACTCCCACTCCCACTCCTCCTACCCTATGGAGCTCCAGTCCGCCCTCTGCCTCCACCAGCCTGGCCCCCGGCACTGTCCCACTATCACACAGTTTTCCCTGAAGACTTGACATGTTTTTCAATTACCATTCGCATTCAATATTATATTAGTTCCAGGTGTGCATCACAGTGGTTAGATATTCATATAGCTTATGAAGTGATCCCCCCTTCAATAAATCTAGTACCCTTCAGTCACCATACATAGTTACTGCAATATTACTGACTATTCTCTCTGTACTGTACTTTCCATCCCGTTCCCTTAAACTCCTGCTCCGCAGACTGCCGACCCCTTGGTGGATGTCCTCCCATGACCGCTGGCCTTTGCAGAGGCCTGCCTGACGCCCCGTCAGATCACACTTGTCTGCATCCCAGTCTCCCGGGCCTGCTGGGCTTTGCTTTTCTCCACACCACCTGCTATTTTCTTTCTTTTTGAAAAATGTTTTTATTATTATTATTATTATTATTTTTAGAGAGAGAGAGAGGAGGGGGAGGAAGAGAGAGGTGGAAACATCGATGAGAGAAATATCAACATGGATCGGCGGCTTCCTGCATGCCCTTGCTGGGGATCGAGCCCAAAACCTGGGCATGTGTCCTAAGAATTGAAGCGGCGATTTCCTGGTACATGAGTTAATACTCAGCTGCTGAGACACACCGGCTGGCTCTTGTTTATTTCATTAATATTTATTTATTTAGTTTAATCCTCACCCACGAATTTGTTTAGAGAGAGAAAGGGAAGGAGGGAGAAGAGGGAGAGAGAGAGAAACACTGATCTGTTACCTTGCATATGTACCCCAACCTGAGATTGTGCCCTGACTGGAAATCGAACTGGCAACCCCTCAGTGCACTCAGGCAACACAGCACTTGCTGTTTTCTGACACACACACAACACATCTCCTCATTTGCCATGACTGTTCTCTGGCCAATGTCTCCCTCACTCCCTATTGCTAGAATTTAAGTTACATGAGAGTGAAGACTGTGGTTTGGTTTACAGGTGTCCCATGCACCTGGAACATACCTGACACATAACAGGTTCTCAAAAAATATTTGGTGCTGAGACCGGTTTGGCTCAGTGGATAGAGCGTCGGATTGCGGACTGAAGGGTCCCAGGTTCGATTCCGCAAGGGCATGTACCTTGGCTGCGGGCACATCCCCAGTAGGGGGCGTGCAAGAGGCGGCTGATCGATGTCTCTCTCTCATCGATGTTTCTGACTTTCTATCCCTCTCCCTTCCGCTCTGTAAAAAGTCAATAAAATATATTTTAAAAAAAATATTTAGTGAAAAAAATGAATTATGAAATAAATGAACAAATGGGAACAGAGCATACTAGTTATGTGTTCATACTCTTCAGTCACCCAGACTTAGAGTCACATCTCGGCTCTGCCACTCACTGGCTGCATAACCTTTTTAAACCTTTACTTCCTCATCTGCTAATGAAACAATAAATATTACCTCATTGGATTATTGTTTACATTATATAAAGTAATGAATATAAAATGCTTAGCACCATGCCTGGAGCATAGTCTATGCTCAGTAAATGTTAGATTATGCTATCATACACCATTTATCATTATTGTTATCATTGTTTCACTTAATTTCCACACTAATCCTAAAAGGCAGACATCATCTTTGGGGACAGTGAACAAAGAGAGAGTAATTTCTTTGTTATCAGAGAGGGTAAATCTCCCGCCTGGCCCACTGGATACCTCTGTCCGGCCACCTCAGCTCACCTGGGTTACGCCTGACTCTGGAGTCCTTGGCAACTTGCTCCACCTGAGGCCACCAGGCTCCCACAACGTCCCGCCTTAGCTGAAGCATCAGGCTGCAGAGCTTCCCCAGTGGCTACCAAGGGCTGAGGACACTGCCCAGAAATGCACAGCCACCTTCCCAAGGACCACAGATGAAGTCCCTCCTCCTTTCCCCGTCTGAGAAAGCTTCTGAGGCTGAGATACTCCTAAGGCGTTTCTGCCTAGCCTCCTGAAGTGCCTGTGGCTGAGCTGTGTGTCTTCCCACAGCAGGAATTTAAACACACATCACCTTGTATTTTCTTCCCATCTTTCCCTGCCTCATTTTCCCTCTCTTATTGCCCTGGGACCCCACCTCCCAAGAAAGAACCAGCACCAGTACGCCTAGCCTTGCCTCAGGCCCTCTTTTCTATGGAACCTAAAATAGATACTGGGCTTACCTCCTAGACATGATTCTAAAGCTAATGCTTTCCTATCAGTCATCCAACCCTAACAATCACATGCTGCTCCCAGTTATGCTGCCATAGAATGTATTGTATGTAAACTCTAGTCCATTTAGATTATAAATTCCTGGAGGGTATGCACAGTCATTCCTGCTGTTTTTCCCCTCCTAAGCACCTAAGAAGGGAGCATACATGTGGATATGTTTAATAACTATGAAAAGCACCAGGCACATAAATATTACATTTGGAAGGTAAAATTTTGATCAGGGCGTTTAAAACTTTGAAAATAAACTAGAATCCTATTTTCAAAAAGAAATAATATCAGCCATACAGTTATTGGAAAAGATACCACTATATTTGAAGCAGATATTGGTGTAAGAATTTATAAAATATCTTATTTAATACACACAAAAAGCCTGTGTGGTAGAAATTATCCTCACACAAGTAATGATATCTATCTCTTATGTCTGTGTTCTTCGTTTTTACCCACCAGTCAGAAAATAGGAGGTAAGTTCCTTGATATGTAAAAATAGGTAAAATTTTATTTTATCTTTTAAAATATATTTTATTAATTTTTTACAGAGAGAAAGGGAGAGGGATAGAGACTTAGAAACATCGACGATAGAGAAACATTAGTTAGCTGCCTCCTGTACACGCCCCACTGGATATGTGCCCACAACCAAGGTACATTCCCTTGACCAGAATCTAACCTGGATCCCTTGAGTCCACAGGCCAATGCTTTATCCAGTGAGCCAAACCGGCTAGGCAATAGGTGGAATTTTAAATAAAAAACTTAAAAATCTCCAAGCTGAATTTTCATACTGGGCATTATGGTAAGGCTAATACTCTACTTACAAAACAATTATGAGTGCTGAGACCGGATTGGCTCAGTGGATAGAATGTCCGACTGCTGACTGAAGGTTCGATTCCGGTCAAGGACATGTACCTTGGCTGCGGGCACATCCCCAGTAGGGGGCGTGCAAGAAGCAGCTGATCGATGTTTCTCTCTCATCGATGTTTCTGACTTTCTATCCCTCTCTCTTCCTCTCTGTAAAAAATCAATAAAATATATTTAAATAAATAAATAAATAAAATGCAGGTTTTGCTTCTACTATAGTGCATGTTGTGCTTACAAACAATAGGACAACTGTAAATAGGAGGGGGAAAACTTTCCATGGAAAATAATAAACTATTATTAATTTAACGAGAATCTCATCTTGAAAAATACCCCTGAACTTCAACAAAATTAACTCCTACTAGTAAATATAAAACAAAAGTATTATGCTGTTCCAGCTTCAATAATCAGTACCCCAAATGGAAGATAGAAAATGTCAGTTCTGTTTTAAAACTTTCGACTACAACAACTCACAAGAGCGGTATTAACAGCTTTGTCATTTACAGAATGCTTTTAGCAATAAGAAATTGTCCTCTTTTCTTCTACTCTGCATGAAGCCCAACCTGAAATTAAAGATTTCACAATGAGGGCTTCCTAGTCACGAACTTGGCGCTCCTACTTAAATTACATTCCTCCTTATTGTTCTAAATGGGCCTGGTCAAATAAACCACCCCCGCAGTGACAATATCTGAGAAAATGCCGTTATTTTTCCCTCTAGAGGGAATGCAGCCTTCATCTTATCCAGCTGCTCGGTCTCTCACCTAGTTTGGTCTGGCACAGAAATTAACTTCATTTTACAGCTCATCACACTGCCTGCGCTCCAACAAATGGATTCCTGTGTCCAGAGACCAGTAAAATCCCTGTCTCCCTTGGGGATTCTGCTATAGCATTTGTTCTAGGACATTAATGGATATCCTAACGAGTCCATGTTTTCTAAAGCAATGACAACTCAAGGTCATACTCTCAAAATGAGACATGTTCAATATAATGACTACAAAAAATTGTATATATGCAGCATACAGGCATTCCTGGTCATGTCAATCAAACATATTGCTCTTTTTCCAAGATGAAATTTCATGGGGATTCTTAGTCTAAGAGGCATTTTAAAACTCAACAAATCAATTGCTAGCAAGAAGCCTTTTGCAAATGTTCAATCAGCACCCAACATTTGCTCTGAAAAGATGCTACTAGAAATGTGTACAGAGGACTGGGGGGAAATGGTCAAGATCATGTGTCCTCACAAAACTTATGCTCCCAGCCCCTCACAAAAATTATTTATGATCTCAACCAAACTACTTCAAATGATAATTCAGAAACTTTCTGCCTCAAATTCTTTTAGACAGAATATTTTCAATAACTTGGAGTTTCTTGTTCAATAAACTAAATTGCTATAAGACTAAAGAATGAGTATATTTCCGCATAGAGGTTGTGATTTGGAGTTTAAGGGAATGTGTCCAAAATGCTTCCCAACAAATCTCAGGAAGGTATGGAAGAACATATTATAAAACCAGACTACCAACCAAACCTGTCTGTGGAAAGGCAAGCAAGTATATTAACGCAATTCTCTCTGAGTATGAAAACTAGACCAACAAAAACAGATCAATTATGAGCTCTTTAAATAATAAAGAGGCACCCAGCTGACTGAATTGGAAGGATGCAGATGATGTCACCCTATTTGTAGCTTGAACTAATAGATATGAATAAAAATTTTACCTTGTTTACAGATTCACTACTAATTAATTTAATTATTATTGTCCAGATTTCACTTGATGTCCATATTGCTATAATAAAACCATAGAAGGGCAACCCTGGACAGCATGGTTCAGTAGTTAGAGTGTTGGCATGTGGACTGAAGGGTCTCGGGTTTGATTCCTGGTCAAGGGCATATACCTTGGGTTGCAGGGGGATGCAGGAGGCAACCAATTCATGTGAGAGATACATCAATGTGGTGTGTGTTTTTTTCTGTCTCTCTCTCTCTCCTTCCCTCTTTCCCTTTCATTCTCTTTAAAAAATCAAAATAAATGGAAAAAATATCCATAGGTGAGGATCAACAAAACAAAAACAACAAAAAGAACAAATGTAGAAGGGCACCGGAGTATGGATTTTTCATGTAAAATTTTCACTTGAGCCTTAACTGGTTTGGCTCAGTGGATAAAGCATCGGACTGTGGACTGAAGGGTCCCAGGTTCGATTCTGGTCAAAGGCATGTACCTTGGTTGCAGGCACATCCCTAGTGGGGGTGTGCAGGAGGCAGCTGATCAATGTTTCTCTCTCATTGATATTTCTAACTCTCTATCCCTCTCCCTTCCTCTCTGTGAAAATATCAATAAAATATGTTTTTAAAAAATTTTCACTTGAGACAACTCAAGCCAGCATGGGATTCAGAACTAAAACTAGTAAACACATAAAAGTGTATTTATGTAAAAAAATAAGCATCGCCCCATCCAGTTAAGCTATTCTGGAATTCTGGCTGGAGGAGCTCGCTGTTGCTCCTGAATGACATCAGCACCGTGCACTGCCCTGCGCTCAGACCCCCTCATCTCCTTGGAGGAGATGGTTCCCAGTGAAATCCAGAACAGAACTATGGGGGAGAGGAGGGACTATATTAACACAATTTGGAACTGCTCACAGAAACATTAGACATCATTATCAAACTCCGTTTTCCTTGTCTGAGTGTTAATAAAAGACAAAAGCAAAATAATAGACAAAAACGGGAAAAAATAATTGAAAAAAATAGTATATATCAAGTAGCTACTAATAAAAAGCTAATCCTTTCACCTTTCTTTATCCAGTCCCTCCAACCCGCTCCTCTCTGATATTGTCAGTTTATTCCTTGTATCCATGCCTCTGATTCTATTTTGTTTATTGGTTTATTTTTTTCATTAGATTCCAAATATGTGAGATCATATGGTATTTGTCTTTCTCTGGCTGGCTTATTTTGCTTAGCATAATACTTTCTAGATCCATCTATGCTGTCATAAAGAGTAAGAATTCTTTCTTTTAAACAGCTGAGTAGTGTTTCCAATGCACAGATGTACAATAACATTTTTATCCACTCATCTACTGATAGGACTTGGGCTGTTTCCAGATCTTAGCTATTGTAAATAATGCTGCTGTGAACATAGAGTTCCATATATTATTTTTGATTGGTGTTTCAGGATTCTTAGAATATATATCCAGAAGTGGTTTTACTGGGTCAAAATGCAATTCCATTTTTTTAAAAATGTTTTAAGAAAACTCCATGCTGTTCTCCATCCACAGTGACTGCACCAGTCTGCTTTCCCACCTGCAGTGCACTAAGGGTTTCCTTTTCTCACATCCTCGCTAGCACTTGTTTGCTGATTTATTGATAGTAGCCATTCTGACATGTATGAAGTAATACCTCTCTGTAGTTTTAATTTGCATCTGATTAATTACTTTGACCATGTTTAAAGAATAGATGTTTATTGATTTCAGAGAGAAAGAGAGAGGGAAATAAAGACAGAAATATCAAGGATGAGAGAAAAATCACTGATGGGCTGCTTCCTGCATGCCCCATACTGGGGATCAAGCCTGCAGCTCAGGCATGTGCCCTACCTGGGAACTGAACCAGCCGCCTTTCCAGGCCTGGTTCGACATTCAACCGACTGAGCCACATGGCCAGGGCTTAGCCCTTTCCTTAAACGCTGACCTTTCACGTCCCCCAAATTCTCTTCACGATGTTTGCCTTTCATAAAGCTTTCCTGCATCCCTACTGCATCTTGTCCCAAGCCTTCTGGTCGACCCCACCAGGGTACAGCTGGTGTGCTTCCCTGGACTCTCAGTCTCACTTTCAATGACTACAGATCATCAGAAAGAGATTATCCATTTCAATTAACCCACTCAACGGTGGGATGCCTGAGAATTTATGTTTTCTACTTTTGTGAGGAAATGTCCCAATGAGTTTTCTTCCCAGAGGAGTAACTATGAAGCTGGGACGTAAGGGATGTGGAGATTAACTAGGGGAACCGCAGTGATCCAGGCAGATGAGCTTACCTAACCAAGTTTTCCACCCCACAGGACTCAGGGGGCCTTTCCATTCTTTTCTTTTCTTTTTTTAATTTTTACAGAGAGGAAGGGAGAGGGATAGAGAGCCAGAAACATCGATGAGAAAGAAACATAGATCAGCTGCATCCTACACACCCCCAACTGGGGATGTGCCCGCCACCAAGTTACATGCCCTTGACCAGAATCGAACCTGGGACCCTCGAGTCCGCAGGCGGACGCTCTCTATCCACTGAGCCAAACCGGTTTCGGCAGCCTTTCCATTCTTGATGGTTCAAGGGCAGTGAGCACAAGAGGCAGCCTATTGCCATGTACACAATTGTTGCTCTTTTAGTCCTAGCTTCATCTCTTGCCCAAACAGTAGTATACAGGTAGGCAGGTTATATACCAAAAACATATATTCAGTATATAAAAAATATGTATTATATGTATATTCCTCTATCAGTGAACCAACATAAGAAGTTTAAGATGTAGTCTGTTGTGTTCAAGAAGTTTAAGCAGTAGTGAAGAATATATATAGAGGAACCAGACTTAGAGCAAGGGAGTAATGGAAAAACTTCACAAAATGCCAGAAGATTCTGCAACAAGGTTGCATTTAAGGCTTCACCCTTTCACACCAGGGACCAGCTGCTGAAACAGAAGACAAGGATGGGGGGTAGGGGGGGGGCGGTGGAGCCCGGGTGACTTGTTTCAGTTCTCCGTCTCTGGACCAGGGCCATTCCAGCAGAAAGAAAAAGCATCATAAGAAACCCGTTACCCCACTTAGTAAGCAGGCACAAGGCCCCGAGAGTTAGCCATCTTTTCTCAATAGGCCGGCCTCTAGCTGTAACCTGTGCGCTCCCAAGAGTGAGCAGTGAGCTGGCCTAGCCTCTGTTGGGGGGAAGGGGAGGCTGAGCTGCAGCTCGGCGGGCCGTGTGGGGAGGAGCCTTCGTTCTCCCTGCAGGACGCGCACCTCTGCAGCCACGCTCCCCACACCTCGCTAGCCTCAGGCCAGCCTGCTCATCAACGGCATGCCACTCACCCAGGCGTGGGGGCTTCGGCAGCGGCGGGTGGGGAGCAGGGGAGGAGGTCCGAAGGCGTGGGGTTAGGGAGGGAGAGGAGAAAGGAGGGAGAGTGCGCACCCCCATGGCCAGCAGCACTGAGGAGGGCCACCAGTCATCACAGCCATCGTCCCGACCCCCCACCCTCATGCCACGCCCGCGGGGCCAGGCCCTGGAAGTCACCCGGGCGGAGCCTGCATCCTCACTGGGACCCAGCCTGTCCTCCTCCCCTCCGCCATTGCCGCCCACACCCCGATGCCCAGGGGTCCAGGCTCCCTGCCGGCTCAGCCACCCCACCGGGAACCTGGGGCCGCCCAGGGCAGCTCAGAATGGTATTGGGGGTGTGGAGAGGAAGACGGAAAGTGCACGGAGAAAGTGGTCACAGTTCCTGCTGAAGTTGCTGCCCCGGCGGCCACCGCGCCCTCGGCAGCACACCCGGGCCGCCCACCTTCCCCCCTCCCCCCCTCCCCAGTCCAGGTCTGTTTGGGCCCATTCATTCGCACCTAGAAAGTGACCCGAATGAAAAGCAGTCCGGGATGTAGGCAAATGTTTATCTACGTCGGTGTT